>JALPQD010000214.1:16069-2416069 GCA_023101885.1 Typhlomys cinereus
AAGAGTTTCAAATGTGGAAAACATGAACTTTAAAAATGTTTTTATTACTTAGTTTGTATGAGAGGAAATAATAATAATAATAAAGAAAAAAGAAAATTTATTACTTAGGCAGTAATATAGAATTATATACTATCTATATCAATTGGCAATTTTTAAAAAGAGATTTAAATTATCTGGATAGAATTTTTATCAGTTTGTGGGTTAAAAATCTCAATGTTACTACAAATGATGTGGAAATCAGGAACTACATATCTGGAAGCTATTTGTTCTTGGTACCGACAATAAAAATAAGGGATGAGTGGAAGGGGAAGAGTGAATATCATCAAAGTTTGTTACGTATGAAAATGTCAGATAAGATCCACTGATTGTGTAATTAATATATGCTAAATATAAGGGTGAGATATTTTGGTCCCGTTAACACTGTATGTGAAGAAATACAACTGTGGGATGAAGGAGTACATCCTAGTCCGTTGGTTTGCATGTACTACACAGGCCTGAAATCTTGAACTAACAGGATCACAAAAATCCCAGGCTTCAAACATACTTTGATCTTTGCTCTCAGCAGAGCTAAACCTTGCTGTTGCCTCACATGGAGAAATCAGGAAAAGAAAAGATGGGAGAAAAGGTTAATATGAAAACTCAATTTATATGAAGTCATTTGCCACTTTGCTTGTCTTTTGCAACCTGAAATTTACATCCTCTCTGCATTTTCTTCATGCATTGAAAAGGAAAAATAAAACTTGATTTGTGAAGCGAAGAAATAATGACAGCAAACGAGGATTTTTTTTTATTTGTTCTTTGGTGTGAATTGGCATAGGCACTGCGAGGAAGTTAAAACGCAGAGGTTAATTGAAAAATGAGATAAACAAAGCCCCTTGAAGGTCTCTGAATAATTTTGCCTGGCAGCATTGACAGTCTACAACCATGAGGCACTAAAACCTACACCGAACTGCTGGAGATTAAAAAAAAACCTGAAGTTAATTGTCTTTCTGTTCCTTCCACCTCATTTCAGCCCAATTATAACTGGGAAAAGTCATTCTGTCTAATTTGCATTAATGCACCTCCATGGAAAAATAGCTTAGCCAGTGAATTTGATTTTTTTTTATATAATGGACATATTTAAAATACCTCTTACAATTCCCAAATGTAAAATTACTTGTGGAATTCCTGGATGACAACTCACAAATTCTCCTAAGATACCTTTAAATTATATATGTTAATAAAAATTGTTCAAATCTCAAGGGCACATTAAATGCTAGAGACAGTGTTGGAGCCACATGTGGGTTATTTCATTCACTCCAGAGAAAAGCCCCATGCTGGGTGTCTTTTAACCAGTCCCACCTCCCAGGTGAGGGTGCAGAGGTGGAGGGAGGTTGAGTCACATGGCAAGGTCAGGCAGCTGGAGAATATACTCAGATAGAAATCTCGGCAGCCTGATTTCCAGTCCCAGTCTTCTATTATTGAATGATGGTACTTTGTCATAATCGCATACTTACTTTGATTTAAGCTGCATAGCTAACTATCAATTAAACTCCCATTTATTCGAATCACTATGAAAAGAGAAACTCTTTGTAGACAGGAGAGTATTAGTTCATTTACTCAACTTTCCTTCGCCAAAACTTTACCATGAAGTTCTAGTGCTCTTTTCTTTTAATAAATAGAAATGTTCTATTTAGACTACTTCTGTTCACCAGAAAAAAGTCTTCGAATATGAATAAGGCCACTGTTTTGTTTCTAATGTGAAAAAACATTCAGAAGTATCAGTATCTACAAGGGCACATTTTTGTTCTTAGATTCCTGCAACAGATATGATCATGGAAGAAAACTAAATGCCTTAGAATATACCTGATGCTTTGATTTCTCTTGGAACAGTATGGAATATCATTCTTTTTGCTGTTAATTGACAGACTTGGAGCAGAAGCTGGACATATTCAGATCCACTTATGCTAATAGGTGCACATCTCAGTAGTGGTCTTTGTTTCCAAAGTGCTGGGCTCTTGCTCCCTTTTTGTGACTTTTTCTGGTGTTAAAGTGTTCATAATTGCAAGGAGCATCTGGCCACAGACTATCATTTCTCATTAAAAGGACATGGCTTTGAAGCTTTGGGGAATTCTTCATGCTGAACAATGCGCACTCTGACTATTTTGCCTTTTCATCATCTGAAAATGCTCGCCATCGCTGCTGTGTCTAGCTTCAGGAATATGCTTGCTGATTTCTCAGCTTCTGACTTTCCAAATATGCCACAGGAAGTCTCCAGTCACCACCCACCTGCCCTTAGTTCAGCAGACATTTTGTTTTCTCTGTATTTTCTGTTGTCTTCCATCTTTTAACACAGTGCAACCATGAATGTTGTGGTGCACTATCGCAGATGTATCTTGGAAAATGTTAATTTTTTTCTTGGAAAATGTTAATTTTTTGCATAAATTAAATTCAGCGTTAGGCTGGTGACTTCTTGACTCTTGGCGGGTTTGTCCAAGAGATGGAAAACTGGACTGGGAGCAGGGATTCCTGGTTTGATCATAAACTTTCCTGGGCATTAGCTTCTTTATCTCTGTGAAAAAGGAGAGTTATTTCCTGACCGTTTCCTCGGGACACTCACAAGTTCTATCCAAGGAACAGGAAGAAACTGACTTACTAAATCACTCTTTCTCATCCTCAGAAAATCATCTTTAACCTCCTCTAGTTTTGACTTTCTTAGCTGGCTTCTGAGATGAAAAGAATAGTGAAATCTGTCTAAGTGAAGCATATTGTCATATTGTGCTTCCTCACAAGCAAAATCACCAAATAAGAAAGACAGACAGACAGAGAGAGAGAGAGAGAAAGGGAAATTTATTTCTTGTTACCAAGTGTTCCAAGCACTTGGTTTTGGTTTGGTCATGTTCACAAGAACTGGAGTCAATTTTTATTGCCCTAGTTCCTCAAGAAGGTAAAACTTTAAATCAGGACAGTTAGCATGACTTCTTCATTAAGAATAGAAAAGCAAAACAAAACAAATTGCTTAGAATTGAGAAGTACATTGTTTGCAGTTCTAAACAGTGGGAGGGAATGGAAATACACCTTTATTCATGATAAATACAAATTAAATCTCAACCTGCAAGGGCTACAGCTGATTTTCAGAAGTAAGTATTTTCAGTAAGAAGAGCATTGTCAACGTGAAAAGGCAAGTAGCAGAAGTGAAAAAAGAGTTTTTGAACAAAACATCTGTTAATCCTGAGATCCCAGTTGATAAAGATTTACTTTTGTTCCATTTGCAAAAGTCCATGCTGGTCATAGTGTTTTTCTGCAAATATAACTTCACTCACATTATTGAGCAATTATACATGGCTCAAATGCATATTTAAATGTGAGGAAAAAAATCAGGAAAGTGTCTTTCTTTCTTAAAAAATGTTCTCACACATAAAAAGGAGCTTTTGGGATTATTTGGGAGATGACACAATCCAGAAGCACATAAAATGGAAGAGAATGGCTGAGAGATGGTTTAGGAGGTGGAAGCATTTGCATCACAAGCAAAATGACCTAAGTTCAGATCCTCAGATCCCATGTAAAAATGCCAGGTAGAAATGGTAGTGGCCTGTAATTCTGGCTCTGGAAACAGGAGCAAAGGAATAAGGAGGTATAACAATCCAGGATTATTACTGTCACCCTTGGATCTTCACAGACACACACACTGAATGAAGTACCTCTCTCTCTCTCATTCGCACACATACTCACACCTACACAGACATGTGAGAAAGAAACAACACGGCAACAACAAAGATGGATGAGAAACTGGTAGCAAGGATCTCTGGAGATGAGCTGGCAGTGCCAGGAGGTATGGGTGCTGAACCTGGAGAGTGGATGAGCTGAGGAGATCAGTATCTGCAAGAGTTGGAAAAGGCATCACATTTTCTCTAGGTGCAAAAAAAGTTCTATAAACTGCACTTGCTTTCCTGCTAAAATTCACTTTGTTTTCTTGTACATGTCTTCATGAAGTTTTCTTCAAAATGTTGATTTTCAAAGACAGATCGTGTAGTTGAAGATGACACATGAATTTCAAGTTCTATAGTGACCACCTCTGAGTATTCTTAAGATCTTATTCACAGCCAGTGTTCAAGTCTAATCTTGAGCCCTTTCTGTGAGATGTTAAGTCCAAATGGTATGCAGGTTATCCATGAGTTAGAATTTAGAGGGAAAAAATTAGAGAGCTTTGCTAGAACTACACAACTTGGAGGGATTGTGAGGTTTTCTTAAGGAGGGAGGAGTGGTAAGAAGTTCTAGGTAGTTAGGAATGGCAGCAGGAAGGCTTGGATCTGGAGCGGTTCAGTGGCTAAGGCTCAGCAAAAATATTCAGTCCTTCCCCAGTGTGGCTGCAGATGTCACATGGAATCAAAAGCATACAGAGCCACATAAATTCAAAGCAGTATGGGACCAGGGGTCAGACTATCAGAATTCAAAACCACTGACAGTCACCCTGCTGTTGGTCCATTCCTCTGTTTCGATCCTTTATTCCTAGGGCAGCTTGTTCTGAGCAAAACAAAGCAAAACAAAATTGACTGTGAAAATGCATTATATACAGTGTCATGTATCCCGAGCTCTCCAGCAGCAGATAAAATCCTCATCAGCCGAAGACAGTGCACGCACACTCTGCCATCATTCTTCAAGAGAGCTGACAGTAAGCAATGAAAGATTAAAAATGAGTTAAAACTTACCATCCTCTGCCTCCTCTTTTCTTTGCTTCGGTAAGGGCTTTGTAGAACACAGTGCAGTCTGGTCAGAAAGAACAAGCAAGGACACTTAAAGTTAAATAAGAATATAACGTATTTAAAAATGAAACATGAAAACTGGCTTTCCTTGCCAAGTAAATCCTGAATTTATTGCCCTGTGCTTCTCCTATTAGCATTGATAATTAAAGCAGTATAAGGAATGTCTTGTATTTGATGTTAATAGTGTCATGCTGGCTGCCTCGGGACCCTGGGCCTGATCTTTATCCCCTCTGCAGGTAAATCTTTGAGTTCACCTTTAAAAAGCACATTAAACATTCTGGGAGAGAATCTTTAAGCTTGTGGGTTCTCCAGTGATCTCTTAAGTATCAGACGCTCAGATTGGAAGGTGGCATCCTAGAATCTTCTGAATGCTGCCTGACCTCCAGAAGGCATGAATTGGTATAAAAGTCTAGGGAATGGATATGCACCTCTATTTTTTTGCCTTGGATTGACCTCGAGGATCTACTAAAGCCAAGCAGAAAAGATCAATCAGCCAGAGCTATACATTTTCACATGATATTTCTGAATTCATGTTTTAAAAATAGTGAAGATGAACTTTATATTCATAATGTGTGATCAGAACAGCATCTTTCAGTGTAGGGCAAATTTATTCAGACTGTACATTCTGCAATCGTTTATGGATCTTACTAACTTAGTTATTTTAAAACTGCAAATGCTTATTTAGCTTTGTTTTCCCTAGCAGTGCTCCTTATTTTGTACCAAGGTCTGACCCAAGATAGTTTAACTATCCTTTGTCTTCCCTAGTCAGTTCATGTTTACGATTTGGTCTGTGTAATAATATTCTCTTAGTAACTTGACTGGATTGGACTTATGGATTCTGGCACTCTTTTTTTTCAAGGTTAATTCATCTCATTTTTTACCTCCTTTCTGCCAATATAGTTTTAAGTGATAACTCCTGCCACCGAATTGATTTTTGATTGATGCATCATGATTCTCGCAAACTTGGAATAACTTAAACACTGCTCACCTCCATGTCTGGAGGTTCTAAGTCTGTGAAGAGCTACCTGTATCTTTCGTGATTCATGGTCCTGAAAATAAGGGGTCAACAACCAACTTTCTACTGCCAGAGGTTGGATTAGAGCTGGGGGAGGGTACTCCCTTTTCATCCTCATTCCGGCATGGGAAGAGCCAATGCTTTGTGATTGCAGGTACAGTTTGCTCTTTTCTTTGTTCAGTTCCTATCTGCTCATTGCTAGCTTGTCCAGAAGACCTGATACTATTTTTGTTTCAGGGCAATAAAATTGATGACCTTATTTAGCGATTGGATGCACCTTTGCTCTTAAAACCCACTGCACCAGCTGGATTTTCAGAGCTAAATTCTTGTATGTAAGGCACTCTTAGATTAATTCCCAGATGGAGTCTGTCTTGACTACACCTATTCTGCACAGACCTCCTAGTACCAGCTGAACACATCTGGCATGGTAGAAGCTCACAAATGAAATGATTTATTTTCCTTCAAACATTAGCCTGCTTGTCCAAGTGGTCACTTTCTATCTCCTGTCCTTTTTCATGTCATTTTGAGTGGATCCTAGGCTTCTGATTTTCTTTGAGATGTTAGAAAATTCAGCCAAGATTATCAGATCTAATTTAGTCTTCATTGTCCAATTGTGGAATCAGCATGAAAGACTTGGAGAAGTGAGGATTGGTCACTTGTTCTCTCCTTTCTTCGATGGTGTCTCTTGGTCCCTCTGGTGTGTTGAGAGTAAGAGTTGAGTGAAAAGTTCAACAACAGCATTAAGCTGGGACTGAAACTGACCTTGTCAGTATGTTGAGGATTTTCTGGTTAGCTTAACTCATTTTGATGAGGGTCTCGTGTGAATTCCCTAGCCCATTGGCCCCTCATTATTGCACTGTAAGCAAGCCAAGTCTGGTTTTATTTCTCAGAATCCTTTCAGCTCCCTTCACCTGGTATCTCATAAAACTCAAGCAATATACTTTTTTTTTCAGGAAAAAAGTAAAAAAATCAGAAACCAACTATCTGTCTTCAAACCCATTTTTCTTTCCCTAGAATCTCTCTTTTGACCGGAAAGTACAAATGCTTTAGAATTTTGACATGCATATAGCATATGCATATAGTAAATAAGACTGTGTAAAATTTGCATTTTGGGTTTAAGAATTATAATCTAGATTTATTAAAATATTTCTGTTTATTTGAGACAGAGTGAGGCGCACACACAAAGAGAGGGAGAGAGAGACAGACAGAGAGAGTCTTCTACTATGTAGGCAACATTCAGAAGTCTGTTCTCTCCTTCTACCTGGTGGATTTCAGGAATGGATCTTATGTTGGGAGATTTGCACAGAAAGCACCTTTACACTGTATTTTAGTGGCCCAGAATCATCTTTAATACAGCTGCATAACACCTTTGGAAATCAATCAATTTATTTATCAAATCTAGAGCAATGGACATTGGTCATTTCTTGAAACTCATTATTGTTTATGATCATTTTTGAATATTCGTTTCCTGTTAATATTAATAAATTTATAGAGAATGCCTTTCCGGCTAGAAGGGAAAGCTCATTTCAGTGGTTTATACTTATCTCCAGAGTTCATCCCATGCATGTATCAAATGCCTATGTGCAGCCTTGGTTATTATCATTCTTTCAAATCTGAACTCAGATGTAGGTAAATGAAAAAAGCTTCTTTTCCATTGGGTCTTAAAAGTTTGCTTTTTTATTTTTATTACTCATATCTTATTCATGTATCTTTGCTTCTTAGTCACAGTGGAATGTTTGTCTCTCTTGTTTCTTTTGTTTTCCTTCATAGCAGAGTACACATTCCTGACTGGTTTCAAATTTGACATCTTCTTGCTTTAGCTTTTTTCATGACATGGTTACATTTAGAAATTGTTTTAGAAATTATTTAGAAATTAATTCTTTGGGAAATGCAGTATTTTTTCACTTGTTAAATATATAGCATTATTTTCTTTTTTTTAGAGACAGGATCTTGTGTAGCTGTGAAAAGCCTTGAACTCTGAACTGTTGATGGCATTTCCTCCATCTGGGATTATAGGCATTTGCTACACTAGGTTCATCATGTACCGTGTATGGTGCATGGTGTGTGTGTGTGTGTGTGTGTGTGTGTGTGTGTGTGTGTGTGTGTGTGGTTTTCTTTCAACTTAGTTAAGGAATTCAGTTTCAGTGATGTTTAGAAATTTTATGCCTGAGTCTAGCAACTTCTTTTATGGCTGATGACTTAGATGTTCTGTTTAGACGTCTTTCCTTAGCCATTAAAAAAAAAAAAAAACACTCTCAGAACTGAGAGATGGTTCAGTGGTTAGAAGTGCTTGCTGCTCGAGTCTGAGGACCCACAGCACCTATGTAAAGAGCTGAGCACGACTGCCTGTGCCTATAACCAAAATGCTGAGGTTTATAGGCCAATGGACCTTGAGAGCTTGTTGGCCAACAAGCGTAGTCAAAGCGCCTAGTTTCTGGTTCAGTGGGAAATCCTGTCTCAACACAATAAGGAGGAAAAGTATAAAGAAGACACCTGATGTCCTCCTCCCACATGTGTGGCACCAGTCCACATACTCACACGCATGAACCTCACATATTCATGAAGTATTTGCTTTGCAGGACTAAGTACTCATCCAGACCCACTTTTCTTTGTATCTTTGAATTTTCTTCAAGAAAAAAAAAAAAAAAACTACTCGGTTGCTCAAAAAGAAACAATAAAGGGAAAAAAATCCCACTATTACTACATAGCTTATTACAAATCTTTAATTTCTTATGAATTTATTGTGATTCTATAAAACATTTGCAGTTATCTTTCACTGTGTTTTATATCCAGATATGAGAAGCCTGTAGTTATTCCCCATGTGCTGCAGGGAATCTGCATCAATGTAAACCAGTCCCTAGCGCCGGGGAGGAGCAGTTCCCACGCACACAGGGAAGGCAGGAAAGCCAGCTCGGTCCCTGCGTCCTCCTAGAGGCCTCAGTCACATCACAAGAGGGAGCCTTCGTGCTTTAGTAAACTGTCCTATGCTGCCCAGTCTTTTCATCCTCTCATTCCTAGCTTTTTTTTCCTCTCTCTCTCTAACCGGAATTTCTTTTTTGATCATGCAAAAGCAGTAGAATGAGGTGGTATGGAAAGCTATCCAAATAAACAGGGCTCTACGAGATAAAACGCAGGATTCCTAAATCTGTATTAGAGTATTTTTTTTTCAGAACAAAGAAGTTTAATATTTCTTTAGTTATTTTCTCATTTATTGAATAATTGTTGGAGTATGCTTTCTCAGTAATGGCATGCGTACCTATATTTAAGGTTGAGGATTTGAGTAAAATGTGACATTAGCTAAATTTTTCCATTCATTTGTGATGTTAGCCTCTCTGTGTCACAGATAACATACTGAATACTGGCAAGAATCCCCCCTCCATGTTTTGTTTTATCAATTGGCTTCGTAATTTAATTAAGTAAATGTGTTTTAATTTACTTACACTTACCTCCTTTCCCTTATAAAGTTTGTTAGCTACACATATGGGGATCATCGGTAAATAGAGGATAATCCTATTAGTGGCTAATCAATAGTGAATTGATAGTTTTCTAATTTTGACCCTCAATACTGGCCAGAATGTTATAGAGTTGTACTTTGAGTGGAAGCCACTTCTGCTGTGCACACCATTTATATTTCACCCTCTAGAACATGTCCTAAGAAATGGCTGCTGTCAAATCGTCTCTTCCCCTGTCTGTAAAGCATATGCATTTATGAATGTTTGTATGATAAGTGTAGTGTAAATGTGAAGTCCTCTCAAAAGAGGGAGAAGCTCTCCCAGATATTCTTTGAGCACACATCGGAGGCTAAACATATGGCCCTGTCATCACAATTTCCCAGATCCCCTTTCTTGTGGCTTTAACCTTCTACTTTATTTATTACTGGAAGGCCTTATCTCTCCAGCCTGCTGCTACCGACTGCTAGGCCAGGATGCAGTCGGAGCATAAAGCAAGTAAACGGGGACGATCGTAAAATAGAAGGGAAATGACCATAGCCTCCGCTGTGTTACAGCTGTCCAGGGTTTGGAACCTGAGCCAAATCGAGCTACAGAAACATAGCGTCGCACAGTGTGGATCGTGCTTCGGTCCTATTTCATTTGGTATCAGCAGAGGACCTCAGACTTCGTCAATGTCAAGGCTTTTCACAGACTTCCAGGGAAAGTGTCAGCCCAAAGAAGAAGAAAAGGGAGACAGCTAGCGGACCTCCAATGCTAAGATGCCATTTAAAGGGCAAGCAGCATGTCAGGCGAAGAGACACCATGCAAATGAATTATTTGGTGGGTTGGCTGAAGAAGAGCAAAGAAGAAAAGCAGTCAGTTTTGCTTAGTGATGATTTTTTTTTTTCTTTGCCCCAGAAGCCCTTAGAGAAGTTATTCAGCCAGAACTGGTGTCTCCTATTGAGTGACTGACAGGTGGCCGACTGCAGCAAGCTGGGTGACGGTTGAGTCAGTAGTTTCCAAAAGTTGGTCCAGGTCTGGGCAAACCCTGTGGATTACAGACAGTGCCAAGACTTCTCAGGAAACTGTGTCATTTTTTTCTTTTTCCAGGAGGAGCAAAAATAGAAGTAAAAAGGAATAATTTGACTTATAAGCCCAGATACTATGTGCATCATATCTTAATAATGAAGATTTCATTATTAAATGTTATTAATTAATAACATGATAATAATATATATTAATTAATTTATTAAGTATTATTCAATATTAAAACAATAGAAAAGTAATAAAATTACATGCCTTTGATATTCAAGCTAAAACTAATTTTTGAGTAATATATAATTGTAAACATGAAAACAGCTGGTCTGTCAATTGACACTATAACAATCTAAATGTATTTAGCCCTTCTATATTTAGGAGTTTCGTTGCTTAGAATACATTGCATTTAAACGAAATGATATGTACAAGATTTTGCAGTTATATAAAACATAAGTGGCAAAAATAATTATTACCCATATTTATAGGGTACAGTACAATATTTCCATATATGCATATAATGGCTTTTCAGTAAGGGAAATTAGCATATCTATTACCTAAATGTAAGGGTTTTTTTTTTGTGTGTGTAAATGTGTGTGCATGAGTGTGTGTGCCTATATCTGTATGTATGTATCAGAGGGTACTGTGTGGGTGTCAATGAAGGCCTAAGGGTGATTTGGTATCATCCTGGTTTGTTCTAGCTCCTCTTGACTTTGCTCTGGAGTTCTCTAGTCTTCACCTTCTGGGGCTGGAGGTGCCAGCGCTGCCATTTCTGTCTGGCATTTTTACATGGGATCAGGGATCTGAACTCAGATCCTTCTACTTTCAAGGCAGAGGCTTAATACCTGAGCCATCTCTCCAGCCTGTAAATGTAAGTTTTTTGTCATGAGAACATTCAAAAATTGTCTTTGCTGCAACATTATTTGTTGGAATTGTTTGCTGTGTTTGCATGGAAAAATGAGCAAGCTACATAAAGAGGGAAAGTGACAAATCAGGAAACACAGGCTATTTCACGAAAATAAAATAGAGGAGAAGTATTTATTCCATTGATTATTCTTTCTGCCTTGGGTTATGGTGGGATTTCACATTTTACTTGCATGTTTGTTATAAAACATTTGAACTTCCTCATCATTAAATCTTCAATCACCTTTATAATGTAAGTCCAATACCATATCATGGTATATGGACCTGGTGAAATTAGGGTAGGAAGCACATGAGGGTAAAACTGTATTCTCTCAATCCAAGCAGGAAAAAGTATCAACTTTTAAAAAAATGCTCTTTACTTTTGAGTGCAATTTTAGACTCTTAAGGAAACAGAGTGGAAATTACAGAGATTCTTCATATACCACCATCCTACATATGTGCAGTCTGCCCCTTCATCAATCTCCTACAGCAAAGAGGCACATCTGTTCCATCCCAGAGCTGCCACAGATGCATCAGTGTGATCCTCTGAGGTCTGACTCTTGGTAGTGTGCATTCTATGGGTCTTGTCAAATGTGTACTGACCCAGATCCACTATCATAGTTCCATACAGGGCAGGTTCACTGACATAAGTATTTCTGTATATCTTCTTATGCATCCTTCCCTCTCTGCAAAATGTTTGCAATCGCCAGTCATTTTCTTATTGCTGTACCATTGAAGTGATTCAGAATGTGTTGGCTATTTGCTTTTTTTCACTTAATAATGTGTGTTTAATGTGCATATCATTTTACAGTTTGCTAACTCATTACATTTTAGCATTGAGCAATATCCCACTCTCTGAACATGTTTACTTGTCTGTTCATTTATGAAGGACATCTTTGTTTCTTAAAGTTTTACTATTCATGAATAAAGATGATATCAACATTGTGTACAGAATTTTGTATGGATATAAATTTTAATCTTAGCTATTTTTGTTGGGATGCATCATAGACCAATACTTAAAAAATGAAGTGAATTATAGCATAGTGAAATACAGAAGACAGTACTTTGCTGCTTATTACCTGATTCAACAGATCTATAATTTTTCTATCAAATTAATATAGAAATCGCTAAATCCTTATTCTTTATTTCTGTACTTTATCTTGAGCATAAATAGTTCTCTGGTGGCCTCTATCCACAGAACACATTTTATAATAATTTATTATTATTTATTCAATTGTGCACGTGTGTGTGTATGTGTGTGTGTGTGAGTGTGTGTGTGTGTGTGTGTGTGTGTGTGTAGAACCACGGACGAATTCGGGAACGACCATGGACCGCCTCCTCCTTGTTTACTCTGCCCCGGGATTCACAGGCTCCGCCCTACCAGGACCGGAAACGCAGATCGCCCCTGCTTCGGCCCAGCGTCTATACGTGCGGTCTAGGATCCGAACTCAGGACCTTCCGCCTGCAAGGCAGAGGCTTAACCCCTGAGCCACCTCTCCAGCCCCCACAGAACACATTTTAATCAACCCTTACAATAAGTAATTCTGGGTATATGAAGGTATAAAGGTTAGAGTACCCTGCCTGCTATCCTACATATGTGCAGTCTCCCCTACTTTGCAAACACCTACTTTGTCTTCACACTCAGCTCTAAGTCTCTGTCTCCTGAATTTGATCGAGCTGTCCTTCTCTGACTCCATTCTGTTACCTGTTGTAATCTGTACCTTTCTGAAATCAAAGCTAACTCTCAGTTTCTCCTTTTCTTCCTCTAAACAGTTATCTCTGTGTGTATTCAACTTATATTTTTAAATATGATCTTTGCTTCTTAGGTGTTACCAAATTCTTCTTGCGGTCTTTTTCTTTCTTGACCTCCTTAGAGATTTATATTGGTTATTTCTTTCTACGTGAACTCTTCCTCTCTGATTTTTTTTCAGCAGTACATTCTCTGATAATTTCCTTAAAAATCTGTGCTTTCTAATTAATTTCTCTAACTTTGTCACTCCTGCTTCAGTGACTAGTGCTTTAGATTAGGGTAGTAGTGGTAAAGAAGATGAGATAGAAGTAATTATATGTGAACATGCTTTTTTCTATAATGTTCACAGAATTCATTAATATATTTTGTAAGAGAAGGGCTAAAACGGGGCTGGAGAGGTGGCTCAGGGATTAAGTCTCTGCCTTGCAAGTGGAAGGTCCTGAATTCGGATCCTAGACCCCATGTATAGACGCCAGGTGGAAGGAGGGGGGGCGGCCTGCGTTTCTGGCCTTGGTAGGGAGGAGCCTTTGAATTCCCGGGCAGAGTAAACAAGGAGGAGGTGGAGGTGTCCATGGTGGTTCCCGAATTCGCCTGTGGTTCTACACACACACACACACACACACACACACACACACACACACACACACGTGCACACACACAATTGAATAAATAATAATAAAAAAATTAAAAAAAGAGAATGACTAAAAATGAATTCCAAAATTTTAGTTGAAACAATTGGTAAAATGATGACATAATATATTGAGAAAGGTTGGGATGACAGGTTTGGGAGGAGTGGATGATAGAGGGTTGTCTTTTGAAAGTGTTAAGTTTTAGATACTTGGTAATCAATTGAATGGGAGTATCAATTTACAGTTGGTTATAACACCTGGAATCTAGGATAGGAATTGGATTAGAGATATAGGAGTTGGAATAGGAGTGGTTTTCAAATATTAGTGTGAACTGGAGTCTTGCAGAGAACTGGTTGCCAAAACAGATTTCCAAGTCCTACCTCAGAGTTTCTGATTTAGTTGGATTAAGATAAGGCTTGGTAAATTTTCATTTTTATCTCCAAATGATGCTATGACTACTGGTCCCAGGGACACATTCGAGAATCGCTGAAGAGGAAAGAGAGCAATTAAGAAAATAAAGAGAAAAAGATTGAGAAAAAGAGTTGGGCATGCCAATAGGAAATTCACAAAGGAGTTTAAGAGGAAGAGCTATTGAGGTAGGAAGCAATTTAAAACATAGTGACATAGAAACAAGAGGAATGTGTCTCTGGAAAGAAAAGTTTAGTAAGTGAAGAAAGGATCATGAACTCAGTAAAGAGCAACTTTATGAGACTCCTTGTCTGAGAGACACTAGAGCTATTTGCAAATTCTGCCCAGGATTGCATATAAAAAGGGGATGTCTTTTTACAATATTAGATATTAATGTGTTGTTTTACCCTGTCATTAAAAATAAATGGTACATAATATGCATAAGCCTTGGATATGTTATCTCTTTCACCTCTGCCTTAAGAAACAGAATAGTGGTTTGGGGAGAGAAATTTCAAGGTGGGACTGTTGATAACATTTTGACCTTCCTCAAAGATGTCATACCTTGAAGTTCTAATAGTTTTAATAATTCTGATTCCACTCCTATATATTCCACTTCCTCTCACTTGTCTGGATATTTTCATTCTAAGAGAATGGGACTTTTTCAGTGCTTGCGATTTCCCATTTCCTTGATTCCCATTATTTGTAGCTTTATGTGATCACAGAAAAATTCTATAGCGCCATTAACATCTCTTACAATTTCTTGGCTAAGAATCATTTTAAGTTTTGTGGCTATTGGGTTAGTATACTCTTTCTGCTTCTGTGTAGCTACAGCGGACTAGGTTTTGACTTTCTAGAATCAAATTGTACTCTATGTGCTTTGCCTTGACTCCATTAGATTGGTAAACTCATTAAGTCATTATGAGTTTACAACCAAAGAAGAACATCTTCACCTCAGTCCACTTCCATCCCCATTCCACTCCTATTGATCTCTATCTCAGGGTGCCATGGACCTTCCTGTTTCATGCCCAGACAAAATTTACCCTTTCAACAAAAATTCAAATCTTTCTCTTCTTTGTTTAATGCCTCAATCAGAATCATTTTTCCTTCTTTGGCACTTCTCACTTTTTTAGTATCTATCTAAGTGACTATGTGCACATATATGTTTATATGTAATTACGTGCTTGCATATATACATATTTTTCAATATGAGTATATTATGATTCATCTTGATTGCCAGTTTAATGGTGTAATAGTTACTCTTAACTGTTGTCATGAGACAGCATTCAAAGGAAGAAAGGAGGATTTATTCAGCTTATGGTTCCAGAAGGGAGAAACATTCTCTCATGGCAGATGCAACATGCAACATGGCTGGTGGCTGAAGCTGGAGGCAGGCTAAGTTACTACAAACGTCCTGGAGGTTCAGAGGTCCTCAGTTCAGTAGGCCAGTGGGTGATGGTGAAGACTGTAGGATTCCTGGAAAGTTGAAGAAGTGGAGAGTCTCTCTTTATGGTTCCTTTTATCTGGTCTGTTACTGGGAGGTCCCAATCAGATCTAGGGCTGGTTTTTGTCTTGTAAATGTATTGATCTGGATAATCTCTTCAGGTAGTTTGACAGCTGATCTTCATTAATGCCAGGTGTGGTCAAGTTGACACCCAAGATTAACTATCATAGATGGGCTTTAGAATCGCCTGTGTGACACACTCTGAGTATATCTGTGAGTATGCTTCCAGAGAAGTTTAACTGCAAAGACCCACCTTGACTGTTGGTGGAATCATCGAATGGAATGTGTTTTTTTTTTTATTATTATTATTTATTCAACTGTGCGCATGTATGTGCGCACGCGTGTGTGTGTTTGTGTGTGTGTGTGTGTGTGTGTGTGTGTGTAGAACCACGGACGAATTCGCGAACCATGGACGCCTCCACCTCCTTCTGCCCCGGGATTCACAGGCTCCGCCCTACCAGGACCAGAAGCACAGGCCGCCCCGCTTCCGCCTGGCGTCTATATGTGGGATCTGGGATCCGAACTCAGGACCTTCCGCCTGCAAGACGGAGGCTTAACCCCTGAGCCACCTCTCCAGCCCATGGAATGTGGTTTTAATCTGAAGAAACAGAAAAAGGTGAGCTGAGCACTGGTGTTCATCTTCCTCTGTTTCCTGGCTGTGGATACTGTGACTAGCTGTCTTGTACTCCTGCCACCCTAGACCTAATCTCACGGCCTTGCTGTCTCTGCCATGATAAATTGCACTCTACGACTCTGAACGCTAAGCTCTTGTTTATTTAAGCCATTTTTGTCACAGCAAGAAAAGTAACATGCAAAAATTACACTTTTTTTGGGGGGGGGACAGTAATGGATTTTCCAGATTTAGCTCATATTAGATTTTTCTAGCTTTTTGTCTTGGGGGTTCTTACCAATTCAGAAGTACTGATTCAACCATAAAAATCTGAGGCTAAGATCCACACAGTATATATTTTAGTGGACAGATAACACAGAGTGAGGATTGAAGTTACAGTGTGAGCAGTCAGAATATATGATTGAATGGTATTGTGTTACAGACATAATTCCCAAATATTTCCCATATAATCATAGGCACACATTTGGATTATCTATCAAAGAAATAATTTGCTTGCATTGAAATTATCAGATGTTTTCAGAAGCCCATTATCCACAAATAAGAACAATGTGAAATGGTGGAACCTCAGTACAGGTGATCAGATTGACCCAGAAGGAAGTGTCTGAGCGAATAATTCTTAGAGTATGGTGACATCACTCATCCCAGAGGATTGATCATGAAATGTGAGGTTCTCTGTGCCAAGGCAATTGTTTTAAATTTGCTGGGATTTGTAAGGGAGGGCAAAAGGACAGATGCAAGACTTAATGGTTTTTCAGCAAGTTTTGAATGGCCTACTCACTCGTATTCTAATGTATGGTCATAAGTTATGGCAAACAGTTCTAAGTGTTACCATAGCTCCAAATTTCCTTTAGGGCATATTCGATTGCTTTTGCAAGTGCCAAAGTGTGAATGAAAGCCAATAAAAAGAAAAGATTCACTTAAGACATTATGGACTGTTTTTTTTTCTTGATAGTTTTCATTGTGTATTTTTAGCTCTGATAACAATTCTTACTGAATTTTACTTATTTATACTGATAACCCATGTTCAAAGAGTTAAATTTAGCTTAGCAACCTATAATTTAAGTGATAAAATGGAAGTATATGTTGTAATTTACTGACCGTAGGCACATGTGAGAGTGCCTTTTCTGTAGCAAAAGATTTGCCACTTGAAGGTTAAAGTGCGGGAGAGAAACTCGACAAAATATTTCAGGATTAAGCAAGATTAAGTAGGAAGATACAGAAAAACAGCACTTAATAGACTATAAAGCATCACATAAATACTTATCATAAGAAAATATAAAAGGGAAATTCATTTTGTGGTCATTTATTACATTCATGACTCCAAGGTAGAAAGAAATAATACCCTTCAGCTAGCACCAAAGAAACCTTTTGATGAGGCCATATGTACACGACGACCATGTTTGTTACTGACTTTATTGCACTGTAAATACTAACAAATATTTTTGCAATACTGGTAAGCCAGCCAGTTCATCAAGCAAACATTCAAAGGATACTGAGCCAGGTACTGAAAAGAAGTTTGTCACAATAGAAAGAGACATCATGTTTCTGTCTTGTAATAATTTGCTATTTAGGAAGAAAAAGCACAAAGCCCTGTAAACTGAGATGATAGCATGCATATTCAGTCATGTAATGGGCATTACCTATTCAAAATCATGTGTTTTGAAGTTGGAAAAATAATCATTCCACATCTTACTGCTACCTTTATATCTCCCTACTTTCATATTGTCTGGGAGTCTCTGTGTTCAGTTCTCAATCCCTTCTTCATGTCAGATTTCCTTATCAGCCTCCTTTCTTGTCTGTACAGGTTACTGTGACTGCTATGAATGTGCTGTCATTCAATCTAAATGGTTTACTCCTGAGCACCTGTGGATATTATAGTGATTTTAGTAGTAGCAGTTGGATCATTTTTGGGATTCAGAGACATTAAAATACAATTGGATTTGTAGAGTTGTTTATGGGTGTTTCCTTGTTTTACTTATTATTATTACTTTACTTAAAGACATAGCTTTGAAACTATAGTCGTTTCTTAAATTAGCGTCTTTCCTTTATTACTAATTGCATAATTGCAAAAAAATATAAACATCAGGTTGTTAATTTCAGGGATAAATTTTTAATGTTGATATCACCTAGGCATGACCTCTGGGCTCCACTCTGCACATCTTTGCTTTCTAATGTACTCATGGTAGCATAGATTTTCTGGGTTGACTTTGCTTTTTTGGGTTTAAATTTTGTTTAAGTTATAGAACTTTCTTTCTCTTGACAATGCTTTTCTAAAATAATCCAATATTTTGCTCTTTTAAGGTCGCTAGATAATTATTATGTCAAATGAAAAGTGCCCTTTGTATTTTTCCAAGCAAATGGGGAAAGGTTTCCTAAATCATGTCAAGACTGTGACAAACTGGAATACTTTTTAGAATACTTTTTTAAAGGGCTAAGGCAAGTCTGTATTCTTTAGCAATGAGAACTGAGGAACTTACCAATTGAAGTAAGTTTGATTGATCTACCTAAAACAAAAACTACATTATTTGACAAAGTGTTAATAAGCACTCGCCAGCAATTGTAGGTTCCTTTCAAGATCTTACCGTTTGTTTTTGAAGTACAGGAATTTACTGAGAACTATTATAAGGTTCTAATTGAATTTCACAGAAGTAGCCTTGATGTGACCCAAAATAGAGGTGTGGGGAGGGAGATGCCCAGCCCACAAAACTCCACACCATGAATCAACACTCTCCAGAATCGTTGATCAAGCACATGAAGTGGAAAAGCAAGGACCAACTCTCAAATAATTAAAACCAGTTAATGAAGACTTTTAAGATATGGCAAGTGGATGCTGATAACGTCGGTGGGACACAGGGAGATGATAAAAAAGATTGGCAGCTATAGAAGAGAAGTGTTTATTAAGACAACTTTTAAATAGCCATGGATATAATAAAAAGCCGCCTTTAAAGGAACTTATTAAAATAAAACAGATGAAATCGATAATTTCACCACCTGCCATCCTCACAGAACTTTATTGGCTTTTGAGGGCTTTTACACACTTTCTAGTAATCTTAATATGTCTTAATTAGGTTCTGTGGTCCACATTATGTTGGGTCATGCTGAAGGATATAGTGGCATTGTGCTACCAGACACCTGCCCTACTCATGATGCTCTGAGAATGCTTTCCCTCTCAAACCCCAAAGAAGGGATATATATCTTATCTCACAGATCAAAAATTTTACTTGTGCATTTATCACATCTACTGCCTCTTGTATTTTTTTACAATAATCTAGAAGGTTAGGAAAGAAGAAAATGCATTCTTAATTTTCATATAGGTAAAGTGGTGATATGAAGTGAGGAGACTTGAACAAGGCACATATGCTTCTACAAGGTCATCCTACAAATAAATTAGAAAGGCAATGTAATTTCAGTATTTCAATTATAAGGCAACAACATTCTTTCTCTTAAAGAAGTCATAAGGATCAAGTGAAATAATGTGCACAGTCTTTGAAAAAGGTCATATCTCAAGTTCAGTATATGCCAGCTGCTATTTTTATTGTTATATGATACTGCCTCTTTGCATATGAAAGATGTAGTCAAATCTCTGTACATTTAGCAGGTAACTAGCGATATAGGTAACATCTTCCAGAGGTAAAGTAATAGAGCTTCTAGCAGTCTTTTGGTTTTCCTCAACAAAGAACTATGATAAGTAACAGCTCGCTTTCCACTCAACTCTTGTGTAGAGATGCCACATATATGTATTCTCCCAATAATTATTTTTCCTAGGTTCTGCCCATTTGGATCTATAATCAAGAATTTATATGCATGGGAGGTTTTTATTTAGTTCTTACAGAGGTCAAGAAACTAGGAACTCAGCAAAGTTCTGGGAAGACTAATCTGCACAGCAGTTTTTTTCCCATTTATTTATTTATTTATTTATTTCTTCCACTCATACAAAGTTGATAAGTACTCCATTCCCCTCCCTCTCTCCACCCCTCCCTTGATCCCCTTGCTCCATCCCCCTTTTCCCTTTCCTTTTCTCCCCTCCATCTCTTTTCCCAGTGATTTCCCCCCCCCCCATTTCTGGAGCATCCTTTACTGTGCATGTCAAACTTCCCTCTGGGTCCTCCTCTTCTGATGAGGTGTAAGGACTCAGCTGCTTCAGAGCCTGAGAGAGCTGGAATACAGGACAGACATTCATTGTTACTTAGCAAACAAGGCCATTATTATTATTACAGATAAGACCTCTGATTTCTAAAATCCATTTTTTCATGGTTTAGGTCAAATTGAATTTGAACACATGGAAGTATCCTAGTTTTCAGTTTTTGTTTGTTTGTTTTGCTTTGTACTTGACTGTGTGAGTGAGTGTGTGTGTGTGTGTGTGTGTGTGTGTGTGTGTGTGTGTACACGTGTGCATTTGTTTAAGAGGGTACTTGAGTATGTGTACCTGTAGAGGCCCAAGGATGATATTGGCACTCATCCTGGAGTGCTCTACCTCCTTCTTGAATTGCTCTGGATTTTCGCAGGCATGTTTCAACCATTTTTGTCTAGCATTTTTACATGGGATCTGGTGACCTGAATTTAAGTCCTTTTGCTTGTAAGACAAAGGCTTTAACCCTTGATCCATCTCTTCAGACCAGTTTCTGGCTTTTATATTATGTTCAAATAGTGTAATGACACTGTAGATGGGATATGTTTATATGGACAGACAGAAAAATCTTGAGGGTCCTCAAAAACAAAATAGTTATGCCACATTCCAGCAATCCTACTACTAGGAAAAAATCCACAGGAAATGGAGGAAATAAAACAGCATATGGAAAAGATACCTGTATTTCCCTGTCCATTGCAATACTGTTCACATAGCCAAGTAAAAGAAACAACATGGAAATCAGTCAAATGATGACCTAATAAAGGAAAAATAATATGCGTGAGCTATGGACTCCTATTCAGCTTTAAGCAATTAAATATTGTTATTTGTGAAAACTGAAACTGGATGTTGTTGTGTTAGATGAAGTAAAGGAGGTTCAGAAAGGCAAACTCAGTGTCATCTCACTCATACGCAAAATCTAAAAATGTTGATGTTATAGAAATAGACTAAAATGATTTTGAGCAGAGGTTGAGGGAAACAGCAGGAATGAGGATGGAAAAGAATGATCAATCAATTCTAAAGTACAGGTAGACAGGAGCTAGAAGTGCTGGTGTTTTATTGTTGCACAGCAGGGTGACTATAGGTGAGTAAAATGGATCATACTGCTAAAAATAAAGGATCTGAAGCATGTTCACCATAAATAATTGATAACCATTCTATAGATAAGCTTACTTTGGTTTGAATATTGTATAATGTGTATATTCACATCAGTACAACATGTAACCACCTAAATATGGACAATTTAATGGATCAGTTAAAATAATCTTCGTAGTAACGTGTAGGAGTTTGTCATTATCAATATTATGCTTTTCAACCTGTAATTTCAGTTTATCACTTTAAAATATTAGGGAATGTCAGAAACTTCCATTTCTTTTTTCCTGTGAGATGTAAGTAGAGATTGGTGGAAAACAGAAAATGACAATTTAATTAGTGGTGTGTGACAGACATCCAGTCTTCAGCTTTATCTGATGTGTTAAAAAAAAGGCTGTGACAATACTGTTTTTGATGCATAGATTGTTCTCAATGTCTGACTTTAATTGAGCCATCTTCTGGGGATGGGAAGGACCTACCCTACCATCAGGACTGTAGCAGAAACTGAGGACAGAGAAAAGGAGGCCATGAGATAGTACTTTAGAACAACACAGACCTTAGAAAAGTCCCCAACTGGGTGGGGGACTCAGCTTTTCCTACTTTTGATTTCATAAAATTACATTGGCTCTACTAACATGACCTAGAAATAAAATCCAAACTTTCTCTTGGAGATAGAGACAGGCCAGAAAAGAATTGAGGAGCACTATAAATGCCCATCATTTCAAACAAGGATGAAGAAAAGAAAGCATGAGGTTTTGTGTTTCTACATAGAGCCACTGTTGCCTGACTAGCAAGGATGATTGTCAAGAGTCATGTGATTGTTCAAAGTCTCAGTCTGTATTCCCTTATTTTAAAGTATTGTCAATGTATTTTTTTGGATAGGAAATGACTATGTCTAGCTAAAAATGTGCCTTCATGTACACACTGAGTGGTGTGCAGTGGTTGGTAATCTCCTGTAAACAAAATTTGTGTTTCTGTTTCTCCAGTAAAGTCATTTTTAGCTCTTTTCAGATTTAAAAACATGTTTTCTGACCCTATTAGAGCATTCAGGTTTCAGAGGCATTCTGTAATTTGTAGAGCTGGCATAAATAGTAGGGATTTCCATATCTCGATGCTTTTGAAGAGGCTCAATCAGGACTCTGACATGAGCACCCTGGTTCAGAAGGGTTTTCATAAAGATTTCATCCCCATCAAATACCTTTAATGAAAATCTTTCCCAAATCATCACACATCATCAACAAGTATTTATTCAGTGTCTGCAAATGAATCTATGCTGGATAGTTTTCAAACAGGTTAAATAGCTACAGTCCTGACTATTGGAAATTTACAGCAAGCAAGAGTCTAGGATAAAAGAAAAATAACCCACAAGTGATTTCCATGCAAAGATAAATGATACCTTAATGCTCGCCTTATGATTGAAGCTGAAATTCTGTGGCTTTTTAAATGGCATATGTAGACTCAGATGTCACAGACAATGATGAACAGGCTCATATTCCTGGGGAAATGCTTTGGAGTCCCCTCACATGTCACTCTAAGTATGTGAAGGGCAGGAAAATCAAAAGAGACCAAAAGAGCTGTGCATTCTCATACCTAGAAAGCTGTTTATTATTTCCTTTAGGGATAGTGGGCGAATTCACGATATGAGTTTCAAAACAAAGATTTTAGTGATAGGAGTGAGGAATTCAGGAAGAGAGATCCTGCGTATACCTCGGGTGGTGGGAGGATCAACTCTGCTCATCAGCTCCATGTTGTCCATTGTCATATGGACAGAAAAATATGGTTCTGGTAGAAGAAAATTCATTACTTGGGGAATTTTCTTCAAATAAAACATACTGCCTTTGAAAAATTTATGAAAATATATTATCATATAAAAACATTGCAATGGTCAAGATAGAAACAAAGGAAGTACACTGATATTTGTGTTTCATTGTCTTTGTGGTAAAGACGTCTGCACTCTGGGGCATTTGAGAAATGGAAGGTACAAAGACAATTTTTCTACTAGTCAGCAGCTTCCAAGATTCAAGTTAAGGTGCTGACTCTAACTTTTATAAGGTCTGCCATGTTACATTCTATGTGTCACATAGCACTCCACCAAGGATATACTATCAAGAGTGTGAATGAACTTATTAATTTGATTTTTGTTTTAGTTCTGGTTGATTGGTGCTCTTTGAATATTCTGAAGAACAAGCAAAATGAAATAAAAATGCTAGCTAATGACTAAAAGTCAAAATGTCTATTTTAGCTTTGAGAGAATCTGGTAAAAACATGACATGAATATGAAATATCACTCATTTCTCCTAAGTTTCATCACTTGGTCTGCAGATGTCCACAGTGATTTGAAAGGCTGTGGAACTTTAAGATGTAGGGTTGCTAAGGAAAGTGTGTCACTAGGCAAGGCCCCTGGCTCCACTCCCTGTCCACTCTTCGCCTTCTAGTCTACCAAGGTACCAGGAGTCTCAGCTTCACACATGCCACACTGGAGCTGCCTGATGCCTTGTCTTCTCCTGTGATGTGTGGTATCCCTATAAACAATCCCTTTAGTAAACGCTTTTGTGAGGCATTTGCCATAGTTGTGAGAAATGCAACTAATATACGAAGCCATGAAAACAGAAGGGAGAAAAAGACTAACATATTAATGAGAGGGTGAGAATGTGGGGAAAAACAAAAGTGGGGTATGGGGTGAATATAGTCCAAGTACGTAACATACTTGAAAGAAATGGTCTCGATAAATGGTCTCCATCACTATGTGAAATGAATACATGCCAGTAAAATACATGATTTATAATTGGAAAAATACTTCTGAGTGTTTGGATAAGAGAACATGGGAAGCAGTCATTTATGGGATGTTTGAAAGTTCTCAAAGAAAAATGTAGCACTAAGAATTAAGTTATTAGACTTTAGTAATATTATGCCAGTCAATTGCCATGTAATGCATTGTAGTCTGCATTCAGGATTTTAATTCGGTATTGGCTATTGTGAAATAAAGATGGATTTTACTGAATTGTAAATGGCAAGAAAAATATCATTTTGTTATCAGAGGTTATGAGTCTTGAAGGACAAATTGCCTTCCATTTTTTTCTAAGAATAATAATTTTTAATAGCGGTAGCAGGATGGAAATAAAAAAAACAACAGCATTTTATCTCTGGCCAGGGGGTGATAGCCAATACCCATCAGAATGGAGCCAAGGGTGGTGCAGGAGCAGCAAAACTGAAAAAAAATCAACAAACCATAATTTGGAAAATCAGAAACTCTACATCAACCACCTGGAACCAGGCCAGCCTAATCTTTCCCCATCCTAAAGCTCAGGGAAATTTGCAGAAGAGGGGGCGGTGAGATTGTAAGAGCCTAAAGATGGGGAGGAGCAACAATATGCAAGATACTCCATACAAGTTAGGGCCGAAGTTATCATAATAGGACTTTGCATGACCTGCACAATTACCAACATATCATTGAACCCTCAAAGTCTAGCATGGATCACAGGAACTAGGATTCTTAGAGGCAAGGGATTATAAATAGTGTTCCTGTACTAAAGGGGAACACAAAAAAGAGCTTTAGGCAATGCCACTGAGTCCTTACACCTCATCAGAGAAGAGGACCCAGAGGGAAGTTTGACATGCACACTAAAGGATGCTCCAGGAACGGGGGGCGGGGGGAGGCACTGGGAGAAGGGGAGCAGGGGAAGGAAAGGGAAAAGGGGAAGGGAGCAAGGGGATTCAGAAGGGGTGGGGGTTGAGGGAGGGAGAGGAATGGAGTACTTATCAACTTTGTATGAGTGGAAGAAATAAATAAATTAATTATAAATAAATAAATATGCCATAAACAAACAAAAAAAAAGAAAAAAACAACTATGACAGATGTCCTATGTTTTAAGGTTCCTACAGGTCACATCCAGCTATGTGCAATATACAGGGCTGTCAGTGAATTAACACCATTTTCAAATTCTCAGTTCCTTGCTGTTTTCATGAGTTTGGATTAGGACATCCTACTTTTGAGCTGAAAGAAAGGTCTGACTTTCGTGTAAGGTTGCTTGTGTAAAACAATGACTAGGACAACATCATGGTAATTGTGATATTGGAAGGTAATGGGACAAGTTTGAGGGGTCTGTGTATACTGTGAAGCAACATGTGAATGGATCTTGCTGTGAATGGATCTCTGTCTCTAGACTGGTATTGCCATTCTCTGCTTGCGTGGGAGTGCTGTGAACTACCAACGTACATGTTTCCAGGAGCCTGGTTCTTAGTGTGGAGATGCACAGAATGTTCACAGCTGATAAGTGCCTGCCAGGTAAGCATAACACATCTCAGGCTTCTTGCCTCTGGATGGAAGCACCTGGGAGATTCAGTTCATGTTGCTGAGCTTAACCTGGGGTCAGACTTTTAAGCTTCATTGTTGTCTGACTTTTTTTTCCCACTACTGTCTACTTCCTTCAGCCTCTGAAAAGTCTCTTGCTGTGAAATGCAGTTACCCATTTTAAGACGTACTTCCAGGAAATGCGACCTCAGACAGGCTAAATAAAAGTCAGATTGGTCAAGTGTTTTGTATTTTCATCCAAGGTTTTGAGAGATGATAGCTAACCAAATGATAGTGAACAAGGATGGAAGTAGGAAGAGAATTATAGTATTTATAATGCTTGGCTACCAATCAAGGAAGCGAACTTTTGGAATAATGAAAATGAACTGTGCGATAATTTCAGACATAGCTGGCACTGCAACGGCAATGTCCTTCTGTTAAGAAATGAATTTTGCTAGCCGCGTTGAAACCAAGCCATGCATTCTCTGGCACAGTTTGACATTTGCCCCCTGGTCCGGGTCAGGCATTCTGTGATACCAGATAGTCAATTTCAAGCATTGCTGGAGCCACAAAATGAGCCATTCCTATGACAACAGAAGAGGCAGGTGATGCCCGCTGCTCGGGCTGCTCCTGGCAGTCCTGTGGCGGACCCAAGCCAGATGCCAAGCTGTTTTTCCGTCTGCTGTTGACTCCACTTTGAATTAGCTGAACAGGACTCCACACCTGTTGATTTAGAAACAATTACAGCTTTGAAATAAGCAAACGAATCTTTTATGAAAGCCAGAAATAAACTCTTAATAACAAAATCACTGGAGTTAATATTGCATTTCTGATGTTCAAAAGATCCTTCTCAATATCTGCAGAAAAGCAGGAACAAGGCTTGGCCGCTGTCATTTACACTTTGAAAGGCCATTTTCTAGAAAAGCTTTGGAAGACCTGGCGTTGAGGCAGCAGATGTTTTGGTAAGATAAATTGACCCTTTTCCCCATTTTGTATTTGAAAATGAAGCAGGTTGGTAGAATGAGCGAGGAGTCTGGAATACTGAGTGCCAGAAAGGAGATGTAGGGGATGAGGCTGATTAGGAAAAAGGAAGGGTAATGAAAGACTCCTGACGTGTTCTGGTCCTCCCTCTAGGTTGCCAGATGAACCAACCAAGGGCTTTAGCCAGGAAGCTGTGATTTTAGTGGACAAGCTTTCAGGAAAATATCTCCTTGGAGCTTCCAAACTCCCTCCAGAAGGCTTGGCATTATTTGTATGAGAATAGTGAGGTTGGGAGATATTTAGTCATGTATCTAAGGTCACCCAACTACTAAATGATGGAATAAATGCAGGAATCTAGTTCGTTTCCAAATCCTGGCATGCTGTTCTCATGGATGGTCAAAGCCCAGATTTAACAAAAGAGAAACTCCAATCCAAGACACATGAGCAGAGCTGAAATAAAGGCACAGAAGTATGAAAAATAGATTGAACAAGAGATAAATCTTGATACTGAGTTTTTGAACTGCATCTCATTCACATGAAAATTTGTATTTTTGCATGGGAAAGAAGGTCATGTTTACTTGCCTTGACAGCTGTCACATGGATATATTCCTGAATATAACATGGGATATATTCCTGAAAATCAGTGAGAAATCTACATAATTTAGAAATACATAAAATGTGATAATCTGATTATTCTATTTCTATATAATACTTTATAAGTAAAAACCTGTGTACGAAATGTAAAGATATTCAGAAATGGAATGCTTAATTTCTGACAACTGGATTTCAATCCTTTGTACTCTCTTATTTTTATTTTAAAAATGTTTTGTTTATTCATTTCAGAAAGAGAAAAGAGGATGGAAAGGGATCAGAGAGGGAGCGAGAGATGGGGAGATAGCTAGCTAGAGAGGGAAGAGAGAGAGAGAGAGAGAGAGAGAGAGAGAGAGAGAGAGAGAGAGAGAGAGAGAGAGAGAGAGAGAGATATGCCCAGTGCATGTATGGAGAGTGGAGTGGAGGTTGGAATTTTTAGTGCTGGTTTTCAGGTTTCCACACAGGCACAGGTACCCAATGAATCATCTCACTGATCCTTGCCCTCTCTTCATAAGGCTAAAACTGCACAGGGCTGTTGTTGGAGATAGATATTTCTACTTTTAGATTATAAAAATAATGCGGGTTCATTGTATGTTGGTGTAAGATTAACTCGGTATGGGCGTCTGTGATAGCTGTTGTAAAAGGTATCTGGTAATGTGGTGCAAGCTCCTGGTAAATACCAAATGGATGCAAGGGAACTGTTGGGTTCTGATCTGAGAGCTTTTTCTTCATAAGATCACAGAATACTCAAATGATTATCCTTTCCACAAAGTGAAAATGTGGGGGCTACACAGAACTCCTGCATCATGAGCCCATCCCTAATATCTGTCTATGTGTGCTCTTAATTTTTACTAGTTTCCAGGGAGGAATTTTCTTTGCCTGATATACAGAAACTTCTTTGATTTATTACCATGATACAATGAGAAGTCTGTCATAATGTGTAAATTAAAGTTAAGTTGGTATGTCATTGACTGAAATCAAACCTTATAATATGAAGTATGAAAGGGAGTATACAGAATTTATCTCATTTCATTGACTAAAAGCATAATTGCTGAAGCTGGGGATATAGCTTCTTTGGCAAAGTGTTGCCTCACATACATGAAAAGATGATCTCAATCCCTACATAAAAATGCCAGGAGTCGTGATGTATGATTAAAATCTTAGTACAGAAGAGGGAGATTTAGCCAGATTTGTGAGGCTTGCTTTCCAGGCTAATTGGTGGGTTCCAGGAAGGACCCTGTGTCAAAGAAGAGACATAATATTTCTCAGTACACATTAAAATTTGTCCTCTACTTTGTACATACATGCATACTCTCACACATGATACACATGAACACAAACATACATGCATACAAACACACATACGAACCTGAGAACCTATTAAAGAAACAATTAAATATTATTTATGAGTAGTAGCTTCCTAGGTATATTTATATTTATTTTCTTATGTTTTTGCATAAAACATGTAATGAACCCACATTATTTTTATGACATGAAAAGTAAATATTATAACAACTCTGAATTTTTACCAAACTAAGTCCCTTCATCTTCAGGCACATCTTCAGGCTGTACTCCAGCAGCTTACACGTTGGATGGACTAAATCTAAAATGTCAGGTGCCCTCTCTAAGGCTTCTAGTACTGCCCGGAGGATTGTCTTCTGTGGACGGCCGCATGCACTTTCCTTCAGAACCAGGCTCTTGATTTTCACTGCTGGAATTCAAGAGCAGAGTGATCCTTCTGTACATCATATCATAGAATGCTTCTTTTCTTTATCTGGACTGAGCTTATTGTTTGAACGTGACATTTGGGTGAGAGATAAGCAGTCATGCTGCTGCCTTTATCTTATGTGACCAAACACAGTATTTGTAATGCTTTAAAGGTAGTAAAGTATTTTAGAGGAATTTTAGGTTCATGGCAAAATTTGGAGGAAAGTTCAGAGAATTTTAAAATATTCCCAGTCTTATCAAAATACAGTTTGCTGAGGAAGTATTGCTGGGGTTCTGATTGTCAGCAAGTTTCCAGGGTTGGGGAGGCCTGGCACCTGGATGACATCGAGTCTTCTGGTCTTGAACAGAGACCACCTTTCCATTTATTACTTCTTCGTTGATTTCTTTCATCAGAATTCTGTAATTTTATTATACAGACTTTATAAATTGAAATTATACATACAATTTTCATTATTATCCCCTTTCATTCATGAAAACCAAGAGAAAAGGTAAGAAATAGCCAAATTTTCTCCAGTTAAATGTTGTGAATCATATTATGTTCAGGTACTTGGCAGAACTGGGTTTGGGTTTTAATAAGGTATACAATTGTAAATGTTTAACATCAGAAGTTTAATGTAGACTGTAGCCAGCTATGATGGTTCATATCCATTTGTCCATTATTCAAGATCCTGAGTCAGGAGGATTGAGAGTTCAAGGTCAGTCCAGGCTACAGAATGAGACTCTCAATGACTGAAGGTACACTATTCTTCCCAAAGCTAGATTGATACTAATATTAGTGAATCACTATATTATCATTTCCAAGCTCAATAACTTATTGTGAAATAGCTGCATAATTTTGATATAAACTTCTAATGAATAGACAATTAATGATAATCCTAATCAGAAAAAATAAGATTATTTTTCTTGCTAGCTTTTAATGTTTTCATTGTTTACCAATGATAGCTCAAAATTCTTTTGTGAAAACATAGTATATCTACACACAACCATTTATCCATTTAGTAGACTCCAGTAGAACACAAGCAAATGAAATATCCCTAATAAATTGTAGAATATTTTGATAGATCAAGTGTTACAGTTTTTCTGTGTGGTTGTTGGTAAAATCACCATCAAATACCTTAAGTTAAATAAAACGTTAGTTATGGATGGATGATTGTTCACTTGTTCCTGTGGCAGGTGGTGATGTGTTGGAGTTGTGATTTTGGGCTAGCTAGATTTTCTTTGGAATCACTCATCTTAAGAAGCACACTTTTCGCACTTCAGTTTTTTTGAAGAAATTGGTTGTGTTATGCAGACAAGGCTGCATATTCACATAGCACCAACTGCATATTCACAAAACATAAAGCTGCCAAAGTGGTATCTTATGTGAAATGTTTCACAAATGGCATGTGGCAGATTATAGACTGAAGTCCAAATAATTTTAAAATACTCATTTCTGTTCTTTGAAATGCACAGGTCTACTTTTGATATTGATATAGAAGAATCATATTTGTTTCACTCACCATTGAATTTCCAGTACTGATTTTACCCGAGGAAGTTTTCATTGCCAAAGAATTCTATTTAAGTTGTCTTTGGTACTAGGAAGGGAGAGCAAGCTTTCCCTGCTGCTGTTCTCTTTGTGTAAAAAATATTGTTTTGATCAGTTTCTATAATCATATAAACCTTTTGTGCTGAGATAAAGGTTTAAATTTATTTCATAAAATAGTTACTTGGTAATAAATAATGACAATTCAGATAAAAGGAAAGGCTTTCAGGGAATATAATTTTGATGTTATATATGCAGAATGCCAATTTTATTAAAATGAAAATGTTTTGGAAATTCAAAAAATTAAATGACAGCCATATAATGACTGAAGAATGTTATTTCAAGAATAATATCAATTTCATTGTTGAACATATGGTGCACAACACTATACATTTTTTACATTATGCTCTCTTTTGCTAGAAAAAAATAGTGATTTTAAAGGGAGACTTTTAAATTGCACAAAATTAATTTTGTTTTCTTTTCTTTAAAGCAATTTTGTAAAATGCCATTGAGCTATATGGCATTCACACATATATGAAACATATAAATCATTTGTTTTATATAGTATAAATTATACACAGTTTTCTCCAATGTCAATCGTTAAGCTATTATTGCCACATCAGAAACTGACATTTACAATTTTTCACTTTTTATCACCTCATTGTTAGATCTTGATCTCTGTAGCATGTTCTTTTTAATGAAAAGGAAAGATAATATAATAAAATATGGGAACCTACTATTTGCCTTAGAAAGTATAAATATTAATCTAAGAATATAAAGTTAGGCTCTGCACGAAGACTGTTCTAATAATGAAAAGGTTATGATATTATGAGAAAGTTACAAGAAAGGTGCATTTAGATAGCGCTAAGGCAGTGCTGAGTACTCAGAAGTCTTTGGGGACATGTTCCCCTTTTTCACTCTTAAACCCAGCTCATTATCCCGTTTCTCTTTGCTGACCATCTTGTCACTCTGTAACATGGTCTTCTTGCCATTGTCTACCTCACCGTTCTCCTGAGTAGAATCCAGACTCCATCAGAGCAAACAAACATGGATCACTTGCTGTACCACCAAGTCAGAGATCCTGTGATGAGTGACCCCTGTACCCCCCTTGACTGTCCCAGCACATAGTGAGCATCTGAACAAAGTTTGAAGGAGACATAAATCTAAGGTAGAAACTTTCTTTAGATTTTTTTTTTACCATATTCAAAAAGCGTTTATTACATTTAATAAACCAAGGTTATTGCTTTCATTATTATCATTGTTACCCACTTATTTTATTGGTATAACTTGATTTCTTAAAACGGAGATCATGCTATTTTGAATATTCTTTTCATTTTTCTACATAAAAGTGAGCAAACTTCATCAGTCCTTTCCTATGAAGGTGTATAGACAGCTTGAGATTCACTAATGGTGTTCCAGGTCAGCAACAGTTTCCAGATAGTTTTGTGTTATTTTTAAAATTGTGTGTGTGTGTGTTTTGTCAGCATATGCTCACCCACATAGGTGTGTTTGGAGGCCAGAAGTTATACTGAGATTTCTTCCCCAATTGCTTCTCCACTGTATGTATTTTGAGACAGGGTCTCTCACTAAAACTGAAGTAGACTGTTTTAAGTAGACAGAGTCTTGCCAGCAATCTGCTAGGATCTGCCAGCCTCCCCCTACCTTCTGCTCCCTTTCATTGAACTTATATACACATGATGCCATGCTGGGACTTAAAAAATGTAATTTTACATGAGTATTGTACATGTGAAGCAAGCAGTTTATTCATTCTCTCTCCAGCCTGGGAATTTTAACAGACTGAGGATGATTCCCAAAATCAATCTTGGAACTCCTCCATACAATGTACACACACACTGTACACACACTGTACACACACACACACACACACACACACACACACACCATATATACATGAAGCAAGAAAATATTTTAAAAAGCTACTGATAGGAGCTAAAATATGTAAAAATCTCACCATCAAAGACTAGGGCATGTTAGATACTCAGTTGTATTTGGAATGTAGGTATCAGCGGGTCTTTATCTTTTTGAACATTAACATCATTTCTTAAATCTTTTCCACTGGCCTTTCTATAGTTTTTATATGATTGAAGAAAACATAGCTCATTAAAACTAAACCTTTCCCTTGGTGTTTCTTTCATTGAAAAATTAATATTCTTATGTGAATCATTATAAGACTCATTTATTTATGTTGGGAGATCAACTTAGGCTAAATGAGATGTATTTGGTTTAATATTCATGAATGAAAGTGATTTAAGTTTCCAACTGCTCCAGAAAAAGCTCCTCAACAATTAACCTAGTTTTGTTTAATTTGCAGTATTTTGCTTTTGCTAGTGTTTGTATTTTTTGCTGAACTCACCCAAATGTCCTTATCTATTTTATCCCATTTTCATTATTCTTTTGTTCTTAGATGGAGATCAATTCAAAGCCAAGCACTTTTATGCCATGATAATTTCTTTCAGGTGTCAAAGAGAAAGGCAGAAAATTAGTATCGACTCCATTTTACCTATATTCTTATTTAACAACTGCTTGAGGCAGTTACTATCTTCATTTTACAAGAAAGTATAGGAGGTGTTAAGGTCATACAAATAATAAATGGTAGAGCTGGGTTTGAATTGAGGTCATCTGACTCCAAGAGAATGCTCATTTCTCCAAGTCACTACACGCAGTTCTCAGGTATCGAGAAAGATATATCTGAGGGAACTCTTGAGGAATCTTGGGTCAGAAATAAAATGTGAAAGCTTGCTTTCTTGGCTATTGCCTGTGCAGACATAGCCAGTCAATCACTTGAAGTGAATTTGCATCTTAGGAAATATAAAACAACGAATATCCCTGTGCATCAGGAAGAGGAAAGTGTTGTTGCTGACACATTTTTGGTGATATTAAACATTTGGATCTTACTTCCCATTGCTCCTGCCTGTGGCAAACTGAATCTGACATCCTGTGGTCTGAAAATGGCTCTGAAAATGTCACCATCTACTGTTTTTCCCTTAGGCAGAGGCAGCCTGATCTACACTGGTAAATGAAGTGGAAGATTAAGTAATTATCTTCAGAATTTGATTATTGCGGAAAATTGACATGAAAAATTTTAGCATCTCAAGCCTTCTCTCCCCTCTCAATTGTACATGTTTATACCTCAATTTAGTCAATATTTTCTTAGACCTCATGTGTGATCTTGACATCAGGGAAATGGTATCATTGAAAAGGGTGCATCCTCTAGTTAAGAGTGTATTTGATCTAGGCTATAGAGTGATAAAGGTGGTTTCTCTGGAGTACTTGAAGGCCCAAGGAGTCTTTTCAGGTGATGAGACCTTGGATCTAATCAGGTGTGTCTGGGTGGAGCTGGAATAGAAGATGGGCAAAAGGGGAGATCAATACAATCTGTGGAAGAAATGTACACTTGTGAGCCCAATAGCAACTGCTGTGTCATCTCTTTGTTTTCTACTCTGAGGAAGGGAGATGTGGCTTCAAGAGTGTTCCTCTTACTTTGAAGCCTGCTATCTCTTTAACTGCCCACACATATCAATCTTTAAAAATTTACCCTTCATAAATTTAAATAGATTCCATCCTGGGGAGACACCACATAACTGTCTCCCTATCCAGATAAGAGTTCAAAGGCATTTCAAAGAAGTGATTATGTTATGGTTTAATTTGATGAACCACTGACTTTACTGGGGTTACTTATAGGAGTGCTGGTCAGGGTTACCTACAGGAGTGGCTACCTTACCAGAAAGCCATCACCCTAGCATGGGTGATCCCCACAAAAGCAATGCCCTAAGAGCTCTCTGACTCGCGCCTCTCTCAAGAGTCTCCTAGAGTTGTCTGGACGGCTGTGGGGTGTCTCTCCTATTGTTGAATTGTTTGCTAACCTCTTTTTCCCACTTCCAACTGCCCTGCTCAGTAGTCTCTTTCAGCCTGCTGCTCCAGGTTTTCTTCAGCCTGCCTTGAACTATTCCAGAGTCTCCTTCCAAACTGCTGGGTGAGTCTCTTCTAGATTGCTTGGCTGTTCCAGTCTCTTCCAGGCTTCACTGCTCAGGGTCTCCTTCAGACTGCTTGGGGGGCAGTTGAATCTTTGCCCCTAACTGTTGCTTACTAGTTTTTCATGTCTGGGAGGGAGGCCCCACGCAGACGTGTCAGTTTCAGGAACTTCCTGAGCCTTGGGAACCATCACTTACTGAGACTTCCTCCAGAATGGGATGGTTCAACATCCTCCTTAGTTTCGACTGAGGCAAAAAATCTAAATTGACCTCTCAGAGGAAAAGTGTACAACAGATGCTCACATTTTTTAAAAATAATTATTAGAAATTTCTTTTTTTCCTAGAAAGGAAAGGACTTACCAGACCATCTTCAGGACAGGGGCCAAGCAAAGGCTGGTTTCGTGAAGGAAGCAGTGAAGGAAAGGCTGTGATTTCCTGAGGGCCTTCTCTCCTGGCAGGAACAGCTTGTTGCAGAGAAGACCGGGCTGCAAGAAAACCAGGGGCGGAAGGAAGGTGGGATGCTCTTCCTCCTCTCCCACAGTCTGTTTCCAAGAAGCCAAACTTAGGTAGAAGGAGCAGGGGCTGAGTCTCAGGGCTCTCATTCCTTAACAATTCACGTAATTTTTATCTCTACTTACAAGCAAGACAGAAATCAAAGCAGCATTAATTTAAGGGGACAAAAAAATCAAAAAAAGGGGCTCTGAGACCTCGGAGGCCCTTCCTTCCTCTTTCCCCAGTTGGCGTCCAGGCACTAGAGGGATGCCAGTGCCTTCGAGGCCCTGCCTGAGAACTGAAGTGGGAAGTGCTATAGGTTCCAATCGACCTCCCAACTTAATCAATGTGAAGAAGCTTTTAACTTTTCTGTCCAAAGTCTTTCTGAGAATTTCTTTACTTTCAGGACATCTGCATTCACTGTGGGCCGGGTGGTGGCGGTGACCACAGAATGTCCAACATACACACCACAGGCTCTAAGCTTCTCTCCAGGTCCTCTCTATGGTGCCCGGGTCCCCTGGAGATCACGGAGCCAGAACGTCACGGATCAGAGCGCCGGGGCTGGTGCGGGAAGGGCCACAGACCTTCTTGAAATGTGTTGCTGGCTGCACTTTTCTGATGGGCTCCTTTGAGGGGGTCTTGGACGATGATGCTGATATGTGCGTCTGAATAGTCTTGGGTCTTCCCAGCCAACTCATGGATGTTGGCATCAGTGAAGTCGTGGGGAGTGCACCCCAGATGCAACCAAGACATGTGGGCACAAGCAGATTCCTCGGTATAAGGTGTAAATGTGCTTTTCGAATCGCCTCCTAATGGCCGAATCCAACACCTAGAGGATGTTTGCGGCGTCAAGAATGAGTGTCCCATCGTTGTTATTCCCCACTTCCTGCATCTGGACCAAGAACTCCGCTTTGATCCTTGCGGCAGCCTCACTGTTGTTTTCATTTCGTGACCCACGCCATCGAGGAAGATGATGGAAAACTTGTGCTATCTGACCAGCTCAAACAGGTTCTTGACTAGCCTCTCACTCTCCCCCAACCATTCAGACATCAGATCTGAGGACACTGAGAAGAGGGTGGAATTGTTGGCTTTTCTTGCCATGGCTTTGGCCAGCTAGGATTTTTAAATGATCAGAAATTTGTAAATGATTAGAAGGTACAAAATTTTCAATGCATTTAAATATTAACGTCAAGAAATAAAAATTCCACTACTTTTAAAAGCATATTTGAAGCAATAAAAATATAAAAGTAATATTATAAGCATGATCTACCAATATATATAAAGTATATATATAAATACACATTTGAATACATACATGTAGAGTGTTGGGCCCGCCCAGGATTTGCCCCAGGGCATGGCCAAGTACATGGGACTAAAGATGGTGCTGAGGGCAAGGGTCTTGGGCGTAACCTGATCACTTCACAGAGAGCCCTAATTGGCTCTCAGGTATCTACCTGCCCTCTCTGCTGAGTGACATTGAACTTGACCATTAGCATCTGTAGGATGTCTTGACCTTGTGATACAATTGGATGCCTGTTTCGCGCCTTGGTGGCCTTTGTCTATAAAAGTTCCTTTTCTTCCCCCAATAAAGAGAGATCTGCTTCTGACAATCTCCCGTGCTGAGTCTCTGGGGGTAGAGGCGGAGATGGGGATGGCTGGAACCTGCTTTCATCACAGCCAGCAGCTGTGTGTGTGTGTGTGTGAGTGAGTGAATGCGTGTGTGTGTGGGAACCGGTTCCCACATAGAGTATATGATCTAATGTTACCGTTAGAAATCTTACATTCTTCTTTCTTCTTGAACTTGCTTTTCCATTTTTCATTGTGTAAGTTATTTTATCCTGAAGACATACATTTTATGCTTGGCAGAGTCTTATTGATTATCCTAACACACTTCTCTAATAATAATAAAAATTATTTGGAAATTGAACTTTTATATAACCATAGGCTTTAAATATTAGGTATTTTCGTGTCATGAATAATCATTATAGTAGTAACATATACTAGATTAAAGCAATATAAATGTATTACAACGTTTCACATATAATTATTGAATTCAAAATGTCAAATGATATGGATGGGTGGGGAGGGTTGATTATTGTGACTTGATTAAAGAAACAATAAAGTTATTTCTTTGTTGTGGAAAATTTAGTTTTGAAACTCAATGACCATGGAAGACCTATTAGCTTTCTGTTATGTGGAATGCTGCTGAATTTGAGAGGGAAGTCAGGAGAGCTTGAACTTTGATGATTTCACAGGAAGAATAAACTTCAAACTGAGTACATACAGAAGTTCATAATAAGGAAATTAAGCTTTAAAAATCTCTCCATTTTCAGAGTTGCATTCCCTAATTTCAAGAAGCCTTTTGCAAACGGAAATTCTTGCCTTAGCTTTCTGCTTTCTATGTGTTGTAAGCAATGAAGTTCCACTTCAGCTCTGTTGTTAAAGTCTGGTGGTATTGCCAGGATAAAAGCAGTGTTTGTTTCCTGACCTTGCAGTGCCTACAAGAGCATGGAATGATGTCTACTCTTCAAACATTTCACACAGTCCTTTCCTCTTGCCACCATGAGAGTCTTTGACATGTGGGCTATGGCAAGAGATTCTCTAGTATACAAATATTAAAGTTTCTCCCATAAGACATTCTGAATGGCTTCATGAAAACAAATAGATCATATTTTGTCCACAAAAGAATTTACAATACAGTATGAGAAATAAGATATAGGAAATAAAAAGATGACTCAGTGGGTAAAATGCTTGCCATGCAATGATAAGGATCCTCAATATCCATGTAAAAATTGGTCATGGCAGTCAGTTTCTGTGGTAACGCAATGCTGGATGGGGGTGATAGTGGAGGAGAGACTTCAGTGAGGAAGCCCTGTCTCAAAAAATAAAGTGGAAAGAACTCGAGGATGATATTCAGTATCAATATTTAGCCTCCACATATGCACATATACCCAAGAAACAAATATACACAAGACTGAAGCCAGAACCTAGGCAAGACACAGTATTTGGACTCTGTACTCCATGCACAGCCTTCTTTACTGTTATTCCTCTTTTATTTAATATGCAATGTTCATTTGTCAGGCTAGTCTTGTTCTGCTTTCATTCTTTTTTTCATTTTTTATCATAATAGCTCTTCCCAACCACGTGTCTCTCTTTCTCCTGAGAGACAAAAGTTCAGATTGCAAGATTTCATTTCTTTGCCAACCTCTTTCAATTTCATCTTTATCCAGATCTCTCATTTTCCTTCTTGTCCCCATTCTATTAATCTTTCATCTGATTTCTCTGACATCCTGATATTAATTGCTAGTTTTCTTTTGTTACTTTGTTTCAATTCAATCTCTCAATAACTAACATTGTACTGTAGGTTTATAGTTTTCTAGTTCTTCTTCAGAGACTCTATATCAACCACCTAGAACTAGGCCAGTCTAATCTCTCCCCATCCTGAAACTCAGGGAAATTTGCGGAAGAGGGGGCGGTAAGATTGTAAGAGCAAAAGGATGGGAGGAGCAATGATATGCAAGATACTCCACATAAGTTAGGGCCGAAGCAACCATAATTGGACTTTGCATGCCCTGCGCAATGTCCAACAAACTATTGACCCCACAAAGTCTAGCATTTGCTAAAGGTACCAAGATCCTTGAAGGCAAGGGATTGGCAGCCACAGTTGTGTTCCTATGCTTAAGGAGAATACAGGAAAGGGTTCAGGGAAATGCCACTGGGTCCTTGTACGTCATCGGAGAGGAGGGCCCAGAGGAGAGTCAGGCATGCACATTAAAGGATTCTCCGGGGATGGGGGGGAGGCACTGGGGGATGGGGAGGGAGGGGTGAGGGGAGGGGGAGCAGGGGGTGGGGGGGGAGGAGGAGGGAGGGAGGGAACCGGTGTACCTATTAAGTTTGTATGAGCAGTTCCAGGTGGTTGATATAGCGTCTCTGATGTTCTGGATTATGGTTTGTTGATTGTTTTTTTCAGCTTTGCTGCTCCTGCAATGCCTTTCGCTCCACCCTAATGGGTATTGGATGTCACCGCCTGGCCAGAGATAAAAACCTGTTAAATTAGAGTCTTGTTATAAGAATATATTCAAAGGTAGATGTAATAAAAGTAGGAAACCCCGGTGAGGGTGGGTCAATCACCCATTTGCGAAATAGTTACTTTCTATCTTTGGGTAAGATCATACCCCATCAGTTGTAAATGATCAGGAAGGAAAGTCTGTGAACTTAGCCAGATGTCTCATTACTTATTTGCAGTCCTTGATGGTGGCCTATTTTCTCTGCTGTAACATGGTCCCCTCTCTCCTTGTTACTGGTGTGGCCCTTTTTCCCCGTCCCTCCTGTTCATAATCTTTGCAATTACTGTAGGTATTACAGAGATTTATCTTTGAGTGTCTCTAAGTGGGTTTGGTACTAGGATCCACCTATTAGGGAGTACATATGGTGCTTAATTTTCTGTGTCTGGGCTACTTCACTCAATATAATTGTTTCTAATTCCATCCCTTTCCCGGCAAATTCCATTAATTTATCTTTTTTTAAATTTTTTTATTATTATTTATTCAACTGTGTGCATATGTGTATGTGCGTGCACGTGTGTGTCTGCGTGTGTGTGTGTGTCTGTGTAGAACCACAGACGAATTCGCGAACCACCATGGACGCTTAAACCTCCTTCTGCCCCGGGATTCACAGGCTCCGCCCTACCAGAACCAGAAGCGCAGGCCGCCCCGCTTCCGCCTGGCGTCTATACGTGGGATCTGGGATCCGAACTCAGGACCCTCCACCTGCAAGGCGGAGGCTTAACCCCTGAGCCACTTCTCCAGCCCAATTCATCTTTTTTTATCACTTATTCAATTGTGCGTGTATATGTGTGTGCATGAGCACGTGTGTGTGTGTGTGTGTGTGTGTGTGTGTGTGTGTGTGTGTAGAACCACGGATGAATTCGGGAACCACCATGGACGCCTGCACCTCCTCCTTCTTTACTCTGCCCCGGGATTCACAGCCTCCGCCCTACCAGAACCGGAAACGCAGGCCGCCCCCGCTTCCGCTGGTGTCTATACGTGGGGTCTAGGATCTGAACTCAGGCCCTTCCGCCTGCAAGGCAGAGGCTTAACCCCTGAGCCACCTCTCCAGCCCCTAATTCATCATTTTTGATGGCTGATTAGTACTCCATTGTATAGATGTACCGCCTTTTTCTTATCCACTTGTCAACTGTTGGACATTTGGGTTGATTCCATGACTTTGCTATTGTAAACAGTGCTGCTATGAACATGGTTGTGCTTCTGCTATCAAAGTGAATATTTGCTGTATGGGAGGTTATTCCTAGAAGTGGAATAGCAGGATCATATGGCATTTCAATCTTTAATTTCTTTAAGAATCTCCAGATGTCTCGCCAGAGTGGTTGTATGAGCCTGCATTCCCACCAGCAATGTAGGAGAGTTCCCCTCTCTCCACATCCTCTCCAGCAGTTGGTGTTGTTTGTATTGTGGATTTTTGCCATCCTGACCAGGGTGAGATGATATCTCAGGGAAGTTTTGATTTGTATTTCCCTGATGGCTAAGGATGTGGAGCATTTTTAAAGATATTTGCTAGACATTTTAATTTCTTTTTTTTTGAAGGCAGTCAAAAATGCTTTATTTCTTTCTGGTTAAAATATACTGTATACCACAAAATATTCAGATATATTAAGCCACTATATGTGACTACAAATCTACCTTCAAAGAAATAGGATGTTAAAAAAGAAGCTTGTAGAAAAATCAAAGATTACCACTTTCCATTCCGGTTCTATCCAGTGCTACTTCTCAGCAGGCCAGTATCGGTCTTGTGTTTCTCTAGACACTTCCAACATTTCAAACCTGAACATACGATGCAAGAATCACTGACTTAAGGATATCTGAACAGGTTAATCCACACTACGATCATTATTATCTTTTTACCTCTGCTCACTCCCTCCACTTTTACTAGAGGATGTCTTTTGTTTCCCAGCACTTCAGCCTGCCAGAGGATGACGTTGTCTAAACACATTTTCAATGTTTTCTTTTTAACAGTTAATATATTTCCAGGATGCAAGTCCATTTCTTTCTGAAAGGTTCCTAGGACACCCATTGAAAAATCAAAAGCAATGAAGGAAAAGGGATCACTATTTTGTGGGAGAAGAACGACACCCTTTGTATCGAAGTGGGGAGTTACAGACTGTGGTCACCCTCTGCACAGTGTCTCTTTGTCAAAGTAATACAAGCTGAAAAAAATAATACAGATGGGAAAATATTGTGCACTGTCAGATCTTGGAAACAGCCAGAGGATTTTTCCTCACCAATGTCTTGTCGATGACTTTCACATTCTGGCACCCGCTCAGAGCCATAGCCAGCCGGAATTCTTCTTTTAGTATCTCAAGGACGTCTTGAACACCTTTCTCCCGCTGGAAAGCCAAGCCCCAGATGATGGGTCTCCCCACAAACACAGCCTTGGCTCCCAATGCCAGAGCTTTGAGAACATCAGTTCCTTTCCTGACACCTCCATCAAGGAAGACTTCTACCTTCCCTTCCACAGCCTCCACAATTTCTGGCAGGACATCAATCCACTTAGAGACCACTGGTGCAGATTTCTTGGTCAACACGAAAATGGTGCTGACAAGGACCCTCTTGGTCTCATTTCCAGCGGAATTTGGTCATGGATTCCTAGACATTTTAATTTCATCCCTGGTAAAGTTTCTTTTAAGTTCCAGAGCCCGTTTTTTAATTGGGCCATTTGTTTCCTTGATGTTTAGTTTTCTAAATTCTTTGTGCACTCTGGATAATAGAGCTCTATCAGATATGTGGTTAGTGAAGATTTTCTCCTATTCTGTGGGTTGCCTTTGAGCTTGTGTTACAATCTCTTTATCTGAACAGAAGCTCTTTAATTTCACAAGATCCCATCTGTTGAGAGTTGGTAGCAGTGACTGTGCTATTGGATGTCTGTTTAGAAACTGTTGGCCTAGCCCAATCAGCTTGAGGGAATTCCCTACCTTTTCACCTATAGTTTTTATAGTCTCTGGCCTTATACAAGGTCCTTGATCCATTTGGAATTAAGTTTTGTACATGGTGACAAGTACGGATCCAATTTTAATCTTCTCCATGCGGAGATCCAGTTTTGCCAGCATCATTTGTTGAAGATACTTTTCTTTTCCCATTTGATTTTTTGGACCCCTTTGTCAAAGATCAAATGGTTGTATTTTTGTGGGCTTATATCTGGGTCTTCAACCCTTACCCATTGACCTGTGTGTCTATTTTGGAACCAGTACCAGGCTGTTTTTATAACTATGGATTTGTAGTATAGACTAAAGTTTGGTACGGTAATACCTCCAGCAATGTTTTTGTTACTCAGGATTGTCTTTGCTATCCTGGGTCTTTTGTGCCTCCATATGAATTTTGAGGTTGTTTGGTCAACTTCTTTAAAGAATTGCTTTGAGATTTTAATTGGTATAGCATTGAATTTGTATATTGCCTTTTGTAGGATGGTCATTTTTACAATGTTGATTCGGCCAATCCAGGAACAATGGGAGGTCTTTCCACCTTCTGGTGTCTTCTGCAATTTCTTTCTTTAGGGTTTTAAAGTTTTCATTGTAAAGGACTCTTACTTCTTTCGTTAGGTTTATAGCTAGGTATTTCATCTTTTTAGGGGCTATAGTAAATGGGATTGTATCTCTCAAGGCTTTTTCATTTCTTTCATTCTGGGCATATACATTTACTTTTTATCCTGCCACCATGCTGAACTTCTCAATTAGTTCCAGGAGCTTCCTGGTGGAGTTTTTAGGATCACTCAGGTATGATCATGTCATCTGCAAATAGGGATAGCTTGACTTCTTCCTTGCCGATTTGAATCCCTCTTATGTCCCTTTCTTGTCTTATGGCTTCAGCTAAGACTTCAAGTACAATATTGAATAGAAGTGGTGAGAGTGGACAGCCTTGTCTAGTTCCTGATCGAAGTGGGAATGCTTCCCATTGTTCCCAATTGAGCATAATCCTTGCTGTGGGCTTGTTGTATACAGCTTTTATTATATTGATAACGGTTCCTTCCATTCCTACTGTCTCCAGCGTTTTGATCATAAAAGGCTGTTGGATCTTGTCAAAAGCTTTTTCTGCATCTATTGAGAGTATCATGTGGTCTTGGACTTTGGACTGGTTTACATGATGAATTACATCTATTGATTTGCGTATGTTGAACCAACCTTGTGTGCCGGGGATGAACCCTACTTGGTCCCTGTGAATGATCTTTTTAATATGTTTTTGAATCTGATTTGCTAAGACTTTGTTGAGAATCTTTGTGTCTGTGTTCATCAGAGAGATCGGCCTATAGTTTTCTTTTTTAAATGTTATCTTTATTAGGTTTTGGGATTAAGACGATATTAGCGTCATAGAAGGATTTTGGTAGTGTTCCTTCTTTTGCTATTTGATGGAACAGTTTAAGGAGTATTGGTATTATTAGCTCCTTAAATGTCTGGTAGAACTCTGTGCTGAATCCATCTGGTCCAGGACATTTTTTGGTGGGAAGATTCAAGATTACTTCCTCAATTTCCTCATATATTATAGGACTATTTAAATAATGCACAACTTCCTGATTCAATTTAGATAAGTTGTATTTACTTAGGAATTCATCCATCTCTTCTGTGTTGTCAAATTCACAGAATATAAGTTTTTGAAATATGATGTTATAATTCTCTGGATTTCCTGGGTATCAGTAGTAATAACTCCATTTTCATTTCTAATTTTGTTAATTTGGGTTTTCTCTCTCTTGCTTTTGGTTATTTTAGCGAGGGGTGTATCAATCTTATTGATTTTTTTTTCAAAAAACCAGCTTTTTGACTGGTTGATTTTCGGTATCATTTTCCTAATCTGGATTTCAGACATTTCTCCCCTTATTTTGCTAATCTCCTCTCTTCTACTACTTTTGGGATCGGATTGCTCTAGTTTCTCTAAAGCTTTAAGCTGCGTTGTTAAGTTATTTATTATTGATGCTTCTATTTTTTTGATGTAGGCATTAAGAGCTATGAACTTACCTCTTAGGACAGCTTTCATTGTGTCCCATAGATTTTGGTAAGTTGTATTTTCATTATCATTGGCTTTCAGGAAATCTTGAATTTCCTTTTTAATTTCTTCCTGAATCCAGTTCTCATTCAGCATCATAGTGTTAAGTTTCCAGGAATTAGTGTATTTTCTGTCGTTTGTTGTGTTGTGGATGTCCAGCTTTAGGCCATGGTGGTCTGATAGGGCACAGGCTAGAATTTTAACTTTCTTGTATATGTGGATGATTCGTTTTGTGGCCCAATATGTGATCTATTTTTGGAGACAGTTCCGTGTGCTGCTGAGAAAAATGTGTATTCTTTGGTACGTGGATGAAAAGTTCCATAGAGATCTGTAAGACTCTTTAAGGGTTTAAGTTCCAAAGTGTCTCTGTTAAGCCTTTGACCTGTTGATCTATCCCATGTTGAGAGAGCGGTGTTGAAATCCCCAAAACTTATCGTTTGGGGGTTGATTTCTCACTTTAGATGCTGTAGGGTTTTCTTAATGAATGTGGAAGGGCCCGTATTAGGTGCATATATGTTCAGTATTGTGAATGTCTTCCTGGTGAATTGTACCCGCGACCAAAATGTAGTATCCATCTGTGTCTCTTATGATTTTTTTGGTTTGAAGTCCACTTTGTCTGATAGCAAAATGGCTACCCCTGCCTGTTTCCTGGTTCCATTAGCTTGCAGCATTTTGGGCCAGCCTTTCATTTTTAGGATGTGCCTATCTTTTGTGGTGAGATGAGTTTCCTGAAGGCAGCAGATTGATGGGTTGTGGTTTTTAATCCAAGTTTGTAATCTCTGTCTCTTAATTGGTGAGTTAATACCATTGACATTTAATGTTATAATGGAGAAATTATTTTTAATTCTGCACATTTTTTTATGTTTAGTGAATTTTGTAAGCTTATTGCTTGACATTTATGTTTTTGTGGTATTATAGTTCCCTTCTGTCCTTCTGGATATGCTTGTTCTTTTCTTCAAGTTTGCGTATCATTTCTAGCATTTTTTTGAAGGCCTGGTTTGGTAGACATGTATCCCTTCAAGTTGTCTTTGTGCTGGAAAATTTTTCTTTCTCCCTCGATTATGACAAATAGTTTTGCCGGGTATATCAGTCTGGGTTGGCATTTTTGCTCATTTAATACATGAAGTACGTCTCTCCCAGCTCTTCTTGCTTTTACTGTTTCCATTGAGAAGTCATTTGTTATTTTAATAGGTTTGCCTTTAAAAGTGACTTTTTTTTTTTTTCTCTTGAAGCTCTCAGCACCTTTTCTTTGTCTTGAATGTGGAGTGTTTTGACTATTATTTCCCGGGTGGCAAGTTTCTATTTTGGTCATATCTGTTTGGAGTGTGAAATGCCTCTTATATTTGGATGGGACTCTCATTCTTTAGTTGAGGGAAGTTTTCATTTATGATGATTTGAAATATTTCCTCAGGTGTGGTATTTTGGGATTCTTGTCCTGGTATTCCATGAATGCGCATGTTAGGCTTCTTCAGGGTGTCCCATTTCTCTTGAATGTTCCTCTCAAGTATCTTTTTTGGCTTTAACAATCTCTTCCATTGAGCTGGTTAATTCTCCCACTTTGTCTTCAAGATCTGAAATTCTATTTTCTGCTTCGTTAGTTCTGCTGACAAGACTCTCTGTTGAGTTTTGGGTTGAAGATAACTTGTCTTTTAGTTCAATTTTAAACTCTGCCTGAGACTGTTTTAACTGCTCTATGCCTATTTTTGTTTCTTGAACTGTTTTTTCACCTCCTCCAAGTGCCTCAAAGTGGTTGATGAGGTTGTTAACTCTTCTTGCATTTCATCTTTCATAGTATTAATCATGGTAATGATAACGACTTTGAAAGTCGTTATCTTGGGTCTGTCTTTCTTGGCTATTTTCTGTGAATTTGTTCTGGTTGGAATCCATCATTATGGGGTTAATTCTTTCGATGGGAGATTGGTCTTCCTGGGTTTTGTTTCTCATGGATCTGTACTTTGACTTGGGCATTGTTGTTTTGTCTTCTAGGGCTTTTCAGTTTCTGTGTGTTTTTGACTGAACTGATTTAGTTGGTATTCCTACACTTGGGCAGTTATTACTAGTGCTTGCCTTGGAGTTAGGTACGTTTGTCTTTTATTATTGTTATTACCTAGATGAGGCTATTAGGCTGTTAGTACATCAGTTAGGTCAGGTTAAGTAGACAGGGGGTGAATATTAGTATGGTAGTGCACTTGTACGATTTAGTATCTTAGGGATATGTGAGAGAGTGGTTTACTCCCTGGAGTTGTATATGTTTTTGGGGTGACTGTATGGAAAAGTTAATTTACAGTGATTAATAGTAGAAAGGAACAGTAAGGTGAAAAAAAGGTTTACTTATCTTTGGGCTGGATGTGAAGAATCTCTCCCATGTGATAGGATGATTGTAGAGGTCTTCAGATGTATGGCCTTTGACCCTTAGAACTTTGCTTGAGTTTCCTTTGGACTCTATTGAATTTTGAGTAGCAGTGTGTCTTCCGTGGACCATGTATGTGGGTCCCCGGTGGGCCGGAGAGGCAGAGGGTCTGATGTTGATGGCAGAATTCTTCACCTGGGACCTGGAACTTGGCTTAGTGGCTCACCCAAGCTCCAGGGATGGAGGAATGTGATCAAGTCCTGTCCGTTCGGGTGGACAGGTGGGCCAGAGGAAGAAAGGGGGCTGGGGCCCGAGGCGTGGCCCAGGCTAAAACTGGAGGTAGCCTGGGTGCCACTGGGACACGGGGTCACCTGGGGGGCTGGGCGAACTCACCTGGGATGGAGGACTGGGAGCGTAAAACAAGTTTTAACAATACAACACAGTTAGTATTATTTTTTTGTATTTTACTTGATCACAGTGGGACCAAATAAGAAATCAAGAAGAAAATATCCACAGAATATACACTAGCTTGTGGAGATTGAACAATACACTTATTGAATTGTGAAGGGTTCATCAAGGAAATAAAGAAGGAAATGCAAAATTTCTAGAGCTGAATAAAAATAAAAGCACAGCATTCCAAAGCCCAGGAGACAAAATGAAAGCAAACAGAGAAATAATTATAGTTACATGAAATCTCAAATAAATCACTTATTGACAAACAGTTTTCCATAGGGGTTTGGAAAAGCAAGAATAAAGTAAAACCCAAATCATTAGATGAAAAGAAATGAGATTAAATCATAAACTTATAGTGTGCAAATTAAAGTAACATATAAAGAACACATGAAAAAAGTAATTGCTTCTTGGAAAAGATAAATAAGATTGACAATCTCCTAGCCAAACTAACCAAAACAAAATGAGAGAAGACCTAAATTAATGCAATTAGAGGTGATATCGACATTAAAATATATTATAAAATGTAAAAGAAATTAATGAATTGCTAGATGCATCTGATGTACCAAAAATAGACCATAATATGATAAGCAACATAAATAAATGTATAATAAGCAATGAGACATGAGATGGAAGCAGTAATACTAAAAAATATCTAAATCCAGATGGATGCACTACTGAATTCTGCCAGACCATTAAAGACCTATTTATTCAATGTTCTTCAATATTCTCAAATGATTCCATAACATAGAAAGAGAAAGGATGCTATCAAGTCTTTTATAATTATAGTATTACTCTGATAAAAATGCTAGCTACCCCGCGCCCTAGGATCCCAGGTCAGCCCACAGGGACCCGGCTCCGACTCCCACCATCCAGCCGGAGCCGCACGGGGGCCGAGGGACCAGGAGGACCTCCCCCTGCGCCCGGCCCCGCCCCAGCTGCCCTCGGGTTAAATAGCTCCACGCCGACCGTGCCCATCCTCCCTTTACACCCCAACCCGCTCCGCACCCGTGGTCCAGCGGGCCTGACCCCGCCCCCGCCCCCGTCCGCCCACCAGGACCCCAGGCCAAATAATTCAGTTTAGTGAAATTGAGAGATCTTAAGAGTTAAAATGACAATGCCAAAGTCAAAGTGCAAATCCATGAGAAGCAACACTCAAGTAAACAAATTTCCCACTGAAGAAATTAATCCCATAATGTTAGACTCCAACAAGAACAAACCCATGGAAAAAGGCCAAGAAAGCCTCACCCAGGATAAGATCTTTCAAAATATGATCATTACCATGTTCAATACTATGAAAGAGGAAATCCGGGAGGAATTACATAATCGAATCAATCGCTTTGAAGAGGAACACAACAGACATCTGGAGGAGTTGAGAAAAACAGTGCAAGAAACAAAAAGTGGCATAGAGCAGTTAAAACAAACTCAAGCAGAGTTTAAAACTGAGCTAAAAGACAAGTTATCTTCAACCCAGAACTCCACAGAGAGTCTTATCATCAGAACTAACGAAGCAGAAAACAGAATTTCAGACCTTGAAGATACAGTGGGAGTACTAACCAGCTCAATGGAAGAGGTTGTTAAAGCCAAAAAGATACTTGAGAGAAATATCCAAGAGATATGGGACACCCTGAAGAAGCCTAACATGCGTATTCATGGAATACCAGAGCAAGAATCTCAAAATACCACCCCTGAGGAAATTTTTCAAACGATCATCAAGGAAAACGTTCCTCATCTAAAAAAAGAGAGGCCCATCCATATACAAGAGACATTCCGCACCCCAAACAGATACGACCAAAATAGAAGCACGCCGTGGCAAATAATAGTTAAAAACTCCACATTCAAGATAAAGAACTGGTGCTGAGAGCTTCAAGGGAAGAAAAACAAGTCACTTTTAAAGGTAAAACTATTAAAATAACAAATGACTTCTCAATGGAAACACTAAAAGCAAGAAGAGCTTGGAGAGACATACTTCAAGTATTGCATGAGCAAAAATGTCAACCCAGGCTGATTTACCCTGCAAAACTATCTGTCATGATCGAGCGAGAAAGAAAAATTTTCCAACACAAAGACAACTTGAAGACATACATGTCCACCAAACCAGGCCTTCAAAAAATGCTAGAAATGATACTCAAGCATGAAGAAAAAAACAGGCATATCCAGGAGAACAGAAGGCAAATATAACACCATGAAAAGCGAAGCAATATACATATAAAAGCTACTAAACATAATAAATGTCTGTAATTAATAGTTTCTCCATTATAACACTAAATGTTAATGGACTTAATTCACCGATCAAGAGACACAGATTACAAACTTGGATTAAAAATCACAATCCATCAATCTGCTGCCTTCAGGAAACCCATCTCAACACAAAAGATAGGCACGCTCTAAAAATAAAAGGCTGGTCAACAATTCTACAAGCAAATGGAAGCAGAAAACAGGCAAGGGGTAGACATTATGCTATCAGACAAAGTGGACTTCAAATCAAAGAAAATTATAAGAGACACGGTTGGATACTACATTTTAGTCACAGGTACAATTCACCAGGAAGACTTCACAATACTGAACATATATGCACCCAATACGGGACCCTCCACATTCATTAAGAAAACCCTACAGCGTCTAAAGCAAGAAATCAACCCCCAAACAATAATTCTTGGGGACTTCAACACCGCCCTCTCAACATGGGATAGATCAACAGGTCAAAAGCTTAACAGAGACACTTTGGAACTTAATCAAACCCTGAAAGAAATGGACCTTACAGATCTCTATCGAACTTTTCACCCACGCACCAAAGAATACACATTTTTCTCAGCAGCACACGGAACTTTCTCCAAAATAGATCACATATTGGGCCACAAAATGAATCTACACATATACAAGAAAGTTGAAATTCTAACCTGTGCCCTATCAGACCACCACGGCCTAAAGCTGGACATCCACAACACATCAAACAAGAGAAAATACACTAACTCCTGGAAATTTAACACTATGATGCTGAATGAGAACTGAATTCAGGAAGAAATTAAAAAGGAAATTCAAGATTTCCTGAAAGCCAATGATAATGAAAATACAACTTACCAAAATCTCTGGGACACAATGAAAGCTGTTCTAAGATGTAAGTTCATAGCTCTTAATGCCTACGTCAAAAAAATGGAAACATCAGAAATAAACAACTTAAAAATGCAGCTTAAAGCTTTAGAGAAACTAGAGCAATCTGATCCCAAAAGCAGTAGAAGAGAGGAGATTAGCAAAATACGGGGAGAAATGTCTGAAATCCAGATTAGGAAAATGATACCGAAAATCAACCAATCAAAAAGCTGGTTCTTTGAAAAAATCAACAAGATTGATACACCCCTAGCTAAACTAACCAAAAGCAAGAGAGAGAAAACCCAAATTAACAAAATTAGAAATGAACATGGAGTTATCACTACTGATACCCAAGAAATCCAGAGAATTATAACATCATATTTCAAAAACTTATACTCTGTGAAGTTTGACAACACAAAAGAGATGGATGAATTTCCAAGTAAACACAACGTACCTAAATTGAATCAGGAAGTTGTGAATTATTTAAATAGTCCTATAACATATAAGGAAATTGAGGAAGTAATCTTGAATCTTCCCACCAAAAAATGTCCTGGACCAGATGGATTCAGCACAGAGTTCTACCAGACATTTAAGGAGTTAATAACACCAATACTCCTTAAACTGTTCCATCAAATAGCAAAGGAAGGAACACTACCAAATTCCTTCTATGAAGCTAATATCGTTTTAATCCCAAAACCTAATAAAGAGTCACTTAAAAAAGAAAACTATAGGCCGATCTCCCTGATGAACACAGACGCAAAGATTCTCAACAAAGTCTTAGCAAATCAGATTCAAAAACATATTAAAAAGATCATTCATGGGGACCAAGTAGGGTTCATCCCCGGCACACAAGGTTGGTTCAACATACGCAAATCAATAGATGTAATTCATCATGTAAACCAGTCCAAAGTCCAAGACCACATGATACTCTTGATAGATGCAGAAAAAGCTTTTGACAAGATCCAACAGCCTTTTATGATCAAAACGCTAGAGACAGTGGGAATGGAAGGAACCTTAATCAATATAATAAAAGCTATATACAACAAGCCCACAGCAAGGATTATGCTCAATGGGGAACAATTGGAATCATTCCCACTTCGATCAGGAACTAGACAAGGCTGTCCACTCTCACCACTTCTATTCAATATTGTACTTGAAGTCTTAGCTGAAGCCATAAGACAAGAAAGGGACATAAAAGGGATTCAAATCGGCAAGGAAGAAGTCAAGCTATCCCTATTTGCAGATGACATGATCTTATACCTGAGTGATCCCAAAAACTCCACCAGGAAGCTAGCTCCTCGAACTAATTGAGAAGTTCAGCAGGGTGGCAGGATACAAAATAAATGTACAAAAATCAGAGGCCTTCCTATATGCCCAGAATGAAAGAAGTGAAAAAGCCTTGAGAGAAACAATCCCATTTACTATACCCCCTAAAAAAATGAAATACCTTGGTATAAACCTAACTAAGGAGGTAAAAGACCTTTACAATGAAAACTTTAAAACCCTAAAGAAAGAAATTGCAGAAGACACCAGAAGGTGGAAAGACCTCCCTTGTTCCTGGATTGGCAGAATCAACATCGTAAAAATGACCATCCTACCAAAGGCAATATACAGATTCAATGCTATACCAATCAAAATCCCAAAGCAATTCTTCAAAGAAGTTGACCAAACAATCTCAAAGTTCATATGGAGGCACAAAAGACCCAGGATAGCAAAAACAATCCTGAGTAACAAAAACACAGCTGGAGGTATTACCATACCAAACCTAAGTCTATACTACACATCCATAGTTATAAAGACAGCCTGGTACTGGCTCCAAAATAGACACACAGATCAATGGATAAGGATTGAAGACCCAGATATAAGCCCACAAAGTTACAGCCATTTGGTCTTTAACAAAGGGGCCCAAAGAATCCAATGGAAAAAGAACAGCATCTTCAACAAATGGTGCTGGCAAAACTGGATCTCCACATGCAGAAGATTAAAGCTGGACCCGTACTTGTCACCATGTACAAGACTTAATTCCAAATGGATCAAGGACCTTGATATCAGGCCAGAGACTACAAAAACCATAGTTGTAAGGATAGGGAACTCCCTCGAGCTGATTGGGCTAGGCCAACAGTTCCTAAACAGACATCCAATGGCACAGTCACTGCTACCAACTCTCAACTAGTTGGGATCTTGTGAAATTAAAGAGCTTCTGTTCAGATAAAGAGATTATAACACGAGCTCAAAGGCAACCCACAGAATGGGAGAAAATCTTCACTAACCACACATCTAATAGAACTCTGCTGTCCAGAGTGCACAAAGAACTTAGAAGACTAAACACCAAGGAAACCAATGGTCCAATTAAAAAATGGGCCCTGGAACTTCAAAGAAACTTTACCAGGGATGAAATTAAAATGTCTAACAAATATCTGAAAAAATGCTCCACTTCCTTAGCCATCAGGGAAATGCAAATCAAAACTTCCCTGAGATATCATCTCACCCCGGTCAGGATGGCAAAAATCCACAATAAAACAATAACAAATGCTGGAGAGGATGTGGAGAGAGGGGAACTCTCCTACATTGCTGGTGGGAATGCAGGCTCATACAACCACTCTGGCGAGACATCTGGAGATTCTTAAAGAAATTAAAGATTGAAATTCCATATCACCCTGCTATTCCACTTTTGGGAATAACCCCCCATGGAGCAGAGGTTCACCTCGATAGCACAAGCATGACCATGTTCATAGCAGCACTGTTTACAATAGCAAAGTCATGGAATCAGCCCAAATGTCCAACAGTTGACGAGTGGATAAGGAAACTGTGGTACATCTATACAATGGAGTACTACTCAGCCATCAAAAATGATGAATTACTGGAATTTGCCGGGAAATGGATGTCATTAGAAACAATTATATTAAGCGAAGTATCCCAGACCCAGAAAATTAAGCGCCGTATGTACTCCCTAATAGATGGCTCCTAGTACCAAACCCACCCAGCCCACCTAGAGACAGTAATTGTAAGGATTATGAATAGGAGGGATGGGGTAGGAGGGCCACACCAGAAACAAGGAGAGAAGGGACCATGTTACAGCAGGGAAAATAGGCCTCCACCAAGGACCCAAATAAGTAATGAGACATCTGATTAAGTTCACAGACTTTTGTTCCTGATCATTTACTACTGAGGGGATGTGATCTCACCAGAAGAGGAGGGCATATAGTCTGGCAGATAAAAAGTAACCATTTTGCAAATGGGTGATAGACCCCTCCCTTAGTATGGTTTCCCACTTTTATTACATCTACCTTTGAATGTGCTTTTATCACAAGACTCTAACAGCTTTTTGTCTCTGGCCAGGGGGTAACATACAATGCCCACCAGGATGGAGTGAAGGGCATTGCAGGAGCAGCAAAACTGCAAAAGAAAATCAACAAACCACAATCCAGAACTTCAGAGACTCTATATCAACCACCTAGAACTAGACCAGCTTAGTCTCTCCCCATCTTGAAGCTCAGGGAAATTTGCGGAAGAGGGGGCGGTAAGAGTGTAAGAGCAAAAGGATGGGAGGAGCAATGATATATAAGATACTCTATACTAGTTAGGGCTGAAGCAATCATAATTGGACTTTGCATGCCCTGCGCATTGTCCAACACACTGTTGACCTCACAAAGTGAACACAATCAAAGTACAGTAATAACTGATCTCCCCTTCCTGGATGCGTGAGCAGATGATTAAATATTGTTGTCAGCATCCTTGAACATAAAAAAAAAAAGATTAGTCAAAAAAAAATGCTAGCTCAAAATTCTCAATACAATTCTTATAAAAACACATCAAGAGATCATTCGCCATGATCAAGTTTACTTCTTTCCTGAGACACAAGTATTGTTTGACATTCAAATCAGTAAAACAACACTTAAAATAACTCAAGTATAAGACTCACATGATCATTTCACTAAATGCAGAAAAAGCTTTTGCCAAAATGCAGCATCTATTTATGGTTAAAAAAAATAGAAGAAATTAGGAATCAAAAGAACCTAGCTCATCACAGTAAGGGGCATATACAACAACCAAATTATAGTAAACGATGAGAATACTAAAAACATTTCCACTAAAATCAGGAGCAAGACAAGTTTGTCCTCTTTCTACTTGAATTTAGCATGGTGCATCAAGTATTAGCAAGAACAATATGATAAAAGAAAGAAACCAAAAGGAATTTCTATGGTAAAGGATGATATTACAGATGATAAGAGACAGAAAAAGGCTGAACCAGAACTAATAAATGTACTTTTGTAATATATATTCATTTCCTCAGTTTTGTTCCTCTGGAGAATCCAGAGCAGTACAGATAACAAAATGCATAGTAAAAAAGACAGCATTTTCAACTAGTTCTGGGAAAAGTGGTTATTTACCAGATTCCATTTGATAAAAATCAACTCTAAGTGGGTAAGACCTTCATGTAAGATCAGAAACTCTGAAACTATTATGGTGAAAATTAGGAAAATCATCTGAAGGCTTCAGCATAGGCCAGGATTTTCTGAAAGGGGCTCCAGTCACTAAAGATGTGTCCAGTCAGGTAATGGTGTGATTTCTGTTCTTGAGTCCATTTTATCAATTGTAGGCAATACTTTTTGCTGGAAATATTTTTGACAACAAAGTAATTAGTCTACTGTGTGAAAGGAAAATCTGATGAAAGAGAAAAAGAAGTTTGCTATCTGTACATCTAATAGGATTGATACATACAACATGTAAAGAGCTAAAAATGAAATAACTAGAAATCAAATGCAATGCACAGTTTTCAAATGATGACATACAAATGATCAAAAACAAAACCAGATAAAATATATTCAACCTTACAACTCATCAGAGAAATAAAAATTAAAATTACATTGAGATTCCATATCATCCCATACAGAATGGCTGACCGTAAGGAAACAAGTAACAGATGCTCGCAAGATATGGATGAAACGGAGACTTTATCACTGCTGGTGGGAATGTAAACTTGGCTAGTCATTTAAAGAAGGCAACACAAAACCCAAAGAGTAGCTCTATAGAGCTATTTACTCAAAGGACTCTACTCAACATGTCATGGAGGTATTTGCACATGAATATTTATTGTGACAATATTCACAATGGCTAAATTATAGAATCAACCTAGGTATCTGACAATGGAGAGATGGATAAGGAAAAATTTGTGTATTTACACAATAGAATTCTTTCTCAGCTACAAAGAGCAGTTTATTTCTAAGAAAATGGATGAACCGAAGTCAACCATCTTAAGCAAATTAAACCAGTTTCAGAGAGATATAAACTATAGACTTTCTCTCATTTGTGGATCTAGGATTTCATATAGATATATGAAATCATATACAGAACATGAATATTACAAGAAAGTAGAAGTGAAATTGTCTTTAAGGGAATAAAAGGGATTATTGGGAGCAAGTAACTATGAGAAAGAGGAAGATAAAGATATATGGGGGACCAGTATATTCTATATACTTGCATGAAATGTCCTTATGAAACCCAGTAACACATGTGATGAATATATGTCAATCAAAAGTATTAAAAAGTTGAAGGTTCAAAAAATTAAATCAACCAATCAACAAACAAAGCAGAGCCAGTGAGATGGTCCAGCAGGTAAAGGCACTTGCTATACACAAACCTGACAATGTTGGTTCACTCTCTAGCATCCAAAAACAAACTCCACAATGTTTTCCTCTCACCTCCACATGTGTGCAATGGCACATGTACACCTTCCTGCACACATCATACATACATATACACACCAGACAAATAAATAATGTAAAAAATTCTCTCTTGTATTAAGCTACAATAGAGAGAATATTTGTATTTGGGTATTGCAAGTAGAGTTAAAGTGAGAGGGGCAAGACATGTATACATACACAACTATTTATAAAAGTTGAAATTTTTTTTCTGATGCAGTCACTTGGGACTGAACAGGGTTGATCTCCTCAATCAGAAAGGGGATAGGAACTGGCAGTTAGATGGTAACCAACCTGCAAATGGGAGACTGACCCCCTCATTGCTCTGTCCTACTTCTATTCTTCCATCTACCTTTGAGCCTATTCTTATACTAAGATTTTCATTTGAACAGTCTTTTTTATCTTTGGTTAGGAGATGATCTCAACAAATAATCAGGATGCAGCCAAGGGCAGTGTAGGGACAGCAAAACTGAAAATAACAACAAACCATAATTCAGAACACCAAAGACATTATTCACCTGGAACCAGACCAACTAAATCTCTCCCCATCCTAAAACTCAGGGAACTTTGCTGAAGAAGGGGTGGCAAGATTGTAAGAGCCTAAAAATGGGGAGGACTAATGATATGCAAGATACTCCACACAAGTCAGGGCTGCAACAGCCAGGCTATAGCCACAATGTGATTGGAATTTGCCTGACCCACACAATGGCTGACATGTCAACAACTCCCCCCTCCCCCAAAGTATAGCATGGATCACAGGGGAGAAAGCTTCAGGCATTAGGATCCTTAAAGGCAAGGGGTTAAACAGACATAATAGAGTTCCCGTACCAGAAGGGGCCCCAAGTCATGCTCCCGAGTCCTGAACCCTCAATAGTGTAGAAGACTTAGAAGGAAATTCAGTGCCCACATAAAACAGATGTTCTGGAGAATGGGAGGGAGAAGGCAGGAAGGACCAAGAGAGGGGGAGGGAAGGAAAAGGGGTAGAGGGGGAGAGAGTGAGAAGGGGGGGGTAGAGTGTGGGGGGAACAACATGGGGGAAGGGAGAGGGAGGAAGAAGAAGAGTGTACCTACCTATCGAACTTGTATAGCTAGGCAAAAACAAGTAATTAAAAAAGAGGCAATGTTGCTACCAAAAAAAAGTTGAATTTTTTTATTCTTTTAGTGTTTTCATACATGAGTGTAGTGAATTTATAATATTTTTTACACCTTGATTTCAAATCCCTCTTCTTGCATCCCTTCTTCTCCCCTGCTACTTTCAAGTTTGTTCGCATGTGTGGATCACAGAGTGTCATCTGGTTGCCTTTGACGACTTGTGCCTGAGCACTTGCTGGAGCAGGAATCATGTATCAGTGGGAGGAGCACCGAGGAATGCATCTCTCACTTCCTCCTCATCAGCATCAGTCCAGTAATTCTCTCAAGGAGGTGTGGGGCCTCTTGAGATCCTTCCTCTTTCACGTCAAAGTGTAAGGACAAATCCTGAGCAGTTCTTTTGGAAATATATAGCTCCATTGAAATCATGGATGCAAGAGTCATTTCTTGCCTACATCTGGCCACACCCAGCCCTCTTCAGAATCTTGTAGAATCTTGTAATCCTACTACCCCCCTCATCCTTTATGTTACCTGAGCCTGGGGGTGAGGGTGGCTCACATGTCCTGTTTAGGGCCTAGCAGACTGCAGTCACTTGTTTTCTGCACTTTGGCCGTTGGGTTTTTCTGGAACAGACACCTTCCCTTGCAGTGCTGAGCTCTCCTCCATCAATGGGTATAATGAAACTGGCTTAAAAGGCAGTTTTATGTTGTGTAAAAGTTGAAATTCCTTCAAATTGATAAAAATGTATTTTCCCCTGTATTTATGTACAAATTCATCAGAATATTGCATATATAAGGGCTTTGCACAAATCATAACTTTATATCTATTGCTGTAAGTTGGAGCAATAAGTTGAACTAAATCAATCAATAAATTCTCATTGTAAGTGACTAGTAAGCAAAAGTTGCAACCACTTCCAGACTAAAGAATAAAATACTTCAGAACCACTAGCAGTGTGATGGAGGACAGTAATTTGAACAACTAATGAGCTGACTAATTTCGTTGTCTTCATAGACTGTCTTTCTGGAAAATACTTTCTAATTATTGAGTAGCATATACCCAGACATCCTGGCAACGAATAATTTTAATAATTTTTCTATGATAATCTGACTTTGTGTAAGAAATATTGTCATGCTTAAAAAGTATCTTAAATTCAAATCAATAATAATAATCATAGCAATAGTTCTCATCTGCGTATTTATTGTCAGTAACTTTCTACACCAGAGTGTAAGCCTCAAATAATTTGGCCTGGTAAGAATTATCACCCTATTCAGAAGTGTTGAAAAGGTTCAAACTACAGATATACATGGATTGTGGTTTTATTCCATGATTATATTTTATAGTAATTTTTATTTTTAAATTACATTAACAATGAATTTATATGTTTTTTATCACCTGCTATCTATCCCCACCTCTTATCTTGTCCCACTCATTCTCCCCTCTGGCCAGTTTCCCTCCCTTTTCCGTGTACTCTGCATGTGTAATCCCCTGGGATCATCTAGGACACCTGCATTAGTGAGCATCCCAGCACCTATAAAGGCATAAGTGGCCCATTGGTGGACAAACTATAGAGAGATTCCATCCTTTTTCCTTATTAGCACCAGTCTCACAGAATAGCATCATAACTCATGAGATCTTCCATGCTCTATGACAAAATGTTAATAGCCCAGCTACTGTGCAGTAAACACACTGTACTGAGTTCTTGGGAATGGCAGCTCTGGTATGAACAGAGACAGTGTTTGACATTATTTCTCTTTGTCCTCTGGCTCTTTTTATTGACCCCTCTTCTGAAGGCTTCCCTGAACCTTGAGATGGGGTTGGTTTAGATATCCTCTTTAGGGTGAACTGTCCATAGTCATTTTTAAGTGGTGTTTTGATCAATTGTGGTTCCCTGCATTTCCCATCTTGCATTGCACAGGGTTACTTCTTGGTTGAGTGCTGAGTGTTTTCTTGATCTATGGATATAATGATATGTGTCTAAATAGTAAGTTACTGACAAGTGTTTATAATTAATACGAAGAGGTTCATTTTCTCCTAGGGCCTATGATGTCCCTATCCACAGATCTTTGGTCTGGTTTATAGGATCAGGCATGTGGATCCAGTGGTGAAATGGGTTCCAATATTGATCAGAATCCATGAGGTTACCCCCAGACATTAGAAATGTTTGTTTCACTTCTGGATTCCTCTTGATAGAGTTGCAATTGCTGTAGCCCTTAGGATTTGTAGCTGTGCAGTGGCCCTGATGACTATTTTTATCTAATATTGTCCATCATACCTTGTGGCTTTATTCAGTTAGTTGGCATGTGGAGAAAGTTTTCTTCTTCATTTCTCCTTGTCATATGATCTTTGTGTATAGATGTCTTTAGCAGTTGGGTCTTACTATTGGGTTCTGGTGGGCAATCATTGTCAATGGGAAATGTGAGCAACTTAAGGGAAAAAGGGAGATATATTCTGCTTATGGCTTCAGAGGGGAGAAACAGTCTTTAATGGTGGAGGCGACATGGCTGGTGGCTGAAACTGGCTAAGTCACTATAGACATCCTTGAGAGTCTCTCTTCTCAATCTTCTGTTCTATGGTTCCTTTTATCTGGTCCGCTACTGGAAGATTCCAATCAGATCTAGGGCTGGTCTTTGTGTTGTAAATGGACTGATCCAGATAATCTCTTCAGGTGGCTTCAGCTGATCTTAATTAATGCCAGGTGTGGTCAAGTTTAACACCCAGGATTAGCTATCACTTTTGAGTTTTCTCACAAAAAAATTGAAGTATCACTTTCCTGGTACTGATGAACTACTTAGCCAATATATGAAAACATCAAAGGGCAAATTAAAACATTAAAAATAGACATTCAAATCTACCCAGGGGGAAAAAGATGTAATAATTAAGCACATTAGGTCCTATTGACCTTAGTATAGAATATATGTGACAGACCTGTTAGGATACCTGTTCCTTCACCACCTTCTCCCTATCACTTTTTCCCTCTCTGCCTACCTCAGTGGCCCTCTTTGAAGGAGAAAGATTCCTTTCCTCTAGGGCCATCAGCTGAGTGTTGCTTCTTGTCCTCATATCTGTCCTCTCTGATAGGCCACTTAGCTGTATTTCTGAGCTTATTTCTCACCTCGCTTCTTCAAGAGCTTTCCATGAGTCCGGACCAGTGAGGTCATGACTCCCTGTTAATACTTTTCCTTCAGAGTCCCCACAGTGGTAATTAAACATGTACTTGTATAATTAGCTGTCTAATATTTATTTCCCTAGCTACAAAAGAGGCCCCAGGAGGGCAGGGGACAGATGTTTTACACATGCTGAATCTCTGCAGCTTTGTGCAGTACTTCATTGAAGTAGTTACTGAGTAAATATTTGTTGGATGAATGAATGAATGAGCAGATATTTTCCAATGAAGATGTACAAATTTAGATGGGTTAAGTGATTGACAGAGGTTGTAACTTTGGTTCAGTTTACTCTACAAACCATGCTCTTCTGACTTGAAATGTCACAGTCTACATCTTATAGTTTAGCAACTATTTTCAAGCTAAGATTTTCAATAATGTTATGAATTGTATGTCAATGTCACAACACCAATATATTAGAAATAAATAAAGCAATAGATGTTTCATCTGTGGAAGATGCATTTGTACAATATTCAGTTGATGTTGTCACTTGTGTGATTGTGTAATTTGTATGTGTAACAAAGACACAGAGAGAGAGAGAAACCCTAGGGCACATTTCTTTTCTTTTTTGAGACAGTGCTTTGTAGCCTAGACTGACATTAATGCCTTGAATCCACACTCTCCTGCCTTTCTTTGCCTCCCAAATTCTGGGATTATAGATATGAACTACTGCATCCAGATTTAGGATGTTTACTTCTAATGTACTAGAACTTTTCCTTTAAACATGTCTGTAATATTTCTATGTATTGTTACTAATGTAAAGGAAGCTTGCCAAATATAAGAAGTTAGGAAAATTATTAATTATTTGTAAGGATATGTCAGTGAGCATTCATGGGTTAATAACTTCATAGAATTTTGACAGCCTGGGCAGGAGAATGGAGCTTGCCTGACTCACACAGTGGCAGCAAATGTGGGATGCAGGTCAGATGGAAGGTTGAGACCATGGTTTTGGATGCACAATGAGTTAGATCACCACACTTGATTTTTTTGAAGATAAGATCTCAGTTATATTTTTATGAGAAGCCAATTATTAAATGGTGAAAGTTCATATGACTACATCACCAACAAATGGTATGGATTGAAGAGAGTGTATCTACAGACATTTTTTCAGTCTATAGACTATATGTTCTCATCCTTTTGTGAATAACATTTTTGACCAATGTATTCTCTAAGTTCCTGTTGAAGTTATTGTTTATTAAGATGTATTTTGTAATTCACATATAAAATGACATGTGATTATGACATTTTCATATGTATTTTGTTGCAGTCGATTCTTCTTATCCATCCCTCTCAGTCATCCACTTCCACTTTTATTCTTCAGAAATCCTCAGAAGTTTCTTTCTCCTTTCATGTCTTGCATATACTAATCTCCTCTCTACCCCCTTCCTTAAAGAACTCTTCTCCTTCTCCTAATCTGCTTTATAATTTTTGTACCTACATACATGATAAAATTTTACATAACTTCATGATAATACCCCTGAAAAATTTAAAAATAAACAGAATATACATCCATATAATAAAACCTACTTAAAACAAACTCTAGCCAAGGTACTACAAGAGAAAAATAGAGCATTTCTTTTTTATTTAGTATGGAATGAGACAAGGGTGTTGTTTACTCTCTTCACTCTTGTTCAGTTTAGTCTTTAAGTTTTAGAGTAATAAGACAAAGAAAGGTACAAATAAGATAAATCAGGAAATGAAGTTAAAACTTCTCTAACTTCAGATGATATTAACCTTAAAAACCCTATAGACTCCATGAGGAAGCTTTTAGATCTGGCAAACACGTGAAATAGAAGTGCAGGATACAAAATCAACATTTGGCAATCAGTTGCTTTTACATATACCAATAAAGAACTTGTTGAGAAAGAAAATAGGAAAATTATCTAGTGAAAATAGCTTTAAAATCTACCTACAAATGAACCTAACCAAGCTGGTAAAGTATCTCTACAATGAAAAAGAAAAAAACAAATTGTAGAAGACACAGACACCAACTTCCATGCCACTACTGGACTGGCAGAGTTAATATTATGAAAACAGTTATACAACCAAAAGTAGCTTACAGCTTTATTTTAATCTCTACCAAAATACTCAGTGGATGAGAAGTTATTATTGTTGAATGATGTTCTCTAATCTTCTTTGAAGATCGTTTCTTGGATAAACTCTTGTGTCCTGCATTCATGTGGTTCAGAAGAATGTGCTTCACCTTCTGACTTTTCCCAGGTCTCTGACTTGGAACTGATCTCAGATGCCATTGAAGAGATTTCCTCTGAACTCTTCCAACAAGGGATTATTTACTATCTTAACTTTTTTTTTGTTGTTGTTTCTGTTGCTGTGACAAACAAGTGGATGAAAAAAACCCAAACAAATTTTGACAGAAACAATTAAGGGACAAAGGGCTCATTCTGACTCACAATTTGTGGGAAAGTCAAGATAGCAGGAGCCTAAAACAGTTGGTCACAGGGCTTCCATAATAAAGAAGCCAAAAGCAGTGAATGTGAAATTCATTTTCTCCATTTATTTCATTCAGAACCAAAAGCCTAGGAAATGGTACTGCTCACTTTTAGCTGGGGTTTTCCCACTTCAATTGACCTGACCTTCACAGGCATATTGGACATGTTTTCCCTGGATTTCAGATCTCATTAAGTTGACCACTGAGATTCACCATCAGGATAACTTATGACCCACAGCTGTGTCACAAAACAAGCAAATGAGATGATGGGCCGTCTTTTTCCAGAAGAAATTCTGTTTGCTCACTTTGAAGTTGGCTCAAAAAGTTGAGTTTACTGAAATATTGTTGCTAGGTCATTGAAATAGAAACTAAAAACAAAAGGGCAGGAACAACATCTTGAATTGTTTCTTTCCATATTTCAAAGAAAATGGTTGCTATTTTTGGTCTCTTAACAGTAGACACTTCATAATGAGTAAGACAAAATTAATTTTTAAATGCTTGCTGATGTTCTTCAGGAAAAGAAAACAAACCCTCAGGTATTTTTGGAATCTTGCCCTAGATTTTTACTTGGAAACTTTCTGCATCTTGAGTGTATGTACCATATTAAATGTCATTCAATCATAGACATAAATTAATTAAGGAGGTGGGAAATTGAGTTGCACAATGGATCACTGACTTTACACTACAGCATTCTTACCTTGGGCTAAATTAAAAAGTAACCACTTGGTGTTTTCCTATCTCTCTTACAAAACTTTTATTAGGCACCAGTCTGGTTAGTTCCTAGAAATGTGATCTGTGCTTACTTAGATGGATGCAAAATCCAGATGTCATTGTGTGAAAATGTTTTGGGGTCTAGGATTTTTAAATAACTGTGTAGAGTTTGGTAATAGCTGTTAGTTAACCTTAAAAGCTTTTTTTTTTTTTATTTTTGGCATTGTAGTTTTTTTCTACTTTTGTCCATTTAAAAGTCATTGTGCAGAATGTTTGTATCAAATTAATTCTGTGAATGACCCATATATATTAAAAGGGGAAACAAGGAAACAAAAGTGTGAGGTGTTAATATTTGTCTCGGCTTGCTTACAACCAAAGAGAAGCCTGCTGGTGGGAACACACATGAAGAATAGAACAGGACCATAACCAGTTTTCTGGATCAGCTCAAGATTTTGTGCTACAGAGATTCCATCTCTCATGACCTTTGACAGCCCAAAGTTCTAAAGTTCTGCATTCTGAGTATCAGTGGAAAGAATTTTTAATAGCTAAGTTGCAGCCAGACTGGTTCAGTGGCTGCCAACTAACTCTCCTCTTAGCTGTAAAGAGACATGACTTCACCTTCAAAATGTAGGAAGGGGAATTCATATCATTATAATTTTATAGAAGTAATAAAACAAAAATAATTGAAGACATTGTTCTTAACTTGCTTTTCTAAATTACTAGAATCAGAAAAGACTTTTTCAATTATTCCAATTCTCTTTATAGAAATTTCAACAGTTATTAAAGCCCTAGAAACCTTAAATATAATTTTTTTGAAACATAAAAGTAGAAAACTCAAATTTTCCTTATTTAACTATTGAGAGGTTAATGTAAGTCAAAGTCAAGACTGCAGCAGTAATCAGAAAATAAGGATAACGCAGGAACCAAGATTCACAACTAGAACATATTGAAAAATACTTATGTGAGAGATGGTAGGTTTGTCCTCTAGCAGAAAATGTCAAGTCTTCAGAAACACACAAGCTTACAGTAAATATTGGGTCAAAACTATGAAATTGACTGAGAAGTAGAAGTTAGAAAAGAACTTCGTTAAAAAAGGTACATTTTCTTTGCTTCTTATTATGGCTGAATCTCCCATATTTCTGCCACTCTGTATACTCAAGGTTATCTGTCCCATGAGCTTTTAGAAGATTTTTCTATCTCTACCTCTCACCTTGTCAAAGGAGCATGATGATTACAGATATAAACTTACTTAATCCAGTTCTTTTGTGGGGGCTGGGAATGAAAGTCAGGTCACCAGAGTTGCACAGCAAGAACTTTATCCATGGAGGCATCTCTGCTCCTCTTGGGCCTATGACAAATGTAACTGACATCAAGTCTTTTAGAGCCATTCAGGCCAAATACATTAGCAACTGGTATTTCTGTATCACTTTGTTCACCCTTTCATTGTGTCACGTCACAACTTCTCAAATAGGTATATTGCTCTGCATAATGTATACATTTATGTCGGTCTTCATGACTTTCTTTAAGTTGTATCATTTCTTATCTTAGTGTCCTCTCTAAAAGAACATTTCTTATTCATTTTTGCTGCATGATCAGCATGAAATTGCGACTTCTGCTGTGTCCTCAGAAAGGGAAGAAAAGATGAAATATGGGGAGTCCTGTTGTGCACATATGTTTTCAAAACATGGTTACTATTATAAACTCCATATACTTAATATTTTGTAAATTCATAAAAGTTCTTCATGAGTCAATGCTATGGTTGAATTTTGATGTCAACTTGACAGTTGCAGACTATTTTGGGGGCAGCTGTGGAAGGTTACTGGTTAGAATGGCCCCTGAACAAGTCTGCAGGTACTTGATTGATTGCTGTGGAGAACCCAGCCCATAGTGGGTAGGTACTTTCTAGTAGTGGACTGGATAATAGGAGGTACAAGAAGGAGGGACTTGCTCTTCCCTTATCCAGTGTCAACTTGCTGTGCAGTCCACTCTGCATGCACAGTGTTGGCCTTTAGAGTGCTTGGCCTTGGTTGCTGCTGCTGCTGTCTCTGATCTTGGCTGACTTGGAGCTTCACCTTTTCCATCATGTTCCCACTGCCTTTGGAGCCTGGTCTCTAGGTCTTGTTGCTGCTCACTATTTATTGCCTATGTTGGAGCCCAGCTGTTTTTCACCATGGTCCGAACCCAGCCTCTTCAACCCTCTAGAGGAGCAAAGGCTTGGGACCTTCTCCGGGTCTTTTGGCTTTGTGGAACATTCCAGCCAGGAAAGAGGCAGCTCTGGGTGGCTACCTTGAAGGACACTATTTTTATCGTGAGTTATTTTTTAATAAACTTACTTATATATACTACATTCTGTAGATTCTGTTTCTTCAGAGAACCCTGAGTAATACAGTCAGAAAGCCAATGGATTTTTTTTTCATTCTGTGAGAGGTCATAGTCATGCAAGACCTGTAGCCCATGGGAGATTGTAGAGAAAAAGATTGTGTTGTGTGAAGGGAAACTATTTAATTAGAAAATTCTCCCCAACCTATGACAACCCAAGGAAGAGTTGGTCTGCTGAATGTGACATAAGGTCAAAGTTATTAATATATGTGTGTGTGTATGTATGTATGTGTGTGTAAGTGTGTATGTATAGAAGAGGGCAACTGAGTGTGTGTGTATCTGTGGAGACCCAAGGATAAATTGGGAATTCCCCAGGATTGCTCTGCCTCCTTATTGCTTTGTTCTGACGTTTCCTGGCTTCTACTTTCTAGAACTGGAATTGCCAGCTTCCACTATATCTGCCAAGCATTTTGCAAAGGCACTGCAAAAGGGAAGGTTCTTTGGCATATGAAGCAAAGTCTATCTATCTCCCTGGCCTGATTAATGTACTTTTTAAAGAAAATCTGAGTAAATAGAAAATATACACTTTGTTTTATATACTATAATTGATCTGGGAAATTTTTACTTCCATTAAACTGTTATTTATATTGTACCTATGAAGTGGTTTCAGTTTCACAAGCTTGTTAGAATTATTCCTATTGAAGTTAGATAAGTAATGTGTTTGTATGAGAAATTGGAGATTAGAAGGCCTGGAGTTAGCTGATGAGCATGGCTTTACTTTCTATTTTTGAGTAAGGAGCAGGTAATCCCAGGAGAGAACAGAAATGACATGTGCTCTTTTAATAAGCTAAATGATTTGCTGTTTTCATGTTATATTCTTGTACCTTATTCTTCTGTCTGTCCAGCATTTGCAAGATACTGCCACTATGAGCTAGGTCTTTCACATCATTAAGCAATCTCCTATAGGCTTGCTCAAGGGCTTCTCTTACCTATGAACTCTTCACAATTATGTCCATATCTCAACCTGCAACTGTCAAATTAGTACCTGTGTATTTATCATCTTGTATGGTTTGAGGTGGTATGTATTCGCATGTGTGGTTTGAGGCAGGATTTATACTTTGACAGACTTGCTGGTCAGAGAGTTTCTTTCCATCTTTATTATTGTGATTACCAGTGTGTACCACCATCTTTGACATTTTCCACATAGATTCTTTTCATGTCCACAAGGCAAGCATCTTACTGACGGAGCTATCAAGTTCTCTCTCTCTCTCTCTCTCTCTCTCTCTCTCTCTCTCTCTCTCTCTCCTTTTTTCTCTTTCCTTATTTCTGACAGGGGTATTACTTACACTTACTTATAGCACAGGCTGACATGGAACTTAAAATGTAGCCCAAAGTGTCATTGAACCAGCAATCTTTTTACATTAGCCTCTCAAGTACATATATTACAAGCATATGCTATCCTTCTAGTTGATTTGTAAATCTGCTACTGGTAGGCAGTTTTTACAGTGATTTTTTTTCCCCTCAATGACCTTAAAAGTTAGTGTCAGTATATATTTTCCAAATTACTTATTAAAATATATTACATGTTAGGAGACGTCAAGATATAAGCAAAATGATTTGAGGATTTCCTGTTTCTGGCTGTTAAATCTTCAGTAGGGAAGGCAGAGCTTCCTGCCAGGTCCTGTGACTGGTCCCCCACAGCATGTCTCATCACAGCACAACCCATGTTGAGGCAGAGAAGACAGACAGCCCCCTATCCTGCCCAGAGAGAGAGAGAGAGAGAGAGAGAGAGAGAGAGAGAGAGAGAGAGAGAGAGAACTGAGTGTCTCTGTGGAGGATCAAGGGTGACTCTGGGAATCATCCTAGATTGCTTTTACCTCCTTTTTTCTTTGCTCTTGACATTTTTACATGAGACCTGGGATCTCAACTCAGGTCCTTCTGGTTGTGAGGCAGAGTCTTAATCCCTGAGCTATATCTCTAGCCTCTCCCCACTAATTTTAAGGAGGGAAATCCAGAAATTAACTACCACAGACACCAAAAACTGTAAAATGCCCATCCCCAACAGAAGACCCTAAGAATCTCATTATGCAGCACACAACAATCCTATCACCAAGAAATGAGACAAGTACCTTTTTATTTCCCATTTACACTCCTTAATTATCATTAATAAATTAATCTCAAGATAGTTGGGTTTCAGGTAGCATAGGGTTTAAATAAGTCTTGTAACCCTATTCAACAATAAACAGAAATCAACAACTCCATTTGATACAGAAATCCAGAAATAATCACCAAAGAGTGTAGTCAAAGACCAAACTCAAGATTCCCAAATCACACTGTAAAACACAAAATATACCAAAAAGCAGGATGATACACCCTATCCAAAACTCACCAATCATATAATTTCAAATCTAAATGTGAATAATCTTTTGGAAAACAGTAGTCAGGGAGGAAAACCATCAGGAACTCAGAGAGAAAATCTGACAGAAACTCTGGCAAGGAATCAGAAAGGAAAAGAATGAATACTTGATCAAATGTGGACAGGAAAACAATAAACAACAAAATAAAGTGAAATAAAAAATGGAAGAAATGAAAATAAGCATGACATTGCAGGAAAAAACCCATGCTGAAATAAAACATCAAAACAAAAATCAAAATGAGAATAAATAACCTCAGTAGGCAGTGTAACCAATAGAGAAGACCAAGTGGAAGATAGAATTTAAGAACTGAAAGACTGCAAAGAAGGAAAACAAAGTCATATACAATGACAAGCCTATAAAAATAACAGTTAATTCTTCAGTAGAAATAGTCAAGTCAGCGAGCTTGGAAAGACATACTTCAAGTTCTGAATGAATACAAATGCCAACCTAAACTGTGATATCCAACAACAACTCAGTCATAATTGAAGGTGAAAACCATGATAATAGAAGATACTAGAAAGAACACTCAAATCTGAAGAAAACTACAAATGCAGAAGAGGAATCAAGAAAAACGTGGGCCTGGAGAGGTGGCTCAGGGGTTACACCTCTGCCTTGCAGGCAGAAGGTCCTGAGTTCGGATCCTAGACCCCACGTATAGATGCCGGGTGGAAGTGGGGGCGGCCTGCGCTTCTGGTCCTGGTAGGGTGAAGTCTGTGAATCCCAGGGCAGAGTAACAAGGAAGTGGAGGCCATCCATGGTGGTTCCCAAATTCGCCTGTGGTTCTACACAAACACGCACACATTCATACATTCATATACACATGCACACATGTACAATTGAATAAATAATAAAAAAAGTTGAATCACTAACCAGAGGACTGCAAATATAAATACCAAAAAATTTACAAAATGGCAGGATTAGATAAACATTTATCATAATAACCTTAACATCAATGGACTGAACTTTCCCAACAAGAGACATAGGCTAAAAATATGGATTAAAAAAATTACAGTCCATCAATCTACTGCCTCCAAGAAACACACAACACTATGAAAGATAGGCACTATTTTAAGGTGAAATATTGGTCAAAAGTACTCTGAATAAATGGAATCAGGCAACAAGCAAGAGTAGCCATTCTAGTATCTGACAAAATGGACTTCAAATAAAAAAAAATTGTAAGAGATGAAGAAGGACATTGCATACTAGTTAAGGGAACGATTTATCCAAACAGCTTTGTAATTCTTTTTTTTTTTAACTTTGTAATTCTTAACCTACACACACCAGGTCTGGAAAGATGACTCAGGGGTTAAGACTCTACCTTACAAGCAGAAGGTCTGGAATTGATTCCAGGTCCCACATAAAACACTAGGCCTGCACTACTGGCCTCGGAAATCTTGAAGGAAGCAAAAAAGAAGCTAGAAGCAATCCAGGATGATTCCTGAAGTCATCCTTGGTCTTCCACAGGAACACACAGTGTCCTCTGACAGATACACACACACACACACACACACACACACACACACACACACACACACACACAGTCATGTTCACATGTGTGCACACAAAATAAATAAATAAAAATTAAGAAAAAAAGTGTAGATTCAAATCATTAAAAAAAGAATGTACACAGTAAATTCACCTAAATTCATTAAACAAACACTGTGATGGCTCTTGGGAAAGCCCCTCCCTCCACCTTGGAATGATGGGGGATACAAAGTCACACCAAAACCAGCACATAATATATAAAGGAGATTTATTGTCGAGCAAGCAGGAGGACAAAATAGACAAGCAGTATGCAACATGGCTGTCTCAGAAACAGCCAGAGAAGCAGACAGATGGAGAGACAGAGAGGCAGAGAGACAGAGAGACAGAGAGGCAGAGAGACAGAGTCGAGAGAGGCAGAGAGGAAGACAGGTAAAGAGAGAGACAGAAAGAGAAAAATCTAGTTTCTGGGGTCTTTTATCAGACATGGTCATATGATCAGAATGAGAAGAGCCAGGAGCATGACTGTAGGCCAGGGGCATGTAGATGGAAGAGTACAGGGATGGGAAGGGGGCTCACCTTGGAGTGGGTGAAAGTCCCCGGGAGAATGTGCCCGTTTATCTTAGCTGCAGGTGGACCGGGGCTGTGAGCTGTCCTTGAGAGGACAGAGCTGCCTTGTCTAAGTTCACGGGGAACTTCGAGGGGTTCATCTTCTTAACATGTACATAGGCAGGAGATGGGGGGGCAGCTTGAGTCATTTTGTGTTTAACATGCCTAACATCTAACAAACACTACTGAATATAAAGCAACAAATGAATTCAAACATGATAATAGTAGATAGTAGATGAATAGTAGATTTCAATACCCTACCCTCATCAATAGGCAGGTCAACAGGACAAAAACTGAACAGAGACACATTGGATTAAAATAAATCATAAAGCAAATGGGCCTGACTGACATCTACAGAACCTTTCATTCAAATACCAAGGAATGTACTTTCTTTTCAGCAGTCCACAGGGCTTTCTCCAACATGGACCACATATTAAGACACAAAATAAGTCTCAACAAATACAGAAAAATTGATTATTATATCTTATATTCTACCTGATCACCAGGGGATAAATTTAAACATTTTACAGCAAGGGAAGCAACAAAAAACACACAAACTCTTGAAAACTGAACATATTATGAAACTTGCAAAGTGTCTAGAAGAGACAAAAAGGAAATTCAAAAATTCTTAGAATTCGGAGAAAAACGATAATATACCTAAATGGGGACACAATAAAACAGTCTTAAGAGGAAATTTTATAGCAATCACAGCCTGCATAAAAAACCCAGAAAATTCATAAATCAACAATTTAATGACACAAATAAGCCTCGAGAAACAAGAAGAGGTCAAACCCAAAGGCAGTAGAAGGACAGGAAGAAAAAAAATCAATGATTAATGAAACAGAAACAAAGAAAACAAAGTAAAGAATTAATGAAACAGTTTTTATTTGAACATATAAACGAGGCTGGCAAACCTTTATTTAACCCCAAATTTAACTGAAACTAAAAAAAGACAAAACTTGAATCAGTGATGAAAAGGAAGGAATATCAAAATAGATTATGAAGAAATCCAAGAATCCTATTTTCTCTGCTATAACATGGTCCCCTCTCTCCTTGTTTCTGGTGTGGCCCTCCTACCCCATCCCTCCTGTTCATAATCCTTGCAATTACTGTAGGTATTACAGAGATTCATCTTTGACTGTCTCTAGGTGGGCTGGGTGGGCTTGGTACTAGGAGCCACCTATTAGGGAGTACATAATGGTGCTTAATTTTCTGGGTCTGGGATACTTCGCTTAATATAATTGTTTCTAATGACATCCATTTCCCGGCAAATTCCAGTAATTCATCATTTTTGATGGCTGAGTAGTACTCCATTGTATAGATATATCACCTTTTCCTTATCCACTCGTCAATTGTTGGACATTTGGGTTGATTCCATGACTTTGCTATTGTAAACAGTGCTGCTATGAACATGGTCATGCTTGTGCTATTGAGGTGATTTTTTGCTGTATGTGGGGTTATTCCCAAAGGTGGAATAGCAGGGTCATATGGCATTTCAATCTTTAATTTCTTTAAGAATTTCCAGACGGCTCACCAGAGTGGTTGTATGAGCCTGCATTCCCACCAGCAATGTAGGAGAGTTCGTTCCCCTCTCTCCACATCCTTTCCAGCATTTGTTGTTGTTTGTATTGTGGATTTTTGCCATTCTGACCGGGGTGAGATGATATCTCAGGGAAGTTTTGATTTGCATTTCCCTGATGGCTAAGGAAGTGGAGCATTTTTTGAGATATTTGTTAGACATTTTAATTTCATCCCTGGTAAAGTTTCTTTTAAGTTCCATCAAGGACTGCAAGTAATTAATGAGACATCTGGTTAAGTTCACAGACTTTTGTTCCTGATCATTTACAACTGAGGGGGTATGATCTCACCAGAAGGGGAGGGCATATAGTCTGGCAGATAAAAAATAACCGTTTTGCAAATGGGTGATTGACCCCTCCCTCACTGTGGCTTCCTACTTTTATTACATCTACCTTTGAATGGGCTCTTAAAACAAGACTCTAGTTTAACAGCTTTTTCTCTCTGGCCAGGGGGTGACATACAATACCCATCAGGATGGAGTGAAAGGCATTGCAGGAGCAGCAAAACTGCAAAAGAAAATCAACAAACCATAATCCAGAACTTCCGAGACTCTATAACAACCACCTAGAACTAGGCCAGACTAATCTCTCCCCATCCTGAAGCTCAGGGAAATTTGCGGAAGAGGGGGCAGTAAGATTGTAAGAGCAAAAGGATGGGAGGAGCAATGATATGCAAGATACTCCACACAAGTTAGGGCAGAAGCAATCATAATTGGACTTTGCATGCCCTGCGCAATGTCCAACACACTATTGACCTCACAAAGTCTAGCACTTTCTAAAGGCACCAAGATCCTTGGAGGCAAAGGATTGGCAGCCACAGTAGTGTTCCTATGCTTAATGGGAACACAGGAAAGGGTTCTTGGGCCTTTGGGAGGGCCCAAAGGAGAGACTGGCAGGCACATTAAAGGATTCTCCGGGGATTCGGGGGGGAGGCACTGGGGGATAGGGAGGGAGGGGTGAGGGGAAAGGGAGCAGGGGGGTCGGGGGGAGGAGGACGGAGGGAGGGAACCGGTGTACCTACTAAGTTTGTATGAGCGGAAATAATAATAAAAAATGTTTTAAAAAAAAGAAATCCAAGAATCACAAGAATATACTTTAAAAAAATCATATTCCATAACATTGTATAATCAAAAAGAAATGAAAGAATTATTAAGCACATCGGATCTACAAGAGTTGAATCAAGATGAACTGAACAATTTAAACAAACCCATAACAAGTATTGAAATTAAAATAGTAATCACAAATTTCCCTACCAAAAGAAGCTCAGGACTCGATGGAATTACTACAAAATTCTACCAGAATTACTAGAACCAATACCACCACTCCTTAAATTATTTAACAAAATACCTAAAGAAGGAACACTTCCAAACTCTGTGAATCTAATATTTTAAGAATCCTCAGGCTGGAGAGGTAGCTCAGGGGTTAAGCCTCCGCCTTACAGGCGGAAGGTCCTGAGTTCGGATCCCAGATCCCACGTATAGACGCCAGGCGGAAGCGGGGGCGGCCTGTGCTTCTGGTCCTGGTAGGGCGGAGCCTGTGAATCCCGGGGCAGAAGGAGGTGGAGGCGTCCATGGTGGTTCGCGAATTCGTCCGTGGTTCTACACATACACAGACACACAGACACACACGCGCGTGCGCACATACACACAGTTGATAATAATAATAAAAAAATTTAAAAAAAAGAATCCTCAAACTAAAGACATAATAAAAAAGAAAACTATACTTCTATCTCTCTAATGAATACAGATGTAAAAATCCTCAATAAAATGCTTGTAGTATTAATGAAAAAACATATCAAAAAGACCATCCACGCGCCCCGCGTGCGCCGGAGCCAAGATGGCCGCCTCCACCGCCCAGTGCCGAGTGACAAAAGCAGAGAGCAAGGCGGCGGCGGGACCGCGCGCGGGGGCCGCCCGGGAGCGCGCGCCCCTGGGGGTGACTCCGTCCGGTCCCCCGAGTCCGGGCCCGGTGGCCCTCCCCACGCCGCCCGCATCCCCGCCGCCGCCGCCGCCGTGGGACGGGCCCAAGGCCGAGCCGGAGCCGGAGCCCGGCCCCGCGCCCCCGCCGGGCCTGGGTTCTGAGGAGAACCCAATGGTGGCCATGGACTTGGGGTCTTCCCCCCCCCTAAGAAGAGTCTGCCTGTCTCTGGGGCCCTGGAGCAGGTAGCCAGTCGCCTGAGCAGCACAGTGGCAGCAGAGGTTCCATATGGCAGCAGACAGGAGCTGCCAGACCTCAAGGCCCAGAGCCTAACCACCTGCGAGGTCTGCGGCGCCTGCTTTGAGACTCGAAAAGGCTTGTCCAGTCGCGTTCGCTCCCACCTGCGGCAGCTGGGGGTGGCCGAGTCGGAGAGCAGCGGTGCCCCCATCGACCTCCTCTACGAGCTGGTGAAACAGAAAGGCCTGCCCGATGCAGCCCTCGGGCTGCCTGCAGGCCTGACCAAGAAGTCCACCTCACCGAAGGAGTTGGGTGCTGGGGCTGCCCGGCCAGGCCTGCTCGCCCTGGCCAAACCCTTGGAAGCCCCTGCTGTCAACAAAGCCATCAAGTCACCTCCTGGCTTCTCGGCCAAGGGCCTGGTCCACCCATCCAGCTCTCCACTTCTCAAGAAGACCCCTCTGGCCCTGGCGGGATCCCCTACTCCCAAGAGTTGCGAGCTCTGTGGCCTTTACTTTGAAAACCGCAAAGCCCTGGCCAGCCATGCTTGGGCACACCTGCATCGAGACGCTGAGCGAATGGATCAAGCACCGGCCCCAGAAGGTGGGCGCCTACCGCAGCTACATCCAGGGCGGCCGCCCCTTCACCAAGAAGTTCCGAAGCTCCGGCCACGGCCGTGACAGCGACAAGCGGTCAGCTCTGGGGCTGGCACCTGGGGGCCTGTCCTTGGTTGGCCGAAGTGCTGGGGGGGAGCCGGGGCCTGAGGCTGGTCGGGCAGCCGACAGTGGTGAGCGGCCTCTGGCGGCCAGCCCACCTGGGATGGTGAAGTTGGAGGAATACCAGCGGCAGACTATCAACAAGTTTGAGCGCCGGCAAGGCTGTCCTCCAGGTGCCTCTGCAGCCCGGGGCAGTGAGGAGGCAAATGACCTGCAGCAGAAGCTGGAGGAGGTGCGGCAACCCCCACCCCGAGTCCGGCCGGTCCCCTCCCTGGTGCCTCGACCCCCCCAGACGTCACTAGTCAAGTTCATGGGCAACATTTACACACTCAAGTGCAGGTTCTGCGACGTGGAATTCCAGGGCCCACTCTCCATCCAGGAAGAGTGGGTGCGGCATTTACAGCGGCACATCCTGGAGATGAATTTCTCCAAAGCGGACCCTCCACCTGAGGAGCCCCAGGCCCCACAGGCACAGACAGCCGCTGCAGAGGTGCCCTAGCACATGAGCATTCCAGATTCCTCTCGTGCCACCTGTCTCCTCCTCTTTCTCCTGTGTCCTCTTCCCTCTTTCTTTTCCGTTTCCAAAGGAGCAAGCCAAAACCTCAAACCGGCGCCCCTTGGGGGCCCGGCACACTACAACCTGGGCGCCAGGAGCCAGCTAGCCACCCTTCCCCCAGCCCGAGGACTCAGGGTCACAGGGTGTCTTCCTTCAGACCACGCCCACCTGGTTGGTCCCACAGGGGCAGTACCAGGTCCCTGGTGGGGGCCAAGATGTTTGCAGGGGAGTACCATGCTTCCCTTATCTAACAACCAGGCAGGGTTGTGTCTGCCACCCATGGCCATTTGCAAAGACCCCAAAGAGCCCTGTTCTAGCTCCCTCTCGCCTCCACGCATACCCTTACACGCACAGGCGAACACACGCGCGCTCACTTCGTGAGACCCAGGATCTGCCCTCGCCCCCCAGTTCCTGAGTCAACGAGCACATCACGCCATGGTGCTTGCTCAGGGGAAGCCACACTCCCTTTGCAGACCCACTATGGCCTGGGAGCCCCCGCTGAGCCCACAATGCCACGGAAATTCTTGTTGGCTGCCTCCCAACAGGGGTCTTCCATACTTGGAAGAGCTCAGCTGACAGCTGCCTCCTGCCATGTCAAGGCCCTCCAGAACCTGAGGGCTCCAGGGCTGGGAGGACAGAGTGAGGGTGGGACTGTTCTCCCCACCTCCGCTGCCCTCCCCTTTCACTGTTGCTTTCTATGTATAGCTCCCTAGATCTTTCACTTTTTAAAAAACGCGTTTTTGTGTAGAGAATAAGGAACGTGTATCTTTTTATTTTGCAATCCTGGGTAGCTAGATACCAGGAACTGTCTGACCTTTTAACTTTCTCAGTGGCCGCCTTTTGTTATTGATGGACTTAGAAGTATGTAAATTAGATTAAATTTCTCTTCTGGAAACATGAAAAAAAAAAAAAAGACCATCCACACTGATCAAGTAGTGTTTATGGCAGAAACACAAGTATTGTTTATTATATGCAAATCAATAAATGCAGTTCACCATATAGAGAGGCACAATGGCAACAACCACATGATCCTATAAATAGAGGCAGAAAAATCCTTTGACAAAGTTCAACATCCTTTCCTGATAAAGACCCTGAAATCTCTCTGGGGACTGGGGGGGGAGGCACTGGGGGATGGCGAGGGAGGGGTGAGGGGAAGGGAGTAGGGGGGTAGGGGGGAGGAAGAGGGAGGGAGGGAACCGGTGTACCTATTAAGTTTGTATGAGTGGAAATAATAATAAAAAATGTATAAATAAATAAATAAATAAATAAATAAAATAAAATATGAGTTACAAAGCCCCCTGAAATCTATAGGATGGAAGCTACTTATCTCAACACAATAAAGGGTATAATATGACAAACCTAAAACAAATACCATCCTAAACAGTGAAAAATTGAAGCACTCAGACAAAACTAGTCAAGGCTACTGATGACTCCTGTTTAATATTGTGGTTGAAGTTTTTGTTAGTATGATAAGATAAAGGGAGATAAAAAGGATACAAAGAAGAAAGGAAGTAATCAAGTTATTTCTGTTTATAGATCACAAGACTTTTTTTATTTATTCAATTGTGCGTGTGTATGCATGTGTGTATGTGTGTGTGTGTGTGTGTGTGTGTGTGTGTGTGTGTGTAGAACCACGGGCGAATTCGGACCACCATGGATCACCTCCACCTTTTCCTCGTTTACTCTGCCCCAGGATTCACAGGCTCGGCCCTACCAGGACCAGAAGTGCAGGCCGCCCCCGCCTTCCACCTGGCATCTATACATGGGGTCTAAGATCCGAACTCAGGACCTTCTGCCTGCAAGGCAGAGGCTTAACCGCTGAGCCACCTCTCCAGCCTCAGATCACAAGATTTTAAACACAAGAGTTCCTAAAAGGTCACCTGAACTAATAAACATGCTCAGTAAGTAGCAGGTTGTAAAATTAATATTAAAAAATCAGTGACCATCCTATACACTGATGACAAACGAAGTGAGAAACAAACTAGAGAAAAAATTCCATCTACCATAGCTCCAAAAAAAAAAAAACAAAACAAAACAAAGAAAAAAACAATGAAATACTGAGGGATAAACCTAACTAAAGAAGTGAAAGACCTGTACAATGAAAACTTTAAAACCCTGAAAAAAAAGAAATTCAAGAAGATACTGGAAGGTAAAGAGATCTCCCATCTTCTTTGATGGCAAGGATCAACATTGAAAAATTGACCATACTATCAAAGGCAATATACAGATTCAGTGCAATTCTAATTAAAATTCCATAGCAATTCTTTATAAAAATTGAAAAAATAATATTGAAATTCATATGGAATCATAAAAGGCCCATAATAGCCCAAAACATCCTGAGCAATACAAATTCTGCTGGAGTCAACTGTACATTATTCCAAACTATACTACAGAGCCATAGTAATAAACAGTAAACTTTTAACGTAAAACAGACACACATATCAATGGATTAGAATTGAAGACTCAGATATAAACCCATGTTCCTGCAATCTGATATTTAAAAAGGATGCCAAATTATACACTGAAGAAGGGACAGATCTTTAACAAGTGTTTTTTGGCAAAATCAAATCTCTACATGTAGGAGAAAAAACAACCCTTATCTCTCACCCTACATGAAAATTAAATGAATTGAAAACTTCAATGTTAGACCAGAGAAGCTAAATCTCATCGAAGAAAAAATAGGGGGTAAACTAGAACTGATTAGCTTAGGTAAAGATGTTATGAATAGAATACCATTTGCACAAGAAATAAGGCCATGATCAATGAGATCTCATAAAACCTAAAAGCTGTTTTGCAAAAGAAACTGCTAATCATGCAAAAAGGCAAACCATAGACTGGAAGAAAATATTTACAAGGCATGTATCTGAGGGAGGATAAGTATCCAGAGCATAACAAGAACTCAAAAATATTAAACACCAAGAAAGTGAGCAATGGTATTAAAAAATGTACCTTGGAACTGAAAAGAAAATTTTTACAACTTGAAATTCAAGTGTCCAACTAATATTTTAGAAGGTGCTCAATCTCCATAGCCATCAGGGAAATATAAATTAAAACCACTCAAAGATGTCATCCTACCCAGCCAGAATAGCCAAAAATTAAAAATGCAAATAACAATAAATACTGGTGAGGATGTAGAGAGAAGGGATTCCTTATGTACCATTGGTAGAGTGCAAGCAGATCCAGCTCCTTTGGAAATCAGTATTCAGGATTCTCAAAAAGCTAAAAGTTGAATTAGCATATGTTGCAGTTACTTTTTTCTACTGCTGTGAAACAACACTCTTACAAACACCTTAAGAGAGAAAGAGAGATTTATTTGGCTTATGGTTCCAAAGGTGATATAGTCCATTATGGCAGAAAAGGTGGGAGACAGAAGCTGGAGGTAACTTAGATCATATCTATCATCATGGTAGCTGAGAGAATAAGCAGCGATGTGCTATTGGAAGCTGGGTAGGGCTTACCAACCTTAAGGCTTGCCTCCTCTGACATGCCTTTCTTCAGCAAGTTGCTACCTCCTCCTAAAGGTGCCCTGACCAAAAGCAAAGGATCCAAGCACATGTGCCTGTGGGAGACAACCATTTAAACCATGATATCATACGACCCAACCATGTCACTGTTGAAAATATTCCCAAAGGAATTTGCATCATATTATAGAGGTACATGCATAACCATGTTCATTGAAGCTCTATCATAATACCAAAGAAATGGAATAAGTTTAGAAGTCCAACAATGTATGAATGGAAAATGAAAATGTGGTATACATGCATAATGATATACTTCTCAAATGTCAAGAAAAAAATGAAGTTATGAAATTTACTGGTAAATGGATGGAATTGGAAGATATAATATAGAGTGAAATGTCTCAGACAGAAAAAAAAAACACCATGTATTATCCCTTATAAGCAGATTATAACACTGAACCGTCAGAATGGTATATTTAAAATAAAGCCTCTATAATAGTTGTAATCTAGAATGGAATCCTGAGAGAAGGAGGCAATAAAACACAGGAGGCAAGAAGGTGCTTAAACACACACTCAAGAAACCAACTGCTGTCTGATGTACATTAGATTATTTCATGGTAGGAAATGAAAGCCAAACCAAATACACGAGGAAAAGAAGTTCATGAATTCTAGATGGGAACAAACTTCCTACTGATTTCTAGAAATGTTTGATAATAAATTGGCATCTAAGCACTTGTCTTTATACCTTTAGATCAGAGAAGCTGTCAATCAAGAAATATATTTCTGCAATGGGAGAGATACAATGCAGAAAACCAAAATAGGCTAAAGCACTGACTGAAGCAGAAAATTTACTATACTGTGGTGGGGTGGGAGGGTGGTAAGAATGTAAACACCTAACCTGTAGAAATCTCATCTCAGAGAAGCCAGACTTTAAAGAGATATGGTGTCACCCTGAAAGACTGTGTGGAACTGGTACAAGTCATGAGAGGGGAAATTGTTAACTGGATGCTAAGTAAGTGGTATGCCAATCATGCCTGAGAGAATACCCAGAAACATGCCCATGTGGAGAGTTCCTATATCCAGCCCAATGGATCTCTCAAACAGGGAGATGGGAGAGTGGGAGGGAGAATGGGTAGACAGGAGAATGAATGGGGTTTGATATGAGGGGTAAGGGGATCTAGCAGATAAAATGTAAATTTGAAATCCTTGTATTTTCATAAAAACTTTTCATGAGAAGTTTTCACAAAAACTTCAAAAAATATAAAAAGTCACTGGGGGCTATTGCGTATGAACAAGTCCTCTTTGGTGAGTTCTTTCTTTATCTCAGCCAGAGTTTCTGAAATTTTTCAGCTCTCATAAAAATACAGTTTGAGTCATTATGTATAATGTATCATTCTTTATGATCCCTAATTACCTCCCCTTCCACCCTAGAGTATAACTATAAATAGTCATAACATTTAGCCCTGGTCATTGAGCAAGTATGGGGAAGATCTAGATCCAAAAGGGAGTCATTGCTTCACATTTCATGAGTCTGTGTGCAGCCTATGTTTTAAAATGTCTCTTTTATTATTACAAATATATTCTTTCCTGCCTAATTGCAGCATCTTCAAGAACAATTATTGCCAATTGAGTTCATGGCACTTTAAAATAAGTAACTCCTATGATTTGAAGTGAGTGAAACAGTAATTATATTGTAGATAGGATATTAAAAAAAACTTTTTTCTTCAAAGTTCAGTGCTGCCACTATTGGCGATCTTGTGGGGTTGATTGTGACTGTACTATATACGCTGTCACAAAAAATTATCTTGTATTATAAATTCACGAAGATGGATACAAGTTATTTTTGTATTCTAGGGATATTATTAAAAGAAAATTAAACATATTTCTGGACCAAGACCCTAAATCTTACCATTCATATAGCACAGCCTGTCCTTGTTTGCAGCCTGACATTGCCTTCAGAAATTCTAAGTTGGATTGAAAGCTCTGACATATTTAGTCTTAGCCCCTGTGCTGGTTAAACCAGAAAAATACCAATAGAGCTCATGTGAGGATTAAATGAGAAGCCACATGAAAAGCACATAGCCTTCAATAAATGTTGGTGGAATGAATGATTGTATGATAAAAATAAGGTAAATTTTTAAGTGTTCTGTGTGAGTTTAATTAATAGTGGTAGATCAAGGTCTGAATCAGTGATAATTGCAATGACAGGCAAGAATTGGCTCCAACACTTCATTAAACTTCTATTTTTATGGGGATTTCTTCATTTCCACTGGAATGAACAAGTCAGTATGCATGACTTATTCTGCAATGAACTTTGATGAATTTTTCTAAGTACATTAAAAATGAGTTGCATCCTTCTCTTAATCCAAGAACATCCTATACCTACACTGATAAACCCTCTGATGCACATGTAAGAAGGCTGGATAATGGGCATGAAGGACAATCATCTATCTGTATATATAAAATATATTTTTGCTTGTCAGTAATAACTCTGAACTGCCTACAGCATTCATCGTGCCTCTTAAAAGTCAGGTATTGTATTGAATTCAAAAATTCTCTTATGCTGAGCAGGGAAAGGAGGGAAAAAAATCAAACACTTTTTGAATTGGGACCAAATATCCAAGGTTAATTTTCTGAGAAGGCTGCAGCAGCTAGATAAGGCCATCCCCTGCAAATTAGTTTTGCCTGCCTGGATTACAGCTAAATTTATGCAGCTTTCCTTATCCTTTCGGAAGCGCCTCTGAAGTGTCGTAATTAACTGGCGCACATAAAGTGAGCACATTTTCTGCTTGGTGGCGGCCATTCCTCATTTCATCTCAGTTCTAACCCAAATGGAAAGGTAGTTTCTTATTTTTACTGTTAAGAACACACATGAATGCACTGGTGTGTACACACATACACACAGGCACACAGACACACACACACACACACACACACACACACACACACACACAAGCACCCTCTCCAATACTTTACTAGAAGTCTTTGAAAACAATCATAAAATGCTTCAGAATAGAATTTGGAAATTTAAAGGGACAAAGAATACTGCTGCTGAGAGAGCAGAGAGATATTTTGCATAAAATTGAAATAAAGAAAGCAGGTGCCTTTTATGAAGTGGCTGGATTAATTTTTTCCTTAGTAGGACATTTTTAGGTTTTAACACATTTTCTTTGTGCATCTGTTGGTCTAAAGAGAAACTCAATATTACCAGGAAATGATGAAAACCATATGATATATGTATTTTTGGTTTGTATTTTCTATTGTTATCTTATTTTGTATTTATTTCTCCTCTTCCAATTCTTTGAATGTCCATATTTTCTCTAAAATTTACATTCCCAAAAGAAGCTCTAATGGGAAAAAAATCACTAGATTCCTTTCTCATAGATGTGACTCTACTTTTAAAATTTGTTTACTTGTAAACATATATTTATGTTTACAGTGTGCATATCTGTATACATGAATTATTTAGCTGGGCAACTTCTCTTTCTCTGAACACATGACTGAAGCAATCAGTGTTTATCGAAAATCAGCAGAAGTCATTGTCAGAATTTTCCTTATGATGATATTTGATTTTGTCCAAGTCCTATTGGATATCCTAGTACATATAGGTTAACATTCTTTATTCAACGGAATTTTTTTTTAAAGCACAGGACACTGGGTTTGCAGACGGTGATCAGTAACTATACATTGTCAAGGCTTAGGGAATAGAGAGAATGATACCAGATCAACATAATCCTGATGGAACCAGGAGAGATTTCCTCTCTTCCGTCTCACAATTGCTCCCAGAATTTCTCTGGCTTTAGTTCCTCCCACAGTTTATGTATGAGGATGTATAGTGATTTTCCTGGTGTTCGGCATGTGTTCAGTTTGTGATAGCTGCTTAATTCTCAGCAGGACACTTAGCTTCTGTTGGTTCCTGTATCACTCCTCCTTCATTCATCCAAGTAGCAGCTGCTTTTTATCACGGTGAGTTCTTTTTTAGCAGGTGAACAAGAACATAATTTTGCTTTTATTGTTTATCAAAGAAAATCCTCCTGCTTCAGGAATCCAACAAAGAAGAAACTTTGTTTGCTCTTTTCTAGTGAGTATTTTCTTTCATCTTCTTTTTTCCTCAGTGTGATGCGACATTATTTTCTAGCTTCTTTTGTGATGTATGCTATGGTGCCTCATAATGTCTTTTTAAAAAATTCTCTTTTCTCTTTTCATTCTTATCACACATGGTGTCTTCCTAGGAATGTGTGGGCCCTTCAGCTAACTACCCCTGGGAAATAGAGGTAAGATTCTTGTGTAGAGACACGCATGGTACCTGAAGAAGCAGATAGCGTAGAATATACTGATTATCTTTTAATATTTTCTCCTCTGAGAAAATTCTTGTCCTGAGATTATCTTCATAAGAAATAGATTCACTTCTCCAAGTCCTTTGAGTACTTAAGAGACATTCACCACTACAATGTCTACCACAGAAATCTAGGCTATTCCGATCACCTTTCATTGGTTTTTCAATGATGGTGATTAGAATACTCAGAATTTTCTGGAAAGAATACACTTCTCCCTGAGGTGATGGCTGGGTGTGGAGTGGGGCATGTGGACGGGTTTCATCTTTTGAGGATAATCTTACGAGTGAGGGAGTAAGTCAGCTGTTTCCCAGTGAGAAGTACTGTGTTTATTCAGGACAACTGAGTTTTGATTCTGGTTCTGTCTCAAACCATTAAGTTGCCAAATGGTTAGAAAGTAATGGTAACAGGATTATTTCTAAGACAAGACTTTGAAAGCACCTATGTAGACTTCATGCTACCTGGCACTGGCTTTTCCACTTAGTTTTCTGTTGCCCTGATAAAATACTCTGATCTTAAGGAGAATGAGTTTATTATTTTGGCTTAGATTTTCAGAGGAAAGAGAGGCTATTATATAAGGATCACATGATAGCAGACAGAGAAAGCAGGGTAACAGAAGCAGGCTGCTACATTACAGACATATTCAGGAAGGAAGGAGGAAGAAAGCAGGAGAGAGGGTGAGAGAGAGAGAAGCAAAGGTAGATAAAGGTGTGTAGATAGGTAGGTAGGTAAGTAGATAGATAGATAGATAGATAGATAGATAGATAGATAGATAGATAGATAGAGGGATAGAGGGATAGAGGGATAGATAGGTAGGTAGATAGATAGATAGATAGATAGATAGATAGATAGATAGATAGATAGATAGATAGATAGATAGATAGATAGAATAGTAAATGGGCCAGCAAAGCTCCATCTCCTAAAATTTCCATAGTCTTCCAAACAACACTATCAGTTGGGGAGAAGATGCTCAAACACATAAATCATTGGGAACATTTCCCACTCAAACCACTAGTTAGAGACCTTGCCACTGAAGTAAGGGTATTGGAGTGCTACCTCATTAAGGGCAAACTTGAGAAGTTCATAGGTATGAGATGAAGATATTCTCTGAGGTTCGTTACCCAGATTAAGACAGCTAGTTCTTCAAATGCTTAAGTGTTTCTGAGCACTATGATGTGGGTTAACTTTAGTTTGGAGACAAAGAGCCTTATTGGAAATCTTGTTCCCTAGAAAGGTCAAGGAGTGGGAGGAGAAGCTTTATCATCACACCACCAAATAACAGGAAATGGTGGCTATTGTATGACTCTTTGGGGGAAGACATGAATGAACATCTGTGTATCACAGATTAATTCTGTATAACAAAGCAAAGAAATGATTCCACCCATGTCTGATTTAGTGAGCAATGAATGTATTGGGACTTTTTATAAAAAAAAAAAAGCACACTGGTGAGAAATTATGAGCAAGTTGGCTTGAAACTACTTATCGCACCACGGCTGACTAAAAATCAGTTACATTACCAAGAAGCCCACCCACCCCAGCATGCGTGATATCTCAGAAGAACTGAAATGTTGAATTTTCTGCACAAATGGTAAGTGACTTTGCAATGATAGCTACTATTTATGTAACCTTAGGAGACTTGTGAATCTTGGTAGTCTGTGAGTTTTCTAAGTCCTGTAAGTTTTCTTCACTTCCTTCATCTTGCAGCCTCAATGTAAGAAAGAGGAATTCCTCATTTTGAGGAATTTGCAACCACAACATTGACAGTTTCTCTTTTCTTCCACTAGTGGAGAAGACATGGCTTTTTTAAACTCCAGGTAAATTTCCTGGTTATCTAACTTATTCCATGATAATGCAGCTTATATTCATGTGTCTTCAAACCAATTTTTTTATTATACAATTATGCACATATGCTCCATGTTTAAAATTTCTTTTTTTTAACCTTCAATGCATCTTTTTATTATTATTATTATTATTTATTCAACTGTGTGCATGTGCGTGTGTAAATGCGCGCGAGTGTGTGTGTGTGTGTCTATGTATGTGTGGAACCACGGACAAATTCGCGAACCACCATGGACGCCTCCACCTCCTTCTGCCCCGGGATTCACAGGCTCCACCCTACCAGGACCGGAAACGCAGGCCGCCCCTGCTTCCGCTGGCGTCTATACGTGGGATCTGGGATCCGAACTCAGGACCTTCCACCTACAAGGCGGAGGCTTAACCCCTGAGCCACCTCTCCAGCCCTCCATGTTTAAAATTTCAAAAACCAAAGAGAGAGATTTAAAAATCTGTAATTTTACACTATAAAAATAGATTCGATTTTTTTGTTGTCCACATATGAGCTTAAATATTATGTAATTGAAAATTTAAGTGATTTTATGATTAAAATTATTGATTGGCCCATCAATGTATGATAGTGTTGCAGAGACCCCCTCCCCCCACACACACCAAAACTTAATTTATGTATTTTCATCTCAAGGTATTGAAAGGAGGTTTTTAAATGAAACAACCTTGCACAGTCTAACTTTTATCGAGAATATTAGCATATTGGAATGACTACCCAGGGTGATCTATATAGCAAAGTTTATGCTTAGTGCCTCTAATCAGTGATCTATAAAAAATGTCAGGGAACTCATGACTTCCTGTCCATGTAAGAAGACGTTGATCTCCACTGGCTGTCTCTAAAGCTTTATTAATTCCTATAGGGAGGAATAACTTTTTTTTTTTAGAAGAAAATCCAGCGATATATCTAGAATGCCATATGACCTTCTGACTTAAATCAGTCTCTGAGCTGAGCAGAGAAAGAATATGCTTTAATCAAATAGTTTTCATCTAGCTCTCTTCTTTCTTTAAAAATCTCTCCATAAGGTTTGCTTCAAAGAAATGCCACTGCTTTTTTCCCCCCACGGTTAAAAATATAGATTAAACTAATTTCTTAGAATTATCCTGATGGCTTTCATGTGGAGTAGATTCTGACTCTCAACTTTAGAAGTAAAAATTATATTAAAATATGTTACATTTATATTTCTTTCTTTATGGAATGTTTGGTCCTGGGCTAGGGCTGCAACTGAGCAGGAGCGTTCTTGTATAGCACAGGTGAAATGCAGCAATACAGCTCCATCATTGCTAGCAAGCAAGCAAAGAAGGAAACAAGCACTACAGACAAACAAACACCGTTTTGACATTTGGGATGGACTTCAGTGCTAACCTATGATTTTCTTGATTTTTTTGACAACGATGATATTAAAAATCTCTTCAGTGAAAATTCTCAGAGCTATCATAGTTTCTGCAGATTAAGAATACCTGTAAGTGTACATAAGGAAACCAGTGAAATAGGTGAGACCGTAAGGTGTCTATTTGCAAACGTGGCAACCTGGGTTCGATTCTCAGAAGCTCACATCATGCATGTGATACATACATACACCTTCTCTCCCCCTTTTCAAATAAATAAACAAAATAAGGTAAATAAATCATAGTAGTGTTATAAAAATTTGCAAAAGATTTAAGAAGTTTATTTAAGGTGTATCAGTTTAATGTAGTAGGACTGACTGAAATATGAAACCAAAATTTTACATTTAAAAAACATGAATGTAATTAAAAATCTGAATGAAGAATAAGTAAGCCATTCTGTTATAGAAATAATCTAGGGTTAGTTGGCCTTGTTTTATTTTTTGGTGATGAGAGTGAATCTAAAATTTGGACCTTGTCCTGTGTCTCTGACCTTTATCTCTAGCCCTATTATTAGTTGGTCTTTCAGAACAGCAGTAGCAATGGTTGCAAGAACACAACTACTTGTGGAAAAGGTTCATAGTGAGTTGCTGTGTTATCTAGAGTTAAGTGGCTTAAAAATAAAATGATGCTTTGAAAAACAAGCAATAACAAACTATGGCGGAGTCAGCTTGTTTTTCCTGAGTTTGTTTGTTACACAATGGACTGCATGGCGAGGGAGAAGGGAGGCATGTTTTTTCTGTTTCTCTCTACTGGAAATGTGAGAAGTTAGGCTATATGTTAAGTCTTCTTTTTTTCCTTTTCTATTTCCATGTGTATGTGGGACGGTAGGTATGTATGTGCATATATATTTCACTTGTGTGCAGGTTTTTGTGTATGTGTGTGTGCAGATATGAGGAGGCCCAAGGCTGATACTGGGAATCATTCTCAATCATTCTTCTCTTTATGAGACTGCATCACTAACTAAGCCCAGAACTAGCTATTGCAGGAAGTGTTCTAAATGTTGGATCGTCTCCCCTTCTCTTTTCATGGACAGAAACACTTACTCTTGTTCTGTAGCAAGAAAGAGAATTAAACACAATGCTTTCCACCCTCCATTTTGTTGAGGAATAGTTTTACTTTCTCATTATAAGAGTATATTCAAAGGTAGATGTAATAAAAGTAGGAAACTGCGGTGAGGGAGGGGTCAATCACCCATCTGTGAAATGTTTACTTTCTATCTCCCAGACTATACTCTTATAACAAGACTCTAATTTAATAGGTTTTTATCTCAGGGTGGAGCAGCAAAACTGAAAAAAAAAATCAACAAACTACAATCCAGAACATCAGAGACTCTATATCAATCACCTGGAACTAGGCCAGCCTAATCTCTCCCCATCCTGAAGCTCAGGGAAATTTGCAGAAGAGGTAAGATTGTAAGAACACAAAGATGGGAGGAGCAATGATATGCAAGATACTCCACACAAGTTAGGGCCGAAGCAATCATATTTGGACTTTACATGCCCTGCGCAATGTCCAACACACTACTGACCTCACAAAGTCTAGCATTTGCTAAAGGCACTAGGATCCTGGGAGGCGAGGGATTGACAGCCTCAGTAGTGTTCCTATGCTTAAGTGGGACACAGGAAAGGGTTCTGGGAAATGCCACTGGGTCCTTGCGCCTCATCGGAGAGGAGGACCCAGAGGAGAGTTTGGCATGCACATTAAAGGCTGCTCCGGGGATGGGAGGGGAGGCACTGGGGGAGGGAAGACGGAGGGGAGGGGGGCACAGGGGGATAGGGGGTTGGAGGGAGGTAGGGACCGGTGTACCTGTTAAGTTCGTATGAGTGGAAAAAAAAAAAAAACTTTCTCATGAAGGTAATATAAGGCAAAGTAGAGAAAGCCAGTCATTTCTGGGTTGAAAAGCACCTGATACTCTGAAAAGGGGTTAGTGGCAAAGAGTTCTTTCAGGGTCGCCTCAGAATCTGCTCCCAGTAGCAGCTTGTAGCAACTGCTCCTTCAGTAGTGATGCTGGTGGAAACTGCATTTAAGAGTCTACTTTCCTAGGGGCTTGCAGGCCTCTCACATGTGAACCTCTTGCCTGCTTCTCATTGTCCCTGTGGTGTTTACATGGTGAGAAGACTTCCTCATGCACTTCTGTCCTGCAGACTGGATGTTTCTAAATTCTTTTAGGAATGTCACTGAAGGGATAGCGAAGGAAGGCCAGGTATTATTTCAATGGCTCAAAGCCATTTCAGCTCCTGTTTGGGTCAGTTTTCAGCATCTGGAATCATCCTCGGCTTACTGATTTTTTTTTCACTCACTTGGTTTTTCTTTTCCTTGCAGAGAGATGATACTTACAGTTTCTAGATTCTTGGTTTGTTGACCTATTTCTCATTTTTAAGTTTTGCATGTGTTCAGTCTTCTCCTGACCCTGCCACCTGAATATTGGGACTAGAGATGTGCAATGACATGACCATGCTAGATATTAGCTTTGGTTCATGGGTTCTGAGGATCAAATTCAGGTCCTCATGTTTGAATGACAAGCATTTTAATGATAGCCATCTCTCGAGTCCCTCATCTTTGAGTTCTTTGCTGGTACATAGTGAAATGCTTTCATTTTTGCCTGCTCCTAACCATGATGTCTTTCCATGATGCCAAGAACATGGAGAAAAGTCAATCCAGTGCTGAGATTTAGGCCTTCCCTTTAGGTCCCAAATCCTGCTTCTGGAAAGTTCCTCCCAGATGTAGAGAAAGGCAGGGCTTCTGGGCAATGCTTCACTCACTCTGTGCACAGTAGTTTCATTTCATCGCCACCCACCAGCTTTGCTTTATGTTTTTGCGGCCATCAGGAACCCCAGATGTTTTTCTCAGAAACAGAGCATTGGTCCTAAAGCTAAATTCTGGGTCCATGCATCCCAAACAGAAAATATCTGGGAGCTTTGTTTCAGTGCACTTTCACAGTAAAAAGATTGCCCACCTGTTAGTCCTCTGAAATCTCAACACTACAATGTCTCGGAGTTTTTCTGCTCCTACAAAATGGTCAGTAGAATAACTTATTCACAAACCAATTTTTCAACAATCTTTAGTAAGTGTGAAAACCGAATGCTGGAGAGTTTCTAAATGCTGATGTAAGTGAGTTTGAAAAGATGCTTCCGTTTTTCTTTATATGCCTCTCTGTAGATGTATTCTGGGTCAGAACGCAAATGTAATTCCCTGAGAAAAGTTCCCCAAGGTAAATATGCAAATGTATTCTAATTATGGTCATGCATTACATATGAATATGTCCTTCCTTGTTACAGGATTGGTTTCTGTTATTAGATATTTTCATATATTAAATATTTATCATTGCTGTGATAAGTTAACATGAGATAACATTATCGACCCTTTCTTTTACAGGTTTTTTTTTAATCTCCTGCTAACATTATGAAGCTTGCATAATCTGAGCACTTTATTTGTATTTGGCTGAAGTAGTCTTGATAACATGGTACCATTATTGCTGAAAATGTCCACTAGGGTGATGTTGAAATAGTTGCTAAAATTTTAATGTGTTAAAAAAAATCTAAATACAATCATTAAAGTGGAGAAATAACAAGGATAATTGTTTACAACATTTTAAGTGTATTTCGAGAAATCAAAGAAAGGAAAAATCCATGTTTGAAACTGGTACTCAGGAAGAAATATTTTAAATATGTAAACTTTTTTACAGTCAGCAGAAAGGCATGGGTTATAAAATATGGAATAAAAGTTTGAATTTTTCAGAAAATTGTGTGTGTGTATATGCACATGCACATGCAAACATGTGCACACACACGTGCACACACATGACATGAAGAGTGTATGGAAGTCAAAAGACAACTTCATAGAGTTGATTCTATCTACATTTATTTGGGTATTAGGGACTGAATCTGCTGAGGCATCTTGCTGCCCTAATAGTTTGACACTCAATGTCTGCTTTTAACTCGTCTTTCTGTATCCATATCTTTATCTGTATCTATATTATTTACTACATATGTAACTCTAAAGTTTTTATATCTTACTGATTTGTCATAATGATAATATTTATGTCAGGAATCACTGTGATGTAAAACATATATAATGGTTTATAAACTTTAAAGATACTATGCATACTAGTTTTACTTATTTGCACATTCATTTTATTACTTGCAGAACAGTGCTCTAGAGAGGGTGGAAATGGAGTTGTGAACATGAGACACAGGCCCTGACATATAACTCAAAGTAGGAATGTCAGGGTTGATTTTTGCTTTGTATGAGAATTCTCTTGGGTTTATTTCATAGCTCAGTTTCATCTACACTGGAGGAAAGATATGAAAGTTGAAGATACCTATGTTTACTCTTTAGATGATTTTGCACATTTTGGAAAAGGAGACAGGGATTGGTTTTGGACATTTATAAGTTAAAGAAGTGGAACTATTGAGAACTTCTAACGGTTCATTTTGTTGCTTCAGGACATAAACTTAAGAAATGGCATACTTTAAAAGTATGTTATCTTAAAAATACAGCCTTAGTGTGACAGTTTAGTTTCCTTTATTCTTTAAGATATGTAAAAAATCTCCTTTAAGAAATCACTTCTGATGCAACTTAGAGGTACCCATGATATTGCAGAGTGGTGGGCTGTATCAATAATGGTTTGTTAGTTTGCTGGTATCATATATTTTATTATCACTCCCTCCTTAGCCAAGAAGTGACTCTCTGACAGTCCTGATGAAAACAATGAGGTGGAAGTGAGGGTAGGTGACCGCAGTTTCCAGTGTCCCCAATCCCTTAGTAGGGACAGAACGGTTATCTCTGAGAGCGCTTGTCCTTAGAGCCCCATATGGACATAAATGTTGCTATTTGCATTCCTAGGTAACTCACAGAAATTTACTCACCACACCTTCAGGTATTTACTATGAAATATCATTTAATATATAATTTAAAATTTTTTCTATTTTTACAAGCATATTGAATGCTCATCCCTGTTTTCCTCCATCCCTCCCATTCTCTCCTTTTCCTTTCTCAATCCCTTCTACTCCTTCCCACCCTCCTGCCTGTGTGCTTCTATGGACACTAGGGTTCCCTCTGGCTTGTCTACTCTTGTGGGGGTTCAGGCCTTTGTGGCATACTAAGTTGCCTCTCTTTATTTATTATTATTTTTAAATTAATTTTTTCCACTCATACAAATTTGATAGGTACCCCATTTCCTTCCCTCCCTCCACTCCTCCCTTGGATCCCCTTGCTCCCTCCCCCTTTTCCCTTTCCTTTCCCCTCCTCCCTCCCTTTCTCCCAGTGCTCCCCCCCATTCCTGTAGTATCCTTTAGTGTGCATGTCAAACTTCCCTCTGGGTCCTCTTCTCTGATGAGGAGTGAGGACTCAGTAGCATTGCCTAGAACTTTTTTGTGTATTCTCCTTTAGTATAGGAGTTACTATTGTGTAAGTTGCCTCTCTTCAGGCTGTCCCCACTGAAAGGAGCATTTCCCATCACCCATTCAGCTTAGTCCCCAAGGTTTCCACTGTATATTCTTATCTTTCTTGAGTTCCTAGTTAGTTTATGGGGAGCATGTTGGTATGTCAGTTATTATGCAGGTGAGAAGGACAAATCTCAGTGCAGTGAGTTCCTAGATGCAGCAGTCCTGCCTTGAGTGGAATGTCTTGTCCAACTGTGAATCTTAGCATCTTTAGGCTCTTACAATCTCACTGGTCCCTCTTCTGTGAGGTTCCCAAAGCCTTAAGATGGGAAGAGGTTAGGTTGACCTGATTTTGGGTGAGCCTTGCTGAGTCTGGATTATGGTTGGACTTTGCTGTCCACTTCTCTGCTCTTCTGTTTCCCTAGGAGACTGTCCTATGGGTGCTGATAAGAATATTCTAGATGAAGGTTGGCTTTTGATCACACCTTTTTGCATTAACTGACCAGGAGGACCTAGTCCATTTTAGGCAGCAGCATTCCCTGGATTTGGGGTTCAGGGCTCTACATAGGTAAAACAAGCAACAAACAAGAATTCATTTTCCTCTGCCCTTGCTGTGAATGTGATGTGACCAGCAGGCTCTGGATTCTACTGCTGTAACTTCCCTGCAAAAATGGACTGTAAAATGGAATTGTGAGCGAATCAAATACTTTCACCACTCAGTTGTTTAGGTCAGGTATTATGTTATAGCAATAACAACATGCGATGAAATTAAAGCATAAACAATGAAGTTGTTTAGTTTTATTGTTTTCATTACCCTTGCATAACCAGTAGACAGTAAATACCTTGATTAATCTTGAATGTATTGTGGTATGTTTTGGGGAGGTGGAGTGTTGTACAATTTGTTCTACATGACTCTTCTGCATTCGATAGACTTCTGTTTAGTCTTTAGTGGCAATATTTGATATGCAAGAGAAGTCCACAGTTTATGTGATATGAACTAACATCACTTATGATAGATGTGATTATAGACATGTTGATGGGATTATTATATTATGGAAGGTAAACTTGGCTGCTAGGAACAGAAAGCAATCTGACTGAAAGCAGACAAATCCAGACCTTCCTAACAATAAGACCTGGAGCATCTCATAAAAGAAGAAGAAGTAGAGGTCAGAATTCCATCATACTTTGTTCTGCTGAGTTGGTCGCATTTGCTAGATTTTGAGCTTGTGTCTTCAGGTTCATAAAAAGACTATTAGGGTTCTACATGCTCAGCTTAAGAAGGATGACTTTCCTTCTGCACATGGCTCTTTTTTTTTTAAGGCCCAACGACAGACTTCCTTTGAAAAGGGCAATAGGTTGGCCAAGTGAATCAGCACCATCATAGATCTCTAGGATTCTAATAGATGTTATTTTAGAATGTTAAAATTGTATTTTTTTTTACATTTACTTATTTATCTTGTGGAAAAGGGACCATGCAAGCCCCAGCAAATATGTAGAGGACAGAGAATAATTTGCATGAGTTGTTTCTCTCTCTTCACTCTATATTCTGCAGGGATTCAATTCAGGTTCTTAAGCTGGACAGTAAGCATATTTCTCTACTTAGCCATATCTCCAACCAACAGTGATACCTTGAAAGTTTCTAAAGCTTGTGAAAAGAAAATCAGATTGTGTTGGGTCTCTTTTGAAGTTATTTAAAAAATCTTTTATTTTTGTATTGTAAGTGCTAGAAGCACAAAAAATCATTTTATTGACATATTTGAAACTGGAAACCGATTCTGCCGACTCTGAACCATGGAAATGGACAACTCTCAAGTTATGAAATTCTTAGAGGCCATGGAGAGAACTGAGCACTTGTAATGGTTATTCTCAAGTATTGCTGTGAGAGAGCAACCAAAGTCAAACAAGGGAGACAGGGAGATTTATTCAACTTACAGGCTTTCCTGGTGGAGGTGACATGGCTGGTGATTGAAGCTGGCAGGCTAAGTCACTCCAATTCATGTGGCTGAAGGCTGGAAAATTCCTGGAGAATCTCTTTTCTTCTAAGTCTCCTGTTCCTTTTATCTGGTCGGCTACTGGGAGGTTCCAGTGAGATCTAGGGAGGTTCCAATTAGATCTAGGGCTGGTCTTTGTATTGTAAATATATTGGTTTAGATAATCTCTTTAGGTGGTCTCAGTTGATTTTAGTCTTTGCCAGGTGTGTCAAGTTGACAGCCAGGATTTTTTTTTTTTTTTTTAAGTGTCTCTCTTTATTTATTTATTTATTTATTTTTTTGCTGACTATCTTTTTTTATAACATTTTTATTATTATTTCTGCTCATACAAACTTAATAGGTAGACCAGTTCCCTCCCCCCTCCTCCTCCCCCCCATCCCCCTGCTCCCCCTCCCTTCCTCCCCATCTCCCAGTACCTCCCCCCCCAATTCCCAAAGAGTCCTTTATTGCGTATGCCTAACTCTCCTCTTGGTCCTCCTTTCTGATGATGTAAGAGGACCCAGTGGCATTTCCCTGAACCCTTTCTCGTGTTCCCCTTAAGCATAGGAACACTACTGTGGCCATCAATCCCTTGCCTCCAAGGATCTTGGTGCTTTTAGCTGATGTTAGACTTTGTGAGGTCAATAGTGTGACGGACATGGCGCAGGGCATGCAAAGTCCTATTATGATTGCTTCAGTCCTATCTAGTGTGGAGACTCTTCAAATCATTGCTCTCCCCATCCTTTTGCTCTTACAATCTGACAGCCAGGATTAACTGTCATAGCACCCTATCATGACTCAAGAAAACAAAGTTAATGATCCAATTGAAATATACAAGGTTAAGCAATTACAATCCGAAGAGAAGTTATTTCTCAAATTGCTTGTATGTCATATTTATTACTTAAGTACATTTCAGCCCTGAGAAAATAGATAATTCAGTGTAAAAATTAAAAAAAATCAAACCATAATGTTAAGATATATATTCAACATTTTATATAATTGCAATTTTAACAATTAGTTTCAGAATTACAAATCAGCTTATTCTTCCCATTTAAATGTAAACTAAATATTTAAATGTAAGGCAAAATATTTAAATTCACATATAAATGAATGATAAATATTGTTCATCTTGTGTTTTATGTTAAAAACTATATTGGATTTATATACAATTTGAAGTCGCTTAAGATTGTAAGTGGGGCCCAACATTAATTAAAGAAACTTCAAAACCAATTACTAACACTTGCTAAGTTATTAATAGAATAATAATGTCTGAAAACATAAGAACTGTTTTATTGCATTGCGTAACTTTAATAATATAGAACTTAGACTTTTAAAGTCAAATATAATTTTTTTAGATCACAAAACACCATTAAACTTGCCAATAAGTTCATGTTTAATAGACAGGATGTTCTTTATATATTTAAGTTCATATTTAGTAGGCAGGATGTTATTTACATATTTCTTTCCAACCTATTCAGTACATGTTAAAAATGATTTAGTCTTATCATTTCTCCCTAGGAACATGGGAAGGACCTTATCTATTATCCTACATTCTGTTATTAAATTATGAGTAAAGATCTTATCTAATAAAGGACTTTTTTCAGTATTAGGATTAAAGATAGAGCTCATGTATGCTAAGCAAATACTTTGTGATTGAGTTATGCCTAGTTCCCATTTTATATTTTATTTTGAGGCGGTCTGTCATTTTCATGCACACTAGGTATGAACTCATCTTGTATCCCAGGCAGGCCTTAAACTAGGAATGTTTTTGCTTCAACCTTCTGAATAGGATTATAGGCCTGCACAACCAAAATCGACTTAGATGAAGAAAGTCTTAATATGGATTTGCTATGATGAACATTGGGATATCTTTTTAGGTTCTAATATTTTACTCTTTCTGACAGAAGTGACCTTATCTTGATAATTTCTATATGTTTTGATAAATGAATTTTATAACTGTCAATTATTTCTTATTTATATTCTTTTAAGTAACAATTTAGAAATTCATTTAGAAATTACTATGTTTCTTTTTCTGAAATGTGTTCAGCATTCTGAGGTTTTCTTGTGTGTGTGTGTGTGTGTGTGTGTGTGTATGTGTGTGAGAAAATACTAAGTGTGCCTGTGGAGGCCCAATGATGACTTTAGGAATTATACTGGATTGCTCTACCTCTTTCTCATTGCTTTGCTCTGGGGTTTTCCAGGCTCCACCCTCCAAGGATAGAAGTGCAGGCTGCTGCTATCTCTTCCTTGAACTTTTCATGTGAGAACCAAGATTCTGAGATCAGGTCCTTGTTCTTGTGAGGCAAATGCCATTTCTTCAGTCCTCATCCTGAGTTTTTAAAAATCTCGCCTATCTGAGAATTATAGAGGTATTACCTCCTCTGCTGACCACAGAGGACATGAATGGTTTTTGAGCTGATTTTGCAAATGTACCAATATATAAGAAGTTTATATTTGGGATGCTTTAAGGAACTCTGGAGTGAGAATTCTCAATGTATAACTAGTTAATTCTTTTCTCTCCATTTCTGAAAGGTGTTTCATATACATAACCAAGTCTTATTTCTGAATTGAGTCTGTGGTCTATTTGTATTAATAAGATTACACAAATTTAGAATTACACTAGAATGGAAGAGAGAAGATTATGAGGAAGATGATGGCTTAATAGACAGCCAAAATGTCTACTCTCTTCTCAAAAATTAAACAAACTTTCATTTTCTATATTGTTTGTTTGACTATAAGAATACAAATTCTTGATGACATCATTTGATAAGTGTTAATCAGGTTGAGAAACTTAATCCCCTATGTACTTAAATAATTGCTAAATAATGTTTATAGTAAACATATATGCTTTGAACAGAAAGTCCTTTAGATATTTAATTATTTCCAAAGGGTAACTATAATCATATTCCATTCTTTGGAAAAAGTTGTTTAAATAATTGTTGGTGGAATCACTTGGACATGACAAATGGGAAACTCATTGACAAGGAACAGAATGATGAGTATTTTGCAAATTTAATTAATAATGTAATTTAGGATAGACAATTTTATTTCCTTTGAATTATCCAACCATTAATCTAAAAAATATTTCTTGAGTGCCTACATATGAAATGCATAAAACATCAGAGTTTTAATTCTATGATCTAAGTGGGGCACAGAATCTATAAGTTTGAAATGATAATTGACTATGAAATTAAATATAATAATTGTTGCATAAGCTCTCTATGCACATAATGTACAGGAATGGAGATGGAGGAAAATACCATTAGACATGATAAGGGGTGGTTTATAATCTCCTTTGTGTTCTTAATTACTTGGTTACTGGCTGGAAAACATCAGGGTCTGGGATGTTAGTGAACTATTGGTTCAAATATACTGTGGAGCAAGCATTTCCAGAAGCTAAATAAATTAAATACATGTGCAGTTATCACTTATACATGTAGTGCTTGATATCTAGCAAATGGTGTCTTTGTTTTTTGAATAAGTGAATAGAGGAATGAACAAAGAAGACTTGCATTAGGGTGGCTCCTGAAGGAAGCAGAACTAGAATTTTTCAAGATTATGGAGCTTAGGGAATTGTGTGACTATAAATATCAAGCCAGAAGCATGCAAAACACATATTATACAATGAACAAATGAAGTTAAGTGCCAGGAATCCCATAGTCAAATGGATCCACTGTAAAACTTGGAATAAAAAAAATTCTGCCCTAGGAAAAGCATTTTGGTGGTACTATGAAATATGTATTTAGTGGATAAGACTAGATATGGATATAGTTAAAAAGACCCCTCTCAAATCACAGTACCTGAATTAAGATTGTGCCATGGAAAGGAAAGGAATATCTAAGTGTAATGTGCAAGAAAGCTGGCTGAGTGAGTTCTACCAGAATTCAGGAGGATTGAATGATACATGAAGTTGTGGTAATGGTTGGGTAGGGAAAAGATGGTGAATTACAGACGATAAGCCTTGGTACATGTGTGAGGGAAAGGTATCCCAAGTTCAGGCTTAAACACATGGTTTGTAAATTCTTTTATTATTTATCTACCACAAAGACTCCAATAATCCATAGGTTATATGTATTAAGTATGGGTTCGTTTACTGAACTGTGTCTGATGAATTGAACTCAGCAGGAGGAATGAAATACCACCTTTGAGACTAAATTGTAAATACTGCATAAACATGAAAAGACTGTGCATAAGATACCAAAGAACACATGAATGACCTTGGAGATATCTTTCTCCTTTTGCAGCTGAGCTTTCAGACGAGGTCATACCCTTAGCCTAAATAGTCTCATCCTGAACAGACTCTCATGATAGGTGTTGATTTCTCTAAGTCACAATCAGATTCATAACCAAGTAAATGCTTAAAAATCTCCCATATATTTTCCATAAACATCATTCTTTTGGCTGTCATCCTTTGCCATCTATGAACTCTACAAAAGACTTAGTCGCCATAAAATTGAACGGATCACAATTTTCATTTCAGATACTAGTTTAGACTGTTATGTTTTGAAATAACTGGCAGTATAACAGCCAACACACCACAGTATTGTATTCAAGTGATACTGTTAATTAAGTATATTCATATATGTGAATTATATGGTAGGAAGAGAGAGTTGAATATGGTAAATGTACATAAACATAGTTTCTAGGATCTGGCCTACAATACTAAGAGGAAAAAAAAAGCAAGCATAATTAGAAGAAATACTTGTATTTTTTAATCAGATTTTCCAAATCACGGATTTTAAGGAGTTTACATGAAAACTGAACAGACAGAAGATTGCCTAATCAATCATCAAATACAGCTTCATTGAAAATGCAAGCATTCAAGTATTTACTTATATAAATGTGAACGTTACCTCCATGATAAACCACTACAATCAATGAAAGTTGGTTTCCATTTCCATTATGCTGCTTTCATGACATAAAACTGAAAGAAACCATAAGAATTATAGATTGGTTGTTCATTAAGTTTTGTAAGAAGTAATTTACAGTGTGTTTTAAAAAATGAGATCATTTTAGACTATAGGAAAATGAGTGCTTATTCTGTGAGATATTTTTTGTTTTATTCTCACAGATCATAAATAGATCTTAGATGATTATTATTTCTGATTGTACTCTAATATATAAAACACTCAGTGAAAATTTATGAATAAGAATCAAAACTATCTGTCTGAAAGATACAGAGAAAATGCTGCTATTGTAGAAATTCAAGCAATACCTCCACTAATAATCTGTGAGTTTCATTCTATTCCCCCCTCAGCTCATATGTTTGAATAAACACATTATTAACGTTTTAATGTCCTGGAACATTGTGGAACCTTTAAGGGGAGAGATTTGCAGGAGGGATGGGTCTTCAGGTTTGGTAGCTTGGCTGTGTTTTCTCTTGCTTTTTGGTTCTCTTTAACTCTTGATGGCTCTGGTGATCTGAACTGGCTTCTTATGATTCCCACCATAAATGGATTATATCCACTCTGGAACCATAAACCAAATAAACACACTTTTCTCTAAGTGTCTTGGGTCTGAATTTTTCCACAGCAACAAAAAGTAGCTGCAACATAATCTTAATTCGTTTTCTAATTCAGCATATGATTTATTGACTCCCCCATAGGGTTAAATAAAACTGCAAGGTTGGTCATAGACTTAATGAATTCAGTAGTTTTCACCTTAAATCTCCTATATATTTTACATAAACATCATTCTTTTGGCTGACATCTTCTGTCATCTATGAAAGACTGACTTACCATAAAATTGAAGGATCACAGTTTTCATTTCAAGCTAATGTGACCAAACAACAAATACCATTGGGTGCTTTTGTAAACTTTTTTTCATTTTTTTAGCAATCTAAAATCATCTTTTTGTTTTTGTGTTTTCATGTTTGTGCATTTGTATGTTTTGCATGTGGGTATACATATAAGAAGGCATCTTAGTGTGTGTGTAACTGTGAAGGTTTAAGTGTGGCGCTGGGAATTATCATGAATTGCTCTTTGCTATGCTATGGGGTTTCCCAAGCTACACTGTCCAGGGCTAGAATTACAGCTACCCCACATTTTTATGTGGGATCTGGGGATCCCAACTCCGGTCTTTTTGCTTGGGAGGCAAAGGCTTTAACTGCTATGTCATCTCCCCAGTCTGGTATAACCATCTTTTATATCCCATTGTAAATTGTTGAACTTCAAAAACAACAGTTAAATAAAATATAAAGTTAAGTAAGCCAACTTGATAGAAAATGTTAGCTGGCTTTGCTACACCACAAAAGAAGCATTACTCTTATGTGGAAGTGATGAATGGAATACTAGAATACAAACCTAATGAAATGGAAGCTGACCCTCATGACTTTGTAATATTTAGGTTGCAGCTGCTGGATTCTGGCTGGGTGGCAGTAGAGGTTGTAGCTGGGGATCTTCTGTGAGATTTCACTTGGTGGTTGCTTTTAAATTTGGAACTTGTCATTAGGGGACTATAATACAACCCATAGCTGCCAACTGGAAAATATGTTAGGACTGCTCAATCATTCCAAATTGTTTTTTCATGAACAATGCTGTTTACCAAATGCATACCAAATTTTGTGAAAGCAGAATTTTTAGTTGTAACACATTATCTCTTTTAAGAATGTCTGAGATCATATAAAATTTAATTTTTTTGACAGGTAAATTAACACCTCAATTTCTTTATTACTTTTTGTATTAGGATTGAGAAAAGGTGCACCCAGTAAGTACTACTGTACCTCTTTAATTCTGCAGATGAACATTATGATTCTTAACCTGTTTGCTTTTTAATTTGCACTCACTGGTACCATGATCAGATATTTTCCTTCTTTATGTGATGTCCAAATCCTTTGTGTATGCATTGGCAATATATAGAGAGATGTTTAATGACAAAACTTAAAAATAAATGTTAAAGTATGCAAATTTATTTGTTAAATATCCATCTAAAGTAATCGAAGAAAAATAGTCAAGAGGTAGCTCATGAACATGGAAGAAGATAGAGTTGCTAGATGGTTTAGTGTTCTAAGTGTTCAAGGAGAAAAGAATTATTATGTTGGGAAGACTGGAAAATATGAACCACTGCTCAACTGTCTCCTTTGTGCAAATTAGAAAAGAACCTTATGGTTGATTAGTTATATGGGCTTATGGCTTGAAAAAGCAGATGGTGTCTTTGTATACGTGTTTTTTTACAAAATCATCTTTTCCTTTGGGCAGATCAGTCCTGAGCCACATGGCTTGGCAAGGCAACTGTAGACGGAATTAGAGCTTGTGCTCTCTCCTTCCTTGGCTATGGTTCCAGAACTGGCAATACTCTGCACATTCATTCATAGTGTCTGTCAGAGGGAGGTGAGTATTGTTTTAGAAAGATGGAGCGTTTATTGGGAGGACACTTTTCTGAATGGTAACATCACATACTTAGTCTTTAGGATCATACCAATTAAGGTTCTTTTGCTGTGAGAAACATAAATTGGCTCTGGCTACTACCGGTATTATTTCTTGGAGTAATATGAGGTAATTCATAATGACAAAGAAAAAACTAGAGAATCTGTCTTTATAAAGTTGAGAGTCAGTCAGGGTTTGTTTATAGGTCATCATAAGGGGACACAATCGTGTATGTTTTGGCCTACGTCTGTCCTCTATATACTAAGCGACTCTTACAGTTTTGGAATTCAGAAGCCATACTCTAAACTTGGATCTAGAAACCAGTGTCCAGGAGTTTAGAAAATTCCACAAAAGAAACATTCTCCATAATTTAACTTTTGAAATATAAAAGCTAGCTTATTTTAATCTTTATATCTTCATTATTAAGATTTAGATTCTGAGTATGTGTTTAGGAGATTCTGGTTGTCTGGTTGTGGACTTTGTACCCACCACTCTTTTATCAGAAGAAAGAGATACACATAGAAAGAGAGATACACTATGTGACAGTCTCCATACACTATGGTTAAAATAAGTTGCTTCAGTAAGATCAGAAGACTTTAAAGATTGAGTATAGGAGTCTTTGTCTCTTATAACCACCTTTGAAATTAAGCAATATATTAAAAGTGAATAATAATTCAAATGTAACTCTTCTATGTTTTCTAATTCTTTGCATTGATTATTGGAAACAGGATGATCAACATCGATGGAAGAGAACAACACCCTGTGACTCTATCTTCTCTTCATAGAAGTGTCTCTGAGATCCTAGGAGTAATATGTGTGCTTTTAACTGAGATCATTCAAGAACATGCAATGTAATGACTCTGGTCTGACTCAAAAGCAAAATTTCCCAGGTAATTTATGCACTCTTTCATGGCTGTATTACATTATTTCCCCTCAAGTTTTTCTAAATTTAATTTTTCATCAGAGAATTTTGTAAAATATAATAAAAAACACTGACAAAGGCTTAAAAAGGTGTGTGTTTTTGATGTCTTGTTACAGCTCCATTTTGAAGTCTGCCTGGTGGCTCATAAAGTTCCATGAACAATTGGAATTTCTAACTCATAGGTGCCCAGCATGACTCTTCAGTCATTCTCCACTTTCCTGGTTCATACCTGCTTGACATCAAAAGTCCAGATTCAATAAACTTCTACATAGCAAATAGAGGAAAGGAGGTCACTAATTTATTAGGTCTGTAATGACAAAATAAGCTGCAAACATGAAACCCCTCCAGCTGAAAGTGAATGACTCTGGAAATTGTGTTTTGCAATGAAGAAAGAAGATGGGGTTCCCTAACAAGAGGCCTTTGAAGCAGGTGGGGAAAGGAAGGCAGAAAGCATTAGGCCTCAGAGAGTAGTTCTTCTCAGGAAAGGGTTATGGCTTGGAGATCAAAGGAAAAATACCTGGGCAGGTATAAGCATCCCTTGTGCCTGGAGCTGGCTGGGCAGAATGGCTCACCCTCCTTTAGGTGGATTTGGATCTGTCTGTCAGTGAGCACTTGTTCTAAGTGTTACCAGTCACCTAGTGAGGAATTACAGGCTTTTCAGAAAACCTGTAAGTGGTAACAGTCTTAGGGAAGGAATGCTACACAATTGAAAGGATACAATCACCTTCTCGGTTATGGAGCATTTGATGCTTTTAGACTTTACTTCCCTGTAGAGTCATAGAGAAATGCATCACCTCATGTAATACGGCACCTGTGTGATCTGCCTGTAGCTAAAACAAACTAAATCTCCTCTCATCTGTATACCTATGCCTTCACAAGGAAAACAACTCTTCAGTTGAAAGTGGCTGAAAGCAAAGGGAAGCAACTATAATATAAACTTCTTAATGTCAAAAAATAGCAATAAAGAAGAAAAGACCCTGGCAAGTAGCCCAGTCTGTAACACCTGCTGCTTCACTGAAGGGCAAGCATTTGCATATCAAAACTCTGTAATTATTATTATGATTTATTATGTATAAAGCCATCAGTAATATTGTTTAAAGAAAACATATCTAAAAGTGACTTCTGGGCTGGAGAGATGGCTCAGGTGTTAAGAATTGGCCTTGCAAGCAGAAGGTCCGGAGTTTGGATCCCAGATCTCATGTAAAACACCAGGTGGAAATGGCGGCAGCCTGCACTTCCAGCCTGGTGGGCAGAGCCTGGGAAATCCCAGAGTGAAGCAAAAGGAAAGTAGAAGCAGTCCAGGATGATTTCCAAAGTCAGCCTTGGCCCTCCATAAGGACATACAGTGCCATCCGATACACACACATACATACACGCACATACACACACATGCACCCAAAATAAATAAAATTAAAAATAAAAAAAGTAACTTCTAAACGTTGATTTCTTTATTGTTTTTGACTATAGAGATCTTTAGGGAAAAGCATCAAAGAACATTGACCTAGATTTTCTTTAATTTCTTTGGCCTCTACAAAATCATTATAAAAGGAACTTTCAAAATATAAACTAAAATATTATATATTTATGTTTCATATCCAATGACTAATTCTTGCAATAACTCTATATGGAAGTTTACGCTTTTATGTCATATTTACATATGAGACCTGAGAGAGAGGTAATTTAACTCTCAACTTACTTTTGAAATGGGAATGTAAGTCCAAGGAAAGCTCTTATTTATTTATTTATATATATATATATATTTATTTATTATTTCCACTCATACAAACTTAACAGGTACACTGGCCCCCTCCCTCCAACCCCCATCCCTCTGTGCCCCCCTTCCCTCCCCCTTCCCTCCCCATCCCCCAGTGCCTCCCCCTCCTATCCTCCGAGCATCCTTTAATGAGCATGCCAAACTCTACTCTGGGTCCTCCTCTCCGATGAGGTGCAAGGACCCAGTGGCATTTCCCAGAACCTTTTCCTGTGTTCCCATTAAGCATAAGAACACTACTGTCAGGCTGTCAATCCCTTGCCACCAAGAATCCTAGTGCTTTTAGCAAATGCTAGACTTTGTGGGGGTCAATAGTGTGTTGGATATTGCGCAGGGCATGCAAAGTCCAAATATGATTGCTTCGGCCCTAACTTTTGTGGAGTATCTTGCATATCATTGCTCCTCCCATCCTTGTGCTCTTACAATCTTACTGCCTCCTCTTCCACAAATTTCCCTGAGTTTCAGGATGGGGAGAGATTAGGCTGGCCTAGTTCCAGGTGGTTGATATAGAGTCTCTGAAGTTCTGGATTATGGTTTGTTTATTTTTTTTTTCAGTTTTGCTGCTCCTGCAATGCCCTTCACTCCATCCCGATGGGTATTGGATATCATCCTTTGCAGTCCTTGATGATGGCCTATTTTCTCTGCTGTAACATGGTCCCCTTTCTCCTTGACTGGTGTGGCCCTCCTTTCCCATCCCTCCTGTTCATAATCTTTGCAATTACTGTAGGTATTACAGAGATTTACCAAGGAAAGCTCTTTATCATAGCTATTTACACAGTTGTGAAATCTCATTGGTAGGCACTGCTTTACCATGTCATCAAGTTTTTCAGATTACTATTTTTTCTGTCCTTTTCAAATGTATGTCTGCATGAATAAAGAGACAATAAGTAGGGAGATGAAGATATGTCATAGTCGGTAAAGGCACACCCTTTGCAAATCTAACAACCCGTGATGAGATCTCTAAAAATCTGGAGCCAATGGTATGCACTTGTAAACCCAGCACTTCTCTGTAAAGATGGGAAGAAGAGTTAGGAGGATACCAGGGAACTCACTGGCCAGCTGGTGTGAAATATGCTGTGAACTGTTTGTACAAAAAAGGCCCGGCCTTAAACAAGGTAGAAGACAAAAATCCATGCTAGAAGGTTGACCTTTGTATGTATAACTGCACTTCCATCATGCACAGTCTCTCTCTCTCTCACGCACAAGAGAGATAGACAAATTGATCATTATTACTCATCAGTGGCTTTTTTATTTTTATTATTTCCGCTCATACAAAATTAACAGGTACACCGGTGCCCTCCCTCCCTCCACCTCCCCCCCCCCCGATCTCCCTGGTCCCCCTTCCTCTCCTCTCTCCCCTCGCTCCCTATCCCCCAGTGCCCCCCCCCAATCCCCAGAGCATCCTTTAATGTGCATGCTAAACTCTCCTCTGGGTCCTCCTCTCCAGTGGGGTGCAAGGACCCACGGCATTTCCCAGAACCCTTTCCTGTGTTCCCCTTAATTTTAGGAACACTACTATGACTGTCAGTCCCTAGCCTCCAAGGATCTTAGTGCCTTTAGTTCATGCTAGACTTTGTGGGGTCAATAGCGCAGGTCATGCAAAGTCTGTGTGTTGGACATTGCGCAGGGCATGCAAAGTCTTATTATGATTGCTTTGGCCTAACTTGTATGGTGTATCTTGCATATCTTTACTCCTCTCATTCTTGTGCTCTTACAATCTTACCGCCCCCTCTTCCACAAATTTCCCTGAGCTTCAGGATGGGGAGAGATTAGGCTGGCCCAGTTCTAGGTGGTTGACATAGAGTCTCTGATGTTCTGAATTATCGTTTGGTGATTTTTTTGTTCGGTTTTGCTGCTCTTGCAATGCTCTTAGCACCATCCTGATGAGTATTGGATGTCACCCCCTGGCCAAAGATAAAAACCTGATAAATTAGAGTCTTGTTATAAAAACATATTCAAAGATAGATGGAATAAAAGTAGGAGACCACAGTGAGAGAGGGGTCAATCACCCATTTGCAAAATGGTTACTTTCTATCATGGCAGCCTATATGCCCTCCCCTTCTGGTGAGATCATACCCCATCAGTTGCAACTGATCAGGAAGGAAAGTCTGTGAACTTAACCAGATGTCTCATTACTTATTTGCAGTCCTGTGATGGTGCCCTATTTTCTCTGCTGTAACATGGTCCCCTCTCTTCTTGTTTCTGGTGGGGCCCTCCTTCCCCATCCCTCCTATTTATAATCTTTACACTTACTGTAGGTTTTACAGATATTTGTCTTTGAGTGTCTCTACGTGGGTTTGGTACTAGGATCCACCTATTAGGGAGTACATACGGCACTTAATTTTCCATGTCTGGGATACTTCACTCATCCATTTCCATTCATTTCTCAGCAAATTGCATTAATTCATCATTTTTGATGGCTGAGTAGTATTCCATTGTATAAATGTACCATATTTTCCTTATCCACTCGTCAACTGTTGGACATTTGGTCTGATTCCATGACTTTGCTATTGTAAACAGTGCTGCTATGAACATGGTCGTGCTTCTGCTATCAAGGTGAATTTTTGCTGTATGGGAGGTTATTCCTAAAAGTGGTATAGCACAGTCATATGGCATTTCAATCTTTAACTTCTTTAGAATCGCCAGATAGCTCACCAGAGTGGTAGTATGAGCCTGCATTCCCACCAGCAATGTAGGAGAGTTCCCCTCTCTTCACATCCTTTCCAGCACTTGGTGTTGTTTGTATTGTGGATTTTTGCCATCCTGACAGGGATGTTTTGATTTCCATTTCCCTGATGGCTAAGGATGTGGAGCATTTTTAAAGATATTTGCTAGACATTTTAATTTCTTCCTTGGTAAAGTTTCTTTTAAGTTCCAGGGTCCACTTTTTAATTGGCCCATTTGTTTCCTTAGTGTTTAGTTTTCTAAGTTCTTTGTGCACTCTGGATAATAGAGCTCTATCAGATAAGTGGTTAGTGAAGATTTTCTCCCATTCTGTGGGTTGCCTTTGTGCTCCAGTTACAATCTCTTTATCTGGACAGAAGCTCTTTAGTTTCACAAGATCTTATCTGTTGGGTGCTGTTTGTAGTGACTGTACTATTGGATGACCCTTTAGGAACTGTTGGCCTCACCCATTCATCTCGAGGGAGTTCCCTACCTTTTCAACTATGGTTTTTATAGTCTCTGGCCTTATGGTGACAAGTAGGGGTCCAGTTTTAATCTTCTGCATGTGGATATCCAGTTTTGCCAGCATCATTTGTTGAAGATGCTATTCTTTTTCCATTGGATTTTTGGGCCCCTTTTTCAAAGATCAAATGGCTGTAGCTGTGTGGGCTTATATCTGGGTCTTCAACCCTTATCTACCGATCTGTGTGTCTATTTTGGAGCCAATACCAGGCTCTTTTTACAACTATGGATTTGTAGTATAGTCTAAGGTTTGGTATGATGATACCTCCAGCTGCGTTTTTGTTATCTAGGATTGTTTTTGCTATCTGGGTCTTTTGTGCCTCCATATGAATTTAGAGATTGTTTGTTCAACTTTTTTAAAGAGTTGCTTTGGGATTTTAATTGGTATAGCACTGAATCTGTATATTGCCTTTGGTAGGATGGTCATTTTTATGATGTAGATTCTGCCAATCCAGGAACATGGGCGGTCTTTCCACCTTCTGGTGTCTTCTGCAATTTCTTTCTTTAGGGTTTTAAAGTTTTCATTATAAAGGTCTCTTACTTCCTTGGTTAGGTTTATACCAAGGTATTTCATTTTGGGGGAGGCTATAGCAAACGGGATGTTTCTCTCAAGGCTTTTTCACTTCTTTCATTCTGGGCATATAGGAAGGCCACTGATTTTTGTACATTTATTTTGTATCCTGCCACCCTGCTGAACTTCTGTCTTAGTTCCAAGAGCTTCCTGGTGGAATTTTTGGGATCACTCAGGTAAAAGATCATGTCATCTGCAAATAGAGATAACTTGACTTCTTCCTTGCTGATTTGAATCCCTCTTATGTCCCTTTCTTGTCTTATGGCTTCAGCTAAGACTTCAAGTACAATATTGAATAGAGGTGGTGAGAGTGGACAGCCTTGTCTAGTTCCTGATCGAAGTGGGAATGCTTCAAGTTTTTCCCCATTGAGTAGAATCCTTGCTGTGGGCTTGTTGTATACAACTTTTATTATATTGATATAGGTTCCTTCCATTCCAACCTTCTCTAGGGTTTTGATCATAAAAGGCTGTTGGATCTTGTCGAAAGCTTTTTCTGCATCTATCGAGAGTATCATGTGGTCTTGGACTTTGGACTGGTTTATATGGTGAATTACATTTATTGATTTGCATATGTTGAAACAACCTTGTGTGCCTGGGATAAAGCCTACTTGATCCCCGTGTATGATCTTTTTGATATGTTTTTGAATCCTATTTGCTAAGCCTTTGTTGAGAATCTTTGCATCTGTGTTCATCAGAGAGATTGGCCTATAGTTTTCTTTTTTAAGTGTATCTTTATTAGGTTTTGGGATTAAGATGGTATTAGCTTCATAGAAGGAATTTGGTAGTGTTCCTTCCTTTGCTATTTGGTGGAACAGTTTAAGGAGTATTGGTGTTATTAGCTCCTTAAATGTCTGATAGAACTCTGTGTTGAATCCATCTGGTCCAGGACATTTTTGGTGGGAAGATTTGAGATTACTTCCTCGATTTTCTCATATGTTATAGGACTATTTAAATAATTCACAACTTCCTGATTCAATTTATGTAAGTTGTGTTTACTTAGGAATTCATCCATCTCTTCTGTGTTGTTAAATTTTACAGAGTATAAGTTTTTGAAATATGACATTATAATTCCCTGGATTTCTTGGGTATCAGTAGTGATAACTCTATTTTCATTTCTAATTTTGTTAATTTGGGCTTTCTGTCTCTTGCTTTTGGTTAATTTAACTAGGGATGCATCAATCTTGTTGATTTTTTTCAGAAAAACAGCTTTTCGACTGGTTGATTTTCTGTATTGTTTTCCTAATCTCAATTTTGGATATTTCTCCCCTTATTTTGCTAATCTCTTCTACTGCTTTTGGGATCAGATTGCTCTAGTGTCTCTAAAGCTTTAAGCTGCATTGTTAAGTTATTTATTTCTGATTTTTCCATTTTTTTTGATGTAGGCATTAAGAGCTATAAACTTACCTCTTAGGACAGCTTTCATTTTGTCCCAGAGTTTTTGGTAAATTGTATTTTCATTCTTGTTCAATTTCAGGAAATCTTGAATTTTCTTTGTAATTTCTCCCTAAATCCAATTCTCATTCAGCATCATAGTGTTAAGTTTCCAGGATTTAGTGTATTTTCTGTTGCTTGTTTTGTTGTGGATGTCAAGCTTTAGGCGGTGGTGGTCTGATAAGGTACAGGCTAGAATTTCAATTTTCCTGTATATGTGGAGATTTGTTTTGTGGCCCAATATGTGATCTATTTTGGAGCCAGTTCCGTGTGCTGCTGAGAAAAATGTGTACTCTTTGGTGCGTGGATGAAATGTTCGATAGAGATCTGTAAGGTCCATTTCAGTAAGGGTTTGATTAAGCTCCAAAGTGTCTCTGTTAAGTTTTTTACCTGTTTTTCTATCCCATGTTGAGAGGGCGGTGTTAAAATCCCCAAGAATTATCGTTTTGGGATTGATTTCTCACTTTAGATGTTGTAGGGTTTTCTTAATGAATGTGGAGGGGCCCATATTGGGTGCATATATGTTCAGTATTGTGAAGTCTTCCTGGTGAATTATACCTGTGACTAAAATGTAGTATCCATCTGTGTCTCTTATGATTTTTTTTGGTTTGAAGTCCACTTTGTCTGACAGCATATTGGCTACCCCTGCCTGTTTTCTGCTTCCATTAGTTTGCAGAATTTTTGACCAGCCTTTTATTTTTAGGATGTGCCTATCTTTTGTGGTGAGGTGGGTTTCCTGCAGGCAGCAGATTGATGGATTGTGATTTTTAATCCAAGTTTGTAATCTGTGTCTCTTGATTGGTGAATTAATTCCATTAACATTTAATGTTATAATGGAGAGACTATTTTTAATTCTTGACATATATTATGTTTAGTGGCTTTTGTAAGTGTATTGTTTCGCTTTTAGGTTTTGGTGGTATTATACTTCCCTTCTATTCTCCTGGATATGCCTGTTTTTTTCTTCAAGCTTGAGTATCATTTCTAGCATTTTTTGGAGACCTGGTTTGGTGGACATGTATCTCTTCAAGTTGTCTTTGTGCTGGAAAATTTTTCTTTCTCCCTCAATCATGATGGATAGTTTTGCGAGGCATATCAGCTTGCGTTGACAGTTTTGCTCATTCGATACTTGAAGTACTTTTACTGTTTCCATTGAGAAGTCATTTGTTATTTTAATAGGTTTACCTTTAAAAGTGATTTGTGGGGCTGGAGAAGTGGCACAGGGCTTAACCCTCTGCCTTGCAGGCAGAAGGTCCTGAGTTCGGATCCCACATATAGACGCTGGGCAGAAGCCGGACTGCCTGCGGCCTGTTTTTCTGGTCCTTGTAGGGCAGAGCCTATGAATCCCCGGGCAGGGTAAACAAGGAAGAGGAAGAGGCTGCCCCTGGTGGTTCCTGAATTCACCCGTGGTTCTACACACATATACATACATACACACACATGCACACATGCATACTTGAATATATGATAAAAAAATTAAAGTGATTTGTTTTTTTCCCCTTGAAGGTCTTAGCACCATTTCTTTATCTTGAATGTGGAATGTTTTAACTATTATTTGCCCTGGTGGGTTTTTATTTTGCTCATATGTGTTTGAGGTGTGGAATGCCTCTTGTATATGGATGGGCCTCTCTTTTTTTAGATGAGGAAAGTTTTTATTGATGACAGTTTGAAAAATTTCCTCAGGTGTGGTATTTTGGGATTCTTGCTCTGGTATTGCATGAATATGCATGTTAGGCTTCTTCAGAGTGTCCCATAACTCTTGAATATTTCTCTTGAGTATCTTTTTGGCTTTAACAACCTCTTCCACTGAGCTGGTTAATACTCCCACTTTGTCTTCAAGGTCTGAAATTCTATTTTCTGCTTCATTAGTTCTGCTGATAAGACTCTCTGTTGAGTTCTGGGTTGAAGATAACTTGTCTTTTAGTTCAGTTTTAAACTGTGCTTGAGTCTATTTTAACTGCTCTATGCCTGTTTTTGTTTCTTGAACTGTTTTTCTCAACTCCTCCAGGTGTCTGTTGTGTTCCTCTTGAAAGTGATTGATGCGGTTATTTAATTCCTCCCGGATTTCCTCTTTCATAGTATTGAACATGGTAATGATCATGTTTCGTTACCCTGGGTCAGGCTGTCTTGGCTATTTTCTGTGGGTTTGTTCTGGTTGGAGTCTATCATTATGGGATTAATTCCTTCAGTGGGAGATTTGTTTTCGTGGGTGTCGTTTCTCATGGATTTGTACTTTGACTTGGGCATTGTCGTTTTAGCTCTTAAGACCTTCTTTCAATTTCTGTGCGTTTTTCACTGAACTGAATTTTTTGGCCTGGAGCAGCTCCTGCTCCAGCTGGCTGGTGGGAGGATCTGGGACTAGTGTGCTGTCTGGGGTTTGGGGGTGGGTGGGGGGAGCTTACCTAGGTTGCTGTGAATCCTGGCTGGACTGCCCGTGTCCCTGGCGGGTGGGGAAAGGGCTGGTCAGTGGCTTTTTAAAAACCTTTTAGCCAATTTCATGAATTGAGTGAGCTGATTCTTTTTATAATAGTTGCATGTTGATTTTTATTAGAACTCAACACTCCCATGAATTTGACGAAAAAGAACAAATAACAATATGTATTTCCCTTATGTCATGTAAACTGAGTAAACATATTTTAAAATAGTGCAACAGATCCCTTTTTATGAGCCTGTCTGTTTCTCAGGCATTCTGTTAAATATGTACTATTGCAATTGCTGGAACATAAAAATGAGCTTTGTATCTTAAAATTGAGATATTTCACAGACAAAGTTCATTGGATAAGTCATAAAAATGATTTGATGAATATTGACATATATATTTATCTCAAAACCTGATATTTCTTTAAGATTTTATTCTCTCTCTCTCTCTCTCTCTCTCTAGACATGCATGTGCCATAGTAGCTATGTAAAGGTCAGTCGAAAACTTTCAGAAGAAGGTTCTCTACTTCCACCTTAAGGGTTCCAGGGATTAAATTCTGGTCACCAGATCTACACAACATCTTTATTTGTAGAAGCATCTTACCAGCTTTCAAAACACGATATTCCTTTTCTTCATGGACAATGTATACACAATTCCCTTCATTATCTGGAAATATAATGGAACTGTTCTGGTAAAATCTCTATTAGACTAATATAAGAAAAGGCAAAATTAAAAAGTGAGGGAATTTGCAATCTGCAGTTATACAAGGAGTCAGTGGGAGTTTAGTTCTCACCAAACCATTTTTTGACTGGAGTATGTAAGAGTTGGAGAAATGAGACTCAAGTTTAAGTTTTTCAGAGCCAACAGAGTAGTTGCCTTTGTGCCTTGTACTTGGTAATAAGTAAAAACACATTTCTGTTTACCTGGCCCATAATAAAGGGGTGTGTAAACAGAGAATGACGCTTCATTTAATGACATGTATTTGTGTGAAAATAAGTGGAGATCTACATATAATAGTTTGGGCTCAGCATATGTACTCCCTAATAGGTGGATCCTAGTACCAAACCCACTTAGAGACACATTCAAAGATAAATCTCTGTAATACCTACAGTACTTGCAAAGATTATAAACAGGAGAGAAGGGGAAGGAGGGCCCTGCCAGAAACAAGGAGAGAGGGGATCATGCTATAGCAGAGATAATAGGCCACCATAAAGGACTGCAAATAAGTAATGAGACATCTGGTTAAGCTCACAGACTGTCCTTCCTGGTCACTTGCAACTGATGGGGTATGATCTTACCAGAAAGGAAGGGCATACAGTAGGGCAGATAGAAGGTAACCATTTTGCAATGGGAGACTGACCCACCCCTCACCACAGTCTCCTATTCTTATTCCATCTACCTTTGAATCTATCCTTATAATAAGACTCTATTTTAACAGCTTTTAATCTGTGGCCAGGGGGTGAGATCCAATACCCATTAGGATGGAGCCAAGGGCATTGCAGGAGCAGCAAAACTGAAAAAAAAAACCCCAACGAACCATAATTCAGAACATCAGAGACTCTATATCAACCATCTGGAATCAGGCCTGCCCCTTATCTTTCCCTATCCTGAAGCTCAGGGAAATTTGTGGAAGAGGGGGCGGTAAGATTGTAAGAGCACAAGGATGGGAGGAGTCATAATATGCAAGATACTCCACACAAGTTAGGGCCGAAGCAATTGAAACAGGACTCTGCATGATCTGCGCAATGACCAACATATCATTGACCCCTCAAAATCTAGTATGGACTAAAGGCACTAGAATCCTTAGAAGCAAGGGATTAACAGTCACAATAGTGTTCCTATACTTAAGGGGAACACAAGACAGAGTTCTAGAAAATGCCACTGAGTCCTTACATCTCATCAGAGAGGAGGACCCAGAGGAAAGTTTGATATACACATTAAGAGATGCTTCAGAAATGGGAGGAGAGGGCACTGGGAGAAAGGGAGGGAGGGGGGAAAGGAAGGGGAAAAGGAGGGAGGGAGAAGGGAGGTCCAGGGAGGGGTGGAGGGAGGGAGGGGACAGGAGTACCTATTATGTTTGTATGAGTGGAAAAATAAATAAATAAATAAAAATAGTTTGGGCTCAGTTGGAGAAGCAGAACCCTCCTTTAGGAATGGTCTATATTTACAGTCTAACAGACCTTTGTCTGTTTTTTGTAATTACCTCTAAGTCTTATGCTTGAAGTCCTTATGACAAGAGGTTGAGAGGGAAGATGGATGCAAAGTACGTTTGATTAAGAGGAGGCTAAAATCTATAAAGTCATGCTTTCTTACACCAACAAGGCGAGTCCACCAATTAACAATAATGCAGATTGGTTGCAAAATGGCTGTGCTTCCCTTGGGCCATTCAAAGTTTCTGCAAGTCTTTTTATCCTACCTTCACAGGAAATGTACAGGGCAGGAAGTTCTGAGAAATGCAATTCATCTTCACTAAGGTGACATAATATAAAACAACCACATGCTCTGAATTGTTATGATGGACAGCGAAATTTTACCTGAAGAGTTCATCTTTTTAAATCACTGACCCGAAGCATTAAATTCAGAGAGCCTACTTTCTTCTTTGGGAATAAATGATGTACCTACAGCTGTATTTTCACTGCATAATTATTTTGAGTTAGTGGATTTTTGAACTGTCCTATGAAGTGTCTGCAGCCTGGAAGAAAATTACCATATGAATGAGGTTATGATTGTCAGGCTCTCCTGTGTCAGTTAATTTTGTGTATACAAAATGTAGTATCCCTGCTTGACTTTCTGATGTTTGAAAAGTGTAAAAATATAATACACAGTAGTCAAATGTGTGAAAATTATGAATAGATAAAGATGAAAAGAATGATGGATGACAGTTCTGGCTTTTTCTTTTCTCTTTGGGAACACAGATTTTCTATAAGAGACAGGAACAGTTCTTTCTCTTGCTAGTGTTTCTTTACATTCAAATAGTGTTTATGAATCCTCTTTAAAGATGCAAAATGTTCATGCTTATTCTTAACACAACATGGAAAGGAAACAGACTGCTAACAGTTATTACATAGTTTCTTTGAGGTAATTTTCATAATTTAACCAACAATTAATAGAACTACAAAGCACCCTCCGCACTTCTGATCCTCTGCGTGCCTCTTTCTGGCTGGCTTCTCTGTGGATGCTTGTTTTATTCCAACTGAACTTCATCTGTTCAGAATAATTTCAACCTTTACTTATGAAAGGCTTTGGTGAGGCTTGTTTGCTTTTCTATATGAGAAAATGACTCTCGGTGGCCTGAAAAGTCTAGAAGTGATTGGTTTATGAAGTGCCTATTCCAGACATTAGGTCTCTGCCACAGTGGTGCAGTCAATCAGACATCTTAAAGCACACTTAAAGGGCAGAGATTAATAAAAGAAAAAGACAATGCATAGCTAATTAATTTTTTTCTTTTTCCATTTTTAAAGTTTTTAAAATTCTTTTAGAGTCCCCTACATAGATGTGGTGAATCTATGATATTTTCACACCTTAATCCCCAATCCCATTCCCCTCCTTTTCCCATTAAAACCTTTCGTCTTCTTCCCTGTCAGTCTCCAACCTATTTTCATGTGTTTTTCGCATGAGTTTCATTAAGGTTGCCTTTGATGGCAAGTACCTGAATCCTTGCTGGAGTATGAATAATATACCATTGAGGAAACAGCTAATCACCTGCCTCCCCCTTCCATCAGTGTTAACCCTTAGCAGTCTCTCAGCAAGGTGTGGGTCTTTCTTGAGATCTTTCCCCTTCCATGGCAAAATGTCGATAAGACAAAATTCGCACAGTCTTTGGAAATATATATAACTTCAGTGACTTCACGGCTGCAAATAGCCCTGTCATATCCAGAAAATAATGTCTGGCCACACCTCTGTCTTGCTTCAGGGTTTTACAATCTTTTACCTCCTCCTTATAAAACTGAAAGAATATTAGTACACAGAAGTACACACACAGACTCCCCTACTATTGCCGGAGGTACTCCTGGGTAAAGTTCATATGAGCAAATACAAGCTCATGCAATTCATACAAGATCCAGTTCACCACTGTGCCCAACAGGATTGGGAGTTTTACTGTGGAATGTTCAATTCATGTATACATGGAAATAATACATGTCACTATTGGTCTGAGCACTTTAGAATTAGTTTCATTCCTCACAAGCAAATCTGCAGACCTATTCATATACTGGGAAGTCGTAGGTTTGAGAGGATTCTCCTTTTTTATTATTCTAAGTAAGAATCTGAGGCAAGGCCTTACTATGCCCAAATAGGTGCCTTTTATGTAATAAATGCATACATCTTACAGAGGAAAAATCAAAAGGGTATGCTTAAAGAAAAATTGGATATTAGATACATTTGGTCTAATATTCTCATTTCAAATGTTTTCTTAAAAATTCTTACCTATTTGATACAAATTAATGTGTTGTTCAAAAAAGAGCTCTAGGCAATCCTTACACCTCATCAGAGAGGAGAACCCAGAGCAAAGTTTGACATGCACAGTAAAGGATGCTCCAGGAATGGGGGCGGGGAGAAGGGGCACTGGAAGAAAGGGAGGCTGGAAAGGAAAGGGGAAAGTGGGGAGGGAGCAAGGGGATCCAGGGAGGGGTGGAGGGAAGGTGGGGAATGGGGTACCTATCAAGTTTGTATGAGTGAAAAAAATTAATGTGTTGTTGATGATTGGAGAAAGAGGTTGATTTCTAAATGAAAATTAGGCAGCTGTTTTTTGTCATGTCAAGGAAAATGAGTATTAACAGTTTGTGTGTGGTGGAATAATTAAGTCACAAATTTTGTATTTGAACAGAAATCTGATCTATTTTGTGGATTAACATGGCCAGGAGCAAGGAAGTTAACTTCCTCTATTCAGTGTATCATACTGAGAAGTAGCACCAAGCATTATAAGATGTTTTCACTTATATCCCAATAGAACTACATCTACCTGCAAGACTAAGAAGTGTTGTCCTTTTTTTTTTTTAAAAAAAAGCATTTTGAAATCCTGTATTAGTTTCATGTATGCATTCAATGTGTTGTGATTATATTCATACTGCGGTGGCTTCCCTCAGACACCTACCATCCCCCTTTTCTTGCAACCTTCACCTTACTTCTTGCATGTCTTTTGTGTGTGCAAGTCTTGGGCAGGTAGTTATTGGTGTTGTGATTTTAGGAGGACAATGTCCATGTCTAACTAAAAGACAATGCTTCACAGAGCTCTTCCCCAAACTCCAGATCTTATATTTTTATTCCTTTTTCAGTGATATTCCTTGGGCCTTGGAGTGGATATTAATAGGACTGAAAACTCAACAATTCTTATTTTTGTCACTTTGACCATTTATGAGCCTTTATATTTACCCCTCTGCAAAATAAAGCTTCTCTAACTGACAGTGGAAAGACAATTTGACCACAATTCCACTTAGCAAAAAATTAGTAGTAAATTTCCCTCACATCTCCAGAACCCATGACCTTCCAAATCATAAGATTTTGATCAGGTTTATAGTTCCGGGCATGTTTGTCCTCTGAGGGAGTGGATTTCTGATCCAATCAACGAACAGTTGTTTATCCCTAAAAGGTCCTGCCACTATTGCTTCGGCGAGCACATCTTTGCCTACCAGGTAGGAATTATAGCATGCTGGGTATACAATTGGGCAAGGATGCTATTGAATCTCTTGCTCCAGCAGCTTGCATAACACCTTTTGGCACTATGATGTCTAACCACCAGGAGGAAAGTTTCAGGTCAGTTTCAGACTGATTTCTCTGTTCTGTATCCAAAGTGTGTGGTATCTTCAGTAATAGATTCTTACCATCTCGTTATGGTGAACAGCAAAAAGCAATGGCAATGGGCTTTAATTACTGGGAATATCTGGGAAGTTTTGTCAAACATTTAAGCTGATATCTCATAGCAGGCATCAAGATATTTATTTGAAAAAAATTGTAGCTTTGGGAACTGTATACTCAGTACAGGGTATTTCAGTTCAGACTTTTTTAATTAAAAAATCATATAACTTAGTTATCAAAAGTAATATTATTATTAAATATTTTAGTTGTACTTCTGTGAGTATATATAGTATGTGTCTGAGTGTACTTTCATGCATGCCATGAAATGTGTGTGGAAGTCAGGATACAATATTTGGCTCTTAATTCTTGCTTTCATCTTGTTGAGTTAGGCTTTCTCTTGATGACTGACTTCAAGAATCATTCTACCTTGAAAAGAGAATCTATGCAATGAAATTGTCTCTAAATTGTAGTCATATTGTAGTCATAGACACAGGGCATTATGTCATGCAATTGCCTTTAGATCTAAATGAGATATGGCACTATCACATCTGAATATCTTTCAAATATATATCTGACAAGAGGAATAATGTGAAATATTTAAATCTGTATTTAATATTTCAACTTATGAAGCCAATGCAAAAAAACCTCTCTTAAGTTCATGTTATTTCTATTTAAAATTAAAACTTCATTTCCTGAGTAAAAAAAAAAAAAAAGAAAAGAGAATCTCAAAAGCAGAAGCTAAGGTCACCTTATAAAAAAAATATATGACATTGTCTTCCTGGGCCTGAGTTATCATAGTTAACACAATATTTACCAGTTCTACCCATTTTCCTGAAAATGCCCTAATTTAATTTTTTTCTTTAGTGCTAAATAATCACTGTGTAAATGTACCATAGTTCCATTAAATAGTATTTGTATTAAATATAAAGGCAAATACTTTGTTATCTTCTTTCTATGTGAAATCTGGAAATTAATCTTAGAGAAGCAGAGAAGAATGGTGGTTACCAGGGAGAAGCTTTGGAGAGATGTCATTCAATGTATACAAATTTTCAGTTAAGAAGAAACACCCTGAATATTTGTTTTTTAATATGCTGACTGTATTTAATAATAAAGAATTTGAAATTAGCTCATGTTATCTCCATAGAATAAGAGTTTGTGAGGTGATGCAAATGTTAGCTAATGCTTTAATTCCCAGTATACATGTATATTAAAGCATCATGCTGCATGCCGTAAAATGTACATCACTTGTCAAGGCAATCTAGTGCTGAGTACAGAGGCAAAGAATCTGAATAGGCTCTGTTTATGTTAGAATGAGAAGCTTTATAGGTTTTGGGAAACCAAAACCACTGAAGCCCCTGGGACCAGACAGAGGCATGAAAGATTTGGCTGATTTTCATTCCCTTGACTTTTGAACTAATCAAAACCAAGAAGCTTAATTCTGTTTATAAAAATTCTGTTTATAATAAATTCAGGTTTACATGTCACATCCACTTTCAAGCACTGCTATTTTTCAAATGCAGAGGACCAGGCTGGCCCCCTGCTTTGGATAACTTTGTCTCGCATTAGTACTGATATTTCTGTGGAAGCAATTTAAATAGATCAATCACTCCTGCTTTCAATCCTAAGGAGAAAGTTTTATTTTAATTTTTTTTGGAAAGTTTTATTTTTAAGCCAAGAAAAGCTGATTTCTAAAGGAGACTCCCCCTTAGAGAGAAGAAACTCAGTGGGAAGGATAGAACTTGATATTACTAGATGTTAATTCTCTAAATAGAGTGTTCATAAGTTCATAAGTACTTATTACTTGATTTGTAAGTTCTGGAATGTGCTTCTCTCCTGCAGTGTCACAGCCTCGTTTCACAAGTGATAAATACCTCCACAAAAAATAGTTGGGAAAGAAAAAAGGAGAAAATTCATATCTTTGCTCTGAAATTGCCATATATTACTTTCCCCAAAACAAATGATGAATAGCACTGTAACAAGTTTGTAACTTAAGGTATCTTATTTGAGGGAAGCAGGGTGACACGGTTTGGATAGGAACGAAGTAATAAAAAGTTAGATCACATTAGGATATATTCTTTTTTATTCTCTAAGCCCACATTAATATTAATAAAGGGCATTCAGGAAAACATGATTTATGAGCAAAGATTAGTTGAGTTGTTTGAAAGAAGACTAAACTGTAAGATTGGAGCCAGCATCTGATCACAGTCCCTCAGAGAAGCGACACCTCAGGAGGCTCAGAGATGCTGGGGTATTATTTCACGTGAGTAGGGGTGGGGAAGGTGTGTGCTTCAAAGTGGTCGCTGAGATATTCTGCTTTAACAGTCTTGCATCTGGTGTGAAAAGTGCTTTCCACTGCTGTGTTGCCTTAGGATGGAGCAATAGTCATTTGCTACCCCAGAAATAACCTGATGCTATTACTTCACTTCTCAAATGATGTACTTAGCTCATGACTATTACTCACACTTCATTGAAACCATAAGTTCAAGCCCATTAATAATAAATTCTTATTAACCTTTTCTAAAGGACAAGGGTGAAGCTCTCCTGACAGCTGGATTGATTTCCGTACTTGAATATCTTTCCATTGATCAACCTCTTCAGAGAGCCTTTCAAGTAAAGACCAAGTGTTTTGATTCCACTTCCTTTTGTTTCAGCTCTTCACCTCTAACACTCTCTTCTGTTAGGATTAAATGTGCTTTCCAGCATAGAAGTATTATGTGTAGATTCTCATAAATTTTGGCAAAGAAGTGTATAAGAGACAACATCCAAGGGTGTGGGCCATAGATACTTGAACATGTCGAATTTTAAGAGAAAAATGTTTCATTTATTTAAATCTTCAGGGGAAAGAGATTTTGAGAGAGTGAGATATGTAGAAGGAACAACCTTTCTTTAATTAGGATTTTTCATGCGTTTCAGAGTCTCTCTTCAAAGTATAAACTAAGTTTCTGGTCCATGTAGCGTTTTCCTTATCTTTTACTCACTGAGAGCTTGAGCATCTCAACCATGCTAGGCTGGAGCAAAATCAGTACAAGCATCTACCTTGCCTGCATTGTGCTTGTCAGTCTATCTTTGGATAATGAGGTATCTAACCATGAGTGATTTCTAAGCCTCTAGGAGGAGAGAAGCAAATGTACAGTAAGTAGACTTTGGATGTACTGGAACATCCTGTTTCAACTGGTGATGTGGTAAATTGTTTTTCTGCTTCAATTCAGCCAAGATTTTTCTGGAGCTGATAATGGAACTGTAAGGATGCCAGATTCTCAGTGCCACCCTTATCATATTTTCTCAGGAAAAGTGCAGACTGGCACTTAGTTCTTATTAATGGCCCAATTACAAGCCCACGGTGCAGATGATCTTTACATCTATTAATGCAGTACCCATTACACTTTTGAGCAGCCCAGGCAAGTCAGGCAGGATAAAATTTGCAAGTTAGTTAGTAAGGTGCAAAATCAACGTATTTCTGCTTCTGAGTAGTAGTTGGAAGTTGTAAGGGCCTCAGAATCATTCTTTCTCGAATGAAACTTAAATATCATCTGTTCATATTAAAAAGAACTGAGATAAGTCTCTCTAAAAAATGACAAGTAGCACAGTAGGAATTCTACTAAAATGCAATGCATTTATAAACAAGGGCCTGGAAACTATGTTTCAATCTATTGTAATCACAATTCCATGACTCTAAGCGTGGAAAAATTAATATTTTTTTCCTAAAAGTAAAAAAGTATATTTCAATGTTTCACAGATTTGGAGCTACAGGATTATCAGTGTGTGTTGCTATAATAAATTGGAGTACATATTGGAGGTGATTCAGCCTTTGGATTTACTAGTTAAATCAAAGTGAATGAGATGGAAGTGTGATGTACTTTAGCAAGAATTATTTGTTATACAAAGAAATGCCCGTTTCTTTGTTCTAAAACAGCCCTATGTTCCCATGGGGTGAGGAGTCTGTAGGGGAGACAGAGGTAAGATGGTCATCCCGCTAAGCAAGTGATTCGAGTAACTGAGCGTGCTCTTTGTCTAAGTTGAACCATTTGTCTTAGTGGAAGTAATCAGCAGACACTCTTAGTTTCTAAGGTTTTCTGGCTTAGACAACGACAGCCATCCTAAAAATGACACAAAAATATTATCGAGGGGCAAACAAAAGAAGGCACCAATGCTAATAAAGGCAGTGTGAGTCACTTAGTCTGATTCCTTTTCTTACCTACCCTGACCTACACGGATGATAATATTTTCTGAGCTAGAGACTGGAGAAGGTTGTGAACCGTAGTCTCTAATTAGGAATCCCTGAGACCAATAGTAGAGAGTCTAGGTGGCAGAGATGTCCATGTTTCCCCAAACTTAGACTTTTACTCTATCAGTATATAATTCTAGGTGAAATTTGTAGAAACCAAAAAATAATTTGAAGCTTTTAACTCAGAAAAGAGGATACTGAGATAAAAGACGACAGGAATATAAACATCTAATCACCTGTCTTCAATCAATAATTGAAAATAGAGATGGTGTAATTGTAATACATTTTTAACTCTGAGAATTTGAGTTGCGAAGTCCGGAAACCTTGATTTTGATTCTAGTTTTTCTACCATTCATTTGCTTCTGATCTGGGATATGTTCCACACACTCTGATTTTTTATCTTCATAAAGAAAAGGATTAAAGTATGGAAAATGTATAGAAAAGTGTCTACACATAGAAAACACTCTTAAGATTAGTTACCATTGTATACCTTGATTCAACTGTTTTTCATTGTCCCAAATCAAAGAAATTGCTATAGAGCAAAAACACAGCAAAACGTGGCCATCTGTAAACCATGATCCAAGTCTACACCAGACATGTGAAGTTCCCAGGTTTCACAGCTGTGCAAACTAAATTGTCGTTTAACTTATACAGTCTCAAGGTTATTTTTGTTATAGTAATATATTTTAAGACAGTCATCTATGGAGATTCCTATCCATTTCTGCTTTGAAGAAGATATAGAAAGCAAGCATGATTCATCAGACATGAGATATACAGAAAATAATTTGAAATTGCTTTTTTTCAGATGTAAGTGAGATTATTGGTAGTATGACCTAAGTTTTTCCATGATGAAGCCCACAAACTGTAAATCAGGAGCAGATGGAGAGTTGTTCTTATCCAGGTCATAACACCAGGAAAGGTGCCAGTCATTTAGAAGCATGACCAACTGTGTACAAAGCACAGATATTCAGCCAAGCCAGAAGGACATTTTCTTCCAATATGGCAAGTGCGCAAGCAAGAACATGGGAGGAGTTGCCATGGGAGGAATTCTCAGAGCCTAAGTTCTTGTCTCCTCACAAACTTATAAACTATTGAAGAAATTATACATTTGCTTACTTTTTATCATTGTGTGTGTGATGTGTGTGTGTTTAAACATGCTAGGGTATGAGTGGAAGTTAGAGAAAAACCTGGAGTGTTGTTCTTCACCTTCCACTTTGAGTCTGTGTCTCTTGTCAATGCCATGTGAGTCAGAATAGTTCTTACAAATTTCCAGAGAGTCACTTATCTCCCCTTCCCGTGTGGTTGTAGCAGCACTGGCATTACAAACATGCATGTTACCATGTATGGTTTTATCCAAGTGATGGGAATCTGGACTCAGGTTCCAATGCATGTGTGGTAAATGCTTACTCATAGAACTATTTCTTCAGTCCAATTTCTTTTTTTTTATTTTGAGAAATGTTCTCCCTTCTTTGTCCCAGTCTGTTCTCTCAGTTGATCCTCCTACCTTCCCTTCCCAAGTGCTTAGCAATGAAGTGCTGACTAGCATTCATGAGAACTTAGGGTCAAGATATAGCACTACTAAATATAAAACCCCTAATAATTTTTTAAAAAGATTACATCCAGGAAATACCGAAATACCTTCTTTTTAAATAGTAAACTTGAGTTATGAACAAATTACAGGATATACTGAAATGCATAATATTAGGTGTCTGTTACAAAATGGACCATTGAAATGATTATAAACAATGATGGTAATAATAATCAATAGTCATACACTAATGAGGACAGAAACATTAGGAAAAGATCCATTTATACAATAAACCTGAAGGTAAATTATATAGAGATATAAGAACTGTACATTCTGAACCAATATAAAGAAAGTTTAAGTACTTTACTGATGATGCATAATAAGACTTTTCATCATTGAGAAAACATACTGGAAATTCTGTGTTTACATCAAAATTTAGTTAAGCAAGATTTATAATTAATTGTGGAGAAAACATTTTTGATTGGCAACGATTATTAAAGTTGGTTCATTTTATGTAGTAGAAATTATGCTTTGGAAACCTGTTCTGTCCTAGCCCCTTTCATCATGGCTGCATATAGGATAGAGTGAGTTTATTATCTAAAAAAGAAAAAGTCAGTATCAAGGTCACACAGGAAGGATAAAGGAAGATATGATATTTGAGTAGTGCTTTTGAAAGTTTAATATCTGAATCTTAGGGTCTTATTTAAATACAAGTCCTGACTCTGTGGTTCTGGGTGAGTTACCAGACTGCATTTCTAAAGAATGCTTGGAGGAATTTGTACCTGTTAGCCTAGGAATTACTTTTATTTCTTACTTTTCAAAATTTACTGATCAAAGGACCGCATGCATACAATTGCTCTGTCACTGTGCTATGTCTTCTTATGTCTTCTTATTTTCACTTTTGATTTTGAGGCAGGGTTCAGTAAGTTGCCAAAGCCGTTCAAAATCCAGGCTAGCTTTGCATTAGTGATCTTCCCACCTCAATTTCTGTTCAGATCTCAAATTATGCTCTAAATATGCTGGGTTCGAAGTTCTGAATATGAGCCTAGTAATCTGTGATTTAAGAAATCCTTCAAGTGATTTTGATGCCACCTAAAATTTTCAAATTGCTGACTTGGAGTAAAGCACACCTGGAAGGGGGGCAGGTAACCGTGGAGTCAAAGTGCGTGTGTGTGTGTGTGTGTGCAAAGCTAGTATTTTTGTGCTGTTCAAAGTTTGAAATATATGAAGGTAGGGATTGAAGACATCTGGGGTTATCAGACCAGTATTCCAAGAATTTAAATAATATAATTTATATAATTTAAAATCTCTCCCCCGGAAACTATGTTGATGCTCATAGTTCAGAGATGAAGTTATATGTGGTTACTCATCTAACACAGCCTGATTTCTTCATAGGTGTCTCAAAGTATATCAAACTTTCCCACTTCCATCATGGAGAATATTTTGGGAGCAAGAAAACTGGTTGTAAAGTGTCTACTCAGAGGAGCAATCTGTGTGGAAATTTTCTCATGCCATACTATTGAAACATGAGCCTTGGAGACAAGTTATGTTGATTTGTATCTTTCAGATGCTGGATTTTTTGTTTGTTTGTTTCTGTCAACTTCTGCATCTTACAGTGGTGATGCAGCAGTATTCAACATGTATTTAAATATTAGAACACTTACCCGACCTATAGATTAAGTGCTAGGTTTTTGTTAGTTTTTATTTTGCTTTACTTCCAAAGTTATCAGAACATTTTTTGACTTTTAGAAAATAGAAAACAAATATCATGAAAGTTGAATAGGGGTTATTCACAGAAATAAGGATTTGCATACAAGTTTTAGGTATTTATACCTAAGTTTAGACATTTTATCACGAAATAACATGGGATTTTCATATTCTTTTTTTTTTAATCTTTAAAGAACCGGAAAGCTGCATAGATTGCTATTCCTTTTCCCTGATAAACTGTAGGTGAAAATTCTATAGATTGACAGTTCTCATTCTCAGAGCTTCTTTGGCTCTCTGTGCTTCAAGTTTCATGTGAAAGACAGAAATCTTGAAGGAATATCGTTATGATTGGTTAATAAAAATGAAATGTCTGGCAGAAAGCAGTCTGAACATTTTAGTGATGTTCAGATGGTTTGACTTACTTTTTCACTATCTTTTGATCATAGTCTAACATTAAAGTTTATTTAATTAAAAGTAACTAGTTTCAGCACTGCACTGGCAGTTTAAAAAGATAAAGCATAGTTGACCACTTGAGATAACATAAAGTTTGTATTTGCCATACAGAGCAGATAATATTGTGAGTCTCCTGTGTCAGGGGCTGGAAATGGATTTTTGATGTTATCTAATATCGATCAAACTGTCACATAACTGATGGGACAAGATTTAAAGGGTACTGTTTTAACAAGCATGACATTCTTTCTAGATGATCTAATCATGCTAGGAAGAGAAATCAGGGGGTTTTACTGATTTACTTAAAGTCAACTCTTGCCAACAAAATCTAAGCATGATGATTATTTGCAGTGATTTGGAAGGTTTTTTTTTTTCTGGTGCCTGAAGAGAGATCAAGGTTGGTATATCTATATCCCTACCCCCAACTTCTATGAATTAATTTATATATAATCTGTGAAACATGTGGAATATGATGGTTTTGTGTGAACCCTTGTCTTCCTACTAATATTTATTCACAATGGTCCCAAACTAAATTTTTAACCCCCTAAAAATAAACTGCACAAAAATAGCAGTTATCTAGTCACAGGAAAAGATTCTTGAAGTCATTCAGATATCGAAATATTATTTTATCATAAAAGGATAAGAAAAAGCTAACACAAATAAAAACTCTAATTGAAGTAATATTTCTAGGTAATATCTTTACAGATAGGAGAATAAATAAACTCCAGAAGGCAACTGTTTCTTGGCTTAGTGTTTAATGGAACCCTGTAGTCTTTTTCTTTAAATAAGTGACCTGATTAAATTTCGGATATAATTAAGTGGCAGTTTTGAGGACCATATTTCACAAATATAATTTTTCCATAAAAACGCTTTCTGAAAATAACACATTTTATTACTAAATGGAATCATTTTAACATCTATAATAGTTCCTTTTCAAATTCCTTAAGAACTATGGGATGAAATTGGGTTATTTTTGCCTATGGCACAAGAAGCAGAACCATACTTTTCCAAAAAGGAGTATGTTGTAAGCCCAATCTATTTGCTAGCCACTCTGACAGCCTTCATAAACTCAGTCATCAAGATTTGCTATCTTCCCATAGATGTGGCAGGGAAATCATGCACAAATTTTAAACACTTGTTCCCATTGCATGATAATTCAAAGTTCTAAAGACAAACAACCGTCTTTCTTTATTTTAAAATTTGTGTTTTGTTCTTCAGGGGTTTTGCATTAATTCTGATTTTTAGAGATATTGGCTTTGAATAATATTTATTGCCATCACTGCTGTCATTGCTATCCTCTTTAATTTTGTCCTGGAAAGAACACCTTAGTTCTTTCACCGTGATCTCAACTCTGCTGACATCATCCTGAAGAGAAGCTTGTCAGTTATCCTAAGGGATAAATCTAAAATCATTTATTTCATTATTGTGCACTGCAGTTTTTATTTTTTAAAAAAGTACTCTAGACTTTTAGACATTAACTTTACAAATGAAGTACAGATCTAAGAATAAATACTGAATTTGTATTAATAATGAGTATGTAACCTTTTTTTCTATGTGGTTCCCTATGTGGTATGGGAATTATGCTACTATCACCAATAACATGTAAAACAGAAGACCAATGCTCATTGAAGAAGCATCAGCATCTACTTCCAAAGTTAGTGGCTCTTGTTGGAAGATGTTGCCAAATGTGAGGAGTTAATTGAAGCGGCATATGAAAATATATTAGCGCAGCAGTCTCTCAAGCATAACTGCCACATAGATTGGATGTAGAATCTTCTAAATTAGTTTTGCTTACTTCCAAAACCAAATTTTTTTGTACATATTCAAAAACCAAAGTAAAACTTTTAATGTTTTTATTAAAGCAGAAGTTTAGACGGAGTGAAATAATACCATATTCTTGTTAGTGTCATTAGATGGCCTAATCAACAATCAACCCAATAAGGAACTTTATTTTTCAGTTCTATTTATAGAAATGAAGCACTTTAGAAATACAGCTAAATATAAAATATCTTGTACTATTGTGACTATTCATAAAATTCAATTTAAAAATTGTGTATTAAAGATAAGATTATCTTTTCATGACAGTAAAATTGCACCACAACTTCATAGTAAATGGAGTCCATTTTTTGTAAAAATTTAAGAAACATGTCAAAAAGAATAAACTGGAGTTTATATACTGAACACAGAATTTATAGTTGCTCTGAGAGTCAGTGGAAAACAACTGTCATATGTCCACCAGTGATTTTGTCAATTTAATAGTTTAAAATAAGTAGCAATCTGTTTTCCTTCTCATTAAAGCAACACATGCCTAATGCACATTGGAGCCTCACGAAGGTTTCAGCGGAGTTCTAACAATAATTTTTAAAAGAGAATTCCAATGTAGAATGAAATAGGAAGCTATTTCTAGTTCTTGTGCCTTGGTTCATTGTATTATCATATAAAATAAAGAAAATCATTTATTTTTTTCTCTTTATTAATTAAAAAATATACTTATTAGTATCCCTGTCCTCTCCCACCCTCCTCCTCTCCCCAGTCCCCCCTTGCACTCTTCCCTCTTTTTCCCCTTCCTTTCACTCTCTCCCTCCCTCCCCTTCTCCCAGTGCCTCCCCCTTCCTCCCTCTCAAGCACTGGGGCATTCTTTTGTGTGAATGCCAAACCTCCCTCTGAGTCCTCCATCTTAGTGAGGGGTAAGGACTCAGTAGCATAGCCCAGAGCCCTTTCTTTGGCTCCCTGTTAGTATGGGAACTCTATTATGACTATTCAATCCCTTGCCTCTAAGGATCCTACTGCATGGAGCCTTCTCCCCTGTGATCCATGATAGACTTTGGGGGATCATTGACATGTTAGCTATTGTGCAGGTCATGCGAAGTCTGATTATGGCTACTGCAGCCCTAACTTGTGTTGAGTATCTTACATATCGTTGGTCCTCCCCATCTTTAGGCTCTTACAAGCTTGCTGCCTCCTCTTCTGTAAGGTTCCCTGAGCTTTAGGATGGGGAAAGATTTGGCTGGTCTGGTTCCAGATGATTAATGTAGGGTCTTTGATGTTCTGAATTATGGTTTGTTGTTGTTTTCAGTTTTGCTTTTCCTGAACCACCCTTGGCTCCATCGTGATTGATATCAAAGGGCATCTCCTAACCAAAGATAAAAGACTGTTTAAATGAAAATCTTAATATAAGTGGAGACTCAAAGGTAGATGGAATAGAATAGGACACAGCAGTGAGGGGGTTCAGTGTCCCATTTGCAAGATTGTTATCATCTATCTGCCAGTCCCTATACCCTCTCTGATTGGTGAGATCAAGCCTCTCCAGTCGCAGGTGACCAGGAAGGGAAGGGAGAGTGAGCTTCATCAGATGTCTCACTACTTACATGCAATAATTGACAGGTGAACCATTTTCTCTACTGAAGCATGATCCTCTCTCTCCTTTAGAAAACTACTTATTATCTGATCACCAATATTTCAATAAAATTTAATGCTGTTTGCAAGATGAGTTAATTGTTCAACATTTCCTTAGGGAAGGAGGAGATATAATAAACATTACTTTTTTCAGGAAAGCGGCAAGCTGGTAGAGAAAAAACAAGTAGAAGACTTTTAATATTTGCTTAGTTTATTATATTATTTCAGGTATATTAGACTTCTGGTCTAGGATGGAAATATCAAGATATATATATATATATATGATATATATAAATATAGACAAGTATAAAAATAATACATATATAATTTTATTTGAAATTTGACAGAAATCCATAATGGAACTGTTTGAATAAATTTAACATTGTTGTTAAGGCCTCCTTACAAGTTTAAAACTTGATCAATAGCAGGTAGAAATTTTTAACAACCAGATGTAACTCATCGATGGAGATTTGCATATTATAAAATTGGAAAATGTTAGGAAGGAAAAACAGAAGGCTACTTATGGTGCCACTGAAATCATGAAAAGCTTATCCAAGAAAATGAAGAGCTGTAGTAATGAGAGAAGACTGTTGGATTTGTTTGAGCTAGAGGTGTGGAAAGCAAAGCAGTCTAAAGTTTTCAGGAAAGAGCACACTAAATGGTTGGCTATCCAGAAAACATTTGCTAATACTTGCTCTAAAGGCGTAAATGTAAAATAATCTCTGCCATAGTTTGCAGTATTAAAATTTGGAAGGTCCCCTACAAAAATTTTTATTCCATTAAAATATTTGACCCCTGTTTAATTAATTCTATTATCATAGTGATAATCATATTTTCTTCTACGTGTGCCCAAATAATGATGATACCTTAATATTGCTAATGTGCCAATTTTTTCACGTGGACTAACAATGCTGTTTTTAAATGAATCAAAGGATAAATAGCTTATTTAGGCAATGTATTTAACTTTTTGCCTTTATGATTTTCAAAGAAATTTTGGTGATTTAATGGAGGAGTAATAGAACAAATAACAAATAGAAGTTATTTCATAGTTAGCAAAGATTTTCTTCCATTCTGAAGGTTGTCGTTTTGCTCAATTAACAGTTTCTTCTGCAGAGCAGAAGCTTTTTAATTTCATGAAGTCCTATTGGATGATTATTAGTCTTAGCTCCTGGACATTTGTTGTTCTACTTAGAAAAATCTCTACTTAGGCCTGTCAATTCTTCTAATAGTTTCAGAATTTTGAGTTTAATGTCAAACTCTTTGACATTTTGACTTTTGTGTAATGGCATAAGATCTGTAAGTTACAATATAAATTGCCATGGGTATAGGTGACCACCAGTGTAATAGTGGCATGAAAACCAAGGAAAAAACCAACAGCTTTCTGATTGGATTCAAGACTTGCTTGTCAGAATGGTACTCATCCCTGTTACTGTAAACTAGAACAAGAACCTAAAAAAAGGGAGGAAATTCATCAATAGGGAAAATAGCCAATAAACCTATAGGCAGGAAGACAGTACATTAAACTGCTCTGTAGGTAGCCATTATTATACCCATAGAATGGGAACTTACAATGGAAATGTTTGGGTCTAAAGCTGGATGAGTGAAAGGAAATGCACATATCAGTAGGGTGGCCTTAAGAGAGGTAACTTGATATATCATGGAGGTGTGATCCCCCCGAAGGAGTAGTCAAGCTAGAGTGAATCTCAGGGTCCATAGAAATATACAGCAGAAGGGTGAGTGGGAGTGGAAAGTAAAGGTGAGGGGAAGGAAAGAGATAGGAAAGGGGGAGGAGGGAAGCTAGGATGAATAGTCAATATCCCTGTAAAAGTAGAAAAATAAAAAATTTAAAAAGACATAAAAGTGGGGCTGGAGAGGTGGCTCAGAGGCTAAGCCTCCGCCTTGCAGGCGGAAGATCCTGAGTTCGAATCCCAGATCCCACGTATAGACGCCAGGCGGAAGCGGGGGCGGCCTGCGCTTCTGGTCCTGGTAGGGCGGAGCCTGTGAATCCCGGGGCAGAAGGAGGTGGAGGCGTCCATGGTGGTTCTCGAATTCGTCCGTGGTTCTACACACACACACAGACACACACACACACGCGCTCACATACACACGCACATGTGCACAGTTGAATAAATAATAATAAAAAAAATATTTACAAAAAAAAGACATAAAAGTTATTTCTCTTTTCTGCCGTGATATTTTGTTTTATCAAAGATTTGAGAAGTCAAAAATGATATAAATAATAAATAATACAGACAATGTGATAGTTTTGATTGTGAATTTGGTTGGATTAAGAGGTGTAGGAGATTAGGACTCCAATGATGATTCAGGGATTAAGCAGTTGCTTCACAGGTAAAATGATCTGAACTCAGATTATACATACCAAATAAAAACTATCAGGCAAAAATGATTGTGGCCTGTAATTCCAGCCATGGAAGATGGAATCTAGGAAATCTCAGAGAAAAGCAATAAGGAGGTAAACAATCCAGAATGATCTCTGAAGTCACTACACAGGCCCACACACTCAAGTGATTTCTTCAATACACCCCAAACACCCATAGATTCCCTTCTTTCCCCAAAAAAATTCCCCAGAAATTTAACTGTGAATGAGTGAAACACTTGTTGATGCACTTGTCAAATGTCTCCAGAGAGATTTAGACAGTGAAGGTTCACACATACTGAAGAGATTAATCCCTTGACAAGTTCATAATATCTTCATGGTAATTTAGCAGTATTTTTTTTATATTGATTTTCAAATGAGAGAGGCAACCAATTTAACCCTTTCCAACATGAAGAAAGCCTAGTTAAGGAACATCTTGACTCTTTTTATTAAAATGTTGCTCTGTTCTACTGGTTTAGAACTGCTTAAAAGGTTGAAGCAATAGGCAAAACTCCTGAAGCCAAGTCTACATTTTTTTTTCCATTTCTGCACAAATCTGCTTTTACAAGGGTGGGAAAAAAAAACTCAATAAAACAGGTAAGTATTTAGTGTATAGCAATCAAGTAACTCTCAGTTTATACTGAAAGTTTGGAATAAATGAGACATGAATAAAGAAAAGGAGAGCAGCGATCAGGTGTTTTGACAGGATGTTTCATGAAGAAGATTATCCGCAAGGAAACAGGAAGCTTCTTTAATGTGATCAAATACAGCATCCAGTGTGTGTTTTTCTTTCTACTATGGGGAATGGAGCATAACCTTAGTTAACATAGCCTTTCATATTTTTTACTTTTTTAAAAAAAATTTAAAATTTATTATTTATTCAATTGTGCGCGCGTGCACGTGCGTGTGTGTGTGTGTGTGTGTGTGTAGAACCACAGACGAATTCGGGAACCACCATGGACGCCTCCACCTCCTCCTTGTTTACTCTGTCCCGGGATTCACAGGCTCTGCCCTACCAGGACCAGAAATGCAGGCCGCCCCCGCTTCCGCCAGACGTCTATATGTGGGTTCTAGGATCTGAACTCAGGACCTTCCGCCTGCAAGGCAGAGGCTTAACCCCTGAGCCACCTCTCCAGACCCTACTTTTTTTTTTAAAGTGAGGGAAAGGACACTTTTCCAGTCAAGTTGACCTCCTAATGTAAATTAAAATTCTTAGCGTTCCATATTAGCATGTATTAGGAGATCAGATCTTAAGTACAGACTCTGTGGTTAAAGGACTGAATAATGCTCTATATTGGGAACAACATTCTGGAAGGCTGATTGTCTAATGAAAATGGTCTCAAAATATTATATCTACAGATCTCTGTGAAGATCACTCTTTATTTTACTTTTAATATTCTCAAACGATAAGCTGGAGATATGCAAAGTAAGTATTCTTTAATTTGAAAACTTTGGCAGTGTAATTTCAGCAAAACATCCCTACAAAATATGATTCCTGCAGAAATAAAGGATGATTGGACAGGTATTCCTCATATGGGTGAGAAGTCAGCCTTGGAGGTCGACATAAGCTTTAGTGTGAGCGCTGCTTTTCCTCTTCAAGTAAAATGGATTAATCTCTCGCGTCACATCAAAATGATGACTGAGACAGTTCCCAGTCCCACACAGGCAATGTAAGCCTTAATTAATGTTTATGAAACTATTTAAGAGCCATGAATAAGAAGAGTTATGGAAAGGGGAGGCAATGTTGTTATCATAATAGGTGACTGCATATTGCCTTTGTATTATGCTAATGTGACAGTGATATGTGTTATTCCATTATTAATAATAGGTATAACAGAACTTCGATCTAATGTGATTAGCACATTTAAAAATTGTAATGTTAGTGTAATCACAGATAATAAATGTTGCTACTGTTTTTTCCTATGTGTAAGGAAACCAGTTTTTTTACATGTATGGAGTTTAGTTACTATAAATTTTTTTGAATGTAGTCTATATAATCAGTCATGGGAACGGTTCCTATTTGGAAGTTTCTGGCAATCATGGTGCTCCATGGGAAAAGTTGATTTTTCTGTTCAATTAGTTTGGAAGGTTCCACTGTGTGTGTATATATATGTGTGTGTGTGAATTTTTCTTTGTCCCAAATGGTAGTACTGTCTTTAGTAGCTACCCAAAGGATACTTTTTTTAAAATTATTACTTTATTTTTCTAGTTTTACAAGCATACTGAGTACTTACCCCTGCTTCCTTCCATTCCTCCTCTCACCCATCCCCCTCCCTTTCCTCCTCAATCCATCCCACTCCCTCCCACCTTCTTCCCTGTCTGCTTCTATGGACCTCAGGATTCCCTCTGGCTTGTGTACTCGTTTTTCTTAATTTTTCTATTTTTACTAGCATGTTGAGTACTTATCCCTCTTCTCTCCCATCACTCCATCAATCTCACCCACTGGCTTGTCTGCTTCTATGGATCCTATTGTTCTCTCTGGCTTATCTACTCTTGTGGGGGTTCAAGTTGCCTCTCTTCCGGCCACCCCACTGATGGGGGCATTTCCCTTCACTCATCCAGCTTTAGTCCCTAAGATTTCCATTGCATGTTCTTACCTTTCTTGAGTTCCTAAATAATCTATGGTGGCATGTTGGTATGTCAGTCATTATGCAGGTCTGGAAAGGACAATTCTCACTGCAGTGAGTTCCTGGATGCAGCAGTCTGCCTTGAGTGGAATGTCTTGTCCAAAGGTGAATCTTCCCATCTTTAGGTTCTTACAATCTTACCACCCCCTCTTCTATGAGGTTCCTAAAGCCTTAGGATGGGGAGATTGGGTTATTCTCATGTTGAGTGAACCTTGCTGAGTTGATGGTACTCTGTATGGCGGCTCGCCATTGCTGTCCGCTTCACTTTTCCTGAATGATAAAAATTACCTTGAAAAGGGTATATCTAAAAATTAATTTGTTGTAGGCTGGAGACATGGCTTAGAGGTATGCCTTTGCCTCACAAGCAGAAAAGACCTGAGTTGGAATCCAGGATCCCATGCAAAAATGGAAGGTGGAGTCTGGGAAATCCCTGAACAAAGCTAAAAAGTAGTGCAATATAGAATGATTCCTGAAGTCACTCTTGGGCCTCCACAGGTACATACAGTGCCCCCATTTTATTCCTCCCCCAAAACATGTCATTTTGTTATATCACTGACAAATTTAGAAACCTTCCTATTATTTAGTGTCATCTTGAGAAAGAGGAGCTATTGCACAGTTTTGTTCAACATCTACTTGACAAGATTCTTTTTTTCTCGTGGTCCTTGCTTAACTCAGGTTTCTGAGGATGAATATCTGATTTTAGGATTGTAATCTGAGAGAAAAGAGCAAACAGCTGTCAAGTCCTGTTCTTTGAACTTTGTTATGTTCAACAGGCAGCAAGTATATAGCCAGACCTATTGCTTTTATCTTAATTTTCCATGTAATTTTATGGCATTATGCTAACACCAAGATTCATGTATTAACTTTACAATTCATTGTTTTCCTCTACTCAATATTGTCTTCGTGTCAAATGTATCTATAAGTCTAGATTGAGTTTTTTAACTGTTCTGTTTTATTGTACATATAATTGATATAATTCTTTCAAAATATTAGAGATTTCTACAAGAAATTTATATAGTAAAGATAAAATGATTTTAGGAATAAATTAATATAAACTATCAGCAAAAGCATTGTTTTAATATTAAACATATTGGTTTATTAGCAGTCTTTGAAATAACACAAGCAAGCCATTTTTCTATTAATAACCATGTTAATTCTTCTTTTTTCCAATTTGAAGATGAAATTAAGTCAGCATCCTGTACCTTATCCTGTCCAAACTATTCTTTATGAATTAAATTTAGCTAATTTCCATGCAGGTTGTTTTTCCAATAGTATTTCCAGATGTTCAGTGCTGTAACTACATTTTCTCTATCTTGTCTCAAAGATATGCAAGTTAATTTATCAGAAATGCCTCATTTCTTTTAAAAATTATGTGGTGATGAAAGAGGATACTAGAAGGATCTGTCTCTTCCTGTACAGAACGTTGCCATGGGTCTTTGTTCAAATTTTGTAGTACACTTTATGCATTTTAAATTTTAAATGGATTTAACTATGACTATAATCTACACAATGTTATTATTAAGACACTATACTCTTGTTAATATTCTGATAAAACTGAATTTACACCAAAGAGTATTTTTAAAAAAATTAAAACAGTTTAAAATTGTATTCTATTAATATGTTAAATGATTATTGACTGATTATTGATTGTTTAGTATATTTCACAGATTTTTTACCTTGTTTTCTAGTATTATTTAACTACATTTAACTAATTAATAATGATAGATTTTTTTACTTAGCTTTTCTCAGAGCTCTTGGTATTTTTCTCAATATTTAATCTTTTTACATCAATGTAAATAAGGAGACATTTGCAAAACTGATTGAGTTTTAAATTCTATTAAAAGTAATAAAAATCAGTGTGATAAGCACCTCTGTTTAATAACCTTCTCTGCTTTTCCTCCCTAAGTTCTGAAATTTGCTGTCTAATTACTATGAAATATTTTATGCATACTCTCCCCCAAGAGAGTCTTGTAAAAATTTCTCAGATAGTTTGATATCCAATAAAAATGCAAGAGTTCATTAGCTCTCATTAGAGAGAGTCGTAGTGTAAGTTATTTCTTTTAAATTTCTACAAAATGTTTTGTGAGAAAAATATGTTAAGGAGTTAATTGTTTCTGTATTCAATATAATTGCTCACTTATCTCTTACTAGTTGGAATCTAGCCTTTGCTTTACTGTTTGTACTGTTTATTGTCTCTATGTTTGAATGTTCTTTTCCTGTATGAAATAAATAAAAGTCAGCAAAGTAGTAGGCTAAGTCTTCCTTCTGAAAATTCTACCTGTGTATTTTCATTATGTACTATAAACCACATTACATGTTTATTTAATGATGGAAAATCATGCCATCAACTTAGAAAATCCTTCTAGGATCACATAAATGCAGCAAGTAAAATAGATGTGATATTAACAGTTTAATGTTTTCTTCTTAGTCTTTTATTACTTGTTCCAAATTTATATTTCATATTAAAATAAAACAAGCTTTAAATTAGAAATGACCAGAAGACTTTTGATTAAATATCATGGAATGTTGTTTAAGGGATTTCTATTTCTTTCTGTTTCTTAGGGAGATGAAAGATATTTCTTCTAATTCAAAGATTCCACCCTTTCTGTCTATCATTTCTATTAATTATTGTGGCTCAGAAACACTTTCTTAAGAAGGTCTTAAACAACCTTACTGCTAATTGCAGGCACTCCAGTGTTGTGTGAGATGGAGTAAAGCAAAAAAACACAACACTGGCAGACATAGCTTTCTCAATAACATCATCTGGGGCATTCTTTCATGGTCTTCCAGCATTCTATCTGACATCTACCATCCAGATTCCATCAATGAACAATAAGACATTGTACACTTTCTCCTTTACATCAGCAGTTAGAGCATCCAAATGCCCTTTCCAAATACTATCATCCATTTCATATTTCTTTTCTTTGTGTTCATAAGCCACTTACCCTCTAAAAGTTGGTTGGACTATCAAAGTAGGTTTTCTTGGAGCTGAATTCATATGTTTAAACCATTCATTAAGGGTTTCATGGGCTTCCAGAAAAGCCCAGATGCACAGATGCTTCTGGATTGCATTGTCATCTTCTGCAGAAAGTGGATTGTCCATTCCTTGCTCCTTCCACTGATTATAGATTTCTGCTATGGAATCCTGAGAGCACCATAAGCTGTATCTGGTATTTAGGCATTTGAATTTTGTACTTTTCAGAATATTATTATGAACTGAAAAGTTTAATGTATTATACAGTATTTCCTTAGCATTTTTTAATGAAAATATTCAAAAATTAGAATTTTCAGTTCTACAAAAAGCACAACAACCCTACTGCTAATTGTATCTCACTGTGGGGTATGCTGTTGTTAGCATGTTTTCTATTTTATCTTATGTTTTATTAATAGCAGTTTACCCAGTCTCAAGACTATATTTTGTAAACTTCCTGGAGTTATGGGAGGAGGGAACAATGTGATGTGGGCACACCATGTGCTATTAGTGTTTTTAGAAAAAATTTTAAGCATTTTAAATCTTTGCCAAGCAGGAAGGATCTCTCTCCTTCCATCTCTAATCCTTCCTGTTGCCTGATTCTAGATGGCTAACATTTAAATACATCAACTTGGATCGTGAGGCTCTACTGACAATGGAAATTGATTCTACACAGTAAGAGTGACGTTAGACTAGGCTGTCCTCCCGACTTTCTAAAGAACTCTCTCTCTCTCCCCCTCTCTCTCTTTCTTTTTCTCTCTCTCTCTCATCTCTGAACTCTGCTTCTGAATTTTACCCACTGTGAGGAAAATAAATGTCTACCTTGCTGAAAGCATTGCTATGTTTGGTTGCTGCTGCTGGTAGGGTTCTATTTTAGGTTAACAAATCTAATTGTACCTGATGTAACTCCAAATTGAAAAGAAAATGATTAGTATGAGTAAATGGCACATGAGGATTCAGTTGTTGCTTCTGTTTTTAAAATAGAACTTTTAAAGTACTTCTGAATCCTAGAATCATATTATACAATATATTTGGCATTACTTGGTTGAAAATGTGCTGATTAAAGACTATGATACTTTAGGGATAACTCTGAACAGTTGCATGACCCATCTGTAAATTGGATATAATGGTTTTTCAAGATTCTTTAGTGAAAATTATGAGAAATTCTGGATACATGTTATTACTGCCATTGCTTTTAGTACCAACTAATAATAGAGGACTCCTTTTGTATTGAAATTGAGTTACCTCACATCTTGCTTTTTAACATTGTGGTTCTAAAGGTCTATGATGTTTATTTTGTTTTTCCTCTTCTAATCTACTTCTTTTAATAATGACTAGGAAGAAGAAGATAACCATGAAGTTACACTTATAAGTTGTAGGAAGCTACACATACATACCTGATATCACAGCACTTCGAGTTAGACAAGGGGATCCTAAATTCAAGTCAATGTGGACTACATGGTGAAATTTAGGACAGTCTTTGCTACTGAATGACAACCTGAGACACTACCACCACTACCACATCATCAATAGCAACAACAGAAAGAATAATAGAAAAAAGTGTTGTAGAATTTTTTTTGTCAGAATTAGCACTGGAAATTTACAGGGGTAAAATCTTTTTAAACTAACAATATATACATAAAACTTTTCCTTGGCTATTAGGGTTCATTATGAACTATTTTAAGATTGATTACAAAAGAATGAAATTCTACGTTTTTGAAAATTACATAATAAAAAGGTCTTGAGATATTTGTTTGGTAGTCTTATGGTTGTGTAAGACAGGCATCCACTGTCTTTATTTATATGCCTCTTGGTGAGCTCACTGTGTAGTTTCAAACTCATGATCACACAGATGACCCTCATTAAACTCAAAGTTCATCAAACAAAAAAAATACATAAAGGTGGTAGAGAGATTTGTAGGGTACTAAGAGGTGGGAAGTAGATAAGAAAGGACTGACATGAGGGTACATAGAGTGCTCCGTATACAGGTATGAAATTGTCAGAGAATGAATTTAATCACTGAGAAAAGACAAAAGGTCCCATAAGAGTTCACTTTCATTCCACTACTCATTCTCTAGTTTATTCTGAATAATTCCCTGTCATGTCAATACTTACACTTATTTGATCATCATGCCTTTTGCCCTTTTCCCTGCCTAACCATATCAACAGATATCTTATGAACCTCTGCATAATGAGTTGTAGAAAAAAAAAAACTCCTCTCTGTTTCAAAGTTTCTCTTATACATTGTCTGGAAGAAGTCTAATAGAGGTTGACATTAAGGCATAACCTGAATGTACTGGGCTCGGCGCTTGCAGCTGGTAGCAGTAAACACAGACTTCTACAAGATTGAAAGCAAGAAAAGAGTTTTAAAGTGCTTTCATCTATCATTCACTGAGAAATGTGGTTGGACATTGTTGTAAGGTGAGCTCTGTTTTAAGAAGGGTCACAAAACTTGTAATTTTTTAGTGCCTACCCAATGAGGTTGAAAAATTTTTTGGTAAAATATTTGTTATTGATAATTCATTTAGATTAGAGAGATTCAGTTGTATTGAAAGATTTCTTCTAGAAGCTTGTTTATTTAAAAGAAAACCACTGTTTTTTTGATGGGCATCTTGAAATCAGAGAATGTGAAATGAAGATTCTTACAACCTTGTTAGCTCTATGATCTTTATGTGATCAAAGCCATACTTTGAAGCTGACTCAGAAGTTAGATGTGCAGATGTGTTAAACAAATCTCTTTCTAATATCAGCAGGGACTTCCTCTACTGTCCAAAGTTGCTAGGATACTATCTTAAAGAAATAACTCATTTGATTAACTGCAAATAGAAATTGCTTTTTAAAGAATTTCATACATTTATAATAGCTTAGGTCAGGCATAAATCTATACTAGCTAAATGCTAAGCATATGATCTCAATGACCCTCTTGAATACCGGAAGAAAAACCATTATTTTCTTTAGGAAATGCATGACCCAGAAAGTCTTTTAGCTGTGTTTCATCATAAAGATGAAAATATTGGTAAAGGAATACTTTCTTTTGCCTTATGCTTGACTTTAGTTCATGTCCTAAGGATGAAATGCTAGCTCTACAAACACTTTGAACCAAGAAATGAATATGTAAATCCAACAAGATTTTTTAGTCATGTGATTTCTGACCAGTGAATGTCTTGCTTATTTCCTGATCCTTTTTCTATGTAGTACCCAGTCATTAACATGTTATTTTCTATTTTATTCCACACCAAAAAATCTTGTTTTAACAAGACAGTAGGCATTACCATTTAAAATCATGAGTACAGTGGTATAGAAAAACTTATCCCTTACACAGCTTATCCATGGGATAATGATAGCTATCATCTTCATATGAACATTGCAAAGAAACACCACTAAAAATAAGTTTGCATTGTTATTTTATCTTACAAAACTCAGAAATTTCTATGGACATAGAAGACTAAAGCCAAAATACTTAAAATGCTTAAAAGTATTTATTATCTGTTCAGTCACATGATAGAATTCCAATAACCCTCCATTGTATCAGTTTTCCCAAGATATCTCTAGCTTCCTCTATTCATAGAGAAAGGTGATGTGATCATGGTTTTTTTCCTAAAGGTCCTGGATTGATGGGTGAAATTCCTGACTAATAGGTGTAAAATGAAGTTCTAAAGCTATTGCACTATAAACAGTATGTTTATATAAATAATATAGAATGGAGGTATGATAAAAAGGCATAAGACTGAGCTTACATGTGTCTGTTTCTCAACTGAAGAAGCAGGTCAATGGAGAAGCACTCCATTGAAACTTGAGAGGAAGAAAGTGGAAAGAGAGGGAGATGAAGGGACAGCAGGGGAGAGAGAGAGAGAGACAGAGAGAGAGAGTTGGAGGGAGCAAGGAACAGAATGAAATGAATTTACTGTGGATAACTTGCTAGGAAGGCTTCAGAACAACATGTTCAATGTGTCTGTATCAGAGTAGGAGCGTACCTTTAGCATAGAGTTTCTTGATATGTTGACATATGATAACTTATTGGAGAGATACAGTGGATCTATGTATATAAATTAGTATTTAAGATTAAAAAATTGAAAGAAAAAATTTTATGGGATTGGACATCTAGGGGACCTTATTGTGTTAATATTTAAATATAGAGTGACACTGGAAAGAGGCACATGAATGAAGAATGAATAATGAAAATATCCAATATATGGAAATGGAATGGTATTCAGCAATAGAGGAAAGTGAAATTATTAAATTTTTAGGAAAATCAATGAAATTGGAAAACATGAAAGTAAACTAGACTCAGTTTCTCTCATAAGCTTTTAATTGTTATTTCTAATTTTATTTGTATCGAGGTGGGTGTAACTGTGGATAATGGTAGGAAACAAGAAAGAGATTTATGGGAGAGGGAAGGAGTAGCTTTAAGGGAGGGGAAAGGAAACAGAGCACATGAGCTATTAAAGTCAAAGGTAAAACACCAGTCAATAATTGCTGCAGAAGATTGAAGAGGGGATAGTGAAAAGGTATGTGTGGGAGAGAGAGTAAACTAAGATAAAGTATGCATAAAAATTCCATTAGAAAACTTTGGAATAAATAAAAATAACTTTTAAAAAATGACCAGACATCAAACAACAGATAAGAACAGAGGATACAAATAAACTCCCACACATATAGCCACTTAATTTTTGGCAAAGATGCCAAATTTGTATGCTGGGGAAATGATAGAATCTTCAACAAGTGGTGTTGAGAAAATTGGACATCTACATATAGAAAAATAAAGATTGACTGTTGCCTCTCTCCTTATACAATGGTCAACTCCAAATGGATCAAATACCTCGACATTAAACCCAAAATTCTGAAATTATTAGAAGAAAAAGTAGGAAGTACACTTGAATTGATAGGCCTAGGTAAAGACTTTCTAAGCAGAATAACGAATGCTCTGGAACTAAAACCACTAATCATCAAATGGGACTTCATGAAATTAAAAGGCTTCTGTTCTGCAAAAGAAACTGTTACTTGTGCAAAAAGACAACCACAGAATGGAAGAAAATCTTTGCCAGCTATAAATCTGCCAAAGAATTAATCTCCAGAGTGCATGAAGACCTCATAAAATTAAACAACAAGACACCAAACACTTCAATTAAAAAATGGGCCCTGGAACTAAACAAGGATTTCACTCAAAAAGAAATCAAAATGTCAAAAAAAATACCTTAAAAGATGCTCGACTTTCCTGATTATCAGAGAAATGCAAATCAAAACAACCCTGCAATACCATCTTACTCCAGTCAGAATGGCTAAGCTCAAGAACACAAACAATAGAGATTGCTGGCAGGACTGTGGAGAAAAAAAGACACTTATTCAGTGCTGGTGGGAGTATAAATTGGTACAGCCTGTGTGGAGATCAGTGTGGATGTTCCTCAGAAAGCTAAAAATGGAACTGCCATATGACCCAGCTATACCACTCTTAGGAATATTCCCAAAAGACACTACATCTTATTACAAAGACAATTGTTCATCTATGTTCACTGCAGCTCTATTCACAATAGCAAAAAATGGATTCTGCCAGTATGTCTATCAATGGAGGAATGATGAAAATGTGGTACATATTCACAATGGAATATTACTCAGCCATCAGAAAAGATGAGTTGAACCAGGAAGAAGCTGAGAACAAAATGGCTGTTAAAGAGATTAACTCCATTTGTAAATCAAAGCCTGTTCTCAATTTGAATAATAAGAGAGGCCCTAGCTTGAGGGCAAGATCCTCAGGGAAGGCTCCCACTCATAAGAATGCAAATCCTTTCAGAAGATAAGAGTTCCAAAGCAAGAGTTGGTTTCTCTTACAAAGCAATTGCCCAGGTGTGAAAGAGATTTTCCCCATGTTCAGCATAGGGAAGTGAATCAGCTGTGATTCAAGGGGGCCAGTCTTGGCAAAGTCATCCACGTGGTTCTGGTTTTAGAGGCATCAGGGATGCAAGAGGGAGGAGATGGTGGAGTCCTCCTCCAAGATTTTGAAAAACGATGAAAGCCAGGCAGCATGTGGCAGAAAGTCTGCAATTTAGAGGCCCAAGAAGGCAGTTTGTGCTGTGGAGTTAAAGCCTGGTTTGCCATTGAGAAGTAAAGATGTTAGAGATTCCAGAGACAATGTAGGACACCTGCCAAGGAGAGCTGTATACCCTGGGAGGTGTCAGATCAAGAGAGCAACTTATTCTATGGGCAGCTGCATTGGAGGGATGGAACCAAAGCCCTTTGGAACTGACATGATTTCAATGAGATGCTCACCTGTTGGACTTGGAGCTACAAGATTTGGAGTTTGTCCCTGCTGTTTTTCAGTCTTGTTATGGAGCAATCTTTCCTGGATATGCCCCCATTCCTTCCTTTTGGAATGGGAATGTTTATTCTGTGCTATTGTATGTTGGAAGTATTTAACTTGTCTTTTGATTTTACTGGAAGCTTTGGACTTTGGACTTTTGGACTGTTGGGATGACTGTTGTAGTTTATGAAGACTTTTAAAGTTGGACTGAGTATGGTTTGCATAATGAGATGGCAGTGAACCTGTGGGGGCCAGGGGTGGAGTGTCATGGTTTGAAATGTGTCTCCCACAGTCTCATGTGTTTGACAAGATCATGTCACCTTGAGAGGTGGAGCCTTGCTGGAAGAAGGCAGTCACAAGGGGTGGGCTTTGAGGCGGATTAGTCCCACTCTAACTCCAGGAGAAGTCTGTCTTTGAAGCAAGCAGTCTGTAGCTCTCAGCTTCCAAGATGTCTTCCAAGAAGACTGTACCTTCCCTCTGGAACTGTAAACTGAGTAAGTCTCCCTTATTCCTTAAGTTGCTTGACCTTGGGTGTTCTCTCACAGCAATAGTTAAGAGTAACTGCTACAGAAATTGGTACTGGGTTGTGGGGTATTGCTGTGAGATTAAGAACAGCTGGTACTACAATGTGAAATTGTTTGTGAAGTTGAGAGAAGTTGGTACCCAGAAGTATGGCCAATGCTGTGATGTGGCTAGTGTGCCTTTGGAACTATTTGTTGGGAGAAATATGCAGAACTTTGGGACTTTGTGCTGGGAAAGTCTTTGCATCTTGGTGAGGGGGCCAAATGGGCCTTTCTCGTGAGAGCTCAGAAGAGAGCAAGGCTGTGAGAGATGCAGGCAGTGGAAGCCTAGCTTATGATGGTCCCGAGGGGAACAGAGAATGTGTTTGCAACTGGATGAGTGACACATGGAGTCATGTGTTGGCCGAGAGTTTAGTGAAGTTTTGCCCTTGTCCTGAAAGCTTGCTTGAAGTTAAGCTGGAGTGCTCGGCAGAAGAAATTTCAAAGCAATGTAGTCTTGACAATGTGATGTGGCTACTTTTTTAGAGTTATAAAAAGAGCAAAGAATCAGTTAGGAAGAAGCAAAAAGTGTAAGATCTGATGATGAAAAATACAATTCCACATTAGCTAAAATTCCCTTTGAACAGGCTCTTGGATTAAGGAAGAATCTCCTGTTGGCTTTGAAGAAGCAAGGAGTGGTGTTTGTATAGGTGATATTAGAGCTTCCATTTAGTAAGGAATTATGAGGCCTATAAGAATTGTCAGTAGTCTCCAATGACAGCATCTGAACAAGGTCTAATATCACAAGGCACCATAGAGAAAGGAACTGTATTCTTTTATTAATTATATTGCTTAAGTGTTTCCTTCAGCACATCTCTACAGCAGCACTCCATCAACAAGACAATGCTTCAGGGGCTTATGGCCTTGAACATCCAAGCCATGGCCCCCTAGAGACATGGTTCGAGCTTGGATTGCAGAGCTTCATGAGGCCTTGGTCTAATCTAATATCCACATATCCTGACATGCCTTCAGAGGTGAGATCTTTCAAGGGCTGGTAGTCAATGACGGGTAAGATCCTGTGAGACAGGAAGACCTAAGGCATGCACAGTCCATCATGCTGGATTCCCTCTGAGGCGGGGTCAACAAGGTCAGAGCAAAGAACTCTGGCTCCCGCTGGCTGTCTAATAAATAAAAAGGATGGATATGTAGGAGGAATGGACCAGGCAGTCCTGTATTGTCTGTATGGGCCACATACTCAAATGCAACTTCCTTGCTGCTGTGCCTGGTGCTGACATCAAACCGCCTCGCTGAGAGGACCAACCCAGATAAGACAACAAAGCTCATGCTGGGACTTATGGGATGTTGGGTGGTTATATAAGCAGCCTGATATTTACAATAAATGAGCCTGTGAGCCTGAGAGCCTGCTTTGCCGCTCTCCTGACTTCCGGAGTCTGTGCTGTTGACTCTGTGCCTGCTTACCCCTGCCCCCAAGGGTCTTCGTGGGTCCTTGTTCATCTATGTTCACTGCAGCTTTATTCACAATCACAAAAAAATGTATTCTGCCAGCATGCCTATCAACAGAGGAATGATGAAAATGTGATACATATACACTATGGAATATCACTCAGCCTTTATGTAATATTTTGTTAAATGGATGGAACTGGAAACTTTAATATTGAGTGAGTCATACACAGAGCGTTAAGCACTGCATGTACTGTCATATATGCAGATGATTGAACTGATATTGTTGTTAATGTATTTGAATTGAAGGCACTATAAGAGCCAGAAAATTCAAAAAAGACCTAAGAGTGGGAAGGTGGAAAGGAATAGTTACAGTGAAACCTTTTAAAGGGGAAATTTAGGATCTCAGGACAAAGTTGAAGGAGGGAATAAATGAGAAAAATACTTAGCGGGGAATAAGGGGATGGAAGACAGGAGGATCATAGGAGATAGGAGGGACAGAGGGACTTATAAAAAAACCCAAAGATGGTAGGAAGCAACCCTAAAGGAACACCTTTGCTAGTAATATGTCAAAAGTATCTTTTAAAGAAAAGAATAAGAATGAGCAGTTCCTATACAGAGGAGCATAGAGTGAGGAAAACAGGGGAAAAAATAAAATAAAAGCTTTGAGCTGATCCACTTAGAACCCAGGGACAAAATTACACTAGAAGTAACAGGAATGTGGCACTTCCTGATAAAATGTTAGTCAGACTGGTCTTAAAGGCCCCCATACATTGTAGGCTTTTTCCATTGCTCTTGGTTGCTCTCCAAAAACTGTCTTAAGACCCTATTACTGAAGACACAACACAAATCGGTCACAGAACATGCAAAATATATCAACTGTAACTGGTCTGAGGACTTTCTCTTTGCTAGATAGCTTACACAGTACCAAGGAATACTGTAGAAGCTGCTGGAGGAGATAATCATAAGCCCCATCAATGGCATGAGATCTGTAATTTCCAATATAAATCACCATGGCTACAGGTAACCACCAGTGTAATAGTGGCATGAGTACCAAGGAAACAGCTAACAGCATTCTGATTGGACTCAAGACCTGTTTGTCAGAATGGCACCCATCCTTGTTACTATAAACTATGCAAATGCTACCCATGTATAGACAAAAATACATTTTATAAATTCTAGAAATTTAAGACAATAAATACTGAGTTTTCATTTCATAATCAATGAAGTTGTCATATATAATTAAAATAATATAAGTTGGTAAAATAAATTGTGATATTATGTGGATCAGCACTTCATAAAAATTATGATTAGTAAGTCTAAATTTTATTGAGGGAATGAATGTGCTGATCTGTTATGTTGCATTGACTTAAATTGAATCACTATGTTAGATGGCAAAGTAAACATTAAATAATCCATAAATCAATTTTCTGCTTGCCGAAACATGATTTTATTCTGGGAGAAATTCCAAAGGAAAAATATTATTATTTTCCTTTGGTTTTCAATGGTTGGCATTACAAATTTCTTATAGGGTCTTCCATGCTTCAGGTCTAATGTGTAGACTCTTAAGTAGAAAGTTGGATGTAGAGGGCTACAAATATCAGTATGATGAACTTTGGTGAACATGCTTCTACAGAAAGATGACCATGGATAAGATGCTAAATTCAAAGAACATTGTCATCTGATATCCAAGGCAAGGACTAAAGGAAAAGAAGAATGTGGATTTCTTTTGTTCTTTTTTTTATTTTAACTTTCTGGTGTTGATTATCACTGACTCGAAGTTATTTGGTAGTGGGTAATGAATGGTTTAATGGTAATATAACACTAATACATTTGATTGTGTTCGTCTATTGTGTTAGTAAGTATTTCAAGTACGCTTTTGGCATTGAGAACTCATTAGATAAGCACTTTGCATTTTTTATTGTAATTCATCCCAATGATTTGATAAGGTAAGTGAGATTTAGACTTAAGATTTAGCACTTGTTGAGTAAACATTATATCATTAATAGTATCTTAGAGTATTTATGCATTTAATTTCATGTAATTTGATAAACACTGAACTGGAATAACCACACAATTAAATCCCATTGTGTTTATCTGAGCTCTGCTGTGCAGTGCAAATCACATGGAAAATAAATGGGTAGGGTATTTTTTCTGTTTCATGATTCTTTATTCTCTTTATTGGCTTCAAAACTTCTAACATTAAAAACAATTGTATAGTAGTAACATTTTACTAGAGATTATTCTGATTTATAACTATTAACTCTCAGGGGAACTTTTAAGTATAAGATATCGATAAATATAATATTACTTCCTGTGATAAATATTATTTTTGCTAAATTATTTATTTGTGTGTCTAAATAATTTGTAATCCTAAATTTTTAATTGCTTAGCAGATGTAAGTTACTCTAATTATATAAAACATTTGCTTATTCTTGAACAAATATTAAATAATGTATTTTAGGAAATACTGTTTGTTTTAGTTCAATACAGAACAGTTTCAAGTGTTCAGTATCATCACATATATTCTAAATATCCTAAATTCCAGGGGCAAATGCTGTCTTGCCTAACTTTCTACCTTTAAAGTTTCACAAAAATTGAACTCTATTTTAATTTGTTGGTTTGTCTTCATCAGGAATTAAATTTAATGAAATATATAAAATTGTTTTTGTTCTGTCTAAGCTGCAGGAACTGGGTGATTTTGCTATATAAACAATGAACCTATATTTTTAGTTCCCATCTCCATTCAAATTGTACCAACTTAAACACAATTTTCCAGCTTGATGGTGCTAATTTGAATCTTGGTTTTAGAACATTCATATTGATTTTTCTTTCTTCCTTTAGCTGACTGCTCTGCTGTCTGCTTCGTCCAATCTTCTTGATTTCCCCCTCATTTACATTTTCCAATATGAAGTAGTTTGGCTTTTTTTATTGTTGTTTTAGTTAAAGTGGAAAAAGAAGAGGGGTAGTAGTACATTTATGGTACAATGAGAGTCCACTGAAGGCCACACCTTAGGTCCTTGCTTAAGTTTTCTTTTTGTGGAATTGACTAATCCCAAATATCAGTTATCTAAGCACAAGTATTATTTTTCTATTTTAATTATTAAGTTGAAATTTCTGATAACATGAAATTAATGACTTTCACAAGAAAGACAAGAAGTTTTCTGTCTTTCTATAAATATATATTCTATATACTCTATATATACTATAAATATAACTCTTTATGGGAAGAATACTTTTTATTTGTAGGAGACATTTATCTCAGAAAAGAGTTTATAATCTCGACAGGGCCAGTATAAAAAATTATTCTAAGTTGGTATCTTTATATTACTGAGTTATATTCTGTTTTGGATTTTCTTTACATATATGGCTTTTGTCTAACCTATACAAATCTTTTCTATAATTGTGGTATCAGGCAAGAAAGAGTTTATTCAAGATTATTGCACTATGGAAAAGAGATTAGAATGAATTCTAAACTCAGATTTGCTGAAGTACACAGGGTAGCTTCCTAGGGGATGACATTCAGTACAAGAAAAAAGCTGTTTGTGTGTGTTTTTGTTTGATTTCATCCAGTAGAAAACCTAAATGCTCATCTCTTTATTACCAGAAGTTTTTGTAAGTTGGAGTAATCATGACTAAAGCACGGAACCCTACCTTTCACAATAACTGAAAGATACCATGCTGTCTTTCTTGATGTCTAGGGCCAAAGACATGGATCTTACGCTAGACATGTCTGTTTGTAAAACTGTCAAGAAGCTTTTAAAAAGTTTTGTGTCTCAAAAAAGGGCAGAGAGGAAATTCACAATTTCAAGTTTTTGTATGAGCGGAAATCATAATAAAAATGTTAAAAAAACTAAAACTCAAAAAAAGGGGGGGTTCATAATCTAGAGTCAGAGAGAAGATAACAGTCATTGTTGAATTAAATTGAAGAGAATATGAAGACCTTTTTAGCCAGTGGCATTAGGGACTCATTGTACACATGTATATCTTCATTGTTACCTAAGGCATAGGTGTAAACTTAACTGTTGAAGGTCTGAGCTTGGGCATATTTGTGGAGAATTAGTGGTTGGGTTAAACCCAGAGCAAACCTGTAGATTGTTTAGCTGATAGGGAAGGCCCATCCCATGATGGGTGGTATTAGGCCCTGAACAGATGAATAAAATACTGAGAGCTGATTCAGGAAGTTGGCATCCTTGTGTACACTTGGCCAGACATGCTGGTGTCTGGCAAGTAAGGGTCGTCCCTCTCTCAGCTGTTATGTGGTGATGACACGTGTGGCCAGTTCCCTCAGCCCTGGTATTGGTGCGAGCTCTCCTGTCAAGCTGCACTACAGACTGTAACCCAACTATCAGTAAGAAAATAAATCCCTTATTCCCTTAAGCCATTTGATGGCCAATTGTCAGGCGAACTGAAACATTCATATTTCCTTCTGTTTTCAGTACATCTTCATAATATACATCATTATTTAGCCATTTTCCCTAAATCCCAGAATTAATTGCACTTTTGTTATTAAAGGAAAGATGTTTCATTTAAACATATACTGCTAAAACTAGAGGGTAAATTCTACATGTTAGATATTGAAGGCAACATCTTGCAGGGTTTGTCTGGAAAGGGAGCAAAAGTAGCAAGCCTTGAAAATATCTGCTATTGCTCCTGTAAGCCTCGTTTACTTTGACATGTTGCCTTCATGGCTGTCTCAGTGTTTAAATTAGATAAATTATCCATTTGAGAATTTTTAAATGCAATAATATTTTGGAAAATTATTGTATGTGACTGGAAAAGAAGGCATTGTGTCACATGTATGGTATATAGTCCAATATTTATTAAAACGAATATATTCTGAATACATTTTTCAATTCACTGCTAAAAACCATGACACACAAATGCACTACAATGCAAGTCATAAGAGTTTAGACATGTGATGTTTTGTTTCCAAGCTAGTCCTTAGTAACACACAATAAGTAATGTTTACTTAAAACTCTGCAAAATTCCATACAGAGAAATGGAAAGTGGTGTGACAGTGAGGGGCAAAGAAATGTTCTGTGCAAAACTTTGATTATATCCTGACTGGTGCTACTTTTAGGAATATGCAGTGCTCCTTACTCCTGCCCAGGTTTATAGAATTGGTGGTGTTTTCATGGTTTTATTTTTCTCTCTTTGGCAACTGGAAGCAACCGAAAGATCCTTTATATCTTATCTCCTCACCTAGAGGTAAGTAAGTGTTTTTTTTAACTATCAATGCTGTAACATAAACTGCTTAAATGACATGTTTAATAAGGATAAAAATACTTGGATAATATTACTTCTAGATAACCCATGGGTTAGATATCAGGTCATTAGCAATTGTATCTTTTTCATCATTGTGCCCATAAGTGTCACTTACAGTGTCCAAAACATTGTAGTCACAAAACACAATTTTTTTCTAAGCAAATTAATATGATAATTATTTGTGCATATACTTCTATACACATGCTAGTAAGTTCTCTACAAGGCAGCACTGAGTTGGTATAATTTCTTATGTTAAACATGAGTAAAAGTCATGAATATCAACTTCAATAAGAAACCATAAGTTTAACCCACTATCTGAATAGCCTTAGGCTTGGACCAAGAATACTCTTCAGCAGAATTTTTTTTTAACATAGCCTACATGGAGTTGATTGACTGAAGCCTTTGTGGTATCTTGAGTTGTATAACTGCATACATATGAACTCAATTATGAAAACAGGCAATGTACTTTACTTCCTTTCTCTCTCCTTTCCTGCTGAAGCCTGGAGATGAGATGCTTCAGGTTCAACCATCTGTATTTCAGATTTATAAAGAGTCAGGGGGATTAAAAATTTTTATAGTCAACTTGGTGTTCAAGGACTGGCAGACTTCGGAGCTCTTTGGGTGTATGCAAAGGAGGAAATTAGGAATATGTTGTTGAGGAGAATGAAATAATCCAAGATAATTAAGGATTCAGGATGTGGCAGCCATTGTTGCTGGAAGGAAACTTTTAAACTCCAATACCTCTGGGGCTGGAGAGGTGGCTCAGGGGTTAAGCCTCTGCCTTGCAGGCGTGAAGGTCCTGAGTTCAGATCCTAGACCCCACGTATAGACGCTGGGTGGAAACGGGGGCAGCCTGCGTTTCTGGTCCTGGTAGGACGGAGCCTGTGAATCCCGGGGCAGAGTAAACAAAGAGGAGGTGGAGGCGTCCATGGTGGTTCCCGAATTCGTCCGTGGTTCAACACACATGTGCACACATGCATACACGCACAATTGAAATAAATAATAAATAAAAAAAATTAAAAAAAACTCCAATACCTGTTTTGAAAGTCTGTGGTACAAGTAACTATAGATATGCCATTCCTTATCCAAGTCAATAAATATATTTTATTTTTAGTAATTTACAATGATTTTCAACTATATTCATAGTTATAAATATATAATTGTAAAATAAATAAAATATAATTATATAATAACTTTATTAAATCAACCTACAATGAAAGCAGTGTCCTTCAAAGCAGCCGCATCATTCTTGATTGGAATGTTTCACCAAGCCGAAGCATCCCAAGAAGTACTGCAGCCTCTACCTTGCTGGAGGGTTGAAGATGCTGGGATCCAGCATTGGGGAAGGATAACTGGGCTCCAACATCAGCAATGAGCAGCAGTAAGGCCTCTGAGACCAGGCTCCAAGGGCAGTAGGACAGCAGCAAGGTGGAGAGGATAGAGCTCTGAGTCAGCCAAGGGTGGAGGCAGTAGCAGCAGCAGCAAGAAGAAGGCAAGAGAGCTCTAGAAGGCAACAATGTTCCAAGAGTGGCTTCAACTGCAGGTCAGTAGAGGATAAGGGAAGAGCAAGGGCCTCATCCTTGCACTTCTTTTTATCTGGTCCACCATTGGAAAGCTCCACCCACTCTGGGCTGGATTTTCCGCATCAATTAAACAAGCACCCGCAGGCTTGTTCAGGGTCCTGCTACAACCGTTGATTCTTAACACCTGGGCCCCAAACAGCCTGAGACTGCCAAATTGACACCCGAATCTAACCATAACAGTACTGACCTTATATTACTACTTACCAATTTATTCTTAAAAGTTAGGACATATTGAAACTATGTACTAGGAAGGTAACTGCAGAAAATATTATTAGGGCAAATAACAAATTGAATATAGATAACTAAGCATCATTAAGGATTTCTTTAGACAGAACATTTATAATAAAGTCACTGATATTTAACTGAAAACAATGAGATATGCTCTGCTTTAAGAAATAAAATGCTTTAAGAAATAAAATGCAAATCAATATGTCAACAGAGTTTCATACAACATATGATGATGTCATTGCTATTTTGCTGCTCTGCAATATTGCTAATTTGGTGGAATGATTTGTGCCTCTTCTAAAGGAGAATGTTGTAAGAAACTAAGCTGAATTCATTAATACAATATAAAGCTTCCATATGCTTTCATAAAATATTGGTTTGTGAGTATGTGTGTGTGTGTGTGTGTGTGTGTGTGCGTGTGTATGTGTGAGAGAGAGAGAAAGAAGAAACAACCTGCAAGAAAGTTTCAGAAAGCAGATCATCAGTTTTTTGCAGATTTTTAGAATGATTTTCCTGAATTTTTTCCTAGATCTGAGAATTCAGACTGGTAGGATTGTCAACAAAATCCAGGATACTTAATAAAATTCTAACATTACATAAGTAATAAATAAAAATCAGAAGTATTTCTTAAATATTGCAAATGGTTTCATGTAATTGTTGTGATATATTTACTCTTTATTTGAATTAAATTTAAGTAGAATCCTGCATATGTCAGGTCTCGCAAAACTTAGGGCTGACCTTTATTGTAGAGTTCCCTATTTTATGTAATTTTAAGTCATCTAAGTTTGTTCCATACTATTCAAGATGATATGGATGGAAATTTAACAGTGAAACAAGCTCAGTTTATAATATCTAGAGGCACTTAAGTCTCTATATCATTGATTTGGAAAAAAGAAACAGTCATGTTTGGGATATAGTCATATAGTGTGACAGTCACAGACATTGACAAATTGTTTATATTTGCATAGTATGAAGCCTTTGGGATTCAGCAGTTCAACTTTCTGTGCAATGGCTATACAGGATCTCACTTTCTGTGAAGAGAAGGGGAGTAAAGCTTTCTTATTTACTGTCTAACAAACTGCTTTCTTCTTTGTTATCTAACAAACAGCAGCAAAGCTGAACATACAAAATAGGAATGAATAAACCCCGATGCTTTAAACTTTTCAGTTGGTATCTACAAGATGAAAAGGAAAGTGATTACAGGGGTTCAGATTTTAGGTGAGGTGGCTCAGAGATTAAGACTCTCCCTCGCAAGCAGAAGGTCCTCAGTTCAAATCCTAAGTCATACATAAAAACACCAGGCAGAAATGGTAGTGACCTGCACTTGTGGTCCTGGTGCGTGGAGCCTGGGAAATCCCAGAGGGGAGCAAAAAAGAGGTAGAACCAATCCAGGATGATACTCTGAATTCACACTTTATCCTCCACAGGGACACACAGTGCCCTCTGACACACACACACACACACACACACACACACACACACACACACACACACGAATAAATAAATGAAAGTAGAATGCTTGAAAAAGATTTAGGTAAGAGTATGTGTTTCTTGAATATTTCCAAGTCTCATGAATCTACTCTTTCCTGTTAACAAACTAAGTATATGCTAAACAGAGTTCTGAACTTTTGAAATGCAACACTTGAGCAAGATTTCAGGAGTTTTTATTTCAGGAGTGCAGACAACGAAAAGTAGTTCAGATTATTTAGGACTGTAATAAATGTCTTGAATGGAAAAGACTGGGTATTATAAGACTTGGCTTTGATAGAGAGGACTACTTTAGATTTGGAGCTCATGTAAGGCCTTTCTGAGGAGTGGATGTTTGCAAGAGCTCATCTTGAAGGATAAGAACTTGGACAGGCCTTTGGAAGAAGTTGCACAGTGGAACAACAAGCTCAAAAGCTCTTTACTCAGAAATAAATCACTGTTTTCAAGGAAAGAAAGGAGGTATGAGAGGCCAGAGAGTAGAATATGGAATTGGACAGGCAGGCAAGGGCATACTGCGAGATCATGAGTGGATCTTACGAATCTCAGCAAGGAGTATGGATTTTTTTTTTTTTTAAACAAACTGATCCTGGAAGATTTTAGGGTTTTGAAGGGCAAACAAATGTTTTGCTTTCCCTTTACAGAGATCTTGATGCTCAATGGATGAATAGATTTGTTATGATAAGAACAGTAGTAGAAAGCAAGGTTCTGAAAAAAAAAAAACAACAATGATGCATATTTGCCATATTGTAAAAATGATCTCACAAATGGTAATAATGTCTGCAAGGATGAAAATTGTAAAGTAGTTGGGCTTAGAAGTTTTAGTCTCAAGGAATTGTGTGGGTGTGGTATTACCGAAATGGAGAAAATTGGTTGAGAAACCAAGTTTAAGTAGGTCAGGACCAGAGACGTAAGTCTGAGTTTTCAGTCTATAGGTAGTATTGTAACTTAAGCTTTAAACTGATGTGGTTACTTAGCTAGTGAGAATGAAAGTTATCTTCCTTTTCAAATTCTTTGATAACTTCATACATGCTGCAAAGATTTTAAGTCATTTTCACCCCATATTACCTGATTTTCTCCCCTTCCTTCTCTCATTGAAAGTCTTCTTCTCAAGGAATCTCTCTTGCACTTTCTTTCTTTTTTTTTTACTGTCATTTTTAGTTTTAATAAAATAATTCATATTACATAGAGTACCATGTCCATCCATTTAGAAATATTTTCTATAAAAGCTTAGTATTTGCTTGAGAATTAGTCCACTATAACATTTCTACAGAAACAGAGCTCCTACTTTCACCACCATTCTTAACTGAAAATTTTTAAAATACAGAAAAGTACAAAAAATAAAACAGAATTAGTCAATATCTTCATATATTTACTTGCCATCTTTAAAAGAAATGAATGCTTATATAAAAAGCTGAAGCCCCTTCCCACCCACCTCCTACACACTCCCTTCCCTTCTCCACTCTTCACAGGCCAATTCTCAGGAGTTTGGTCTGTATTCTTCTCATGCATCTAAAAAACATTTACTCCTTTGCACTTTCATGTTTTTTTGATATGTTTGTTATCCATGGAGTTTCATGGGAGTTGCCTTTATTACCATATGTCCTTGGGGTTAAAAAAATTAGTAGTCCCACCCAGTTATGACTTCTGCAAGATACAATTACGAATTCCCTGAAGATGTACACAATAGTGGCACGACAGTTGTGAGGGTAACCAACTACTTTCTAATTAGATTTAAGATCTGCTTTTTATTAAGAAACTCATTGTTTGTATTGGAAATCAGATGAAAGATAAATTTTGAGACACGTGAGTCAAAAAGAGGGAATAGTTTATATAAAAATCATGTGAGTAAATGGACTTTGCATGCCTTGTGCAATGTCCAACACACTATTGACCCCACAAAGTCTAGCATGGACTAAAGGCAATAGGATCATTGGAGGCAAGGGATTGACAGCCACAGTAGTGTTCCTATGCTTAAGTGGGACACAGGAAAGGGTTCTGGGAAATGCCACTGGGTCCTTGCACCTCATCGGAGAGTGGGACCCAGAGGAGAGTTGGTCATGCACATTTAAGGATGCTCCGGGGATGGGAGGGGGAGGCACTGGGGGATGGGGAGGGAGGGGGAGGGGAGGGGGGGCAAAGGGTGGTGGGAGGTCGGAGGGAGGGAGGGGACGGGTGTACCTGTTAAGTCTGTATGAGTGGAAATAAAAAAAGAAGAATCATGTGAGAATTCATGTAAGAATGAAAATAGGAAAGCATCTATTATAGGCATAATATGGGAATTGTTAATGACATATGAAGACGGTCTTTGTCACGGTATATGAGGTAATTACATAAAAGCAGCTACAAGAACAGCTAAGAGTAGACAATGATATCAGTAAGCAGTACTCCTTTTGTATAGTTATCTTGGTAAGAAATCAAGATACAGGGCAAAGAACAAACATTCCAACATGTGGAATGAAGGGAGGATTCTGAAAGTTGAAGACATGCCTATTTAACTCTACATGGAAAAGGAGACATTAGCAAAGAGGAAAGAGAAGTTCATTGATGTGAAGGTGAAATTCCTTGAATGGAAGGTGCTGCAGTGCACCGGATTCTTCCAGGAATCTTCATCCACAGACATACCTTAGCTCTTATAGTACCTTAGATGCTAGAACAGGCAACTGTGAGATGCATGAAAATCTCTTACTCAGAAATGATTGTGATCTTATAGAAGAACCATACAGTTAAAGTCTGGCATTAGAAGAAACAAATTACAGAATCACAGAACACTGGAGAAAATTTGCAGTGGCTTTCTGAGTAATACTGTCATCTGCCTCTCATGTGGGTCTTCAAATCTGATTATTCATCACCTTATTTCTATTGGCAGTTTTTGAGGAGTAGCAAGTTGATGACTGACTTGACTTTAATAGAAGGAAAATATTAGATGCTAGGATAAAATGTGCTACCAAAAATAACAAAAAGACCAATAATTTTTAAATACAATGCCTTAGGTTGTATTGTCTTTGCAGTTCTAGTTTCCTGAACCAAAATCCCTTTTCTTCTCAAAAGTTCAAGATTCTCCATGTAGAATACCTTTGAAATGTCAGTTCATTTCTTTTCTTGTGTTCTTGTATTATAAATGTCTATTATTGCAAATGATTTCAGTAGTTTTCCAATTGTTTAGCTGCAGGGAGTAGCTATTTGTTATGATTATCCTGAAGGACAGAGTGTGGGCAGAGGGGGCACTTGATCTCATTTTTCAGTGGTCACTATCATTAGCATTGACCTTTTTAGACTGTCTGTGCCTGATATTTGGAAAACCTGGGAAATTTTACCCAGACAGAGTCATGGCTTTGCTCTTTTGCCCTTATTACCCCTGACACTTACCTGTATTAGTAATTGATACATGGTCTATCATCTTTCAGATGGCCACCTCTCAGGCTGAGACTGGGGTACAATGTTCTTCATTTCCACCCCAGGTCTGTGTTGGAAGATAAGAGACTTTTAGGCCTACTTGATAGAATATATCATATCTTTTTTATTATATTTTTTAAATTTGCTATTCTTTGCCAATTTCATTCATGTATATAATGTGTATTGGTCATTTCACCTCCACTATTCTCTCTCACCCTCTTCCTATCCCCACTGAACACCTTCTTTCCAACAAATCCCTCTCCTAGTTTCATGTTAATTTTATTTCTTTGCTTCGTGTTTTGCTTGCTTGCCACCCACTGAGTTTGGTAAAGGCTGCTTGCATGAGCATAAGGATTAATTCAGTTAATATGGACAATGTCAATCAAAAAAATGACTCTTCTCCTTCACCCCCCAAAACTTTCTGATGGGGAGTATGAGCCCCAAACACCCCTCTTTAGGGACATATAATCTTAACTGTTGCTTTTTCACTTCAAAGAAAAGACAGTGCATTAACATGTTTTCATATCATTCATTCCTGAATTTCAAAAAACTGGGGTTCTGAGCCTGTCAAGAGACTGTACTCTTCCGTCAAATGTTTAGGTTTTACTCCATGCTAGAGCCTTAGAAACTCATACACTGTAATTAGTTTCTGAGCTACATATTGAAATATGATGTCATGAATAGCTTCTGAATAATGGTGGTTAAAGCCGTGGCTGCTCCTCCAGGGTATATCAGAGCTAGAATATTTAAGGATTCTCATTGCCTTTATCTTGGCACACAGTGACCCTAGATAATAAGGAGCGCTACTATATCATATACTAATATACCATTTGAGGCTCTCTGAAAGTTACTGTAGCTCCTGCTTGGATGTAACTACAGTGATTAACTGGAGATGAGGAAGAGACAGAATTACAGCCCTACTTTCCACGGGAGTCCTGAGAGTCTGCACAAAGTAGATAACTAATTACAGGGGATTGGTATGGGTTGAGAGGGTTGAAAACAACATATGGAGTAAGATATTTATTATGGATAATTTGCCTCTAAGTAATACTGCAAAATTAGTTGTTTTATACACACTTCAAAAATCACATGTAATAGTTTTGATACCATAATATCAAAAGGAAAAGATGTTATTTTATATTATTTGCCATCTATGGTAGCTGCTGAACAGTCCTGAACACTTCTTTTAAGGCACTGTCCAGTACTGCAAAGAATCAAGGTCTTGCTAGATTCACAGAGGCTCTGCTTTGCTCCTAGACTAGAACATACTTGCATATAATATTGTGATTTTTATGTAACATAGCATATTTATTTATTTGCAGCATGGCTTTTTATACCCTTTTTCCTGTCTCTTTTTCTAGTATCTAGATCTGTGTTTATAGATCTTTGCCATTTAAAATTAATCTACTTCTGATATTTAACTTGCAATTCTTTTCTAATGACTTTATTACTATTCCTTCTTAATATTTGTACATTTGAATAATCTTTTCATTATTAGTTTTAGATCTTTAATGAAGATGTTGGAAAAAGAGCCCAATTTTATTCTCTGTAGATATCTTCTAAGCGTTCTACCATTTCTTTGATTATAACCCTGTATTTCTAATGTTAATGAAATTTTCAATGGATCCAAAAGTGCTTCTCTAAAGTAATTTGTATTAATTTTTCAGTGTATGACATGGTATCAAAACCTTAAAATTTCTCAGCAGTTCCAGGAATCTTAGACATCATTGTGTTCATGATTATATAAATAACCTTTAATTTTGCATATCTGTTCCCCTAGTTAAGCTGTTTTCTTAACTCAGCGAATCAAATGCTCATAAAGCAAATGTCAAGCTGAAATTAATATGTTTAGAAATAAGCACGATGGTGACGTGCAGTCATCAATACCTAAATGCCACGAGGAAAGATTTTCTGCACTGCAAGTATTTAAAGACCATTAAAAAATGCTGAGATCCAGTATTGTGAGCTTTTCTGCCTTTATCAGTTCTATGAGTCTGATGCTATACTTGTGAGCCCAGAGCAATCTTTCATTTCCTCTACATTGAAAATATATTGAAGTATAATGGCTCAATGTAAAACATGGGATACTTTTATGATTTATAGATTATGACCTTATTCTCAACTTGATATTTGATAAAGTGTCTCGTGAGAATTTAGACATCTATCATGTCTGTTAGTAAGCTTTCAATCAGTTGTATGAAATGCCTGCAACAATTTAACAATAATACAAGCCTACTCTTCATACCTTTTCTTTGGTGTTGCTATAGCAGAGAGTAAGTAGACATTCAACCAATATTTTCTGAATGTACTGCATGTTAAAAAGACAACGAAGTTATGAAAGATACATGATTACTTTAACTTGGAAATTCACATATCTGTGTGTGTGTGTAATATGTACGAGAGAGAGAGAGAGAGAGAGAGAGAGAGAGAGAGAGAGAGAGAGAGAGAGAGAAATCACCCAAAAGTGTACATTTGGAGACTGTATGTCAATTATGTCAATGTTGAATGTCTTCCTCAGTTACTCTACACATTATTATTTGAGACAGTGTCTCTTATTGAACCTGGAGCTCGCTAATTCTGGTGATTGACTGAACATCAAGCCATGCTCCTGTCTCTGCCTCCCAGTGCTGGGGATACACACACATGCCATCATACTTAGCTCTTATGAGTGACGGATATCAAAATCTAGGTTCTTATTCTTTCACAGCAATTCATTTTCCCACAGAGGCACCTCCCAGACCTGAAATTCTCATATATTATGTATAGAAACTTCTTAATAACAGTGATTGTCACTGACTGTCTCTTTATGTATTGTTTCTTTCATTTTAGAAGCAATTATATTTCAAGCCTGCATTTAGCTGAACAATTTACAATATCTTTCTTTGAATGGGGTAGATAATAGTTACAAATTGTATTTAAGTAAGAACCTTTGGCTGGTGATCTAGCTTGGGGGTTAGGCTTCTGCTTTGTAAGTAGAAAAACCTGAGTTTTGATCCCCAGATTCCATGTAAAAATGCCAGGCAGAAATGATGGTGGCTTGTACATACATCCTGGAATATGGAATCTGGGAAAACCCAGAGCAAAGCAAAAAGGAAGTAGAGTAGTTAAGGATGATTCCTGAATTAAATATTGGACTTCTACAAGTGTACTCTACACACACACACACACACACACACACACACACACACACACACACACATACACACACAATTACAGGTACAAAAAAATAAATAGGGACTCTTTTTCATTTTTTTAGATGCTATGTATAGAGGAAGTCTATCATAAATTAGTTTGCACATCTTTATTGGAGTAACTGCGTACAATTTGATACATGAATCCAGTGTATAATGATCAAATCAAGGCAGTTTGCATTTCTACCTCCTGTAGACATTCAAATTTTAAAATTAGATTTATTTCATGGACATACAAAAACTTGAAATGTACATTTTTATGAGGTATGTGTGATGCCTCAAGATTTTGAATAACATAGCAATAACTAGTACATCCTTCATTTTGAAAGCTATTTCTTCCATTTCTTTTCTTTGCATTTTATTCTTTGTAATTATATCACGAATACTTCAAAAAGCCTCTGGCATTAAGAGCTTGTTACTTTGCCACATTCACACTAATTTTAGCAAGTTATGTCTGCTACTTTCTGTCATTTACGAAGGTCTTGGAAAAAGAGGACCCAAGTATTGAAGTTATTAGCTTGATATTGGTATTTCCTGTAAAATGTGTCACCAGTCTTTCATAGGAAATTGAAAAAGAGACAGTTCCTTTTCCAGGTGTGTATTTTTCTATGAAAAACAATCAAGAATAATGAAGAGACCAATGGGCAAATGCAGACAGAATTTGAGACAGTGTTCTGATATACTTTCAGTCACCAGTGACCAACAAGAAAGAAATAAAGGAAGAAATACAAGAGTTAAGAGGTATTTTATTGATAAATTCCAACTCATTAAAAACAATAGTTGTGATTACTAACATTTTTCTTTTCCAGTCTGATAAAGTTAGTCATCTAGCTATTTTACAGGCAATCCAAACTCAGTTACTTTTCAGTGAGAGAATGATTATTATTCATTCTTAATATGATGAGAAAACTGTGTGTGGAAAATAATAAAAACAAAGATACAAGCAAACGACCTATATTTCAGGTGTACTGAAGAAAAAAAATAATAAGTCACATTCTATTAAAACAAAAGCATTAATGACAAAAATCTGTATAACAAAAAATATTAGAAAGTCCTGGCTGATAAAAGGTTTACTTATGAAATAACTTAAGCAATTAAATTTGGAAATAGGAAGGACTTGGCTGTTCCTTGAAAATGTTATTGCTTCATTTACTTATTCTTTCATTTACCAAAATTGAATTGGGTAATTTTGTCTCAGGCACGGTTAAAAGAATTTGGAATATTATTTTTTGCACATTGAATAATATTTCCCTTTTCAGAGTCCAGATTATAATAGTAAGAGACAGTTTAAAATTTTATTTATTATTTATTCAATTGTCCCTGTATGCGTGTGTGCGCATGTGTATATGTGTGTGTGTGTGTGTGTGTGTGTGTGTGCGTGTGTAGAACCACGGACGAATTCGGGAACCACCATGGACCGCCTCCACCTCCTCTTTGATTACTCTGCCCCGGGATTCACAGGCTACACCCTACCAGGACCAGAAACACAGGCCGCCCCCGCTTCCGCCTGGCGTCTATACATGGGGTCTAGGATCCGAACTCAGGACCTTCCGCCTGCAAGGCGGAGACTTAACCCAGAGCTACCTGTCCAGCCCCAGTAAGAGACAGTTTAAAAGAAATAAATATATACCTCCTCACACAGAAATAGAGAAAAACAAACTGTGAAAATGAGAACATTTGAGAACTGCTTGAATTTATGTTCATGGGTATTTCTATTGTCTAGATAGGCTTGTCTGATGAGATATTGGACCAGAGACATAATTCTTCAGAAAGAGGGGAAGAAGGCTGAGGTAAAAACAAAAATGTATTTCTTTAAACAGGAACATGCTCAGTGCATTCTCTCAATAGCTGAATGAGGACCAGCAATCCTTTATTGTCAATGAGGCTGTAGGGACCCCTTTTACCATGCCACTTGTAATTTTCATAGAAATTCCAAGCATAGCAGTCTTACAGTGAAAAATGTCATTATGAAAATGCTCATTAAAAGATACAGTATGTCATCTGTGACCACTTCCTAACCATTAAATGATCACTACATAGCTAATATACAGTTCTATGCTAAGACATTTAAAATTTGCTTCTTCCTAAAATTTCCACAATGTAATTCTTAAGATAATTTTTTATTGTGACTTACTCATTATCATTTTAAAACCTTTTGATTTTTAATCTTGATTATCACCTTGAGGGAATCTGTGATCAACTGAAAGATGCCTCTAGATGGATTCATGAAGACACTTCCAGGAAGGATTAGCTAAAGGTAGACCATCCACCTCAGGGTGGGCCTCCACATTCTGACAGGAAACACAGATATAAAGAGGCCTGAGGACAAACCAATGCTGCTTACATGGCTGCCTTTAGAGTTTGCTGCATAATGCCTCTCTCTGTTGCTACAGCTGCCATCCTCCACTGACAGTAGATTACCAATTACACAGCTTTCCAGCATGGAATGAGGACCAGTGATATTCTATGAACCTTTCAGACCCGAGCATCAGAGTGAAGCTACAGTCATCCTCTTTCAGGATGGCAAAATCTTTCAGCGTTTTGAGGATTATTGTTAGATTCCCAGTCCTAATGGTCATAAACCATTGTAGCAAATACTTTATCTTTTACAATACATATACATTATATATTATATACCACATATTATGTTTCATGCATATATATGTCTATTTATATACACATATATACAAATATATATACACATATATATTTGCAATTTATATATATCCTCAGTTTATATTGTTTCTAGTCCTTGGCCTATTGGTGACATATAAGGAAAGTCATGAACACATTAGACATTGTGAGATTTGTTCTGTAACTTTCATTTTGTTAACATGTTTTTAAACATGTTCTTCAGAGATAGCAATATCATGTTGCAATACCAAAAGATTAGATACCAGTGCTATAGGACTCTGTCCTATAAAACCATAGTCTCTTTTCTAAAATGATCCCATTGTGTTCTTTGGGATGTTTTTTATAGCCTGAAGAATGTCAGTAGTTTCAAGAAATGATCTTAAATGAGGGAGCTGATGCCCAGGGATTTCATTCCCCCATCTCTGTTTTGGAATTATGATTTCAGAGAACACTTAAAATACAGCTCTAATTCATCTTGGGTTGCAAAAGACTTGGAAATCAATCTTAATTTTATCCCAACATCACAATTCACCATGGGTATTTAATTATATTTCACCCTCTACTCACAAACATATAAATTAGATATAAAAAACAAAGATAGCTCTCTGGAAATTCTCTTCTCTTCTTTCAAGGCTTCCTCAGCATATAGAGCTGATCAAACCCTGGAAGTGGGTTAGAATGGTCTTTTATTCCATTTTATTTTCTAATCTTTTATGTAAGTATTAAGCTTTGAACTCTTCCTTCTTTGGAGATTTACTTTGACATAACATATCAAAATTTTGGAACACAAGCCTCATTCTATTCCTCAAATGTAACTTTCAAGAGGAAAAATCTTTGGCTTTCTAAAACTGCTATTTTTTTCTGTGAATTTCAAAAAGTTTTCTTAAGAAATACAAACTAGCAAATTGGCTTTTCTGCTCCAATTTGGCCATGTCCTGTGAGCAAATTTTAATTGGGTACAAAAACATGTCTTTTAGTATATTTAAAGCTTACTCCAGCACATAGTAAATAAGGTCAACTGTTGAGTTACATGTATATCAAGACTAATGAGAACTGTTTTCGTAAACAACACACAAAATAACTCTATTTAATAAACATATCCTTTCAGAATTCACTAGCTGATACTTACAGACCTAAAATTTCATAAAGTTTGTTAAAATATTAGGAATCATTTATTTACTCATGCAGCACATTCTTATTGGACTTCTTTATACAAATATTACTGCCAGAGAAAAATGCAAATTTCTTTGGAACATTACTGTTCAAATATGAAAAATAGGCAATATGTCGTGATATACATGAAGTTCCTGATTATTGAATGTGATTGTCTTTAGAGAGATGACTGTATTTAGTCATCAAGATGGCTTGTGCTGGGTCCCCTTTCATTGTTAAACACATGTCTCTTTTCAGATTTCTTTTCATTCTTGAGTTTTTTTTTTCATTTTTGCTTGCAAATATTATCTGGTTGACAATAATCTATAAGGCTAAACTTCCAGTCCTGATTTCACCTATGATCTGAAGACCTGAGAAACTAATGCTTGGATGCCCATGTTGTTTCTAATCCAGAAGCAAAGCTGAACTACAGTTTTTCTCCAAATCTACGCTATACGTATCATAAATTCATGATATAACGGTATTAGCTTATAACCTGAATAGCTTTCATAAATTCATTCTTAATTCTCTCTATTGAAATAAACATATCTTTCCTGACTTTGCCTCATCATTCTTGAACTCTGCTAATGGATTTTTGAAAATATTTCTTAAGTTCTTATTAATAAAACTCATCTTTATATTACTTATGATAGACTATTCTTGATTGATGCTATCTAAATCTTATTCAATATTTCTTCTGCTGACTTCAGGAATAAATGACTTTCTTTTACTAATATAAGGTCCATGATTAAATAAAAACATAAATTGTCCTCAAAATAAAAATGTTTTTGCATGCACGAAATCTCAAGTAAGTCTAGATATTACAAAACAATTAAAATGCAGAAATTTATATATGTTCTCCAAATTATGCCTTGAGCCTATAGAGACATTTCTCTGAAATTCAGGGTTTTGGGTCTTTTTTTTTGAGTTCTGGAATGAGAAGCCCAGAGTATAATGATAAGTGTTCAGTGCATCTTTTGGAAAGTACTGCTTTTGTTCATAGAAAGCTCTGTGGAGGCAGAGGCATTGTGCTTTTCTTTCTCCAGAACATAGGAGAGTATCTGGATGGTATTAATCTTTCAGTTCCGATCTGTGGAGCCAACAAGACTGTACTTGTAGTTTTTCATGGAACAAGTCATTTAAATTCTTTTCTGCAACAATGCCTTAGAAAACAAAATGTTCAATTTTGCTTCCCTTTGCCTATTGAGCATAATGACTAGGATTCTTCATGAAAACGGTATGAAGCACATCCAAGACAAATTCCGAAATTTCCTGACTTGTTTTGAAAGCATGAAGTTCAAGCTCAATGGAAGAATTTAAATATTGTCTTTAATATACAAAACAAAAAATGGATGAGAAAGGAAGATTTTTTTGTTGCATCTGTAGTCCATTATATGTAAAAATTTCTTGTTCTACATATTAAAATATTTATATAGCTTTGAAATAAATATATTTTAGATTAAAAATGTGTGTTTCCAGGGTTATAAATATAAAGTGCTATATCTAAAAGAGGTCAGAATGCAGAATATAAGAAAAGTTTAGAGTTAAGAGCTTAGTTGCCAAACTTACCACTCTTATTTATAATTCTCTTGAAACTCCCTGTATTACTTATCCTTATGAAACTTTTAACATTATCTTTAGAGTATCATTGCTTGGAAATCCATAAATGACCAACTCCTTTCCTTTTACTCCAATACATTGTCTTAATTTTTATTTCTGTGTTTCAGATCTGAGATCAAATTCCCATTCTTTTCTTATTTTTATCAAGAATACTCATTTTTCTTGGTGTTTAGTTTTCTAAGTTCTTTGTGCACTCTGGACAGCAGAGTTCTATCAGATGTGTGGTTAGTGAAGATTTTCTCCCATTCTGTGGGTTGCCTTTGAGCTCGTGTTATAATCTCTTTATCTGAACAGAAGCTCTTTAATTTCACAAGATCCCAACTGTTGAGAGTTGGTAGCAGTGACTGTGCCATTGGACGTCTGTTTAGGAAATGTTGGCCTAGCCCAATCAGCTCGAGGGAGTTCCCTATCCTTTCAACTATGGTTTTTATAGTCTCTGGCCTTATATCAAGGTCTTTGATCCATTTGGAATTAAGTCTTGTACATGGTGACAAGTACGGGTCCAGCTTTAATCTTCTGCATGTGGAGATCCACTTTTGCCAGCACCATTTGTTGAAGATGCTGTTCTTTTTCCATTGGATTCTTTGGGCCCCTTTGTCAAAGACCAAATGGCTGTAATTTTGTGGGCTTATATCTGGGTCTTCAATCCTTATCCATTGATCTGTGTGTCTATTTTGGAGCCAGTACCAGGCTGTCTTTATAACTATGGATTTGTAGTATAGACTTAGGTTTGTTATGGTAATACCTCCAGCAGTGTTTTTGTTACTCAGGATTGTCTTTGCTATCCTGGGTCTTTTGTGCCTCCATATGAACTTTGAGATTGTTTGGTCAACTTCTTTGAAGAATTGCTTTGGGATTTTGATTGGTATAGCATTGAATCTGTATATTGCCTTTGGTAGGATGGTCATTTTTACGATGTTGATTCTGCCAATCCAGGAACAAGGGAGGTCTTTCCACCTTCTGGTGTCTTCTGCTATTTCTTTCTTTAGGGTTTTAAAGTTTTTGTTGTAAAGGTCTTTTACCTCCTTGGTTAGGTTTATACCAAGGTATTTCATTTTTTTAGGGGCTATAGTAAATGGGATTGTTTCTCTCAAGGCTTTTTCACTTCTTTCATTTTGGGCATATAGGAAGGCCTCTGATTTTTGCACATTTATTTTGTATCCTGCCACCCTGCTGAACTTCTCAATTAGTTCCAGAAGCTTCCTGGTGGAGTTTTTGGGATCCCTCAGGTATAAGATCATGTCATCTGCAAATATGGATAGTTTGACTTCTTCCTTGCCGATTTGAATCCCTCTTATGTCCCTTTCTTGTCTTATGGCTTCAGCTAAGACTTCAAGTACAATATTGAATAGAAGTGGTGAGAGTGGACAGCTTTGTCTAGTTCCTGATCGAAGTGGGAATGCTTCCCATTGTTCCCAATTGAGCATAATCCTTGCTGTGGGCTTGTTGTATACAGCTTTCATTATATTGATAAAGGTTCCTTCCATTCCTACTGTCTCCAGCATTATGATTAAGTTCACAGACTTTTGTTCCTGATCATTTACTACTGAGGTGGTATGATCTCACCAGAAGAGGAGGGCATATAGTCTGGCAGATAAAAAGTAACCATTGTGCAAATTGGTGATAGACCCCTCCCTCACTGTGGTTTCCCACTTTTATTACATCTATCTTTGAATGTGCTTTTATCACAAGACTCTAGTTTAACAGCTTTTTGTCTCTGGCCAGGGGGTAACATACAATGCCCACCAGGATGGAGTGAAGGGCATTGCAGGAGCAGCAAAACTGCAAAAGAAAACTAACAAACCACAATCCAGAACTTCAGAGACTCTATATCAACCACCTAGAACTAGGCCAGCTTAATCTCTCCCCATCCTGAAGCTCAGGGAAATTTGTGGAAGAGGGGGCGGTAAGAGTGTAAGAGCAAAAGGATGGGAGGAGCAATGATATGTAAGATACTCCATACAAGTTAGGGCCGAAGCAATCATAATTGGACTTTACATGCCCAGCGCATTGTCCAACACACTATTGACCCTACAAAGTCTAGCATCTGCTAAAGGCACCAAGATCCTTGGAGGCAAGGGATTGGCAGCCACAGCAGTGTTCCTATACCTAAGGGGAACACGGGAAAGGGTTCAGGGAAAGGCCACTGGGTCCTTGTACGTCATCGGAGAGGAGGGCCCAGAGGAAAATCAGGCATGCACAAGAAAGGACTCTCTGGGAATTGGGACGGGAGGCACTGGGGAATGGGAAGGGAGGGGGGTGGGGAGGAAGAGCAGGGGGTACAGGGGGAGGAGGAGGGAGGGAGGGAACTGGTGTACCCATTAAGTTTGTATGAATTGAAATAATAATAAATGTATTAATAAAAAAAGAATACTCATTTTTCAATTACAAACAAAATAGATTTTATGCCTTTGTGCTGACCTTCTCATCAACCATTCCTCTGCTCTCCCACCTTCCCCATCCAGACCACCCCCTCCTAACTTTCCCCTCTCTCATCAACCCTGCTGTGTCCCACCCTCCTTACCCTCTGCTTATGTCTATGTTGGTAAAAGAGTCAGACAGTTCTTTTTTTGTATATGTAAGTCTTCAATGGAAAGACAAAAAAAGAAAGGTTTCTCTTTCCTTGTCCAGTACCTTCCCAGAGACAGTCTCAGAGAGCAGTTGTTTCTTTTAAGATCTTCTAAGATCTAAGATCTAAGATCTTCTTCTAAGATTCCCTTGCAGGAATGTTGATATGTTCGTCAATGTCAATGTGCAGATCTGGTAGTAGAAGTTCTCAATGCATGAGCTTCCTGGCCTTGTCATGACTGGAGTGTATTGGTCAGAATTACCTCACCCCACCTTTAGGTTTTTACAATCTTATCACCCTCTCTTCTACAAGGTTCCCTAATCCTTGGTGTGGGGAAAGATTTTGATGCGCTGATAAGGGTCAAGCATTCCAGGCTTGTTTACATTCTGTACTTTGGATAGATGTGGTTTTCTGCCTCACTATTCTTTCATTGTAATAGAGTACATCTTGGTTGAATTCTGAGAGCTTTTCTTAAGTAAGGAATGTTTTGATGGTGTTTTATTTTCAACTTTTTACAGTTAACACTAGCATATCTATTTCTGTCCACTTATTTTCCTTTTACTATTATTTGGATGTGTATGCTTACAATATCAGAGATGAGGTCCTTGACAATATGTGGCTTAAAACCCACTCAGATAGTAATTGCTTGTCCGTGGGTCTTACCTATCTCTGTTTTTCCTCTAGATTCTTCTTAACCAGAGTTGTACTATTTGCAACATTCAATGTGATTCTTTTCCCCTCCCTTACACTTTATTAAAATATAGTTCCTTGCTTCATTCCCCTTATAGACCTTTCTTCATAATTGACTTATTCATCTATTTTTCTCTCTTCCTTTTTCTGTATTCCATTGGGGTCTTCTTCTCCCATGCCTCCAGCGTATGTTTCTTTGTGGTTTGGGTGTTATAGAAATCTCCCCTTAGTATATCATCTTGAGGATTTAGTGCTATGATTCACTTATAAAGGAGAACATTCAGCCTCTCCTTCTGTGCCTGGGATATTTTGCTCAGTACAATTTCTTCCAAATCCATCCATTTACTATTAAATTTCATTAATTTATTTTTTCTTGATAGCTGAATAATATTCCTTTATATATATCTACCACATTTTCATTATACATCATCTTCTGTCATGCATCTAGCCTGATTCCATTTCTTTGCTATTATGCTTTGGGATGAATAATGAATAGTCAGTTCCTTTATGTCATTTTTCTTCAAACTTATGGGTTTATGACAATGCTTGAATATACACATGTGTTTTATATTATGTTATTCCTCCAAACGGATGGTAATTTAACTTTCAACCTAGGTATAGAGACGTTTATCCATCTTATTTTTAGCACTTAATGAAGCACCTGAAACATAGTGGATGTATGATTATTATTTGTTGAATGAGCATATGAATATGACATTATTGTGAATTGTTAGCAGTGCAGTATGTTTGGAACATATGGCTTGCAAAGAATAGATAAGGTAGGAAGAAAATCAGACTGACTGCTTGAAAAGAGACCATGATAAGCCTACATTTTACAGTGTGTATAATTAAGAAAAAGAAAAGGCAATTTGGCACTATTAGGTAATGAGACATAAGGTCAGGAAAAAGTTTTCTCATTTCAGATATGCCAAGTTCATTGGCAAACATTCCTATAAATATCCTATGAACAGGCTGACGTTATGACCATCTGTTTTCATTCCCCAGCAGATTTTCAACCAAAGTTGCACCTCCCTCTGAGAGGAAAGTTTCAGGATGCCTTCTTGATTTGCCACTACAGCAGCTGATGGGAACTAGGAGACTATATGTCATCTCTAGAGAAGCAACGGCTATGGAAAGTGTTGGCTCATGTAGTGAATAAAAGTTGAAATAACTTCCTATTCAGAAAACTCCATCATGCATTACCTCAGCTTGTGGTCTGTGGTATTTAATATGGCTCTGATCCAATTTCATTGGCCTCTACAAATCACTTGGAAGTAAAGTTCTTGAGGTGGTAAACAGCATGATGTTGAAAAGATCCTAAAGGTATATTAGTGGTGAGCAAAAGAATATGAACTAAAGAGCAAGGTGTACATTTGGGACAAGTGCTATTGCTTCACAGCATAGAGAAGACAGAGAAAGAAAATAGGATGACTAATGACATCAGTGCATTATATGAACAAATGACTCCACGTGAAGTCAGAACAAAAGCAAAGTTTTGTCAAGTCAGAATGGAAAACATCATTTCTACTTTCTCTGTGATCCTTTTCCTTCACTTAGCTCTCCATTTCAAGACTCAGGCGTTTTGTAATGTCCATGTTATTTTCTCTATGCCTATTCATTTTCAGCTTCCATTCACTTAAAAACTCTCAGAAACTTTATTTTTTGCTTTTTTCTATTTTTCTGCTTTTAAAAGCATGTTGAGTACTCATGTCTGCTTTCTTCCATTCCCCCTTCCTCCCATCCCTTCCCTTCCCTTCATCAGTCCCTGACACTCCCTCCCTGCTTCTATGGATTCCAGGGTTCACTCTGGCTTTTTAACTCTTGTTGGAATTCAGGCCTCTGTGGCATATCAAGTTTCCTCTCTTCAGGCTATCCACAGACTACCTAAGAACTCAAGAAAGACTGAGAACCTACAGTGGCTGGGGTCTAAAGCTGGATGAGTAAAAGGAAACTTTAATGTGTGTTTCATAGAAAAATTAAGTAGTACAAAGTTCCTATGTACACCACTCTGAATTACTTTTATTACTGCCATATTAGCAGGGGACATTTGCCATGAGCCAACAGTAATACATGATTATTAACTAAATTTAAGAATTCATTCATTTTTCTTCATTAAAGTTAATGTTATGCTTCTGTCCCAAGGCCTCAGTCAGCCTGCTACATTACTTTCAGTTGCTTCATTAGACACATTTTAACAGGTAATTTCTGAGTGATTTGCTGTTTTAGATGACCTTCATAGGTTTGAGGGTACTAATCAGCTATGTTTTAACTTGTCACCCCCGCGTTTTATCTGGCGTTTTCTCTCGATGTGTACTAAAGTTATAAATTACTAGGAAATGACTGTAGTCAGAAGAACTGTTTCCATCACATTATACAAGGATATACATATTAAAATGTCATTACTGTTAATTTTGTTTTTGTGAGGTTATACCACTATAAATCTATTATTTTCTCCTTTTTCCTCTACATTTTGGAAGTCATTAGGTATAACCAGGACCTGAGATATGGTAGTGAGATTTCATGAGATCACAATAACTGCATTGAGTATTTGGAATTCTGACTGAACATAAATCTGGTTTCCAGTATTTATTCATTCTTTCATTTATACAACTGATTCATAAATATTTATACTTTGGTTTATAATAAATATTACTTTTTTATCAAAATGTTCCAGATATGTCCTTAGGGTGGTTTTTTCCGGCTAGATACTGCATTGCTTCAACATCTTCCATTAATGTGTGACTCTATGAGTGTGCATGTGATTGTTTTCCCAACTTTCTTGTGCTGTAAGATTCTCAGTGCTTATCTTGTACATTTTCTGCTGAGGTTCTAAAATTAGCCATCTCCAAGGATCTTAGTTCCTTACTAGAATGATAAGGAACAATATTAGAAATGAAGTCTGAGCTGGGGAAATGGGTCTGTGGCTAAAATGGTTGGTATGAAAGCTTGAGGTCCTGAATTGGAATTCCCAGCACTTATTCATGTAGCCAGGCACTGGGAGGGCAGAGACAAACAGGTTTGGGAGGCTTTGTGGGGGAATAGAACTCATCTAACTTGAAAGTAGAAGGGAGGTTTTGTGGGAAGAGGAGGGAGCATAAGAAAGAGGCAAGGAAACAGGGGAGGGCAGAGAATTGGGAGGTGATTAAGAGTAATTTGATTTCCTGAATCATTCCCCGTGCTTCACTTTTCTTCTCAGGATCTCATGATCATATCTACAATACTTTCATGCATATCTTCACCTCCTTAAACTGTAGGTCACATGTACTTTTGAAAGGAATGTGTGCTTAAATTCTTCTTGGACATTCTTTCCTCTTCTCTTCTGTCTGCCTTAAACAAATAATATGTGGCTCATCTTCCTGGTGACTGAGAACTAGGAATGGAGCTTTTACATGACTCATTTACTGTTTTTTTTTAAAAGTGGAGTTAATGAAATGTCTTCACACTTATTAAACACTTTACATAAGATAGGGGACTTTGCCAATTAACCTTTCAAAGTTAAAGGTAAAAGTTTTTTTTATTGATGGCTATCTTAGAACACCCAAATCTTTCCCAAAACCATAGAAAAATTTCCAAATTATGATTCAAGAGTGTTTAATTTGTTTCAACTACTCACAAAGGATTAACTCTTACAATAATGAATAAAGAAAAATAAAGTATTTTCCCACTTCCCTCTTTTCTCTGCTGAGAATAAGGTATATTTGGGAAGCGAGAACCTTGGATTGAGCCCAGTTGCATTTGGGAGTTTTTCAATGGTACAGTTTTAATCCAATATTGCGTCTGGTGTTTAGGAAGCCAGACACATAATCTGTGTCTCTGCAGGGGAGGGAAGCATTTACATGCTCTTCTCGCCAAAGCTGTCTGCCTATTTTTGCCCAAAGACATAGTAACTATTTTTGGTTGCTTCATACTGTGACAAGGCCCGTGCTACATTAAATGCAATGAAGACATCTCAGGCAGAATTAACAGAGGACTTTTAAGGAACAATAATTTGAGAGAAAATATATAAGCAAGTCAGTTAAAATTTATAGTTGCTTCTTTTTACAGTATTGACTTTGGCACCCACATGAGGAGCTATTATCTTACCTCAGCTTACAGTCTTACTTTTAAGTGTAAGTGTATAGCCATTTACACAGTTTTTAATTCAGTTTTAATAGCCATTTACAGTTAATTTTTTCTTTTTTTGTGTGCATCCGTGTGTCTGTTTCTTTGTGTGTATCAGATGGCAATGTGTGTGCCTGTGGAGGCTCAAGGATACTTCAGGGATCACCCTGGATTCCATCGACCTCCTAATTACTTTGTTCTGGACTTTCCCAGGCTCTGTCTTCTGGAACCAACAGTACAGGTCACTGCCATTTCTGTCTGGTGGTTTTCCTTTGGATCTCGGATCTGAACTCAGAACATTCTGCTTTTGAGGGAGAGGCTTAAACCCTGAGCCATCTCTTCAGCCTATATACAGTTCTAATTATCAGAAAAAGGCATCTTTCTGTTGCTTGGAAAATTTTCAAATATAAAGAATGTGTGGATGGATTGCCACAGGTATTGTTTCAGCTCCTTTGTACATGTAGTATCTAATAGAAAGGATGCTTGACAAATGTCTGATAGCAAAAAATATGATGATCATGTTTAATCACTTTGAAGTTTCTACAGAAAAGTAAGAAGTCTTGAAACTTCAGGAAAAGGACATTTCTTAAAGCTTTGCTTTATTTATTTATTTATTTATTTATTATTTATCCAATCATACAAACTTAATAGGTATCCTGTCCCTTCCCTCTCTCCACTTCTCTCTGATCCCCCTTGCTCCCTCCCACCTTTTCCCTTTCTTTAACCCTCCTCCCTCCCTTTCTCCCAGTCCTTCCTCTCTCCCCCCAATCCCTGGAGCATTTTTCAGTGGGTCCTCCACTCTAATAAGGTGTAAGGACTCAGTAGCATTGCCTAGAGCCCTTTCTTGTGCTCCCTTTTATATAGGAACATTATTGTGACTGTTAAGCCCTTGTCTCTAAGGATCCTAGTGCCTGTGATCCATGCCAGACTTTGAGAAGTCATTGATATGTCAGTCATATCAATGTGCAGGTCATGCAAAGTCCTTTTATAGTTACTGTGGCCCTAACTTGTGTGGGTATCTTGTGTATTGTTGCTCCTCTTCATCTTTAGGCTTTTACAATCTTGTCGCCCCCTCTTCCACAAATTTCCCTGAGCTTTAGGATGGGAAGAGATTAGGCTGGTCTGATTCCAGGTGATTAATGTAGAGTCTCTGATGTTCTGAATTATGGTCTGTTGTTGTTTTTAGTTTTCCTGTTCTTGCACCACCCTTGGCTCCTTCCTGATTGGTACTGGAAGTCACCACCTAGCCAGAGATAAAAAGCTGTTAAAATGGAGACTTACTATAAGACTAGATTCAAAGGTAGGTGGAATAAGAGTAGGAGACCGCAGTGAGGGGGTTCGGTCAGTCTCCCATTTGCAGGATGGTTACCATCTATCTGGCAGACTTTATGCCCTCCCTGATTGGTGAGATAGAACCCCCTCAGTTGCAAGTGATCAGGAAGGAAAGTGAGTGGGCTTAACCAGATGTCTCCCTACCTACTTGCAATACTTGATGGTCACTTATTTTCTCTGCTGAAGCATGACCCCTCTCTCCTTGTTTCTGGGGGGAGCCCTCCTTCCCCTTCCCTCCTGTTTATAATCTTTGTAATTGCTGTATGTATTACAGAGACTTATCTTTGAATATGTCACTAAGTGGGTACTAGGATCCACATACGACACTTAATTTTCTGTGTCTGGGATACTTCACTCAATACAATTTTTTTCTAATTCCATCCATTTCCTGGCAAATTTCATTAATTCATCTTTTTTGATGGCTGAGTAGTATTCCATTGTATAAATGTACCACATTTTCCTTATCCACTTGTCAACAGTTGGGCATTTGGGTTGATTCTATGACTTTGCTATTGTAAACAGTGCTGCTATGAACATGGTCGTGCTTGTGCCACTGAGGTGAATTTTCGCTGCATGGGGGGTTATTCCTAGAAGTTAAATGCAGGGTCATATGGCATTTCACTTAACTTCATTTAACTTCTTTAAGAATCTCCAGATGACTCGTCAGAGTGGTTGTATGAGCCTTCATTCCCACCAGCAATGTAGGCGAGTTCCCCTCTCTCCATGTCCTCTCCAGCATTTGTTGTTGTTTGTATTGTGGATTTTTGCCATCCTTACCAGGGTGAGATCATATCTCAAGGAGGTTTGATTTGCATTTCCCTGATGGCTAAGGATGTGGAAAATTTTTTAAGATATTTGTTAGACATTTCAATTTTGTCCCTGGCAAAGTTTCTTTTGAGTTCCCAAGCCCATTTTTTAATTGCACCATTAATTTCCTTGGTGTTTAGTTTTCTAAGTTCTTTGTGCACTCTGGATAATAAAACTCACTCCCATTCTGTGGGTTGCCTTTTTATCTGAACAGAAGCTCTTTAATTTCATAAGATCCCATTTATTGAGTGTTAGTTGTAGTGACTGTGCTATTGGATTTCTATTTAGGAATTGTTGGCTTAGTCCAATCAGCTCAAGGGAGTTCCTTATCCTTTCATCTAGGATTTTTATAGTCTCTGGCCTAATATTGAGGTCCCTGATACATTTGGAATTAATTTTTGTACATGGTGACAAGTACGAGTCCAGTTTTAAACTTCGGCATGTGGATATCCAATTTTGCCAGCCCCATTTGTTGAAGATGCTGTTCTTTTTCCATTGGATTTTTTGTGCCCTTTGTCAGAGATCAAATGGTTGTAATTGTGTGGTCATTACCTGGTTTCTGTAAATGGAAAAATGGAGTTATGCACACTGACAATTCTTTTTAAGAGAATTCAAATTAATTCACTATGTGAAAAGTGATTTAATTCAACTTTTTTCAGCAGTCTACCTCTGAATGTTTTTCTGACTGATTGGCATCAGGATTGTACAAGAAACTAACCACACATTCCTGTCTCAACTTGATGCAAGCCGTAGGTCAATCTTATTATGTGTCATGTGCAAGAGACTTTCCCTTGCAGTTTCTGCCTCACCTCTCTCCATGCTGGCACTCTTTTCATCAGTAGTTCCTGAGTATTGTGAAGCAATGCAGCCAGATTTCCTGATATTTTCTTCTTCCAATGCTTAAGCTGTTTTCAAGGCTGACCAACGGATTACTCACAATTTCTGCTTGTTGTGTTGATGTTTCCTCCATTGCTGTGGAATTTAATATCCTTCTCTGTATTGTTTAAGGTTCTATTTGATTGACTCTATCACAAGGAATTATTTTGTTTCAGGAAAGTGGAATTTCACTGTTAGCTGATGTTGCTTTGCACTAGACATTACATAAACTTTTCAACATCTCTCCAGCTTCATACCAAGTAGAGTGTACTGGGCAGCAAGTCTCATGAGGTCGCAAACAAGGAATAGTGTTATTTCATTGCTTTGTAAAGTCAGGAAGAGTGTATGCTCTGTGCCTTTTGAGAAGAAAATGCATATTCATTTGTGAAACCCTACAATAATGGAAAAAAATCAACAAACCATAATACAGAACTTCAGAGACTCTATATCTCTCCCCATCCAGAAGCTCAGGGAAATTTGTGGAAGAGAGGGTGGTAAGATTATAAGAACACAAGGATGTGAGGAGCAATGATATGCAAGATACTCCACACAAGTTAGGCCCAAAGCAATCATAATTGGACTTTGCATGCCCTGTGCAATGTCCCAAACACTATTGACCCCACAAAGTCTAGCATGGACTAAAGGCACTAGGATCCTTGGAGGCAGTAGTGTTCCTATGCTTAACGGGAACACAGTAAAGGATTCTGGGAAAAGCCACTGGGTCCTTGCACCTCATTGAAGAGGAGGACCCAGAGGAGAGTTTGGCATGAACATTAAAGGATTCTCCGGGGATGGGAGGGGGAGGCACTGGAGGATGGGGAGGGAGGGAGAGGGGAGGGGAGTACAGGGAGGTGGGAGGTTGGAGGGAGGGAGGGGACCGGTGTACCTGTTAAGTTTGTATGAGTGGAAATAAAAAAAATAATGGACAGTAAAGATTTTGTTGGAGTTGATCAGATTTCCCACATTCATTGAACCATGGAGTATTTTAATGCAAAATCCACTTACCATTATGTGTTAGGACGTCCTACATGGCATGAATTAATTCCCCTGCTTTTATATAAAACTGACAGGAAATTCCATCCCTTTCTTCACTTGCCATGCTTACCTCTAAGCTTCATCTTTCATTAATCTCTCCTGAATTATAGTCTAACCTATGAATCGTTGTTTAAACTGCTATTGTATTTATAGCACTTTGTTATGCCCATCCCTACTTTGACTCTTGATCACTTGCTTCAATTATTGTGTTGTTATTATTTTAAAGTTTCATATGTGAATTTATTCTGTTTTCACACCTCAATTCTCAACTTCTCCATTCTTCTTTTCTCCTGCCAGGCTCCCTCTCACTTTTGTCTTTTCACACGTGTGGCCAACTGGGTATCATCTGATGGAATGTGTCTGAGTGCTTGCTGGGGCATTAGTCATACATCATTAAGGAAAGTATTCCCCCCCTTAGCATTAGCTGACCACAGTGTCTCAAGAGGTTTAGGGTCTCTCATTTTTGATATAAAGTTTAGTTTGTATTGCTGGCTGCCCTGCAACTTGCTCTATAGGCCAGACTGACTTTGTATTTAAAAAAATCCTGTTACCTCTGTGCCCTGAGTGCCAAGATTATAAGTATACTCTGCTAAGCCTGGAAAAGTTGGATTTGTTTGTTCTTTCCCTCTCTTTTTTGCAGTGATTGTGATGGGACCACTGCTTCATAAATGGCAGGCAAGTGTTCCATCAGGACCTTAAATCCAGTCCTATATTATTAATTTTAGCTATCTGACTAAATTTTAAAGTCCTTCAAGAATCTAACCATTGTCTTAGTGAGTTTAAGTATAATCTCCAGGGAGTAACACTATTTGATATTCATAGAAAAATTGTATTAAATTTTATACTAACACAAAAAAATGCCTTCCACAAATTTTTGAAATATATTATTCTTATTTACTTATTTCTTTAAGAGATAGTGAGAGAAAGAACGAGAGAGAGAGAGAGAGAGAGAGAGAGAGAGAGAGAGAGAGAGAGAGACCAGGTAGAAGTCAGGGGACAACTTTTTTTTTATTCAATTGTGTGTGTGTGTGCATGTGTGCGCGTGTGTATATGTACGTGTGTATGTGTAGTGTGCAGAACCACGGACGAATTCGGGAAGCACCATGGACGCCTCCACTTCCTCCTTACTCTGCTCTGGGATTCATAGGCTCCGCCCTACCAGGACCAGAAATGCAGGCCACCCCCGCTTCCGCCTGGCGTCTATACATGGAGTCTAGGATCTGAACTCAGGACCTTCTGCCTGCAAGGCAGAGGCTTAACCCCTGAGCCACCTCTCCAGCCCCACAACTTTTGGAAGTCAATTTCTTCCTTCCACCATGTGTCTTCAGTAGTCAAACTCAAGTCACCAGTTGTATTAGAAGGTGACTTACTAATTGAGCTATGCTATATTTGATTCTTATTAGTTTATAAGCTAGGAAAAGAACACCTGCATATTTGAGTACTGAAGTCAATATAACTTCAGGTGCTATAATAAATTATATATTTGATATAGACATATTTTAAACTACCAATCTATAGAATAAACAAAAATTGATATCTTTGATTATTCCAAAATGTGGTCAATTGAAAAGATAAAACAACTAAAAAATGCAGTACTTTTCCTCTATTAAGTTTATCATGTCTACAAATTAGGATCCTCTTGTATACTTTTTCCTTCTAGAACCAACCAGTTTGAAAGTATGCATTTGAGTTTTCCCCTTCCCTGGAGAGAACTTCTTGAAAAAAGAGTACATTTCTTACATGTCATAAGCTTCATGGACACTGCCAAGCCACTGGCTTGAGATTACTATTGCACTTAGTCTAACAAAGGTAGCTTCGCTCGATCAGTAGTTTCATTGGTGGTCTTTGGGGAGAAATTAGAGATTAAGTTTTACAAATGAAAGCCCTGGTGCATAAAATTATCAACCTTGCATGATTATGAAATTGAAGAGTGAGAAAGGCTATCCAAAATCTGAAATGTTTGTCTAAAAAGGATTTGCTTTACTTTGTTTCTGTATTTTCTCTTTTTCTCAACAACAGTTATTAATGTCAGGTAGTTATAAAAGATATCATGAAATTAACATGTTTCTTATTGGTGGTGTGTTTTATTAATACATTCATTCAAACAGATCAGTGTTCCTAGAGAGTGCACTTTATCCAGTATTTATGTTCAAATAATGCTGCAGTGATTGAGCAATAACTTTGGGAATACAGTAGTTATAGGTTGAATTAATAAGGTAAATAGTTTAAGGCTGCACTAATGGCACATGCTATTTTATATTCTGGCCTGCTTTGATTATAGACAGCCCTGGAGCTTATTGCACATGTAAGTCATCTTCAGTTCCAGATGGTTAATTATTTATTTATGTTTTTTATTTTTTATGTTTATTTAATTATTTATTTTTATTTATGCTTTTGGTGGCAATTTCTCATGTAGTCTAAGTTGGCCTCAAATTCACTATAGTTGAAAATGCTCGTTAACTTTTGTCATTTCCCAAACATTAGATTATAGGTCTGTGCCATCATGTCCAGTTTCGATGGTTACCATGCAATATTTTTTTGTAATGAAGAACTTTTAAATCTACCTTTTCCACCCTTAAAAGCAAGATGAATCATAGCATTTATTTCCAAAGCCACTAAGGTCAAATGGAGAGAGCAAAACCACCAACAAAATATATTTAGGTATTGATTTAGCTTATAAATTGTGGACTGTCTTCTCAAAGATGATAAATATACAGCTACTTCAATCACAATGAACGGATTAGAATTGTGAGGTTTCTATTTTTAACTGTATAGTTGGCCTATGACCTTAAATCTGTGTTTTGATGTTCTGAGCTGCATACCACCTGTGTAGTGCTTATAAGGTCTCAAAGGCACTTAAAATTTCAACTCAGCACACCTAGTTCTAAACCTTTGATTTTTTTTTTTGTCTAGACATTCTTTCTGGAGTCTTTTTGAGTTCCTTGAGTGCTATCATGGTTTGAAATATGTTCCCCACAGACTTATGTGTTTGGGGATGTCAGGACACCTTTAGGAGGTGAACCTTTGTGGGAGGAAGGCAGTCACAGGGATGGGTATTGAGGTGGAGTAACTCCACCTGTTTCCTGGAAAAGTCTGCTCTTACAGTTGGCAGTCTTGTAGCTCTCACCCTTCATGAGGGACATGACTTAGAACTTCTGCAGCTTCTGGTAGCCAGCCATGCCATTTCTTTCATGAAAGACTGTATCTCGCCTCTGGAACTGTAAACTGAATAAATCTCCCTTTCTCCCTTAAATTGCTTGATTTTGAGTGTTCTCTCATAGCATGGAAAAGAGTAACTAGTATAAGTGCCATTGGTTCTTAACTGTAAATGGCAAAATTTATTCACTTGCTCTCGTATAACTGATACAGTTGTAGATATCAAAAATAAAACAGCAAAAAACTTTCTGTTCTTATGAAATTGACAGCTGTTTTGGAGGAGGGAACTACCAGTAAATAATCATAGTGTGCTAGGTGTTTGTAAATGCTAATAATAATGATACTACTACTACTATAGAGGAGAGAGGGAACATTTTAAATACAAAAAAGGAAATGCCACACTGAAATACATGGATATGACTCATGAAGAAATATGCCACACGTGAAAGCGTGGATATGATTCACGAAGAAAATTTAACCAGTGAACAACAATGAAATGTGTAACAGGATCATAGAATATACTCTATTCCTCTTATCTGGGCAATAGTCTTACCCCATCAGCTAAAGTACTCAAGTGGGTGTAACTCTAGTGAGCTCTTTGACACTTAGACATTATTGATGACTCTGACTTTTATTCCACTATTCTCAGAAACATTTGTTGACCAAGTTGTCATTTCTCCATGATAAGACAAATTATACTAAGGTCAGAATAGGGCACTGCATTGTTAAATTTATTGATGAGTTCTCAAGTCCCCTGTTAACCTATCAGGAACAGGTGGCACAGTGAAATTAATCACATAATGTATTGTAGTGGGAAATGGTGGATACCTTCTCAATGGGGCTGTCCGACTGTTCTATACTAAGTTCTGTCCTTCCTACTCACTTGATGTTTCTCCTTATCTGTTATATAGTTCTAATATGTTATGATTTTCCTATTTATTCTATTTCTTTTTTTAGAGTAGGAACTCAATGAGTTTGATAACTCATTTTGTTTCATTATGTATCAGACTAGTGATGGGCACAGAAATAAAAAGTCTTTTGTGGACTGATAATCTGCAAATCCTCCTGATAAATGAAAATAAAGCATATAAATAATTCATGTAGTTTCACCTAAGTAATTTACATTTATCTGTAAACATAAGTGTATGCAGAGAAAGACTGAAATCCTCAGATTAAAATGATATCTGTGGTACTTGTCATAGGTAATAACTTTTCCTAATAACATTGTATATGTTGACATTTTCTTGAGGAACATTCATAGCATGTGAGACTAGAGACAAATAATCTAATGGAAACAAAACAAGAACCAACTATGATGAACTGAGAAATCTTGATGCCTTCCATGAATTTTAAGACAGTTTGTGTAAACACTGTCATTGCAGATATGAGACGGAGTAATGAAGAAGATGGCTGGTCAAAGTCAGGTTCTTGATGAAAGTCCTCCAGGTCTCCTTACCTGATCTTTGTTTTATTTTTTATTTTTTTCTGCTCATACAAACATAATAGGAACCCCTGTCCCCTCCCTCCCTCCACCCCTCCCTGGACCTCCCTGTTCCCTCCCCGCTTTGTCCCTTCCTTTCCCCACTCCCTCCCTTTCTCCCAGTACCCCCTCCCCCCATCTCTGAAGCATCCTTTAATGAGTATATCAAACTTTCCTCTGGATCCTCCTCTCTGATTAGGTGTAAGGACTCTGGCATTTTCCTAGAATTCTTTCTTGTGTTCCCCTTAAGTATAGGAACACTATTGTAACTGTTAATCCCTGGCTTATAAGGATCCTAGTGCCTTTAGTCCATGCTAGACTTTGAGGAGTCAATAATGTGTTGGTCATTGCGCAGGTCATGCAATATCCCTATTATGATTGCTTCAGCTCTAACTTGTGTGGAGTATCTTGCATATCATTGCTCCTCCCATCCTTGTGCTCTTACAATCTTACGCCCCCTCTTCCGCAAATCTCCCTGAGCGTCACTTACCTGATCTTTGTATTTTCATAACACAAGCTTAGGTCAGTCAAGTAATATTAACAGACCCATGAGGCTAGTCAGTAAGCATGCAGTAATTGAGGCTTAACTAAATTAAGTGACTTGTCCAACATGACATAGTAAATAAAAGAAAACAAAATAAAAATTCACATTTTCGGGGCTGGAAAGGTGGCTCAGGGGTTAAGCCTCCGCCTTGCAGGCGGAAGGTCCTGAGTTCGGATCCCAGATCCCACGTATAGACGCCAGGCGGAAGCGGGGGCGGCCTGCGTTTCCGGTCCTGGTAGGGCGGAGCCTGTGAATCCCTGGGCAGAAGGAGGTGGAGGCGTCCATGGTGGTTCGCGAATTCGTCCGTGGTTCTACACATACACAGACACACACACAGACGCGCGCGCACACACACATACACACGCACATGCACACAGTTGAATAAAAAAAAAATTAAAAATGGATTCTTTTAAAAAAAAAATTCACATTTTCTCATCTGTTAACACACTTTCCCCCATTTCTCCAAAGTTTGTGCTAAATAAAAACTTACAAAAGACAAAGACAATGATTGTGTTCTCCTGAAAGCTATTTGAGAGTGCTTCTATTAGCGCCAGGCGGCTTTGAAGTCATTGATTGCCCCTGCGAGATGATGAGATTGTGCTACACAGAACTTGGCTGCCGTTTACCATGTGATTTTCAATTAAGAAGAAAATCAAAAGTATCCCAGTGTCATGATCATAACCTGAAGAGTTCAGACAAACTGCTGGCTGCATACAAATCAGGACAAAGCATTCATCTGTGTCCAGGCAGCCGCCTTTCAGGAGAAATGGGCTTTCCCATGTGCGCATAGCTATTTTATTTTTCATGCCATGGATGTTGTCACTTGTGAATTAGGCCTTTAATTTGGCTTTTCCCTCGGGAATACTTATTCCAGAGTACTCATTGAAATATCATTACCACAGTACAGAACGTGAAAGTGAGAATTGAACAACATGGAAAACTTCTTCAGTGAAGCTGCTGATGGAGAAAGCAGAAAGGGGGTTCTGGACTTAGAATTTGGGTTCCCACACAGGCAGGCTGATGGTCCAGCTGTCTGACCTCTGTCCAGTCATACCACTAATCTTCAAATTTCTGACCCCAGAGCTATCAAAACCTATCTCAGTGAATAATAAAATGAAAAAACATGAGCAGAAAGATTCGATGGTATGAAAAATTGTGAGTCTAATGAATTTATTTGTTTTGTTTGATTTTGTTTCAATGTAGTGCTAGGGAAACATTTTCTAGAGTAGTTACCATAGGAGATCTCCAAGTGCCTTACCGTGAGAAAGGAATACTTCATTCAGAAAATGTAAACAAAAATTGCATGTTTGTATGAACTGGCCACAGAGGACACAGGATATGACAGAAAGAGACAGGAATACCAGAAGGACACCGGCTATCTGCAGCCTCAGTCTTAATACAAAGGGAAGGAAGGAATCTTTTTTGGATTTTATTGAAGAGGAAATGAGAAGGACATATCCACCTCATTCCATCTTTTGTATCTTAATTGCAATGTAAACCACAGCTGTCAGAAAACAAGATCGAGGGCTGGATGAGGTGGCTCAGGGATTAAGCCGCTGCCTTGCAGGCAGAAGGTCCTGAATTCGGATCCCAGATCCCACGTATAGACGCCAGGCGGAAGCAGGGGCGGCCTGCGTTTCCGGTCCTGGTAGGGCGGAGCCTGTGAATCCCAGGGCAGAGTAAACAAGGAGGAGGTGGTCCATGGTGGTTCCCGAATTCATCCGTGGTTCTACACACACACACACACACACACACACACACACACACACACACACATACATACACACACGCACACAATTGAATAAATAATAATAATAATAATAAAAAAAGAAAGAAAACAAGATCGACTTGATTGTCAGTTTTATTGACAGTAATAGCTTTATCTCTTTAGTGCCAATAATGCACAGTAATATGTGAACTGCAGTGTTGAAGTCAAGCACAGCCTGCATTGATTTTACAAATGGCTTTCTTGCTTATCTCTTGACATAGTTTTTGTTGACTTGCTTAAAGCTGAGTGATTTTTGACTAATATTTTTGAGTAATAATTCATCATAAGAATTTTTGATTCTGTAATATTTTTACCTCAAAGGCAAACTCCAGTTTTTAAATATGTGGCCCTCCATTTGGCCTTTTAAACTGCTTCAGCAATTCAGTCACAGTTTTACAAACTCAGTGCTTTTACCACTAGTGATATCTTCAGATTCCAGGCACGCTCTCTTTTACTTTGAAGTGATGCACTTGACATGATTTAGCTTTAGGGCTCCCTTGGTGTCATGAGCAAAGTGATTCGATGACTGTGATGTCATGTTCAGCAATCACTCATGAATCCTCCCTCAAGACATCTGAAAACTCTTGACTAAAAGTCACAGACAGAAAGTGATTATCTATTGTTCAAAATGGATTAACTTTTAATATTAATGCTAATTTAACAGGGCATCACGATAGTTCCAGTGGTTTTGTGTGAAAATTGAGGCATACCTGGCACTTCTCGATGTGCTATGAGAAATGATTACAATCTCCATGTTCAACAGCAGTGTACTGTCATTGATTGCTCACCTGTCTTTCTCCTAAGCTTTGTGACTGGTGCTTCTGAGGAATGTGTACCCCAGGCTTTCCCATGCAGATCATGTGCCCTGACTGTTCCAGCTCATTCACTCACCTACTCAATGCATATCTTGTGGGTATCTACTTTATAAAAAGCATAGGTTTTTGAACTACAGATGTAAAGACAAAGCTCTGCATCTTTACAGAATTTATATTCTAATGGAGATGAAAAATAATAAAATAAATGACGGGTTAAGATGGATGCCTAGGTTAGTGTCCTAATTCCCAATGAATATAGACATCTGTGAGACTCAGAGCTCACTTATTGTGGACTATTTATTAAAACCCTCAAGTGAACAAATATTTTCAATGAAAAATTTACCCTTGTAAACTTATTGATCTGTGTCTCTTTCCTAGTTTGTATGTAGATAACACAAATTTGGAGTCATTTCTAAAGTACATTTGTGTGGATCCTTAGTCACTATTGTATTATACATGGTTTACAATAAACTACCTAGTTTTCCTGTGGAATGTAAATGGGTCTGAATTTCTACATTGTTGTATGTAAAATATTTGAATACTAGATGCCTCCTTAGTATATGCATGTGACAAAATCTGAAATGCAGACCACTTTCCAAGGTAAATTTCCTTTAGAATTGTTTTTTACAACAAAATTCATGGCTATCTTGTATTATCATCAAATGTTAATTTCATGATAGCAGCCCAGTCAGATAGATGGTCATACAAGACATCAGGCAGTAAGTCAGTAATGTAAATGTCTTTGATATTCTCAGGATTTGGGAAGGTTAGCTCAGGGAGTGGCTGAGCCATGTATAACAAGGCCAATAACAGGACCAGAGTCTAGAAGGGAAACAGAACCAATTTCCATGTTAGGATTTGGTAAGAAACTTCATGTGCTGCTTACATTAAAGCATCGTCCAATAGAAGCTATAGATACATATGCAGCTCCCTACAATTCTAATATGTCTCAGTAGATGTCATAATTGCTGGGTGAATGTTTAAGGAACAAATACTTGAAGATAGAAAGACTGTGTCCCATAAATCATTAGGGACTGTTTGTGGGAAGTGTGATTACTGAAAAGTTGTCTAGGTTTTGGAAGAAGGAGGAGGGGTCAACAGATGGCAGGTAAACAACAGAACCAGCTGCACACTGCAAATTAAAATTGAAGCTATCACACATTTGGTTTGCATATGCTACTAACAGTCGCTTTGAAATGTGACAAATTGTTCCACAGGGTCAGCATTGCAATCTAGTTGGCACAATTTGGACTTAGTGGTATTCATTATGCATTTGCTGGGATTGTGAATAAGGCTCTGCTTTTGTTGGGTAAACACCCATAGTCAAGTCTGTTCTTCAGAACATTTACGTATCCAACAAAGGACCCATACAAGATGCATAGAGAAAAATAATATAGTAGATGTATTATATAGGAAACCTAAGAGAGGTAACCACTAGATTCAGAATTCATAAAAGTATGAAGTCTTTTCTTGTTAGAAAGCCTGTTTCACCTTTTTGATTTGAGCTTTTCTTTCAAATCTTGATCACTGGTATGATTTGTGGAAGTCTATGAACCTACACATTTTATTAAAGAAACATTGCATTTCTTTGACTACAGTCACTAGCAACATCCTGGCTTGATTTTTATTTACTAGGCAGAAAGTAGATATGTAGTTTAGACACTACATGTTTGCAGTTTTGAAGATGTACATAAATAAGGTCAACTTGCTGATGTGAGTGTGACATATTTTCCTATATTCTGTTTCTTCTTCCTCTTTTTCCTATTCTTAGCATTTCTGGGCCCAAAATTGGGATTCTGAGGGAGCTCATGTTAGTAAGAATATTTTTTAATTATTAGTCCTTATTATGCCTTTCACATGCAAGAATGTAATGAGTATTTTGAAATTGTAGTGATGCTACTCTTGGGAATTATACTTTTAAGGACAACTAAAGGATTGAGAACTGAGAAATCTCTGGAACACATCAATGATGAGATCTCCATTTGCAAAACTATCAAGTTTTGTTTAACTAACAATATTTATTGCCAGAGGAAAATGAAAAAAATAGCCTTGAGCTGATCCACTTGGAAAACCAGGGACAATATTATACTAGAAGCAACAGGAGTGTGGCACTTCCTGATAAAATGTTGATCATAAAGGTCTTAAAAGCCCTCAAACATTATAGGCTTTTGCAATTCCTCTTGGTTGCTGTCCAGAAACTGTTAGTAAGACCCTATTACTGAAGATGAAACAAAAATGGATCACAGAACATGGACAAAAGATATCAACTGGAACTGTTCTAAGGATTTTCTTTTTGATGGATAGCTTAAACAGTACTAAGGAATACTGTAGAAGCTAGTACGGGAGAGAAATAATCACCAGTCCCATCAACACATGGAGATCTGTAAGTTGCAATATAAATTACCATGGCAACAGGTGACATCCATGTAATAGTGGCATGGGCATCAAGGAGATAACCAACAGCTTTCTATGGGCTTCAAGACCTGCTTGTAAGAAGGCTACACATCCCTGTTACTGAAAACTAGAGCAAGAACCTTAAAAAAAGGAATGAAATAGATCAAGATGTGAGACAGTCAATAAACCTATAGGTAGGAAGATAGTACATCAAACTGCTCTGTGGGCAGCTGTTATTATACCCATGGAATTAGAACTTACAGTAGAAACCTTTGGGTGTAAAGCTGGATAGTAAGGGGAAATGTATATATTAGTGGGGTGGCTTAAAAAGAGGTTCATAACATACCATGGAGGCCTGAGCCTCTACAGGGATACACAAGTCAGAGTGAACCCTGGAGTCCATAGAAGCACACAGGTGGAAGCGTGGGAGGGATTAGTGAACGGAAGTGAGAAGATGGGAGGGGAGAGGGAGGAAAGCTGGACTGAATACTCAATGTGCTTGTAAAAGTAGAAAAATAAACAAAAATGTTCTAAATGATGGTGCTTTGGCACTTTTCCAACAATGATTTTCATACTTTCATATTTTCATGCTAGATATACAAAAAACAATTTCTCTATTAGAATTTGATAATAAATCTCATCTGTGGCTTATGCTGGCACATTATCTGGACCATCAGAAGAGGTATAGGTACATATACAGCTCCCTGCTTTTTAAATAGTTCCCGGTGGATGACATAACAGCTGGGTGAACCTGTGTATAGAACATATAGCATTACTACAGAGTCTAGGAAGTAATAGTTATAACATTCCCATGGTACTTTTTAATGATTATTTTTCTCTTGGTACTTAATTGTTTTTCTTCTTTTTTTGTGACAACTTTTTGCTCTGGTATAGAGCCAGGGACTAGTTTCTCTCTCTCTCTCTCTCTCTCTCTCTCTCTCTCTCTCTCTCTCTCTCTCTTTCCCTTCCTTGATTTAATGCCACATACTACATTTCAGTGCTACAGCATGTGAGTACAATAAATTTCCTGGTAAACTCAGAATTTCAAGGCTGTGATTCTGTCAAGTTTATATTTTCAGAGCTCTTGAAATATTTTCCACTTAGCAACTGTTTTGCATTACTTGGAAAACTTTTATGTCTACCAAAAGGATGGCTATAACTAAAGTAAAACTGTGAGTGTAATTTTTGGAATTAATGTAACCTTTATAAGTTATCTGATGTTTTTGACAATTTGTATTGAGGAATTCTAAAAGGGAATATTCTCCTTTCACTTACATATTGGACATTAGATATCAAATTACATATCTAGATTTCAAATGTTGATATATATTCTGAACTCAAAATTTACAGTTTCCATTTTTACCTATCTACATAGAATTGATGTTTATAGAAAAAGAATATTAAAATTAGTTAATGATAGCAAGATGGTATCAAGGTATGTATATGTATACTCACTTAAACTCTAAATGGAAAAATTATGCTTTCTTACATGACAAAAAGATTGGTGTGAGAACAGCATTTTATGGGAGGAGTGTTTCTTGGTCTATGTCTGTGTTTCAGAAATAATTAAATCACATTCCAAACCTGACATTGATCTGCCATCTACAGGATGCAGGGATTCGATTGCTGATTCTATCAGATGCTACTCTGTCACCTTCACAGTATTCACTTAAAATGATTTCCAAGGTGACTCTTTAAAATACTTTTTGTACATTTAAGTGTATGTGTGTGTGACTGTGTGTATATGTATCTGTCTATGCAAGTGTACATGTTTGTGTTCATGTTTCTCAACATTAGACTTACATGGCATATCTTTTAGGTAATGTTAGGCTCAGATGGCATAATTTTTTATATTGGTTTTAGTTACCTGGTTGAGTAGATGTTTGTTCGCTTCTTCCTGGGAAAAATTGCAGAAGTATGCAGAACAGGAGAGACTACAACAAGTGACCTGGAGCTTCTGAGGTCTCCAGGAAGTGAGGTGAGTGAAAGTGGACCTTAGTTATGGAGGCATTCACTAAATACATTTTTACTTTATTATATGAACTCATAGAAACTACTGAAGCATTGTAACCTTTAAACAAAGTTGTGGTCCTGGGTCATCTCTTAGCATTATAAAAAGTTGTAATTTAGAAGGCTACTTTCTGATCTTTCTAATTTGAAATTACTTTTTATTTTTCTTCCACTGAATGATTGTAACACAGGAAAATGCTTTCCTATTACTTCAGTAACACCTTAAGCATGTGAATACCACTATTGTCATGTTTCTGCTATAACATACATATCTTTCTCCCTTCTAGTAATCTGATTTGCTTTAATAATTGATAAAGATTATTTGACACACAAATTATAAACAAGTAATTTATGGCAAAATATTTCCCACAGAATTGAGGATCATCAACTCAATGTCCTCATTTTCACTTGCAAAGTCTTACTAAGCTTCAATGTCAGGCCATGCATGAAGGATAATATGCCTTGCTGTTAGTAAAATGAAGGCTGTTTCTGTGGTAATCACCTTGGACTGGCTCAGAACAGCGTACCCACTTCAGTGGCCACATGGCGAGAACACTGTTGCCTATCAAGACAATGTCAATGGAGTATGCCATTCTATTAATCTCCAGCCCTGGGATAGAGTTTCCCTCATAATGTGGTGATCAGCTATTTCTGTTATGATTTTATGGAAAAGGCCAACTGGCTAATGTTTTAATTATTGAGAAGATATTTTCACAGAGTTACAGCACACAATTCACCAGGATGGTGTCTTTAATAATTCAAGGGCAAAATAATAATAATAATAATAATTCAAGGATAGCTGCATTGAAGGGCATTGAGATGTTTGCGTGTGATTTAGGAACATGTTTGTAAGTTTTTAATTGTACAAAGCAACATTTTTAAGAAAAGTATTGACAAAATGTGGATGACAGGAAATGACTTAAAAGTCATCTATAATCTCATCAGATGAAACCATTATTAAAATATCTATTATCTAGATTTAACCATATGCATATGCACCTCTGTATCAGCATTAAGATTTCTTTCTATGGCCATATCTGATGAACTAAAAATAATAGAAGTCAATTCTTGTCAAGTCTACAGTTTGTCTAAAATATTGCTTGACAATTTTCTCTCGAATTGTCTCATAGATTCCTCAAATACACCTGCTTTTCAGATATTATTATTATTGCTATCTTCATTTTATCTATGAGAAATTCAGAATTCAAAAATGGTAAGTGACTTTCCAGTTCAAATTGAAGTCTCAAAGCCCACGCCAGTAAGTAGACTGCTCTATTTCCACATGTTCTTGTGCACACTTGGGAACATCAGAACACATGCGTGTGTGTGGGGGATTATGTTTGGTTTAGGGGTATATACACACACAGGCATATCATACAGTCTTACAATCTTACTTTATAAGGCTGATTTCGGTTTTTCAGTTAATCCTTTCTTTCTAGTAGGGAAAAGTTGTGTCTTATCAGAGACTGTGTAATGATTTAATTCCATGGAGCCTGTTCTTTATATACCCTGTGGAATGCAGAGATGTTACTAACCTACAATTTGCAATGGTGAGATTTGCAATGTTGAAACATCTTTAAAATGTTGTCCTTATTGTATTCCATGTTCATTATATAAACATGAGGAATTATTTTTTCTGGATGTTTAATCAAAATCTTCACAAGAGACTACAGTTGTATAATAGGTAAGATACTATCATAAATATTTTTATTTTTTATTGTGCTATCATATTTATTTTAATGAGACATACACTGCATTATGAAAAATAGAGGCCCTGATGTGCCCATGTGTCCATCAAAAATGCTTTCCTTTATCTGAGAAAGATTCTGTTGCATCCCCTGGACATCCCAAAGGTTACCACTGTCCATGTATCAATTGCAATGAATACGTTTTGTCTACTCAAATGTACCATCATATAACAGTATTGTATGTGGGGTGTGTGTGGTGTGGGGTGTGTGTGTGTGTGTGTGTGTGTGTGTGTGTGTGTGTGTGTGGAGTAGCTTAGTATGAAGAAAACCAGTAAGAACTAGCAGGGAAGAATCACAAATTAGAGGCTACAGGCCAAGATGGTTGCTTGGTAAATAATGTTTGACTTAAACACAGCAACAATCACTTATTTACATTCTTTATAAAGGTTTTTAATAATTATATAGCAGAATTGAGTATCTGAGATGGAAAATCATATGGTGTACAGACTCTAAAATATTTAACTTTTCCATCTAACTAACTCTAATCAGTGTATGAGCAATTGTTCGCTATCATACATAATTTTACTATAAACTTATACACACGACACTGTAGAGATGTACTTTAATTTATTTCAGGAATTATAAAGGAATAGAATTGCTGGATCCACAAGGTAAGTATGTACTTATCTTCACAAGAAATTTTAATACTTTTGGCCATAATTAAGTGTAGAAATTTCTAAATCACTTTCCAATGTAGCAATACTTGTTTACATCTCTATCTGAAAGGTATGTTTGTTTCTTGTATTTGTGGAAATGTGTCAGCATAAATTTCATCAATTCTGAAGAATCAGTATATCTCATTAGCATTATAATTTACTTATTGTATCTGGTAATATTGAACAGTTTTTAATGTGTTCATTGTACTTTTGTGCATACTATTTTGTAAAACATCTTTTGATGCCTTTTATTTTTATTGTTATTATTTATTTATTTATTTCCACTCATACAAACTTAATAGGTACACCGGTCCCCTCCCTCCCTCCACCCTTCCCTGGACTCTCTTGTTCTCTGCCCCCTTTTCCATTTCCTTTCCCCCCTCCCTCTCTATCTCCCAGTGCCTCTTCCCCCCCCATCCCTGGAGCATCCTTTAATGTGTATGTCATACTTTCCTCTGGGTCCTCCTCTCTGATGAGGTGTAAGGACTCAGTGGCATTTCCCTGAATCCTTTCTCGTGGTCCCCTTAAGTATAGGAACACTATTGTGACTGTTAATCCTTGACTTATAAGGATCCTAGTGCCTTTAGTCCATGCTAGAATTTGAGGAGTCAATAATGTGTTGATCATAGCGCAGGTCATGCAAAGTCCTATTATGATTGCTTCGGCCCTAACTTGGGTGGAGTATCTTGCATATCATTGCTCCTCCCATCCTTGTGCTCTTACAATCTTACTGCCCCCTCTTCCATAAATTTCCCTGAGCTTCAGGATGGGGAGAGATTAGGCTGGCCTAGTTCCAGGTGGTTGATATAGAATCTCTGATGTTCTGAATTATGGTTTGTTGATTTTCTTTGCAGTTTTGCTGCTCCTGAAATGCACTTGCTCCATCCTGATGGATATTGGATGTCACCCCCTGGTCAGAGATAAAAAGCTGTTACATTAGAGTCTTATTATAAGAGTATATTCAAAGGTAGATGGAATAAAAGTAGGAGACCGCGGTGAGGGCGGGGTCAGCCTCCCATTTGCAAAATGGTTACTTCTATCTGCCAAACTGTATGCCCTCCCCTTCTGGTGAGATCATACCCCATCAGTTGCAAATGATCAGGCAGGAAAGTCTGTGAACTTAACCAGATGTCTCATTACTTACTTGCAGTCCTTGATGGTGGCCTATTTTCTCTGCTGTAACTTGGTCACCTCTCTCCTCATTTCTGGTGGGGCCCTCCTTCCCATTCCTTCTGTTTATAATCTTTGCAATTACTGTATATATTTTAGAGATTTTTCTTTGAGTGTGTCTCTAAGTGGGTTTGGTACTAGGATCCACCTATTAAGGAGTACATACAGCGCTTAATTTTCTGTGTCTGGGATACTTCACTCAATATAGTTGTTTCTAATTCCATCCATTTCCCAGCAAATTTAATTAATTTATCATTTTTGATGGCTGAGTAGTATTCCATTGTATAAACGTACCACTTTTTCCTTATCCACTCATCAACTGTTGGACACTTGGGTTGATTCCATGACTTTGCTATTGTAAACAGTGCTTCTATGAACATGGTCCTGCTTGTGCTATCAAGTGGATTTTTGCTGTATGGGGGGTTATTCCCAAAAGTGGAATAGCAGGGTCATACGGCATTTCAATCCTTAACTTCTTTAAGAATTGCCAGAAGGCTCACCAGAGTGGTTGTATGAGCCTGCATTCCCACCAGTAATGTAAAAGGGTTCCCCTCTCTCCACATCATCTCCAGCACTTGGTGGTGTTTGTAGTACAGATTTTTGCCATCCTGACCGGGGTGAGATAATATCTCAGGGTGGTTTTTAATTTGCATTTTACTGATGGCTAAGGATTTGGAACATTTTTTAAGATATTTGTTAGACATTTTAATTTCGTCCCTGGTAAAGTTTCTTTTAAGTTCCAAGGCCCATTTTTTTTCACTTTTTCTTTTATATATATCCCCCTGCTCCCCCTCAACCCTCCCCTCTCCCCTCCTTCCCCATCCCCCAGTGCCTCCACCCCCAATCCCCGGAGCATCCTGTACTGTGCATGGCAAACTCTCCTCTGGGTCCTTCTCTCCGATGAAGTGCAAGGACCCAGGGGCATATCTCAGAACCCTTTCCGGTGTTCCTCTTAAGCTTTGGACTACTTGGACTGTCAGTCCCTAGCCTCCAAGGATCCTAGCTCCTTTAGTCCATGCTAGACTTTGTGGGGTCAATAATGTGTTGGACATAGCCCAGGTCATGCAAAGTCCTATTACGATTGCTTCGGCCCTAACTTGTGTGGAGTATCTTGCATATCATTACTCTTCCCATCCTTGTACTCGTACAATCTTACTGCCCCCTCTTCCGCACATTTCCCTGAGCTTCAGGATGGGGAGAGATTAGCCAAGACACATTTTTTAATTGACCCATTTGTTTCTTTGGTGTTTAGTTTTCTAAGTTCTTTGTGCACTCTGGATAATAGAGCTCTATCAGATATGTGGTTAGTGAAGATTTTCTCCCATTCTGTGGGTTACAATCTCTTTATCTGAACAGAAGCTCTTTAATTTCACAAGATCCCTTCTGTTGAGTGTTGTTAGCAGTGACTGTGCTATTCGATGTCCGTTTAGGAACTGTTGGCCTAGCCCAATCAGCTCGAGAGAGTTCCCTACCCTTTCAACTGTGGTTTTTATAGTCTCTGGCCTTATATCAAGGTCCTTGATCCATTTGGAATTAATTCTTGTACATGGTGACAAGTACGGGTGCAGTTTTAATCTTCTGCATGTGGATATCCAGTTTTTTATTATTTATTATTAATTATTAATTCAATTGTGCACGCATGTGTGTGAACGTGTCTGCATATATGTGTGTGTGTGTGTAGAACCACAGACGAATTCAGGAACTACCATGGACTGCCTCTATCTCCTCCTTTTTTACTCTGCCCCAGGATTCACAGGTTCTGCCCTACCAGGACCAGATATGCAGGCCGCTGTGGGGTCTAGGATCTGAACTCAGGACCTTCCACCTGCAAGGCAGAGGCTTAACCTTGGGCCATCTCTCCAGCTCCACATTTTATTTACTTTTAACTAAATGTCTTTTATTTTTGAGTAATAGTTCTTTTTAATATAATACATCCTATATAAAATTCTTTTGTCTTTTGTAATACTGCACATAAATTTTCCCAGTCTGAGTTTTACCAATTCAATTTTTTAAAAGTTTTTTTAAATTTTTAAAAAATTTATTCAATCGTGTGTGCATGTGTGTATGTGTATGCGTGTGTATGTATGTGTGTGTGTGTAAAACCACGGATGAATTCAGGAACTACCATGGATCGCCTCCACCTCCTTCTTCTTTACTCTGCCCTGGGATTCACAGGCTCTGCCCTACCAGGACCAGAAACTCAGGCCGCATCTGCTTCCACCCGTGTCTATATGTGGAGTCTAGGATCCCAACTCAGGACCTTCCACCTGCAAAGCAGAGGCTTAACCCCTGAGCCACCTCTCCAGCCCCACCAATTTAATTTTTAAATCACATTATTAGGTCATCATCTAATATATTAATACATTCCTTTACCCTGGCTTTTTCTAAGAAATTCTTGATTATTTCCAGATTAAAAATATTTTATCATAAGTGGTTATTGACCTGTGATTAGCTTTTGCATGATGGTTGAGAGTCCATCTTAATCTGAATTTCTTCTGTGCATGCTAAGAGACGTAAATCTAGCTTTGCTTGTTTCAGTTTGCTAAAAGCATTTTCTATTTTATTTAATTATTTTTCACATGTATTCAAAAGATCATGCAGCTTTGTTCTTCTGTTATACTGAGCTCTTAATGCCAGGCTAATGTTAGCTTAATTTTATGTAATTTTACCTGCTGTGTATAGTTTTTATCTGTTAAGATAGAGTCTCACCTTGTAGTTTTGACTATCTGGAACTGACTTTGTAGCTCAGGCTGGCTCAAACTTTTGGCAACCCCCCTGCTTCAAACTCTTAATATTGAAGTACAGCTTGTACTAATAAGCCCAGATGCTGCAACTGATTTTGACCCACTAAGCCAAAAATTTGAGGCGTCATGTGTGGTGGAGATCAGAGAACAACTCTCAGAATTCAGTTCTCTCCTTGCCAGGCTATGAGCTTGGAAGGAAGTACCTTTACCTGCTGAGCCTCCTGTCAGTTCCCACATATTTTTTAATGATTAATCTCATTATAATAGTTTTATGTATTCTCATATACATTTTAAAATTACCCTGCCATATAAAAATCATGACAGAAATTTGACTGGACAACATTGAATTTAAACATCATTTTGGGAATAATTGATATTTTAATAATGTCGTCTCATCCATAAAATAAAATTCTACTCTTTTATACTTTTAGACCATTAATTTTGTATATTTTATTATAGTCATTCTTAATTTTTGACTTCATTAGTTCTATATTTTATTCTGTATTTTTTCAATTTTATTGATAATGTAGTTTATCCTTTGTAATCTTAGTAAACTTGCTTTTAGTTGTTTCCTTAACACTAACAATTCTTAGTATTCCATGGCTATAGTTATATCATATGTGAGAAAAGACAGTTTTATAGTTTCATTTTGCTTCTATGAGATTTTTTTTCTTTATTACACAGTCTTGTACTCCTAATACAATGCCGAATAGACAAGGTAAGACAGAGATTCTAACTTATTTTCAACTTCAGAAAGAAATTGTTCAGTTTCTCAGCAATGAGCAGAGTATTATCTATATATTTTAAAATAGATGTTCTCTATCAGTTTGAGGAGGTGTTATGAGAGAAATAGAAGTATGGTAAGTTGGCAACTTAATTTGCAAAGGTCCAATGAGTTTGGGATTGTTTTTTGTCTTCATTTTTATGCTACAGACTTTTGCCTTGGCCATATACTTTGGATCGTGTGATCATTCTGGAGACCCTGAACTCATTTCTAACAGAGTTCCACAATTCCAGCTTCGTTTGTTGAAAATATGCCTTTGAATCTTTTTGAGACCATAGGATTATTACAATTCTGTCCAAGTCACCTTCTTGATTTTCTAATGATTGGAATACAGAAAAGCTATTGTACTTCTCTGAGTCTGAAAGTACAGATTCATTTCCTTAAATATTTCTTTTTCAGGGAATGCATTTAAGGAATCCATAGTGGATACATTTTAGAGATAGGATGCATGTTCACAGATGTTGCCCAGCAGTCCCTAAAAAGATGTCATTTCTAGCACTTTTTTAGTTGTTCTTTGGTACCTTTTAAATTTTGTGAAGTTGTTATACAATATTAGCTGAAATGTCATCCAGAAAACATTTACAGAATTACTGATAAGCCTATTACTCTGCTTTGGTGTTCAGTGGTTTTCATTGTGCCCTTTAAAATAGCCTAGGACTTACAACATTTTCTAGTTTTCTAGTTTTTTGAATTTTTCTTTCCTTTGACATTTTCTTTTGTCTTTAGCATTACTATTTTCTTTAGCTTGATTATAGAATTTGTTACATTTTTTCATAGTGATGGATTCAGTGTTATTTAGCATTCTGCTCTTTCTAATCATTTAAGGTGAACCTTCTATCTCAACACAAAATAAGTATAGCGTGTAAATACAGTTTTCAGGGAAGTCAGTTTTAGAGTAAAGGGCCCATTGTGATGCCTTTCACCAGTTGACTTGGAAAATAAAATCATACAGTATAAGAAAGCATACCAACAGTATCCTAAAACTACTACTTTCTGTACACACACACACACACACACACGCACACACACACGTATGAGTATATATGCAATTGTTTAGGAACATACTTCAAAGAAAAATATCATTATAGAAAGATGACACCAACTTAATTTGGAAAGGACCTATGGATTTGGATTTTTTTGTCTTTATCTTTATTCTATGACTTCCCAACCTAAGAAACCATCTCTGTTCTTTGCTCATGAATTCCTAACCCTGAAGCACAAAATGTTTGGGAGAGTTGTGTAACACAGGGATCAAGAAGTAGATCTTATCTACAAAGTATAATATGTTTTAACTGTTACATTGGCATTGTGCTTAGAGTATCTGTGTAATTAAGTTGTGGAGTTTATCACCAAACTTCTCAATAAATATCAAAGACTGTTTCTTCCCTGATAGAAATCAGAGGTATAATGCCTGTAGGAGCTCTTTGGCCTTCAGTTTATCTAGTGACTTGGCTTGGTTGGTTACAGCATGGTGCTAATGAAGGCAAGTTCAGGGATTGGAGCCCCTGTGTGGCTTAATTAGCTCCATACTGAGGAAAATCTCTGTTCCGAGCCTGAAATACTCTAACTCTTGCCAGCTGTATCACCAATGCATGCAAGTTATACAGTGTAAAAAAGACCTTTGTTATCAGCAAAAAACCATCAAAATTGAGGAATAACCTCCTAATTGTGACTCTATAACATTGCTCAATCTCAAATTTTTTTCCAAAGGCTACTGCTTCAACAATAATTTTTTTCTGAAATTAAGTACAAATTACTTTAAGAATACTCTGTTTCATCTTTAAGAATAATCCGTTATTTCTTTTAACTTTAAAAAGGTTTGGAATAGTACAATCATACCAAGTATCCATTAGAACATGAAAAGAGAATTAATTAGGATGTTCTTCTCAGTGTTTTGCTCCCATATACACTCTCCTTATTAAACATCTAGCTATGTAAGCTAGAGATTGTTAGCATCTCTTTATTTTTCACTTTTTTATGCTTTGGAATCATGTCATAAGGAATTGAAAAGTTTTGCTATAATATTTACCCATTAATCTTTAATTAGTTTCAATTAAATTTCATAGACAGTGGAGATAAACTTCAGTGAATTTGTGGAGATGTGGATCATATATAAAACATGTTACACCTAAGGTGGAGGGAAAGGATAGACCATAAAGAAAAAATTAATAAATTAAAGAATTGATGATGGCAGTACATGAATTATGCAAACTAGTTGAATACTGAGATAAAGATGGAATAGCGTGGATTCGACTCAGATAATAAATGTTGAAATCTGAATGTGAAATGTTCTGATTGCTCATCTTGTGGTTGCATGCTTGTTACTTCTTACTTGATGGAAACATTTGGGAGAATGGAGACTCCTTGCTGGAGGAAGTGATTCTGCTTTCTGACTATGGATATATTTTACCTAACTTGCATGCTTTTACCAATCTGTTTTCCCCCTCATGATGGAGGGTATGCCTTAGAACAATAAACTGGAAATAAACCCTCATCCCTTAAGTTTCTTCTTGCCAGGCATTTTGTCATAACAATAAGGAAAGTAACTAAGATAGGACGGTTTTCTTAAGAGATGATATTTCAGCTGAGATGTGAACAATAAGAAAGAATCTGACATGAAGATGAAAGAATCAGTGTGCGTGTCAGGGAGAAAGTATTGTTCATGTAGTGTATATGCAGAAATGTGCTTAACAATTGTAAAGAAATCACAAGATTGGTGAGGTACATTAGCTTTCCATAACTGCAGTAAAATATTTGAGGTAATCAACTTTAAGAAACAAAAATTTAATTATACTTTTTAGAAGATATCAGTTCATGGTCTAGTGACCCCATTAACTTTTGTTATGTGGGAATACAGTGTTTCACGGGAGTTGAGGCACATCAAAGGAAATTCATTAACTTCACAGTGGCTGGAAAATCAAGAAACAGAAGAAAAGACCTGTGTCCCACAATTTCTTACCGCCAGGTCCCATCTCCTAAATGTTCCACCATTTACCAATAAGTGCCATGTTGGAGAAAAAAAAGTTAACAGTTGAATCTTTGGTGGACTTTTAACATCTAGACAATAGCAAATAATTCAATAATTTCAGATCAGATGATGTGATGCTACTGTGATTTATTTTATTTTTTCAAAATGTATTAGAAACTTAGGAATATTATCAATGTTTTGCCACTGTAGGCAAAACAGAAGAGCATGAACAAAGTGCCAGAACATATTCGAAGCTATTTAAAATTGATGATGTACAGATTAGATATTGGATAGCTAATAACTTTTTCTGGTGATCATGGAAACAGGCAAATGCAGTATGATTGTTAGCTGTAAATTCAATAAGACAAAAGATATGGAACATAGTCTGGTGTCAATTAAATTCAAAATATTATCTTTATTTTTGGTTTGATAGTTGATGATTGTTATAAGATTATAGACTGTCAAATAAAATTTTCTTAGGGTTTGTTATTACTTATAGCAGTGTTTTAACATTTAAATGGAATTTTTAAAGCACATGCAATTTCTTTTTATTGTTTGCTTATGTGTGTGTGTATGTGCGTGTTATCAGAGGGCATTTTTACATGGGACCTGGGTATGAACTCAGGTATTTTTGCTTGCAAAGCAGAGTCTTAACCCTTGAGTCATCTTCCCAGTCCAATAATATGCAATTTTAAGTGGCCTTATGTTTGAAACAACTTCTTGTTAATAGGGACAAGATTATTCTACCAAATCTATTTCTTCATTCGATGATTCTTTTTGTGCCTTTTATTGTTCAATATTTGTCACATTTAAATTCAGTATGGAGGAAAGATTGACAACAAGCTATTGGTTCCTGTTTTGATTAGTTATAAGTTGAATGGAGTTTGATAATTTTTTGAAATTATCTTATTTGTAGTAAATTTCCCTGTATGAATCTAAAGCAACCATTTGACAATAGATTAATCAACACCTTTGCAGTTTTGTTTTAATGTCAGGTATCAACATTGATTTTCTCATGCTAAAAGGCTTTCTACATTTATGAAAATTTTGTGATATAAGCTTTGAAAGAATTGAATTGTAGACAATGTTCAATAGAATCACATCTATCTCTTACATCCACCCAAGTGGAAACAACAAACTTATAGTGAAGCTGTAGATGAGAAGACATTAGTTGTCAACACTTCGCTGGTAATGATTTCAAATTTTACTTAATTTCTTACACTTAATTTCTATTTTTATCTTTTCTCGCACCTTTCAAAATTTGTCATCTTTTGTCTTTTTGAAAATAGTCTTTGTTTTAGCTTCCTTTAGTGTTGCTAGGATAAAATACTAACAAAAAACTTTAAAGGAGGAAAGGTTTCATTGTCTCTTCCTTCTAGTTACAGCAACAGAAGAAACAGAAGGAGCAGGTCACATCATATCCACAGCACAGAGCAGAGAACAGTGAATCAACACATGCATATCTGCTTACTTGAGTTCACCTCACCTTTAAGCACAGGTAGCCTTCCAGTGCTCTGCCAGTTTTCCTCACTGAATTTTTTGTTTGTTTTAGATTAATTAACTTAGAGAAAACATAAGTCAATTTAGCTTCATGTGCACAGACTCTGTTCAAAGAGGTCAAAGGAAGTAAAATTGTATGCTGGTGTCTTTACAGATACTTGAAAGAGTTGATAAAAATAGTGTATCAGTTGATTAATTTACACGATTGTTTTGAGTTAATTATCTGGGTTTCACTGTGTTATTTTTTCCCGGGGATGAGTCTATTCTCTCTATGAATAACTATTCCCTCTATGAATAACTATTAAAAAATGACTTCACCGGGCTTCTAGAAAGACATGGGTAGACCTGTTCTTCCTATTTAGCACAGTAGATTTATTTCAGCACTCTGAGTCGTCAAGGCATCTAGCTCTCGCCCAGAAACAAGGGGGCAGTGATGGTCTGTGTAAGTTGCCCTGGAAGCATTGATCAGCTCTTGTCACAGCTTCCAGGCAAGAATGTGCAATCACTTTGAGCACTGCTCCCTGACTCGTCTGCCTCCTGGCAAGACAGTACAAGGCTCTTGTCAGGAACAGCGATAGCTCCAACAGCACACGCTGAGAAAAGTAGGGCGGAACACCTCTATGGCTGCTAACTGCTAACTAGCTGCTCCACACCACATTTAATAATAGCCACAAGCCTTGTCCGATTTCATATGGAAAAAAAAGCTTAACGGGTGGCAAGATTTCAGATCTCTTTCTGCCTTTTTCTTCAGATTGAGTGCTGTCTACTGTTTAAGGCGCCAGAAGTCTGTAAAGAAAAGACAAACACAGGTTGGCTCCCTTCTCTCTCTCAACTAGCTTCTTTTAGTGGTCCCAGTGTGTGACTTGCTCATTCACCTGTGAAATCCAACACAAGGCACTTCAGCGTTTATTAGATCTCTATCAGAAACCTTGTGACATGAACGTGCAAAAACACGAAAGTGGTCACAGTGCAGTAATCACCTATATGGCGTGCAAGCAGCAATTAACTTTGAAGTGTCTGATTTCTACTTAAATCTCATATCCAAGAGCAATACAAATCTTATTTTTGTTTGTCAAATTTCTATGTGGAAGGTGAGCTTAAGATAGATTTTTAGAGTCTATGTGAAAAGTCATAAACATGTCTAATAATTTTAAAGGTCTTTTTCTTCAAAGTGGATCCTTTTCACCATTTTCATGATGAAATTCTTTGCGGGGAGAACACAATACAGTCTTTAGAGTGATCAAGAACTACTTGGACTTGCTAATCAATATTCATAAAAACAGTTCTGTTTTACCAGGTCTTTCAGTGATAATAAAGGTGTGTGTGTGTGTGTGTGTGTGTGTGTGTGTGTGTGTGTGTGTGTGTTGGTTGGCAAGCTGGTAGCCAGCATTTCCTGAAAAAAAGGAGAATGGTTGTGGAAGAAAAGATCATAGAGCCATCTCTTTCTACAGATGATCAAAATGTATTCTTCTTGTGTCTGGTGCAAATTTACTCTGGCCAGGTGCATTAAAACAATGGCAGATCTTCTAGTGCATTAGAACAGTGGTAGATCTTCTAGGGTTACTTGGAGTCCTGGGCAATGCCTTCCTATTCTGAGAGCCTATTGGAAGATCTCTCACTTGAAATGCACACTTTTATACTACATGATTCCTTTTATTTTTATTTTTTTTTAGAGTGGATCCAGATTGCATGGGACCTGAAGACTGAAATTTGGTAGTAAGATAACTAATCATAAAGAGCAATTCTAAAAAGAGTGTGACAAGTATCTCATATATTATCTGGTATAATGAGAACATAGACTGCTATTGGTGCTGTCTTTTCAGTTGGATTATAGTTCACTTTAGGGTCTTTCAGAAAGATATAATGCCTTTCAATGGTTTGGAAAATGTATATTTACAATATCTTTTTGTATCTATCTGTGGCCCTAGAGTCCCTAATAACATTTATAACATAAATGATTCCATAGCATTTTCTCTGAGAAACCATTAAATTAAATTGATCTTTTTTGTGCCATGATGTATTTAACTATTATTTTAAACGTTGATGATTCTTAAGGTTTTGACATTGTTGCTTGTTATTGATGTTGGCTTACAGATTCTTAGGATTTTGACAAGTTCAAGAAGATTCTACCAAGAGTATTTTGCATCCATGTTGTAAGATGTAGAAGGCTGTCAATTTTCTAGTTGTATTTTTTCATATTTTATTGCTTCTCATCTAAGTTACTGCTGTTGTATTCTTCAAAATTTTATTGTTCACTCAAGCAGAATCAAAGAATTATTTCACAAACATGATACATATGTAGTTTGAGTTGAAGAGAAATACCAGTGATCCGAATCAGATTTGCTTAAGCATAAGTTTGCTATGTCTTTTTAGAAAAAAATTGATCATGTAAATGTATCTGTAACATGCAACAAGATCTTGGAGGAAACCTTAGCAAGTGTCCTGATGAGTAGATCAATAAAAAAATAATGTCCTTTGCTAAAAATTAAATTAATCATAAAAACAGTGTGCATTTTGACATCTTTCCATATACCATATCACTTTCATGTTGAAAAGGAGCTCAAAGGTCTGAGATTTAATTTTGAAAAACTGTTAATTCTGATCCTCATACTTCTCATGTAAAAAATTTCTTGTCTAGTAAAATTAAGAACATTTAAACAATATTAAGAAATTCTGTTATATGTAACAACATGGTTGAACCTTGGGTATATTGCATTAAGGAAAATAAGTTGCTCACAAGCAAACTCAGTGACTATGAATATGTGAGTTATCCAAAATAGTCAATTTATCAAATCAGAGTGGAAGGCCATAGGGAAAGTAAATGAGGAATTCCTAACCAATAATAATCAGTTTTAATTGGAAAGATAGGCATATCAGTAAAGATTTAGAGTTTTGGGCCTAAGAATTGGAGCTCATGTTCTATGTTCTTTATATACAACAGGCATTAAGAAACAAAAATAAAAAGAAAAAAATAGTGTTATCTGAGGTCAGGAGGTAAAATAAGTTCTGTTAGATTTAGCTATTCATTAGATCAATATGAACAGATTCAGTGGATCAGCACCTGATTATAAGGTATTTAAGAGAAAGCATTAGAGGGAAACGAGTAATAGCATTTTTAGACAATTTTGTTTTTAATTTTCTCCAGAGGGTTGGAGAATTATGGTGCAGTACCTAGTAATGGAATCCTTGCTCAAAAGGAAAAAAAAATACTTTATACATATGGAGAGAATCCAGAAAAAAATTTAATAACTGAACAAAACCAGATTGGGATTATGTTTTTGATTGAGGGGGGATAAGATCTTCATGTAAAAAGATAGGAGATATGAATGAGATATAGTTGTTTAGGTAGTGTGATAGTTGAAATGTTTCATTGTTTTTCATAAAAATGAGTACAAATACAAGGATACAAAAGGAAATATTGAAAGTTGGAGAAAAGATGAAACAGTTATTCATTAACCAAGTAAAAGAATAGGTTAGCCAGGAGAAATGTAACATATTTATGGGCTGCTTAACACCTCAGAGTAGAGTTAGGATTAACAATGTCAATAAGTGGAAAGTAAGCATGGGGTTAAAGAAGTGAGTACACGCCTTTCCCCGCCGAGACCCACGCAGTCCAGCCAGGATACATTGCACCCCAAGTAAACACCTCCTGCTCACCCCCAAGACCTAGGTAACCCACTTGTCTCAGCTCCTCCTATCAGCCAATCCAAGTAGGTGCTGCTCCAGGCTAGGCAGGACCCCTAGGCCCCACCACAGATCCCCATGTTAATTGTGCTCACGGGACATGGGAAGACACACTGCACCCCAGTCCAGGGAAGACACACTGCTCATCAGAATTCATCAGAGTCCAAAGAACACCCAAGGGGACACCAAGGGAACACCAAGTAGACAAAGGCCACACAAATGAAATCCTCTAAATTCAACCTATCACATGGGAGAGATTCTCCACATCCACCCCAAAGATAAGTAAACCCTCATTTTAGCCTCCTGTTCCTTTCAATTATTAGTTACTATAGAATAACTTTTCCATATAGCCACCCCCAAAACATATACAACTTCAGGGACTATACCACTCACCTTCACATATCACCAAGGTACTAAATCATAAAAGCACACTACCATACTAATATTCACTCCCTGTCCACCCCCTGTACTGTCTATCTAATAACCTCATCTAATAAATAACAATAACGACAAGAGTAACCAACACCAAGGTAAACACTAGTAGTAACTACTTGAGAGTAGTGATAAAAACCAATTCGGTTCAGGCAAAAACAGGCAGAAATTGAAAGAAGGTCTTAAGAGATAAAATGACAATACCCAAGTCAAAGTACAAATTCATGAGAAACAAAACCCAAGAAAACAAATCTACCACCAAAAGAATTAACCCCATAATGACAGACTCCAACCAGAACAAATCCACAGAAAATAGCTAAGAAAGCCTGACCCAAGATAATGACTATCAAAGCATGATCATTGCCATGATCAATACTATGAAAGAGGAAATCTGGGAGGAGTTAAATAACTGCATCAACCACTTTGAAGAGGAACACAACAGACATTTGGAGGAGTTGAGAAAAACAGTTCAAGAAACAAAAACAGGAATAGAGCAGTTAAAACAGACTCAAGCAGAGTTTAAAACTGAATGAAAAGACAAGTTATCCTCAACCCAGAACTTAACAGTCTTATCAGCAGAACAGATGAAGCAGAAGATAGAATTTCAGATTTTGAAGACAAAGCTCATTGAAGAGGTTATTAAAGCCAAAAAAATTCTTGAAAGAAATATTCAAGAGTTATGGGATACCCTGAAGAAGCCTAACATAGGTATTCATGGAATACCAGAGCAAGAATCCCAAAATACCACACCTGAGGAAATTTTTCAAACTGTCATCAAAGAAAATTTTCCTCATCTAAAAAAAGAGAGGCCCATCCATATACAAAAGGGATTCCAAACCCCAAACAGATATGACCAAAGTAGAAACTCGCCATGGCAAATAATAGTTAAAACACTCCACATTCAAGACAAAGAGCTTCAAGAGAAAAAAAAAATCACTTTTAAAGGTAAGCCTATTAAAATAACAAATGACTTCTCAATGCAAACAGTAAAACCAAAAAGAGCTTGGAGAGACATACTTCAAGTATTTAATGAGCAAAAATGTCATCCCAGGCTGATATACCCTGCAAAACTATCTGTCATGATTGAAGGGGAAAGAAAAGTTTTCCAGCACAAAGACAACTTGAAGGCTTACATGTCTACCAAATCAGGGCATCAAAAAATGCTAGAAATGATATCAAGCTTGAAGATAAGAACAAGCACATACAGAGGACAGAAGGGAAGTATAGTACCACCAAAATCCAAAAGCCAAATTATACACTTACAAAAACCACTAAACATAAAAGGTGTCTGGAATTAAAAGTAATTTCTCCATTGTAACATTAAATGTCAATGGAATTAACTCAACAATTAAGAGACACAGATTACAAATTTGGATAAAAAGGCACAATCCATCAATCTGCTGCCTTCAGGAAACTAATCTCACCAAAAAGAATAGGCATATTCTAAAAATAAAAGGCTGGTCCTAAATTCTGCAAGGTAATGGAACAAGGAAACAGGCAGGGGTAGCTATTATGCTATTGGGCAAAGTGGACTTCAAACTAAAAAAAATCATAAGAGACAAAGATGGATACCACATTTTAGTCACAGGTACAATTCACCAGGAAGACTTCACAATACTGATCATATATACACTAAATACGGGCTCCTCCACGTTCATTAAGCAAACCCTACAGCATCTAAAGCAAGAAATCAACCCCCAAATGATAATTCTTGGGGATTTCAACACAGCCCTCTCAACATGGGATAGATCAACCAGTCAAAAACTTAACAGAGACATTTTGGAACTTAATCAAACCCTTACTGAAATGGACTTTACAAATCTCTATTGAACTTTTCACCCACGCACCAAAGAATACACATTTTTCTCAGCAGCACACGGAACTTTCTCCAAAATAAATCACATATTGGGCGACAAAACGAATCTACACATATACAAAAAAGTTGAAATTCTAACCTGTGCCCTATCAGACCACCATGGCCTAAAGCTGGACATCCACAACACAACAAACAAGAGAAATTATACTAACTCCTGGAAACTTAACAATATGATGCTGAATGAGAATTAGATTCAGGAAGAAATTAAAAAGGAAATTCAAGATTTCCTGGAAGTGAACGATAATGAAAATACATGTTTTCAGAATCTTTGGGACACAATGAAAACTGTCCTAAGAGGTAAGTTCATAGCTCTTAATGCCTACATCAAAAAAATAATTTAACAATGCAACTTAAAGCTTCAGAGACACTAGAGCAATTAGATACCAAAAGCAGAAGAAGAGAGGAGACCTGTCAAATCAGGGGAGAAATATCCAAAATTGAGATAAAGAAAACGATACAGAGAATCAACCAGTCAAAAAGTTGGTTGTTTGAAAAAATCAATAAGATTGATACATTCCTAACTAAATTAACCAAAAGCAAGAGGAAAAAGCACAAATTAACAAAATTAGAAATGAAAATGGAGTTATCACTACCGATACCTGAGAAATTCAGAGAATTATAATGTCATATTTCAAAAACTTATACTCTGTGAAATTTGACAACACTAAAGAAATGGATGAATTCCTAAGTAAGTACAACTTCCCTAAATTGAATCAGGAAGTTTTGAATTTTTTAAATAGCATATTAAATAATTAAATAACATATGAGGAAATCAATGATGTAATCTCGAATCTTCCCACCAGATGGATTCAGCACAGAGTTCGACCAGATATTTAAGAAGTTAATAACATCAATACTTCTTTTTAAATTTTTTTTATTTATTATTTATTCAATTGTGCATGTATGCACGTGTGTGTGTGTGTATGTATATGTGTGTGTGTGTAGAACCATGGACGAATTTGGGAAACACCACGGACTGCTTCCACCTCCTCCTTGTTTACTCTGCCCCAGGATTCACAGGTTTCGCCCTACCAGGACCAGAAATGCAGGCCGGACGCACTTCTGCCTGGTGTCTATAAGTGGGGTCTAGGATCCGAACTCAGGACCTTTCGCCTACAAGGCAGAGGCTTGACCCCTGAGCCATCTCTCCAGCCCCAGTACTTCTTAAATTGTTCCATCAAATAGCAAAGGAAGGAACACTACCAAATTCTTTCTATGACACTAATATCATCTTAATCCCAAAACCTAATAAAGATACACTTAAAAAAAACTATAGGGCAATCTCTTTGATGAACACAGATGCAAACATTCTCAACAAAGTCTTAGCAAATCGGATTCAAAACCATATCAAAAAGATCATTCCCAGAGATCAAGTAGGCTTTATCCCCGGCACACAAGGTTGGTTCAACATAAACAAATCAATAAATGTAATTCACCATATAACCCAGTCCAAAATGTAAGAACACATGATAGTCTCGATAGATGCAGAAAAAGCTTTTGACAATATCCAATAGCCCTTTATGATCAAAACCCTAGAGATGGTTGGAATGGAAGGAATCTTTATCAATATAATAGAAGCTGTATACAACAAGCCAACAGCAAGGATTATACTCAATGGGGAAAAACTTGAAGCATTCCTGCTTTGATCAGGAACTAGACAAGGCTGTCCACTCTCACCACTTCTATTCAATATTGTACTTGAAGTCTTAGCTGAGGCCATAAGACAAGAAAGGGACATAAAAGGGATTCAAATAGGCAAGGAAGAAGTCAAGTTATCTCTATTTGTAGATGACATGATACCTGAGTATTATACCTGAGTGATCCCAAAAGCTCCATCAGGAAACTCCTGGAATTAATACAGAAGTTCAGCAGGGTGGCAGGATACAAAATAAATGTACAAAAATCAGTGGCCTTCCTATATGCCAGAATGAAAGAAGTGAAAAAGCCCTCAGAGAAACAATCCCATTTACTATAGCCCCTAAAAAAATGAAATACCTTGGTATAAACTTAACTAAGAAAATAAGATCTTTTATAATGAAAACTTTACAACCCTGAAAAAAGAAATTACAGAAGACACCAGAAGGTGGAAAGACCTCACATGTTCCTGGATTGGCAGAATCAATATCATAAAAATGACCATTCTACTAAAGGCAATATACAGTTCAATGTTATACCAATTAAAGTCCTAAAACAATTCTTTAAAGAAGTTGACCAAACAATCTCAAAATTTATATGGAGGCACAAAAGTCCCAGGATAGCAAAAACAATCCTGAATCAAAAACACTGCTAGAGGTATCACCATACCAAACCTTAGTCTATACTACAAATCCATAGTTGTAAAAACAGCCTGGTACTGGCTCCAAAATAGATACACAGATCAATGGATAAGGGTTGAAGACCCAGATGGAAGCCCACAAAATTACAGCCATTTGGTCTTTGACACAAGGGGTCCAAAAAATCCAATGGAAAAAGAACAGCATCTTCAACAAATGGTGCTGGCAAAACTGTATTTCCACATTCAGAAGATTAGAACTCGACCCATATTTGTCACTATGTACAAGACTTAAATCCAAATGGATCAATGACCTCAATATAAAGCCAGAGACTATAAAAACCTTAGTTGAAAGGGTAGGGAACTCCCTCAAACTGATTGGACTAGCCCAACAGTTCCTAAACGGAAATCCAATAGGTACAGTCACTACAACCAACACTCAACAGATGGGATCTTATGAAATTGAAGAGCTTCTGTTCAGATAAAGAGGTTGTAACCCAAGCACAAAGGCAACCCACAGAATGGGAGAAAATTTTCACTAAACACATATCTGATAGCGCTCTATTATCCAGAGTGCATAAAGAACTTAAGTTAAAGATTGAAATGCCCTATGACCCTGCTATTCCACTTTTGGTAATAATCCCTCATACAGGAAAAATTCACTTCGATAGCACAAGCACAACCATGTTCATAGTAGCACTGTTTACAGTAGCAAAGTTATGGAATCAGCCCAAATGTCCAACAGTTGACAAGTGGATAAGGAAAGTGTGTTACATTTATACAATGGAATACTACTCAGCCATCAAAAATGATGAATTAATGCAATTTGCCGGGAAATGGATGGAATTAGAAACAATTATATTTAGTGAAGTATCCCAGACACAGAAAATATAGCGCCATACATACTCCCTAATAGGTGGATCTTAGTACCATACCCACTTGATGACACACTGAAAGATAAATATCTGCAATACATACAGTAATTGCAAAGATTATGAACAGGAGAGAGGGGACCATGTTACATCAGAGAAAATAGGTCACCATCAAGGACTGCAAGTAAGTAATGAGACATCTGGTTAAGCTCACAGACTTTCCTTCCTGGTCACTTGCAACTGATGGGGTATGATCTCACCAGAAAGGGAGGGCATATAGGCTGCCAGATAGAAGGTAACCATTTTGCAAATGGGAGACTGATCTCCCGCTCACTGCTACTCTTATTCCATCTACCTTTGAATCTACTCTTATAATAAGACTGTATTTTAACAGCCTTTTATCTCTGGCCAGGGGGTGACATCCAGCACCCATCAGGATGGAACTAAGGGCGATGCAGGAGCAGCAAAACTGAAAAAAAAAGCAAGAAACAGCAAGAAACTATATTTCAGAACATCAGAGACACTATATCAACTACCTGGTACTAGGCCAGCCTACTCTCTCCCCATCCTGAAGCTCAGGGAAATTTGCGGAACAAGGGGCAGTAAGATTGAAAGATCCTAAAGATGGGGAGGAGCAACGATATGCAAGATACTCCACACAAGTTAGGGACAAAGTAATAATAACAGGACTTTGCATGACTTGCACAACGACCAACATATCCTTAACCCCTCAATGTCTAGCATGGATCATAGGCACTAAGATCCTTAGAGGCAAGGGATTAACAGTCACAATAGTGTTCCTATACTAAAGGGGAACACAAAAAAGAGCTGTAGGCAATGCTACTGATTCCTTATACCTCATCAGAGAGGAGGACCCAAAGGGAAGTTTGACATGCACACTAAAGGTTGCTCCAGGAATGGGGGGGGGGCAATGGGAGAAAGGGAGGAAGCAGCGGTAAGCAAGGAGAGAAGGGGGATGGAGCAAGGAGATCCAGGGAGGGCTGGAGGGTGGGAGGGGAATGGGGTACCTATCAAGTTTGTATGAGTGGAAAAAATAAATGAAATAAAAAAAAAGAAGTGGATACACCTGTGTGTGTGTGTGTGTGTGTGTGTGTGTGTGTGTGTGTGTGTGTGAGCATGTGTGTGTTTTCTGGGAGAAGGATAAAGCAAAATAAACAGCACAGCAAGAGCATTGAGGAAGTATTCAAGAAAATGGCAATACTGGAGAAAAACAATTAAAAGATCATGAGAACTGGAAAGAGGACTCAGAAGTAGAGGCTCTTCAATGATATGCAAGATACTCCACTCAAGTTAGGGCTGAAGCAATCATATTTGGACTTTACATGCCCTGCGCAATGTCCAATACACTATTGACTCCACAAAGTCTAGCATTTGCTGAAGGCACTAGGATCCTGGGAGGCAAGGGATTGACAACCACAGTAGTGTTCCTATGCTTAACGGGAACACAGGAAAGGATTCTGGGAAATGCCACTGGGTCCTTGCACCTCATCGGAGAGGAGGACCCAGAAGAGAGTTTGGCATGCACATTAAAGGATGCTCTGGGGATGGGAGGGGGAGGCACTGGGAGATGAGGAGGGAAGGGGGAGGGGAGGAGGCACAGAGGGATAGGGGGTTGGAGGGAAGGGGGGACCGGTGTACCTGTTAAGTTTGTATGAGTGGAAAAAAAAAGTAGAGGCTCTTGCCATATGCGTGTGAGGATCTGAGTTCAAGTTCTTAGAAGCCTATAAATCTCAAATGCTCACACAGTGTCTGTAATTACACCGTTCTTATGGGGAATTGTGACGCAGAAAAAGGAAAACACCCACAATGGTTCTTTACACCTGCCTGGTGTAGACAGCATTGAATAAGGATCCTGCTTCAAACAAGGTAGAAGGTAGGACCAATATCCACAGATGCCATTCACATACCAGATTTTAAACAAGAATTATTTATGCAGTCCTTTGCAATACAGTGATATGGAAGTGAATGCCACAATAGTTTTGTTTCAAAACGGATAGAATTGGAATTTTAAATTGTTGTTGGATGGCAGAGAGTTTAAAATTAAAAGCTAGACAAGGTTCTTGCCTGTAACAGTGGCAAAATAAAGGATGTCTTTTCTGAAGAAAAGCAATAAACAACATTTCTATGTGTGAAGAGTCGAGGAATTAACAGTGTAGTGTGGAAAAGGCATCACATGTATGATTGGTAGAACCAAGGATTTCATAAAGAAATAAACAGGAAATTGGAAAGTAAAGCCTTCAAAGAATGAGATGGAGTACTCTGGGGTCAGTAAAGAAGTAGTTGGTAGAAACTATTGACACGAAATGCAAACCTAGGGAAAGGACAAAGATATTGTAGAAAGAGGGAAAAGATAATTAGGTTTTACTAGCAAAGGCTACTAACTGTTTCACATCGTGATTAATTTCAAAAGACTATGTGATTGGTTAGTCTCAAATGTCAAGCCAGTACCTAGAAGGTTGCTTCTGGGAACACCTGTTAGGAGTTATATAGTTAAGGTTAGGTCTTTGGATATGCGTGTAGGATGTTGTCTTGATTGCTTGGGTTGAGGTGGGCAGGCCTTCCCCTTGTGGGTGGCACCATTTTCTGGGCTGTATGAAAAGGTTGCTGAGCATTGGAAAGCAGGCAAGCAAGCAAGCATGTAACATGGTCTTTGCCCACTGCTTTGCTCTAGATGTCATGTGCTGATTTCCTGAGACTCCTGAGGCTCAGGTTCTCCTTGCATAGTAGATTTTTAAGCCAATGAAACCTCTTCTTTTTTTCTGCTATTTTTGTCAGGCACTTATTGCCACAGTGAGTAATGAGATTGAAACGGACTGCCATGAAGGTTAATTTATTTTAAAGAGAAAGGAAATATGGGAAATATTTTAAAAATATTTTATTCAATAACTGTATGCTTCTAAACATATTTATTATTTGGTGCTTTAAAATACAATAGGTGTGGCCTCATGCTTTCTGCCCCAGACCCAGACTAGGGCAGACTCACTGCTCCTCAGGAGGTGACCTTTGATACCAATCAGGATGGAGCCAAGGGAGGTGCAGGAAAAGCAAAACTGAAAACAACAACAAACCATAATTCAGAACACTAAAGACCCTACATTATTCACCTGGAACCAGATCAGCCAAATCTCTGCCCATCCTAAAGCTCAGGGAACCTTGTGGAAGAGGGTCGGCAAGATTGTAAGAGCCTAAAGATGGGGAGGACCAACGATATGCAAGATACTCCACACAAGTTAAGGCTGTAGTAGCCATATCGGACTTTGCATGACCTGCACAGTGGCTGACATGTCAACGACCCCTCAAGGTCTAACATGGATCACAGGCAGTAGGATCCTTAGAGGAAGGGATTAACAAACATAATGGAGTTCTCATACTAACAGGGAGCCCAAGAAAGGGCCCCTGGCTATGCCTCACTAGGGTGGAGGACTCAGAGAGAGGTTTGGCATTCACCCAAAAAGGATGCTCCAGGGGATGGGAGGAGGGAAGGTGGAGGCATTGTGCAAAGGGGAGGGAGAGAGCAGATGAAAGGAAGGGGAAAAGGGGGGAGAGTGCAAGGGGGGAACTGGGGAGGGGTGGAAGAAGGGAGAGGACAAGGATAACTATTGAGCTTGTATCATTGGGGAAAAAAATAAAATGTGAGAGAAAAAATAAAATAAAATAAATATGACCTCAAAGATAATTATTTTGTCATTTTCATGTGTACATGTTTAGTGTGTGCACTTGTATTCACATGTGTGCATGTGCACATGTGTGTGCAGGTAGGCACACCCATGTGTACATGTGTGAGATTTTAGCCAGAATTCTTCCCTGATCTCTCCTTTATCTTTTTCTTTTTGAGGCAGGATCTGTTACTAACTTATTCAATACTGCATTTGCAGTTTTCACAATAAGGAAAGAAAGCATGTAAGATTTAGGAAAGAAGACACTAACCTTCTTATCTAAAGATAAGGTAATTACCCACTTTAAAAATCCAGGAAAATTTGGGGCTGGAGAGAAGGTTCAGGGGTTAAGACTCTGCCTCTCAAGTAGAAGGTCCTGAATTTGGATCTAAGGTCCCACGTGAAAACAACAGGTGGAAATGGCGGTGGCCTTGTGGGTGCAGCCCTGGTGGTCCTCCACAGAGACACATGTACCCTCTGCTACACACACACACACACACACACACACACACACACACACAATGAATAAAGTTTTAAAAAAATCAAGAAAACTTATGTTTAATTATTAGGAATAATAAAAGTGAACAATTTTTTTTTTTTTTTGCTAATAGAATGAACATGCATCATTTACATTCTTTTTGTTCAACAACTTAAAATATTGAAGGTAAATGTAAGGCTGAAAGGATTCCTTGAGCAACCAAAACTATAAGTCAGGAGATGTTAACTTAGCATCATTTAAGCAACAACATTAGCCAAGACAGCACTTTCAAATTACAAATACCCAAAGGATAAGATAAGATAAGATAAGGATAAGGCAATCCACAAGCTTGGGAATGTTTGTTTGAAATTTACATCATTCACAGCAGGTTAGAAACCTGAAAACAACTTTTGTGAATAGAGCAGCAATGGAATGGGATTATCTATCAACTGACGAATGGTTAATGAAAATGTGGCACATATACACAATTTAAATTTATTCTGCTATGAAGAGAAAATGGAATTATGAACTTGTAGGAAACTTGAAAATTCATTGAGTCAGGTAACCTAGACCCAGAAAGACAAACGCTGAATATTTTTTCTCATATATGAACACAAACTTTGAATTTTTAGATTCGCGTATATAGTTTAGAGTACTTGTAGAGGCCAGAGACCTAGAAAGAGGACATTGTGGATATGAATGAAGGGCTGACTTAAGGTGGATGAGAGAGGAGCAAAGTTGATATGTAAGTAAAGGGTATGAATACCTGGGCTGAAAGGATTTAAATAGAGAATGAAATAAAGGGTTGGGGAGATGAAGAGGTGGGGCGAAAGGATAAGTCAAAAGGAGTAATGTATGAAAAAAGACACAGGGAGGGTTAATATTTTGTAATACATTTTAAAATGTGATTCAAAAAGTGTTTGAAGAAAAGACTGGAAGCTGAAAGTGAAAAGAAATTTGAAAAATCTTACATAAAAAGGAAAACCCAATCTTAAAAAATATTGGAAATTTACAGCACAAAATAAAATGCTAATAAGTATTAAGCTCATAATAAGCAGTACAATATGAAATTTAACCTAATGATAAACAAAGCAGTCACCACAAAGTTATCCCTAGGCACTGTAAATACATTAGGCTACAATGCAAAAGGCCGTTAAAGCTGCAAGTGGAATTAGGTGTTAGTCAGCTACCCTTTAGATAAGGAGATTATCCTGGATTATTTGGTTTGACCATATGTAATCACAAGTCTTCTTACAAATGGAAGAAGTCAGGAGGATCAGTGTCAGAGGAAACTGAAGATATCACAGTGCTGGCTTTGAGGATGGAAGAAAGAACTGGGAGGCAAAGAATGAGACAGCTGTAGAAGCCAAAAGGGCAAGAAATCAGCTTTTCACCCACAATTTCAGGCGACCTGAAGCTTTGTCATCCTTCTGATCTTAGACCTATTTTGATTTCTGACCTCCAGAACATTTAAAACTTGGGGTGTAACTTTTGTTATATATCTGTGGCTTTTGGTTAGGGAAGTCTAGCTAACAAATATAAACTCCAATGAAATACTGTGATAAACACTGAAGATCCCTAGAATTGGAAATATTTAAAACTGATGATACCATATGTTAAAAAAATTAGAAAAATAGAGGTCATAAAATACTAGTGAGAGATAATAAAATAACATCTTCTCTTCAGAGAGCTCTGTATCACAGTGCCTAAAATGTTTACATACTTAAGATGAACACTTTTAGTTCCAGCACTAACTTGGAGAAATTATGACATGTAAGAATAAATTATGACATGTAAGAAAAGAGATATTTAACAGACTTATTTAGAGAACTGGGGTAGTTCAATCTGAAATTGACATAAATCTCCATCCAACAGAGAAGGGATATATATAATGCTGATGGATAGCATTCAGCAGGTGAGAGAACAAAAAGCAGTTAAAGTGTAAAATTGTAATTTTAAGCCAAAGTGGTATCTTCAGCAGGATAGGTATATGCTATGTGTGTATGAATGGGTAAGCACAATGAACAACATTTGCATAAAATTTCAAACAATTTTTCTATTGTTTTGGAGTACACAATATGCAATATAACTATAAAACTCTATCTAAATTCAAATGTGAAGTGAATTACTTGATGACATCAGGCAGACAGAAGCATTCAAACTCTAACTGTAAAAAGCATATAGATATTTATTCTCTTATGTTTTAGTTTTTATTAAATATGAAATATGTTTCATAATTGAAAATAATGAAGTAAACATACTTATGTAAATTATTCTATATTCCTTGAAAAACTATTTATTTATTTGGAGAGAGAGAGAACAAAGAAAGAGATAGAGAGAGACAGAGACAGAGACAGAGACAGAGACAGAGACAGACAGAAAATGTATGCCACAGAATATGTAGGATCCAGCTTAGATCTTCGTGTTTGCAGGCAAATAAATGCCTTTACTCACTCAGTTCCCCACCATCTCTTGGGACATAACTTCTATCCCAACATCACTATACCAGCAAAACTAATAATTTCTGTGATTCAACTTGAGATGTCCCCCTTGGGACATGAAGTAAACCCCACTTCTAATTTCCCTGGCAAAATAGAATGGAGTCTGAATTCTGAGATCTACCATGAACTTCTCCCCTAAATTATTTCATCATGGCCTGCCTCTCACCTGGCCAGGATTCTAGTCCCCTGGGGGCATGACATGGCGGGGGACAGGGGTCTGACTATGCTTTTTCTTCCCAGAAGCCTGTTTTCCACTTTTTCCCCCTTTCTTTGTATTTCACAGATGTGAACAAAAGAAGCCATATCTTCCACCGTGTAGATTGTAAGCTGCTGTCTCTTTGTGTTCTAAACTCAAAGAATGAAACTTTTTTTTCTTTTCTCTCCTTTCTAAGACTTTTAGTTCCAAAGTGTACACGTATTTCTCTCTGCTTATCTTCCTCCTCCTGGCAGTAGCCAGGATTCACAGCTTGTATCCCCAGAATTCCTACTATCCTGGGCCAATTATTCTCTATCTTAAAATAAACACTCACTGCATTCTTAACCCTTTCCTGCCTTTTAGTTTTTTAACTGGGAGAGAAAAGTTCCCCTGGATGGCATTGTACCCACAGTTCCTGTCTGCAGATCTGTTTCCCAGCGGATGGTGCTACATTAGGAGGTGAATGAAAGTTTAGGCAATGGGGGTAACTTGAGGAGTTAGTCAGTGAGCGTGCCTTTGCAGGTTAATCTGGTTGCTGGTTTGCTCCTTTGCTTCCTGTCTGCTGTAAGGCAAAGAACAACTTTGTTTTACCCTTACTCCAAGCATGACATTCTGTCTTACTGTGGCTCAGAAACAGTGGAACCAACTACTAGCAGATTGAAACCCCTGAAAGCAGGAGCCAAAACAAAGCTTCCCTTTATAGAAATTGTTTTTCTCTATTTTTTTCTTCACAGCAAAAGAATTCTGAGCAACACAATAACATAATAATAATAAGAATGCACAATGGGTAGCTGCTTGTACTTGTGTATATCTACAACACACTTAAATAGTATTCTGTATAATTTTAATCTAGAGAAATGCAATCCTGTATCCTAAGCTGTGATGAACTAAATAATAAAAATTGCTAAGCAAAATTATGAAATCATTTTCAGAAACGCTTTCTATCACCACATGATGATCAGAAAAACACAATGGTTACCGAAACTGACAACCATTTAATTTAAATCAAACTTGAAAATGGGTCATCTATACATTCACACTGAAGGATGCTCCAGAGATGGGGGTGAGAGAAGAGGGGGGCACTGTGAGAAAGGGAGGGAGTGAAAGGAAGGGGAAAAGGGGGGAGGGAGCAAGGGGGACTGGAAGGGGGTGGAGGGAGGGAGGGGATTGAGGTACCTATTAAGTTTGTATGAGTGGGTAAAAAAAAGAAAATGGGTCAGCTATAAACAAATAAATTCAAACTGATGCAAGACGATACTTTAATATTGATATAGTATTAACTTTTTTGTGAATATCATGAAACTGTATTCTTGAATATTTAAAACTGCAAGTGGAATTTTTCCCGATCCATCTACTATGTTCAGAAGAATGTCTGTTTTCCTTTGATTATCAGCACTTCTCTCGAAGCTCACTTGAGTGCTTGAGATGTATCACCTTTTCCCTCTCACACCTGTCTGCTGCAGGTCATGGTCTGAATTTTGTCTGACTTTGCTGCTTCCAAACCAACCTCAGGCAGGAGAGACTTCTGCCAAGCCAGGAGCTGAGCACTTGGTGTTTCACTTCTTAGATTTGACCTGTACAGTCTCTCACAACTTCCCAGGGAGATATCAGAAGACAGACAGTTTTGTGCCATTTGAATATTCTCTCTAAATTTTCAGGAGATTATATTTTTATCTGGGGTTTTTACTTTTTGTTTAACCTTTTTCCTCTTCAGTAGCTTTTCCTTAACCTTGGTACATAGTTTCATTTCCATCTCCACCTTAAGTATTCCTATAATCATTCTCAGTCGTTCATTCAAAGAAGATTCTGGACATTTCTGTTTGAGACTACGGAATATTGATGTTGGTTAAATTATTGAGTTTTTTTTTCCTTTCACACACATGTAAAAAAATGGAATATGCTTTATTTGTTAAGATTTGTTGTCTACTTCTCAGAGAACACTGTGTGGTAAATGTCCTCTAGAATTTTAAACTCTCTGAATTTTGCCCACATTCATACGAATTGCCTAACAATGTTCACATTTTAAGCGCTCTTCAATGTGCCAAACCTAATCACAGGGAATCTAGTAGTCCTTTTGAGGACACACGCTGAAAGCATTGACCTGTGAAAAGATACCAGAGTAGTTCTGGATCAGTTTCAGAGGCTAGAGTGACCGGGCCGAGCCATGCTAATCCTGCAAGGCGTCATTTTCACAGTCCAGAGGCTTGTGTGGAGAATGCGTGATCTTGCGAATTACAAGGATGATCCACATAATGTTGGCAGACTCAAGTTCAGACGGTTAATCCTCCTCCAGCTCCCTGGAATCTCTAATATGCCTGCTTCTTTGTGATTGGAGTGGAGTTGAACAAGCTAACGTGCCTGCCTGACATCACAGCTTTGCAAAACTCATTGGGCTCCTGGGATGCGTTCACAGGCTTCCTGTTGAATAGCTAAAACAATCAGGAGCATTCATTTTCTTAAATGGTTATATATCATTGGGAGATTTGAGTCCTAATGACTCTGTCATTTTGCTCAGCAAAATGTACTAGGACACCAAAAGCCAATTAATAAATGCCTTAAATCAGACAAGTGGCCATTTCACATAATAGTGACATTCACATCGTTGAAGAAATCACATGCACAGAATAGCAGCAGATGTTTGTCATTCCCACTATTGACAGATCAGCATACAGAAGCCTCATAACTGCACTTGGAGAAATTTAGGTCAGTACAAGGAAATCAGTGTGCATTTAAAGACTCTTTGTGTATGTTTAAAATACGTTATAATGTTTTAAGAAACAGCCTTTTCTTTTAGAAACGCTGGCAAAGCTTCTGTTGAGGGCTGCAGCTGGTCGGATGCATTCAGAGGAGATGATTCAGCTGGAGGGTGTTGCTGCAGGGGAGGAAAGGTTCAGAAGAGCTCTGCTATGTGTTACAGGGTTTCAGAATCAAGACCCAGATTCTAGAACAGCAGTCTCCCAAGTATGGGGCCCTTTCCCAATGGGAAAAGAGACTGTACAACCCACTCATGCTTGTTCTTTGAAATATATGTTAGTGTTATACTGACAGATTATTCTGTTTTGTAATATATACAATATATTCCATTGTTAAACACGAATAACTTATGAAGCTAATGTACACTCGAGGTGCTGACAAATTCTCATTTGTGATTGTCCTGATAAGTGTGCAGCTTTGCAATAATGCATGGACTCAGAAATTTGTTAAGTTAGATATAGGATGGGTGTGACAAGGCCAGTGTCACCTTGATGGTGACAGATAGCCTCTGAGATTGAGGCTGTAACTGGCCCGCTATAGACTTAAGAGAGGGTTTGAAAAGTGGCAGCTCTCAAGGAAGATGTGTCTTTGGAAGGCTCAGAGTGTGTGATGGATGCCAACCCATTCCCTTCTTCCCCAAGTACTCCTGCACCCACCTTACATGTCCTCATGTGACTTTCTGTCTCGTGTCAATCAAGAAAATTAAGAGGAGGTGATAGAACATTTTCTTCTCCCTGCTTATCTTTTCTTGATGTATTTCAGAGGATAATAAATTTTCAGATCTGACAAGGCTGGTTAGTTTTAATATACATGTGGGTTCTCAAAGGCAAAAACATCAAGGACTTAAAAGTGACAAGCCACATCAAGGCTCATTTATGGAAGCCCACCGCTCAGATTAGCATTTGGACCTGTCATTGGTAGCAGTTCCAATAAGATTAACAAAAATAGAATTTAAGAGGAGCATAAATTTGGACAAAGACAAATTAAATTGAAGACTTCAGGGATCCAGATTTTTCTTTATGTGTGTCCTTCTGTAAGCAGAGATTCTGCACATCTATGTACATAAACTATAGTTATGAAAGCTGATGCTTTAACAGCATGGCAAATAGCAAATGCTAAAAACCAGCGGGCCTGACTGAGGTCATCCTTGCTGTACAGCGTGTGATTCTGATTTGCTTCTCATGCTTCAGAGAAAGGCATACAACTCTTTTTTATAAAGTTCCTGGAAAAGAAACTGAATGGAGTCCTTAAGAGACTTTCAGAGTTTCGATCTCTGGTCAAATGAGTATGTGTAATCAGTAGCACAGTAGTTTCCTCTGTTTTAGACTTAAACTATAGACTCCCATTGACATCATACTCATCGAGTGTCTACTTGTGATAAAAAAGCATTAATTCAGCAAATCTACCCATACACATTTTAAATATTCCAATGGAAGTTCAGACTCTTGTCTGGCTCCTGGGAGGAAAGCCTTAATCCAATAGTCTTCTTGATGGGAATGAACCTACTCTCTGGGAGGTTTTGGCCCATGCCATCTTACCTGCTCTAAGGAAGGGGTTAGTGGTATGGACCTTAGGCCTTAGGCTGAGACCTATTGGCCTCCTGTCCCTCTGGTAGGTGTTGAGACGACAGTCAGCATGTGCCCGCCCTCTACATGACCAACCCATGTGAAAAACTGAGATATCAAGGATCACCTATGCTTCTGTGATTTGTAATGCTCCATTTTGTCGCATATTACAGACAGGACCATTTAATGACTCCTTGGGGGGAAATTATGACTTGGAATTTGTAGATGGTGCCTTCTGAATGTCATCCAACGTGTTTTTTTCCTGTTCCTGAGTTTACTCTGTTATAATAAATTTACCTGTGATTAGTTATAAGATCAGGAATTTGCATGTGTGCATGTTTGAGTGTTTGGGTACATGTGTTCTCATAACTAATTATTGAACCTGGAGTATTCTATGGATACTTTAAGCAACACTCTTTCTGGTTTCAGTGGGATGCTTTGTGCTGCATTACAGTTTGCGTTTTAATTGAATTTTTTTTTCATAATTTTGGATGCTTGGTCCTGAGGAGATTGGTGTTCCCACTTTGAGGGTTCACCATAGTCATAGTCATCAGGCAAAAAAAATCCACTTAGATTTTTTTTGTTGTTCCTGGTTAATAAGCACCTAAAATTTATTTAAACAATAGGAACAAAAGAAAAAAAAAAACTCTCCATGCCCACCAGTAACAGTTTGGAGAGCGAGGAATGGAATTGGCGGGTAAGGCCCACTTGTCACTCAGGAAGTACCTTGCTCTTAGAAACCTGATGCTTATCTCACTCTAATCTAGCTCATTTTCTCCTCTGCTTGCCCAGAAAAGGCTCTAATACTTTATCAAAAGCATGAGAATCTACAAAATCTTCAGGCCACTGGAAAATACTTTCCCAAGTTAGGGGATATAATTTAGTATGTTGCATATATGCCATACTGCTTCATTATATTTAGAATATCAAACTCCAGATGGAACAAAAACTGATACCAAATGCTATTATTCTTAGATTTTTGCAGCTTATTTGAAAAGTGAAGTTTCTTTCCCATCAATAAAGAAGTGAGCATATGGATTTTTGTTCCTTCTGTATTCAGGCTGATAGAATGGTTTATTTCTTCACTGTGCTACATTTTGTTGGCTTTCATAATCATCTTCTTTTCTCCTAAATGATATTATTAGCCAAGCACACCACTATAGCCAAAGGATGTGTATCTCAGCCTTCCTTTTAGTAATGTTTGAACCTGTGCTTTGATTTTGGTAAATTACATGTAAGAGCAGTTTTAGGAATAAATATTAGGAAGACTAAAGAAAAATGCAAAGCATTTTCGCAGTCCTTTCTTCTTTTGTTCAGCTGTTTAGAATGCAGATATGATAGCTAGGTGAAAAAATATTCAATCACAAAGAAAACTCTGTCTGAGCAGGATGCTTCCTTCAGCTAGGGATGGAAAAGGATTGAGATGGAAGAAGTCATCATTCCCAAATTTCATGTGGCACCCATACCAGTGCTAAAATAACTTTTTTCAGACATTTTCATTTTGAACAGAAAAAAATTCAAACCTTGCTTAAGCCACTATTATAAAAATTTTCTTACTTTCATCTGAACCTAATTTTACTTGAATAATAGAATTTCTTTCTTGTTCTGTGATTCTAAGTGTACTTGACTGTATTCATTCCCAGGAATCAAATTATAATGTTGAAAACAACCAAGGAGACTTCTGGTAATTTCTAGATATGAAATAATCACTGAAAAACATTTAGCATAATTGTATAATCACAAAGAATCAAAGCACAGCTTTGCTACCTACTACACATACCAACTCTTGTAAGCAAGAAATGTCTTTAGTGTGTCTATATCTCTGTGCTTTATACAATGATGCCATTGGATTATTATGGTGATAAAACAGGGGGTTTCATAACAATCCCCAACTTATGGCTAATGCAATCTTTCCATTTATTCTTGTATGATACTCTTGAGTATTCATGTCAGTTACTCTCAGGCCTGCAGCACTTTGATCAGTAATGGATCTTTGCATTAACCATTGTGACAACAAAAGGATGCTTCAATGGTCTAGGTTGAGAGTCTAATCTATGAGTATAAATATGAATATTTGGAAGGCAGTGTGACTACAAGTCCATTGAACCAAACAATAACACATTCTTCCTTACAGTCTGTGACCTCTATAGACATAGATATTTGACTAGGTTTATAGTAGTAGGCATGTGTTTCCTCCAGTGGAATGAGCCTCAAATTCAATTAGAAAGCAGCTGTTGGGCTGCTGAAATGACTCAGGGTTTAAGCTTATGTCTCATAAGCAGAAGTATCTGAGTTCAAATCCCAGATCCCACATAAAAATGCCAGGTAGAAAGGGTGGCGGTCTGTACTTTCAAGTCCTGGAAAGCGGAGCCTGGGAAACTCCAGAGCAAAGTAAAATGGAAGTATCTAGGAGGATTCCTGAAGTCAACCCTGGAGCTCTATAAGCACACATGATGCCTTTTGATAAAGACAGACAGGCAGACAGACAGACAGACAGACAGACAGACAGACAGACAGACACACACACACACACACACACACACACGCACGCACGCACGCAAATAAATAAATAAATAAATAAATAAATAAATAAATAAATAAATAAATAAATAAATAAAAAGCAGTTAGACAGCAGTTGTTTACCTTCTACATTAGCTATGCCATTACTGCACAGCTGGGTGCATTTTCCCTGGAAATTTGACATTGTAGCATGCAGGACCTACAACTGGAGAAGACAATAGATATCTCCCCCAGCAGCTTGAGGAGGGACTTTTGGAACTTTGAATGCTGGTCAGCAGGGAGAAAACTTCCAGTTGAGTTTTCAATTGGGCTTTTCTGTAGTGGCCAGGAAATAAGGAGGAGCCATACAAAGTGGAGAAAATAATAGGGGATCCTGATAGGTGGAGACTAGAGATGAAAAGATCTTACCTTAAAATTGTATTCGAAATATTGGGGAAGATTGGGAACCTCCTAAGCTCTTATTAACAACTAAGGGTAGAGTTGGAATTGGATTGAAATGATATTTTTTCTACTAATGATTAAAAACTCTAGTATTACTCAATGCATATGATTCAGGGAGGAATGTAAACATGATAGTTGTTCTCACTATAAAAAACAGCATGTTTCTTACTGGCATATATAATTTGGAGTCAGCATACAATAGTTATAACATTTTAAAAGCATTAATCTCTAACACATACTATAATGACTTTGTTTTTAACAAGGTAGGTTACTTTATTTTCCATAAATTCAAATTATCATTGTTTGTGTTTCTCATTTCTCACAAAGTGAACTGGGAGTGGAGAAGAACTTACAGAGATGCAAGAACCTACATAGCTCACTATGTCAATATAGAAATTCATACCAACCAGCCTAAAGACATAGGGAAATATAAGGTTTGCTGCTCAATGGTTTGCAAGATGCACCAAAATAACTTTATGTACAAGTATTTTTTGCTAATTTTGCTTTTTTATTCTTTGCACAAGCGTATTTAAGCAAAATGTTCGGGTACCAAAAAGTATTCAGTGCTCTTCTCTATATCCTGTGGTTCAGAGAGAAAACTGGAGATCTTAGATAAGAGAGAGTTTTTAAAGATCAAAAAGGTGGCAAAGAGGTGAAAGGGAAATGGAAAACTTTCTTCTTCACCTTTGTAAACTCTGTCTGAGAAATAGCAGAACTCTTCACCAGTAGATGCGTAACATGTGAGCTATTACTGCTTTAATCCATCTTTAGTCTGAAGCAGAACTTACTAAAATAGGAACATGAGTTTGGAGACTATGAGAATCTGCTCCATCAAAATGGTAAATCTCTTAAACTAATATGGACTGTCAGTAAGAAAATACCAACCAGTATGCTACAGGGCATTTTTTGATACACACTGGACGTGATGGTACACACCTGTATCCTCATCGCCTGTGATAGTGGAATAGGAGGTTAGGGCCAGTCTCAGATGCGCTGTAGCTGGACGCCATTCTGCACTACATGAAACCCTGTCTCAAAAATCAAACCAACATGTTAGAGTTTTTGGAGAGCACTTAAATGAATAGATCATGAGAAAAAATAGTTTCCTCAGGCTTAGTAATTTAGGAATAAGAAAAGGGGCTTCATTTATTAACATATACCCGTGACAACTTTTAGGTACATGTAACACGAATATGTTGTACTGAAAAGCTACTGAGCACCGTAGAGCGTTTATAGATTCCTTGCTGACACACACATCAAATCAGACTTGAATGAAATCCAGACGTCATTTCTATTTTAAGTGAAATTAATTGAGCTTTCACCAGCTTTATGATATCTCAGACAAGTATTTGTCAGGACTTTATCAACAAATAGTGCCCTGAGGGAGGCTTGAGAAGGAGGTTGTCACCGGCAGAGGACCAGATCTGGAGAGCAGAGCCCAAGTGAACCATTCATGTGGAAAGGCCTGTCTGAAGACGTGCACTCAGTCAATACTCGGCTGATCTGACATGGCCTGCCTCTTGTTGCTGACCACGGTGGATGGATCTTGCTGTTCAAAGAGTACAAACGCTGCCCCTTGAGAGTGGGTTTTCTGAGTAATTTGTTCACACTGACAGGTTTATTTATTCTGTCCACACTTGCGCTATCAAGGTCCTGGGAGAAATTTCTTCCCAAATGTAGCCTGACAAGTGCTAGTGTCCTTTGTGGTGGGAAATGATGCCACTTTTCACAGAGACTGGAATGGTCTGCACAAAATATGTGCTCTATCTAAATCACCTCTTAGGTGAAACCTTCATCCGCATGAAAATGCTCATCCTCCTTGACTTCTTTCAAACCCTGGTCCTAATGTTGCAAGATTGAAATCCAAGGCAGTTGAGTGGTAATCAGCAGACTCACATGCAAAACAGATTTGTCAAAAATCCCCTATTGCTTCAATTTTGTTTACAGTGTGGGTATGGGATTGATTAATTCCCATTTAATTTTCAAGTACATACAATTTAAAGGTTAGGAACTCTGAAGCTTTTTTATTTCTATGCTGAGCTTGTGAGTTCTAGCGAAATGTATAGTACAGGAGATGTTTAGCTAAACAGAAAGGGTTTTTTTTTGTTGCTGTTTGATTATTTTGATTTTAATAGTTGCCTAACTTTGACTCTTTTGGTAAAATTTTTAGAATTAACTCAGTATATCTCTGAAAGATTGTAAAGGCTGAGGAGAAAAATCAAACTGCTTTGGCATTTACATGTTTTAAATACTCAAGGAATATAGTTTTCATTACAAAGTATTTTACATAAAACATTTTCCCTTCACTGGAGTAGCTCTGCATGTAGGGAATGCTTCTGTATCTCAGAATAACTAAATCTGACACGATTTAGCTAATCACTTTTTTTCTTTGTTAAATAGCTAAAAACTCATCTGCATTTGTAAACACTGTATCTGTGAGATACAAGAGTATTCAAAGTAGATTTCTTTTTCTCTGGAAGTTAAATTTATTTAGTTTAATTTCAATTATGTTTATACATGACATGACTGTGGCATGTGGTCGAAAAGTATACAATTTCTAGAAGCTTGTCCCAAAAGATGGTGAAGGCATTGACAAAAGTAGATTTCTGAACCTGATCCCAACGCCTAAAATCTCATAACTTTTCAAGTTTTCCATTATGACTACTAGAATGTTTTTATGTATATAACTTTTAAATGTTGTTTCTAAAATTAAAAGGTACAAAGGCTTCCTTATTTTTCCCCTTGTCTCTCTCCTCATCTCTCTGTCTTTGTGTCCACTTGTCTGTCTATCTGTCTTTCCTTCACTACAGAATGTAAGTCAGTTGGAGGACAGTTCTGTTCTACCTCAATTCTTAAATATTAAGAATTTTCCGGTCACATATAAGGAACTCTACAAATATTGAATAAGAAAATGAATGGATAAATGAACAAATAAATGAATTACATAAAAAAATGGAAGCATAATCCTCAGAGAGAAAAGAGTATTTGCACACATGTGTGAATAAACAATTTCCTCTTTGGTTGGGTAATTTTATAAACATTTCTGTAGAAATAGATAATTTTTAACTTTATTGCCACATCCTCATCTGTATTCTAAGCCACTTACTGTCTGAGAGCCTTTGTAACAGATTGTTTTAAAGAGAAAAGACATCAAATATTGTCTTATTTCAAAAAAGAGGCAAAAAGCTTCAATTAGCACTCAGGCTACTATTTGGAAAAACTTGAATTAATTATAACTTAAAGATCATGCATTAAATCCAGTTAAACCCACAAACAATTGTCTTTATCGCAATGCACTGATGAAAATATTACAACTATTTCCCGACTAGGTGCTGCAGGAAAACATTCCTCATTGCTTAGCTTGCCATATTCCTAACCCGTTAAGCCTTAACATTGGTTCCACCTTTTAAGTATACTCTGACTCTGAGTACTCTTGGCCATGTACATCAGCACAGTTTCATTCTTCATCACTACAGGTATCTAATCTTTCAGAGCCTCTTCTCTCTCATTCTCCCTCTAGCAGTCTCAGAGATCTTGCAAACCTTAAATCAAATCATGTCCCGTCCCAGGGTTAAACATTCCCATTCGCTGTAAACAGGATACAGTTCATTCTCTCTCTCTCTCTTTCCCTCCAACTCTACATGATCTCTGTTTTTCTTCCATGACTTTTTTCTACATCATACCTCCTTGCTGGACTGCAGCCTCATTGACTGTAGTCTAAGTTTCCTCATGCTAGGCAGTTCTATATTTATAACTTTAAAGAAGGTATGTGTGTGTATGACATGTGCGAATGTGTACATGTCACTATGCATGAATGGAGGACATCTTCCAGTATTGGTCCTCTCTGCCCACTTTATTTGAGGCACAATATGTTGTTGTTTGCTGCTGTGCTGCATATGTCAGGCTAGATGGCCCATAGGCTTCTGGGTATTCTACTCTCGACCTCCCATCTTATCATAGGAACACTGAGATTGCAGATACTCACTACTGCATTAGACTGCACACAGGTTCTGAGGATTAAAACTTAGGTTTGCATTATTACATGACAAACACTTAACCCACAGAGCTATCCACCTGTCCTAATAATTATACAACTTAAAAATGGCATTGCCAAATGCTGATGTCATTTCATAGTTGAGTTTCTTTAAACTTGGTAAGATATATTGGAAGTGGAGAAAGATTTAAAGATGAATTTGACCTTTGCTTTTTCCTTGTGCTTATTTTATAAGGTTTGATATATTTGAATGTCTTGTCGGTGTTGTAATTAAGCACTTGAAATAAAAGGAAAAAAAATCATTTTATTCTAATGTTTGTATTTGAATGATCTCTTCTATGAATGTTTCTTGCTCTTGTTGAGAGAAAAAGCTGACCCTAGTTTTTCCTCATTTCTTTGTACTTTTATGTTTCTCTTTTCGTGGCTAACTTGTTAGTTTAACAATAATTTTTTTTCGAAACAGTCTCATCCTTGTGCTGTTCAACAGTATTATCTCTGTAAAAACCATTGGTTATCTAGAAGGGCTTCTTGCAAATATGCTGTGATCCTAAACACCACTTTTGTGCATTTTGAAAGTAACTAATATCAAGCAAGGTTTAATTCCATCTCAAACACAAGTAACTTCTTAGTAGCTAAATCTCATTACTACTGACATGAATATACATAATTATTTCAAGAAATTTGATTAACTTAGAGTGGTGGAAATGTATTCATAAATATTGATCAAGCAAAAATGTTCATAATGCTCTTAGGATCTTCTGAAGCAGTGGCAGACAGAATCTGATGTATTGTGATTTATGACCAACAGGTGGCAGCAGTTCCCAGAAAGTTCTCATGCAGAGCATGTAACTCACAGAGCCGTTATAACTCTCATGCTATATTCTTCACAAGGGTTGTGCAAAGCACAGTGTACTTAAACTGATTGATGGACTCCTCTGTTTGCTGCTTTAGAAACAAAATTACTTTATTCAATTGTGCTTAGAATTATATGTATAATGTACATTTATTTATTATTCTGAACTGAAATACACACAGTACACCAATAACTGATTTCCTTTCTGTTGAAAGAGGCTGGGAAGTAATGATGCATTGAATGCATTAACTCTTCTAACTCTTTATCCCTGTGGATATTTTAAAGAAATTGCTTCAGTTGTTTCTGACAGATTTCCATTTGGCCAATGCACAGGGCTTGGTTTTGTTATTATTTAGAAATAGGACTCACTATAGCAATGGCAGTTTTTAAATTCAGAGTAAGATGTATTGACAATACCACATCTGATAATTTTGGAGTGTGCCCTCCTGTATTAAAGAATGCATTTTCTATAGTGTATTTTGGTGTTCCCTTGGAAATTCATAACCACATAATCATTGATTGGTTGAGCTTGTTTTAATAAATCTGTTGTCAAACAACACTAATACAATTAAAATCAAGAAATCTATATATTTAAGCAAAAAGCTGCAGAACAAATCAGGGCCATTTGAAGATGTGCTTTAGCCAGTGAATCATCTGACAATGTCATGCTTCCCACTTTTTTCAATGCTGTACAGCTAATCATTTCTGAGAACAGTCTTCTATCTCTTAATACTAATGGAGAGTTGGTAAAGACTAAAGAGACATGAGTCCTCAGGTATAGTTAGTACAAAAGTAAAAAAGTTATTGTTATAGAAAATAGTCTGGGTGCTCTTCAAAAAATTAAATGTAGAACTACCATATGATCCAACACTCTCACTATTGAGCATATGTATCCAAAGGAAATTAAATCAGTATGTCACAAAATTATTTGCAATCTTCTGTTTGCTGTAGCACGAAGTTGAACAGCTAATGGAAGTAGCCTGTGTCCATCAACTGATGAAAGGATTAAGACAATGCAATATATATACAAAAGAATATTATTCAGTCACAGAAGAATGAGATTTTGCCATTAGTAATAACATGGATGGAGCTGAAGATGGTTATGTGAAGTGAAATGAGCCAGGCACAGAAAGACAAATATCACATGATCTCATTCACACTGTAGACTCTTGAAAAGTGAGTCTCATCAAAATTGAAAGTAGAATGGTAGTTGTCAGACACCAGAGATAGATGAGAGATGAGAGAGGATGGCTTCTGTGTATAAGACACAGTTAGACAGGAAAGAGAAATTTTTATTTGTTATTATACAGGAATGTGAACAGAAGTAAATACAATTCACTATGTCTTTCATTAGACTTGAAGAAATGAGCTGGAAGGTTTGCATTATCAGGAAATAATAAGGATTTGAAGCTGAAAGTGTGCATACTGATTTAAACATTTTCCAATACATAAATGCATAAAAGTCACATGGCAACTCATTAATGAGTTGTTTTCTCTACCAGTTTAAAATAAATTTAAGCTAACCCCCCCACGGTTGTTTAATTTCAGCATCAGTCCACTAATTGTCAGAAAATTTAGGAAACGTTCAGCAATATTTTCTATTAAAATTAGAGAGCTTTGAAATACATTTAGTAGATAGTAGATACATAATGTGATGTTGTTGTACTGATAGACCTATATCTACATTAAGTAGTAATGTAAAATTATCTTTATCTGTGTTTTAGGAGAGCGTACCTAGAAAGGCCAATCAATGTGCTTGAATCTAGGTATATAAAGTCACAGGATAAATTGCAAGTGCATCATGCTTTTAAAGAAAAAAAATCTCATGCTTTGATATATCAAACCACTCACTGTGTCAAAACCTTTTTTTCATGAGTATTATGAATGTGTAGTGATGTAGTTCAGAAGCATCAAGGGGCAAGTTCATGTTTTGAACCTTCTATACGAAATTTCTTTAGAGAACTTCATTAAACACCCAGGAAAAATGAAATATTCAGAGTATTGAACCATGCTTTCTAAACAATATTTGTACTGAATTTAACCTTTGAATGCTACATGAATCTAGTTACCTCTGGATTTTTGACATATACTCCAAGGATTAAATGAAGAGCTAGAATTCCTTTCAGCTGATTTTGTTCTAATACTTTAAATACCCAGAACATTTACTGTATGAATTAAGGGAACAAAGGAAAACTTCGTGGATTTATCTTGTGTTTCTGTCAGAGCAAATTGTCTTTATATGTGTGTGTGTGCGTGCGTGTATGTGTGTGTGTGTGTTCGATGTGGATATATGTATTTGAAATAGAAATATTCCAAACATTGGGTTCTTTCCATAGTCTACAAAACTGTAGTAAAAAATGTCTGTGAGGATTATGGCAATGTAGATTAGAGAGTGTTTATATAATATACACAATTAATATTAAAGAGTTGTTTTGGTTAAATACATAGAAAACATTTAACACTTCTCCAGAAAGATGCTGTTAGTTATCTGGGATAATTTTTTTATATAAAAATCATTCTAGTCAAGAGTCCTTAAGTTCTGAGAAAATGTCAATACTTACTGAGCCATCTCTCTGGCTCTGTGTTTGAAATATTAACATTTTTCTAATGTCTGACAGCATATGGTTTCATATTATAGCATGAAATGTAAATATGAATTTTTAACTATTACTTTGATTTCTCAAGAGTTTAATCATAGCATCTCTAATAAGTACCTTCTGATTCAATTGACCATCTTGGTAGAAAGAAAAGAAGTACAACAGCAAACTAAGGTATTGAACAGTTATGCTGATACAATACACAAATTTAGTGTAATGATCCAAAGCTCAATATATCTGGGCAAACTGCTCTGGCATGTAACTCCTTAGATTTTTGCAACTGTAGAAACTGAAAGTAACTTCCCCATGATGTGGAGATTTGACTTGTTTTATAATGAAAAGAATTGTGTCTTTGGCTTCATGGATCAAAGTTTGTGCTTCGGTTAAACTGATAAGCATTTTTCAATTTTCTGCACAGAGCTTATTTGCTTTCTGAGAGCTGTGTTACATAAAGAACAAAAATGAAACTGGAGATACAACTTGGGTCAAATGACATTTTCACATATTTTAGGATGTTATGCAAAGCAAGAGAAGAAGCCAATAACTCATGCGATGCCTTCATATTTAAATGCTTTGTGCTCAAAATGGAGTGTGTGAGATGGGTAGGAATGGTGGATACCTGCGTGTCTTTGAGGAATATTATGACAGTTGTAGGACAAGTCAAAAAAGAAGATATCGATATTGAGAGGTTTTTCTTTGTTTTAGTGCACATGTTTTCATTGTAATTGAAAACATTTCTTTCCTCTGTGTTAAGTCTTAGGTGATAAAACCAGCATCAGGAAGATACACTGAATACTTACATAAAATCATGAAAACCTTATTAGACTAAATCAGGGGCAATTTAATTTGTCCACTTTTTACACATTATTACAAAGAGATGGGAAAACACCTTTAGTCCTGGTACATTTAGTGTTCATTGACTCAGTGACTGCTGAGAATTTGCTATGTGTGAGTTTTTTTTTTCAGTGCAGGGATAATGTTTGGTTCTCACCTCTGGTAAAGCCATTATGATGGAATCCATAATGTTCTGCTTTCAGTTATATACATGCCACTCAAAATCTGAAGAAATGGCTGGAAAGATGGCTCAGGGGTAAAGACACTGGCTTAAAAGCAGAAGATCCTGAGTTCGGATCCCAGGTCCCATGTAAAAAATGCAGGGTAGAGATGTCTGCAACTTGCACTTCTGGCTCTGATCAGTTGGAAATCACAGAGTGAAATAGAAAGGAGATAGAAGCAATCCAGGATGATTCCTCGAGTCACCTTTTATCCTCTATAGGGATATAAGGTGCCCTCTTACACACATACACACACACACACACACACACACACACACACATGCAAAATAAATAAATAAATAAACCTGAAGAAATGCTTTTGCTAATTAAACATGGTAAAATAAGAATAACTACTTTAGGAATCTATTCAAGTCCTAGTAATGTTCTTATATAAACTTAACACTAGCAGTTTGTTAAATTATTTGCTTCTTGGCTATAATGTGTTTTACAGGCTTTATGCTTATTATTATTTCATGTGTGTTATCATCATGTGAGGGTTATGATGTGTTTGTGTTTTTTTTTTTTGTTTTTTTTTTTTGTTTTGTATGTGTGTGTGTTCACTCATATACCACAGTGCACTTGTGGAAGTTTGAGAACAATTTTTTGGAGTTGATTCTTTCCACTGTGATTTCTGGGGATGGAACTGGGTTCTCAGGACCAAATTAGCCTTCAGTGTTGGGCAACAGTTGTCTCTATACACTGAGCTTTCTTTTTGGTCCTGTGTTTGACTATCTTAACATTAACTATCCTAACATTACCATAGTTTCTTCATGAGTGACTATGATTGTGAATTTATACAAGGTAAAATTTCTCTTGGGCCTTTGCTTTGGAGGAAAAACTGAGCTTTCCCTTGGAGTTCTACCCTTTAATTCTTCACTTCCAAAAAGTTTTGCATTCTTATGGGTGGGGATCCTTTCCAAGGAATTTGCCTTCAGGGGGCAGCCTCCTATGATTCAAATTAAAAAAAAAACTTTGACTCCCTAATGAACCTAATCTCTTTTACGATAGCTGCCATTTTGCTGTTTGCCTTCTCTGTAGGCTGGTTCTCACATTTTTCTTCAGACTTCACAGTTTTAATTTCTTTCTGCCTCGTTCCTTGCTTTTCATCATAACTCTGAATAAGAGGTTTAAAATATAGCCATGCCACACTGTCTAGGCTTTCTTGTCTTGAAAGTTGTTGAAAGTAACTGAATACATAACTAATACAGAAATTGGTACCAAAAGTGGGGAATTGAAGTGAGAATAAGAGCATCTGGTGCCACAACATGAAGTGTTTTGAAGTTGAAAGAAATCCATACCAGAGAAGTGGGGTATTTCTGTGTAAGACTGAGAATCAGTATGAAAAAGGTAAACTTCAGTAAACCTTCTGCCAGCACATGGCTCCATCTGCTTTTCCAATTTTAAACAGTCTTTGTTCCCCTTTGGACCATAATAAGTTGGGCTTCCACTTCCTGCATCTTTCATGGCATTGCTGTCTTCTACATTCTGACAAGAATGGCTTTTTTTTTTCTTTTTGGGTCTGGTCACCAGGATGCAAAGGCTTTCCTAGCACAAAGTCCCAAAGCACTCTATATTTCTCCCAACAAACAGTTCCAAAGCCACACTAGCCACATCTCAGCAATTGCCATATTATTGGGCACCAGCTTTTTTTAGCTTCACAAATAACAGCTTCAATTTTTTTTCATACTGGATTCTCAGTTCTACATAGTAATACCCTACTTCTCTGGTATGGATTTCTTTCAACTTCAAAATACTTCATGTGGTACCAGATGCTCTTATTCTCACTGAAATTTCCTGCTTCTGGTACCACTTTCTGTATTGGTTACTCTGTCTTGTTGCTATGAGAGAATACCTGAAGTCAAGTAACTTAAGGAAGAAAGGGATACTTATTAAGCTTATGGTTCCAGAAGGGAGATACAGTCTTTCATGGCAAAAATGGCATGGCTGGTAGCAAAAGCTTTTGGCAAGCCAAGTCATGTCCTTCATAAAGACTGAGGGCTACAAAAGCAGACCTCTCCAAGAAGCAAAGCTCCACCTCCTAAAGGGACCATGGTCTTCCCAAATACGTTAGCCTACGAGGAATACATTTAAAACCATGATATCATTTAAAAATTTTATTGTAGGCGCTTTGGAAACAAGTTAATCACAAAAATACTTCTCTTGTAAATATAAGCCCTGAGTTTGATCCTCAGAACTCATATAACAAAGGTCACACATGGATGTCACATGTCTGTAATCCCAACACAGAATTACAAAGCAAATGCCAGGACCTACTGGCCAAGTAATCTAGCCTATTTGGTCCATATCAGGTCAGTCAGGGACATCTCAAAAGATGGCACCTGAGAAACACCACCTGAGTTTGTTCTCTGGCTTCTACAAACCCACATACACACCACACACATAAATTTGTGGTATAATATAGCTAGAAATCATATAGTTTTGTATGCTTTTTGTGAATTACAATTGTTTATTTTTCTTCAAAGTTAAATAATTTCCAATAAAAGAAGCATAAATTTTTGAAAAACAAAAACAAGTAAGTTGTAAATTCTTCTATTTTATTTTATTATCTACTTTGGCATCTATTTTGAGATCATATCTGCTAAAAAAGATCTGTTTGTATGTATTTGGTGACTATTTAAAAACAGTTGTATATAATTATGTGAAGAAACCAACTGAAATGATCACTAAAATTATCAAATATATTAGCATTCCTAAATCTGAAATAAAAATTGTGCTCTCAGATTTTTATGTAATATTCACTAGATAATTCATATGAGAAAATGCAAATTCTGTAAATTGTGGAAACATGAGAAATAAGTTTTATTTTAGTGAAATATAAAATCCCAGTTTTTTTAAACATCACAATTCATTTGACCAGCACATCAAAAGAAAAAGACTAGCTGCAATTAGCTGTTTTATTTTATTTTTAAGCTTTATTGATTTTTGTGTGTCTGTATATACGTGTATGTTTGTGTACGTATCAGAATATATCCCTGTGGAGGACCAAAGGGAATCATTCTGGATTGCTTTTCCATCTGTTTTGCTTTGCTCTGGAATTTTCCAGGCCAGAAGTGCAGGCTACCACCATTTCTGCCTGGCATTTTTATGTAAGACCTGAGATCTGAACTCAGATTATAAGCTTGAGTCTTAAACCTTGAGCCATATCTCCACCCAATTAACTATTTTAAACTCATTTAATTTCCATGTAGCTTGTCATTTTGTGCATATAAATTTAAAAATTTATCATAAACAAGATAAGAACACAATTCTCTGCTTAGACAAACTAATATCTGGGTATTGGATCATGCATATGGCTTAATTGTGAAATTACATCTTTCAAAAATAAGCATAGGCATCAAATTTTGCAGGTTCTAAAATTTCCAACATTATTTCATGTAAAGAAATGAAACACAAAGAGGAACAAAAGAGGCTTCAGAGATATAGTGCCCTACACAGGGTTAAACAGTCCTTTTTTAAAGAAATGTAGAACTAAAATATTCCTAAAGGTCACATGCCATCTCTTCAGCCCATTTAAGGCTGTTGAAATGCCACTCTGAAGTAAAATAACTACCTCTCTAGAAGAGTTGTTCCATTAGAGAGCCAACTAACATCAGTACAGAGATAAATGGGAGAACAGAAAATTGATTTTGCTCTCGTGCTGTAAGTGTGGTCAAATGTTACAGGCCAGCACATCAAATGGATTCCCAAGAATTGCTGTGCCTGAAAATAACAACACAGAGAATGTGGTTAAATACAGCTTCATACTGTGGTCTATGTTCTTTCGGTATGTGAAATATTTACTTACTCTATTTGTGATATGACACACTCATATATCTCTTTCCTTCCTGTTAATGAATGTGATGTCCCAATGTTCCTGCCTCTGATACTTTGAATCCCAACCCGCTGACCACACACACATGCAGACCCATACTGAAAGACCACAATGATTCATATTGCTTGACTCAGAACTATAGATGATGCTTAACAAATATACATACCTCCATTACCATTTATGTTATATAATTCCCTTTCAAGACGCTAATGCTACTTAAGTGAAAGAAAATTCAATTTTATTCACCAAGGCTCTTGAAGTTCTGTGGTTCCCTTGCTTTAATCAGGATGCTGTCTAGGGCTGCAGTGTTCAGTGGGACCCAAGGCTTCTTTTTAGGTATTTTGGGCCTCACTGTGTTTGAATGGAATCAGCAGTGATAAATGTGTATAAGGTATTCCTCCATCACTGCGCTAAAGAGCCTCATGGAGTATGTGGAAAGCCTGGCAATGGCATTTTAAAAAGCCCCGGTGTACTCTTGGCAGCTTAACCAGAAAGTCATGGCTAATATTTTTTTACTCTTCTAGACATTTAGTACTGTGCAAGTACCAAGACAGCCTTTCTCCACATATTGCTGAGCAAGCAATCAATTCCAGTGTAGACTTTGTAATAGGCAAGTTTCCAGGAGATGAGGGAAAGATTGGAAAGTCAAGGTCTTTCTTGAAGATGGTTACACATTATAGTCAAGAAAATAATTCTCTCTATTTCTCTTATCATGAGGCCCTTCATGGTTTGCCCTACTCGTGTCTGTATTTTCACAGTTCACAGGACCCTTCCCAAATTCTTCCAAATTCCTTTTGTTTCCTCTAGGGAGGCAAGAAAGATTTTGAGCCACATGTGCTGTTCATCTATGATTCTAGTATATAGAATTCTAAATAATTCAACTCTGCTGTATGAGAAAAAAATATTTGACCTAACTTCAAATGTAATTTTGAGAGAGATGGAGATAGATTTTTAATTCTGAGCTTTCTCTAACTAGAAACCCCATTTTAAACGCATCCCTTCTCAACCTTCTTTGTAATATAAAGACTGAGTGTAAGAATTTAAAGCACAGTTTTATTGGTTAAAGGGGGCAAACATGAAATAGAGTACATCTAAATGCTGATCACTTGATAACAGTGAGAGAATTACAGAAGGTATTGCATTTCTTTCATTGTTGAGCTTCTTACTGAGAGCATGCACTAGAGGAATCACTGGCTATCAGGTGATATGAAGGTGACAGCCCCTAATAAGTTTAAACTGTCTGCTGCCCTCCCAGGGTGCCAGCCATGTTACCCTTTCCCTACTTCTCAGCTTTCGCCTTTTCACTTCCAGGACATACCTTTGAACCTAGGCCAGTGTACTACCAATACCTTATTTTAAAGAATAGAATGCCTGTTACAATATAGTTCAGATACTAAATTACGTTCCTTACATAACTCCCTGTTGGAATTCTATGTAATATTTTAATTTGAAGAGAAACTTTCTCTACTTACAATTTAGAAAATAGTTTTGAGATAGAGAGAGAGATTTCAGAAGGAAACTTTTGGAATTCCTCTTCATCTACTATGTGGGCTTCATGGATGGAACACTCATCTCTCCAGGTTTGTTCACAATTTGTCAAGCCATTTCTCTCATTCTCTACTTATGATTTTGATTCAGATATTCTATATTACTTAGCTACATTGGAATAAAATCTCTTTTTCTCCCTTTCTTTCTCTCCTTCATCAATTACATGCAGGTGGAACTTTAGGACTAGGGTTAGACAGGTGAAGGAGAGTGCCTCTATCCATAAGACTATCCAAGGAAGGTCCACTTAATCTGCCACAGAGACCTGAGCCCATACCATTCCAGGGTACACGGAAGCAGTTAGGCAGAAGTGTGTGTGGGAGAGGGATAGATTAGTGAAGGGAGGAGGGAGTGGGAGAGGAAGAGGGGAAGAAGGGAGTGAGGTTGGGGAAAATTAGGATGAATAAATATTAATTAAAAACTCCAAAAGAACAAAAAAAATAACAATTTGGATTCTCTTTATGAAATAGGAGCTTCTGGTTCAATCCATAATAGCATGGCAATGGCATAGTAGAAAATTTACATGTGCCTTCAAGTTGCAATAAAAATCACCATGGCAACAGTTAGTCACCAGAGTAATAGTGGCATGAGTATTAAGGAAACAACTAACAACTAGTGGTTAGGCTAGACAGATGAAGGGGATTGTTCCTATTGGTGAGTCTGACCAAGAAAGGGCCACTTGGTCTGCCACAGAGGCTTGTACCTCCACTGGAGCAGATGATCCAGAGAGAAACCTGAGACCCATAGATGCATACAGACAGGAAATAGGAGGAAGTAGGATAGACTGATGAAGGGAAGGGATTGGGGAAGAAAGTAGTGATAAGAGGGAAGGAGGGGGACAGAGAAAGTTACTTGATATGCTTGTAAAACTAGGAAAATTATTTTAAAAAGGAAAATTTTTTTAGGTATGTGTATTTATCAAAACACATTTAGTGTCTCTAATTTTATTCAATGCTCAACAATGGACATTATATATAATGTCATTTTATGAAGCAATAATTCAAAGAAAATTACATTGAAGATACATTAATTCCCTTTTGTAGAATTTTTTTATATTTAAAAGATTTTTTAGTTTAAAATATCAGATCAGAGTCCATTTTCAATTTTTTTTCTTCTTATGATTTTTCCCTTCCATAAATAAATTATTTGAGAATTTGAAATCTAAGAATTTATAAAAGATATTATTTAGAAAAAGTAATAAAATAACATGGTAAAAGATTTATGTACTATGACATAATTTCAAGATCAATTTTATCACATGCTTTTAGATCTAAAATTCAATTATTATTTATCAAGATTATAATGTAAGATTTAACTAGTGTGACTCTTATGTGAAACTCTCTTGTCTTCTAAGTATTTAGTTTTACTCTTGCCATGAATTATAATATATAGCCCAGCCCTAATTCATATATTGAAGTTCTAAACTCCAAAAATTCACTGCTTACCTCTATTTGAGGTCTTTCACAAGGTAATTATGCTGAAATGAGGTCAGTAGTGTGGGCTCAGAAAGACTTCAGTAAGACTAGGGTCCTAATGTGAAGAGGATATGATTTAAAAATCAGAGAAAACAGCATCCTGCCATAAGCCAAAAGGATTTGGGCAGATCCTTCTAATATGGAACCATTCCACTAACACTGCTTTCTTGGTGTCTAGCCACAAGTACAAGAGAAAACACACACACACACACACACATTCACACACACACACACATACACACACACACACAGATACATACACATACTGTTTAAGTTATCTACTCTATGGTTGTTTATTATTTTATCATTGCAAATGTAGGAAATAAAATCAATTTGTATGTTAAAACCAATTAAAATTTAGATGCCTAAAAATAATAATACTTCCATACTCATGAAGGTATTACTTGAATTTCATGGTTTTAGGGAAAAATCATTCCTTCATTCAAAAATCTGAAAGTTATATGTCTAAGAGTTAAAATAATCACAACAATATAATTATGATGTGGAAAAATATTCTTGTTACAGTTAAATTTCTTAAAACATTACATAAACCTATAAACAATTCCTGTTGCTTTATGTTTAAATATAGAGGTTTAAATTAGATCCTTTCCATCTTCTCTTTGTTGCTGTAATTCAGTGTTCTGATACATACAAACTGTCTTAGATAAGTACTACTTGGTTTCAAAAGGCATTTAACTTTCAGAAACTGAATTCAGAAACTGTCTTTATGTGGTAGACCAAAAAGATTGAATATATTTAGGAGATGAAACTAAAATAAGGAAGAATTTAATCTGTAGATTTATATCAATTTTATCTATTAATAAGGTGTGGCAATTGCAGGGCCTGGTAAGCATTTTCTACAAAGGGTTGGAGGGTAAACATTTGAAGCTTATAGATTAGATAGTGTCTAGAACAACTGCTAGACTCTGAGGTAGCTACTGGTATCTGGTATCCTGTGGATGGACTGTTACTTAGTATGCTAATAAAACTTTATTTACAAAAACAAGTGGTAGCTGAAGTCACTAGCAGGATACAGTTTGTTCACACTATCATCAAAAAGTACACAAGTGAAAAATAGCTTTTCCTATTGTTGTATTTGAATTTGTGACAATTTATTTCATTATTTTTAAATTGGGATTTTTCTTTTCCTAAAATTAATTAAATCATCAGAGTTTCTTCCATCTAACTCTATTTGAAACACAAACAAAGCTAGGTTTTACTGGAAACTCATTGGTGAGTTCAATTTATGAACACTGTGAATTGTTTCTGTAAAGTAGAAAACATCATTTTATGATCAATGTGCAGTCCCTCAGGGTATTTACATATGGTTTTCCTTAACTATATATTATGCACATAGACGAAAGTTATTTAACAAGGTCACTAGTATAAGATGTTTAGGTAACATTTACTATGTTTAGATACTGGTCTCTCAGCTCTCTTCCTAGCTTTGTGTATAGTATGCTTCTAACATTGAAAATTTAAGAAGTACTATTTTTTTCTTGAGTAACTGTTTTCATGTACAGCAATACATGACATTTAATGCCTGCAATTAGATTTTTATTAGATGCCTGCTTTCTGCGTTGGTAGTACAGAATAAAAGTGTTTTTTCTTTATTATTATTTTTTTGAGATGATATATGTAGAAAGTTGTCCAGTAGAATGCAATAAAACTCCCTACTTTGTCTTTGAGAAAAAAAATTATCTTGAAAACCTCTGTATGTTCTATGTTTGTGGAGGGCTCTGCATTTTCTTTGTATACTGGGAAACTGACATTCTGAATTTGACTATATCTGAAGAACAAAGCAGGTCTTGTCTGTTACCAGACTTTGGAAATCCAGACCCTGGATTGTCTCCAAGTGGTGACAATTTTAACATTGAAAGTTCCTCTCAGCTCTGACTCTCAGGGATGTTTATTTGTTTGAGTGAATCACATATGTGAAAACTAGAGCAAACCACTATTGAACAAGGGTTACTCTAACTGGAGTTTTTTTATTTTTATTTTTGAATTATTTTTATTTTGAACATATCTCAATAATTGATTTTTATTTATTTATTTATTTTTTATTTCCACTCATACAAACTTAACAGGTACACCGGTCTCTTCCCTCCCTCCACCCCCCCATCCCTCTGCGCTCCCCTCCCCTCCCCCTTTCCTCCCCATCCTCCAGTGCCTCCCCCTCCCATCCCCGGAGCATCCTTTAATGTGCATGCCAAACTCTCCTCTGGGTCCTCCTCTCCAATGAGGTGCAAGGACCCAGTGGCATTTCCCAGAACCGTTTCCTTGTTCCCTTTAAAGCATAGGAACACTACTGTGGCTGTCAAGGATCCTAGTGCCTTTAGCAAGGATCCTAGTGCCTTTAGCAAACGCTAGACTTTGTGGGGTAAATAGTGTGGTTGGACATTGCACAGGGCATGCAAAGTCCAAATATGATTGCTTTGGCCATAACTTGTGTGGAGTATCTTGCATATCATTACTCCTCCCATCCTTGTGCTCTTACAATCTTACCGCCCCCTCTTCTGCAAATTTCCCTGAGCTTCAGGATGGGAAGAGATTAGGCTGGCCTAGTTCCAGGTGGTTGATATAGAGTCTCTGATGTCTAACTGGAGTTTTATTCCTTTTTTTTATTTTTTTCCTGTATGAACATGTATCTAATGTACAATTGTGTGAGTGTGAGTGTGTGTGTGTGTGTGTGTGTGTGTGTGTGTGTGTGAGCGCCTCAGTGGAGCATGTTATCTTTTAGTACATGTGGAGCAAAAGGGCCACCTCTGTCTATTGTCCCTTGCCTTTCATCCCTGAGACTTGGTCTTTTGTACTAACTACTATTACTTAAGCCAGGTTGGCTGGCCCAGAGCTTTTGGAGATTCTCTCTCATTTTGCATAGTAAGCGAGGATTACAAATATTTACCCTGCTGTGTCTGGTGGTGAACTGGGGTCTGGAAATCCAAATGCTAGTTCTCCAGATTACTTTACCTGCTGAACCTTCTCTCCAGTCATTTAATGTTGTAAGCTGCTACACATAAGTAGAGGTAGGAAAGGGCCTTAGAACGTAGCTTGTGCTCTCCTGTGAGATTTACTGACAAACAGTATAAAAGAAATCTTTTGTATTAAGGGAAAAATGTAACTGGACATTTTCTTTACTTAGCAAGGTCAGGTCTTTCTTATGAGTTTCAAAGTTGCAATTTTTATTCAAAGAAGAGGTATCATGAAAGAAAACGACCTATAGTGCCCTAATCCTTCTTCCGACACAACTACCTATAAAGAATAGCACTTGGCTTGACTCAAAGATACACAGTGGTATTAGATCATGACTAAAAATTAGAAGCCGGAGTCTAGGGAGAGATCTCAGCAGTTATAATGGACTAGAGCTTGGATTACAGATGGCAGCTAAAATGTTGAATGAGTGTGGCAAGCTTCCCAAGTAAGGTGGCAACTCACATAATCTCTATTGACAAAATATGGATTTGATAAGAGACACTATCTCCAAAAGAATAAAGCAGAAGAGCAGTTGCATGTGAGCCTCATTATCAGCCTTGGATCCCCACTAGTACATGTTCATCAATATAGAAACTTCCCTTAAACCATTTCCTTAATACCTTTCTGTGTCACATGAATGATTACATCTAAATGCATTCTCCCAATGTGTAATTGTGTTGGTTAAAAAAACATGCTTGTTTTAATGATTAGAAAAACACTTTGGCATAGTGGACATTTATTACAAAGCCATTCCTCATGGAACAAGAATGTGGACTTTTTCTTTGTATGATTGCCTGATATTTCTTAGGTTTAAATGGTTCAGGTGGGATAAAGGAAAATTGGGCAAAGTCAGAGGAAAGAAGAAAAGATTGACACTTAAAAAGTGTCATAGTTAGGTACAGGTGTCAACTTGAGAGTTTGAGCTCTGGGTTTGTAGAGAAATAATGGTTGAGTTAAGCCCAGAGCAAACCTGCAAGAAATTGTCTAGCTGATGGGGAAGGCCCAGCCTGTGGTGGGTGGGACTAGCCCTGGAATAAAATACAAAGAGCTTATTGAGAAAGTTGGCATCCTTGTATACACTTGGCCAGACATGATGGTCTGAAAAGTAAAGATTTTCCCTCTCTCAGCTGTTATGTAGAAATGGTATGGCCATTGGTGTTGGTATGAGCTCTTCTATCAAGCTGAACTGAGTACTGCAACCAGCCAATCATAAGAGAAAATAAACCCCTTGTTCCCTTATGCCATTTGATGTCAATCTATCAGCAATAATGCAGGCTAACTGCTACAAGTAGTAAAGATAATTATATTCCAAGTGTACAGAAAGGAAAGCTGGTAATCTGCCTGTTCCTGAAAGGAAATCTTAGTAAGAAGACATCAACTAACCATTTAGGTTAGTTGGAAGACATTGATATATAGTATTCCAAAAGACAGCCTCAAAAGCCAAGAACTCATCTAGACATGCTGAAGGGAATTTCATGAAAACAGTTGGCTTTGTAAAACAGTAAAATGATAAGTACTCATTTAACTAAATGATAAAAAATAATCTATGTACCACAAAATAAAATTTCTCCACCCAAGGGTTATAAATCCCTCAATTACATTTGTTTGACAATTGTAAATGAGCTTTTGCATCTAGAAATACATCCTATAAATAAGTTCTGAAGTACTCTGGCAGTCATTTTGGTGTGGTATTAGGATGACATTTGTCACTAATATGATGCAAATATATTGTTTATACACTTAGAGCGACAGTAATTTGATATGACATTAAAATATGTAGCTGAATGCTTCTTGTGTCAGTTCTGGCTCATTTAAACACTGTCTTTGAATAAATAAATAGCTGAGTTGATGGCACCTTTTAATTTTTTTCTTCTATTTGATTTTAATAGATTATTGCCTCTCAGAGCCATTCGAAATGTTTTCTTCATTCATTTACAACATAAATCAGCATGTCATTTTTCCCACAAATTCTTCAGAGTAGATAGGATATTGACATTGCCCATACTGTGTGCATCAAAATACATATTTCAGGGCTTTAAATGAGTCATCTGAGGAGCAGAGGCACGAAAGCTGCTGTAATTGCTTGTGATCATTGTAAGCTAAGATTGCAATGTCACAATGAGAAAATGAAACAATACTAGTTGCTGTGATAAAATAAAAATCAATTCTGGAAACAGCAACTGCTAGCTGTTGTTTACTTTGCATATTCTGAAACTGGAGTTTATCATTTGTCCTTGAGTAGAGAAAATGTTTTATGTGATATTGATCAAGCTGCTTCCCAATGATCTTTTCATATCTGGAAAACAACATGGACTCCTTCCATTTGTGACAAGTGAAATAAAGTAAAAAATATACAATTTTGAGTTGATGGATAGAAATGTAACTTTCTGAGAAACACAAGGGGGAGATTATTCTCATGTGTTCCTAATCCATACCTTGATGTGGACCGAAATATTTTGAGGTATGCTAAGCCAAGTTATGTTTTTCTTTTTGCATGTATACTTACTAAGGACTATTTTGTTGAGCTAAAATAAAACATTAATGTCCTCCAGTTTTTTTCTCATGGATGATCAGTTGGCTATATAATGAAGCATGATTGCTTCTCATTTTATGGTTTGAATGTGAAATGTTCTGAACAGGGTCTTGAACACTAGCTTCCCAGTGAGTGATGTTATTCACGAGATTGTAAAAGCTTTGGGATATGAGATCTTACTGGAGGAAATAGAACATTTCAAGTGGGCAGTAGAAGGTATCTTTGGCCATTGAGGGCTGGCTGGCTGTTTCCTGGACCATATTGATGTGAGTGGCACTATTTTTCCATGCTATCTCTGGCATGAAAGACTAAACCCTGTTGAAACCAAAGACTATATGGTAAATAAGTCCTTATTCCTCATGAATTGTTTTTCCACGTACATCATCGTAGCAACATGAAGGTGATTCATAGGCAAAACATAAGGATAATTAATAAAACCCATGAATGTAAATGGAAAGCAATATAATTATAGAATCAATGATCATTTTCTGTTTTTATTTTTTTATTTCATTTATTTTATCAGTAATATCTAGATGACTGGTTTTAGTGTCACTTTCTGTGGAATTAGATTGAATTGCCAATCATGGTCTATAAGGTTTATTCAACTTAACCAGTCCGCTTAATTTTTACTGAATTCATTGAGACCTTTAGTAGAGTAACTGTACTCCCTCCTCATTGTCTTGAGATTTTAATAAAAATATGATAAATGGAAATATTACAGTAATTTGGATCATATGAAGAAAGAAAGATTTTCTTTAAGCAGATTTTGATGATGCACATTTGCATGTATCCATTATATTGCTAGTGATGTGAAATCACTGATATTCTTCTGTTAAGGAACCAAAGAAACTGCAGTTTCTTGAGAGATCATCTTAATTAAGCCAAGGAGGGGATTTCTGAAAAGATTAAATTTAATTATAAATGTCCCACTGTTATAGTCTTCTGTGATTTCTGAAATTTTTCCTTCATATTATGATTATACATGTATCACTGGATAAATGAAACCAGGTTCACATTTTCTGTATAAATTTGAATATGAAGTGTTTTTTTCTTTACATTTGCAGCAAATTGCATAAATTTATTGATGAAACTAAATATTTCAGAAATCATTTATTTTCATATATAATTATACATCTGTAAAGTCATGGATGCATTAATAAAGATGCTTTTTTGGTTTCTCCTGGCTATTATTACATCCTTATCACGGTATGTGGCATGAAATAAATACTTGATAAATGTTTGCATTTGGATACTTAGCAAAGACTAATGATGTTGAGAGTAATGGTTGTAGCTGCCAAAAACTCTAGCTCATCTTATTCCTTTACCTCTATGCCATGTGTTTTATTTTGAGTTAATTTGTTACTGAGTTTGCTGGACTCTTTTATGAAAAATCTGTTTCCCCTGCAGTGTGCTGTCTCTCAAGTTGTTCCTTAAAAGGTGTGGCCTTGCCTTCGTTCTCAGCCATTCTTCGATGGTAGGGGGTTTTATCAAACCCTTCTTTGTTTCTTTCTCTGCCTGTTGGCATCATACCCAGCTTTTAGAATCCCTTAATTACTGTCTGATTGCTCTATTGTTCTTGACAATATCATGTGGCATCTATTGCTCCAATGACTGATCCAATTAAATTTGGAACCCCTTGCAAGGGTAATTTTTGTTACTTGGCCATTAGGAGTATTCTGTCCTCAAAAGCACTCATGATTTGCTTTTTCTCTATTTCTCTCTGAAAAAGTCATTACTTTATGATGGTTTGGCTCCTTGGTATCTTGGAGCTATGTGCCTTCTTCTAAATTATGTACTTCCACAGTTCCTGTTGGTTTTGATTTTTTTTTCTCATGCCAATTGCTGTATACTCTGCTTCAAAAAAATGAGTTTTATTGGGGAGAATTTCAGAACTTTGTATTTTATTGACTGTTGTTTCTGGGCACACAGTTGAAGCCCAATTGGAATTGGGAATTGGGAGAAGGTGTTGTCCCTTTGAATGACTGTCCTGCTTGGGAGAGGTGGCTTCTTGGATTGCCTCTCTAAACTTGGAAGTTCTGCCTTCTAAGTTGAGAGAAGTTAATTATTCTCCTAATGTTTTGCACTACATTGTAATCTGGGTGAAGAAAGAAACTCTCCACACTGAATTTAGTGAGAACACTGGCTTTGGCCCTCACATGGAGAAAGTGAAGAGGAGATATCTCTCTGTGGATGGAAAGGAGGAAAGATCCATGGTAAAAACAGCCAGCTGCTCACATATGCTACAGGGAGAACAGAGACTAGTGTTAAAAGCAAGATTAAGGTTAAAGTGGCAAGACTGAAACACTGACAGATATAAAAAACAGGAGTTGTAGTTGGGGATAAGATAACCATACTAACAGAGAAGAGGGACAGTGTTCTGGATCAGTAGTGGAAGGCTGGTTTCTCCCTCCAGTAAGCCCCAAGTCCTTGAGAAATATATATGAGGCACTGTGGTCCTTAATTATTGTCCTTTAATATAGACTTGCCTTGAGTGCAGCTGTTACAGACTAAATGAGGATGTCCTTTAACAAAGCCTCTACCTATTTCAAGAAAGAGGAAAGAGGCCCCAGACCATCTAGAAGACCATTAATTAAATTCAGAGGGCCTGTTAGTAGTACATTTTTATTTTTTGCAATCTGTGAGAACAAGAGAGTTTAGCATCCTGAAAAAAAATCTAATTCCTTAGATCCAGGAATTTATTTATACTTTTTCAAATTACAGCATTGTGTTTTATTTCAGCATTCTTTACATTCTAAAATGAAATATTAATTTCACAGTATCATGTTTTCCATTAACAATAATAAAAGTTTGTTGCCCTATATAGTCTATTCTGGAAATTGCATCCTATGAATTTCAATAGTAAATTTAAATGCTTTTTTCTGTACTTCTGCTTTAGTATGTATCCTTATCTCAAATTCTCAACATGTTTTTCTATCTGTAGGACCACAATTTATGTTGGTTTGTCATCAGTTCCAACTCAGGTGACCACATATTTGTCTATGTGCTGCTTTGTGTATCGTTAACTTATTTATGGTCTCCTTGCCCCTCAGTAGTGACTACATGGATAAGAACTCTTTGATGGCAAATTTTTAATTTACTGATCAAATATGCTCCTAAGAAATGGTCTTCTCTATGCATCGTGGCATACCTCTAACAATATCTTATCTGAAATCTATCTTTGAGATGGGGTAAGAGGGCCACACCAGAAACAAGAAGAGAGGGGACCATGTTACAGCAGAGAAAATAGGCCTCCATCAAGGACTGCAAGTAAGCAATGAGACATCTGGTTAAGTTCACAGACTTTCATTCCTGATCATTTACAACTGAGGGAGTATGATTTCACCAGAAGGGGAGGGCATATAGTCTGGCAGGTAAGAAGTAACCATTTTGCAAATGGGTGATTGACCCCTCCCTCACTGTGGTTTTCTACTTTTATTACATCTACCTTTGAATATACTCTTATAACAAGACTCTAGTTTAACAGCTTTTTATCTCTGGCCAGGGGGTGAAATACAATACCCATCAGGATGGAGTGAAGGGCATTGCAGGAACAGCAAAACTGCAAAAGGAAATCAACGAACCATAATCCAGAACACCAGAGACTCTATATCACCAACCTAGAACTAGGCCAGCCTAATCTCTCCCCATCCTGAAGCTCAGGGAAATTTGTGGAAGAGGGGGCGGTAAGATTGTAAGAGCACAAGGATGGGAGGAGCAATGATATGTGAGATACTCCACACAAATTAAGGCCGAAGCAATCATAATTGGACTTTGCATGCCCTGCGCAATGTCCAACACACTATTCACCCCACAAAGTCTAGCGTTTGCTAAAGGCACCAAGATCCTTGGAGGCAAGGAATTGATAGCCATAGTAGTGTTCCTGTGTTTAAGGGGAACACAGGAAAAGGTTCAAGGAAATGCCACTGGGTCCTTGTATGTCATCGGAGAGGAAGGCCCAGAGGAGAGACTGGCATGCACATTAAAGGATTCTCCGGGGTTTGGGGGGGAAAAACACTGGGGGATGGGGAGGGAGGAGTGAGGTGAGGGGGAGCAGGAAGGGGGGGAGGGAGGGAGGCAACCTGTGTACCTATTAAGTTTGTATGAGCGGAAATAACAATAAAAAATGTTAAAAAACAATATCTTATTTGTTATTTTGTTTAACAACTAAAAAGATGTGAATGTGAATCACAATATGTTTTGTCTTTTGTACTTTCTATTTCTTCTCATAAAGCTATGTGTGCCATAGGATAGCAATCTTATTTTAGCAGAATCTGAACCAAACAAATCACAGAGAGCAAAAGAGCTGAGTTTCAGAAATGTTCAGTCAAATATACGTGAAGAATTGGTTTAGAAAAGCTTCAGTGATAGCTTCAAACTACACAAAGCTTATATAAACAAAGATACTAGAAATGTAAGCAGTGTCATTATAATAACAATCCATTTTGCTAAAATACACAGGTAAATAGCTCTTAGCTGTCATTATTATAGATAGTTATTTCCTAATCCTCAGAAAATGCTAATAAGACTATCAGAGCTGGCATGCTTTTCTTTTGCTGTTCTATCTGTTTAATACAGAATGGATTTAAAGCAATTATAAATAACAGATTTATCTTTTACAATACCAAAGTCATAGATAAGTTCTTTTCTTGTTGGATTAAGGAATGAGTCAGAGTTTAGCTATTATTTTTTAATAGTGAATGATACAATAGATGCTTCCAAATCCACACCACAAGCATTATTCCATTGAAATACTTTTAAAACCTACAGATACATATTTCAAAAAAAAGGTATACATTAGAACTTACTGAGAAAGCATATGCCAATTCTAATTGCAGTATTAAACATGATTGAAGGAATAACAATTCATCTTGCAAAGAATCTGCCAGTCCTTTAGCATCTAAAGTGTGCATTTTTAAAAAATGAACATATTTGAGTGACGAGTATCTGGGATTTTGAAACTAAAAGCTCTCTTAAGTCTTGGGCTAGTATTTAAAACATTGTTAACATTTTTAAAAGATGCTGTTTCATATACAATGTAGGATTTATCTTAAATTACTTGTATTCTTTCATGGATACATTCAGTTAAATGGAAACAATTGATATCTTTCCAAATTTCTGATGGGAGTACTTTCAAAATACTATATTTTATAACCAGGGCATAAAATGAGGAAGACTTTCAATGAATTACAGTAATCATTGGGTTTTCTAAATATTTCTTTATTTTTCTGCTTCTTTCCCTATCTGATACAATTTATTTCTTTAAATATTCAATAGAGAGTGTAATTTCCCATGTTTGTTTATATATCTGGGCTCCCTTTATCTCCTGGTGTTTATCTCAAGGGTTAGTCTGCCTTGTAGATACTCAAAGAAAGATTTGAAGTTTTATTTTCAGAAACACTCAATCCCCTAATATTCACCTTATGACCTTGAAGATTAAACATACAGCTCAGTACTAAGAAAATTATTTTAAGATTAAAATACTTTACATGTACTATATTATTCAATTAAAAGACATTGCCCACCAATGACAAATTGCTTAATGTTTGTAAACAATTTTAGCAGTTTAAATATATAATATTATATATATATATATATATATAAATAAATAAAATTCTGACCATCTTTGGTAAAATTTTAGAAACTACCTACAGAAAGGATATTCTTAGAAGTACCAGCTTAGAGAGCTGAGACTCAAATAAAACTAAGTTCTTTATGAAAAGGAAATGAACTCTGCTATGCTGTTAATAAAACGACCCTTTTACTTCAAATCTGTTGTGCCTTATTGCTTTCTTCTTCATTTACACCTTTGCTAGTGGTCACCCACATACACTCTCACCATCTAACTATTCACATACACAATGCATGCTCTCCTGAAGTGTAACATATTCACATTGTTGCTAGACACAATAAGTCTTTCTTAACTCTGTCATCTATGGCTGCTCATATGAATTTTGAACCAAGATCATCACTGTCGCCCACTTCCCCTGCTTGTGACCCCATTCCTAAATCCAACGCTTAACATACTTTTCCTGTGGTTTAAACATCACTTTTTTCGGGTGACTTCTTTTTATTAGTTCATACTTTCTACTTATTCCAGGGGTCAGGTTTATTTGTTTCTACTTTCTTTTCTTCATTTTCTTTTTCAGAGAATTTACTAATTACTGTGGTATCAGATTTTGCTTTATGAGAAATAATCTATGGCTAAGAACTCAAGTAGCGGAATAAATGGACAGGAATCAGAGAGCAAGTAGTTAAACTCACGGAATAAAGTTTATTTGCAATTTTTTTGTTTTGTGCTGTTTTCCTGAATTTTTCTTTTATTGAAGAAAAACTCTGCATGTAAAATAGTTTGTCATAATATTGTAGGTTGATCAATTCTACAGTATGGAAGTAAGTAAATAGAAATCAAAAGAGAAAATAGCACATTTGTATTCCTATTTGCAGATCAAATTGTTTTGACACTTTGAGGATTTTGAAATAAGTGCTGCAGCATTTTTTTAATTGCCTCTTCTGGGATAATTCTTGAAGGGGTATTTTATTCTTTTAATTTGAAGAACTAGGATGTGTCTGAGAAGGGCACTTCCATCAGGGCCAGCAATCCCCTTCCTATGTACATAACTTGAAAATATTTCATTCAATTTCTTTTATAATAAATTTTTTTGTTACCTGTATTTCTTGCCCCAGCATTCACTTCAAATTTTTTTTGAGGAAGATAAATCATTAGTATATTGAATGGGAAGCTCTGGGAACAATTAATTGCTCTAATTTTTTTCATGAAATCATCCCTAATATCATGATCATGAAATTTTCTTTGAAAATAAATGACATTGCATAGATAGAGGTAATATGATATTCTTTGTGACTTTAATAAATTTATTGCTTAAGCAAATAAAACAAATTAGTTTTAGAACAGAAGAAATCATTTTTGTTTCCTTGCTGTGGATGATTGGGTTTGTTATTGACAATAAAAAATATGGTCCGTTTCTTTCTAGGATTTGCCATTGTCCCTACGTGCAGATTTTCATTTTATTCATAATCTGGTATAAAATTAAAATTATAATTCTAAAAATAAGTGTATAATTTTGTATAGCACCCTCAACTACAGAAATATTGCAAATATTTACCTAGGAATTTCAAGAAACTCAAAATTGCCATTGTTATATTTTTTCTTGTCTGAGGCTAAAACTAGGTGTCAAAAAGAAATGGCAAGGGAAAACATGGACCTGTTGTTTTTAGTACCATGCCTTAAAGATGTGTTCTCAACATCTTCAAAGCTTACACAGCACTAAGTATGATCTAGTCACATGGCCATGCTCACTTAAAATGGAGCCCATATTTTAAAGTAGACATATCCATGTTTAATGACTACTAATTGGACTAGCCAGTCCAGCCAGCCATGCTTATCTCAAAAATGAATGTGCATGCAATTTCCTTTTAGGTAGCACAAGAATATCCCCTCTGTTAAAATTCTTATTTAAATAGAAGAACTATTAGAAGAGTTTATTAGTGAGCTTACATTGTACAGGGTGCAGGAGACAAATTCAGGGATTCTTCTTACTCTACTTGCCCCTGCTACTGAGCTTTTAACCATTCTCAGTGCTTTTGCCTTGGTACTATCTGGTTTCTTTTTGGCTTTATTTCAACACCAAGTTCTAGAGATGAATTATCATCTGAAAGATGTATCAGAGATGTGGGCTGATGTACAGATGCAGTAACCTTTTAAAATATTCATAGGCCCAAAATGTTAGCAAAGACTTGAGAATCTGCTTGCTTTGCTTTTTCTTGATTTATTGAGAAGACAGGCCACCGTGACTTGGCCTGAAATTTGAAAAGGCATTAAAATTAGAAATTCTTTCCATAAAACGAATTCTTGAATATTAGTTTCAGTGACTGGAGATATTTTAACATGCTAGTCATCTTCTGTGTTTATGATCAATTTGAAAAAACAGAAGAGCACATGTTATTGATTAACCAAAGTTTTAATCGCTGAAAAGACTGACGTAGCTGCTTGTTTCCAGAACTTCCTTATAATGCAGTTGACCAAGTGATCACTTTTGGTCCATAGAATGCAAAAATAATATTCCTGGGAATGATTTCAGAAAAATCTTGCCTTCCTGTTGTCACTTTTTTTCTTCTTAGATTTATATCCAGTAAGTTTAGGTATAGCAGTTTTTTTGTGAAGCTCCTATACAGAGAATGCTGATCTTGAAGTCATGCATTTGTAGGATCATTGGCTAATTAGCACTTTTCATGTTATTTATCTTTTCTTAATTATATTTTCTTTTAATTCACCAAATTTTGTTTTGTTATTGGAAGATAGTGATTGAGGACCCTCTTCATGCTAGCGAATATAATTAGTCACCAAATTTCAACAAGGTACAATAATACAAGATAGATTTATATCAAAAACAAATATTAATTTAGGGATTAGTTCCATAAAGTAGTACAGAATCTATATAAACTTTTGGACCTGGAACGTAAATGTTGTATGTTGAATCCGAATAGTCACAGATTAGTTGCAAATAAAGTCTCTATCAGGTGATAATTTATTTTGACAGGATTCAAGAAGAAACAAAATAAGCATGAGACATTACCCAGACCTAAATTTCCTTTTAGTGCGCTACTAACTTTTGTCTGCCCGAAAGTGGCTAAAACAATTGTCTTAAACTGGTTGAGTTGCCATTATAATAAATACTAGGCAGATTAAATTATCAGATTCATGTTTCTCAAAGTTCTTGGAGCCTCCAACCATGAGGTTGGTAGCAAGATATCGCTCATTCTCTGGAAGTCACCCTTCTTGATTTACAGATGGCCGATTTTGACACTACCAGGCATTAAAGAGAGTAAATTCTGGAGTTCCTCTTTTTTTGTTTTTATCATAGAGGCTACATCAATGACCTAATTACTCCTTAAAGGCCTCAGTTTCAAATGTTATCATGTCGTACATTTGAACTTCGCTTATGTATTTGGAGTTCAGCACAAGCATAGGGCACATACTACCAATCTTCAACATACAAAGTTCAAGTAAGGGTTCTCAAGTTTGTCAACTATAAGAGAAATCCTGCTGACTCTGTTCATGGCACTCATGAGATATGAGATGATTAAACTTTTTACATGTGCTAATTTAACTATGGTGTTTTCAAATAATTTCCTCTACTACAAAATTTTACATTTCTATATTAACTTTTAATTATGTAATATTTAAGTAAGTAGGCATCTGGCTTTCAGTTACTAACTTTTTGTGAACTTACAATGTTTTTAGTTTAAATTTATATTTTATGTGGTAAATGAGCATACAGTAGTGAGAATATTTCTCTATATTGAACTAGGTGAGAGAATGATGAAATTGCATAAATGGGGAATGAAGTATGTGAATACTGAGGGAATGTTCTAAGATTTTACAACATATTTTCTGTACCGGTGGTGGAAAACAGTGTATAAGAATAATTTAAGATAATTTTGAGGTCTGTATTTTGTCTTGTGGCAAATAGTATTGTTATGCTTTCCCTGCGTTTGGATTAATTAGGTCAAAACATTCTTTTGTGGACATAGATAGTAAACTCTAAGATTATTGGAAAGAGATGGCAGTTAAGCAGGCAGAGATATAAGCTGGTTTCTTAAAAATAAAACCAAAGCTATGAATAAAAATGTTATATATCTCAGATTGAGAGCCAGTGGAAAAAAATAAATATAATATCATAGGTGGAAATAAATTTGTCTGGAAAACAGTGGAGACAGGAAGTGAGCTTTCTAAGGATCCTGAGAGACTCCATCATTTCACAGGTGAAATGACCCACTTCAATATTAAATACACACAATATTAAATTGATTAGGTAGAGAACAAAAGGAGTCCTAAATGAAAGCAGTCAATGTAGATGTTTAAGAAGGATGCACAAAGTATTAAGTTGCACTGAACACTCACGAAAGACAGCTGTTAAAGATTGTCTTCTGAATTTGTTCATTACAAGGAATAAAAGAAAGGTTGAGAGAAATTTTAAGAGTACATGGAGACCTCTGAGGTAGACAAAGACAAGGCAGTCTGAAGAAATGTAAAAATTTTGTCTCTATTTGTTATTGTAAACAAGAACCAATATGCAGTGGATAAAGCTATACAGAGTTAAAAGTGCAAGAGGAAATAGGTAAAATTAATGGAATATACAAGAAGATGAAAAAGATTGTGTTGCCAGGATGGAGAGGAGTTTTATCAAAAGTTTTACATGTTGGGGCTGGAAAGGTAGCTCAGGGGTTAAGCCTCTGCCTGCAGGCAGAAGGTCCTGAGTTCAGATCCTAGACCACACGTATAGCCGCAGGGCGGAAGCGGGGGCGGCCTGGGTTTCTGGTCCTGGTAGGGCGGAGCCTGTGAATCCCGGGGCAGAGTAAACAAGGAGGAGGTGGAGGCGTCCATGGTGGTTCCCGAATTCGTCCGTGGTTCTACACACACATACATACATACCCACACGTGCACACATGCATACATGCACAATTGAATAAAAAATTGTAAAAAAAAGTTTTACATGTGCTTCTTTGGTATGATGAAAAAAATGATTTTATAAATTTGTTTTTCTACTTTTTAAAATATCATTTTTTTTGTTTTCTACTTTTACAAGGATATTGAGAATTCACCCTAGCTTCCCTCCCTCCTCATGCTAAGCAGCTACCCCACTGATATATGCATTTCCCTTCATTCATGCAGCTTTAGACTCAAAGGTTTCCACTCCACTCTAAGTGCCCATTCTGTGGATTAAATAACAGCTACCTACAGAGCAGTTTGATGTATTGTCTTCCTATCTACAGGTTTATTGGCTGTCTTGCCTAATGATCTTCCCAGGAAAAGATGAATTTTTGTTTTGCATTTAATAAGTTGATTAGTATAATTATTAAGATATTGAATGCATTTTACTTATACTTATGAAAGGTCATTTTAGTTAATGGAAGGGAGAATGAGTTAGAGAATGAAATAATGGGAGAAATACAATTGAAGAAAATAAAGCATGATGGACATAATGAAAGTTCTGTTAATAGAGACTGCGGAAGATCAGCAGTGTCAGCAGTCCACTAGCCCTGGTGAACATGAAGCAGTGTAGAATGAAGATTCAACACTACTTAAAGTTCCAAACATGTGAACCTAATGAAGACACTGTAAAATTATCAGAGGAGGGATTTCAAGTGTAGATTTAATTGTTCCGTTTAGACTGCCTTAATTTTGACTTCCTATGAAAAAAATAATTTACTTAGTTAAAAAGTGAATCTTGGAAGATAGTAGATAACAGGGTTGAATTAAGAACCCTGAAGTAGTATAACATGATGCCTGGATGCCCCTGTGGTAGTAGATACCTTTGGTGAGAGTTAAGATTAGAAGCCTTTCATGCAATCTTTAGGATCCTTAAATTTAAAATCAAGGAGCAAGTCAAAAAAGTGTTAAGCTGTTCTCAAGGGTAACAAGTGAAACACGAAGAAGAGAATCACAAATTGTGTTTAAATGCTGGAGCAAAAACAAGTTTTACAGCTTTAAAATGCCCATCGAACTTGTCACAAGAAATCATTTAGGATCTGAATTCACCACTTTGGTTGAATGATACAGGAAAACATCAGAGTAGAGTAAGGCTGAGTCACAATTCTGTAGAGTATAAGCCACTCTTTCCTGACTGTGGCTAATGAAGTGAATGAAGAAATGCAGAGAAACCAGAGAGGAGTTAATTTCTTCTTAATAGATCTTTGAAGAACTACGGACACCCAGTTTAAGAAGCATAAACAACAGGACTGAAGATAAAGCATAAATATGCTTTCTTGTTGAGATATATGCTTGAAGGATCTAATGATAAGGGATTAGAGATGGTAATGAGATAGTGTAATGAGGAGAGTGAGGCCAAATTGTTTGTTGTATTTTGAGACACACTGGTATTTGTTGGTGGCAGAAATTTGTAACTTTCTTTAGTGCTTTTAGTCACACAGATGATTTGATGTTTTCTCCTAAACAAGATTGAGTACTTTAATAAAGACTTGATTCTGTGGTGATAGCATTTAAGAAACATCAGTTCTATCATGGGAAAGATAAGTTGCCTGTAATTACCTGTTTTCATCAGTATCTTATTTTTTATTGCTTTATTTTATCTGCATCTTATTATTTCTACTTATGCTAGTGATTACCTTAGTTGATTTTTCTCTTTCACTGGGTTACAAGTTAAGATTTAGAATTTTATTTTTGGCTAATAATAAACTTAGAAAGTCTTTTCTTTCCACAATTATCTCTGAATAGTGTAGCTGAAGATTGCTTCCCTGGTCATGAAACTAACTCTTCTCAACTAAATTGGATAATGAGATATTTGATACTCTTAAATGCCTAAAATGCTTATATGCACATCAATAGCACAAGAAAGAAAAATATTCCTAAATTAAATTGCAAATGAGGAAAGAAAAAAGCAAGAGATCAATTTATTATAGCATATATTCCTGAACAATATTAATCCTTTGGTTTAAACTGAATGTAAAAATCAAATGAGAAAATTTTGGAACAGATATAAAACAGATATATAAACAGATATGGTTGATTTCAAAGACATTTTGTATCTAAAGAATATAAATTCAGAGAGTAAGTGAGAAAATTCTAGAAATCAATTAGCTCGTTTGTTTTGAGCCAAGTCTGAGCAAATTCTGATGGTCTGTGTAGGGGTTGACTCTGAGGCATAAAGGGAACTGGATAGGTCCTGATCACTCATACTGAAACCTCACCATTTGGACTTTTAGTTCTGTTTTGTGTTCAGATTCACCGTGGGCTTTCATTATACCAAGAATTCTGCAGTTACAGAGAGTTTAAAATCCTTGTGTATAGCTGCATAGGCTACTAGATTTGGTAGCCATGAGTGGAGTTTTCCTAATGAACTAAGACCATGTTGAACATATAAACTCTCTACTTTTTCATGGCTTTCTTAGACTATTAGAATATACCATGAATACTTAGGATTCATAGAATTTTGCTTGAAGGGCATTCATTGAAGGCAAGTCCAAGGTCTTTACTCTGTCACTAATCTTCCTTAAGCAACAGAGATACAGATCTTTGGCACAACTTTATTAATGTTTCAAGGACAAGGATCATGGTGTTTCCTCAATTCATGCACGTATTTCACTCCTGGAGAGCTTCTAATGGAGAAAGTACTCTCCAGTGTAACAAAGTACAAGTGCATAAATTCATTTTCTATGTTAGATGTTAACTGTTTTACAACATTTATTGCATCCATTCTTCAATTCCCAAATTCTTTACCAGGCTGTCTAGTTACTTAAAGTATCTTTGATAGCTTCTTTTTGTACAATCTATTTCTAAGACTGTAGTTTAGGATCCTCACAAAGAATATGGGATAAGAGATGTTCCCAACAAAAATATCAAATAGTGCTTTATTAAGCCCCTTTACTTTTCATACAAAATGTTCAACATTTTTGATTCCTGGCAATCTGCTTGATTTTTTAACTTAAATTTAGGATTTCCTGAATGTTTCCAGTGTATATAATCTTAGACATTGTGACCAGAGCTTTTGGATTCTTCAGAGATCTCGAAGCTGGAATTTGGATGAAGTTTTCCTAAGACTGTAAGAGCAAAGAAGTCCCTTAATAAATCTGTGTTATATTAACCTACTAAGTTACTTAGCAAGACATTTTTCCATTCTATTTCAGGGGCTTCTTAGAGTCTCTGAAACATATTCACATTTCTCTGTTAGTAATTGGCCTCACGTAACAAAAACATGACCCCACCTATTACCAACTATCTTTCCTGTGAGTGTGAAACGAGAGATTTCTGTGGGATTTCTCCTTTATGCTTTCCTAGAGACCTGGAAACCATATAGGCTAATATTAAAATGGCTGCCCGTGTGAATTGAGGCACCAGGTATTTTAAGTGCTGTTTACTTTTCTTTTTAGCCTTTCTATTTTGTGTGGGATTTGCTGTTATGCTGGTTAGAAGATGGATGTTGTGTGAAAGATTTAAAGTCAGGCTACTTTCGTTGCTCAGAGGAATGCAGAGCTTCAACATGCAGACCTCTGTCCATTTTCTTCTGGTGTTAATGTGTCTTTGTAGCCCTGCTCTTGCTTGATGCTGCTGTCAGTACTAGCTCTGTGACATCACTGACCTCAAGTAGTTTCAAAGGAAGAGTTGTTTCCACTGCTCTTAACTTGTCAGAACCCTATAAATTTCCTTTTTTCTTTGCTTCCAAAGAGCTGGAAAATACTCTTTAGAAAGAACCAGGGACTACATTACACAGACATTGTTTCCAACATCTTAAACAACAGATGTCTCTTATGTATGTATCTCTTATGAGCACAGAAAATGCAAAGGTCAAATGTGTTAAATGACCTAAATTAAATAGAATTAGAAATAAGAACTATTCATTTGGGTGGACCTTAATTCAACATTGAGATCTAGATACTTGGAATTTATAAAAGTTAATTCAATACTCTTGATGCTCTCATAAGGTTTGCATTCTAGCTGGGAATATAGATAGGACGAAAATGATACTGAAATTTAAAATGTTGGTCATTAAATAAGAAGCAGCATGTACAGCATGTACGTATAGTTTGCTTGAACATCCTCCCATGCACTTTCAATACTAATTGGTGCAAGCATTTAAAATTAATGAACCCAATATGCCATTTGTTAGAAAATAAGCCATCCTCTTACTTCTGAGTTATGATTTATTCTGTCCAATTTCAGTTTGATTACTTCTGAGTTATGATTTGTTCTGTCCAATTTCAGTTTGATCACAGAGTTTCTAAATATATTCCATGGCCTGAGTTGAGGATTGAATAGCATTAACTGGTCTAGAAATTTCAAATTTGCTACAAAGAATTCAAAGAAGATTTCCAAGCACCCATACTTTGAATAGTGATTGTGTGTTGGGGAAAATCTGTGAATGCAATTAGATATCACTTTTATGATTATTGTAAAATTGCATTTCAAAGGAGAAGAGATTTTCGTACATAATTCAATACCTAATGAGTGTACTTTGTACTCATTTAAGGGAGAGTATTTTGATTGGGCCTACCTAATCAAATGAGTCCTTTCAAAGGAAAACTGGCCACTTCCTTGAGTTAAAGTTGCTCCTGTATTGATCATGAAGAAGAAAATGATCATATGAGTGCAGATGGTATGGCAAGAAGCTAAAAAGAAAGCCTCTACTAGCAGAGAGCTGTGAAAAAATCTAGAAGACAGTCTGATATACAGTACCAATAGCATTGGAATGAGTTTTGATCAGGAGGCAGAGGTTTAGAAAAGCAATGAAATCTTAACTTTTTATGAAACTCCATTATAATCAGGGCAGGGAGTATTTTCTGATTTGAATTTTGATGGCTACACTTAGCATTAACAACTAATATTGAGTATTCACAGAGATATTGTCTCCTTGATGTCAATAAAACATTGGATTTTCAAAGAATAATTTATTTTTATTTGTTTGTTTAAAAAATGTAGCTAAAATCTGCCATGTATCATTCAAATTTCTAGGCTACTAGAGATGGGAAGCATAGCAGTGAGACAACTCCTTGACCTGCATTTAATCCAAGTAACTGCCTTTTAAGAGGAGACATGGAGTCAGAAAGAATGTAAGTAAGCTGAACATGATAGCATGCACCCTTAAGTCCAGCATTTAAGAGACTGCATGACAAGGAAGATACTTATCTTGGAAAGAACCTGGGCTAGAGAAAAAACTCTGACTCAGAACAATAATAAAAAGTCAATCTAAGCATATCACACATGCAACACATCTCAAATAATGCTGATAAATAATGAAAGAATTGTTTACTATATATGTACTATGGAACAAAAGATGGTGGTGAAGGAATTTGACTGTTGTGTGTATATGATATGCAATATTTTATTAGAAAAGCAAAAATGAGGCTGAGAAGATTGGCTGTATGATAGTTGGCTCAACTTCACACCTCTGGAAGCATATCATGGTTTCATGCATTTGGGTTATGGTATCTTTTGGAGGTAGATCCTTGTGGGAGAAAGGTAGTCACAGGGATGGGCCTTGAGGTAGATTACCTGTACCCTACTTCTGAGAGAGGTCTGCTTTAGCAGTTGGTAAACTTGCAACTCTTAGCCTTCTGGATGGATGTAACCTAAGTCTCCTTCAACATCTGCCCCTGTCATGACACTTCTACCATGAAAGTCTGTATCTCCCCTCTGGAACCAAAAGCTGTATAAATCTTCCTTTCTCTCTTAAGTCACTTGACTTTGGGATGTTTTCTCATAGTAACAGATAAGAGTAATTGATAGAGAAATTGGTATTGAGTAATGGGTTATTGTGAGATTAAGATCATCTGGTATCGAATTGTGAATTGCTTTGAAATTAAGAGAAATTAGTACCAGAGAAATGGGGTGTTGCTATGTGAGGCTAAGAAAATCTGGTACCAAAAAGTGAAGTTGTTTAATGCTGTAATGTGGCTAGTGTGCTTTTAGAATTATTTGTTGGGAAAAATATGGAGAACTTGGGAACTTTTTTTCTTTTTTTTTATTCAATTGTGTGTATGTGTGTGTGTGTGTGTGTAGAACCACGGACGAATTCGGGAACCACCATGGACCTCCTTCACCTCCTGGTTTACTCTGCCCCGGGATTCACAGGCTCCGCACTACCAGGACCAGAAACGCAGGCCGCCTCCACTTCTGCCCGGCGTCTATACATGGAGTCTAGGAACCGAACTCAGGATCCTCCACCTGCAAGGCAGAGGCTTAACCCCTGAGCCACCTATCCAGCCCAAACTTGGGAACTTTGTAACAAAAAAGTCTTTATGTCTTGGTGACCTGGCCAAGAATGATCATTCTTGTGAAAGCTTGGAAGAGAGTAAAGCTGTTTGAGATGCAAATAGTAGAAAGTTAGCTTGTGATGGTTCAGAGGGGAACGAAGACTGTTTAGAACTGGAGGAGTGTCAAATGGTGCTATGTATCAGCATAGAATTTAGTGAAACTTTGCCCTCTCCTTGAATGCTTGCTTGAAGTTAAATTTGAATGCTTGATGTAAGAACTTTAAAAGCAATGTAGTCTTGACAGTGTGACATGATTACATTTTAGTGCTCTTTTTTTTTTTACATTTTTTATTATTATTTCCGCTCATACAAACTTAATAGGTACACCAGTTCCCTTCCTCCCTCCTCCTCCCCCCAACCCCCTGCTCCCCCTCCTCTCACCCCTCTCTCCCCATCCCCCAGTGCCTCCCGCCCCAATTCCCAGAGAGTCCTTTATTGTGGATGCCTAACTCTCCTCTGGGCCCTCCTCTCCGATGACCTACAAGGACCCAGTGGCATTTCCCTGAACCCTTTCCTGTGTTCCCCTTAAGCATAGGAACACTACTGTGGCTGTCAATCCCTTGCCTCCAAGGATCTTGGTGCCTTTAGCAGATGCTAGACTCTCTTGTTCAAAGTTGTAAAAATGAGAAGGAAATAAAACTGTGAGGTCTGGTGAGGAAAAATGCAGTAGAAAATTTGAAGAGTGGAACCAGGAAGAGGTAGAAAGCAAAACAGCTACTACTGCTAAGTAGATTAGCTCCATAGTGAATCAAAGCCTGCTCTTTATTTGCATAATACCAGAGGCTGTACCCTGCCGCCAAGATACTCAGGGAAGGCTCTTGGCAAAGTTATCCACATGATTCTGGCTTTAGAAGAATCAAATATTCAACAGAGGGGAGGTCATGGAACCCTCCACCAAGGCTTCAGAGAATCACAGAAGCCAGGAAGCATGCAGCAGAAAGCTTGCGGTTTAGAGGCCCATAATAGCTGTTTGTGCTGGCAGTTAAAGCCTGGCTTGCCTTTGAGAAATGATGATGTTAGAGATGGCAGAGCCAATGTGGGACATCTGCCAAGGACAGTTGTATATCATGGGAGGAACTGGCCCATGACAGTGATATGTTCTGCTTGTAGACAGCTTCACTGGATGGGTGGAGCCAAAGCCTTTTGGAACCAAGATGATTTCAACAAGAAGCTTATCATATTGAACACGGAACTGCAGGATTTGAAGTTTGTCCTCCTGGTTTTCAATCTTGTTATGAACTGATCTTTTCTGGGTATACCTTCATATCTTTCTTTTGGAATGGAAATGTTTATCCTGTGTAATTGTATATTGGAAGTATTAACTTGTTTTGATTTTACAGGAGGTTTTGGATGTTGATCTTTTGGACTGTGTTGGGACTATTAATGTAGTCTGTGTTGAGACTTTTAAAGCTGGACTGAGTATGATTTGTATAGTGAAATGGAAACAAGCTTGTGGGTGGAATGTCATGGTTTGAAATTTGTCCCCCACAAGTTCATTTACTTGGTAAGGTCATGATACCTTTAGGAGGTAAAGTCTTGTGGGAGGAAGGCAGTCTCAGGGGGTAGGCCTTGAGGTGGATTGGCTCCATTCTACTTCTAGCAGAGATCTGCACTAGATCTAGAGTCTTAACCTTTTGGATGGATGTGACCTAGGCCTTCTTTAGCTTCTGCCACAAGTTCATGCTGCTTCCATCATGAAAAACTGTATCTCCCCTTTGTAATGATAGGCTAAATAAATCCACTTTTCTCCCTTAGGTACTTGACTTTGCAGTGTTGACTCACAGCAACGGATAAGAGTAACCTGTATAGATCACTTGTAAAGAAACAATAAACTCCCTCTTATTATCAGGGAACTTATTCCTGATTCTGTAAACCTATCCAAATAATAGTAAAAGGGAAGACATAGACACTAAATAGGAACAGATGTATTAGTGTTAACTACAAGAATTTTCTAATAAACTAGACACTTCTTATTTAACCCATAGATAAGAAAAGTGTCTCAGAGCTCAATCAAGATGCAGCTTATTCTAATAGAAAACTAATGAGGCAGAAAGTCACAACTGACTACAGTGCAGAATATTGGCTACCCTGGAAAACTCAGCCCTAATCAGGTCATCAAAACCTTAGCCATAACTAGGAGGCAAGGGGAAAGAAGAACTCAAGAGAAAGGAGGCAAAAGAACACACGTTAATAAAGAAATTAGGCCACTGTCATGAACTGCTTGTAAGTAAGGAGATATCTGACTCAAATTATTCTCACTTCCTTTCTTTTTACTTGGGACTGGGCAGATTTGATCTTCCCAGTCATGAAGGGCATAGGAACTAGCAACCTGGAAGCTGACCCCACCAACCAGCAACAGGGAGGCTGACCCCACTCGCTACTGTATCTTACTCCGATTCTTCCATCTACCTTTAAGCCTCTTCTTATAGTAAGACCTTCATTTAAATAGTCGTTTATCTTCAGTTAGGAAATGACTTTGACACCCAATCAGGATGCATCCAAGAGCAGTGCAAGAATAGCAAAACTGAAAACAACGACCAACTATAATTCAGAACACCAAAGACTCTATACAATGACCCCTGGAACCAGACCAGCCAAATCTTTCCCTATCCTAAAGCTCAGGAAACCCTGTGGAAGAGGAGTCAGCAAGATTTTAAGAACCTAAAGATGGGAAAGACCACTGATAGACAAGATACTACACTCAAGCCTGGGCTGCAGCAACCAGGATATGACTTTGCCTGACCTGCACAATGGCTGACATGTCAACAAAGCTTCAAAGACTAGCATGGATCTCAGGGGAGAAAAGTTCAGGAAGTAGGATCTTTAGAGGCAAGGAGTTAGATAGATATAATAAAGTTCCTATATTAGTGGACAGTCCAAGAAGGGGTCCCAAGGTATGGTATTGAAACTTGAACCCTCACTAATGTAATTCAGAGGGAAATTCAGTGCCCATACAAATAGATGTCCTGCAGGGTGGGAGGGAGAAGGAGGAACATCAAGAGAGGAAGAGGAAGGAAAAGGGGGGAGAGAGGGAAGTGGGGAAAGGGCAGGGGGAAGAGAAAAAGATGGACAAAGGTACCTACCCATTGAACTTGTATAGCTAAGTAAAAGATAAATATAAATAAATAAATAAATAAATAAATAAATAAATAAATAAATAAATAAATCTTTCCCCACTTCAAGGTTATGGGAATTTTGTGGAATGGGCAGTAAAATTTTAAGAGACTAAAAGTGAGGTGGTGTATTTCTGACAAACACATTCCAGTCATGATAGGACTGCTATACTCAGAGCCTGCTTCACTGAGAAGCTCTGCCACCAGATCTACATAATGGAAGGCTTATCAACATTCCTCCAAACTCTAAGGAGGCTCTTGGGAAAAACAACTGCCCTCAGAAAGCGTCTCTGGGGAAGGTACTGGGCAAGGGAAGAGGAATCTTCCCTTTATGACTTCACCCATGAAAGAACTACATATACCACAATAGATATCTGACTCCCCTACCAACACAGGCACCCCAAAAGGAGTGACACACAGAGGGACAGGAGGGTAGGTGGGACATGGCTGGATTGTAGATGGTGGGTAGGGAGGGGCCTTGGGCAATGACATAAACCCCACTTGTTTGTATATGTAAATTTCTCAATAAAAAAGAAGCTACAGTTATGTTAAGAATTTAGCAGTCTTGCAAGAGATAGTCCAATTGGTAGGTAAGAACATTCCATGTATGGGTGAATAAGAAGGAAGGAGATGGTTCAGGAAGTTGGCATTGTTTGGCATACTCGGACAGACATGTTGTTTGGCAAGGGAGGTTTGTCCCTCTCTCAACAGCCCTGTGGTTATGGTGTGGCCTGGTCCCTGTGCCCCTGGTGTTGTATGAGTTCTTTTGCAATTTTGATTGAGAAATGAAACTGTCAATCATAAGTCAGAATAAAACACCTTTTCCCCATAAGCCATTTGTCTTTAATTTATCAGCAACGTCCAGGCAACCTGTGACAGGCAAAATAAAGATCTGAGTTTGGAGCCCCAGCATCCAGGCAAGAAGCCAGGCATGGTAGCCAGTTCCTGTTTTCATTGCACAAGAAGGCAGAGATAGAAAGATCAATCCAGTTTCTGGCCAGTCATTCTAGCCAATCTTTGTGCTTCAGGTTTAGTGAAAGACCTTGTCTGAAAAGATAAGATGGATAGGGTTAAAGTAAGTTACTCAAAATTGACCAGTGGCATCCACAGGCATATGCATGCTTGTGCACACAGTCCTCCATCACACACACACACATATGTACCCATGTACACACACCACACACACACACACAATCTGAAGAGTTGAAATTCACTCAATAATCTCTTGATCTTCACCAAGCCATTTACCCTCACCTGTTATACCTTCCTCGTCCTCCTAGAAAGTCTCTAGTACCATTATCAGAGTTTCTCTTTGACTGACTCAGATCCATCTTCAACTGTGTAAATGAACTACATCTGAAGAAGAGTGTCTGAATGACTTAGCTGAGGACATTCTGAATTGTGTGACTTTAAATGATGGATAAAATATTCATCTAAAAGAGATGACCTGAATAGGTCAGATTTCGAAATGAAATGTCATGTGAAAGGTGAATATTCAATCACAGCTTAGTTGTTGCTTTTGAATGTGCTTCTTTAAAGAGATGACGGGCCGTTGGTTATAGGAAAAGGGCTGTCTTGGCAGAGGAACGGATCCTAAGCACTGTCCCTTTCATCTGTCTCTGAAAAAAAGTGAAGTTCAGCAGATACCTGGAGGAAGGATATTAAATTGCAGATTTTGCAATTTTGTTGTGCCTGCATTTTCCCAGTGTTTCTGGTAAGAAGCTGAGAATGTCCCTTAAAAGCCTGTGTACTTGGCACCTGCAGAAATCTAATTTCTGATGAATAGGGCCCTAATTGGGTCAATTATTCTATTATACTACACACGAGTACTTCAAACTGCTGTTTCAGTAGAGAGAGGTACTTTGGTCTCCCCATTGGTGTTTAATCGGAACAGAACTCAGAATCCCACATTTAATTATTCCTATTCCAGGGTCAGTTTTGCTCTCCAAAGTCAGTTCTTTCTGTGAGTTGACCATTATATTAAAATTACCGTTTGACACCTTGAGTCAGATAATGAGGAACACTGTTTTGATTCCTTTTAAATGTTTTTCATTTATTTGCAAATATGTGAGGAACTGCTGTGATGAATACTATTTTAGATAAAGGGGAAAGGGTCTTTAGTTTGTGAATGGTTTATCTTACTTTTTGCATATATGCCATCCTCTAATTTCTACTTTATTTCTCCATTCTTCAGAAGCATTACTCCAAGTTCTTTCTCATAATCACCTGTGTTGTGTAAATTACAGGAGAGAATTTAGATACTGACATAGGAAGACACACACTCATTATTTTAATGAGGTTTATTTCTTAGATGCTATCCTTATGCTAAATGTTCCCATTTGTAACTTTAAACAAAAGCTTCTTTAATGAGTGTGAACGCTTTTGCTCATGAGTTGTTTTGTGTGTCAGACTTTGGGGAGAGATGAAAAGATGCTACTAATTCTTGCTTATTAGATGTACAGCTTCACAATGGCTCATGTCCTGTGAATAAAGCTGCTACGTGGGTTTAGGTACCACAAAAAGGACAGCACCAAGGTCTCTATACGCTACATGCATGGCTTTCAAAATTTTCAAGTCTCTCATACATTTAATGCCAAATTCTATATAAAATTTAAGCATGCCACATATTAAAAATATAAAATTACATTTTTCTCTGTTTCAGCTATTTAAGGAATTACTTCCTTAATGGAAAAATCAAACAGAAAAAGTTAAGAGAGGCATGGCTCTTATCTTCCAGCAATGTTAACTCTGTGAAGAGCAAAGTCCAAGAGGAAATGAAAAACTACCTGCTTAATTATAATATGAAAAATTCTAGATTGTCATTAGAGTTACAATGCACCGTGAAGGCTTGAAAACGTGCAAATAAGATGGATAAGCATGTTCATAGCAGCACTGTTTACAATAGCAAAGTCATGGAATCAGGCCAAATGTCCAACAGTTGATGAGTGGATAAGTTGATGAGTGATACATTTATACAACGGAATACTACTCAGTCATCTTAAATGATGAATTAATGAAATTTGCCGGGAAATGGATGGAAATAGAAACAATTATATTGAGTGAAGTATCCCAGACACAGAAAATTAAGCACCGTATGTACTCCCTAATTGGTGGATCCTAGTACCAAACCTATTTAGAGACACACTCAAAAATAAATCTCTGTAATACCTACAGTAATTGCAAAGATTATAAACAGGAGGGAAGGGGAAGGAGGGCCCCACTCGAAACAAGGAGAGAGGGGATCATGCTACAGCAGAGAAAATAGGCCACCATCAAGGACTGCAAGTAAGTAATAAGACATCTGGTTAAGTTCACAGACTTTCCTGCCTGATCATTTGCAACTGATGGGGTATGATATCACCAGAAGGGGAGGGCACATAGTTTGGGAGATAGAAAGTAACCATTGTGCAAATGAGAGACTGACCCACCCCCCCTCACACGGTCTCCTACTTTTATTCCATCTACCTTTGAATATACTGTTATAATAAGACTCTATTTTAACAGCTTTTTATCTCTGGCCAGGGGGTGACATCCAATACCCATCAGGATGGAGCCAAGGCCATTGCAGGAGCAGCAAAACTGCTCAACAAACCATAATTCAGAACGTCAGAGACTCTATATCAACCACCTGCAACTGAGCCAGCCTAATCTCTTCCCTATCCTGAAGCTCAGGGAAATTTGCAGAAGAGGGGGCCGTAAGATTGTAAGAGCACAAGGATGGGAGGAGTAAGTATATGCAAGATACTCCATGTAAGTTAGGTCCAAAGCAATCATAAGAGGACTTTGTATGACCTGCGCAATGACCAACACATTATTGACTCTTCAAAGTCTAGCATGGACTAAAGGCACTAGGATCCTTAGAAGCTAGGGATTAACAGCCACAATAGTGTTCCTATATTTATGGGGAACACAAGAAAGAGTTTTAGGAAATGCCACTGAGCCCTTATACCTCGTCAGAGTGGAGGGCCCAGAGGAAAGTTTGACATACACATTAAAGGACGCTCCAGGGATGGGGGGGAGGGAAGAGGCACTGAGAGATAGGGAGGGAGAGAGGGGAAAGGAAGGGGAAAAGGGGGGAGGGAGTTAGGGGGTCCAGAGAGGAGTGGAGGGAGGGAGGGAGGGGACCAGTGTATTTATTAAGTTTGTATGAGCGGAAATTAATTAATTGTTTTTAAAAAAGATGTATAAGCATGTCTCTTTGTATGTGAGTTGTATGTTTCTGCTTTGTAGTTTCCTGGCAGTTGAATTTGAGTCAATTAAATGTCTTTCTTGATTCATAGATACTGATTACATATTTTTTCCTAAAACATATTGTGAAACCTCCCACTTAGTGCATTGGAATTGATCTGTCTCTTTAGTCTATAAACTGCAATACAAGCAAGGAACATGTTTTGACTCATTTTACAGTGAGTCAGAAAAATAAAAATTGGCATTTAACTTTTTCTGGCTTCTTTTGAGAGAGACTTGGAAGAATTTATGCTATAATTGCTTTATAATAATTATTGAATTATTTTACCTAATGGAAGCCATAATAGTTTGGTTACTCATATCTTTTTTAACAAAAAATGAAATTAAAAAGTTTAAATTATTGTCTTTTCTTATTATTTTAATTAAAATTTGAAGAAAGTATTTTATACTATTTCTGATTGTTGAGACAGGATTATACTGCAGTAGGTTAAGCTGGCCTTGGATTCTCTGGTTATCCCATGCTATACTGTGAGTGCTAGGATTATAGGCTTGCACTTGTACTGTTGAAATTTTCTCACAAAAACAATGGCATTCTATTTTTTGGGGGGAGGGAAGCAAAATAGTGTTTAACATTTGTTCATTTGCCCCATTACCATGTGTAGTTCTATTTTTTATTAATTTAGTTTTACAACTTGTGAATTAATAATTTGCATAATAGTCCCTTTGACTATTAAAGTATGTGTCATTATTTTCCATTGAAGTAAAGGATTATAGATAATATTCATGACAATCATATGTTGCAATAGGTTAGATTCTTTAGGGTGTGATCTCAGTACACATTATGAGTTATTTCAGGAGGTATCAAGATCATTGTTGCAAAGACAAAACTGAGATCAAGAGCGGTTAATTGCTTTTCCAAATCCATACAGCTCATAAATGCTATTTATTCCAAGGAGAAAACCTCAGTCTTTTCTGACATTCTATTCAGCTTCAATGCCTGAGCAACTAACTCATATTATATCTGCCCAAAGAATCACACAGTTTCAGGAAGTTCAAAATGCCTTGCAAAGCAATTTGCTTTGAATATTCATTCCCAAAATGTGGAAGCCTGGAGACTAACTTTTTCTCATCACTTTTAAAGCTCAAACTTCAATGTAATGTTGCTCCCCAAATAAGTGGAACAGACATAGCTTTGATCATAAAATATGTTTCTTTGAAGATATAAAGTAAGAAGGGGGTTGTCTCCTTCAGGCAAAGAACCTTCTTCTACAATTTTGGATATAACTGAGAAAAATGGACTAAACTTGCTATCGGCTTAAAAGGTTCATAGCTGGACTTCAAATATTCTCTACACTCAATCATTTCTCCTGCCTTCAGTCAGTCAGTCAGTAATTATGTGAGAGAAGAAACATTTTTACCCTCAGGAAGCTCTTAATCTCTTATGTGAGACTTGGCCACCAATAGGTATGACAGATGTTAACTGTTGATTTGAGAGTCAAAAATTAATGCCAATATGAAAATAAGGAGAAGGCATCCTGATGTAAATATTTTCCTATCTTTTTTATCTGTAAATAATGAGAGCTGCTGTCAGATCTACTAATTTTATATGATATCCCCAACATATAATTATGGTATTTTACCAGGGTCATGTACTTCATAAATTAATGTGTAACTAACCTAGTGTGTGTGTTCATAACATCTAGGAAAAGAGAGAGGCACAATTACTAGCTAATTTTAAATTTCCTAGCATTCAGAATAAGTTTTACTCTGTATCCTTCTTCCTTGGCATGATTTCTCTTCATACCTTTACATGTATTATTCTCTTTCCCAAAGTGACATGGGTCCTTCACTGTCTTCTCTACACCACTTCTTTCATCATGGAGAGGAAGGGCCATTGGATCTTCACTGAGGAAGGCTGTCTTTCAAACTTTCCATGAAATGAATATTTCTCTTGCTTATTACTATTTTTTATTAACATGCTTTTTGGGGAATAAAATATTTGTTACTCTGATCTTCAGTGTTCGCAAAATCTTTTTGTAGATAGAAGAGAAAAGCATGAGGATGTGGGCCAGAATGGAGCCAGAGAAAGAAGACTTTCTTGGGGATTGGGGTGGTGGTTCACACAAGCACTTGGTTCAAATGCCAGAATTCATGTAAAAAGCTGAACCTTGTGGAACATACCTCTAATTCCAGTGCTTGGGAGATGAAGACAAGAAGATTCTTGGAGCTCCATGTCAACTCCAAGTTCATTGAGATGCATATCATATATAAAATGGAGAAGAAGATGTGCTGTGGTCTCTACTCATGCTCACAAATGTCCACATTAATGCACACACACACACACAAACACTTTGTCTGGCCTATTCGAAAGAATTGTGATGAAGAATCTCCTCTGACAGAGAGAATTGGATGATTCTTGCTAGAGAAGAAATCCTAAGTACCTAGGCATGTTTAGTGATGGTGCACTTGCTGTAAATGGAGTCAGTCGCACACAAATTGCCTTTGAGAAGAAGGTCACCTTTTCCTCTGTAGGAAGAGTTTGCAATGTCCTGCTTTATTAGGTTCTGAATCTACCTGTAACTGGAACAGACCACAGTGAAAGTATCCTATCAAGGGGCTTCCCCAGGAAGTGTAGGAATTTCCACAGCTAAGTCTGGCAGCTATAAATATGGCAAGAAATTTTGTTTAATGCTACTGAAACTAACCTTCATCCACTAACAGACAGGAGCTGGATTCCAAGTTTAATATCTTAAAATAGTTCTGAAAATTTGTTCTCACTTCTCAGCGTGCTTGTGCAGGCTCTAACCTGAGCATGGTACTTTCCCCCATTGAGATTCATTTACCCTTCCCTAACTCTAGATTTGTATACCTAAACTCTTCCTCAGGCTTTTTGGAGGAACATATAGCAAGGCAACTTTCTAAATTTATTTTTCACTCAACTTTGTTATTTATTATCACACCCTGTTAATCTCTCCAATTTTCCTGTTTTGACTATTTCTGAATAAGAACATTTTTTCATCTAATTTTTAATTTATTTTTTGCTAACTTCTTTTCAGTTTATAAAAATGCTTAAGTCAATCCTCAGCAGGAAAAATAAGAAATAAATGCAAATATGTGTTCTTTAAACCAGAGTATCTGAGAGCATTTCATTTCTTTTTCATTTTTTCTATTGTCTTGAAGAATCAGTTTACATTATGTATCATTTCCTTTAACACCATTCTTCTTATCTTTTCTTCTATTTATTTTTACTATTTTCAGGTAGAATGCAGAACAATGGATTTCATTCATGATACTTCTGTTTATATATAGCATTGTGTTTTCCTCAAAATCATCCTCACTGCCCTTCTTTTACTCCTCCTTTCCATTGGCCTGCTTGTCCTCCAAACTCTAATGCTTTCATAGTTCAGGTATGTATATTTTAATTCTACATTTCATACTTGAAGAGAACGTGGGAAATGTTACCTATGTATCCCACACCCTTTCTTGCTTTCCTCTTGCCCCTGCCTTTAGTCCCCTTCCACCCCTAATATTTTCCCTTCTTAGTTTCATATCATATATATTTAAATCTTTTTTCTTCTAAAACATGTTCAATTATTAATTTTTTAAAATTTTTAATTCTTTTAGTGTTTCATAATGAATATAGTGAATTTTTGTTATTTGCATGCCTTAATCCAAAATTACATTCATCCCAACAGATTCCCTTTTATTTTCAAGTCTCTTCATATTTGTGACTCTCTGAGTTTTACCTGCTTTGCCTTCCATGACATGTGCCTGAGTATTTGCTATTGCATGAATCACATATCAGTGAATATATCCTTGAGTATCTTAAATTTCCTCCCCATCAGCATTAACCTTCATCAGTCTCTCAGGAAAGCATGAAGTCTCTTGATATCTTTCCCCTTCCATGGTGAAATATTTCTGTGCAAGTATTATGGAAATATACACAGCTTTAATGAATTCATCAGCCATGTCATGTTCAGATGGTAGTGTTGGGAAGCACCAATGACTCACTTCAGGTTCTTAATCTTAGGGTTCCCTTTTCTATAATGTTTCCTAAAACTTGGAGTGAGATGGGAGTGACTTAAAATGTCCTGTTTATGACTAAACAGTTCACAGTCACTTATTTTTTATACTTTGTTCAGTTGTAATTTTCTATAATAAACATCTTCCATTGCTGATGGATGTTTCTAGGTTGAGTGCTGAGTGCCCCTCTAATTTATGGGTATAGTAATAGTTAAAAGTTAAAAGGCAGTTTGATATAGCGTCTTTATAGCTAAACATTTATAGATTACATTTTCACTATGTCCTCCCCTTTCATTGGTACTTTTTGTAGATTACAGTACCAGGAATGCGGTCCCTGCTGAAAAGTGGGTGTTAAATCCAGTCAGAAAGCTGTTGGTTGCCCCTTTGACATCCATGCCAGTATAACACAGATGGTTGTCTCTTGCCAGGGTGATTGTTATTGTAGCATATAGTTTTCATAGATTGAGGAGACCTTTGCTTCATTGTTTGTGTCCTGCAATAGCTTCCAGAGTACTTTCTGGTGCTGTTAAAGTTATCCATCAAGGAGACAACTTTGAGAACAGTTCCAGATGATTTTTTTACTCATGTCTTGTGATTCACTTGCATTGCATCATCAATAATAGAGTCTTACTGTCAGTTTCTGGGGGGCAATCTAACACAATGGCAAAAAATACTGTTTGGGGGCCATTTAAGATTTTCATGACAAATAACTTAACAGAAAGTTGGAACATCTCAGAACATTTTTTTTATTTGCCCTATCTTCTTCTCTCTGTGTTCCCTTTGTATAGGGAATGTTACAGAAACTTTCTTTTAATCTGTTCATCTGTTGACAGATTTTATACTGTTTCCATATCTTAGCTATTTTGAATAGTGCTGCAATAAAACAGAATGTATAGGAACCTATATGGTTACTTACTTAGATTCTTATATGATATAACCTTTACACAGGGCAGAATAGCTAGCTCATATTATAATTCTACCTTTCATTCATTAAGGGATATCCATACTGAGTTTTTTGTTGCTTTTCCCTGCAATAGTCATTACAACTGAAGTGAATATTTGTTGGTCATTTTTATTTCTCCTTTTAAGTACTGCCTATTTCATTCATTTTACCAATTTTTAGTTAGATAATTAGAATTTGGGTATTTAAATATTTTTGAATTATTTATATGTGCTGGCTATTAACCTTCTGTTAGATGACTGTCTTGCAAAGATTTCCCCAAATTCTGTAGACTGAAACTTCATTGTATTGCTTTCTTTGGTGTTTGTGTCTTTTAATTTCATGCAATGTCACTTTTCAATTGAAATATTTCCTAGCTATTGAAGTCTTTTTCTGATCATTCTTGAGATGTACTATAGTCCCTACGGGTCATCAAATGTCTTAAAAATTGCTAGTAGCAATGAACTGAAACTCCCATAGTACCTTTCTGAATTTAATCTCATGAAACATTTCACTAATATGGTGTAGATGAATATCCTTTTTTGTTGAAATGTTTGCATTTGCTAATATCATACCCACTTACTTTTCTCACTCTTTATCTTCCTTTGCAACTTCAAAAAATTTGTATTTAGGGAATTCAAGTCCCACAATAAATTTTTATATCACTAATAATTTGGAATATTTTAAAATCTTAAAATAGGTTTCTTAGGTGAATTGTATTGAAGTTAGAATCGTACACAAGATCTATTTCTCACTTCTTGAGATGGAGAGATGGCTCAGCAGTTAAGACACTGCCATGTAAGCAAAGTTCAGATCCTAGATCTCAGTAAAAAATGCTAGCCGGAAGTGGTGATGGCCTACAATTCTCGCCCTGGTGGGCAGAGCCTGAGGTATCCCAGAGTGAAGCAAAAAGGAGGTAAAAGCAATCCAGGTTGATTCCTGAAGTCACCCTGGTGACTCCACAGGTTGTCCACAGGTACACACAGTGCCCTCTGATACACACACTCACACACACACACATACGTGTACATGCATGCACACATATACATGTAAAATAAAAAAATTCCTACTTACCAAATTTCATATAATTGCTAAATAATTGTGAGCATTAAAGTATTTATTATTTGAAAATAAGTCTTGATACTCATTTTCTAATGTTAGTGATATTTTCTAAGTCTCATTTTAAAATTAGTCTTCCAATATAATGAGCAGTAAAGGTGGTCTTAAAGATGCCTTCTGGCTTCATTTGGATATGTAATTTAGGATGAGTTGCTGGGAACCTTCTGGGAGGTCATGCTCACCCTTTGGCTATAGTAAGTGAAAGGAAACCTTTTAAATAGTACTTCAACTACAGAGCTGTTCCTCTTTCCCTGCTATGTGGTTTCTTCCAAGGAGAGAGATATAAGAGAGGGAATTTGGATCTCTTAATCTGATTTATTTCCATGCTCTTTGGGTTGGTGAAGAAACTGCTTGGCGCTCCATTTCAGACTTTTGCTCATACAACCTTCTCAATTATACAGATAATTCAAAGAGTTTTCTTTCATTATTTTCTCTTTGATCTTTATTTGAATTTCATATTTAGGAATATATAAATATTAAGATAAAATAAATAATAATATAAGAATTAGATGTCAACTACTTGGAGATATTTAGAACCTTTATTTATAAATTTTATTGTATTCTGGCAAATATTTTGGAGTCTTATAATATCACATTGACACCTAAAAATTTCCAGGTTGTAGTCCTAAAATATTTTCACTATAATTGTATATTACATGATTTTTATATTAACTTGTTTTTTCCTGAGATTTCTCTATGTAAGACATAATCATTTATTTTATACCAATTTAGTTGTTAAAGACACTCTTACTAAATTTCTATGGGATTGAACGTTACTTCATACGTTATTATGAAATATATATAAAAGAAAGTTTTATAATTAAATAGCTTAGCAGCTTTAAACCAAAGTTTAATAATTATTTTTTAATAACACCAAAATTATTCTTTTAGCAGAAAGCCTTTTAAAAAGGATCTTTGTATTTAAAAGGTGTAAATGAAATACATAGGTACTAATGAGTTATTGCTTTTTGTATCTTATATCTATTCTTTTTTATATTGGGTTAGAAAACTGAAGGGAGGGTTTGCATAAATGAAAAGATTGACTCAGCACAGGCCCAGAAGTCTAAGATAAGAAGAGAGCAAGCCTTATTTAATCAAAGGAAAGTAAAGTTTTTCAAGAAAGACCTATTTAGTTTCCATCATCCTGTGACTTCTGTCACAGAATGGTTAGAGATGGAGTCTATTCAGCAGTGGAATGAGAATCAGATTTAAAGAAAATCAGATTTAATCTGTCAAATGACTTATGGTCATTCACATGGTATAAACAGTAACATCATGTGCTTTTTTTGTGATCCTTATGGATACTCAATATTTGAAGTTCACAAATAGCTTCCTAAAATGAGGAAGCAGAAAATGTTTCTGATTTGCACTATGACAAGGAAAACCTTAAGAAAATATTAATTGAAATTGCTCATTATTTTACAAGAACCTTGATAGTATGTATGTACACTATTGTAAGGGCTTAGTTTTTAAAATTTTAATACTCCCTTACTTTTCTTGGTTTTGCTAAACAATATAGTTTCTTGGAGGGGGGAGAAGTCAAAGTAAGTTTCCTGTAAAAAAAAAAAGGTTGGTTTGGGTTCTGAAAGCAAATGGACATTTTTGATCTTTAAATATCCACCTGCAGGTGATTATAATTCAAGACATGATCTAAACCTCCAGAAATTATATTAAAATGAGAAATCTCATTTCAGCTGGATAAGTGAATACTTTGCATAACGTATATTGCCCCAGGTACTAATATTATTTTCACAGGAAAAAGTATCTCGACTTTTACTGTCTAATCCATACTTTTGCAAAGCAGAAATTTTCAAGTGAACAAAAAAGTTTGCTTTGATATAAGGAAAACTTCTTAAAAGTACAATAAGCAAGAAAATATTTTTACCAAGGTGCATGCTAAAGCATTTATAAAATTATTATACTAAATGAAGACTTCCCATGAAGTGAAGCTTATCATATAGTAAAGCCCAATGATAAAACATATTGGATATTGATGAAGAAAAGCTAATTGGGAATTTCTTTCTTGGCAAATGTACTTTTATCTTAATTATAGATGACATTTTTATAGCATTCTTTAATGTTTTTTTTCCATAGGTTTTATCTGCTCTGATTCATTCATTAAATCTTGTGTGTTTCCAGCTTGTCTAATCTAATCCACATTAAGAACATACTTTAAAGTGTACACTTTGGCAGGGATTGATTCTGACACTTTTCTAGTGATTAAATATTTCCAATGACTCATTGTTTTGGGGACATTTTCTTCTAAAGGACTATCTCATTGTTCTCTATTCTTCATTTTCTCTCTCCTACTCTCTCTCCTCCTCTGTTTTACTTTCTTATATATTTAATCTTCAAATAGCTACTGACAGTTCGAAAGTACTCACTGTATGCATCATTGCAGAGTACTAACAGGTCCAAATGTCTGCCATTTGACTCTACAGAGCCTGCAGTAATTTCAGTTTTTTTTTAAACACTGGAAACAAAAAAACTGGGTTGCTGTTTAACTAAAAAAATTTTCCATACTAACATATGCTTTGTACTCTAGGAATACTGTAACAATCAGCAGAAATTAATTTTAAGTCTCTGAAAATTATTATTGCTAAATAATCTCTTTTTGTGATGTTTATATCTTGATGAACAAAAGAAGTGACATCTAATAACTGGAAAGAACTAAAAACGGAAAATGAGCCAAAGCATCCTTGCTTTCCGTTCTGTCTGATTAATTCAACTTTGTAATTTATGCAGAATTATACAAAATGACTGAAGATAATTATTTAGGATGTCGACCAACTATACAATATAATGACTCTATTTGCTGTTAAGCCAAGAAAGTTGTTTAGTATCTGAAGTTCATGACTAGGGAAAAGCTTGGATTTGTTGGGGTCGCATGTAATTGGTCTTGGAAAAAACAATGGATGGTTTCTTTGGTATTAAAAATATTAATGGACAACAGATTTTATTCTACATTTAGCATATATGCATGAAGTGTGTGTGTGTGTGTGTGTTTGTGTGAGGACCAAGGATGACTTAAGGAATCATTCTGGATTGCTTCTACCTCCTTTTTGCTTGGCTCTGGGATTTCCCAGGCTCCACCCACAAGGGCCAGAAATACAGGCTGCTGCTTTTTTCACCTGGCATTTTTACATGGGACCTGAGACCCAAACTCAGCTCCTTCTGCTCGCGAGGCAGAGTCTTAACCCCTGAGCCATCTCTCCAACCCTAATCTGTCTTTAAAACAAATTAAAGTCCATGTAAAAGCAAAGACCTAAAAGAGAAGATAAAATAATATATTAAAACAACATACTGTGAGAGTAGGTATTAGTCTATTTGGGGTATAAGTAAAGCGTTAAAGAGCAGGTGATGCTCAATCTTTGAAGTTTGGAGAAGTATTAAACATACAGAACTGGGGAGCATTAAAGTTAAACCATAACATAAAAAGAATGACTTGGCCAATTATACAGGTGCAGCAGCAAAAGAAGAAAGGAAAAGCAAGTTGCTGAATTTTCCTGGATTCTGATTTATATTTGTTCCTGTAAAAATGTACATATGTCTGCAAATAGGCAAGGAATAAATATTGTAGGATAAGATTCAGTTGTGCACAGCAAAATTCACTCTAGCTAGTTTAAGCAGGAAGATCATTAAAGAGATTATTCAGTTCCTTACAGCATCATTGGAGAGCCTAGTAAAGGTGCTCTGGGCCATTTCTAGAGTCACTTTGTAGCCCTAGAATACCTTGCAAGCTTATAAAAAGAAGAACTCCAAATCAGTCACCAAATGCAATGCTGCTCTCATTGACATAATCTGAAAGACATTCTGATATCCAAGGTACTATCTCTGCAATTCAACAATACAAATACAGAACTGACTAGACACTAGCGAGTCTTCAATAATATAAAAATGCAGCCCTGCATATTTTTATTTATTTTATGTGTGTGTGTGTGTATGTGTGTGTGTGTATGTGTGTGTGTATATGTGTGTGTATGAGAGACAGAGAGAGAGAGAGCATTGTGTGTCCCTGTGGAGGACCAAGAGTGACTTCAGGAATCATCTTGGATTGCTTTTACCTCTTTCTTGTTTCCCTCTGGGATTTCTCAGGCTCCACCCACTAGGGCTGGAAGTGCAGGCTGTTACGGTTTCCACCTGACTTTTTTATGTGGGATCTGGGATCCAAACTCAGGACCTTCTGCTTTGGAGACAGAGTTTTAACCCTTGAGCCATCTTTCCAGCCTCCAAGCCCTGTTTATTTTTTACCCAACCGCCACACAGCTACCTTCTAAATGCTCTGTGTCTTACGGATAAGTCATATATAGAGGTCTTCACCTGCAAGAAAATTAAAGGCACATGATTTTATATTCTATCATATGACAGGAAACAAAGCTAGAAATGGTTAGAAAAGCGTTACTAGGTTGTCACACATCTTAAAGGTACCTAGATGGGGAAGACTAGTGTATAAAGTCAATGAGGAGGAAGGACAGAGATGAGTGACTCTGACAGTGGAGGATTTTTATTAATGGAAAGCATGTAGAGAAGTCCCCAGAGAACTACAAGCTGGGCCCCATTTATAGGCTGGGTGGTTAAAGGGTACAAGAAGAAAAGGAGTAAGATTGCAGTAGAAATATTAATATGACAGAGAGGCAGTGTGATTTGGGACTGAGGAAAATTCAGGATGAAACAGCCTCTATTTATAGGTTACAGAGGAAAGGGGAAGGGAGGAGGAAGGTGAAGGAACTAAAATTCTCCTGATTTATTTTGGTCTGTGGCCAGTTGTTCATTGTCTACCAGGGAGGTATGTCTTGGATGATAGTCTGTTCAGTGGCCTGTCGTCATAGGAAAGCATGCTCAGTGACAAGTAGTCATAGGAAAGCATGTCCAGTGACCAGCAGTCATAGGAAAGCGTGCCCAGAGACCAGTAGTCATAGGAAAGCTTGCCCAGTGACCAGTAGTCATAGAAAAGCTTGTCCAGTGACCAGTAGTCATAGGAAAGCTTGCCCAGTGACCAGTAGTCATAGGAAAGCATGTCAAGTGACCAAAGTTCATAACCAATCAGAGTTGGAGTCCTTAAAGCTGGGATAACAAACATCTACAAAGACAAGTTATTTTAGTTTCAGGAATGGCTATCACCAGCTAATGTAGCCAATTTGTAGAACTGACAGATGGAATTATCCAGAATGTCCACTTTGTTGTGTCCACTGGAAAAACCACTAAAAACTTTGGAGTATAAAAAGGACATCTGAAGACTTGCTTTCAGAAAACTAATCAGGTTGATGCATAAAATTATTTTAAATAGTTTATTTTATTTACATCTAAGATAAATCATGCTAGTTTTATATGTCAAGTGGACAGGTAACTTTAAATATTTAAAAAGTTTCTTAAATGAGTCAGACATTTTTATTTAACCATTACTGAATTTAACAAATCATTCAATTCTGGATAGAAAAGCAGATGCTCAGTAAGAAGAACATAAAGAAAGTAGAAAAAACAGGTGGTTGTGGAAGGAGATGATGGGACTACTTATGTTTTAGGCTTAGAGAGGAGAGATGAGAGAGATGAGAGAGAGAAAGAGAAAAAAGGAGATGAAGTGTTGAAGAAGGGAAGGATGATGATACAGACAAGAGAAAGGTATAGAAGAAAAAGAGAGAAGAGAGAGATGAGAGGGGAGAGAGAAGAGAGCTTATAAATGTGAAAGAATGATAAACAAGATCTCTCTTGTTTATCCTGCCCTACAATTTCTTTCCTCAGCCATTCACTACTTTTCCCAGTTTGGACTTCTGATTAGCTTGCTTTTTTCATTTAATGAATTTAATTGTTATTTATTAGCCAAACATGTAGTAAGAATTTATTAAATGAATTTATATATAGTAATCACATATTTTGTACATACTGGCTGACCATATATTTTTGCTATTGTGAATAGAGCTGCAATGAACATATATGAACAAGTGCTTTTTTAATAAGATGTAGAGTCTTTTGGAAATGTTCCAAGGAGTGGTATAGCTGGGTCATATGGTAGTTCCATTTTAAACTTTCTGAGAAGCCTCTACACTGATCTCCATAGAGGTTGTACCAGTTTATACTCCCACCAGCAGTGAATAAAGGTCCCTTTTTTCCCACAGCATTGCCAGCAATTTCATCTTACCCCAGTAATTGTGACTGGGGCGAGATAGTATCACAAGGTTGTTTTGATTTGCATTTCTCTGATAATCAGGGAAGCTGAACATCTTTTAAGGTATTTGTTTGACATTTCAATTTCTTTTTGAGTGAATTTCCTGTTTAATTCCATTGCCCATTTTTTAATTGAAATGCTTGCTCTCTTGTTGTTTAATTTTCTGAGTTCTTTGTGTACTGCGGAGATCAATCCTTTGTCAGAATCATAGCTGGCAATGGGTTTTCTCTCATTCTGAGGGTTGTCCTTTTGCACAATTAACACTTCCTTTTGCAGAACGGAAGCTTTTTAATTTCATGAAGTCCCATTTTTTGGTTATTGGTTTCAGTTTGGAGACTTCTAGTTAGTTTTCAGACTTCTAATTAGCCTACTGTTTTTTAATTTATGATTTCTAGCTTCATGTGTCTGTTTCACAGTTTTCCTTCATTGTATACATGTTTTTCTATTTCTTTGAACATAATTGCTAATAGCTGCCTTAAAATCCTTATTTTCTAATTCCACTATCTAAAATGCTGAAAAATATGTCACTTTCAACATTTTTCTCTTGAGAATGGATCACAATTTCCCATATTTTCATATTCCAAATGCTTCATAGTTTGTCTTGTTTATGAAAGTCCTGTTTATGAACAACATTTTTACAAAATTGAGATACTGATCTGGGGCTTTTTGGCCATATGTACTCAACAGAAACATTGGCGAGTACTTTACTTCTCTCACAGTAGATCAAGCTTTTATTAATGAACATTACCTTTCCAAAATATTTATTTAAATTAGGAACTTTGTTAGGTGAAAAAAAATCAAGTTACTGTTTGCCAGGTTTCATATTACCACCTTCCAAATTAATTTTGTTTAATGGATATATGACTCTTTAAATACATATCAAGTTCAGATTAAGTTGAAATTGGATATTGTTACTGATATACTAATATAAAAAATTGGTTGGATTCTGATTACTCTTCCCTTTCCTGTCAAATTAATCATTATCAATGACAGGAGTTGTATACTTTTAAAAAATTCTGCCTGCTCATTATCATCATATATACTGGTTGAAATAATTTTGATACCTTTGATTGTACTTTACTACAAAGTAAGTTGTATTCACTCATAAAAATACCTTAGCTCTTTTTATCAAACTGATCATATGCATCACTGAATTATAATCATTTTCTCCCTTGACTTGACCATAGCATGTCACAGAAGATGGAGTAGTTAAAACAAATGTAATTTCTGAGGAACACGACAAGCAATTTTCTGTATTTTTATCCTAAAATTACTGTTAATTCACTTTGGTTTTTAGCCCATTCTATTTCCAGTTCTATAAAAATGTGTATCAGAGAGAGTAACAAAATACATATTTTACTAGGCCCCTACTTTTAGCTGTATTTCCTTTTCATTTTTCATTATATTTTCAAACTTTTCAATTTACATTCAAGTTAAAGCTATTTTTCTGGGAATTGTTGTTATATTTTTATTGAAATAATTTTAGTTGGTCTACACAGGAGCCTTTCTCACTAGGAAACAGAGTACAGTATAACAGTTCATATCCCCCAGCTTAGTATTCAGGTGAGAGTTTGCTAGTTAGGCATCTATAAGCAACTATCCCAGTTTTCTCTATTTTCAGTATTTTCCACCTAAATTTAAAATCACAAGTGAGATATTTCCATTAGAAGTTCTTAGAGTAGGTTCTGCCACAGTGCAAGTATTCCTTGATTCGGAGCATAATTTTTAAGCATATGAACTTATGCAACATCAAAAGATAACATTATGCATCCATTACATACTTTAGGACTTATTTTGAGTAATTATATTTGTGTGTATAAGCATGAGTGTGTATGTGGGTGTAGAAGAGGGCACTGTGCTTGCCTGTGAAGGCCCAAGGGTAATCATCCTAGATTGTTTTACCTCTTTATTGCTTTGATCTGGGGTTTCTCAGGCTCCTCCCACCAGGGCCAGAAGTGCAGGCTGCTGCCATTTCCACCAGGCAGTTTTACATGGGATCTGGGACTGAAGGTCCTTCTGCCTGGGAGGTTAAACCTCAACTCTTGGGCCATCTCTTCAGTTCCTTGAGTATTTACTTAAAGATAAAGAGTTAAAAATGTCTTGTTTCCTTCAGAAAAATAAAACATTTGTATGCCTGCTTTTAGCTGTGTGACTCTGCTTAAGACATGTGGTTCTTAATAAGTGGTTGAAATCTATCTCACTTAATACATATTTTAAAACTATAAAAGTCCCTGTTTTTAGGAATGGGACTAGACCCTACTTTGGCTTCCCTAGTAATGTTGGGTTTTCAATCTCCAGCTTTAGATTAATTGTCAATCACTTAGGTAGAAATTTCCTCTCCTAAGGAATTTTATGCACTTGGAGCTGGGGCCAAAGAGATGGGAGGAGTCAGCTTTACCCTTCCAAAGCAGTCTCTTAATACCTCCTCCAATTTTTCTCTCTTAGTGGAACATAGCAGGGTGAGGCAGAACCTGCAAAATTGACTTTTGTAAACAATTTCCATCTCTGTCTCTCATCCCTCTCTTCCCCTCTTTCTTTCTCAGGTTCCCTGTCTCTACCTTTCACCTTTCCTCTACTCCCCTTCTTTTTCTCTTCTTCTCCCTCACCCCCTTGTGCTTTTACATAACTTGTAAAGGGGCAAGGATGCTATTCTGACTCTAACTTCTAAACTTCTCCTGGGGTCAATCTTCAAGCATGCTGTTCCATGCCAACAGTTTGGAATCTCTCCAGTAACAATGTAAACATTTTCAACACTTTTCCCACCTAATAATTATTTATTTCATTGAGAAAATAAACCCTTACCTTTAGATCCATATCACTACTCCAAATCAAAAATAATTATCTGGGACAACAGACAGTAGTGCCTGAAGTTTGGGCCTTTCTCATCACATATGTATAATTAATCTCACATTTCACAAGAAAATATATTTTTAAACTCTGTTCTGCAATACATACATCAAGTAATTTCTCTGCCCCTCTTAACTCCAGGTAACTTTTTAAACTCTTCTCAGCAATACTGCACTTCACTAGGCACAGCCCACTCTTCGCCTTCTATTGAAATAATGATAAATGAGCAGAGAAGTGACCTTTTATAATGAGAAATATCATGAGACCGCCTTTCTCTCAGCATTTCCTCCTGAAAGATCACACATGGCTATCTTTTATGTGCTTCTTACTAGAAAATTGTTCTTGGAATCTGTACTAATTCATTCATGTTCAGCACCAGACTAAATAAAGTTCTCCATATTTTATTAGAGTAACTAATATCTCTGAAAGTCATGCTTTTTTATTTAAATGAACAATCGTATAAACACTGTGATGCTATGTGATTTATCACACTTTTGAAACCCAGCCACATTTTCTTTTATGTTTGGACTTCTGCATTGTAAAATTTCATCCTAAGTGCCTTAAGGGCTTAGAAATAGTATAAAGAATATTATACTAGAATGGACTCTACCTTTGTAAAGTGACTTTGTTTCCACCAACATAGAAATGGTTATATTAAATTATATGTTTAGGTTCTTGACCAACTGAAGCAGAACTGTGTGTCTAGAAAAGGAACAGCTGTGAGAGGTTGTCCATCATTTCTTGGGGTGGGGGGCACTTGGCCAGTTTCTAGTCATTTTGGAACAGTACATGTCAACACCATTTTTCTCCACGAAGGATGTTTTTCCTGTAACTTTCTTTATAATATTTACAATAAACTTTAGTTTCTTCTATGTGGTATATGACTAGTGATTGCATCAAAATTAGCAGAAACAGTAAATTTTTACTAGAATGTATGAAACTATTAAAAAGCCAACACACTGCATTCAGAGAGATATCTCAGGCATTAAATCTGTTTTATAAGCAGAAGGTCCTGAGTTTGGATCCCAGATCCCACATAAAGATTCCAGGCCTTTAGATAAACACAGACACAGACACACATGCAAAAATAAACAAACAAATAAATAAAAAGAATCACTCCCCCAAAAGCCAGCACACTGCCATAATAATCATAGACAGTAGGAGGTAAGTGAGTAGAAATAATATATCAAAATCCCCAAAGAAAGATGTGTTAAAAAGTAATTTTAGAACATTAAATAAGACAAGGCAGAACTTAGAGAAGAAAAAGCCGTGAATAATCTTGATCACATTACAGAAATGGGTGGATATCTCTGAGGAAGAGAATGGAAAAGTTTACAATATTATGCTTTTTAAAAGAAGCAAGCAAGCCAAGGGATATTTGTATCCCATTGGTTCTTTAAAATGGTTGTTAAAAGGATACTTGTGTCAGACACTGGAAGTGATAGTTGTATTTACCAATCTTTTTTATTGCAAATATGACTACAATGCTATAAGTAGAGGCTTGAGTATTTAGAGCTTAGGAACCAATATATGTGATCAATCTATGTATCTATCTATCTATCTATCATCTATCTATCTATCTATCTATCTATCTATCTATCTATCTATCTATCTATCTATCTATCTATCTATCTATCTATCTGTGTCATCTGTGCATCCTCTGGATCTCTGGGCATGCTGAAACTCCTTTTGCTAGTGGAGGAGGATGGAGTTAGCATTTGGGTGCCATTTCTCCTGCTGGAAAAAGAGAGTTTCAGTTCCTGACACACTGTCACAAGCAATCAGGTGAATGTTCTAAACCACTTGTAGACTGGATATGCTTGTAGGATAATGAAAAATCATTTATTTGAATTATAAGTGAATTAAAGAATATGAAAAAGTAATTTATAGACAACTAAGAGCTTTATTTTGGTTTGTAAATGACAAGGATACTGTCTGAAATTTTTTAGAAAGGAAACCAGAAACCAATGTAAAGTTTGATTTTATAGTGTGAGTGGCATGTAGTTAAAGTGATGTGTAGCTTCAGTGATGTGTTGGGAGGTATGCATGAAAGAACATTTGGAGTCAGGATTCTTCTCTGAAAGCAGTTAAGGTCATCCATTAATAAGGATTTGCAAAAAGAAAAAGTGATAAGGAATCATGCTGTTACATCTTCTCCCTATAGATGTTCTATGAATTTCTGTCATTTTTACAGTAGAACTTTACCTTCCAGGCTATTACTCCTTGGAGGGAAATCTTTCTTATAATGGGATGATAGAAAACCCCTAGATCATTTTATTTCTCTGTTTGATCTTGATTCTGTCACTGCACTTACTTCTTCCAAGCACTGTCCTCAATATTCACTTATTTTTCATGTACATTCTAGGTCATTATCTTATAAACAGTGAATCCTAGTCTACTATTCCCTCTGTGTATGTTATAATTGATGTATGGAAAACTAAGGCAAGAGGATCACCATGGGTTTGAACAGGACTATACAGTCAATAAAAGGTCCCATGTACCATTAACAGTGTTGTTTCCTCTTCAGAGTGAAGACATATAGAGAGCAAGTCACAGTTCTGGAACAGGACTCTGGACAACTCAAGTTGGACTTATCTTCCAAGTCTGTTGTGGAATCAGTACCAGTTTCTAGTCTCCTTGTGCCTGAATATAAACTTGGGACAATTGCACTTATTGTTGCCATCTCTATTTTTGTCCTATCATTTATGTGGTGACAGATCTTACATATAGTGTAGAAGGACAAGTGACATATCTACTTCTATCTTGCTTCTGACCAAGGCAGTAAATAATAACCATCCAGTCTGGTTAGAGACATGGAGACCGGAAGGAATCCCGAGTGAGCATTGTCATCATGTTTCCACTCACTTTCCTGTTCCTGTCCCTGCAGAATCCAGGTGGACCCTGCAGAAGAACTAAAACTGAAAGATAATTAGGTAGAACAATTAAGAACATTACTTAAGAAAAGACTTCCTGGAAAATAAAAGGCCTGAATTTGCATATTGAGAGAATGTGTATGTCAGGGTAAATTGACCCAGTTGAGCAACAAGACATTTCCTAGTGAAATTCTAAGAAAGCAGATGAAGAAAAAAAAGCTGAAGTTCCAAGGAGAAATATCAAATGTCTTGTACGAACAAAATGTCAGATTGACTTTAGATTTCTTTCAGCAACATTTAACATCTGTGGACAATAAAAAGACACAGATACAGAAGAAGAAAAAGCAGGTTTTGAGGAATGCAGTTATGTGAACTGCCCCTGCTACAAAGGTCGCTGTCAAGTGGCTGTAGACATGATGTGGTTACATAAGTTTTGGCACTTGAGCTGTTCTTGAGATATTTAAAGCATATACTTTAGACTTATTCAATATAACCAGGAAACTGTGACAAAAGGCAATAAGCACAAAGAATTTTAAAATATTTAACAAGAATTACAGTGTCTTAACACAGTGACATGTGACAGCATTTAATAGGGGAGAGGATAGGTTGTCATTTCTCAGAATGTGTCACTCACATAGCTAGAATTTGTAAATGCTGCACTTTCCTGATAAATGAAATGTAAATATCAGCATCTTCAACATTAAAAATATCCTAACCTAGGAAGAAAGTCTTGCTGTTTAATGTCTATTGGTGAGAAATAAGTTGACATAAGGAAAAGAAAATATTGGAATACAAAATAATTACTCTGTAACTGGAGAAATCAAGGCTAACACACTAGAATAACACAATACTTCACAAATATGGGAATTGTACACAGAAAGAGCAATGAAGCGTACTAAAATGAAAACAAATTACTTAAAACGCCATGCCAAAGAAAATTAAATAACACGAAATTGTTAAAAATTGACTGTTTGCTATACTAATACAATGTAAGTTGTCTCAAGTCATCTCTAAACTGCCAGCTAGCTCAATGAAAAAAAAGTATTTAGACAGAATTTCAGTGAGCTAAAAACAAACAAAGTGTGGTGTGTAGTTGTGAACAGACGAGTGAATCAGATCTATAATTAGTGCATGCAGTTCAGCTTTTTTCTGTGAAGGATTAATTTCTATGGCAATTGTCCACTCTCAATCAGTGGGAACCCAGATGAATGCAGGAAATAGTGGTTTTCCAATGATGACCTATAGGAGGATGGCCAGAGTTTGAGAGTTGAGAGAAGAGAAACAAATAATGTTGGCCTGAGTAGACCAATTTCTGAACAAAAACAAACATTATTCTGTAAGATTTACAAAGTAAGTCTCTAATGTAAGATTTACAAAGTCAGTCTCTAATAAAAATGATCAGGAATACAAAGAAATTATAATACCTAATCAGGCCAAAATTAGATATTAAAGAACTCATAAGGGAAAGATATAGTGAAATTTGTTGCAAGGGCATCAAACTAATGTAAAATTATCTGCAAGTATGCCCAAGGGTTTTAAGAAAACATAAACACGTGTAAAAGATTAATTGGAAAGTATATCTAGCTAAACCATCTAGAAATAAAATACAATTTAAATTAAATAATTGGTGAAATAACATCGTATTTGCTGTTTCATAAGAAAAGATTATGAGAGAAGACAAAAAAGTAGTATTGACAAGGTAAATGAAGCATGGAGAGAAGTGGGAAAGAGAAAAACTGTCAATTGGACTTAATATGTTAGAATATTTTTAGTTGAGTTGAACATTGGTCCCTCATCTATGTACATTCTACTGGCTTTTCATGGAGTGTGACCTCTGTGTATTGCTCACATTCAATGTCTACCATACTGGAAGCTCTAGCTTTAGTTTATCAGTCTTAGATAAAGCAATAGCATACCTTTGATGCTCATTTATAGATTAGTCTTCTCATTACATTGATTTTTTTTTAAAAAAATCTGTTCATAAAATTCTTTGTAGTTTCCATCTACTTCAAAATCATGACTACCAATTTCTTATACCACAATGGAGGTTTTTCTTTGCTCTGTTACATATCTATTCCCTAGTGTAAGAGATTCATTAAAAGTCCATTTTAATGTTTAAATACATAGTAATTACATGTAGTACATAATTTTGAAATTGTATTAAAATATTTTATTGATGCTTTTAGTATATTTAGTTCCTCATATTTGCTCTTAAGCTTTCTATATTGAGTTACTTATGTAATGTAGTAAGTGTGTGTGTGTGTGTGTGTGTGTGTGTGTGTGTGTGTTAGTCTATTGCTTTAAGGTTATAGCCAACAGAGTGAGGTTTTCAGATAAAGGTGAGTAATGCTAGTGGACTAACATGGCATGCTCTTCTGCAGCAAATAATTTTGTAGGAGTAGAAGGTGTGTGGTAGGAAAAATGGTAAGATTAAAGTATATAAGTATATACTTATATAAGTATATACTTATATATAAGCATATAAACCAACTGCTCATTTTCATTATCTCATTATTGAGAATTAGGTACTGTCCATATCATGATGCCATCATTGCAGTTGGTTTATTGACAGCAATATAATCAAAATACTAGTTATGTTTTGTTCTGTGTGTTGTGCGAGGACTACAAAGAACCCAAGACTTTTCAACTCTCTTACCTTGTGAGACTACAGCAATACATGCGTTCTATCACTGGCTGACGTGTTGCTATATAGCACACTATTGCTTCTCTTTTTGAGAACCAACATTCCAAGACTCAGTCTTGTGTCATTTCTTAGCACCTGAATCTTCAAGTCACTATATCTGTAAAAATTCCTCTCATTGAAGGGAATCAATGAGGCATTTCTAACTGGCCTGTTTTATACCTTTTCCCATTTCTCTCAGTAGGAACTTGGAGATCTGAGAGATTATGCATACTAATTCACTCTGTCTGCCTATGCCACAGATCCCTGGATCATTTCAGTAGTCATAGCAACCTGTTTTGAATCCGTTCATGTCCTCTTTAATTAAAAAACACAGTGTTGCCTCTCATAGTTTGAAGTACAGTGTGTATACACTGCATTGTTGTTTGTGGCACTCTATTCTACATCATCTGATCCTTCCCGTTGCTGAGTCATTGAATCACATCCCTCTTGATGAGCCACTTTGTTTAAACACCTTGAATGTTCAGGAGTATTTTTACAGAAAGCTTAAAACAAATGATAAGATCTTTAAGCTTCTGCTCTCAGTTGGTATAGCAATTTGCCTTTACATTGCTGATAAATTAACTACCGAATAGTTTAGGGGAACAAGGGATTTTATTCTGGTTATAACTGTCCAGTTCCAGTTGTTAGTCCAGGATGGCAGGAGAGCCCATAACAACACCAGGAGCCAAAGGAACTAGCCACACTTTATCCATGGCAGAGAGACTGGCAAATATCATTTTCCAGACTGGAAGTCTGCCCAAGGATGCCTCACAATGACAAAATACTCACCCAGCTCTTCTGATCTTATCCTTCTGCCCAAGGAGTGGTCCCTCCTACTGTGGGCTGGGTTTTCTCTCATCAGACAATCTGCAGATTTGCTAAAAACTTGCTTTAACTATCAGTTCTCACAGCTTAGTCTGCAATAGTCAAGTTGACACAAATATATGTGGTATTGGAATTGGTAACATTATTTTTCAGTCTATGATACTCGAAGACGAAAATCAAGCTAAGACATGCATTAATTCTTGGTCAATATGGCATGGACTAAGGGGTATCAAAAAACTTGGGTCTCAGGGACAGTGGGCTCTATGATGGGATGCACATGGGGTTACAGTAAGGGAAGACTGATCTATATTCTGAATCAGCAATGTGTACTTAGTTGAAACAAAGCACATAAAGTTTTCTACTGTGAGTGTAGGACAGAGAATTGAGCCCACTTAAGGTTTTCCATACTTGTACCCTGTCTAATCCAGTTTATAAAACTCTGAGGTAAACAGATTGGAGAACAGCAGTCTCTTGGTCTAGGGACCAAGAACATGTTGTCTAACTTCTCAGCCCTTTGAACTTGAACCACCCTTACTAATCATGACTGATTTGGTACACTGAAGGGGCCATTACTGATGGCTATGCTTGATTAATGCCTTGTGGCAGTGTTTCCAATTCCCTGTGACTTTCCATCTGGGTAAATAGCTGTCATCATTAGGTAATGGCTATTTTGCTGGGTGACCAAATTACTAAGCAGTTTCCACAATCTAGTGCTGATTTAACAAGATTTGATCTAATAATTAGTTATGATTTTATACTTCTAGATGATGGCAATTTAAAATATCCTCCTTTTGCCTTCTGTTTCCTCACTTTTCCTGGCATTTTCATTCCATCATTAATATACTCTGTCATTTTTAAAAATGAAATAACACAGCAGCTTGTGACCACTATAATTTAACTGTCTTCATTATCTTCCATCGTCAGAATATAATCTTTCCCTCCTTTTTATTTGTATACTTTTAGAGGTATAGGGGTGTGTGATTAAGAAAAAAAATTATATTGAATCACAGGAAAGAAATAGGTCTGTTTATGTGATTAGAAAGTTCAATGTCATTTGTATTCATTAAGACATGAGTATCAGAATGAGAAACCCATAAACTCATTTTTACAGATATTGTAAAAAATACTTTTATTTATGTACACTGTGTGTGTGTGCGTGTGTGTGTGCGTATGTGTGTGTGTGTGGGTGTGTATCAAAGAGCACATGTGTCCTTGTGGAAGACCAAGGGGGACTTCAGGAATCATCCTGGTTTGTTTCTACCTCCTTCTTCCTTCACTCTGGTTTTTCCCAGGCTCCACCCACCAGGGCTTGAAATGCAGACCTCAGCCATTTCCATCTGGCACTTGTACAAGGGACCTGGGATCCAAGCTCAGGACCTTCTGCTTGCGAGGCTGTGTCTTAACCCCTGGGCCAACCCTCCAACCCCAGTTCACAAAAAATTTGATGTGGTTATGCCAAATGTAATTAAAGTTATTTTGTAGATATGTTTTTCACAATGTCAAAGAAGGACTTCCTGAAGTAATTCCATATAACCCATTGTTCAAGCAAATAGGATTTTATTCCTTATAGTAAAAGAGAGTTTTCTACCAGACAGACTCCTAATTGCATACCTGGGAAGTTCAAAGACAGAATAATTACAACTTTTGAGTGGTCTGATCAATGACATACCTTTCTATGTGAAATACTGACCAAGAGTGAGAAAGTTTGGTATCATAACATTTAAAACTGTAAACCACACTGTGAGTAATGGAAAACAATGGAAGGAGTTCTTGCAACGAAACCCAGTCATTTCCTAAGCCCTTATGAGTGAACTGTTAAATGAGAAGGTATTATTTGTTGATTGTCCCGACTCACACCTGTAGTCCCAGCTCTTGCGCTGCAGATGGAGAAGGAATTCAACAAGTTTGACTCCAGCCTGACTACATAGCAACTTCTAGGTCTATCTGGGATGTAGAGCAAGATCCTGTCTCAAACACACACACACACACACACACACACACACACACACACACAGAGAGAGAGAGAGAGAGAGAGAGAGAGAGAGAGAGAGAGAGAGAGAGGAAGAGAGAGAAGCTTATTTTATTCTAAATCCCCATGTTTCACCAGAAACATTTTGGTTTATAACATCATGACAATGAAGTGACTGATGAGAGGATGTGTATGTTGATTTTTCTAAAGTAATGAGAGAAAATGGAGCCATAGAATGGGGTTAGAAAAAATAGAAACATCTTAATTTCAAAATACTTACAGTAATATTAGTTTTATGATACACATCACTTTGTTCTCTCCCAAGTATTTTGTATAAAAATATCATCAAGAACTTCAATGTTGAACACTTTTCATACTAAGTAATGTGTATATATTCAGTTGTATTTAACTCTAACTTCATAGTTGTGTCCCATTTTATCCATACAATCAAAAGGAATAGTTCATATTAAAATCATATGATATGAAGCCTGGAGAGATGGCTCAGGAGTTAAGACTCTGTCTCAAAAACAGAAGGTTCTGAGTTTGAAACCCAGATCCCAGGTAAAAAAAATAAATGCCAGGCAAAAATGGTAGCAGTCTGCACTTCTTCCGGCCCTGGTAGACAGACTCTGGAAAATCCCAGAGCAAAGCAAGGAGGTAAAAGCAAGCCAGGATGATTCCTGAAGTCACCTTTGGTCCCCCACAGGGATACTCAGTGCCTGCCCTCTGACACACACACACACACACACACACACACACACACACACACAATAAATTAAAAAAATTATATAGTAAGAATCTTTTTTTCCTTTTATTTGCATATGTAGATGTGGGTATGTATGAGTGAGTCTCTGGAGGCCCAAGGGTGCTTTTGGGAATCATCCTGTATTGTTTTACCTCCCTTTTGCTTTTTCTCTGGCTCTGCCTTTAGGGTGAAAGTGCAAGCAACCATCATTTCTGGCTGTGTTTCAATCTGGGATCTAGGATCTGAACTCAGGTCCTTTTGCTTCTCAGGCAAAAGTTTAACACAGGTCAAACAGTATTTGAGAATAGTAATATAAAACACCCAAACTTAGCTTTCTGCTATATTTTCTTAAGACAAGGAAGACACAGGGCATAATATGTGTGTGCTTATAATAAAAGAAGAAAAAGTAGAATAAATCAAAGAAAGATGGGATAAACTAAAGTATTATGGTTGATACAAAAATTGGCTCAGTTAATACTCTCTAGTGATTTGCCTGAGATTATGGATTTTGAGAAGACTGACCATGGCATAGTCCCTTTCTCATTTCTTCATGTCCAAAAGGACATTCAGTTGTCATGACATGGATGCTGGTGCCGAACCTGATCATTTATCTGAGGTAATATTTTCATACTTCTTCACTCCTCCGTTCAGAAATCCCTGCAAGAGAAAAAGTCGTTACATAAAGTTGAGACCAGAGGGCCAGGGAGTAATGCAATTCCACCTGCAGGGGGCAGTATCATATAAATGATTTGCAAATCTCTGGGAGTGTGTGTTCTCCCTCACTTGTGTATCCCTTTGTTTAAGGGATTTTACGTATTTGCTTAATATTTTGAGTTATAACCCCTTAGCATATATAATATATTCCTAGAATATATGATTTTCTAGTGCATTGCCCAAGAAAGACCTATATTTTTTTAGTCTCCTCTCTGGCCACATGCTCTTCTCATCAACTCAGCTAAAGAATATGAAAGGTTCCAAACCAGTCTATCTTTTCTCTATACCTGAGTATTTTCCTTCTACTTAGCCTTGATGGTTCTTTCATTTTCTCTCACATATCTTATTTCTCCATATTCAAAAGCACTCAATTCAGCACCATTGGAAAAGAACTCTGAAAAGTTTTATATCTCCATCTTAGAACACATTTAAAAATTTCATAATGTTATTTTATCACTTATTACATTTATTTATTCTTTGCAAGTCTCTCTCTCTTTCTCTCTGTGTATGTGTTGTTGTTGTAGAGTGCCAATAGTGACATCAAGAATCATCCTGAATTTCTCTATCTCCTTACTGATTTACTCTGGGGTTTCCCAGACTCCGCTTTCCAGGGCCAGAACTGCAGGGCACTGCCATTTCTACCTGACATTTTTATATGGGACCTAGGATCTGAACTCATGTTCTTTTGCTTGAGAGGCAAAACTTTAACCCCAAGCCATTTCTTTTGCCCTACTCCATTTATTTTATCACTTAAAAGTATCACTGCCTTGTATTAATACAAGACTCTATAGAGACTAGATATAGCTTAATAATTAATACAATTGGTATCCATAGGTACTTAATACATAAAGTAGATCTTCAATTTCAAGGTAAATAAATTCCCCAAAGCTTTAAAAAATGAAATTTATATCATCACTTATTTGTTGGCAAAAGTGGACAGGAAATTCCTTGCCAGACAATTATAATTAAACAGATGGTAAAGTATCAATAGTCTTTATGTCTAGTGTTGTTTTACCTCTATATATATTTAGAGGTTTTTAAAATCTCTTTAGAGAGAATTTTTGCCATATAAATTATATACCTAATATATAATCTCTCTAAATATGAAAAAATATTTTTGAAACTCATAGATTCTAGGAATTTTGAATTATGGGCCGGGGCCCTATCTTGTGTTCATTTTGAAAATATGTATTTATCTATTCTAGGGGGTCATGCATCAGAAAGGTTTCTAGGAATTGAACTACATTCACCAGCAAGTGTCTTATCCACTGAACAACTTTGCTGGCCCCGTCTGTGTTCTTACAAGATGTTAATATCTTTGAATTCAATAGAATAATTAAAAATGATGTTGAAAAAACCCTATAGAAAGATGGAGAAATTACATAATGTTTGAAAACAAAGGGTGAATTTATTGTTCAAGTAAGTTAGAACTATGATGATTAGACTTGATCTTCAGAAAAAAATGACTTTATATTCTGTTGAATGGAAGTGTCCTTTCAAAGATGTATTTGTAACAGAAGAATGTGTTCAAGGGGACTGGAAACCACTTTGTTTCAGCAATAAGCTGTTGTTCACTTACACATTAGAATTCTCAGAAATGAAAACTGAGCTAGTAAAAATCCTGACTTGCACAATTACTACTCATCTCTGCCTTAAAGAAAAACACCATGCGCTGATACTGTAGGCTCATACCAGCTTGCTTCTAAATGGGCGAATATGTGTCTTTGATTGATTATGTTGTTTAAAAGTGTTCCTATGCTTAAGGGGAACACAGGAAAGGGTTCTGGGAAATGCCACTGGGTCCTTGCACCTCATCGGAGAGGAGGACCCAGAGGAGAGTTTGGCATGCACATTAAAGGATGCTCTGGGGATGGGAGGGGGAGGCACTGGGGGATGGGGAAAGAAGGGGGGAGGGGAGGAGGGCACAGGGTGGTGGGAGGTTGGAGGGAGGGAGGGGACCGGTGTACTTGTTAAATTTGTATGAATGGAAATAAAAAAATAAATAAAACCACTTTCAGACTGTAGTATGACAGAATTATTAAAGCAAATTAAATTTGCTAGATCTACTTTGATGACAGTTTCTAGAATTCCATGGGGAAATTTTATCTTTTCTTTATAATTCTTTATTATTCTTGATAATTCTTTTATCATCTGAAATGTTTTATTTGTTACATGATATAACTTCAAGAATATTGTTTTTGAAAATGAAAAATCTGCCTAGTGAGCATTTTAAAAACAAATGAATGAAATTATTGCCTATTTTGATCAATTCAATTGTGGGACTGTCTCTGTTAAAGAGTCAATGAAAGAGTTGAAAAACAATATACATATTATATATAAAATATATAACCACATATATACATAATCAGTACAAGTGCGTGTATGTATAAGGAAGAAAGTAAAAATGGAAGGAAATAAGAAACATAAGAGAAGTGAGAAAGAACTAACTGGAAAATAGTTGATACAAAACTTTCTCAGTTAATATATCTCAATACTACTTTGTTATGGGTAGATTATATCAGTTTTGAAAGGAATTCAAATGTGGAAAGTAAAAGGGAGAGAATTTGGACATGGGGCCTTGGGGGGGGGAGAGACAGGATTACTTTGAGCAATTTTGTATTATTTTACTAGAATTTTCAATGTTCTCTCATTTCTTTGAAATGTTTGAATCTCTAAGATCATAAACTTCTTTATTTTCCAATGTATTTTATTACTTTATCACCATTTGCTAGGGAAACTTCTGTAGCCCTACCACAATATGTCTCCTGTTGATAGTCTTTCTGGTAGTAATGAAAGTATGCCTCATGATCTTAGTATATTATTCAAGTATGGCTGTAGGATATTTTCTAAATTCTCAGTGTGGGTGCAGACGGGCTAGCTGAGAGGAGGAGGCAAAGGGGTGTGACTACCCTGTGGTCTTTTTAAATGAAAATATTACAAAAGGCAATTGTAAAGATTTCTGAAACAGTGCAATAAATCTCTTGTTTTTGCTAAAACTGAAGCTTTTTCCCTGATATCAAACAATGGTCAGTAGAGCAAAATCTGTCCACAAAGTCTACAGTTCTTATTCATTTCTATAGGACAAAGTAATTATAAGGGAACATTTGGAAATAATCAAAAAACATAAGTGGCATAAAGTTTTCAATGTTATGCTTATCCTTCCCTACTGCATCCTGTACTGCTTGGCAAGAAGGTGCAGAACACCAAGCACACATGTGCTTCATTTGTGAGCCTTGTGCTATGAGGTTCATATGGGGCATTAGACAGATATTCCCCTTTGATTCATCTGAAAGTCTGAACTCCTCATTCTGAATGCATTATTGGGCTTGTCTTATTTACTCAGTATAGTATTATTCCAGGGACAAGGAAGATGCCTCAGTATAGTGTCTGTTATACAATCATGAGTCTGTGACTGTGAATTCTTAGCTACACATGTCTCCAGCGCTAAGGGAACAGAGAAAGGATTCCTGATACTCACTGGCCAGCCATCCTGGCCAAATTTTTAAGTTCCAGGTTAGATGATGTGGGGGTCCCCGGGGATCACAGCTCCATCCTGCAGACCGGTCCAGCGGGTCCTCTACAAGGGGGATCGGGGAAAGGTGAGTGCGCTGTCCGCCCGCTCCCAGCCCTCCTTCCCGAGGACAATCAGATGCGACAGAGAGTCTAGTCAAGCAGGAACTCATTTATTGCAAGTCCACAACCATCTTATAAAGGCAGAAACTGCAAGGGGAATTACAGGGCGGGGATACAGGCAACCAATCATCTTAAAGGTCAGGCCAGCACGCAGGCTGTATGTAGTGAAATTTCTTCAGAACATCCCGACCTACACCCTCCTGATTTCCTCCATCCTGAACTGTTCAACACATCCTGAGCCACCCCCTCCTGACTTCCCCTGAGCTGGTCAAAACATCCTGAGCTGCCCTCCAGACTTCCTCCATCAAAACATCTTTGTCTCACCTTGCCAGATTATTGAGGTCACCTAGACTGAGACCCCCACAAGATAAGAGACAGTGTCTCAAAAACCAAGAAAGAGAGAGATCAAGGAAGACACCAGATGTTGACCTCTGGCTCCACATACACACACCTATACATCTACATACACACAAATGTATATGTGTATCATATACAAACAGCCACAGCTTGTGCCAGCCTTATGGACCTAGGAATGAACAGAAGAGTCAACTTCTAGGGTATGAAGAGGAGAAACTGAAACCATTACCTCCAACTTCAACAAACTTTAAGTGAAAGCCGGTTACTTAGGGCTGGTGAGGTGACTTTAGATAGAGAGGGCTTCTCAAGCCTGACGCCTGAATTCAACCCACAGAACTCACAGGTGGAAAGGAAAGGAATGCTTACCAAAAGGTGTCTTTAACCGCCACATGAGTGTGCCATACATGCACCCTCCCAAATAAGTAACTTTTAAAAAGGCAAATGCACAAAAAGTAAATAAATATTTTAAAATATCCCATTAGTTTTGCCTCTGTTATTCATTAACTATCACAACATTTAGTTGCTTCCAAGCAAAGAATTCTGATTTCTTCCTTTGGGTTATTTTCCTTTGGCTTACATTGTTTTTCCAATTCATCACCGTCAGTGTCTGTGCCATCTTGAAAAACAGGCCTCTTCACTTTGAGCAGTTTTCTTCCAGTATTGAATTTTCTGATTTTCCGTCATAATATTTATAACATAATACGTAACAGCATGTGCAGGTTTAGTGCTCCTACCTACCTACCTGTCTCAAAGGAAGATCCTCCATGATTGTCCAGTGTTAAGGGGTGTGTCAAGCTTAAATTGTTCTGCTAAAAACAATCATAGAAACGGTACAATAGTTTGGTAATATGTATCTCTTAACGATTTCATATTTGATAATGGCATGACATACTGATTAGCCTTAGATCCACCATGCTGATGTATTTATATTACAGAAATTATTATATGCACAAATGAAAAATATGCTAATGTCAGAGAGCTGGCTGATTGTTAATTACTTACCTCCATGGATTAGAGAAAAGTCTTTATTAGTTATTTTATCCTTTGTTTCTGAAAAAAGGACTGGTACGAAGTCATGCACAGAATACTTCTGTTGAATTCAACAACTTGAGGAATTTTAAACATTAATTTCAGCATCAATGTATAGATTTGTCTTAGTTTCTGTTTCTAGGAACCTCATTTGGCTAACTTACCGATTCAATATTTATTCAACAATAAACAGGAGGGAAACAATGTAGTGCTATACTACATAATATTTCCATTACGTTTTCATTATATAAAAATAATTTTGGTACTATTTGTACTTTTTAATGTGTGTGTGTGTGTGCGTGCACTGTGTATCCCTGTGGAGGATCAAGGGAGATTTGGGGAATCATCCTGGATTGCTACTTTTTGCTTTGCCCACCAGTGATGGAAGTGGAGGCTGCCACCATTTCTGTCTAGTGTTTTTTTGTTTGTTTGTTTGTTTTACTTGGGACCTGGAAACTGAACTCAGGACCTTCTGCTTGCAAGACTGAGTCTTAACTCCTGAGCCATCTCTCCAACCACATTTTGATAATATTTGATATTGTAAAGTGCACAGGACTTTGAGTTGAATGCAAAAAAATTTTGAATGTGTTACTTACACTAACACATTGGTTATTGGATTACATGGTTACTGGGATTAATATTATTCAGAGTAAGCGAATGAGAGAAAACACTCTCCTCTCTGCCACAAAAATTTGGTAAGTATCCTGTAAAAGCAATGGCCTACCAAATAAAATAATCCTTTCAATGCTTTCACTGTGACTTCAAGCATGATGTAATATTTTTCTGAGTATCATTACTCCAATCTCAAAATGCTCTGATAGGGTGCTCAATATTTCCATTTCCTCCCATTTTAATATAGTATATTTAATCTTCATTTCTGTTATGTTTTTTCATTTTAGAAAAAATTGAAACTATATATAAATTGACTGAGAAGGTAAACATTTATACATACTATATACAAATATAATGTATGTCACTTCTTGCAATATATACACCTCTACATGTTAAAAATTTTGAATTTTAACATTCTTCTAATTCTTCTTCTGTTTCACTTCTTTTTTTTCTAGGATTAAAACTCTTCCTTTCTCCTGACTGTCTATACTTTAATCTTCAAATAATTCCTTAGCCTGGTTTTCTGTCAACTTGCTTATAGAACACATCACGTGACTTTGTCAGGCCTTGTCCTCCCTGCCATTTTCTTTTTATTATTATTATTATTATTTCCGCTCACACAAACTTAACAGTACATCGGTCCCCTCCTTTCCTCCACATTCCCCCATCCCCCTGCTCCCCCCTACCCTCTCCTCTCTGTCCTCATCCCCCAGTGCCTCCCCCCCAATTCCCAGAGCATCCTTTACTGAGCATGCCAAACTCTCCTCTGGGTTCTCCTCTCCGATGAGGTGCAAGGACCCAGGGGCATATCCCAGAACCCTTTCCTGTGTTCCCCTTAAGCTTAGGAGCACTACTGTGACTGTCAGTCCCTAACCTCCAAGGATCCCAGTGCCTTTAGTCCATGCTAGACTTTGTGGGCCAATAATGTGCTGGACATAGCACAGGTCATGCAAAGTCCTATTATGATTGCTTTGACCCTAACTTGTGTGGAGTATCTTGCATATCATTACTCTTCCCATCCTTGTGCTCTTACAGTCTTACCTGCCCCTCTTCTGCAAATTTCCCTGAGCTTCAGGATGGGGAGAGATTAGGCTGGCCCAGTTACATGTGGTTGATATAGAGTCTCTGATGTTTTGAATTATGGTTTGTTGATTTTTTTTTGTCAGGTTTTGCTGCTCCTGCAATGCCCTTGGCTCCATCCTGATGGGTATTGGACTTCATCCCCTGGCCAGAGATAAAAACCTGTTAAATTAGAGTCTTGTTATAAGACTATATTCAGGTAGATGGAATAAAAGTAGGAGACCGTGGTGAGAGAGGGGTCAATCACCCATTTGCAAAATCATTACTTTCTATCAGGTAGTCTATATGCCCTCCCCTTCTGGTGAGATCATACCCCATTAGTTGCATATGATAAGGAAGGAAAGTCTGTGAACTTAACAAGATGTCTCATAACTTACTTGGGGTCCTTGATGGAGGCCTATTTTCTCTGCTGTTACATAGTCCCCTCTTTCCTTGTTTCTGGTGGGGCCCTCCTTCCCCATCCCTCCTGTTTATATCTTTACAATTTCTGTAGGTATTACAGAGATTTGTCTTTGAGTGTCTCTAACTGGGTTTGGTACTAGGATCCTCCTATTAGGGAGTACATACGGTGCTTAATTTTCCATGTCTGGGATACTTCACTCAATATAATTGTTTCTAATTCCAACCATTTTCCAGAAAATTGCATTAATTCATCATTTTTGATGGCTGAGTAGTATTCCATTGTATAAATATACCACAGTTTCCTTATCCACTTGTCAACTGTTGGACATTTTGGCTGATTCTATGACTTTGCTATTGTAAACAGTGCTGCTTTGAACATGGTCGTGCTTGTGCTATCGAGGTGAATTTTTGCTTTATGGGGGTTATTCCCAGAAGTGGAATAGCAGGGTCATATGGCATTTCAATCTTTAACTTCTTTAAGAATCGCTAGATGGCTCACCAGATGGTTGTATGAGGCTGCATTCCCACCAGCAATATAAGAGAGTTCCCCTCTCTCCACATCCTCTCCAGCATTTGATGTTGTTTGTATTGTGGATTTTTGCCATCCTGACAGGTGTGAGATGATATCTCAGGGAAGTTTTGATTTGCATTTCCCTCATGGCTAAGGATGCGGAGCATTTTTTAAGATATTTGTTTCTCTTAAGTTCCATGGCCCATTTTTTAATTGGGCCATTAGTTTCCTTGGTGTTTAGTTTTCTAAGTTCTTTGTGCACTCTGGATTATAGAGCTCTATCAGATATGTGGTTTATGAAGATTTTCTCCCACTCTGTGAGTTATCTTTGTGCTTGAGTTATATCTCTTTATCTGAACAGAAGCTCTTTAATTTCACAAGATCCCATCTGTTGAGTGTTGGTTGTAGTGACTGTGCTATTGGATTTCTGTTTAGGAACTGTTGGCCTAGCCCAATCAGCTTGAGGGAGTTCCCTACCCTTTCAATTATGGTTTTTATAGTCTCCGGCTTTATATGAAGGTCCTTGATCCATTTAGAATTAATTCTTGTACATGGTGACAAGTACACGTCCAGTTTTAGTCTTCTGCATGTGGATATCCAGTTTTGCCAGCACCATTTGTTGAAGATGCTGTTCTTTTTCTACTGGTTTTTTTGGGCCCCTTTGTCAAAGATCAAATGGCTGTAGTTGTGTGGGTTTATATCTGGGTCTTCAACCCTTATCCATTGATCTGTGTGTCCATTTTGGAGCCAGTACCAGGCTGTTTTTATAATATGGATTTGTAGTATAGACTAAGGTTTGGTATGGTGATACCTCCAGCCGTGTTTTGTTACTTTGAGATTTTAATTGGTATGGCATTGAATCTGTATATTGCCTATGGTAGGATGGTCAATCCAGGAACATGGGAGGTCTTTCCACCTTCTGGTGTCTTCTGCAATTTCTTTCTTTAGGGTTTTAAAGTTTTCATTATAGAGGTCTCTTACTTCCTTGGTTAGGTTTATACCAAGGTATTTCATTTTTTTAGGGGCTATAGTAAATGGGATTGTTTCTCTCAGGGATTTTTCTCTTCTTTCATTCTGGGCATATAGGAAGGCCACTGATTTTTGTACATTTATTTTGTATCCTGCCACCCTGCTGAACTTCTGTATTAGTTCCAGGAGCTTCCTGGTGGAGTTTTTGGAATCACTAAGGTATAAGATCATGTCACCTGCAAATAGAGATAACTTGACTTCTTCCTTGCCTATTTGAATCCCTTTTATGTCCCTTTTTTGTCTTATGGCTTCTGCTAAGACTTTGGGTACAATATTGAATAGAAGTGGTGAGAGTGGACATCCTTGTCTATTTCCTGATCAAAGTAGAATCCTTGCTGTTGGCTTGTATACAGCTTTTATTGTATTGATAAAGGTTCCTTCCATTCCAAACTTCTCTAGGGTTTTGATCATAAAGGGCTGTTGGATCTTTTTTTTATTATTTTCCAATTGTGCGTGTGTGCACGTGTGTATAATGCGAATGTGCACGTGTGTACGACCACGGGCGAATTCGGGAACCACCATGGACCGTCTCCAATTCCTCCTTATTTACTCTGCCCTGGGATTCACAGGCTCCTCCCTATCAGGACCAGAAATGCAGGCTACCCCTGCTTCCATCCTGTGTCTATACATGGGTTCTAGGATCTGAACTCAGGACCTTCCACCTGCAAAGCAGAGGCTTAGCCCTTGAGCCACCTCTCCAGCCCCAGGGCTGTTGGATCTTGTAAAAAGCTTTTTCTGCATCTATCGAGAGTATCATGTGGTCTCAAACTTTGGACTTGTTTATACGGTGAATTACATTTATTGATTTGTGTATGTTGAACCAAACTTGTGTGCCTGGGAAAAAGCCTACTTGATCCCCATGGATTATCTTTTTGATATGTTTTTGAATCCGATTTTCTAAGACTTTGTTGAGAATCTTTGCATCTCTGTTCATCAGAGAGATTAGCCTCTAGTTTTCTTTTTTAAATATATCTTTATTAGGTTTTGGGATTAAGACGATATTAGCGTCATAGAAGGAATTTGGTAGTGTTCCTTCCTTTTCTATTTGATAGAACAGTTTAAGGCGTATTGGTGTTATTAGCTCCTTAAATGTCTGGTAGAACTTTGTGCTGAATCCATCTGGTCCAGGACATTTTTTTGTGGGAAGATTTGAGATTACTTCCTCAATTTCTTCATATGTTATAGGACTATTTAAATAATTCACAACTTCCTGTTCCAATTTAGGTAAATTGTATTTACTTAGGAATTCATCCATCTCTTTTGTGTTGTCAAATTTCACCGAGTATAAGTTTTTGAAATATGATGTTATAATTCTCTGTATTTCTTGGGTATCAGAAGTGATACCTCTATTTTCATTTATAATTTTGTTAATTTGGGTTTTCTCTCTCTCGCTTTTGTTTAATTTAGCTAGGGGTGTATCAATCTTATTGATTTTTTTCAAAAAAAGCTTTTTGACTGGTTGATTTTCTGTATCATTTTCCTAATCTCGATTTTGGATATTTCTCCTCTTATTTTGCTAATCTTCTCCCTTCTACTGCTTTTAGGGATCAGATTGCTCTAGTGTCTCTAAGGTTTTAAGCAGCATTGTTATTTATTTCTGATGTTTGCATTTTTTTGATGTAGGCATTAAGAGCTATGAACTTGCCTCTTAGGACAGCTTTCATTGTGTCCCAGAGATTTTGGTAAGTTGTATTTTCATTATCTTTGACTTTCAGGAAATTTTGAATTTCCTTTGTAATTTCTTCCTGAACCCAATACTCATTCAGCATCATAGTGTTAAGTTTCCAGGAGTTAGTGTATTTTTTGCTGCGTGTTGTGTTGTGGATGTCCAGCTTTAGGCTGTGGTGCTCTGATAAGGTTTAGGCTAGAATTTCAACTTTCCTGTATATGTGGAGATTCGTTTTGAGGCCCAATATGTAATCTATTTTGGAGACAGCTCCGTGTGCTGATGAGAAAAATGTGTATTCTTTTGTGCGTGAATGAAAAGTTCAATAGAGATCTGTAAGGTCCATTTCAGTCGTGTTTGATTAAGCTCCAAAGTGTCTCTGTTAAGTTTTTTGCCTGTTGATCTATCCCATGTTGAGAGGGCAGTGTTGAAATCCCCAAGAATTGTCGTTTTGGATTGATTTCTTGCTTTAGACTTTGTAGGGTTTGCTTAATGAATGTGGGGGGCCCATATTGGGTGCATGTGTATTCAGTATTGTGAAGTCCTCCTGGTCAATTGTACCTGTGACTAAAATGTAGTATCCATCTGTGTCTCTTATGATTATTTTTGGTTTGAAGTCCACTTTGTCCGATAGCATAATGGCTACTCTTGCCTGTTTTTTGGTTCCATTAGCTTGCATAATTTTTGACCAGCCTTTATTTTTAGGATGTGCCTATCTTTTGTGGTGAGATGAGTTTCCTGTAAGCAGCAGATTGATGGATTGTGATTTTTAAACCAAGTTTGTAATCCGTGTCTCTTGATCGGTGAGTTAATTCCATTAATATTTAATGTTATAATGGAGAAACTATTTTTAATTCCAGACATTTATTATGTTTAGTGGCTTTTGTAAGTGTATTGTTTCACTTTTAGGTTTTGGTAGTATTATACTTCCCTTCTGTTCTCCTGGATATGCCTGTTTTTTTCGTCAAGTCTGAGTATCATTTCTAACATTTTTTGAAGGCCTGGTTTGGTGGACTTGATTACCTTCAAGCTGTCTTTGTGCTGGGAAACTTTTCTTTCTCCCTCAATCATGATGGATAATTTTGTGGGGTATATTAGCCTGGGTTGACATTTTTGTTCATTCAATACTTGAAGTACGTCTCTCCAAGCTCTTGTTGCTTTTACTGTTTCCATTGAGAAGTAATTTTTTATTTTAATAGGTTTACCTTTAAAAGTGATTTTTTTTCCCTTGAGGCTCTTAGCACCATTTCTTTATCTTGAATGTGGAGTGTTTTAACTATTATCTACCATGGCGAGTTGCTATTTTGGTCATATCTGTTTGGGGTGCGGAATGCCACTTGTATATGGATGGGCCTCTCTTTTTTTAGATGAGGAAAATTTTCTTTGATGATAGTTTGAAAAATTTCCTCAAGTGTGGTATTTTGGGATTCTTGTTCTGGTATTCCATGAATACGCATGTTTGGCTTCTTCAGGGTGTCCCATAACACTTGAATATTTCTCTTGAGTATCTTTTTGGCTTTAGCAATCTCTTCCATTGAGCTGGTTAATACTCCCACTTTGTCTTCAAAGTATGAAATTCTATTTTCTGCTTCAATAGTTCTGATAAGATGACTCTCTGTTGAGTAGTGGGTTGAAGATAGCTTGTCTTTTAGTTCAGTTTTAAACTCTGCTTAAGTTTGTTTTAACTGCTCTATGCCTTTTTTGTTTCTTGTGCTGTTTTTCGCAACTCCTCCAAGTGTCTGTTGTGTTCCTCTTCAAAGCGATTGATTCGGCTATTTAATTCTCCCAGATTCTTCTTTCATAGTATTGAACATGGTATTGATTATATTTTGAAAGTCGTTATCCTGAGTCAGGCTTTCTTGGCCATTTTCCGTGGGTTTGTTCTGGTTGGAGTCTATCATTATGGGATTAATTCCTTCAGTGGGAGATTTGTTTTCGTGGGTGTTGTTTCTCATGGATTTGCACTTTGATTTGGGCATTGTCGTTTTAACTCTTAAGACCGTTTTTCAATTTCTGTGCATTTTTCACTGAACTGAATTATTTGGCCATGAGGTTTGGGGTTGAGGAGGGAGGGGGGCTTACCTAGGTCACCATGAGTCCCGGCTGGAGTGCGCGTCCTGGGTGGGTGGGGAAAGAGGAGGTGGCAGTGTTGGGGTGGTCTTTAAGCTAGGGAGCTGGGGTCTGGCCCAGGTGGTCCTCCCCGGCCAGGTGCAGCGCTGGCTCTCCCATTTCTTTTTAAGTATTTTGCTAATTTGTTTAGGCCCTCTTATATTTAATTGTGTTTATTAAAATGTTCTTTTGGTATGTTCTTTTAAAAATAATTACAGTAAGCAGCAAACTGTCCACATTTGGCATTTTGTACTTTTTAAAAAAATTATCCTATTTCAATGTGGACTTAAATTTCTCAGTGTTCCAAACAGTCATCCCATTACGTTTTTCTTCAAGTGTACAATTGTAGAACAAAGCACTTCTTGGATATGTAGCTCTTTTGGCACTTTAGTTGATATCTCATTTTGAGCATAGCAAAGCTTATTTATTATCCTTTTGGAAAAAAAAGTTGTATAGATCTTATTACAACAGTTAAAAATGTTATGCTTTAAAATGAGTTTCAGTGCTGGAAAATGGTGAAATGAGGAAAGTGTTTGACATGCAAGTGTGAAGACAATAGTTTGAATCAGAGTTGGGATCCCCAGAATCCACAGACATGGCAGAATCTACCCCATGAGAAATGCATGGTGGGAACTGGAGATTCTCCTGAAGCCAGGGCTCTAACCAGCCTGTTTTACACAATAGCAGTAGAGAGACCCAAATCAAATGAGGCACAAATGCAAGAAACAACATCTAAAGATTGTCTGCTACCTCTACCCGCATGTCAAGATATGCACATGCTCATACATATATTATTCCACACATCATGCATAACTCAAATCAATGCACGAGTTGCAAATTTCTATGTCTTTGAGCATATTATTGAATATTAATTTTAATATCTTAGTTCTGATATTAATGTTTTTCAGTATGTGAAAAAATTCTTCATATTTGGTTTTCAGACATATTGCTCTGGTATAAATGGCTTTGATCAACTCCCAGTAGTTTAGTTACTTGACTATAATATTCTCTAGTTTGCACAAGGCCTTTAGTTCCTGTTACAGGGTTGAAATTTTGTGGTATTCTGGTATAGAAAACCATTAAAGTTAGTTTCATTTCTCTAGTAAGCAATTAAAGTATCCTTTAGTATCCTAAAGTGTAAGAACTCTTATACTTTCATCATTAATGTAATACTTAAAAGAAGGCTGAAATAAATGTGACCCTGCTTTATGCATCTAAAGTGGCTAAAATGAGAATAAATTAAGTGACTAGGTCAAATACAGACTGGTGATAGGAGACTAGGAACTGAATTCAGGCCACGTGACTTCAGAGTACATGTTCTTAACCACTGTTTATACTTTTTAAAAAGACTTTTCTTCCCTTGAAATCAATACAGTATCTAAGAAAAAGCCTCGGAAGTAATGGAAATTCCATGTGTTTTGAAATTTTATGTATTTTGTCCAAGCTTGATTGATCTCTTTTTCTTATACAAACTCAAAGCCAAGCTTTCAAAAGGAATGAATGCTGGGCATGTGACTGCCTTTGTCACAAGCAATTTTGCCTCTTTATTTTCTGAACACCTATCCTTTTCCACACTGAATGGTGTACATTTTAAATAGTAAGGAGCCCTATTATAAAATACTTATTGAATTGATTTTTTTGTGTGTGATGGCGGAATTAGCCGATGCTTCAGAAGCAGAAAAAAAAATGTTTAGAGAAGGTAATGGTCATGGTAAATAGCTAACAGTGTATTGAGCACAATGTAAAGTGGCCATATAAAAACAGTCACTAAATAAACACTAGCTAAGTTTAAATTTTAAAGTATAATCCTTAATATTGTCTGAAAGTTCATGATCATTAAATGTAGAATAAATTCATTGAAGAACCTAATTATCTGTTGAGTAATAATCATTTGCAGTAAGATTTAGCCAGTGGTTTTTTTTGTTATTTAATCTTTAAAAACAATAGCATGTATCATCCATTTAATGAAAACCTTGCAAAGGCTAAGTGAATAATTTTTCCTATCTAAGCACAATACCGTACAAGTAACTGGAACAAGAATGAGCATTAAAATCAAGATGCAAAACTAGACATGAACTTAGAACCTCTGAATTTTGTTTGTATTTTGTTTGCTGTTTGCTTTTTCAGGAATTGCCCCAGTATGTAAATTCAAGAAGTCACCACAATCTTCCTGCCTCTGCCACCAAGGTGCTGGGAGTACACACTCCAGCTTTCATGAAGTGATGGACATTGGATTTCAGGAAGGGCTCAGATCACAGACATTGACCCTCATCATGGGCTAGGATTATAAGCATCAGCCTTCTAGTTCCACTTTGTCCATACTGTAAAATAATTAAATTGAGTGAACCTGGCATGTGAGTCAAAAGCATTTTGCATAAGAGCACACCTGAGATGAAAAACGAAAGAAAAGTAGGAAGGAGAGAGAATAATGGGCAACATCTAGTAAGCAACATCAGGAGACTCAGCATCCAGCTGGACTGAAAAAGGGAGATGCCAGGCTGCCAGAGGAGACAGAACGCTGTGCCTTGTCAAAAGGCTGCATCTTCTACAACTTCTCTTCCTCTGTCAGCAAGGCACAAGCAGGAGTGGAACCTACCAAATTGTCACTACTTGACTGCCAGCCATTTTCTTCTGAGTCTTTAGCTCCCAGAACAAAACTTTTTCTTTCCTCTCTTTTAAATATGTTGTTCCATGATATTCATGATCTTTTGCTGTTTTTCTAAAGATGCTAACTTCTTTACCATGCTAGTCTCTAAGCATGTTTCTTCCTCACAGCAATCTAGATTCCCAGCTTGCAAACCCAGAGTCTATGGTTTATTATTTTTTGTTTAAAGTAATGTAAAAATTCTCAAAAAAGGAAAATAAAACAATCATAAAGGTCCTGTGCATAGCCATGTTTAGAGACTATTAGTTTTTTTCCTTCTTTTTAAAAGTAAGACCTCCTTTGCCCACCTCACAAAGCTAAACTTAAGGACTAAATTATGATATATGTGGTGATGAATGACCTTAGAATGTGTAGTCGATAGTCAACATCATACATTGCAGTCTGCTTCTAAATGGCTACTCCCTCATTTCCAGCTTTTAAAACAATTGTGAATACTAGAAGAAGCATTCGTTCTTTAAAATAAAAACCTCTAATTGATATCTCTACTTCTTGTTGGTGATGTTTCACTTTTTTCTTGGATCATATTTGGTTGCTGTGGGAGTTCTAATGATTGAAAGTTCACAGCTAGTTTGGTGGCTGATTTTGTAGCCAACTTGTTAATACAGATTTTCTTGTTTTTCTTTTTTATAGTCATTTTCCATAACTTTTTTTCAAATAAAAATTTTGAAAAAATAATAATGAGCAATTAAAAAGACATACTTCATATTTCATACTTTATACTTCATTGACATGAAATGTCGATGTGCCCCTGGTATAGTTCAGTGATAGAGCATTTACCCAGTGTGTTTGAAGCCATGGATTAGAGTCCTACACTTGAGCTCTGCACACATAATGTGTAAGTCATTTTCAGATGTGCCTTACCATACATATATTTAATATAATGTGCAATAATTATTTGTCTTCTAAGTCTTCCTATACTACCTTTAATTATGGGTATGAATTATGGATTCATAAGATGAGAGACTCTATATCAACAGCCTGGAGCTAGGCCAGCCTAATCTCTCCCCAGCCTGAAGCTCAGGGAAATTTGCAGAAGAGGGGGCGGTAAGATTGTAAGAGCACAAGGATGGGAGGAGTAATGATATGCAAGATACTCCACACAAGTTAAGGCTGAAGCAATCATAATAGGACTTTGCATGACCTGGGCAATGTCCAACACATTATTGAAACCACAAAGTCTGGCATGGACTAAAGGCACTAAGATCCTTGGAGGCTAGGGATTTACAGCCACAATAGTGTTCCTCTGCTTAATGGGAACACAGGAAAGAGTTCTGGGAAATGCCGCTGGGTCCTTGCACCTCATCGGAGAGGAGGGCCCAGAGGAGAGTTTGGCATGCACATTAAAGGATGCTCTGGGAATTGGGGGGGAGGCACTGGGGGATGGGGAGGGAGGGGGAGAGCTAAGGAGGGGAGAAGGGGACGGGAAGGGGGGGAGGAGGGTACTGGTGTATCTGTTGTTTGTATGGGGGGGGGGAAGAAAAAGCAAACAAGCAAGCCCAAAAAGTTATGGGTATGAATTATGGGTATCAATACTCTTAATTATGATATTTTTAACCTTTTTATTAATAATTTTGTTCCTTTATAAGTCCACATGTGGGTATATATGTATATAGTATCTGCCCCACAGTTTTTTTTTTTTTTTATTTTTTCCACTCATACAAACTTAATAGGTACCCGGTTCCCTCCTTCCCTCCACCTCTCCCCGGATTCCCCTGCTCCCTCCTCCCTTTTCCCCTTCTTTTCCCCTACCCTCCCTTTCTCCCATTGTCCCCCCTCTCCCTCCCTGGAGCATCCTTTAGTGTGCATGTCAAACTTCCCTCTGGATCCTCCTCTCTGATGAGGTTAAGGACTCAGTAGCATTGCCTAGAGCTACTTTCTAGTGTTCCTCTTTAGTACAGGAACATTATTGTGGCTGTTAATCCCTCGCCTCTAAGATCCTAGTGCTTGTGATCCATGCTAGACTTTGGGGGGGTCAATGATATGTCGATCATTGCGGAGGTCATGCAAAGTCCTATTATGGTTACTTTGGCCCTAACTTGTGTGGAGTATCTTGCCTATCGTTGCTCCTCTCCATCTTTAGGCTCTTACAATCTTACCATCCCCTCTTCTGCAAATTTCCCTGAGCTTTAGGATGGGGAGAGATTAGGCTGGCCAGGTTCCAGGTGATTAATGTAGGGTTTCTGATGTTCTGAATTATGTTTTCTTTTTTTCAGTTTTGCTGTTCCTGCACCGCTCTTGGCTCCATCCTGGTAGGTATTGGAGGTCACCTTCTAGCCAGAGATAAAAGGCTGTTAAAGTAGAGTCTTACTACAAGGTAGATGGAATAAGAGTAGGAGACTGCGGTGAGGGCGGAAGGGGGGGCAGTTTCCCATTTGCAGGATGGTTACTATCTATCTGCCAGACTCTATGCTCTCCCTGACTGGTGAGATCAAACCCCCTCAGTTGCAAGTGACCAGGAAGGAGAATCTGTGAGCTTAACCAGATGTCTCATTAGTTACTTGCAGTACTTGATGATTCTGCCCCACACTTGACAGACAACAGTGTCTTTTCCTACAAATCTCTTTTCCCTGTTTGAGATTTCAGTTTTTGAATGTGTCCTCTGTGTTTTATTCAGGGTTATTTGCATAATCATGGGTTTATAAATGACTATTTGAATCTGATGTGTGTTCTGGTGGGTACACAACAAGTATTATACTTCTCCCATTCCCTAATTCTTTTCATTGTCAATAGTTCACTAGTAAATAATCAGATTCCATGTGCCCCTCAGACATGGATTGGTTTGCTTTTTAGATTGTTTTGTTCAGGTCCAGTGTTGATAACCATAGCTACTGTGAGTTAATCACTACAATGACTGTGTCATGTTTGTAAGATAGCTCTTTTCCCCCAATCTGTCCCCCTATCTTTGGCTCTTACATGCCTTCTGCTTCTTCTATAAAAATCTTTGAGCCTTGAGAGGGTGGTATAAATGCTATGTTTATGACTAAGTCCTCATTCATCACTTATTCAGAACATCTTGAGCCGTCACAGACTTTTGGTTTTATTTCCACTCACTGTAAAGAGAGGTTTCTCTGGCTTGTGATTCCATAGGACATAGTTACAGTATGATAGGAAAATACACAGTGGTAAGTCTGGTGGCTTAAGCAAGCAGTCTGCCTACATTATAATATCATTGGAAGCAGGGAGAGCCAGAGAAAAAGAGAAAGTGGGGCTGAAATATCAAAATAAAAAATTCTCTATAAATGTGCTTCTCCCAGCAAGGCCCCACTTTCTAAAATTCCTGTTACCTTTCCTAACAACAACATCAGTTGGGAAACAAATATTCTAAAGTGTGCTTCTGTGAAGGATGATCCATATTCAAACCAAGACACTCATCGTAGAGGCTCCATGTTGGAAAGAACTCGTATTAAGAAGTGTTCAATTTGCAGCAGAGGTTGTGAGAATTATGTCATTAGTCTGTGAGGAAAGAAATTCTTCCAACCTCTTAAAGGATCTTAAAAGCTTCCATTTCTCTAGTCAAATCTTCAGATTAAAACATAGTGTATTAGACACTTTGATTGAGCCTTTCAAGACCCTAAACTGAGCAGCTACTAAATGCTTATGTTTCTACCCTGAGAGACATCATTCAAATAAATGTCATTTTAATTCTCAAGGTAATTTTTTTTACATGACAGTGGGTTGTTAATGTTTATCTCCACCAGTTTTGTAAAATCTTTCTAGATAGAAATTACTTTGTTAATTTGTGCCCAGTACAGGCTTACTGTAAAAAGTTGTATTCTGTATATCTTTTGAAAATATGTCACAAAAGACTCTTTTGTGCCCATGAATACAATATAAGTCTAAATGAGATTTTAATGCCACATGATTCTATAAACTACTTTTTTATAATCAAGTTTCTGAATTTTTTTCTACTGCTTTTTTAAGTTCCCAACACAAATGCTGTGCTTTAGGGGTTTAAGATCACATTTAAAATGAGAGTGATGAGGAAGAATAAGAATAAGCTATGAACTTTGGGTGATGAGATTAATTCAGTGTTAAAGCCTACATAATTTATTATTAAAATTCATAGTTTCAACTAGATCAAATTTGCCTCTAGAAAAGTAAACATAACATCCCGAGTTAATTCTTTGTCAATGAAAGATATTATTTCCAAAGAAATAACCATATTCAGTATGCAGAAAACAAACAGCTTTCATCAGGAGAGAAGATGTTATATACTTTATTCTCCAGTGAAAACATTTTTATTTTATTTTGCACATCTCCTATGAAGAGGGCATCAGATTGTTCTATAGTCAGTGATAAATAGTCATGGAAATCATTTAGACAGATAGCAAAATAGCCAGTTTGTGCATTTGAGCTTTCATCCCTTGATTTTAGGAGGGATTATGTTGGTAATGTGTTTTGGGGCTCATTCTGATGAGTGCTGGCTGGGAAAATCTGACCGCTTGAGCTCTTCCCCAGAACCAAGGTAAAGAGAAGAGAACCAGCTTCTCAAAGTTATCTTCTGACAACCACATACATGCTGTGGGGTTCAATTTCTTTTCTTTTCAGATTCCCAGTGTTGTGGTTAAGTATATATTTAAAGTATACCTGCAACTACCTACAGTGTAGTCTAAAGTTTGAAACTTGGGAAATTTTTATTTATGGCTATGAAAGACTCCATTAGTTCTTATTTCTTTGACTGAATACATGTTGAGAAGGAATTTCATTGAGGAAAAGTTTATTCTGACTCTCAGGCAAGGACATCCATTATGGCAGGGAAGGCTTGGAATCTGGACCAACTCTTTTTCTTTGACAGGGGTACACTGCTGGCTCCCATACTGTGGATCATGAAGCAGAGAAAGGGGAATACTGGAACTCGCCTGACTTTAGAAGAAAGTCCTAGGACCCAGTCTATGTGGTGTTTTCCACATGCAGTGTGTATCAGCTTAGTTGACCCTCTTTTGGAAACACTCTCACAGATACAGTGCAAAAGTGTACCACACTAATGCCAAAGGTGCTTCCCATTCTAATTAAGGTGACCTCAGAATGCACCGTGGCAAATGCTGATACTTTTGCTGCTGCTGTTTATGAGTTCTGCGTGTTAATTTCAGGTTGCTTCACATGGACTCCTGATGCTGTATACATAAGATCTGGAATCTTGGGGAATGTCTTATCATATTTAAGATCTATTTTGTTTCTCCCAAAAATGGGAATTTTGCTTTCCAATTCAAAGTAATGCTGCAAAAATTAAGCAATTAATAGCTACCACACTGAACATGTTGTAGACAATAGTATTGCTTTTCCAACAGCTCAGTCTATCGTTACATACTTTTTATTATTTATTTGTTACAGATAATTAATCGAGCTTTTTATGGTGCTGAAATTGAACCCACAACCTGCATGCAAGGAGCTTATCTTCTATCCCTGAGCCATATACATGGGCCTTTAGGGACAAATGAAGATTTTAGCCTTATCTTTCTGATTTGCAGAAAGTCCTGTCACCTGACAATCTTCCAATGTTTCTTGGTCTTCTGATTTACCAAGTATTTAGGGACTCTTTCTCTGTACATATATTTTGCTTCCAATACTGTCTCTTACTTACACAGTCTCACAGTCAGTTCATGGGATTGGGAATCAGGCACCTTAGATTTTAGTACGGTTTGCTTCACTGAAAAATTGCATTTTAATGATTATTATTGCTTTTTTCTTTTCACTCATTCTTTTATTTATTTTAGTGTGCATGTTATGTGTGTATGTGTGTGTGTGTGTGTGTGTGTGTGTGTGTGTGTGTACATGTGTGTGCACGCATGCATCTGTGTGTGTCTGTGTTTCAACAGAATTGTTGTCCTCCTGGCAGCTGACTCAAGTCCATCTCTCATAGGTTTTTTTTGCAGATAGAAACTAAACTTCCCAAAGCCTGGATGAAGGAGTGCCTTGATAAGGAGAGAGAGAAAAGAAGAGAAAGAAGAAGGGAAGGGAATGCTTCCACTTATTTACCTAAAACACCGTTTTGGCTTGTGCCCCTTGCTTTCAAAGTAGTGCAACCTGCAAAACTGCAACCTGCTGGACTTACTGCATGTCTCCTGATGGTGCCAGTCTGGCTGGAGCCCAAATCCTGGTGAAATGAGTCAATAGGACACACTTCAAGTTCTCATTTCTAAAAAGTCCTCCTACAACTTGACCAAACAAGCTCTGTGTAACCATTGTTCTGTGACCCTTTTTTATTTCTTATAAATGCAAATTTTCTTACTTCCCTCTGGGCTTTGAATTTCCTTTTCTTTTTTGGCGAAGGAACAGTGGTTATAATTTCAAATGAAGTTGTTCAGTCACATTTATCTTGACTCTTAGCAGAAGCCTTTGTAGAAATAAATGGTGGTGTTGAAAAAGTACATTTCCTCTTCACTAACCACAGGCTTCTTATGGCTACTTGATCCTAAAACAGCCCTTTGAAACACTGCTACTTTCTGGAGCAGTTGAGTCCACCCTTTGGTTTATTCTAAATCTGAGAAAAGAAGGTATTACTTAAGGTGTTCATTTCAGAAATGCCAAAGAATAGATACTTCTTGTTTATGAACAAGTGAAGAAAGGTGGACACCAGAGCTTCTGAATTTAATGAGTGAAAACTAGACACTCAAGTTATTATAGAAATAAGTACACCAGCTAGGGGCAGACCCCAGAGGGATTAATCATTCTTCACTCTGAATTACAAATTTGTTCCTTCTTCCCTGGCTTCACCGATTATTTTCAAAGTTGTTTACATAAGAGAAATCATGAAGGGCTTTAAGTTTTGTCTATAAAGACATATTGTTTCAACATTTCCAAACTGCTTTGTGAGTATGACTTGGTGTGTTTTTATACATTTGCGTGCATGTGTGTGTATGCAGGTATGCACACTCACATGCATGTCTTTGTGCATTCATGTGCTTGTAGAGGCCAGAGGGTAATCAAAGGCTCTACCTTTTTGGTTGTTGTTGTTTGTTTATTTGTTTTTATGACCAGGATATCAGGTTCAGAAGCTTGCCCATTAAGTCAGCCCCAAGTTCCCATTATTTCCATCTCCCCAATGTAAGCATTGGCTTCCCTGCCTGCAATGTTTAGGTGGGTTCTGGGATTGCACTCAGGATCTCATTTTCATGCTGCAATACAAGGTGTGAACCATCTGTCTAGCTCTTTCTAAATGACTGATAAAGGAAATTTCACTTTTCAATAAAAAAGTGCCCATTGTCTTAACTTAACGCTAGACTCATGGCATGCTAAGACAACAGGCATCCTGGGTTTGGCTTCCTTTACGTATCAGCATGAATAAACAGACTAGTTTCCAGTCAGCTCACTCTACATCTATCACTCTAGCACAATCATTGACACTTAGAGCTCAGGGCTTTCTTAATCACAGAGCAAAACCCACTGCTTTAGTGCCAAATTCTGCTGTAGTCACTCTGTTTTGCTACTCTGAGAAAACACTCAGATTCAAGCAATTTAGTGGAGAAAAGGATATTTATTTGGTTTCCTATTTTCCTATTTCTATTCATTATGACAAGAATCACATAGCAGAAATCATGGCTGCATGCAGAAGCAGTAGGCCAGTTCAGGTCACTGCAATCATCAGGAGACACAGAAAGCAAAAGAGCAAGAGAAAACTTGGCCAAGCTACCAAATCTCAAGGTTTATCCTGTCTGTGACATGCTTTCTTACAGAAAAGTTTTATCTCATAAAGGTGCCACAACCTTTCAAAACATAACACCAGCAAAGATTCAAGAGTGTGGCTAAAGAGGACTGGGTCTCTAGCTGTCCCACAGTGGGCAAACTTCTTAATCTTTCTGTGTCTCATATGTGCAAGGACAAGAATAGTTTACTGATTTCACAGTGTTTCTGTGGGAAGGAAATGAGATAAGGAATAGAATAATTGTGGCACTCAGCCATGCACTGACTTGGTTTATTATTCTTAGTTGCATTCAATCAAAATCAAGCAAAGAAACAATTGTGATAAAAATATAGAAGAAAACTAATTTAGAATTTTTTTCAGGCTGAACAGAATTATTTAACTAGAATTTTGTCTACTAAAAGAAAACATTACTGAGTTATTCACTCAAAAAATCTACTTTCAGCTTGTTTTGCTCTAGCCTCTCCATAGACAAAAATAAAACACTCAACTCTAAGCCCTCATGACACATATACTCAAGATGGGAAGCCTTTAAAAGCAATCCTTTGACCTTTAAATGATTTTCTTTTACTAAGTATAAGAAATCACAATTATTTGCAACTACTATTAAAGTGAGCGCTCAGTGACTCAGTCTGGTGAGGAGCATCATAAGTAATGAGCCCTGGAATTGAATTTACATTGTTTCTTGATTTTCTTCTCTTGCCATGGATTGCATATCTTACCATTCAATGTGAGGGGATTGTGGTTTCCACTCTGAGTTTCAAAAATGCTTAGTAGTGATCATTCCACAGTTGCAAGGTATTGGAGCTGTGCACAAGGACACCAGGTATTTACCAAAGGAAGCATGGGGCAGTTTCACCTTCAGGCTGCAAAGGGGGACTGGAGGACAGCAAGTTGCCTTATCTTTACTATTGCGCCCCTATAGGACCTGGCAAACATGCTAAACAAGTCTGTCTGGTAATGTTCATTATGTGATTACTTAATATTTTATACACATTACATAGATGTGTGTGTGTGCACATTCACACATATCACGCTTACTACCCACATATCACATATACACTCTCTACACACCATACCATATATACCATATATCATAAACATCACACATAACACATACAATACATATTTGCACACCACACATACATGTATATATACATATACATCACACAGAGCACACACATCACACCACATACACAAATATATGTACCATGTATATACACATTCATCAGATAAACAAAACACATATAACATTACAGACATACAGCATCATCACACATATACACATGTACACAAAGACTTGAATGTCACACATGCATCATACCTACCACACACACCACACATTTACACACATATACACATTACACAGCATACACATATATATCATACAACACACACCTACACATACAGCACACATCACACACGCCATCAGACCACTTTCTTTTCTTCTTCATTTGCTTTGATCAAGATCAGATTCTTATGCTTGATTCCAGACACTTCAGATATGTAAGAACACAATTAAATTGAGTTGCTTTTGCAAAGCTTTTGCAGAATCTTCTCAACGCTTTTTGAAAGTTTTCCAAGTTTCTTATCTGTTTACTATTCAACGAATTGACATTTTTTTCTGTAAGAGGAAATCTGCCAAGAAACAAAGGTGATTCTATGATAAGTTTGCTCGTCTATTCCTAGCCTCTCTGTTTACCTTTAGTGACATTGATGATACACAATTGAAAACAAGTACCAGGGACCAGTTCCTTCACAGCTGGGTTCTGAATGTCAAAGCACTTTCTCTAAAGTCTTGTAGGAGTGTGCTTCTCCTAGTCATGAGAGGGCCTGGAACATACTACTTTATAAGTGCAGTGCAAGTGTCTTGGAATGTGAAGCACAGGGAATATTCATCACTTCTGAGCATTAACTTTATTCATGGAGAAAGGAAAATTGGTAGATTGAATATTCTTTCTTTTTATTCAGTTTGTGGAGACAGGTTTGTATTGCTGTCTTATCAACAACTGAATTGAAATATACTTTTGCAATTACTTTAAAAATTAAGTGTATTACTACAATCACAATTGCTTCTTATTTTTTGAATTAGCATACATTGTACACATTGATGCATGAATGTTATTATTACTGTTCATATAGCCCTGAGAATCAAACCCAGGGTTTGTACATGACTGCAGGCTGTTTCCCATGGAACCAATCTCCATTGTGTGTAATGTTTAGATACAAGCATTTGCTATGATATGTTCAGATTAGAGTAATTGTTACCATGTCTTTAAGCATTTATCTTTCATTTGTGGGAAAATTATTTGAAAAACTTATTTATAGCATTAAAAAGAGTTAGTATGGAAGTGTTCATAGTAACAACTTTACTGTGTGAAAGGAAATGAGAATTTATTATTGGTATATAACTTAATTCAATGTCAAGTGATTAATCTTTCCTCATTCCTGACTTTCTTTCTCTTCAGCCTCTGTCGCTACCATATCTTTTATGTACTATGAGATCAGTTATTTTTTATTCTATTTATTTATGAGATAATTTCAGATTATTTCATTTAGCATGCAGATCTCTAGTTCCAGTCAGTATATAAATGAGTTGGTGACATCATTTTTATGGCTGAATTGTGTTCCATTGCACATTTGTAACAAGCTTTGAAAAATGTATTCAGTGAGTGATACACACTTATGTTGCTTCCATCACTTGACTATTGTGAAGAGCACTACTTCCGTCATGAGAATTTGGGCATTTTTTGGACATTACTTTCTCTAGATATATTCTCAGAAGTGGGATTTCTGGATAATACATAAACATTTATTTTTAATCACTTATTATTCTATATCTTCTTCCACCTTACCATGCATTCGTTATCACTGACAAAATGTGAGTTTCCTTTCTGCACATCCTTGCTAATAGTTTTGTCTTCAACAAGTTTACTAAATTACTAATGTACTAAAGAAAATTTGTTTTATTTTTAATAATAATCATATGAACTAGAGTGAGAGACTAATTGCTTAAGGTTTTTATTTGCAATTCCCTAATGATTAGCAACACCAAGCTTTTTAATAATTATACTTATTGGACACGTGGATAGTGTTCTTCATTGCAGTGTCAATGTTCTGGATACTAGCCTCTGATCAGACTTGTAGGATTGCTTCTGATCTGCTGGTTTTAGCTTTATCTCATTGATTATTTCTTTGGTGTTCAGAATATTTTTATCTGGCTATTATCCCATTTGCCAATCTTTAACTTTTGTAGCATGTAGGTCATCTTTAAAGAGATGAGGCAGGGAATATCGGGTTTCAGCTAGACTGAGCTTCCTGAATGCTACAGACTACATTGCTACATGTTTCTTGAGCTGGCAATATGAGGACACTCAGAAGAAGAGATGTGGTTGCATATAGTGTAGCTGGCCAATAAATGTAGGAGCAGGGCCTCCTTTATAATCTTGTTCTTTGAATTCAGGTGAAATTTGGTAGCTAGTTGATAAATAAAATAGTACCTCTGACCTGAACTCTTCCATGGTGACAAAAAAGTTTAACTTCAACATGAAATTGCTAAAGTAAATTAATACACTATCAAAATTTTTATGCTCTTGTGCCATTCTTATTGATATTTTAGGAATTTTAGAATTTCATGAATTTGGGATATAGAAATCTATTTGTTTGAGATTTTAAAACTTTATTTTATTTTATTTATGTGTGTGTGTCTATGTGTGAATGTGCATGTATGCATATCAGAGGGCACTGTGTTCCTGTGGTGACTTGTAGGATAATCTTGGATTGTTTCTACCTCTCTTTTGCTTTGCTCTTGGATTTCTCAGTCTCTATCCACCAGAGCCAGAAGTGCATTTCTGCCTGATGTTTTTTATGTGGAACCTGACACTCAAACTCAGGACCTTTTGCTTTTGAGGCACAGTCTTAATCCCTGAGCCATCTCTACAGCCCTTGTTTGCTATTTTAAGAAAAACATGTCTCAGTAGGTGACTGTCAGCCCAATTTCATTATTATTCTCTGCATTCTTGTTCATGTCAGTAATAAGAATATGTTTATTGTACCAGTAAGGACTTTCATACTTTTTAATCTAAATATTATTTTCTAAATTTAGAGTTCTCATTATGCCATATTGTTTTGTGACTGTGTGTTTTACAAATAGTACCCATCTAAAATATTCTAGTACCATGTAAATCTAGAATCATGTGCACTTTACAAATTCACCTGGCAAATGCATACTTTGAGAAGGGAAAAATGAATGTCATTCTCTATGAAAGAGTGCCATGAAATGTGACAGAGAATTTGATTTACATTTATTGTGTTGCTTCCTTAACATATCTCTGTAATCTTATCTGTGTGGTTATCTGAACTGGACTTTGACATCCTTGAAATCAATGGCTATATCTCTCTTTATTTTAGAATGCAAGAAGCTGCATAACTTTAAACATTTAAACTTTTAGTTAGATCAATGTACATACATCGATTGTCTTCAAAATTAATATTTCAGTTTGAAAAGTAAAATTGAATTTAACAAATTTCATAAAGAAAAAAATCATTTTGATCAATCAATTACCTGTAAATGTTGCCACGTCTATTGAGTTGAAAAAGAAAATTATTTTTAATGAAAAGAGCATATATTTTCACAAAAAAGCCTTATAATGTTTCAATTTAAAATCATAAATACATGTAGTATATGAAATACTCATCTCTGTTTGATTTGTATATGAATGTCGTGTCTATCATATATGTGCTATTAATGCTTAGAATCATGTGCACTTTACAATATTTTCCATAGCCAGCAATTGATTGCTTGCTTTCAAAGTGTCTAAAATAATTATGAAAAACATTATTTCTCCTAACAGGAAGTTCAGATGAAACTAAGCTTCAAGAGCAAGTGCAGTTTTAATTCCCACTTTCCTGATTCTTACACCTTTTCAATTTTAGTTTTTCCTTCTTGTCATTGTATTGTAACCATGACAAGACTTCTAAGAGATCTCTGCTAGCTATTTAAAAGAAGAGGCTAAATACCTTTTCATCATTTTCAAGAGTCAGAGAAATATTTTGATTATTTCTAAACGACAACAAAACTACCTCTTTTATTCAACTCATGTAATTATTTTGCCAATTAAGATGGAAAAATTCTCATCATATGTTGGCATCATCTTAGATTCCTGAACCAATCAACAACGGTAGAGTTAAAACTCATTGTGATTATTTGAATTGCATGTGGATTTCACCCAGTAAATAAAGATACAGTCACCCTTTCAGAATTGCATGGCTGCATAAGAGAAAGGCAGATGCCTGGATAATTCCTATACTGGTAGATGAAAGTAATTGATGTAGCATAGACATTTCCATATTGTTTTCAAATTTTTGAGCTATAAAATAGCTATATTTGTGAGCACCTCAGGAAAAGGGGGAAGAGCTCCAATTTTTTTTATAATTCTGAAAGAAAAAGTAAATTAAAAGGGCAGATTATGTCATGTTGTCTCACCCAACATGATCAGCTGGACATAACACCTAGTCTAGGTCAGTGTCTTTATTCTATGTTCAAATTATTACCATGATTGTCCATTGCATTGAATAAGAAGCAAAGTATTTTTCATGAATCCCTCCTTGGTTGACCTCCATTACTTTTCCTTAAGTTTACACATTTCAATTCTTTTCGGTTCACGCTGTATTTTTGAAATTATCTAAAATGTTCTGATCTCTTGCTTCTGATCATCTCTCTGACTAGAATTCACTTCTCCTTGATTGCTGCATAATTAGCTCTTCCAATTCGTTTGGGGTTTATGGAATGTCATCTCAGAGAAATAATCCTTCCTTTAGTATACAAACCATATACTAATCATATGATAGATCTTAGTCCTTTCTGTGTTTTATACTAATTTTAGTCCATTGCTTCCTAAAATTTCTGCATATTTCCTTATCTATTTCGTATATTGCTTATAACCACCATATAATCAGCTAGCTAGAGAGTTCTATCTTGCCATTTATTTTCCTTCTATGCCTCAAGTTAAAGATCAGTGAATGATAATTCCTCAATTTAATACCTTGAAACTATCCTATAAGGTTCAAGAAATGGCTTGTACACTCAATTCCCAGAGACTTGGCATTCACAGGTCAAGCAGGTTTACTATTTCAGCCAAATTGGTTAGCTTTCAGCTCAGTAAGAGAGTCAATATAATGTATAAAGCAATAGAGGAAGGCATCCAATATCAACTTGTGGCTTACACACACACACACACACACATGCACGCATGCACACATGTATTCACCTGTACTTGCAAATACATATACACCTCCAGTACATGTGAGCATGAATATACACTTGCAGTGACATCACAAATATAAACACAAGAAAAAAAATCTATGGGATAGTGTTCAGTCACAGTCAGCTCCTTCTCCCTTTGTATATTCTCCCAGCAGTGACTACAGCTTCTCAGATCAGACCTGGTGCTGCATTGATTCTCAGACAATAATAGTGGAGAACTCTTATTAACAATGAAATATTTCAGGATTTAGAGAGAAAAAATTGTCTTGTCATCACCCAATTGGTGTTGCAGCAAATGTTTCTGAATGTAGTATAATTACAATAAATTATTTTAAAATGTAATGCATATGAAAAGGTAGAACAAAGAAATTTAGAATTTTATTTATTTCATATTATCTGTAGTATTGGATTTCTGTTTTACATATCAAGGAAACAGATGCCAGTAAAGTTCTGGCAACTTTACAGTTTATAGACAATTCTGATCTTATAAGATACTTGTACTGTTCTCTCAATGTTAGAGAAAATGCCTAACTTCTTTGCTACTGCTGTGTCTTTATTTCCCCATTGATAAATGCATTTGATTTTCTTTGCTTCTCAACTCTTACTTGGTAGTCTTGCTTCAGGGTGACATGTCCCTGGCTCTAGAATAAAAGCATGGCACATGTCCTTTCTACCTTTGAGATTTTTCCACAGACCAATTCTAACAGAGCATACACTCTTTTACAACCCTATAAGCAGTCATTGGCATAGAATGAACAATCCCAAAGTAGTCGTTGAAGAGCGAGAAAAGGAAAAATACCTTAGGAAAGTGGTGTCATCATCTGATCATTTGTTAAGATAAAGGAATTGCTATATCATGAAAGCAATTTCAAGAATAATCACTCTTGATTTTATATGCACATGAGATTTGTGAGGTACTCACTTTACTGATATCTAGTGGATCATGGGTAATTGTTTAATGTAACTATCTCATACAGACATTACTAAAATTTCATGTTTTTTAAATATCTCTAGGTTTAACACTTAAATTTAGTTATTGCTTTCACAACTAATAGATTTGACACAGTTGCCCAGATAGTTCAATCACATTTTCCTTTCCCTGAGGCAGACTTTGGAATAGAAAAGCAGAAACTATCTTCATTTATCTTATTATAATGTCAAGGTCTCTAACCATGCTTGGATAAACCAATTTTTCTAGTAGCTCTGTAACACTGTTTTTACTTTCCTGCTCATAATTTTTATAACGTGTTTAGTTTACACCTAAAGTATTCTTATCTCTTTTATTGCTTACCCAGTGCATTTTGGTGCTTTTTAACTTATCATGTGAGTTTCATCTCGTCATTACCAGTAGTTGTTATATGATGCATCATACCCTGAGTCTAAAATATTTCAGAATTTATTTTTGCCTAAAAGATGGGCTTATATGCAGTACTTATTTTTCCATGATATTCCTCTCATACAGGAAAATAATATGGATAAAAGCTCACATGTATATTTATTTATCTATGTATCTATCTATGTATCTACATCTCTAACTATCATCTATGGTTCATCCAATTGTCTGTCTATCTTCTATCTGTCGGTCTATCTATTTGTCTATCTATCAATCATTTATCTATCTATTTTATCTACCATTTACCCTTTTTCTCATTCAACTTTCAGCAAGTTTTTTTTCTAAAAAGAAATGAACTTTCACAGAAGCTAAATTTTTCTAAATGAGCTATTAACATGGGAAAAGCCAGTCTTAAATATGTAGTCAAGAAAACCTCCAAAGTATGAATGATTGTTTTTGGAGGGAGTGCATTGCTTTGTTAAAGTAATAATCTACCAATCTCCCTTCCTACTGTAGTTTGAATTTTATTTCTCTCTATAAATGAGATAATGAGATTTAGGTACTGAAGGGCATAAATTTAATTGACACTACAATAAACAGCTACCCAAAGTAAGCTTTCAGAAAATGACACTAGTACTCATTGGCAATTTCCACTATATTGAGAATGAATATAAATGGTTACCTTTTGCAATATTCTGCTAGATTTAGTACCCTTTGAGAATCCCTTTCAATTAGTATTAAGCAGAAGATTCTTTTAAAAGAAGTGAAGATTGGCAATTATGTTTGTGATTTCCCAATACTACTTTAATAATCCTCCTGCGGGTTAGATGATGTATCTGCACACTTCAGGGCAAATCACAAAATGTAATATAAACTGGCTATGTTTTATGAATAAAGAGTATAATGGATATTTTCACAAACAAACATTTTTAGCTTAGCAACTGAGCTATTATTTATCAAAATATTGTCATATTTGTGACATTGCAACTCTAATTCAGGTAATAGATTTTCCAGTTTCTTATAACTGTTTCAAGGTAACATTAGAAATGAGAAAATTATATTAGTACACATCAAAATACATGAGAACCAGAAGATCATGTCATAAAGACTGTACAATATAGAAAGTAACTCATTCCAAATACAGTATTTTCTTGAAAAAAATTATACTGTATTAATTATTTGGTGGTTTACAGATCTTCAGATCTACAAAAGGGTATTTAGACTACATGCATAAATCGTAGGGAACAAAAGAAATGTGATCATTGGTATGCTTTTTAAAATTTATCTAACTAGCTTAACATTACTTCTTTTGGAATTAATGTTTCACCAGACACTTTTTTTTTTAATTTCAGCTCATACAAACTTATTAGGTACACCAATTCCCTCCCTCCCTCCTCCTCCCCCCCCCGTACCCCCTGCCTCCCCTCCCCACCCCTCTCCCTCTCCATCCCCCAGTGCCTCCTGCCCCAATTCCCAGAGAGTCCTTTCTTGTGCATGTCTGATTTTCCTCTGGGCCCTCCTCTCCGATAAGTACAAGGACCCAGTGGCCTTTCCCTGAACCCTTTCCCGTGTTCCCCTTAGGTATAGGAACACTGCTGTGGCTGCCAATCCCTTGCCTCCAAGGATCTTGGTGCCTTTAGCAGATGCTAGACTTTGTGAGGTCAACAGTGTGTTGGACAATGCGCAGGGCATGCAAAGTCCAATTATGATTGCTTCAGCCCTAACTAGTATAGAGTATCTTACATATCATTGCTCCTCCTATCCTTTTGCTCTTACACTCTTACCGCCCCCTCTTCTGCAAATTTCCCTGAGCTTCAGGATGGAGAGAGACTAAGCTGGCCTAGTTCTAGGTGGTTGATATAGAGTCTCTGAAGTTCTGGATTGTGGTTTGTTGATTTTCTTTCGCAGTTTTGCTGCTCCTGCAATGCCCTTCACTCCATCCTGGTGGGCATATTGTATGTTACCTCCTGGCCAGAGACAAAAAGCTGTTAGAGTCTTGTGATAAAAGCACATTCAAAGGTAGATGTAATAAAAGTGGGAAACCATAGTAAGGGAGGGGGTCTATCACCCATTTGCAAAATGGTTACTTTTTATCTGCCAGAAAATTAAACGCCTTATGTACTCCCTAATAGGTGGCTCCTAGTACCAAACCCACCCAGCCCACCTAGAGACAGGAATTCCAAGGATTATGAACAGGAGGCATGGGGTAGGAGGGCCACATCAGAAACAAGGAGAGAAGGGACCAAGTTACAGCAGGGAAAATAGGCCACCACCAAGGACCCAAATATGTAATGAGACATCTGATTAAGTTCACAGACTTTTGTTCCTGATCATTTACTACTGAGGGGGTGTGATCTCACCAGAAGAGGAGGGCATATAGTCTGGCAGACACTTTTAATATTTAGGAATACATAGAGGTGCATAATGAATCCCACACCAGACCAGCCCGGGAAAGGAGGGGAAACTGCAGGGGCCTCGTTTAGCGTGCCCCAAGCCTGCCATCAGGTCACCACCAGACCCAGGGAGTCAGACAAGAAGCAGCAGGCAGAGGATGAGTTGGCTGCAGACTCAGCTTTATTTAGGAAAGTGTTTGGGCTTATTATAGGGTCCGGGGTCCAATCAGGTGTGGCCACCCCTCTGCTCAGGGGATGGAGCGGAGCAGCCACCAATCATTTAGCTGTTAACTAGGTGTCCAGGTTAGATGGCCTCTTCCCATTGGTGTTCATCTCTTCTCCCCTTAGGTTTGTTCATTCCTCCTTTCCATTGGTTGTTCATCCCTCCTTCCCATTGGTTGTCCATCCCTCCGCATGTACGTTTCCTCTATTGGGACATGTCTGGGGCATGTCGGAACTTGTTCAGGCTTGTCTGCAGCCAGACCTCCTAGATTCCGGAGCCCTAGGCTTAGGGCCTACCCTGAATTGATAGTGCATACTATTATAATTAATTCACTCACAATTTGATCCACTTATTTTATCACTTATACTATGTGTACTATTGATATGTTAAATTTCGTTATGGGTCATCAAATCACCTATTACAGTATTTAGATAGAAGTCCATTGTAGTATATAAACAGAAGCATGTCTACACGTATTATATTGAGTTATTTAATTATACAAACCATTAAACTTTTATTCTTTCACATAATATTTTTCTCAGTGTCCCATTTTTGTACCATTTTCAGAATTACTTTCAGAATTACTTTTTAAGAAAAACTCTGTTTGCGGTCAGACACACCTGACTTTTGCTTCATTAGTCCACATTTGATTAAGAACAAAGTACAATTTGAATGACTGTTCTGCATTGTCCCTTTGTAGTCCAGATCTTTATATGGTCTGATCTGTAAAAGTGAATCATACAAAAATTTGATAAGGGTGGTTCAACAGAACTTATGTAGAATATATCAGTGATGCTTGCCCTGACTGAAGGTATTCAAAAAGAGCCTGTTTAAATTAAAATCATTGTCCATATTAACTTGATTCCAGAATTGTTAATCACTTTCAGAAACCTTTGTGCATAGTCAGTTTATTACTATGAGTTAGCATCGTAATTGTTCTGCTTCTTAAAAGAATATAAGCTTTCAGGAAAGCGAGGCTTTAATTTTGAGAATCAGATATTACTGTTCTGGAACAAAGTAAGCAGACAAAACTTCATGCTTTATCAATGTAAATTTCTTATTTATTAACAGTAACATGATATAAGAAATCATTTTGGAGCATGAAACTATAGTTTTGCAGATGTGCAAATTTAAGCTCATTAATAGGAATAAAATTAAATGAGCTTAATATAAAAGGCACACCTTTCTCCCTGCTCTCAAAAATCTTCTGTCAATATTTTAAGACAGATTATGTCCATATTCTTTTAGTAAAATCTATATAATTTTCATCAAGTAATGTAAGACTGAGATGATAATAAAAATGAGAATTCCACTTTTCTGTGTGCAATCTGAAACTTTGCCATTGTTCTTCAAATACACATGAGTTAGTATTTATCTAGTTAGATTTTCTCTTTGGATCTATTATGCTAAGATAACAGATTGTCCCATGCATGAAACTGACTCCAGAGCATTCCTGTTTGGTTGTGATTTGTTGAAACACTCTGTATTGTTGTCCTGATGTTTCATCTTATGCACGTGGTCTCCTGTTGGTTTGAGCAACAAAGCAAAGCCAATATCACATTCCAGAATCTTGCTGCCTGCAGAATGGTTAACAATAGATAAAACACGGTTATTCTTGGCAGCCTTTGAAAAGTACCTTAGAGAATTTCTGTAGCATTATGTATTGCAAGCTTCAATGAAACTACAGTCAAGTGTGATTTTCTCAGGCTTATTGTATCCTAAATGCACTGCATATTATTAAGCTAGCAAAGCTTTATATGTTGATATTGGTGTGATTCTTGCTGATGAGATAATGTGAGAAAAACTGCAGTATCACAAAAGAGGAATAGTTTACTTGAGGTGCTTACTAAGTAAGACGTGTAATATCAGGAAAATCATTAAGGGAAGCTAAGCTTTGTCACAAAATATAAGACACTTTCACATAGCAGGATTTTCTGGTCTATTCCTTGCATGGGAGTTTATTAACTTTTTCCCACTATCTGCCTTATAAAAACCAGACAGTTGTGCACTCTTAGGCTGACCTCTTCAATGACAATACAGTCCTAGACAGAGACCTATCTGACTAGGAATAGATGGAGATCAGCAAGATGGAAGATAAAAACAGAGTATTTTTTCTTTATATCTGTCAAGAAAAAACCCATAATTGAGAATGTGGACTGAGTGAAAACTTTGAAGGTAAAGTTGCTGCTCAGAAAACAGAATTGTGGATTTTAGTGATGATATTAGTTTTTTTTAGCAGAGTTTTAGCTTCATTTTACTGTATTTTGCTTGTTTTATGATATGGAGAATTTGTTGCAGTGATGAATTAAATAAGATGGACACTGATGATTATCATCCACTATATACTAAGCATCTTTATAGATATGGTCATATAATCTCATAATTTTCATTACTGTCAATATGAGTGTGTAAGAGAAACAGTCTACAAAAAACACTTAGTCTGATTTCTTTACTTGCTAGACAGTTTTATAGCTAAAAGTTATGCTTCATAATATCAATGAAGAAATCTACTATTAGCAACTTATATTGGAATGGGTCAGAGTAAAACTTATTCTATTCATAAATGCATCTAAATGTTCAGGTGTCTATTTGTAAAGAATTGAAATGAAAATAAACAAAATTCTATTCACAGATAGGTGGCGACATGTATAACACTGCAGTCTTCAAAATATGTAGATGTTATACGTTCAATATAGAGGAAAATTAGTCTTAATAGTGAGATGTAACATGAAAATATGGAAAAAAACATGAAACAGATGTTTGGCAATTTTGTATAGTACTGTATAATTTATCAAGTCCATCAACTTGTCAAATCTTCAAGATAGTTATGTATAAAATGAAATCAATAGTAATAATTGCATTTGGGTATATAAAGTCTGATACATTGTGAAGGAGTGACATAAATTATAAGATTAAGCATTTGGGTCCCTTTTCACCCCACCCCGCTCCGCAGGTCGGACGCGTACGCGCGATCCAGCCGGGCCTCACCGCGCGCCCTAGGACCCCAGGTCAGCCCACAGGGACCCGGCTCCAACTCCCACCATCCAGCCGGAGCCGCGCGGGGGCCGAGGGATGAGGAGGACCTCCCCCTGCGCCCGGGCCCCGCCCCAGCTGCCCTCAGGTTAAATAGCTCCACGCCAACGCGCCCATCGTCCCTTTTCACCCCACCCCGCTCCGCCGGTTGGGACGCTTGCGAGATCCAGCCGGGCCTCACCCCGCGCCCTAGGTAAGTCCCCGTTCGGGCCCCGCCCACCAGTACCCCAGGCCAAATAATTCAGTTTAGTGAAATTGAGAGATCTTAAGAGTTGAAATGACAATGCCAAAGTCAAAGTGCAAATCCATGAGAAGCAACACTCAAGTAAACAAATTTCCCACTGAAGAAATTAATCCCATAATGTTAGACTCCAACAAGAACAAACCCGCGGAAAAAGGCCAAGAAAGCCTGACCCAGGATAACGACTTTCAAAATATGATCATTACCATGTTCAATACTATGAAAGAGGAAATCCGGGAGGAATTACATAATCGAATCAATCGCTTTGAAGAGGAACACAACAGACATCTGGAGGAGTTGAGAAAAACAGTGCAAGAAACAAAAAGTGGCATAGAGCAGTTAAAACAAACTCAAGCAGAGTTTAAAACTGAGCTAAAAGACAAGTTATCTTCAACCCAGAACGCCACAGAGAGTCTTATCAACAGAACTAATGAAGCAGAAAACAGAATTTCAGACCTTGAAGATAAAGTGGGAGTACTAACCAGCTCAATGGAAGAGGTTGTTAAAGCCAAAAAGATACTTGAGAGAAATATCCAAGAGATATGGGACACCCTGAAGAAGCCTAACATGCGTATTCATGGAATACCGGAGCAAGAATCTCAAAATACCACCCCTGAGGAAATTTTTCAAACGATCATCAAGGAAAACTTTCCTCATCTAAAAAAAGAGAGGCCCATTCATATACAAGAGGCATTCCGCACCCCAAACAGATACGACCAAAATAGAAGCACACCGCGGCAAATAATAGTTAAAACACTCCACATTCAAGATAAAGAACTGGTGCTGAGAGCTTCAAGGGAGAAAAAACAAGTCACTTTTAAAGGCAAACCTATTAAAATAACAAATGACTTCTCAGTCGAAACAGTAAAAGCAAGAAGAGCTTGGAGAGACATACTTCAAGTATTGAATGAGCAAAAATGTCAACCCAGGCTGATTTACCCTGCAAAACTATCAGTCATGATCGAGGAAGAAAGAAAAATTTTCCAGCACAAAGACAACTTTAAGGGATACATGGCCACCAAACCAGGCCTTCAAAAACTGCTAGAAATGATACTCAAGTGTGAAGAAAAAAACAGGCATATCCAGGAGAACAGAAGGCAAATATAACACCATTAAAAGCAGAGCAATATACTTATAAAAGCTACTAAACATAATAAATGTCTGGAATTAACAATAGTTTCTCCATTATAACACTAAATGTTAATGGACTTAATTCACCGATCAAGAGACACAGATTACAAACTTGGATTAAAAATCACAATCCATCAATCTGTTGCCTGCAGGAAACCCATCTCACCACAAAAGATAGGCACGCTCTAAAAATAAAAGGCTGGTCAACAATTCTACAAGCAAATGGAAGCAGAAAACAGGCAGGGGTAGCCATTATGCTATCAGACAAAGTGGATTTCAAACCAAAAAAAATTATAAGAGACACGGATGGATACTACATTTCAGTCACAGGTACAATTCACCAGGAAGATTTCACAATACTGAACATATATGCACCCAATACGGGCCCCTCAACATTCATTAAGAAAACCCTACAGCGTCTAAAGCAAGAAATCAACCCCCAAACAATAATTCTTGGGGACTTCAACACCGCCCTCTCTACATGGGATAGATCAACAGGTCAAAAGCTTAACAGAGACACTTTGGAACTTAATCAAACCCTGAAAGAAATGGACCTCACAGATCTCTATCGAACTTTTAACCCACGCAACAAAGAATACACATTTTTCTCAGCTGCACACCGAACTTTCTCCAAAATAGATCACATATTGGGCCACAAAACGAATCTACACATATACAAGAAAGTTGAAATTCTAACCTGTGCCCTATCAGACCACCACGGCCTAAAGCTGGACATCCACAACACATCAAACAAGAGAAAATACACTAACTCCTGGAAACTTAACACTATGATGCTGAATGAGAACTGGATTCAGGAAGAAATTAAAAAGGAAATTCAAGATTTCCTGAAAGTGAATGATAACGAAAATACAACTTACCAAAATCTCTGGGACACAATGAAAGCTGTTCTAAGAGGTAAGTTCATAGCTCTTAATGCCCACGTCAAAAAAATGGAAACATCAGAAATAAACAACTTAACAATGCAGCTTAAAGCTTTAGAGAAACTAGAGCAATCTGATCCCAAAAGCAGTAGAAGAGAAGAGATTAGCAAAATAAGGGGAGAAATATCTGACTGAAATCGAGACTAAGAAAACGATAGAAAAAATCAACCAATCAAAAAGCTGGTTCTTTGAAAAAATCAACAAGATTGATACACCCCTAGCTAAACTAACCAAAAGCAAGAGAGAGAAAACCCAAATTAACAAAATTAGAAATGAACATGGAGTTATCACTACTGATACCCAAGAAATCCAGAGAATTATAACATCATATTTCAAAAACTTATACTCTGTGAAGTTTGACAACACAAAAGAGATGGATGAATTTCTAAGTAAACACAACTTACCTAAATTGAATCAGGAAGTTGTGAATTATTTAAATAGTCCTATAACATATAAGGAAATTGAGGAAGTAATCTCGAATCTTCCCACCAAAAAATGTCCTGGACCAGATGGATTCAGCACAGAGTTCTACCAGACATTTAAGGAGTTAATAACACCAATACTCCTTAAACTGTTCCATCAAATAGCAAAGGAAGGAACACTACCAAATTCCTTCTATGAAGCTAATATCGTTTTAATCCCAAAACCTAATAAAGATTCACTTAAAAAAGAAAACTATAGGCCGATCTCCCTGATGAACACAGACGCAAAGATTCTCAACAAAGTCTTAGCAAATCGGATTCAAAAACATATTAAAAAGATCATTCATGGGGACCAAGTAGGCTTCATCCCCGGCACACAAGGTTGGTTCAACATACGCAAATCAATAAATGTAATTCATCATGTAAACCAGTCCAAAGTCCAAGACCACATGATACTCTCGATAGATGCAGAAAAAGCTTTTGACAAGATCCAGCAGCCTTTTATGATCAAAACGCTAGAGACAGTAGGAATGGAAAGAACCTTTATCAATATAATAAAAGCTGTATACAACAAGCGCACAGCAAGGATTATGCTCAATGGGGAACAATTGGAAGCATTCCCACTTCGATCAGGAACTAGACAAGGCTGTCCACTCTCACCACTTCTATTCAATATTGTACTTGAAGTCTTAGCTGAAGCCATAAGACAAGAAAGGGACATAAGAGGGATTCAAATCGGCAAGGAAGAAATCAAGATATCCCTATTTGCAGATGACATGATCTTATACCTGAGGGATCCCAAAAACTCCACCAGGAAGCTCCTGGAACTAATTGAGAAGTTCAGCAGGGTGGCAGGATACAAAATAAATGTGCAAAAATCAGAGGCTTTCCTATATGCCCAGAATGAAAGAAGTGAAAGAGCCTTGAGAGAAACCATGCCATTTACTATAACCCCTAAAAAAATGAAATACCTTGGTATAAACCTAACTAAGGAGGTAAAAGACCTTTACAATGAAAACTTTAAAACCCTAAAGAAAGAAATTGCAGAAGACACCAGAAGGTGGAAAGACCTCCCTTGTTCCTGGATTGGCAGAATCAACATTGTAAAAATGACCATCCTACCAAAGGCAATATACAGATTCAATGCTATACCAATCAAAAGCCCAAAGCAATTCTTCAAAGAAGTTGACCAAACAATCTCAAAGTTCATATGGAGGCACAAAAGACCCAGGATAGCAAAAACAATCCTGAGTAACAAAAACACAGCTGGAGGTATTACCATACCAAACCTAAGTCTATACCACAAATCCATAGTTATAAAGACAGCCTGGTACTGGCTCCAAAATAGACACACAGATCAATGGATAAGGATTGAAGACCCAGATAGAAGCCCACGAAGTTACAGCCATTTGGTCTTTGACAAAGGGGCCCAAAGAATCCAATGGAAAAAGAACAGCATCTTCAACAAATGGTGCTGGCAAAACTGGATCTCCACATGCAGAAGATTAAAGCTGGACCCATACTTGTCACCATGTACAAGACTTAATTCCAAATGGATCAAGGACCTTGATATTAGGCCAGAGACTTTAAAAACCATAGTTGAAAGGATAGGGAACTCCCTCGAGCTGATTGGGCTAGGCCAACAGTTCCTAAACAGACATCCAATGGCACAGTCACTGCTACCAACTCTCAACAGTTGGGATCTTGTGAAATTAAAGAGCTTCTGTTCAGATAAAGAGATTGTCACACGAGCTCAAAGGCAACCCACAGAATGGGAGAAAATCTTCACTAACCACATATCTGACAGAGCTCTACTGTCCAGAGTGCACAAAGAACTTAGAAAATTAAACTCCAAGGAAAACACTGGCCCAATTAAAAAATGGGCCCTGGAACTTCAAAGAAACTTTACCAGAGATGAAATTAAAATGTCTAACAATTATCTTAAAAAATGCTCCACTTCCTTCGCCATCAGGGAAATGCAAATCAAAACTTCCCTGAGATATCATCTCACCCTGGTCAAAATGGCAAAAATCCACAATACAAACAACGACAAATGCTGGAGAGGATGTGGAGAGAGGGGAACTCTCCTACATTGCTGGTGGGAATGCAGGCTCATACAGCCACTCTGGCGAGCCGTCTGGAGATTCTTAAAGAAATTAAAGATTGAAATGTCGTATGACCCTGCTATCCCACTTTTGGGAATAACCCCCCATGCAGCAGAGGTTCGCCTCGATAGCACAAGCTCGACCATGTTCATAGCAGCACTGTTTACAATAGCAAAGTCATGGAATCAACCTAAATGTCCAACAGTTGACGAGTGGATAAGGAAACAGTGGTACATCTATACAATGGAGTACTACTCAGCCATCAAAAATGATGAATTACTGGAATTTGCTGGGAAATGGATGTCATTAGAAAGAATTATATTAAGTGAAGTATCCCAAACCCAGAAAATTAAGCGCCGTATGTACTCCCTAATAGGTGGCTCCTAGTACCAAACTCACCCAGCCCACATTGAGACACTCAAAAGTAAACCTATGTAACACAGTAATTGCAAGGATTATGAACAAGAGAGATGGGTTAGGAGGGCCACACCAGAAACAAGGAGAGAGGAGACCATGTTACAGCAGAGAAAATAGGCCTCCATCAAGGTCTGCAAGTAAGTAATGAGAAACCTGGTTAAGTTCACAGACGTTCTTTCCTGATCTCACCAGAAGGGGAGGGCATATAGTCTAGCAGATAAAAAGTAATCATTTTGCAAATGGGTGATGGACCCCTCCCTCAGTGAGGTTTCCTACTCTTATTACATCTGCCCTTGAATGTGCTATTACAACAAGACTCCAGTTTAACAGCTTTTTGTCTCTGGCCAGGGGGTGACATACAGTGCCCAGCAGGATGGAGTGAAGGGAATTGCAGGAGCAGCAAAACTGCAAAAGAAAATCAACAAACCACAATCCAGAACTTCAGAGACTCTATATCAATCACATAGAACTAGGACAGCCTAATCTCTCCCCATCCTGGAGCTCAGGGACATTTGCGGAAGAGGAGGCGGTAAGATTGTAAGAGCAAAAGGATGGGAGGAGCAACGATTTGCAAGATTCTCAACAATAGTTGGGGCCAAAGCAATCATAATGGGACTTTGCATGCCCTGCGCAATGTCCAGCACACTGTTGCCCTCATAAAGTCTAGCATCTGTTAAGGGCACCGAGACCCCTGGAGGCAAGGGATTGACAGCCATAGTAGTGATCTTATGCTTAAGGGGAACAAGAGAAAGGGCTTATGGAAATGCCACTGGGTCCTTATATGTCATCGGAGAGGAGGACCCAGTGGAGAGTTAGGCGTACACAATAAAGGACTCTCTGGGAATTGGGGGGGAGGCACTGGGGGAAGGAGAGGAGGAGGAGGGGGGAGGGAAGGAACTGGTAAAAAATTTTAAAATGTATAATTAAATTTTTAATAAAAAAAAGATTAAACATTTGCTAAATATCTCTGTTTAATAATTTTTATCAAGCATTCTTTCATACACACATGTATGTGTAATTCATACATGTTAGTAAGGGTTACCTGTCTCAGTAAATCCTTGGTGGCATAGGTGAAGTATCAGTGGGCATGCTACTGAAGAAAGTTGTTTCCCTTACAATTGCCATCATTAAAAATAGTCCTTCAGGGACAGATAACAGTTGATGAGGTCGTCCTCTATCCATGATGAAATTTTGATGGACCCAAATCTGTTCAGGTCCGTGTAACTAAACACATTTGCAGTGAGTGCATTGGCTCAAAGCCTCATCATGTTCAGAAGACACTGTCTGTTGGCCTTCTCCATCCTCTTCCTATTACATTCTTTCCTCCTCCTTTTTTTCAGTGTTCCCTAAGTACCAAGTCTTTCCTCCTCCTTTTTTTTCAGTGTTCCCTAAGTACCAAGTCTTTCCTCCTCTTTTTTTCAGTGTTCCCTAAGTACCAAGGTGGGGGTAATGTAGATGTTCTGTTTATAGGTGGTACTCCACAGCCACCTATTTTCGATATTTTGGTCAGTTAAATTTCTCTATGTTTACTTTCTCCCATTATAGAAACTTTTTGTTCAAAGGTCAAGAATTGTATTATCCTAAGGATATAAAGATAAATAGTTACATGGCAGTTTTGTATGATGGCCAACAATTGTTCAATGTATAAAGAAAATGTATCCATGTGAACAATAGAATTTTATTAGCTATAAAGGAAGATGAACTCATGATTTTTGAAGGAAAACTAGACTTAAAAGGGCAAAAATCCTGTTTTTTTGTTCACAGCTATAATGTAGATGTAATTTGTGTGTGTGTGAGACAGAGACAGTGTGTGTGTATGTGAGAGATGAATCCAAAAAGGGGAGCATGAGCAGGAGGAAGTATTATAGATTAGAGCAATATAATATATGCAACATAAGAACAGTAATATGGTCTATTGGGAATAGGAAGGAGACCAGCAAGAAAGGGGTGTGTGAGAATAAGACAAGTTCTTAGGACAATAATTAGATATTTTGCAGTGCAGTTGACAAGTAAAGAAAAGAGAAAATAAGAAGAGTTATTTAGATATATACCCTGGAATGGCATAACTGGGCCATAGCAGTTGTATTTTTATTTAAATACCATGACCATATTAGAAGAATCTGATATGTCTTTTCATGTCCTTTCCTACTCTTTTGGTAGGTGTCAAAAAAGGACTAGGTTATATCTCAGAAATTTGCAGATTATTTAGTCTGTATGCTGTTGACTTGGGGACAATTTGTATGTTTTAGGAGTATAATAAAATGCTATAGAATAAAAAATATAGAACCAAGTGATGGCCATTCATTCTCTAAGTGGAAATAACTCTCTCTCCTTCATTTCCAAAGGACAAGTTTTCTAAGTAAAATTTCTGGGTTGACAGTTTTTGTTTTGTCTTCTAGCACTGTAGAATGTTAATGCCACTTTTGGCTTGCATGGATTCTTTTGAGATGTCTGCTTTCAAGGAGTCAGGGCATGTGTACTTATTATTTGTTTGATTTCTCTTGTAACCTTGGAAATCTTCTCTTGCCCTTTCAAGTTTGAGAGATGGATTGGAAAATGATTGGAGTGGATATAATATGATAGTTGTATTTAAACAATAGTCACTTCGGGGACATATAATGACCTAATTATGGAATTCCATGCACTGCTTTTGAAAATCAGATTTATAAAGTATTATTTTGGTGTACATATAATGTTTTGACATTTTTTAGGCACACAATCATCATCACACATGAGAAACCAAGTTTCCATTATACCTGAAATTTTCCCTTTGTTGTTGTTCTCCTTTACACTGCATCCTAAAATCATCCCTGAATTGTGTTCTTACTGACATTTAAATGGATTCATAGAGTGTGTAACCATTTGTATGTGTGTGTGTGTGTTTTAATTTTGAGGACTTTTTTGCACATTGCTCCAAATTCATGTGTGATTTGGATATTTTTTGATAATTCCTTTTCATGAGTTATCTGCAATCTTTGTGCCTTGCTTGACAATGTGTTCAAATTGTATATTTTCTTGGATTTTTATTTCTTAAGTTTTGAGAGTTTGTCATATATCTCAGTGCTAGTCACTTTCATACATTAATTTTTATAAATATTTATAACCAGTATGTACCTTCTTACCTTACCTTATAATGACATTTTTAAAGAGAATAAAATTTAATTATAGGGTAATTTGATTTACTATTTTCATTAAAAATCCCTAATTTCCTTCCTCAGAAACTTTTGCTTTATTGAATGTTGTTAAAAATTTCTCTTATTGTTTTTTAATTAGGAAACCAGAAACATTTTTGTTTAAGTTTTTGTGTCTGTGTGTATTTACATAGGTAAATTTGTGAGCATCCAGTGCTCTGGTATATGAGTGCTGGTCAGAGAACACTGTGGGAGTAACTTCACTCCTTTTATCATGTGGGTTGCAGGGATTAGTTCATGCTGTCAAGCTTGGCAGGAAGCATCATTTCTTCCTGAGCAATCTTGCTTGTTCACTCTTTTGTCTTATTTTCTTCATGGGGCTTTATAGTTGATGATCTTATAATTCTGTTATCTACCTTTGGTAGATAGTAGGAAATATAGATGAACCATGGGAGAAATCTTAAAGGATATGGTAATATATTTTGTTACATATATTATGTTACATTGTATACATAGAACTTTTCAAATATTTCCTTTATAAATGTCAAAAAGATTACAAATTTATAGACTAAAAATATGTGTGAACGAGTGAAAGCTAACTTACTGTAGTGCAAGTCTTTGCAATTTTTTGTCTATAGATGCTAAAATAACACATATTTAGTTACAAAGATAAACAACATATTAGTAAGATCATGTGTATTTCCAAATTAATTTCACTTACCTTCAAAATAACCCCACTCACTCTCACATGCCTAGGTCTGACGCAAGGTCAGTGCTATGGGAGCTTGGGCTAGGATTCCTTCTTGCACAGGGGTCTGTGGTTGAGGCTATGTCCCCAGGCCAAAACCTAGAGAGAGGGTTTCTGCTTAGGTTCCCTCTCAGGTACCTGGGTCTGCATCAGGACTACATGCTAGCAACCTCCATCTCCTACATAACCCAGCCCCAACACTACCTAACTACAAGAATTACCCCCCACCAGTTGATCATTAAAAAATATTTCATAAATTTAATAGAGGCCACAGAAAGCATAGATCAGAACCAGCAGGGCAGCACCATACAATTGAGTAACCCAAAAATCTTACCATCCAACAGAAGAGAATCTTCTCATCTAACTCAAGTAGCCCATTTTATTTTCCTTTTGACCTCAATCAATAGTCAGCACAGTTTAAGATTTCTATACAGGATATCCATACACCCAACCCTCAGGGCCTTACCCATTCACCTTCACACACCCCTTCCCAAGGATCTAAAAGCTGCCTTATCCCACTCATCTCAAACCACTGGCTACTAAATTACCATATTTTATCATCTTAAAGCTGCTCTGATATTTAATCCAACCTCACCTAACAAACCTTAATACCCTAAACTTAAACCTCTCAATTAAAACTATACCAAAAGTTTGTTACCTCCATTATCACAATGGGGCTCACACACTCCTCTGGGACTATAATTACTTTTACCTACAAAATAGCACCAAACAAACCCAGACTGACCCCTTTCACATCCAGGTAAACAGTGGAAGCAACTGTCCAAGTCTAACTCCAAGAGTCAGTAACTGTGTGTGACACACAGTAAAGAGATATATTACAGATCAAACACAAAATGCCTAAATCATACTGTAAATCCATGAGATACAATAAAAATGAAGACAAAAAATCTACAAAGAATGTCAACACCATAATGATGGATTCCAAACAGAATAACTTCTTGGATATTTACTAAGAAATAACAGTGAAGATGATTATTTTCAAAGATTGATTATTAATATGATCAAAACAAAGGAAAAAGAAATCCAAGGGAGTTGAATAATGTAATCCATTATATAAATAAATCCAGGACCAAAACCACATGATTCTCTCCAAAAAAAAAACTTTTGACAAAATCCAACAACCTTTTACCATAAAATCCTTGGAGACAATAGGAATGGAAGGAATTTATAACAATATAACAAAGTCCATATCCAACAAGCCTATAGAAGAATTTTTCTAAATGATGAAAACTTAAAGTATTCCTACTCTGCTCAATAACTAGGTAAGGTTGTCCACTCTCAGCACTTCTATTTAATATTGTACTTGAAATCTTAGCTAGTCATAAGGCAAGAGAGGGAGATAAAAGAGATACAAACAGGAAAGAATACCTCTATTTGCAGATGATATGATTCCATACCTGAGAGACCCCAAAAATGCTACCAGGAAACTCCTGGAACTAACACATAAATTTAGTAGAGTGGCAGGTTGCAAAAATCAATGTTCAAAAATGAGTGGCTTTCTTACACACCAAAAGTGAGAAAATCCTAAAAGAAATAATTCCATTTACCATAGCCCCTAAAAATAATACCTTGGTATAAATCTAGCTAAGGACACGAGAGACCAGTAGAATGGAAACTTTAAAACCCTAAAGAAATTTCAAAAGACACCAGAAGGTAAAAAGACCTTCCATGCTCTTAGACTGGTAGAATTAATATCATAAAAATGACCATCCTACAAAAGGAGTATACAGATTCAATGTAATCAAAATTCCAAGGCAATTCTTCAAAGAAATTGACAAAACAATCTCAAAATTCATGTGGAAGTACAAAAGGCCCAGGATAACAAAAACGTTCCTGAGTAATAAAAACTCAGCTGGAGGTATCACCATACCAGACCTCAATCTGCACTATAAAACCATGTAATAAAGATAGCATGGTACTTGTTCCAAAACAGACACATAAATCAATGGATAAATGTCAAAGACCCAATGTAAGCTCATGCACCTACAATCAGCTAATTTTTGACATAGGTGCTGAGAAAAAAAATACCAGAAAAAGAACAGTTTCTTGAATAAATGGTGCTGGCAGAAATTAGATTATCTGTAGGCAAAAGATTGAAATTGAACCCTTGCTTGTTACCCTGTACAAAAATTAACTACAAATGGATTGGGGACCCTAATATTATACCAGGGCTTATAAAAACCCTAGAAGAAAGAGTAGACAATTCCCTTGAATTGATTGGCCTATATTAACATTTTCTAATAGGACGCCAGTTTTACAGGAAATGGAATCAACAACCAACAAGTGAGATCTCATGAAATTAAAGATTTTCTGTTCAGCAAAAGAAATTAATTTTTATTATTTATTTATTTATTGTGTGTGTGTTTGTGTATGTGTGTGTATGTGTGTGTGTGTGTGTGTGTGTGTGTGTGTGTGTGTGTGTGTGTGTGTGTATCATAGAGCACTATGTGTTCCTATGGAGCAGGAATCATCATCCTGGATTGCTTCCATCTACTTTTTGCTTTGCCCTGGGATTTTCCAGGCTCTACCTGCAGTCTGCAAGTACAGACATCAATCATTCCTGCTTGGCATTTTTTTATACCATTGAGTGGGACTTGGGATCTGAACTCAGGTCTTTCTGGTAAACGGATGAATGTGGAAGAAATTTTACTGTGCAAAATATCCCAGACACAGAAAGACAGACATCATGTGTTCTCCCCTTTAAGAGGAGATATACTTACTCAAGGAGAAATACCTATATCCATTATAACTGAAAAGGAACATAACTTAAGGGGCAGTTTAGATTAGTAAGGCTACTATTAGGAAAAGCCCATTATTGAAGGAAAGTAAGGTAAGAGATCATAATAAGGAGTAAGGAAGGAAAAATAAAAGAGGCAAATGGCTCAGGGGAAATAGATCAAAGGCCTATTGTAGTCGTGAATGCTGTAAGCCGCTTGAACTCTAGTAAGAAGAATCTCTGGGAGCAACAGAGGTATTTAAGACCCGTGGGAAAGCAATTATTCTTTGAATACGTTCTGATCCTCTTAATGGCAGGGAAACCATGCCTGATACTGTAAACCTATCCAAATAATGGTAGAAGAAGAATAAATGAACAGGAACAGATACCTTAGACTTGACTATGTAAGATTGATAATGTAACACCATCTAAATAATGCTTTTTCAAACCTTTAGATAAGAAAAGCTCTCAGAATGCAATTGAGTTGCACCTTATTACAACTGAAGACAAGAGGGGCAGAAAACTACATGAGGTCATATCAATAAACCTGAAATACTCAACTTTAATCAGCCCATCAAAACCTTTTTTCCACACCAAGGCTCAGGGAACCGTGCAGAAGAGGGGGTGGTGAGATTGCAAGAACCTAAAGGTGGGATGAAATATGCCTGAGCATCACATTTCAGCCAAGACAGGACTGAAAAGTCACTACCACCAGACCTACATAATGGCCAGCACAACAACATTTCTCCCAAGAACTGGATAATATCTTAGAAGAGACAGCTGCTTTGGGAGAGTGTCTCAGAGTTAGTTTCTGGACAAGGGAAGAGAAACCTTCCCACATATAACTTTACCCACTGAAGAGCCACATAAAGCTCAACAGAAATCTAGCTCCCTTAACAACACAGACACCCCCAAGGGAGTCCTGTGATACACACAAGCAGAAAGAAAGGAGCTGGGCGTTGGGACAGAACAGGGTGGATGAAGGAAGGAGACAACGGGAGTAGGGTAGGCGGAAGAATGTGTGGGAAGGAAAGAAGTAGTTGTGGAAGAGATCTGGACAAAGATATATACCTAGTTTATTTGTAAATAAATAAATGAATAAAAATAACCCAAATCTATACTTACTGTACTCTGTTTAGGGAATTTTATAAATGAAAGTCTAAGAAAGAAGACATTTAATGTACTTCTATCACAGGCATCTCTATTTGTGCTTGAGAAGGTAATTAAACTCTGCTTCAATTTTCTGTCAATCAAAGAGAAATATTTAAAGGAAACTTGAAGCCTGTCTTAATATGTTTAAATGTTACAACAGTATTGTGAGACTCCTTCTCCATTCTAAGTCTTTGTTAGCATGTCTACTAGAATTACCATCCAGACTGGTTTTTAAAACTATCACATGATTCAGTCTCTTTTAATAAGTGTCTAGTTCTTAGTAGATGTCCACCAATTACATCCTGCAGCTATCTCTTTCAATTTCAACTTATTGTGTTCAATTCATGCCTCAATGCTTTTTTAGACTCTCTGGCATTAATGGTATGCCCAGTAATTTTCTCTGACTAGATTCTCAGCCTTCTGAACTATACAACCATGTGTAGGAATCTATAGGATAGAAATTATAGAGCTTGGAAAATTTCTTGTGACTGTCTAGACAGTAGATTTTAACATCTATTTGAGAAAAATTATCTGATTGTAGCAACAACAGTAATAATGTTTTGGAGATAATACAGATATTTTTACCTTGTTGAAATGGTTTATAATTTTAATGTATACTAGCTTCAACATCTATATTTATAGTTAATAATTACATTTTAGAAGTGTTCTATAAACTGTTGATAGAGTGTGGTACACAGGAACAAAGTGCTGCCTTTCTGTTGCTCACATCTCTGAACTCTGTGCAACTTAGGACATATGTGTCTTGTCAAGGCATTTCTAACCCCTGTTAATTTTGTCTCTCTGTATCTTTGCTCTGAATGATATGGAAAAAGATATCCATTTCAATAATAGGTCATTGATGGTCACGTAGACTGAAAAAAATAGAACAGCAGTTTATCAGAAAGCCTTACATTCCCAGTTGAGAAGCTGTTCATAATAGTGCATATAAATATTTCAGTCACCTAAAGTACCATATTGAAACCTGACTGTTAAATCGATGCGCACTGCCCAAATGCAGCAAGCCCTTTGTGTGAAAGTCTTCACTTGTTACACAGATTTTTGGATATTGTGAAATAGAAACTTCGGCCTTCAAAATTCCAGTGGATATCGATTTTATGTCAAGTGAAAGTAGCATTGATGTTGCTGAGGCATAATAGGATTATGTCTTGTTAGGTAGGAAAGAAATGATAGAAATGGTGGTGTGGAAGTAATCCTTTGCCATGAATGAAACAAGTTTGCTTTCTGTCAACACTAAAATCATTCTGAAAATTTATTTTATGTAATTTTCTTCTTTCTTCCATTGTTTATTACATATCTTTCTTTCTACTGTTATTTAATTTTTAACTTTAAATGTTTCTCTAATGCACTTTTGCAACCCTCATATCATGAAGAAATCATAAACTTTACCTTGTGTCTTTAAATGTAAGCATCTTATGTTTCATTTATATTAATGGATAAAGATACAATCTGTTTTTGATTATGTTGTGTTTTTATTCAAATTTTAAGTCAATGTATATTACATAGATTAAATAAGGAAGCGAGAAAGCAAGAAAAAGAGGGAGCGAGAAACAGAGAGACAGACAGAAAGAGAGTGTGAAAGAGAATGAGAGAGAGAGAGAGAGAGAGAGAGAGAGACTCAGACCCATCTTTACCAGTGGACATTGAATATTCAATTCACAATTTGATTTTAATTTATTAATCTAAATTGTCCTGCAAAGACTCAATGATTGCTTGGGTTCATGTCAAAGAAAAACTTTGATATTCCCTTTTTTCATATTCTAAAATTCAAATAGGGCCTAGAATTTTCTATTAGCATTTAAATAAATAAGTTTGGGGGATACTAAGGTCAAAATGAAGGCTTGGCAGCCCATTTCTCTGGTGTAACAGTCTAAGAGTACACTTGTGCTTTCTTGGTCTCTGGTTCAGAACCGTATTGGAGAGTTGGAAGAAAATCATTCTTTGCTACAGATTTTCCTCCTTTATTTCCAGAAAAAGAATGTTGAGCTCACAGGAGCTGCTAATAATTTCAGAATGCTTTTACAATCTCACACCAACTTCATATTGGGAGGAATAACAAAAGAAACTCTAAAATTTCTGTGATCTACTTAATTTACCTTTTCTAAAATAATTCTAGCAAAATATTACTTCATATCCTAGATGTAGAATTATGCCATTAGTAGATTTATTACATCATTATGTACCATTGAATATTTATTATGCTGCAGACATTGTGTTAGACTTGAAAAAGGAGGCAACCGAACCATCCCTATCTCGAAAGCCAAACCAATGATACCCACACAGTGCAACAAGCATTACAAAATAGTAGTCCTCATGATGAAGAGTGTGATGAATTCTATACTGACATATTATGTTCGAAATGTAGAACCTTATTTTGTTCACTAGTGAACACACCCTCTAATCAGCAAGGTCTAAAGTCTTTTTATAAATATTTGGAATTCATCAGTATGTTATTAAGAAGAACAACTATGATGTAAAGGATAAAAATGTGAGGCTGAATGAAATGAGCTCTGAGGAATGTTATAATCAAAATCCTGGGAACTAGAAAAACTAATACAGAAGTAACGACAAAGTCAGTTCGGAACTAAAGGGTAGCAAAAGATATGGCTAGGAGGACTGAATTTTCCTGGAAAGGAGGGAAAAATGAGAGAAAAGTGCAGAAGATGAGGCTGCCAGGGGGATCAGTGAAGGAAAAAAATTGATGCATATTCAATGCACCCTGAAAATAAAACAATAGATTTATCATTTGAGGATAAGAACTTTGCTCTTCAATAAGCAATTATGAAGGTAGCAAGGGCTGAAGTAACACCAGAAAGGGAAAGAGAAAACACAATCCTGGGGCAAGTGCCTACATGGAAATCAAATACAGAAAATACATTGGAGAAATAGATCAAGCATTTGTAGGAGCTAACTCAAAAATTAAGTGAAGGAAAAATTTAAAAGAAGAAGCTAGTTTGGCTGTGCTATTGCAGCTGAAAAACTAGAACTATCCTCAAAAGAGTGTGGGAATTAGGCAATTAAGTAGGCTTTCCTTATATCCTGATACATATAATAACTGGACTGATATTCATTTTCATCATTATACAGTAAGCTATCCGAGGGCATGGTGCTAATTCATTTTGTGTGGGGTTGATAGAGGCTTTCAAAGATCTGAAGGTCTTGGGTTCAATGATATACAGCTGTGATATAATTTAGTAGAGACCTAAGATAAAGAAAAGGAGTAACTCTCTGGGATATGCCTTGGAAGAGGGGAAGGCAGGATTTATAGTCCTTGTGGAGAGATTAGCATGAATATGAGTAAATACATTCCTTGTTTACTATTTTAATGGAATTCTTTAGTTTTTTTCAGCCTTAGCTATCATCCCACTAGCATGCTGAATCTTACAAATCACAGCACTGAGGTTGGGAATACAATTTTGCCATTGGAAAAATGGGCTTTTATACATTAAAAAATACTTTGAAATTCTGCTATTTTGAGAGTTTGCTTATCGTCTAAGTGTTAGTTTTTGTTTTGTTTTCCTGAGCCAGATCATTTCAACATTTTCAGAAACCAGCATACAATATAATTATATTGAGATTTAATCTTTAATGTCAGTAGGATGCATTTGAGGTGTAGAATATTAGACTTTAAGCCACTTGAAAATGTCATCCCAGTATCTCCAACTTGTTTTACAACCTAAGAAACAGGCACTAGAAATATGACGTTTATTTTATAGTGCCCTGCACCCCTTCAGATAAAACTCAAACTGCTGCTTTTTCAGTCAATTAAGGGATGTGAGGAGACACCCCTGACTGCATTGTAGCCTCATTCCTACTGATCCAGTGATTCTTAAAAAACTCCACTTGCTAAATCTTATTTTTCAAAACATTTGGAAACATGGTGGGAGATGCATCTGTCACAGTTTTACCTTGAATGGAAATACCTCTACATAAGAGAAATAATAGTCCAAATGGAGAGTGGATGCTGATTAGTGAGAGCACTCATCACTGAGATATGCGAATAAGAGATAGTGAGCATTAAGCCTGTTCTTAACAGTATTTGTATTTTGTTTAGGTTGACATTTTAAAGGAATTGGAGCTTCTAAAAATAATATGCTGACAGTCTTATATTTGCTTGCAGTAATGATCTCACTGAAAAGCGTTTTAATTTGATACACAGAACTCTCAGCATAGTCACAAACAAGCTCTTTTGAGTTATCAATTTCCTGGTGAAATAATTACAGTAACAGCTTAACAGTCTTTTCTTGTCCTTCTTTTAGGGGAAGTAAGCATGTTGTATTGAAGTCATGTACACAGCTGCAATTTGAATGGCAATATTTCTCTCCCATCTGTGAAGCTGATTTTCCTGACCTTTGCTTCAGCACTATGGAGTTAAGCACTCAGGGGACTTTGTTACTATATTTAAGACAGTCTGCATAATGAGTTTTAGTCAGCTAAGGTGTGGCTCCTGCTCAGAAGGTACTTGCAAGACTGTGAGAAAGAGCAGCCGCCTGTGTGGACTAGGAGAGCCTTATGTTTCAACCTCTATTGGCTGCTTCTAGTAGACATAGTTCCTCCTCAATTATAGATATGCATTGTTTTAATTATCTTAGGTATAATACCTATTTCTGTTTATTGGTTGCATATCTTTCTTTATTTTCTTGAAACATGACTTCCTTTGCCTGATGACGCTTCTGAAGATTTCTCTTAGTCCCATATCCCACCTCAAAGTAACATTGCTATAATGGCTCACCAACATGTTATCCTTAAAGAATCAGAAATAAATTGCTACAAGAAAATGTCAACTTTTTAAAATTAATTAATAATTTTTTCCATTCATACAAACTTAATAGGTATCCTGGTCCCCTCTCTTCCTCCACCCCTCCTCGGACCCCATTGCTCCCTCCCTCCCTTTTCCCCTTCCTTTCCGCCCTCCTTCCCTTTCTCCCGTTGCCCTATTTTTCCCCTCCTCCCATCGCTGGAACATCCTTTAGTGTGAATGTCAAGCTTCCCTCTGGGTCCTCCTCTCTGATGAGGTTTAAGGACTCAGTAGCATTTCCTAGAGCCCTTTTTGTGTTCCCCTTTAGTATAGGAACACTATTGTGGCTGTTAATCTCTTGTTTCTAAGGATCTTAGTGTCTGTGATCCATGCTAGACTTTGGGGGGTCAATACTACGTCGGTCGTTGCGCAGGTCATGCAAAGTTCTATTATGGTTACTTCGACCCTAACTTGTGTGGAGTATCTTGCATATCGTTGCTTCTCCCCACCTTTAGGCTCTTGCAATCTTCCTGCCTTCTCTTCTGCATATTTCCCTGAGCTTTAGGATGGGGAGAGATTAGGCTGGCCAGGTTCCAGGTGGTTAATGTAGGGTCTCTGATGTTCTGAATTATGGTTTGTTGATTTTTTTTCTTCCAGTTTTGTTGTTCCTGCACTGCCCTTGGCTCCATCCTGATGGGTATTGGATGTCACCTCCTAGCCAGAGATAAAAGGCTGTTAAAATAGAGTCTTATTATAAGGGTAGATTCAAAGGTAGAGGAATAAGAGTAGGAGACCGCGGTAAGGGGGGAATCAGTCTCCCAATTGCAGTATGGTTACCATCTATCTGCCAGTCTCTATGCCCTCCCTGACTGGTGAGATCAAACCCCCTCAGTTTCAAGTGACCAGGAGGAAAGTGAGTGAGCTTAACTATATGTCTCACTACTTACTTGCAGTACTTGATGGTGGCCTATTTTCTGTGCTGTAGCATGATCCCCTCATTCTTTGTTTCTGGTGGGGCCCTCCTTTCCTTCTGTTTATTATCTTAAGAAAATTTCAACCTTTTTACTATCAATTATATGTTTATTGGAGCAAAGATTAGGTTGTCTAGTCCTACAGAAGATAGTTCATGAATTATGTAGAGAAAATGTCTCTGCACGATGTCCACCCTCTGCCCAGTGCAAAATCTTTGTGGACAAAATCTCCATTTTCACCTTTAATTATAGGATAAAATAAGTAATTGTTCAAATACTTGTTAAACATTATGGTCATAGTTTATTGTTATTATTTTCTTGGTACACAGAAGACTTCCTGTTTTATAAATAGATTCTTCTAGCATATATCTTAAAATATTCTGCTTAAATATAGAATATCTTTTGTTAAAGACAGAACTTGGTTTTCTTTTGAAAAGAATAGAATAAAAAAAACAAACAACTGTTAACTGCATAATATAAACTTTTTTCCTGTGAATTCTGTAAATCAAACTCATAGTCAGAGAAAACACTAAATTCATTAATTAGCAAAGGTGAATACCTTATTACTAGTATGCTAAAAACTGAAAGCAAGATATATGAATTTGCACATTCCTGCTACCACTGAATACATGCTCAAAATACGGAAATTTTAAACTGTAATTTATGCTGGAGAACTATTGATAGATTTTGATATTTCTAAATCAGTGATATGAACAGCCATCCTTTATTACTAAAGCAAAAAAATAATGTAGTTACAATATTAACAGATGATATAATGATGGCTTTAGTTGTCTTATATCCTCTTGAAACTTTAAATGGCACTCCCAATTTTTTAAAGTCTCCAGTATGTTCAAAGTTTGATTGTTTATGGCAGATATCTATACTGAAGTTTCTTCCTTTTTCCGTGTCTCATAATTTAATTGTTCAAACTCAAATACCTGACCAAGGATTTGTTTCTAGAGAAACCAACTTCAAAAAAAATCTATTTTTTTTAAAAATGTGCACTCATGTGCAAGTGTCCATGTGTATCATAGGTCATTGTGTGCATGTGAAGGTCCAAGGGTGATTTCAGAGTCATCTTGGATGATTTCTTCCTCCTTTTTGTTTTGCTCTGGAGCGTTCCAGGCTCTGCCTTCTGGGCCACTGCCATTTTTGCCTGGTGTTTTTTCCATAGGATCTGGGACAAGAACTCAGGACCTTCTGCTTTTGAGGTGAAGGGTTAGCCCATATTTTATCTCTTATTCTTATGGATTTGTTTCTTGGAGGCATTTTCTTTTCTCAGTTACCTACTTCACCATTCTTTAGAGAACCAAATTGGACAAGCCAATATGACGGTTATCAAGTAAGGTATACAATTTATATTGAATATCCCTTCTTAAAGTTACATAAATTTTTGTGGTTATATTTATATATCCCTTTCATAGGTAGCATAGAAAGAAAAATATAGTGATCCTAATAGAAAACTTTCAAAAAACCCCATGTAAAGAAGAGAACATAATTTAGGAAAGAAAACTAAAAATAGGCAGCTATGAAAGTCCCACAAAGATATCAGTAACTGTCCATTCTGTGTGAATGCACTTGATTTGTTTACAAAGCAGAACATTAAAAAGTGGGGATTTTTCCCCTGTATGTTGAAGTATACTATCCTTTGGGAAGGATTTTTTTGACATATGTTCATCCAGTCTCAATGTGAGGGATTAATTGGTGAGGAAAAATATTAGTGAACATTTTCCTAATGTTTTAAGTATAAATCCATACATCTACTAAGTTCCATAAACCCTGTGCATTAAAATGTCTGGGAAATATGCTAAGAAGTCTGAAAGATTATTAAGGTTTGACATTAGAAGAACATTTTCAAAGGAGCCAAATGTGAAGTGCATTCAGAAACACATTCCAGAGACCATATCAGTTCAGAAGCATGACAAGAGAGATGGTTTTTGAGTAGCATCCTTAAGGTTCCAAATTAAAATTTGTCAGTATCAAAATTATAAAAGCAAAACAATACTTCATTTGCAAACTTGCATTACAAGGATGTCACAAATTATTAAAATATTTGAAAAGTAGTAGCAACCTACAAACTATATATATGGACATTAAATGTGTTTTTTTAAAAACATTTTTTATTATCTCCGCTCATACAAGCTTAATAGGTACACCCGTTCCCTCCCTCCTTCCTCCTCCCCCCGACCCCCTGCTCACCCTCCCCTCACTCCTCCCTCCCCACCCTCCAGTGCTTCCCCTCCCCCAATCCCCGGAGAATCCTTTAATGTGCATGCCAAACTCTCTTCTGAGTCCTCCTCTCCGATGACGTACAAGGACCCAGTGGCAATTAAATGTGTCGTTAAGATAGTTTCTGTCAAAGAAACTCAATGGGTTTGTTAAATGCTGAATTCTCTCAAATATTAAAAAACAGATTTAACAATGTTTCCCAAATACTATAGAAATTAAAGAGAGACTATCTTACCCTGTTCTGTGAGATAAACATTTCCTTAATACTGACAGAAGAAAAAAACATAACTTAAAAAGACTAAAGGTTTATAGACAAACACAATGAAAAGAAAAAATAAGAATATAAGCAAAAAATTTGCAATTAAATCAACAAGAAACAAAACTGATGAAATATGACGGTCATATATGGTTTTTGTAGGGCTGTGAAGTGCATGGCTCTAAAATTTGTCATTATAAATTATCATATTAACAAAGGTAAAAAGAAAACTTTATGATCATCTCAATAAATGAAGAACAAGTATAAGACAAAAATCTTTGAACATTTGTTACTAATAATTACCAAATGGGAAATTAGTCTCCATCTATCTGATAGAGAAGCACAAGAAGAACCTAGAGTTAATCTTTCACTTAACCCTTTCATGAATGAATATATTTCAGATATGAATAGAATCTACTAGTCATTTTTCTTTAGCATTTCAATAGATTTCCTTTTTTCTTGTCTGAATTTATGCCGAGCCTAAGTATAAAAGTTCTCTCAAAGAAAGACTTTCAGGAACATATGATTAAATATCTCATTTTATTCTGCATAATGTCTAATATTACCTAATGTCCACTCCATTCAGAGACCGTCGTCTATATTTTTGAGGTGAGAGAATCTAAAACCTAAATTCTTATAGCAATTAGTATGATGTAAATTGTATATGGAAGCATGAATATTCTTGGGCAGTAAGCCACCACATAAGTTCATGAAATTCAACCAAAATCAGTTATCTAGGACTTCTGAAAACATACTATTTCTGCTTTAATTATCATTGTCTTATAATTCAAGATGACAATTTTTACATGTGGAGTTTAGTGACATAACTGTGTTTTTCAGCAAACACTGTAAAGTAGCTGTTAAAAGTCTATATTTAGAGTCAAAGGGTACTATCCCTTACATAAAGAGAGGTGAGGAGAGGATAATTTAGTTACAAAATGCTTGTGATGCACTGTGCTTATGAAACAATGGGAAAAGGGAATCAATGCCAGAATGTTATCCACAGCAGAGAAAACAGGTTGCTAAACAGAAAAAGTAGCCATGCAACTGAGCCATGCAAATGGTTTGACACTATTGCAATGTCAAGCAGGCTAAGAAATAGTAGAACATAAGATGAATCATACTCTAAAGTTTGCATAACATATAGAATTAATTTGGAGAGTTTATGCAGAAGTATCACTGAAGGTGGAATAAGAAATAACTATAGAATCCTACACATAAATTCAAAACCAATTTGCCAAACCCTTTAAAATTAATTCCTATTAGAAATTTCTCCCCAAATTTTATTTTTATTTTTTATTGATAGAAATCGGTTTCGTTGCATTTATAAAACCGACATATTAAGCTTTTGAAACTTTTGTTAGTCATTTCTGGTTCTGATATTCTTTCTAAAAACATTTTTCAAGTATTAGATGGTTCTAGAACTTGTGACATAGTTGAGTATTAACATGAAATTTACAGCCTCTTTTCTTCTCTATTTTATATTATTGTTTAGATTTTAAAATTTCATATCCCTGAGTGTTAATTTTCACAAACCATATGTTGGAAAGGGAAGAATGGAGGAACAAAAAGAGACAGAGGAGAGAGAGAGAGAGAGAGAGAGAGAGAGAGAGAGAGAGAGAGAGAGAGAGAGAGAGAGAGAGGAGAGAGAGATCATTTGCAGGCACCAGTGCAAAATACAAATAAATGCAAATGAAAGGCCCCTTGTTCAAAAGTTATTTACAATTTAAAGGTAGTCACAAAAAGATGACATCAACAATGAAAGTCTGATAACATGGAGCAGCATGACCTGTACAAATTGAATCCATATAACACTGGCCTTGAGGGAAAGGCAAATGTGAAAACAAAATTGTTGCTGTGTGCCTCTGCCACACTCTTAGAAGGCTTTGTCCTTAAGTTTATTTTGTGAGGAATTTTAAGGGATGGATCAAGATAATTAACTAATTCCTACATTGGTATTGAGCACATGCATCTGTCAGTAAATGTCCATTGGATGACTGGAGAAATGAATACAGTTGGTGATGACATTCAATGTTTATTCTGTTTCTTGGTCCTATTACCAAATCTTTCCCTATTTATTTGATTTCAATCTGTTTTATTCTTCTTTATACTGCTAATTGTACGTTTTTTTATCTTCTGCTACTTAAATCAATTTTTAAGTTCATGACATCAGTTTACTAATTTATCTGTATAATGCTGGTTAGTTGTTATGATAGTGAAGTCTTTTATGAGTTCTCTGACATTTTTATTATTAAAGTTTTCTCATATCATTCCAATACCAGTCCATCTAGCACATATGGCAGCTCTTCTGTTTGGCTTTTTTCCCCTATTCTAGGGGCTGAATAGAGGGACTCAAGTGTTCCAGGCAAGTGCTCTGGCAATGAGCTATATGTTTAACTTCCGTAAACATAAATCATTGTACATTAAGCAATGATTTCCCTTTAAAATAGAAAGACTAAATTCAGTTTGATAATTTTGGAGCACTAATTTAGGCTCCTTAGAATATCTGCTTATTTTCACTTAGCTTTTAATTTAGTGATAATTTATTACAAAAAAGATTTGCTACATACCAGCACAAAGACAGACAAAGGACTGATTTGACTGTTATTATTAGAAACTATATTTCATATAATGTAAAATAAATAATTATGAGTATATATTATACCTAGTCTACTGAGAACATAATTGGAATAAGAGACTTCAGAGCATTTAACAATTATAAACTAAAATTTATTATGTTTGAAAGTAGAAATTTCAGCATTTTATATAATAAACATTTCCCAGACTAAAACATGTAAGATATGAATCTGAAAATTTAGAATGTTAATATCATCTTCATTCTGAGCAGAATTTCCCCTTTTTACTTTGTAACTTACTTGCCCTTATATGGTTGCATGGAATTTCTTTCCCTATCCAACTATCCAGAAAGTGTAGGCGATATTAGACATTCGCTAAGCAATTTTGGTATTTTACTAATTAATTGATAGATAGAAACGGAGTTATTTAAGTTAGCATCAAATGATATTTGGTGTTAATCCAGTAGGGTTCATAAACAGGTAAATGCAAATCATTTCTGCAGTTTATCTTGTTGTTCAAGCCAATTAATTCCTCTAAGGATAGCTACATGTCTGGAGCTATTTTAAGCCAATTCAGCACTTTCTCCTAAAATTGCAGGTGTCAACTATCCAGCATTAAAATATTGCTTTCAAATGGGACTAGAAAGGAGGTATGCTGAAAGTGAGTGAATTTTAAATAAACAGTGTTGATTTTACCACCCTGCTTCATTTTTTAGCTTGGTAATTACATTCAGACATAAAATACACATAAAAATAAGAGTTTTGTTGCTCTTATTGTTGTTAACCAAATTGTGTGGAATTAGACGGGTCTCTGTTCTGGGTTTCCTAGTTGTGCATTTCCTTATGGGCATCTTAGGAAGTGCAGAACACTAATAATTTTGTGCTTGTGCTAGTGTTATAGCTCCATGAGAAGAAATAGTGGCCTTGATGTTTCAAAATCACTTTGCAGTCATTAGGTGGTATTGAGATTATATCACTGTGAGAGCTTTTGGCTAACAAGGAGGAAGAATGATGACCAGAATTTATATAGTTTTCCAGATTTGCACTGAGACAATTTTCAATGAGCAATTTTATCTTGAAGAAGTAGAGAAAAAGCTACCAGAAAAACATCCATCAGAGGAGTTAATTTGTGGGATAGAGAAGAACAGTTTGAAATGAATTTCAAAAATTCCAAGTAAAATTCTTTCTATTCAAAATAATTTTAACTCTTTTGACTTTAATGAAAGAACCTTGGTCATAGAGGAGTTAAGCTGCTCATTTCATAACAGTGACATCTATATGTGTGAAAGGTGTGCTTAAAAAGAAGTACTTCATAATGGAAAGAAAATTTGGAAATGATTGGAAGAATTCCTTCTGTAAATAATTCAAAGAATTATCATGATCTAATATATATGTATATATTAGCTTAAAATCCATTTACAAGTCTTCAAATTGTTACATTAATAGTTTCTATCAATGATTTTGAAATTTTCAAAAAATTATATGTTTCTCACATTTAAACATTTTCTTGAAATCGGAAAATTTTGTTCTATATGTATTTTCTAAAATCATATGTGATCAAATAACTTTTAATTATAATGGCTTCTCACTGGTCTTGGGAGTAACACTGCCTTGTTGATGATGCTTTTAGACTTTCACTAGCATATTACGCATATTCTCCCCTCCAATAGACTGTTGTTGCCCATGTCCAGGACCTTACTTAGACCTGAGTTCAAGGTTGACATCCAATAAGTATCATTTGCCTAATTTTCTGACATGCAAAGTACTTCTTACAGTCCACTACAACGGTGAATTTTATTCTTTTATAGTATCTACTACATTTGTAATTTCACGTAAACATACCTGGTAAAATCCTCTCATGATACTATAAGCTGCAGAAAGAGCGGGTATAAGAACATTATGATATTCTAACCACTATTTATAAAAGCTGATAATTTTAGACTAATGAAAATAAAATAAAAAATCCACAAAAATGCTAGTGAATTTATAATTATTTTAAAAGTGTTAAATATTTTATTGAGATAAAATTTTACATACCAATCCTAAAATATTGAAGGCTAAACATTAGTTGCATAGACTAATTGAGGTTACTTTCAAAAAGTGCATAAAATAAAAATCCAAAGGTAAAGTATGTGTTCATCAGAAATTTTAATATTTTTTACAGTAAGTCCAGGAATATGGATTCTTGAAAGACAAACACATCTCATTGTCAATGTTATTTCACAACCTTGCTTAAGTTAGTTGACAGCAGAAAGATTTAAATATATGCAGTGTAGTATCTAGAACAATAACAGTTTCTAGGATTAACTTCATTTCTAATGTATTTGAATTCTGGATAATTTCTTTTTTAATTTCAGCTAATAGTCACCTCTAATTCATAGTACTTTCTGTTGCATATTATTTTTCTGATATTTTGTCAGCTACTTGCTTACATGTTCAAGACATCCAATAGTTTTTCTGTTTCTTGGGTTTAATTCAAAAATGTATTCTGTAACACCATCTAATGTCATATGAACTCTCAACACACACTTCCTGCCAAACAGAACCTTGTAACTTATCAATGAATGAAAATATGCAAACCACTGTAAGCATATTGTATAAATATTTTAGAGAGTTGATATGTTTCAGATATTAAGCAAATGGACAGGTCCTGTTGGTGAAAACGAGTTTGTCTCATATGATACATACCAACCCCCATCCTAATATCATTACAATTAATTTTGAAAAATTCTGCTATTTAATCAGATTTGACAATGTTGTGACATTTCCAAAAATCTGTTTGGAAGACATTGGCTTCTGCAACTCCTGTGACCACGTGGTGCCTATTTGAACACATTTCGGCAGCAGATTTCTGTTGGCATCTTGGCAGTTGTTGACCTCAGAGCTTTACTCTACTGCTGGTACAGATGTCACTGTGTTCTTGCCAAGATTCTTTATGGTGTGCTAAAAATAGCACAAAACTTTCTCTGCTTCTAAGCATCACATGTATAAAGGAATGGATCCTCCCTGTATTCATTTGCATATATATTGTAAAACAAGTGAAAATCACACATATATTCAATGGAAACCAGGACAGTTATGAAGTCCATCATATGACTTTATGTACATACACAAAGAATACATTTTCCATGATAATTCCTGTGTAATGCTTCAGTTTAGCATAGTAGAAATACTTGTTCCTTGAATGCTTCTTCCAGTTCCATTTTCAGTTGTGCAAGTCCTGTTTCAATTCAATACTTGCAAGAATATAGGAAAATGCACAGGGAGTCTACTCTCATCTTATGTGAAAACAAGGTTCCTGCCAACCAAGTTCCTCTAAGATGTCCCCCATCCTTTGTGGAGACTTGGGAGCTCAGCATGATTCTGATCACCAAGAAAGCTTTTCTTTGTTTACTCTCTACTTTTATCCTTCCTCCTTAATAATACTTCCAGACAGATTTTAATTTAAAGTAAACTAACATAAGGCTTTATTTCTTATTTGTGCCCTAATTAAAATAGTCAAAGACTGGAAGATTTTAAAGTGTGATATATCAGAGTCATCCATCCTTTTAAGATGTTCTGAGCTATGTCCTAACCTCCTTGTATTCTTCTCTATTTAGTTGATATCAGAAAAACAAAGTTTCTTTCTTCTTTTCTTTGATTCTTGTTCTTCTGTAGAGATACAAAATAAAGAACTTAAATAAATACAAATCTTATCCTGTGTAAGTGCTGATATTTATGAAAATGAAGCAATATGAGGAGAGATAATTGAATGAAATTAAAAACTTGACTGCATCATCTGGGAGTTCACTGCAGTAGGACTTGTCCTTCCCAGACCTGCATAATGAATGACATACCAACATTCCCCCACAGACTACCTAGGAATGCAGGAAAGATGGGAACTTTTCTTGGAAACCTTTGGGTCTAAAGCTGGATAAGTGAAGGGAAATGCCCATATCAGTGGGGTGGACTGAAGAGAGGTAACTTTATGTTCCATAGAGGCCTGAATGCCCACAAGAGTAGACAAGCCAGAGTGAGCCCTGGGGTCCAAAGAAGCATATGGGTGGGAGTTGGAAGGGAGGAAGGGAAGCTTGTATGAATACTCAATATGCTTGAAAAGTAGAGAAATTAAAAATTAATAAACTAATAGCAACTGTTAAAACATTTGAAAGGACAGTTAGTACGAGTAAGTGGCTAACTTTAAGAAAGACAAGGATTTTCTAATTGGTGTCAACACAAAGAGGAGGATGAAAACCAGTACGGACCCAGAGTCTTCTTATGGTTCACATGAACCCCTTACTAGAATTGGCACAAGACTCAGCATATGAAAGAGAAACAAATTTCAATAAAAAATTGAAATAAAAATTTAGAAATGAATAGAAACTAGTAGTTAAAAGATTTTCCTGACCTAAAACAAATATTTTTTTTTGGAAATTTTGGACAATTATATCAGTATTAACTTTTCTTGGAATAGTTTCATTCATTTTCCCATCTGGTAGTGTTATTCATTTCATTTTTCTTCCAGTTGATCCACCATATTGTGGGTAGTGCTATTCATTCAGGAATTTTCCTATGTCAACATTGCTATTAAAATAATCCTAGACATGATCAGGTTGCAAACTTAATCTAAAGAATCTCCCTCACGTGGGTCTGGAGAATTGCCTCATCAATGTCATGGTGACAATTATCAGTAACCACCACAAAAACTATAAAACTTTTAGAAAAAATCATACCAGAAAATCTTGAAAAGCTACGTTATGATCAAAAACTTGTTAGAATTTGAACAAAAGAAAATGAAGGTTAAATGTTGAAAACAAAATAAACATGTTTGGTCTAGGAAAAACATTATGAAGAAAATGAACAGAAAGGCAGCAAATATTGCCACCACTTATGCAAAGAGTGTTAGTGTCTTGAATATATGAAGAACTCTCAAAGCTCATTGTTATAAGTCAAACAATTCAATTAGTAAGTGGTAAGAGACAAAAGGAGAGAGTTTAACAAAGAGAATCTACAGATGGCAAATAAGCATATGAAAAGTAATTGAACATCACAGCTACTAAGCACATGCAAATTCAAAGAAGCTATGATATCACTGCAGACCTATCAGGAGGGCCTGCAAAATAGTGAAAAGAAGAAAGTGACTACATAGATAGTTTGTGCAAAGTCATTATAATAGCATTTGACCATTTATTTTGAATATAAACATATAATTACCATATGACCCAGCATTTAGACTTAGACATTTATCTCAGAGAAATGAAAATGTATGCTCATAAAAAAACTATTACATAAATGTATGTAGCACTTTAATTTTTAGTAATTATAAAATGGAAACAATCAGATGTCCCTCAATTGGTAACAGTTGAAGCTATAATATGTTTCTGTTACATAATACTTTTCTACTAATTAACAAGGAATAAATTATTAATACAAGTGAAAACATGGACAAATCTTCAGGAAATTTAAGTAGAAATAAAAAGTTACTTTATGATAAATTCTTCGTGATCTCTTTCCTGTAATATTATTTAAAATGTCAAAATAATTGAAATGTAGAGCTCGTCTCTTTATTTCCTGTCATAAAGAAGAGTTGATAAGCGTGATAAAAGCAGGAATATTTGTTAAAAGTAATGTCAGATTTTTTGTTTTGATCAAAAAGTTCTATCTCAACAGTACTGTTGTCAATATTATTTTTATTTTATTGCGTATTTGTTTTAGACAGTCTCATTGAAACCAGCCAAGTATAGCAGTCACAATGTGATCACAGGGGTCTTTTTTTATTTTAATACATTTTTTATTATTATTTCAGCTAATACAAACTTAATAGGTACACCAGTTCCCTCCCTCCCTCCTCCTCCCCCCGAACCCCCTGCTCTCCCTCTCCTCACCCCAACCGCCCCATCCCCCCGTGCCTCCCGCCCCAATTCCCAGAGTCCTTTCTTGTGCATGCCTGACTCTCCTCTGGGCCCTCCTCTCCGATGACATACAAGGACCCAGTGGCATTTCCCCGAACCCTTTCCTGTGTTCCCCTTAAGCATAGGAACACTACTGTGGCTGCCAATCCCTTGCCTCCAAGGATCTTGGTGCCTTTAGCAGATGCTAGACTTTGTGAGGTCAATAGTGTGTTTGACATTACGCCGGGCATGCAATGTCCAATTATGATTGCTTCGGCCCTAACTTGTATGGAGTATCTTGCAAATCATTGCTCTTCCCATCCTTGTGCTCTTACAATCTTACCGCCCCCTCTTCCGCAAATGTCCCTGAGCTTCAGGATGGGGAGAGATTAGTCTGGCCTAGTTCTATGTGGTTGATATAGAGTCTCTGAAGTTCTGGATAGTGGATCGTTGATTTTCTTTTGCAGTTTTGTTGCTCCTGCAATGCCCTATACTCCATCGTGATGGGCACTGTATGTCACCCCCTGGCCAGAGACAGAAAGTTGTTACACTGGAGTCTTATAATAAAAGCCCATTCAAGGGTAGATGTAATACTTATACCCAAAAGTGGAATCGCAGGGTTATATGGCATTTGGCAATGGGAGGGAGTCAATCACCCATTTGCAAAATGGTTACTTTTTAATCTGCCGGATTATATCCCCTCCCCTTCTAGTGAGTTCATACTCCCTTAGTTGTAAATGATCAGGAACGAATTGTGAACTTAACCAGATGTCACATTAATTTCTTGCAGTCCTTGATGGAGGCCTATTTTCTCTACTGTAACATGGTCACTTCTCTCCTTGTTTCTGGTGTGGCCCTCCAACCCCATCCCTCCTGTTCATAATCCTTGCAATAACTGTAGGTAATACATAGATTTACCTATGAGTGTTTCAAGATGGGCTGGGTGGGTCGTGGTATTAGGAGCCACCTATTAGGGAGTACATATGGTGCTTAATTTTCTGGGTCTGGGATACTTCACTTAATATAATTGTTTCTAATGACATCCATTTCCCAGCAAATTCCAGTAATTCATCATTTTTCATGGCTGAGTAGTACTCCATTGTATAGATGTACCACAGTTTCCTTATCCACTCCTCAACTGTTGGACATTTGGGTTGATTCCATGTCTTTGCTAATGTAAACAGTGCTGCTATGAACATAGTCGTGCTTGTGCTATCGAGGTGAACCTCTACTGTATGGGAGGTTATACCCAAAAGTGGAATCGCAGGGTCATATGGCATTTCAATCTTTAATTTTTTTTATTATTATTATTTATTCAACTGTGCGCATGTGCGTGTCTGTGTGTGTGTGTGTGTGTGTGTGTGTGTGTGTGTGTCTGTGTATGTGTAGACCCACGGACGAACTCACAAACCACCATGGACACCTCCACCTCCTTCTGCCCCGGGATTCACAGGCTCCGCCCTACCAGGGCCAGAAGCGCAGGCTGTCCCCGCTTCCGCCTGGCGTCTATACGTGGGATCTGGGATCCGAACTCAGGACCCTCCGCCTGCAAGGCAGAGGCTTAACCCCTGAGCCACCTCTCCAGCCCGGCATTTCAATCTTAAATTCGTTTAAGAATCTCCAGAGGCTCGCCAGGGTGGCTGTATGAGCCTGCACTCCCACCAACAATGTAGGAGAGTTCCCCTCTCTCCACATCCTCTCTAGCATTTGTTGTTGTTTGTCTTGTGGATTTTTGCTATCCTGACAGGGGTGAGATGATATCTCAAGGAAGTTTTGATTTGCATTTCCCTGATGGCTAAAGAAGTGGAGCATTTTTTAAGATATTTGTTAGACATTTTAATTTCATCCCTGGTAAAATTTCTTTCAGTTCCAGGGCCCATTTTTTAATTGGGCCATTTGTTTCCTTGATGTTTAGTTTCCTAAGTTCTTTGTGCACTCTGGACAGTAGAGCTCTGTCAGATATGTGGTTCGTGAAGATTTTCTCCCATTCTGTGGGTTGCCTTTGAGCTCGTGTTACAATCTCTTTATCTGAACAGAAGCTCTTTAATTTCACAAGATCCCAACTGTTGAGAGTTGGTAGCAGTGACTGTGCCATTGGATGTCTGTTTAGGAAATGTTGGCCTAGCCCAATCAGCTCGAGGGAGTTCCCTATCCTTTCAACTATGGTTTTTAAAGTCTCTGGCCTTAAATCAAGGTCCTTGATCCATTTGGAATTAAGTTTTGTACATGGTGACAAGTATGCGTCCAGCTTTAATCTTCTGCATGTGGAGATCCAGTTTTGCCAGCACCATTTGTTGAAGATGCTGTTCTTTTTCCATTGGATTCTTTGGGCCCCTTTGTCAAAGATCAAATGGCTGTATTTTTGTGGGCTTATATCTGGGTCTTCAACCCTTATCCATTGATCTGTGTGTCTATTTTGGAGCCAGTACCAGGCTGTGTTTATAACTATGGATTTGTAATATAGACTAAGGTTCGGTATGGTAATACCTCCAGCAGTGTTTTTGCTATCCTGGGTCTTTTGTGTCTCCATATGAATTTTGAGATTGTTTGGTCAACCTCTTTAAAGAATTGCTTTGGGATTTTGATTGGTATAGCATTGAATTTGTATATTGCCTTTGGTAGGATGGTCATTTTTACGATGTTGATTCTGCCAATCCAGGAACATGGGAGGTCTTTCCACCTTCTGATGTCTTCTGCAATTTCTTTCTTTAGGGTTTTAAAGTTTTCGTTTTAAAGGTCTTTTACCTCCTTGGTTAGGTTTATACCAAGATATTTCATTTTTTTAGGGGCTATAGTAAATGGGATTGTTTCTCTCAAGGCTTTTTCACTTCTTGCATTCTGGGCATATAGGAAGGCCTCTGATATTTGCACATTTATTTTGTATCCTGCCACTCTGCTGAATTTTTCAATTAGTTCCAGGAGCTTTCTGGTGGAGTTTTGGGATCACTCAGGTGTAAGTTCATGTCATATGCAAATAGGGATAGCTTGACTTCTTCCTTGCCGATTTGAGTCCCTCTTATGTCCCTTTCTTGTCTTATGGCTTCAGCTAAGACCTCAAGTACAATAGTGGTGAGAGTGGACAGCCTTGTCTAGTTCCTGATCGAAGTGGGAATGCTTCCAATTGTTCCCCATTGAGCATAATCCTTGCTGTGGGCTTGTTGTATATAGCTTTTATTATATTGATAAAGGTTCCTTCCATTCCTACTGTCTCTAGCGTTTTGATCATAAAAGGCTGTTGGATCTTGTCAAAAGCTTTTTCTGCATCTATCAAGAGTATCATGTGGTCTTGGACTTTGGACTGGTTTACATGATGAATTACATTTATTGATTTGCGTATATTGAACCAACCTTGTGTGCCAGGGATGAAGCCTACTTGGTCCCCGTGAATAATCTTTTTAATATGTTTTTGAATACGATTTGCTAAAACTTTGTTGAGAATCTTTGCATCTGTGTTCATCAGAGAGATCGGCCTATAGTTTTCTTTTTTAAGTGAGTCTTTATTAGGTTTTGGGATTAAAACGATATTAGCTTCATAGAAGGAATTTGGTAATGTTCCTTCCTTTGCTATTTGATGGAACAGTTTAAGGAGTATTGGTATTATTAACTCCTTAAATGTCTGGTAGAACTCTGTGCTGAATCCATCTGGTCCAGGACATTTTTTGGTGGGAAGATTCAAGATTACTTCCTCAATTTCCTTATATGTTATAGGGCTATTTAAATAATTCACAACATCCTGATTCAATTTAGGTAAGTTGTGTTTACTTAGAAATTCATCCATCTCTTTTGTGTTGTCAAACTTCACAGAGTATAAGTTTTTGAAATATGATGTTATAATTCTCTGGATTTCTTGGGTATCAGTAGTGATAACTCCATCTTCATTTCTATATTTGTTAATTTGGATTTTCTCTCTCTTGCTTTTGGTTAATTTAGCTAGGGGTGTATCAATCTGATTGATTTTTTTCAAAGAACCAGCTTTTTGACTGGTTGATTTTTTCTATCATTTTCTTAATCTCGATTTCAGATATTTCTCCCCTTATTTTGCTAATCTCCTCTCTTCTACTACTTTTGGGATCAGATTGCTCTAGTTTCTCTAAAGCTTTAAGCTGCATTGTTAAGTTGTTTATTTCTGATGTTTCCATTTTTTTGATGTAGGCATTAAGAGCTATGAACTTACCTCTTAGAACAGCTTTCATTTTGTCCCAGAGATTTTTGGTAAGTTGTATTTTCGTTATCATTCACTTTCAGGAAATCTTGAATTTCCTCTTAATTTCTTCCTGAATCCAGTTCTCATTCAGCATCATATTGTTAAGTTTCCAGGAGTTAGTGTATTTTCTCTTGTTTGATGTGTTGTGGATGTCCAGCTTTAGGCCGTGGTGGTCTGATAGGGCACAGGTTAGAATTTCAACTTTTTTGTATATGTGTAGATTCGTATTGTGGCCCAATATGTGATCTATTTTGGAGAAAGTTCTGTGTGCTGCTGAGAAAAATGTGTATTCTTTGGTGTGTGGATGAAAAGTTCGATAGAGATCTGTAAGGTCCATTTCTTTCAGGGTTTGATTAAGTTCCAAAGTGTCTGTGTTAAGCTTTTGACCTGTTGATCTATCCCATGTTGAGAGGGCGGTGTTGACATCCCCAAGAATTATCGTTTGGGGGTTGATTTCTTGCTTTAGGAGCTGTAAGGTTTTCTTAATGAATGTGGAGGGGCCCGTATTGGGTGCATTTATGTTCAGTATTGTGAAGTCTTTCTGGTGAATTGTACCTATGACTAAAATGTAGTATCCATCTGTGTCTCTTATAATTTTCTTTGGTTTGAAGTCCACTTTGTCTGGTAGCATAATGGCTACCCCTGCCTGTTTTCTGCTTCCATTCACTTGTAGAGTTGTTGGCCAGCCTTTTATTTTTAGAGCGTGCCTATCTTTTGTGGTGAGATGGGTTTCCTGCAGGCAGCAGATTGATGGATTGTGATTTTTAATCCAAGTTTGTAATCTGTGTCTCTTGATCGGTGAATTAATTCCATTAACTATTTTTAATTCCAGCCATTTATTATGTTTAGTAGTTTTTATAAGTATATTGCTTCGCTTTTAATGGTGTTATACTTGCCTTCTGTTCTCCTGGATAGGCCTTTTTTTTTCTTCACGCTTGAGTATCATTTCTAGCATTTTTTGAAGACCTGGTTTGGTGGACATGTATCCCTTCAAGTTGTCTTTGTGCTGGAAGATTTTTCTTTCTCCCTCAATCATGACGGATAGTTTTGCAGGGTAAATCAGCCTGGGTTGACATTTTTGCACACTCAATACTTGAAGTATGTCTCTCCAAGCTCTTCTTGCTTTTACTGTTTCGACTGAGAAGTCATTTGTTATTTTAATAGGTTTACCTTTAAAAGTGACTTGTTTTTTCTCCCTTGAAGCTCTCAGCACCAGTTCTTTATCTTGAATGTGGAGTGTTTTAACTATTATTTGCCGTGGCGTGCTTCTGTTTTGGTCATATCTGTTTGGGGTGCAGAATGCCTCTTGTATATGGATGGGCCTCTCTTTTTTTAGATGAGGAAAGTTTTCCTTGATGATCGTTTGAAAAATTTCCTCAGGGGTGGTATTTTGAGATTCTTGCTCTGGTATTCCATGAATACACATGTTAGGCTTCTTCAGGATGTCCCATATCTCTTGGATATTTCTCTCAAGTATCTTTTTGGCTTTAACAACCTCTTCCATTGAGCTGGTTAGTAGTCCCACTTTGTCTTCAAGGTCTGAAATTCTGTTTTCTGCTTCGTTAGTTCTGTTGATAAGACTCTCTGTGGAGTTCTGGGTTGAATATAGCTTGTCTTGTAGCTCAGTTTTAAATTCTCCTTCAGTCTGTTTTAACTGCTCTATGCCAGTTTTTGTTTCTTGCACTGTTTTTCTCAACTCCTCCAAATGTCTGTTGTGTTCCTCTTCAAAGCGATTGATTCGATTATGTAATTCCTCCCGCATTTCCTCTTTCATAGTATTGAACGTGGTATTGATCATATTTTGAAAGTCGTTATCCTGAGTCAGGCTTTCTTGGCCTTTTTCCATGGGTATGTTCTGGTTGGAGTCTAACATGGGATTAATTTCTTCAGTGGGAAGTTTGTTTACTGGAGTGTTGCTTCTCATGGATTTGCACTTTGACTTTGGCATTGTCATTTTAACTCTTAAGATCTTTCAATTTCACTAAACTGAATTATTTGGCCTGGGGTTCTCGGGGTGGGCAGGGACGGAGCTTACCTAGGTTGCGGATGAGGCCCGGCTGGACTGCACGCGTTTCCCGGCCTAGGTCGCGGGTTGAGGCCCGGCTGGACCGCGTGCACGCGTCCCGACCGGGGGAGTGGGGTGGGGAAAGGGAGGATGGGGGCGTCGGCGTGAAGCTATTTTTCACAGGGGTCTTAAAATCACAGTAATCATCTTTCCTCAGATTTCTAAGAGCTGAGATTATAGGCCTATGTCACCATGCTAAGTCATTATTAATGTATGGTATGTTAACACTGCATTGCAAGTTGTAAGGTTTGTGAAAGATGAAAATCCGATGAGAGTTCTCCACATTACTTCTTGCAACTATTGAAGAATCTATGATTATTTAAAAATTTTTAATAGTGTAAAGAAAGGAAAACATCAAGACAACTAAAATTACTAATGGTACAGATATTTAAAATTTTGTTTTCAACAAAATGGCTTTAATTTGAATGCCAGTCAGCTAGACAGGAACACATAAGCAATGACATTTCAGTATCAGGTAATTCCCCATTGTGGACTACAATTAGTACTGTGACAGATCAAAAATTAATTTTGCTAAGATTCATCCACACAATCCAATTTATGAAGTCCTTAAAGTGTAGAAAAGTATCCACATTTTCTGCAATAATTTGTCCATCACTAAAAATCTTTCTCCTTTATTTCTAAGACTTGATTCTATAGAAAAAAATTTCATCTTGCAAGTATAAATGAAAACATTTATGCAGTTGAACTTATACCTAAAAGATAAGAAATTGGGGTTGTCTTAAGAGCTACAGTCCACATTAAGTTTTATTTAGATATTTTCAGGTGAAATAAATGAACATATAATTGACTTGAGGCACAGATATGTGAGTTCCAGGATGGTGCAGCCATTCACTTGTTCCTCTGTTCAATACTTTCTAGATTACAGCAAAAGGGTCAGTGCTTTCCACAGCAAATATTATAGGTTATTAATCTTCAGTGCAGGAAGCAGCCTTTCTATTCAAAATGGGAATCTGGAGAAATAAAACAACAGTGATTCTTGATACAGATCTCGGCAAACCAAAGGACCTTCCTTTGTTCTGATGAGTGGTTCCCAAGGACGTATGGTGCCAGACACTTAACAGTCATGGAAAGTCAACCTTAGGCAGTGGCTCATATTTTTTTTTTAATTTTTGTCTCACACTGATGATGATTAAAGATATGGAAATATTGGAGTTAGCAGAGCGAAAATAAGAGTTTTATTAAATAAATTCTTTATTGGAAATGCACAAAGAAAATGTAATGTATGTGTGATCTTCTGAAGCAATAGCTTTTTTAACTCAAAATAATTTTAAATAATGCTAAACTACAAAGCTAATTTGAAAAACTATCAATCATAATCAAAGCAATAATTCAATCATGAATTTCTTTTTATTAAAATGATCTAATAGCAGCAAGTACTTAGTGATTTTATTCATTAACTCTCCACATAAACACATGTGAAACCAAAGTGTTACAATTCCTTGTTACTAACCAGTAAGTCAACTTCATTGACTCTTTTAACCATTATATTATATCTTTTCATTTTGATTGTTAGAAACCATTCTTAGTTTTCAGCTTAGGTAAATAACAACAGATGTCAAAATAAAATTAGCCTTTCCAAGATTTAACACCTGTTGCAAACAGTTTTCAAAACTGCATTAGATATTAATGATAGATCCACAAAAGTTAGTACTCTAGAAGACATTGGGGAAAATAAATTCCACAGAAGTTTCAGCTTTTAATATTACCATATGTTGAAGTTTTATAAATCCAAAACCATTAAGTAAATATGGAATGATAACTCTTTATAATACATAGAATTTCTTATAGACATTATCAGTGAATGATGGTGCTTTCTTCATTGTAGATGAATTGTTACATTCATCTGTAGGGAGGAACGGACAATGATTGTGCCACAGAAGCTTCCATACAGAGAGGCTCCTTGGACTCCTCCTGCTAAGCATACAAATCTCATGAGACTCCAAATGTCGCGAGACTACGCCTTCTCCAGAGCAAAGACAGTTGGTGATGTTAAACTGCCTGGCTGAGAGGAACAATGCGGACAGGACAACTCAGCAAACACTCACGCTGGGACTTATGGGATGTCAGGTGGAGTATATAAGCAGCCTAATACTTAAAATAAATGAGCCGCAAGCTTGAGAGCCTACAAACCTGAGAACCTGCTTTGCCACTCACCTGACTCCTGGAGTCTGTGCTGTTGACTCCCTGCCAGCTTATCCCCGCCCCCAAGGGTCTCCGTGAGCCCCCATTACACTGTTACACTGTTATATCTGTAACAGTTACATTGTTACATCTGGCACCTCAATGTGGGGCTTCCACGGTGGCCCTTTCCTCCTCTTGGCACCAGAGAGGAGCACTTTGCCCCCTTTGGCAGTTGTTGGCCCCTTTGTGTTTTTGTCTTCATGACAGGTGAGCGTGAAGGTCCCTTTCCCTTTCTCTGTGTTTGTCTGTCTACTGATAGAGTGGATACAGCCATGGCCTAAAAACTACGGAAGTTTCCCACTATATGTCCTTGTCTTGTCTGTTCCTTTTTAGTCTTGTCTCTGTTTTAGTTTTGTCTCTGTTTAAAAGAAAAAAAATAACCTGTAACACTTCAAGTTGAAATTCTTAAAGGATATTAGTAACTGAAATGAGCCTAAACTCCCATTTTGGTAAGTTCTGTTTATCTTTACTTACCTAAAAGTTATGAACACATAAATAGACACTTCATAAAAGCAAACCAAATCTCATGGTCATAGTTTCTCATTAAGACCAAGACATTATGATGTAATGCCTTTGACATAAACAATGATCATATTTACAGAAGAAACATTATAGATGCTGATGTCTCAGGTTCTATCAAATGCTTTTAATTATTGATGAAAGAGACATTCTTATGAAGATTAAAATTATTGTAGTAATTGCTTAAATTTTCATTGGGGAAAGTTAAATGAGAGATATTCTATTTTATTTGACTAGACCATTTGGTAGCATTTGGTCTCTAGGCCAATTATTATTGTAATGGGCCAAAACAATAATTTCTACCAGCATTATAACAAGCCATACAGAAATATTCATCTCTAAGACTATCATTAACTTAGGCTGAATCCATACTCCTTGGAGAAAATTACTGGTTTTCTCTAAAACACAAGAGTAGGTTTAACAGTTTTATTTATCACAATAGGATTGGCTTTGGTTTTTCTTTGCCTTTTTATTCATAGTTCAGAATTATGTTAGAGAATAACATTTCACCCAACTTTGGTCCATTTGCTTCATTTCCTGACTCTAGAGAAAGATGTTTGACCAAAAAGGCTGATGGAAGGTATTTTTGAGGCTATTTCCAAAGGAATTTTTAAAAAGTTGCTCTTACTATACAGGAGAAGCAAAGATCTTTCAGTGCTATCTTTAATAATAAAGATTGGTTTGAATAAGAGGTAGGCAAAAGAGGTAACCAAGATTCGGACAGGTAATGTCCTATTTCCTTCATTTGAACAAATGGATCTAGTCGTAGGTGGATTGGAAGGTAATACGAATTTGACAATAACATAAAGTAATAAATTCTACTTTTGGTTGTTAATAAAAAATAATAATAACCTCCACAGATGGAATCCTCACTCAGTGCCTAGGGGAAAAAGGCATTACTTATGTCCTCCCCAACCCCAGCAAGATGCAGCTGGGTGAATTCTTGGGACTCTTACTCCCCTGCCTCGGGATCCTGTCACACTGCTATGGCAAGGGACCCTTATTAACCTTATTAACCCGGGGCCAAGGATATGCTTGTGTCTTCCCTCAGGATTCCACTTTGCCAACATGAGTGCCAGCTTGAGATGTAAGACTGGCAACAGAGATTGTGAAGCCTTCCCCGGAACCAGATTTTTAAAATGAGTAAATCTGTGACCACTTCAATATTTTTTTTTATTCCGTTGCGGGCTGATTTTTTTTTTTTTCATTTCTGTTGTGCACTGATTTTTTTTTTTCATTTCTGTTACGTGCTGAATTTTTTTTACATTTCTGTTGCGTGCTGATTTTTTTTTGGCATGCCATTTTTAAATACATATATGCATACTTATTTTTGATAACATCTAAGGCTTTAGCTACTTATGTTCTATATCGATCACAATTGATCCAAACCTAGAATATGAACTCCATTTGGGAGAGAGAAGAAAATAATAAGGGCATGCTCTCATAGTTTATATCACTTGTATCACACAGTATACTTACATTAAATGTAGATTGCTGATTTATTATCTTGCTATTTTATATTGAATGGGGTTCAAAAGATATTCATAATTGAAAAGCCATCTTCTTTGATCCCTCCAGTGAACCTCATGTAGAGAAACTTCAAGGAGATAATTCACAGGCATGTCCACCCTGGTGATAGAACCAACAAGTAAGAATGGGCCATGTGAATTATATGATACCCAGCATATGTTAAAGAATATTAAATAATACTATTTTAAGCAAATAATACACACTATAAAACATCCTTTTGAATTAGAAAATACATTCTGCCTACTCTTTAGTAGCTCAACTTTATATAGACTTGCTGTATGCGATAGTTTTCTGAGTGATTTTCATGTGCTGTGTTTTTTATCCCTTCAATGAACCATGAAGTACTTACCTTCACACAATAGATCCAAGATTTTATCAGACATTTGTTTGGTCTTTAAAATCGAATTTTTTTTTATTTGTTCAATTGTGTGTGTGTGTGTGTGTGTGTGTGTGTGTGTGTGTGTGCGCGCGCGTGTAGAACCACGGGCGAGTTTGGGAATCACCATGGACCGCCTCTGCCTCCTCCTTATTTACTCTGCTCTGGTATTCACAGGCTCTGCCCTACCAGGACCAGAAACACTGGCTGCCCCTGCTTCAGCCCGGGGTCTATATGTGGGGTCTAGGATCCAAACTCAGGACCTTCCGCCTGTAAGGCAGAAGCTTAACCCTTGAGCCACCTCTCTGGCCCCTAATGGAATTCTTAATTGCTGCACTACATATATATTTTTCCTTGATGTTATTATATTTATTATATTATATATACCTCAAATGCCCTTTAATGGGTTTAGTTTAGAAAGTTATCTTTCTTTATGACAAAAATAAATTTAACACATATATGACTTCAAATCTCAGTTTCAAAGTTAACATGATAAAAATTTTTATCAAGTTCATATTGTACATTAAGTGGTCTAAATACCAGCCTTTAAGAGACTTTAGGCTACATTTCTGCACATCTTACCCAGTAAGTTATTTGAAAGAACAGTACAGAATCTAAAAATCACACTTTTCTTCTTCTATTATTGAGAAGACAAAAGTAGAGAAAGAAAAATCAAACAAATACAAAGGTAGTAGAGGGTTTTAAAATATTCAGAAAGAAACAAGCAAAGGTCAGTGAAGACTAATGAGGTAAAGAGGGCCTAATGACAAGATCAGCATGCAAAGATTGATGGACCCTTTTTCTGTTCTCGCCAAAAGCAATCAGTAAGAAAGGAGATTAAAAATAAAAACAAAAGAAATCAGCAAGCTTATAGAATTGTTTGGAAAGTATGTTGTGAAAAAAAGTCCACAATTATTGTAGTTTCTGAAATACTCCTTTGGTAGGTATATTATACCAATGGCCTTAGATAGTTCTTAAGTGTTTTCATGTACATTTTACTAATCAGTGCAACTTTCAAACAATTGGCAACCTATGGCAAAGGTTAGTCAAAGTCACTAGAACTTCTTCATAAAGGAATTTTACTCTCTGAAGTGAACTTTCATTTCTGCAGACAATTATTTTAACACAGTTTTTAATCCCTATGTTTTAAAGTTCATTTTAAAAATTAAAAAATTTGATCTAAGATTATTTTTTCTAGTCCATAATTTTGGTTTGATTGTCATTTAATAATTATGCTGGTGGGAAACACAAACAGAAAGGAAGCTGTGACAAGTTAAGGCAACAAAAATTCCAAACCCCAGTCCCTATTATGTACATATATTAGTTTGCATATACGTATGTGTATGTATATATGTGTCTCTAGTTGCATTAATCTTTTACGTATAAACATTGGGGTTTTTGGAAGTTAATAAGCATTGGAATATTTTGGGGGGCACTAAAACTTCAAAACCACAAATTTGAAAATAAGTATTTTTAAAAATGCAAATCAGAAAATTCCAAACTAATGTATTCTTAAAATAAAGTTTTATTTAAGTCTTTCTATTAATAGCTTAAATGCCTCTTACCATACTGTAATTATGTAAAAACTCACCCTCATTTCTCTGCTTTTCAAAATGAAGTATTTAGTTTATTTTCTTTGTAGTTGTAAGGCTAGGCATAATCTTCTGCACTCGGCCTTGCAGTGTGAATGTGATAGTGGGCTTTGTTAGACAGATGCCACATCCCAGGTCATTTGCTATCACTGTGCACACTTCCACATGCTTATAGAGTTTGGAGCTGAATTATTCACTAAATATTTCAATGACATGAGTTACAAATTTCAAAATTTGAAAAATATTCTGAAACATTAAAAGATTAAGTTGACTTTTTAATTAGTAGCTAAGGTCCTATAATATTTCCTTAAGGAGGTAAAAAAGTCATTGTTCAGTTTTATTTTTTCAGCAATACCATGTAAACAGTTTCAATAAAGATTATACAAAACGTTTTTACATTACAAGGTTTATACAAATAAATATATTCACTAAAATCTTCTTTTCATGAAGGCTGAGGATGAGAACACATTTCACCTACAAAATGACAATGAATTAAGTCCTCAAATAAACCGTTTACTTATTTTTATTGTTTCAATTCCAACATGTACATGTTACTAAGGAAAGATTTTCTTCCAATTTGTGAAAATAAAAATGGCAGAACTAAGGCATTTTTTGCCTTGCGATAGGGTAGCTTTGAACTCTTGCACACTTCATTATCCTTGAAACATACAGTCCAGTTTCTTCACATCTAGAATTCACATTCTAGCGATTATCATTTAAGTACATTAATTGGTTATGCTGTAATTTCTGGCTAGACTCATGTGAACAAAGATCTGTTACTGATGGCTCTCTCACAGGTTTATTCCCTTTTGTGTAGTTGGCTCAGAGATTCCCTCCAGATTTTTCTATCATCACCTACACAGCTCTCCCACTGGCTATAAAATACTGCAGCAGCTTGTAGGTAATTGATCAGACAAGTGAACTGTAAAATATTCATTTTCTACTTCAACAGCCAGATAAATCTCTTGGGAAGAGGATGAAAATATTGCTTATGCACATCAGGGTCGGTAGAGTAATAGCAAGGTTGCTGATAAGCAGGGGTCCACTACAGAGCTAATACTTAATTCGGTGCCTTGTCAGAGACAGAGCAAACAGTCTCCTTTTGCCTGAAGCTACAAGTCTCATTATATACTGAACCCGAGGCGTCAACATCAGTGCCCCAGTCATGTTGCTCAAAGGACGAAGCTTCCTCTTTTAATTAATCAGGTTCATCTTGGCATAACATGCCAAATAGTCAATTAACACTTAGCTACTGTAACCAACATGCTAAACACTAAATTGCTAATGAAATCACAATGCAAAAAGGTAGCTGTGCAAAGGGTGATGGGATACAGTTGTGTTTTTCTTAATAGCATCTGCATTTATTTTTTCTTTGTCCTCATTGGCTGTTCTGCCAACTTTTCACGTAATTGTCAACTTATTTTAACTGAAGTTGTTAGAAGCAGAATATATGCAGAATGACTGTTATAATAAAGTACTACATAATTTTAACCGGGAATATAGCTGTAAAAAAAAACACTGAAAGGCATTTGATCTGACCTTGTCCCTATTTCCTACTTCTATCCAGTTTCTCAAGAAGTCTCAGTCAGTGAAATAAAAGCCTAAATCTGGGAGCTTAATAAAAGTATTGCTCTTAGAGTTTAGTTATACTTTCCTTTTTGCCCCTTAGCTGAATTTACTAAAGAGCAAATTCTGTAGCAGATGTGATAGTTTCTAAAATTTAATGTTCTTTATTACTTAAATTTTTAACCTTGGTTTCAAGATCATCTCTTTCTCTATCGGTTTACCATAAACAGTTTAATCAAAGAAAAGCATCTTAATAACATGCACAACTAAGGGAATGTATATGTTTCACAAAGAGATGAGACTGAATTCCAGTTTGCAGAGTAACTGTTGTCTTTAATCATATTAATCAATATTTCCATGCTAACAATGCCTCCATATTCTTTATCTGCTTTTTCCTCCATATAGGCCTAGGTATATACTATGGCTCCTAGACCTACATAGAAACTTGAAATTTATGTAATTCTCCAGTTCACAGTAATAGCAGCAGCATTCATAGGACACACCCTATGCTCACAGTCCTTATACTGAGAAGGGAAACCTTAAGGTGAAATGTCAGATTTCACACACCTTGTCTCCACAAGTATTCAAAGGGTGGAAGTCAGAAAAGCATCCTTGGCAAACATGCCCTCAACATAGATGTACTCAATATAGATTTCAGAAATTGTATTGCATGCCTTTCAAAATCCCCTTGTCTTTTGAGGGGAAACTCATGCATTTCTGTCCACCTCATCTTCTAAAGTGTAAGTATCTCACTATATCTGTCTATATCTGTCTGATCTTCTTCCTCTACTTATCTTTAATTCTCTCCCCTACTCTACTCCTGATCAGGTGGATGCTGGAGTTCATTGCCCAAATAGACTTAGAGACAGGAAATGACATGCTTACCTCTTTTTGTTTCAGGCAATCCTTAGATCTTTACTTCACAGGGTTTTTTCACTGAGACCTTTATGTTTTGTCAAATGAAGAAGAAGGGAAGCATCTCACAAACATAGTCAAGTTTTGTGCAGGAGTGCTGCATGATTGTGAGCCTTTCCTTCCCTTACCATATGCATACCCTTTTTTTGTAAAAATAAAAGCTTCGTATAATTGGATTAGAGTGTTCCTTCAGTGCTTAATGAACTGTGATAAAGTGCACCAATTTTAGACAGCAATCAGTGGTTTGTGGACTATTTTTGTTTGTCTGGTTGTTTAGTTTTGTAAGCTTTGAGTCACCCTGGTAATCCTGGGACAACAGGAGAATTTTTATTCCATATCTATGTATGTATCTAATCTGCCCTAAGAAGCTTTGTGGAAAGCCAAAAAGCAATCACAAAATGCCTGCACTTTATTCCACCTGACTTTTTTCCTTAAACAAAGGAAAATTGGAAAGATGGTTAAAAACAAGGGCTTCTTGTCTGAAAGTGAATGTGGCTCTGAGAGGCATCAGAGTCTGAATTTTCTCCAGACTGGAGATCCCCCCCTGCACTTTCTCACCTCCATGCTTCGAAGAAGCTTAATTTCAGTGCTCAGTATATGCCACCATTTTTTCTTTTTCTCTCTATGCTGTTCTCTACTCATTTATGCTATCTTTCTTTTTGTGAACCCATTGGCAGTTGGAGGAAAAGCAGTTTCAATGTTGATGCTAGCAAGCTCACTATACTCCAAGAAAGGAAATACTGAAGGTCAATCAATTATATTTTCAGCTCCATTTAATTGTCATCAAAATTGGTACAATTTCTCCACAGTAACAACAACAAAGTGACCAAATTTATGGATGATGAGATATTTGACATTGAAGCCAGAAAGCTGAAAACATCTTTGAAAGTGACACAATTCTGAAAGAAGCAGCAGAGAATGGATACTGGATTGACAGATGGATTAGTTGAAAGATTTCTGTATCATTCTTAAAAGTCCTCTGAATTTTGTCAAAGTTAAAATATCTTGTATAGTGTAAAATCCATTTTACAAATAAAAATACTGAGTGGATAAATGATGAAGACCATAAGGTAGAAATCATATAAATGCCTTTGTTAATAAGGTAGTAGAGGCACTGTTACCCCTGGCTCATTCCAAATGTTTGCCATGGATTGGTGAGATAACTCTGCAGGTAAGGTGCCTGCTTACAAACCTGGAGACCTGAGTTTGAAAGTCTCCCAGGAAGTCTACATGGCAACCCCCTTCTCTCCCAAATAAGTGAAACATTTTAAAACCCATAAAAAGCAAACATATGCCATAAATTAATTTTTCCTTGTTTCCTTTTGCTATTTTCATTTATTTGCAATTATTCTGTAATAAACAAAAAGATATCTCCTTAAAGGTAGCAAATATGAAAAAATAATTATGCTTTCTATAGCAGTGCTCAATGTGAATAATATGTGGACACATTTTACACTTCTGTGGATGAATCAAACGGTCAGCTTAAGACATACTTTATAGTAGAGGATTGTCAATATTGCATGTAATCTTCTGAGTCATGGTCTCCTGTGGGAGACGAATTGAACACCTTAGGCTTTTAATACTAAAGGAGGTAGATTAAAAAGGGATATCACAATGATGGTACATGGTAGGAAAGAAAACAAATCAAATCGAAGTTTCTTAGAAGTGAATGATCAGTAAGTTTTAAACTCAAGTTGCAAATTTATGGTTATATGTTTCATTTAATTAGAGTGCATATTTCATTCAAATAAAATTTAGTTAAAAAATTACAAATGCTTGCTAAAGTTTCTTACAGGATTTTATTTTTAATATGCTCTTTTGGAATGACTCCAGGGCCACAAAGCTTTAAAGCACTTTAAGATTAGTTATTTCCTTTCTATCTATACAATATTAAAATAAAAATTGAACATAACATTAAATTCCATAATATTCTAATTATTGAGGATGGTCTTCTTTTAATATTCAAATAGAATATTTATGGTACACAGGTAGACGACAAGATCATAAGAGTTTACGCTTTCCTCCTGTTGACTTAGGAATAATAAAAGGTTGACAATACAATTAAAATCTTTTATTTCTCACTTATTGCTTCCATTTATTTCCCCTTAATAGTGGGAATCAGGGTAAATTTTGTATTTACATTTTTGTGAATTTCTTAAAACGACCACATATATTCATGTTTCATGTGTTCATATTTAATAACATGTTTTATATGCTTTATGCTTTACATAAATGGCATAATATGGAATGAAGAAAATACGTCTCATGATCATAAGATTCATTGCTAAGGAACCAATTAAAATGGAGAGGTTAGAAGGAAACAAGTGTGCAAAGGTAGTTAAGTAAGTTTGAAGCAACACAGAACTCTGAAACAGAAAAAGCCAAAGGAACAGGGACTTGTACATTTTTATGTCTAATAAAAACAGTATAGCCATAAAAATGTGATTGAGTCAACAAAGTATTCTGAAAGATTAATTTAAGCCTTCTTAGGTTTCTGTTTGCTTATATACTTTGTTCTGGTGTCCCCCTGTCTTCTGCAATAAGGACAGTCCTTTCTTACTATTTTTTTTATAGTTTATCAATTGAATCAGTGAATTTATGATATTTTCCCATCTTAATTCCCAATCTCCCTTTGTTTTTCCCATTACAACCCTTCTTCCCTACTAGTTTCCCTCTTATTTTCATGTCACATGCATGGCTTACTAATTTTCAACTGAGTGGCCTTCAATGGCATGTGTATAGCAATTTCTGGAATGAGTCATATATCAGAGGATATATCCCCGAGGAAAGCTTCTTCCCTTCTCCCTATTGGCATTAATCCTCCTCTGTCCTTCATTTAGGTACGGGACCTCTTGAGATCTTTTTTTCCCTTACCATGTTTAAGTGTTGATATGCTAAAAGACACTCCAATATTTTTTATTATTATTATTATTCAGTTGTGTGTGTATGTGTGTTGCACGTGTGTGTATGTATGTGTATGTGTAGAACCACGGACGAATTGGGGAACAACCATGGACCACCTCCACCTCCTCCTTGTTTACTCTGCCCCGGGATTCATAGGCTCCGCCCTACCAGGCCCAGAAATGCAGGCCGTGTCCCCCCCCCCTGCTTCCGCCCGGCGTCTCTACGTGGGGTCTAGGATCCAAACTCAGGACGTTCCGCCTGCAAGGCGGAGGTTTAACTTCTGAAACACTTCTCCAGCCCCTCCAATATTTCTTGTACAAAGAGGTTTTTCTTTTTTTCTGCCAGAAAGTTTAATGACTTACCTTACGGAAGGTCAACTAGCTTTTATGTAATGAAGGGAGGAAGAGAGAGACTCTGTTTCTATCACATTCTCAGGTACTGAGGTTGGAAATTTAGGACAAATTCAGAATCTTGTCAGTAGTTACTTCATGCAGACTCAAGAAAATATCTCCAATATTTATTCCAAAAGTTTGAGGTATGCTTTTTATATTCCCTAGTCATTCTGAGATGATATTTTACTTTTGATGTTTTGTCAGAATTCAACTGTGTCTTTTCTGTACAGCAACCATTTTTTGTTTCTAGCAGTTACTTTTCTGTACAAGTTTGTGTATCTATTTATTACTCACTGACTTAAACTCTTACCAAGCTTGGTCACGTACCAAGTGTTTTATTTTCATTGTAAGTTTCTGCAACAAAATTCTTCACCTGAGTGACTTAGGAGAGAGAGAGAGTTTATTAGGTTCACAATTTCAGGTTCCATGTAGTACATCACTGGGAGAAAGTTACTGCAGCAGGAGCTTGAAGCAACTGGCCAGATTATATCCATAGCAAGAGCAGAAAGTGGCAGATGCAAGCACGCATATTTGTTTCTTCATTTCCAGTCATCGGTTCTCCCCATCTTTATGCCACATCAGTTCACATGTCCAGAGGATAGTTCCCTCCACTGTTGAGGTGGGTCTTTCCACATCAATAAATTCAATCAAGATCATCTCTCACAAGCAAGCACACACTAACCCTTGTCCCAGGTGATTGTAGAGTATATCAACTTGACATTTTAAATGAGCCTTCATACCAAGTTTCTGAATACCTCTGTGTCTGCTTCTGAGCTTTCTTTTGCTCTACTCTGGAAATTATTGACACATATGTATAGATAGTGTTTAGCATGTTTTAAAAAGTTTGAGGAATTCGGGCCAAGTTTTCCATAGTCACAAGGTATTGACATCTTTGGTCCCTATTAAGAGTCTTCGTGTTTAAAGAATCAGCACTTTGAAATACATTTATTCCTTTTTATAGTGCTCAGATTGGAATTTGATGGTCTGTACTGTTGTTAGTCTTCAACACCAAGCTGTATTACATATTAGGTTCATGAATTTTACTATACATTAAGGAAAAAGGCATCATGATACATTTTTCCTCTGAAATGTCTTCACTAATTTAGAAATTGAATTTTCCATGAAGTGTCAATCAATGTTTAGTAAAAGTTATATTTTTCTGTCTTACGACAAAATAAATTATTAGTTCAGGATAGTTGACATCTCGATACTGTTGGGGTCTTAATTTCATTATCATAATGTTGCTCCGTAGGTGAGCATGGAGCCCAGGCTTGGAAAGCTGCTGCTGCCGAAGCTCCCCAGGATACGCCACAGCTGCCCTGGTACACGCCAAGGAAGGATACTTCCTGGTGACTCACCGGTGCCTCCCGCCATCCACCCAATGCCTCCTTGTACCCCTCTTCCCCTTAACGGCAGTCAGAACTTGTGATCTGGTAGCCCTGGAAAGAGCCACTACATCCGTGACCCTCTTTCTATTGGTACACGGACCCCCTGCGTAAGTGCCAGTGGACGGATTGGCCAGCTTCCCCTGTATGAGTCTTTGCTCCTGCACAATAAAATGGACATCACCTCCCCTCCCCCCATGGTGTCTCTGGTGCCTGTTACTTGTGGCACCCTTGTCCTTACCCCTGTCGTTTCCCGCGAATAGCCCCGCAGCTGGGCCGCTGGGACCACCAGCAGCTCGCTGCAACATTGTTCTCCATTCATTAGAATCTTATTGCCTTCAGTTAAATTTAATGAAGCTTTCGTCATAAAAATTATGCATATATTTGGAAAGAAATGTTTCTAAGTAATATTTTCAAGTGCCATTTATTGTTTTAATTTTCTTTTAGTTTATGCAATTAAATTCTCAACAGTATGATCTTTTCTAAAGCAATGAGTAGAATTTATTTCAATTGTAATAATCTTTTCTTGAAAAGTTTTTGAGTTGAGTAAACATTACATCAAATATTTTTGCTTCCCCTTCCTACAGAATGAAACAAAATGAGATGATTTTGATGATGGATGGCATTAGGAAAGGGACTCTTACTTAGGCTTCAGGGCTCTTTTCATATGGATACAGATACTAACTTGAGAATTGAGGACTGAGTTTGGGCAGAGGTTTGAAGAATTGGTAGTTGGGGTAAGCTGTGAGAAAGTTTATGGGAAATTATTTAATTGATGTAGGAAGACTCAGTCTTAAGTGGATAGGATCATTCTCTGGTGGATAAAATGAAGAGTGCTGGTTCAATAGTTTGGTACTTTTGGGTGTATCTTGTCAGACTCAGACTGACAAGTGAGAAATTTTGCCTGTCTCTTAGCAATTTCTATAGATATGGTGTGGTCATTTCCCTTGTTTCCTAATGTTGGTATGATCTCTCCTGTCATGCGGAATTTGTGTAACTGTAAGTAAGAATAACACCTGTTGTTCCCTTAATTTGTTTGGTCATGAGTTAATCAGCAACATAAAGAGAATCTACAATAGTGCGTTAATAAATAAAAACCTAGTGTTCTTCCTCCACACTTAGCCTATATTTCTGTCATTAAAGGAAATATCTGATAGCTGATTAAAAATGAACCATTTATTTTGGCTCACAGTTTTGCAGGTTTCTATTCAGCATCTGTTGATTAAATTGATCAAACCAGGGAGCATACACATCTTATGAGAGTTAATGGTGTTGTCTGAACCAGTCCTCTCCACTCAGCTAGAATATAAAAGAGAGAAACAAGCCACTAGCATTCTACAATAACAGTATTCTATATTATACCTGATGACTTTTAATCAGAGTAATCATACTTTTCTTCAATGAGATGATAAGTAATTTAGTATTATAGGTAGTACATTTGTATTCAAATCACTAAGCATAGAGATGAATCATGAGAAATAAGGTATAGAATTAAAACAGCATTCCTATGTTATTTGTTAGTTAATTTTGAAAAGTCTTCTTTGAAACTAAAACTTTACAACTATAAGGCTCAATGCCTACCTGAAATAATGGAAGTTAAAACAGCAATTCTCAAAGCAATTTTCCTGTCTCTAATTGCAAAATAGAATAAAATATTATGCTTTTAATATGCATTAATAGCAATATTTTTTCTGCCTTCTGACTCATTGATGGTACTAATGAAATGCAGAGAAACTCTTTTCCTAAAATGTTCAAATGTTTAATGGGATCCAAGATCTTTTTTATAATGTCTCTGTAATAGATACAAGACTTTGCCTGAGGGTATTCTCTGAAAAATGAGAAACATTAAAACAGTATAAGGAAAAAAGGATCTTCTCTCTCAGCCTGTCTGTATTCATACTTAAAGAGTGTTTGAAAGCAAGTTCATTATTTTCATCTGTAATCAGTGTACTTTTAAAGATTCAGCACTGCTGAATAAAACACAGATTTAAAGTTCATGTTAATGTAAGAAATCTACATTTTCTAATGGAAATATAAAATGAGTCCTCTGAAAAGAGGCCAAGACACCCTTCTCACTGCTACATTGAGTTTAAGCCTGTGGCTCCTAACCTCTTTCATATCATGGTTTTAAGTAAAGATGCATGAGGTTTCAACCCACTCATTAATCCTCGGTTCTGTGTAAATTTAGGATTCCAATATAAATTGCTCTCAATGAGGCTTTCCTCTTACTGGGCTTAAATGCCTTTTTTTAATGCCATATAAATTTTTCCCATTCTGTTTAAATTTATTGGAAATATTCTAATTACATTATATTTCATGGTTTTGTAGAAGCTAGATTTCTTTTTTTTTTTTTTTATTTCCACCCATGCAAACTTAACAGGTACACCGGTCCTCTCCCTCCCTCCAACCTCCCATGACCCTATGTCCCCATCCCCTCTCCCCTCCCTCCCTGTCCCCCGGTGCCTCCCCCTCCCATCCCCGGAGCATCCTTTAATGTCCATAGAAGTTGGATTTCTTTGAGAATGCTTTGTGGTAAAGTTAGTAAGATTTTGTTATGCAGTCTTCATTATTGACTTATGGTGAGGTGCAAGATGAATCTGAGTAGGGCTGAGAAATCTCTAGATATTCTCTGTACTACTTCATTTGGCCTAAAAGTCAGGATTTCACTCCTTTGCCATCGGGACCTCTGTCTGTTGTGGGTTTTTTTTTTTTTTTTTCTTCTTCTCTGTTCTGTTTTTCATTTATATCATAGCTTCATCACTAAAATTTGACTTCTGATACACACTGCTATCCCTTCCTCCAGATCTCACTAATAGTTTTCCTGTTTATGGCATATAAATATGGCACATATTTCTGATTTCTTTCTGATTCCTATTTAAATTCTAGAGATTTCCTTTTATTTTTTTTTTTCTTCAACCTCAGGTACTTCTTTTACAGAATTTAGGATTAGATAGTATATCTCCACATATTTTTTTTGACCTTACCTATATTTCCAAATCATTGCTCCCCTTTTCCATATTTTGTTTTTTTCTGTTTTGTTCTCAATTCTGGGATTGAACCCAAAACATCAAATACACTAAGCAGGACTTAAATCACTGACCTATATATAAAATTCTGTTAATTTAACCAAAGATTTAGAAATATTTTTATTTTTTTGAGGGGGTGGAGAGGTGGCTCAGGGGTTAAGGCTCTGCCTTGCAGGCAGAAGGTCCAGAGTTCGGATCCTAGACCCACGTATAGACGCCAGGCGGAAGCGGGGCTGCCTGCGTTTCTGGTCCTGGTAGGGCGGAGCTTGTGAATCCCAGGTCAGAGTAAACAAGGAGGTGGAGGCGGTCCATGGTGGTTCCCAAATTCTCCTGTAGTTCTGCACATACACACATGCGCACACACATACATGCACAATTGAATAAATAATAAATAATAAAAAAATTTAAAAAAGAAATATTTTTATTTTTTTGAAATGACACTAAAGTTCTAAAATTCCTTATGTTAGATAATGGCAAAAGGAAAAGTATTGTTTGACTGTCTACAACATTTGTTCATATTTTTCCTATTATTTTTAATATTTTTGAACCTGTGTATCCAGGAGAAAGAGAGTTCTAAGCACACGATATACTGACCTACAACACTGGACACTCTTTTTAAGATTTGTTTGGTTATAAAATCTTTGTGGATTATGTTTCTTGTGTTCCAGTCTTAGTTGTTTTGAAATAGTGAATATTTCTCTGAAGTGATACAAAAAATTTAGTATATTTTCCTCTACTAGCAAAAAATTAATAATATATAAATTTCATGAAAATCTTTTAGAAAAATGTCTCCAGTATTATGTCACATTTTAAAATTCCTAAAGAATCTTGAACCTGTCTTTCAGCACTATAGTTATCTTCACTGATTCCAAAACACAATTACCGACAAATGTGGCAAATAGAAACATTTTTCACAAACACCCAGTTTGTGGCATGTTGCCGCTGAAATGTTACCCTGTTAACTAAGCTTGACAATTTGGAGGACTGCAAGCAGGAGGCTTCCTACAATACCTTGCAAGATGATAAATCAGGGCAGATGCTGTTCCATAGACACTGGCAGGAAGCAGAAGGCTCCAGATCACAGACCAGACAGTGGATCCCTCTCAGCCATGCCACCAGGCAGGCTTTTCTGAAAGACAAATTCGACCTGGCAGCATGAAGGACCAAGGGAGGTTCGCTCATACAAATCACAGAGAGGAAGCCTAAACTGTGGAAATTCACTTCTTATGCAAGAAACAGGAAACAACCTCAGTTTTTGAGTGGAGAGAGACAGGCATAATGCTTTTGCTTTTAACTTAATTTATGTGGTTCATTTTTAAAATTATCAAGTGATTAATAATCCTAAGAAGCAGTACTGGGGAAAACACAACCATGCTCCTTTCTGCTGTCTAGATTTTACAGATGAAACCAAGATGGCGAGTATCTAAAAAATCTCTGGATTCTACAAATTTATTACACTGAGCAAAAGGAAGGAAACTGAAGAGGAGAGCCCAGGCATGTGGAGATCTGCCTCGGTGCCCTTGTGCTGGTCACAATCACAGATATCAAAGAAGCCTAGTCTCATTGTACACCTGCTCTGGAATGAAGGGAGGAGACAGTTCACTTCCCTTTAAAATGAAGCTATGTAGGAATACAGGTTGTGCAAGGTAACTTCTCAACAGCTACATTTGTTTATATATTGTTTATAAATTGTCCATCTATATTTTGCAAACACACATATTACATTATTGAAAAAACCTTTAGAAAAATTAAAGTCATTTCCATATTCCACAAAGTGTCACCATCACTCAATGTTAAATATACTAATAATAATAGAAATAGAAATATTTTTATTTTCTCAATATATTGACTTCTCCAATTTTATTTCATGTATAAAACTCATAAAAATATAGTCATGGATTTTATTTAAATAAGACAAAAATTACTGCACTGTTTAGGTTGGACCCAATGGTATTATCAATTTTAAAGAATCCAGCATTTTCTTTTATTTTTTTGTTTAAACACCCATTTTTTGAAGAATTTCTGTCATTTTCTGAATGTTTCTGTGAATATGATCCTAGGACTCTTTGGACATCCTTTTTGTTTTGCTGGAAATCTCCTTCATTTTCTCAGAGATTGCATTCTCTAGGACTTAAAGGATAAGGTTACTCTTTTATAAACTAATATTTTTGCATATTTGTATACTCCATAATCTTTGGCACCATCAGGAAAATGGAGTGAAGATAACATTTGAACTTAATATTGTCTACTCATGTTTTGTTTACTAGCAATCCTACTAATATAAATTTTAAAAGAATAGGTATGACTTGTATTTTGCAAACCTTGGATAATAGCCTAGTGACTACACAGTCAATTCTGGAGGTAGAAAATGTTCCTGGGTATAAAAATGTGAAATTATAACTATGTGAGTTGGAAAAGTTTTTTTCTGTTTTCTGTTGGATTTCATACATGATTTCTTGGAAGCACAGAAAAACAATGCAATCATAACATGTGTGATATGTCCAGTTTAAAACTATGCACACTGAGGATGTCTGTGAGCCACTGCAAATTTTCATTCATCTTGTTTAACTTGGATCAAAAGAAATAAACAGAAGCTGGAGTTCTGCTTCACCAGATTGGACATGATGAAGAACGATTCTCAGTCCAACCTGGTTGCTTTATTTAGGGCATCTCCTCCATGAAAGATGATTTTCATTTTCACAGTAAGCATGTCTGAAGCTAGGCCGCAGAATCTGAAGTTAGGTAGAGGAGTTATTGTCTTCTTTCACTTACCATATTAGAGAGTAATCTTGACAGTTGGCTAGATGTTATCAGATAAAGAGGAATTCAAGCATCTGATAAAAATTGTAATAGAAAAATTCAATCAGTCATTGTCAAAATTAATGTTGCTTTGTAAACTCTTTATAGTCAAAACCTCCAACTCAGATGCCAATATTTCCCTTCAAAAATTCGTTTTTCACTTGGAGCAAACCTGTTTGTATTCTGTCTGCCTTTCTTACAATTCTTATTTAGGACATTGTATTTTCATTTTGCATTTGCTTTGTGGCTATCTTCTGTGATGATTTATAGAGTCTTCATTCTGTGCTAGTAGATTGTTCACTCTAGTAATATATTTCAGTTCTAGCAATGGTATGTTTGACTGCTATCAAAATACACAGGTGTTTTTGTATAATTCACCCATTCTGTCTCCAATATTGACTTACGAGATTTATGTAGTCCGAATCTTTTTCTATTCATCTTTCTCAGTGCTTCCTGAGCTTACTATCTGAATATATTGTGCTTAATATGCTTGCAGAATAAATGAATGAATGTTTCAAATATTAGACCTTTGTTTTATTTGTTGCTTATATAATGTAATAGAAGAAGTATAAGTACTATTAAATTAAGGTTGATTGCTACATTCTTATCTGATCAATCTGATAGATGAGGTCTCAGTTTGGAAAAGATGGATTCAAAGAGGCATCTTTTGGAAAAAAGACATGACATTATTTGAAATAAATAAGAGAAATAAGTAAAATATGGGAATTGTCAGGCTTTAGTATTTCGCCCAGTTTGGTGCCTAAAGCCTCCTCCCTGGGGAATGTCACAGTAATGCCCATGGGCAGTAATGCTAGGAATTCCTTCCTAGGTAATTTAAGTTTTGCCTCTGGCAGAAGAATTCTTCTGAGAATTAGGTGTAACTCCTTCCTGTTCTTAGGTTTTTTGGGACTAGCTTCCTGCTCTCTGAACTAGAGAAAAAGCTTGCTTTTAACTTTAAATCAAATTGTAACTAGAGATTTTATGTCTAGTCACATAGAGTAAGTAAACTTGTTAGCCAGAATGTATACACTCATTTTAAAGAAATTAGAGAGCAACTTCAAGAATCTTAAAACATTGGTGGGTAAAATTCCCACCTATGAACTAACTCAGAAGTTCTATACGTATGAGACTATGCCATGTGTTCACTAGAACTTAAAAAGAATGTTTAATCCCTCTTTGATTGTAATTTATGCTTTCATAGGAGGAATTGTTCTTTTAATAATTGTATTGCTTAAGCACATCTCTCAGCAGCACTCCCTCAACAAGACCACACTACAGATGCTTATGGCCCTTGAATATCCAAGCCATGGCCCCCCCTAGACATGTGGCTCAAGTTTGGATTGCAGAGATTTGTGAGGCCTTGGTCTAATCTACTATCCAAATATCCTGACATGCCTTTCAGAGAGGTCCTTCCAAGGCCAGTAGTCAATGATGGGAAGATCCTGTGAGGCAGGACAACCTAAGAGAGGCATGGTCCATTATGCTGGATCCCCCTTTGAGGTGGGGTCAACAAGGATGTCTCAAAGGATGGATATGTAGGAGGAACAGACCTGCTAGAACCTGCTGCCATGCCTCGTGATGATGTCAACCTACTTGACTGAGAGGACCAACTTGGACAGGATGAATTCTGAAAGACTGAATATCCTATATGATAAGGAGATTTGTTACACTATGTTATGCTGGAGACAAAAATGAAGGAAAATGGTCAGGTAGATTATCATTTCATATAATCAGAGGAATCAAGTGCCCAAGTGATTTACACAATGTAAACTCAGAATGAGAATTTCTGGTGCTATGTGGTCAGAGCAAGCTTAGTGAATAATCCTATTTATTTTGATTGCATGACCTTTTTTAATACAAAATTTAGAGAGATCCCAATTAATGTGACATCTATTATGATTCTGTGTTAATTTGATGACAAAGGAAAAAGACAAAAAGAAATTTCATATCACAGTTTTACAAAGTGAAAATGTAATTTATTTCTCGACACAGGACTCTCATTTTTTCTGCTTCTTCTTCAATTTGTAATTCTATTTTCTGGTGGCACATTAATATGTAAACTAATTATGAATATGTAAATTTCTGCATGTATAGATGGCAACATTAATAGAGAGTGGTTTATAACTATTCAACTGTCACATTAGTGACATGATGACTATTTCATAAATTTTTATTAATTTAGCATTTTAATATAATGGTCGGGTTGTATCCTTTTCTCTAAAAATGAGTATCTGTGTGTGTTGAATTGGAAATACATTTTCTATGATCAACTTAAGAGAAGATCATTATAGTTGTCCCTAAACCAATATGACTCTGTTTACAAAGAAACAAACAAAAAGGGGAAGATTTGAATCTAGGCCAATACACAGACATGGAAAATACTATGTGAAGCTGTAGGCATGGACCAGAGTAAACATCTAAAGACTAGGCATCTAGGACTCAGTGGGTAAAAGCAATTTTTGTGCAAAATTGATGATCTGAGTTTTATCCTGGGAACCAACTTGTTGTGTAGGAAAGAACTGAATTCCCAGGGAAGTCTTCTGACCTTCACATGTGTTCTGTGACATACCCTTGGACTCTCCCACTCCTAAGAACTCTCACCTACTGATCTGCCACTCCTCACAATAAATAAAGGAATAAATAAATTATAAAAGCAAGAAACCAAAAGGCAGAATGTGTTCCCAGAAAGAAGGAATCAAGAATGGTTAAACCTTGATTTCAAATTTTTGCTCAACACAGTGAGAGAGTAACTTCCTTTGTTAAGCAGCCAATGTGTTGGGTTGAGCTCTAAATGTCCCAATATGCCCTCCCACAGAAGGAGGGCCTGCCTTTAGCTTCAGCAGCTTTGTCTCACCTCAAGAATCCTTGGTATCTATATTTCTGAAGCAATATGCATCTAACTTGTAGCTCTGTGGGAATTAGCACAATACATCTCCCCTAAATAGAGATACACAAACACACATTCCTCAAGGAACTGAAACTGGATGAAGTATGAGGTATTAATACAAATAAATGAGCATATAATTACTACTTACTTCAGATATGGCCTCCCTAAAAACATTTTTGTTTCCTTTTTTCTCATATGATATATTTTTACTTTCTTTCTTGCTGCTGTGATATCCACTCTTTCTATCCTGAGCAAACTAAATCAAAGCAATTTTAGGGCATTTAAAAAGAATGCCCCTCTTGTGACTCAGTTTTCTTAGGCTTAGTGTTTGATATATTTATTTTTAAATTCCATTATGATTTCTTGGTGAACAAGAAAAAACACCATTGGATATATATTTTCATTTTTCTTGTTGTATACTTTCAGTGATTTAATGCAGAAATACACTAACACATATTCTTTGAAACTCAAGCTTTCATATTTTGTAACTAAAATAGTTTAAAGCACTCACTGTAGTGTCTTTGTGTTACCTATTCACATTATTTCTCTGTTTCTTCCTCACTCTCCAATATTGACTCAGTTGGCCTTTTTGGAGTTCAATTGATTCTTCTGCCCTCCTTCTGTCAGAGTGTCAGAGTATTTTTCCAAGAAGAGTGATTGCTTCTGTGGTTTTTGCTCTTTGCACAAAATCATGAAGGCTGGTTGATAGGCCTACTGTGTTCATCTCTCCACACAGCCTCTATTACATACTTCATACAATGTGTGAGTAGAAGAAGCATTCAATACACAAATAAACACATGAATGAGGATAGCACAATATGAAGGACATTGGAAGAACAAGCTCTTGGGTCAAATCTATACACAACTTCTGCTTTGATGGGATACAAGATGTAACATTTCCTCATAATCGGTTTGTTCAACTATCAAATAAGAATATTCATTCATCCTTACAGATTATTACTAGCATTAAAATTATAAACATACTTATATTAATATGTATATATGGAGTGATCACATAGTATCAGACATGCAATAGATAAGAATACTCAATACGTTTGCAAATATTCATTAATAATAGCATTATAGAGATGACCTGTAACTCAGTTTGTATTTACATTTACTCAGAGTATGCTGCAAATACATTTACAATGAAATGTAGAAACTATCCAAGATTTTTGAACCAATACTTTGAGTTCTCATAGTTCTGTTTGAAAAGAAAACGAGTTTTCTCATAACCCTGACCATGTCTATGCTTTTCAATAGATCTGATATTTAGAATCACAAAATTACAATAAAATCTTTTCTGAAACAGTTGAAAACTGTATCTTCCCTCCTCCCTGAATACTACAAAACATATCCATAATTCTCCTGATGTAACATGTGATGATTCCTCCAGGCATAAATCTGCTCTTTTATGATCTTTTAGAAAACATAACAATACAAAACAGCATAAAAATATAAGCTAGAATATTCCATGAAATTCATCTAAGATTTATTTTAAAACAAATCAAATTAGTTTAATTAAAAGTAAAATGAAACATGAATTTAACTAAGTGTAGAAGTAAAAAGTTTTAAGTTTTGACAATTTAAGTCCAATAATTTATAATGATGACAATTAATTTTAATCAAATTAGTAGACGCTAGTCAAATGAACATTGATTATATATTATAAATTAATTTAAAATCATATAATAAACAAATTGAGGTGGTTAAAAACATTTGATGAAAAATAATTCGCAATGATTTGAACTAAAATTTTAGGAAGCATTTCATTAATCTAGGCAAAGGGTTAGTAATAAGGCAATCACATCATATATGAATTAATAAAAAAATGCTATTTACACACACCAATTCTATTCATTCTTGTTAAGGAAGAAAATCCTGACATTTATAGTAATTCTAGAAGAGATTATCCTAAGTTAAATGAGGATGTCAAAGAAAGACAAATATTGTATGATCTTTTAAAAGAGAAATCTACAATGTTGAATTCATGCATTCAGAATAAAACTTCTGTTGCCAAGGATAGATGTTAGAAAATAATCGTAACGTATTAGTCAAAACTTACAAAACTTCAGGTGTGCAGGTGAATTAGTTCTTGACTTTTAAAGCACAGTCTCATTATTTGTTTCATAAATCATCTTTTATTTTGTACAGATCTTACATGTTCTCATTACACCAATAGAGTAAATAAAAAGCAAAGCAAAACAACAAAAGAAGTGAAAAATATTTGGGCGATATTATTAACATAGTAGTAGTAATAATAACATTACCAAATCACAAGGAGCACGGAGAACACTTTTACTACATAATTTCATTTGTTATTCATGCATCAGTAAAGCTGGTGTTGAAAGGAAAGGGAAATAGTAAATGTCACACTTAATGAAACATGAAAACTTTCTCTCTGAGGTCAGAAAGGACACGAGAATTCTCAATAATTCTGCACCATTTTCAACATGCACTGTGCTTCCTAGTCAGTAAACTAATGAATTAGAAAAGAAATAGAAAATGAATATATAGGAAAGCAATGAATATTAGTCAAGAAGTTTCAAATATATAAAAAATTTAAAAACGAATTTGAAACAAATTATTATAATCAAAATAGAAATGTATTGGTTTTGATATGCAAAAATACAACTTTTTACAATGTTAGCAAAATAGGTTATAACTGAAAATATAGAAATATTTCATGGTTCATACCATAAGATACTAATTATCTCAATCAGGACAAGGTACACTATCCCTCTGCTAAAAATATAAGAATGGTGTTCTCAAACTGTTGGTGTTGGTGCTAGGAAGATAAATTCCTTCAGTGAGTTTGCTTGTCTACTAAATTTCCTTAAATGTGTTTGAAGAAGGCTGAGTCTCTGGTTCTTAGCTTGTCTTCAGTTAGTGGCTAGACAGTACTTCTTTAAAGGCTAAAGCTTCAGAAACAAGCAAATAAAATATCTTTTTAAGTCTTTACCAATGACTACATTGGGCAACCAGGTTTTGGTGATCATTGTCATTAATCAAGTTTTCTAGTATTTTTAAATCTTTTTCTATGCCATGTGTATGGCTTTATACTCTATATACTCAGGATCTTTTGAATGTCTAAAGTTCCAAAGATACTTTATCTTATGTTTTTCTCTTAGATTTATGTATACTTTTATAAGTTTCTGTCATAAACTTTTGCCCCAGCATGTTCTTCTTTTTCTGGCTTAGTTACAAAATAGGTAAAAGAAACAAGCTCCTTGAGTCCTCTAAGCCTCCTCTAGGCATGTTAGAAAAGAAAGATGTCATGGCTTTGGAGAAATGTATTCTCACTGACTAAGACACCCCACTGGGATCTCTGGATGTTCTCTTTGAGACTGTCACTGAGTAGGTATTATACAGACAAATAAAAATAAGTTTTTCCTGTCATTTCCATCTTTCAAATTCAGATGCAATTAGTTGTCATGACTGAGTGGCAAGCACAAGCCTTACGTTCTATCCCCAGCACTGAAAATAAAATTCCTGTGATTTGATGATGTTATTTGTTCCATTTAGTATATATATCTCTTCATTCAAAGACTTGAGAATGTAGAATGTAAGGATCCCAAGAAACGAGCATGTACTACTATTTGCATCCTTCATTGCAGCCATCACATAAATACAGGTTTCACCTCAAAGAGAATGAGATGGTTTATTCTGGAGCTGAATATGAGTGACCATGCCTGGCTGGGAACATGGATTCTTCCCCTGGACATTTTATACTAAGAAAATCACACACTATGTGGACTTCCTTTAATTTAGCACAATATTTTCAAGTTTAGTCTATGTATGTAACATTACTTTTTATTAGAAAATAACACTTATTTGTACATATCTATTTTGTCTATCCATAAGTTAGTAAATAGACAATCAATATTATTGATTATTGTCTTTGTAAATAATATTTGCTGTCTTACTTGCAAAGAAAATAGAGTAAAATATTAATTCCCATCAGGTGCAGAATGGCTGGAAGTTTCCTTTTTCACCACATTTCTAGTTTTTTAATACTGGCAAATATATAGCTAATTATTTTTTGCCTATGCAACTTGTTCAATTAATTTCTCTTAGTGTTTCAATTGGTATTGTTGATAATTTTTCTACCTACTACCTATTCCATAGTCTCAGTAAATTATAACACAGTATGTTGAGAAAATGGGAAATTGTTTTAGAAAGAGCATAAATTCAACATCTAACTGTTGTGGTTCTTAAAACTGCCTAATATTTTGATATTACTTGCTTAAACAAAGTCATGAAATCTCTTACTACAAAACAATAATGACAGGACAAAATGTCACATAACAAGCCAATTTATTTCAAGCTATTATTAATGACACTATTAGACACTCTAAGGACATTTTAACTAAAAATTGAATGAAGGCATTTTGCATTCATGGTACAGAGCTCAGATCTTGTGTAGTTGGCAGTATCTTAAGATTGTGTCCAGTTGACAATCATTTAGACCCAAATCACAGACGTGATCTAGAGTCCTGAAATCAGGTCTATTTCTATATTTTCTGTCAGTTACATATATTTCACATACATTTTGAATTCACCAAATTCACCTTTCTGACAAAGTTCAATAACTGAATCAGGCAAGTCTAGATAATATGTATGCCTTTTATAACTATTGCAATGCATTTCCTTCGAGAGAATGAGATGTTCCAGGGAGTCATTTGTGAGGAGTGTGACTTGGAAGTCAGCATCAGTTTAACTATTTGGGTAGGAGAAAGTAAGAAAGCAGAGGAGAAATTGCATCTTCCTGATGGCATACAGATACACTAAATGTGAAAAGCTACTCTAAACACTTAATAATATTGATCTTTCCCCAAGGGTTTCTTTGTAGTTGACTTAATTAGTGCTTATTAACCATTCTCCACCAAATACTTGTCTAATACCTTAAAAGTCTACTTCAGCAGCTTATAGAACTAAGAAATCTGTCTCATGCATGCCAAAGTGGAGCAACTCTACTCATAGCTACCAATCTCATGTTCAAGCCCTGCTGAAAGTGAAAGAATCATAGATAAACAGCTTTGTTCATCTAAATTTAAACAAATCACCTAACAGTTTTTACTAACTGAATTTAAAAGCTGCAAACTTGTATAGGTTCAGTCTTGAATACCCTTTTTGAGAGGATACAAAATAATTTAATGTGTATTTTGCATTTTAAATATTGAATCATAAACCAGAAATAAGATACATTTGGTAAATAACTTGCATACAGACAAAGATGAGATTTTTTTTCTTTTCAGATAAAAAAATGAGTCATTAGGAAAATCTTTGCTTAGACATTTAATTTTAAAATAATTTTTGTATGGTTGTTGTAGTTACTCTTGTGTGTTGCTGTGAGAGAGCACTCAAAGTCAAACAGCTTAAGGGAGAAAGAGAGATTTATTCAGCTTATGGGAGAAACAGTCTTTCATGGTAGAAGTGGCATGGCTGGCTGGCCAAAGCTGGAGGCAGGTTAATTTACACCCATCCCAGAGGCTGAGAGCTACCAAACTGCTTCTGAAAAGACAAACTTCTCCTGGAGGTAGGGTGGGACTAATCCACCTCAAGGTCCACCCCTTGTGACTGCCTTCCTCCAGCAAGGCTCCACCTCTCAAAGGTGCCATGACCTTCCCAAACACATGAGACTGTGGGAGACATATTTCAAACCATGACAATAGTTTTAGTGTTTCTCATATTCATGTGAAAGTAAAAAAAGGAGTAAGAATAATGGAAGAAAGAGAAGGAAAGACCAGCGTGGAAATACAGATGGAAAAGAGATGCCTGAAAAGAAGGAGAGATTTTTACAAGTCATTGCTACAACTTGTACAATAAAAGTTACAAGGCACTGTTTACATAGGAAACTAACAATTTTTTAATCTCCAAAATTCATATTTCACCCAAACACATACAGACATATATTCCTGAGAAGATAATCAGAGAAAGGAGATATCATTAATGATTCTTAGCCTTACTATGACTCAAATGTGGCAATGTTGTATCTGATGTTTTCTCATTGATCTTTTGCTGTCCCCCTACTCTTCACTCATAAACTGGTAAAATTTTTTTAAACATGCTAATTATCATCAGATATGCAAGTATGGACATTTTACATTTAGTAGTACAGAAATAGAAGATATAGAAGCAAGTGTTAATTTGACAATTGATAGATGAGTCATATCAAGTTATATAAACAATTTTCAAATCTTTACTGCTTATTCTGAAACTTAAGGAAAAAGTGATTGTTGTCCACATTTCTGAAAGTTTCCTAATGTCCAATTGGTTTGTATTTTAATTTGCAGCATTTCAGCTTACCAAAATTCACGACCAAGCTGCCAAGCCAGTTTTGACTTCAGAGCAAAAGTTGGAATGCATAGTAACTGAGGTAATTAATCTCTGGATTACATTAAGAAAAACCTAGGAGATTTCTGAAGCACCCATCTGTATGCACATGTTATGGTCTTTCCAGAGACAATAAAATAATGAGGACTCTGATCCAGTCAATAACTTAATTTCTCAAAGGAGTCATAGCATGATGATAGTTTTTGAGGTGGTGAAAATGTAAAGTAGAAATTTGGAAGCACTAAGTCAATGGGGACTGATCCTTGGGCTTAAACCTTGCCTTTGTCCTCTTCTGTATTCTCTCCCTAAATCCAGAAAACTACATGAGCTTCTTTGCTTTTCCATGTCTTCCTTGCTATGATGAATTAATACCTCCACACCTGTGAACTAAAGTAAATCTTTCCTCCTTTTACATTATCTATTTTGGGTATTACAATACAGCAATGCAAACAGCTATAACAGTAACTGAATTGTTAAAGATTGGTAAATGAACTACTTTGTTGACTGAAATATCTAGAATGATTCATTTGGCTTTCAAGAGAGTAATGCCTAAATACCTCAATTGATTTAATCCCTTGGTTGGTATGTGTATTATCCTGAGAGTTTGCTAAGTTATGTGGCATGTATTATTGAGCCAATGATTTTTTGATCTTTTTTTCTAGTTCCTCAGTTTCCTTTAGACTCGTATAACCACCATTCCAGGCTAATGGTCATCTATATTAGATAAATTAAATAATGTTTCTTGGCTGAAGCAAATCACAGCTTTCCAAAGACATGGAGAGTAGAGTGTAAGAGAGGAACACATGGTAGAAATAGCTATGGTGGTATATAAAAGTACTATGAAAACATTTAGAACTTTAAGATTAATGAAACAATATTTCCCTGAAAAGGAGAGTCTCCATGTAAACCTTGAAGAATAACTGACTCAGAATGATTTGAAGAGGGTAGAGGCTGTTTTATTTCAAAGAAACAACGTGCATAAAGAGATCAAAAGCAAAAGAGTTTTAAGAGGTGCAAAGAATTTAGCATGTGACAGAGGACTGCAGAAAAGACAGAAGGACTGAGAAGATAAAGTAGATTAAGAATAAATGCTTTTAAGGGTTCTATAACTTAATTAAACTAGAAGAAAATGATCAATTTTAATATATGAAATATTGTCTTCTGCATGCACTTATGTGCCACTCTGTCTACTTTTTTCTCTTTTTTAATTTAAAATACGATCATCTTTATGAAAAACTGAAGTAAACCCCATTTTTTCAGTTTTAATAGTTCAGTGTGACGAAGATTGTTATATTATTATGATTATTTCTGTTCTGAACATTGAAGCTATAAGAAAGCATCATATAATAGATCAATAAAGTTTCAAATTGAGAAAGTAACTTGATTCAGCAATATTTAGGAGATTTCCCTCTGGGTTGTAGTTTTTTAATAAGTTTTCAGGAGTCTAAGCCTCCAGGGCCTGAGGAAAATAAAAATCTTCTCAAGGGATATTAGTCTATTACCAGGAAAATTTAAACCTAAATGTGTTTAATTTTGCATGATCAAATATTATTAAATAAAGATGCTCTATCAAAACCTGTTAAAACTAAGGCAAGCATGAGAGATAGTATTATTTGAGGAAATTAGCATGAAGAGACTTAAAAATTAATGTAGCACATTGCTGGTTTATCCCTGGTCACAAAACATTGCCTGTCTTTGCTTTGCTTTTTAGAATTTTAATGAATCTATATGACTATTTGTTAATGCTCAGTTTGAAGTATATGCAAAGATTCTGGGTACTGGTGAATTAGATGCTCAAATACAATATGTTCTGTGATATACTGGAACGCTATTGCTGAATTAGAAATATATTAAATTCATAAAATCTGTGACAGGCTAGTTCAGTGGCTTGTTTCGATGAAACCCTGGAGCCACACTTGAAGTTAAAATTTCAGTATTAGATAGAAATTTATTTTAAAGCTCCATATTTTCTTTTGCAACTTAATTAATTATTTATGGATTCCTAAGTTACACTCTATCATGACATGTGCCATACTTCAGTCTACTAAAACAAAATTGGTTTAAAGTAGAAGAGAAGGTTGAAAGAATATAAGAACAAAGATAAAGGACTGTAAAAAGTCATCTTATAAGTATCACAGAGCCACGACTATCATGAACTTACAGCAGCTGTGATCACAGGAACTGGACCTCCACTGGACTTGTCTAAACAACAGACAGCGATGTGTGGATACCTCCTTAGGCCCTACAACTTACTGCTGAAAGACTGTCCAATAACATTCTTGCAGGGAGAGAGGCAATAATATCCAGTTATAAACCTACCAGTGACTAACCAGACTTGCAATGGTCAGTTCCAAACTTATGGCTACGTAGATGACCTTGGCTAAACAGGGAAACCTATAAGATAAACACAATCCATGAATATGGAATAGTAATGGGAAATAAAAGAAGACCAGAGATAGGAAAGAGTATAAAGGGAGAATGATTGTAATTCAGTATACACACATATGAACTTGTCAAGGAATAAAATTTATTAATGAGAATGTAATAAGCTATGAGACTCTTGTGGAAACAAATATCCCATGACATGCATGAAAGCATGACATGGAAGGCTTATTCAGAACTGTCATAATCAGTGTGGAGTCTGCTACAATGGAGATTGACAGTGGGGAAGAAGGGCTGAGAAATTCTCTGATGACAACATGGCAGGTGGGAATTTATAGGCAAGCAGCTATACATGTGTTAGTGAGTGAGTCATAGTGAATGGAAGATTTCTGAAGGGAAGCATGGGTGATATCATTCAGAGTTTGACCTACCTTCTGACTGAGGGATCTTGATGAGATGTTGAGGATGACCAGAAGTCGAGGGTAGGAGGTCTCTGGCAGAAAGAATTCAGTAAAGACTGAATTCATTAAAAGTTAGTGTGATACAGAAATTGACAGACTTAGAAAAATGTTCATACACCCTAATGAAGTTTGAATAGCCAAAGACTGTACATTATAACTAACCACATCAAATATTCATATCACAATTCTGAAGTCTCAGAAAATAAGAAAGTTCTTGGCTTGAGGAATAATATTTCTGTGATGTGCTCATCACAGGAATCTTGATGTGCATGCTGAGAAAACATTGTGTCCTTTCCTTTTCATGAAGATGAACTAACTTCATGACCTCATTTAACCAGTCACTTCCCAAAGCTCTGTTTCAGGTGACATCAAACTGCTACAAGTATTTAACAAGAAGACGTGTCTATTAATTTTAAATAGGTTTGTAATTACAAAAATTTTATGTCCTATTTCTTTGCATTAATTTCCCATTAGCTCAATCATGCTATTTGCTTCTGTGACATAGAATAGTAATAAGATTATATGGATGATTTGGTCCATATAAGAATTTTCTACTAGTGTCAGCTGACTACTAATGGAAGTGATGGTAACCATACCCTTTTTCTAGTTTAGAAACTAGTCTAGGATCTACCAGGAATTTTTTTTTAAATTAAATGTAGATAGTCTTCAAAATCTAGCTATGTTGGAGGAGGTCTTTAACTGAAAAAAAGACAGGATTCAATATGGTGAATAAGAGATATTTTCTCTTTTAAGCAAGTATTTTCATGAAATTTTTTATATTCATTTTCCTTTTAATATATAGCTAAGTAAGGCTTCATTGATCTTAACTATATGGGATTTTCATAGTTAATTTTGGTTTCATTGATCTTGATCATATGGAATTTTCAGTTAGCATTGGAAGTGTATCTTATGCCTCAAATATTTGACCGACATTTCATCACTTTTTCTAAAAACAGGAAGTTGGATTCTGATTTCAAAAGAAGGCCAAAATTTAAAAACTTGATATTTTAAAATTAAGCTACATAGACATGAATTTATCATCAAATACAGAGCAGATTTATGTCTTATGTTTTGAAAATTTAGAAGTACATTAATGATGTACAAGGACTGAGCCTTCTAATTAAGGATAAAAGTAAATTGTACAGGATGAAGAAGGAATATAGTTATAATGGACTTAGAAAAATAGGATGGGCATGTGATGAAGTCAAATATAAAATATTGCCTAGCCTGGCAAGACAAAATGATGTGCACATACATATGCATTCCCAGTCTTCATCCTGGAGGGCAAGCATGTAATTTAAATTTGGTACAGATATGATATTTTCCTCTAATAAATCACATTCCCAGAAGGCTCAGAACTTCTAATACTTTAGTACAACTCCAACTTTCTTTCCTGCATCACTCATTCCTTCTTCTAGGCCCTCTGATCTCTTTGTCACTATTCTGGATGTGGAGCTTAAACACCATTGAGCTGCTGAAATTATTGTTTATGCTATAGTAGACTGGAATTGGTCTTTTCAGTTCTGCCTATTGGTCCTATTTCAGAACAGCTTTCTTTTGCTTCTTAAACTATAATCCTTCAAATTTAAATTTTAATTATATGTTTTTAGAGTTTCATTTTTTGTTCCAATAGCACAATGCATTTATATTTTACATTTGAAATTATAAATTATTGTTGACTCTGTAGCTCATAAACAGTAAATTTCATTTCTCACAATTTTGCAGACTAGAAGTCTGAGATGCAAGTGCCTAAATGGTGGAGTTTTGGTGAATACAGTCTTTCTGTAGTGAGCTCGGGAGTATGTGGGTATTTCTTCAGACACTATTTTTACAAATCATTTAATGAATCCTTTTAGTTCATGACAGAAGCATCTTCCAAAGACCACAAAACTTGATGCCACCACTCAGAAGGCAGAATTCTGCTTCAAAACTTTTGGATAGCTACATGCATTCATAGTACAATAGCATAATGAAATAAAATCATATATAATTCAGTTTATGCTTACTTTTATTCAAATGATCAGGTGGAAAGCTCAGTTGAACTTGCAGTCAACTGAAAGATATTTTCAGAATCAGCAATTTTTTCTTTATTAGAAAATCTTGAAATATTTAAAATTGTGTTTCTGAATTTTATCTCCTCTTATATTATAGAGGGAATCAGCCTTATCTATGTTAACTATCCTCTCCATATTCTTTGCTGAGCATTATCTATCATGTATTCGATGTAATTTTCCATATCTTTGGTGACACAGAGAACTGGATGCATCTTTGGAAACCTTTGTTCAAATTGACAATCTATTAATTGACAATGGAGAGACTTGAGTATAAAAGTAATAATTAAATTCACTCCACATTTTTATCTTATCCTGATAGGTTAAAAACTGCCAAATATTTCACTGAAGCAAAACGGTACTTTTTTATTTTACAATAGATAACTGTAGAAGTCTTTTAATATGCCTTCCTAAGAGATTCATACTAACACTGAGTACTTCAATTATTTCTTTAATCCTGGAGCTGTCTCAAAATTGACATTGGTGTCATTCACAACATTGACATAGGAACATGGTTCTGAGATGATCTTTACTATATGCAGGAGCAATGTGTCTGAGTAGGAATCAGAGGGACAGCAGTAAGTCATACTATTTGAGCTAGTTCTTAGCTTTCAGGAGACCACCTTGATATTGTCTTCAAATATCATACCAGTGTTCCAGAAGAAGCAGAAGAGTAAGGGTTTTTCCACTAGAACCCTTTCCTTAGTTCATTAACTATTGAAATCTTTTTGTCATATCTTTTGGAGATCAAGCACATGATACGCACCATTCCACAGCTGTAGGTAGGTTCAGACTCTGATGTAATTGACTTGAAAACCCATATGATTTTGTCTATTTCATAAATTCTATATTTTACAAAACAATAATGATACAATAGAGGCTCTCAGACAGTTCACTATTCTACATGCTAGTGGCGATGTCAGACATGAGTCTCCTAAAAGAATTACTTGTAAATTTTGTTTTGTGGCAATTCTAGTCATCCTTTCTGTTTGACCAAATGTCAAGAATATATAGTTCTCTTTATTCATGGTTCCTGTACATGACAGGCATTTTGAGCTCCAAAGCAAGATTGCAAAGAATTCTATACTGAAATACAAATACACTTTGAAGACAATTTTGTCACTTTGAAAATGTAATTTGATAAGCCAGAGAACTACTGAGATAGAACTTCTGGCACAGCCTTAAGCAGGTGCAAATGAGTTCACTTTGTGATAAGAATCCGCACCTGTTGGAGAGCAACATTGGGAAGGTATCTGTTAGCAAATTCTGAGATATCTGAAATGAGAAGAGCATATTAAATTGCAAAGAGATTTCAGGTGATATCTACCCATTGATGCACACCTGCAATCATGGGTTAAAGTCAGTGCAGACTCAGAAATTCCTGTGACTTTATTTAATGATGTCACTTCTTCAGGTTTAGAAAGCTAGTCGAGTCTTGAATTGTGAGAAGTTTCTTGGTTAGACATTGTATGCTTGTTTAGCTCAGTTTTTCTATTACAGAGAAAAATTCTCAATTTTATTTGGGAAATTTCTCAATCCCTAGGCCCTCCTCTTGCCAAAAAACTACTTATTGGTGATCTTCATCTTATTTCTGTGTGTGTGTGTGTGCACGTGCATGTGTGTGTGTTTATTGTGTCAGATATCCTCAGGCAGTACAGTCTGGCCTCTAATTTGTTTGTACTCCCCTTAGATTCCATCCTATCAGCATTACCACCGTAGGTTACAGTTATCGTTTACTTCATAATAGCTTGAGTTTCTTATCACAGAAAAATTAGTCATTTATTTTAACAAAATATTACAATTTAGTTGAAATAAATTCTATACTTAGAACGCTCAATTATATTCTAACCCTTTAACACTAATTTTTGGTGTCCTATAATTTCTCTTTGAATAGGGAAGCTTGGTCTGAACTCCTGCAACTTAACCATCAATCGCAATAATACATTAAGTCAAGCCCTAATTTAATATTTCTGGGCAAAACACAACTCTTTTGGAAAAATACAATATTAAAGATAATTACATTTAAATTAATATATCAAGGTAATTGTGTTTTTTTGCTTTATTTCAAGTTTTAAAATAAAGATAATAAATATAGTCGGAGTTGATGGGAAAACAGAATGCACAGAAATAGTTATGACTGACTGTTTCTTCAATATTTTACTGTTACAGTTACAATAGACTGTTGGGGACAAATGTTTTCAAGATAAAGATTAAATGAAGGTTTGTCTACAAAATATGTAGCAAAATGCATAGGATTAGTTCCACTAACCACAATTTAAAAATTCAAATTATGCCTGAATACCAGCACTGATGAGATATTCTTAATTTTCCAATTTTATAGTTAATTAAGTAAGAATTAGAAGGATTTAATAATGTCATAAGAGTCTATAAGTCATATAAAAGACCATCTTCTCTATTGACCTACATTGTGGGAACTCAAATATTTGCTCTAAAAATTACATAGATAATGACAAATTCTGAAGTATTTGGCAGGTCATAAACACTATGTACTGGAGAATAGTGGTAAACTCTGATGATCAAGGAATGATTTCAGCTTTATAGTCTAATATTAATCTTTTTGTGAAACAGAACAGAGAATCCTAAAAAATGGGGTAATACTATTTTTTAATGTTACCATAGATTTATTTTATTTTTTCGTGTTGTATACATGAAAATAGCAAATTCATGATATTTTCACCCTTTCAACCCCAGCTCTATCCTCCCTCCATTTCTACTTATAAAATTTCATCTCCCCCTCCAGACTCCCTCCTATTTGCTAATATTTTCACTTATGTGACCATGTTTCATATAGTTTGTCTTTGAAGGTATATGCCTGAAATGATTCATAGCAAAGGCCATCGATCAGTGGGTATACCATTGATGAAAGAATCCTTTTCTTCCTCATCAGGCTCTCAGGAAGGTGTGGAACTTCTTGAGCGGTTACCTCTTTTGTGGTGAGATGTTGCTATTAGCTTAAGGAATAATATAGTGAATGGTATTAAATAATGATATTAACATTCACTTGCCTTATTATACACTTTGTTAATTATTAGAGAAAGGTAACCTACCTAGTTATTGTCAACATGATACAGAGATTTTTGTTATTAATATAATCTGTAGACCAACGAGTCATCCTGACTCCGATCTACTAGAGTCCTCTTAGTGAGAAGGAAAAGCTTCATTCCCTTATCTCCATATGTATGTAGCATATATTGACTTGTGGATGTTTCTCTCACTCTTCTCTCTCTCTTTTGTCTTTCCCTCTTTCTTCCATCCAGTTTCTATATCCCTCTAGTTATACCTCCTGAATGCATAAATAAAATAATAAAATAGTCATGATTTGTGTAAACATTCTAGAATGCATTCTATAATAAAATTGACAATGCACAGGACAGAGCAGTGAAAATTATCTTAAAGAAAAGTTGACTTCTATAAAAATCAAACTTACATTTAATGAAAAAACACAAAAGATTCAATATATAATATATGTAGTTTTTATTACATTTTTTGCCTAGTTATAAAAGGTCAATAGATATCCCCCTTCTTGCCCCTCTCCCCTCCTTCCTTCCTGTTGTCTCCCATTCCACTCCTCCACCCTTCCCACTGTGCCCCCACCCCTCTTCCTTCCCTCCTCCTCTCTTAGTGATTCCCTCTTATCCTCTAGAGCATCTGTTTACATGGGCACTGAATTTCCCTCTGATCATCTATACTAGTGAGGGTTCAGGACTCAGTGATGTACTTGGGGCCCCTCCTTGGGCTGCCTGCTAGTATGGGAACTCTATTATATCTGTTTAACCTCTTCCCTTTAAGGATCCTACCACCTGAAGCCTTCTCCCCTGGGATCCATGCTAGACTTTGTGGGATTGTTGACATGTCAGCGGTTATGAAGGGTCTATTTTGCATACATCTTTACCAGAATATCTTGTTATATACAAGTTAGAAAATATGTCCACTTATTGATTTTATTGATTGTATGATTTTATGATTTTATTTTATTTAAAGACAGGGTTGCCCTGGCAATTCACCCAGTAATCATATCCACATGGCATGCATTCCAAAGAGTTCAAAAGACAAATCTTCCTTTGTTAATTTAAAATAACATGGAATAGAAGACACCCTACTGACAGGTGTGGATATTTGTATTCTCTGTCTAATAGAATGTTGAATTATTTTCTTTCAGATTCATTGTTTGAAAATCAATGTTCTACTAGACTGAGTGGACTTAGAATAATGAATGCCTCCTTGACCTACAGCACATGTCTCACAATTGGAATCCATGGCCAGTGATGGCAGAAGTTAGAAAGACAAAATACTTGTTCATTTGCAGTTAGAGAATTTCTATGTGCTTTTGTGAAAGGAAAAATATAGCCCAAAACAAAAGGTTGCTAATTCAAATAAAAGGATTAAAACTATCTCTTAATTACTTTTAGGGATGGATGAACTTGGCCATATTTTAGGTTTATAGCGTATTTCAAATGTTTTCCCATATGTCTAGAGTTTCATTTTTAAAGCTCTTTCAGATACCTTTGTTCTACAGATACTGCATAATTTATGATAAATCCAAATGAAAATATTTTAATTTGATTTGCTACTAAGAAAACATTTGGCTTTATGATTTTCCCTATTAATGTTTGAGGTGTCATTTTAAAACAAGATTTAAGTCTTCTAGAATATTTGTGTGTAGCAAAATTTGATTTATTTTCAGGATATTAATATAGCTTTTCCTTGCTGAATACCACTTTTATTTTCAAAGATGAAGAATACAATTCTAAAAGCATAAACATTTGGGCATGCTATGTTTATTACTATATTACATATAATTTATTGGTTTGATTGAATATAATATTTTCCAAATATTTTCTGATTTAAACAGTATTCATGAAATAAATCTTTTAAAAATAGCTCATTTTAATTAAATTTCCGTTCTTATTAGTTTTGGAGGAGTATTATCTTATTACATTTCCACTTTTCAAACAAAAAATGAATAAGATTTTTAAAGATAAAGTGTATATTTGACCTAAAGTGTAAGCCCATGTATGATCATAATCATTGTTGATGTTTTAATTTATAAACATAAACACACACAAATTTTAATTACTCAAACATCATCAACAAAACAGTGGTTTTCAGTATGGCTGGAATAACTGCATGTCATGTTCTACTCAGGCATCTTCTATAAGCTCCTCATGTATAACTATTTCATCTGAATTGATGTTTCTTCTACTTTGAGGACTTGTTTGAGAAATATATCCAGTGGTCAAAATAGTTTCATTCTGTTGATGGCAATAATGTTTGTTATGCATGAATAGTGACCTATCCAGCTAGTAATGCAGCAACACAGATCATCTTTTCTATTGTTGGAGATTTCCAACTGTAATATTGTTTCATAATGACATCACAACTGCATATGCACCTGGACAACAAAAATATCATTTTGACTTCTTTCCTATCAATGGAACCTGAAGCAATATTATCTGGATCTCTCCTGATTTCTTTTTCAGAAAGGAGATATTATATTTCATCTAAAAACACATCTTGATCCTTTGAATAGCTCAGTGGAGCCTGGCAACTTGAAGCCACATAAATGTGGAAGGAGAGAACTGACTCCACAGAGCTGTTCTCTTCTCTACACACACACACACATACACACACAAACACACACACACACACAAATACACTGGCACACAGACATCCCTCCCAATCATGATCATCATTATCATCATTATCATAAATTGAATATACACAAATGCATCTCTGTCTCTGGTTATGTTAAAAGTCTCAAATTAATTAGACTAAGAATCCAGAATTTTGAAAAATAGATGCTTTTCTTCTTTATTTCTTATCGTTTTCTCTCCAACCTTACCTGGATGTCATATCTGGCACTAGAGTCAAAATAATGTTATCAGAACCATTTTACTAAGTTTGTCTCAGATTTTCTTCCTCTGGAAAAGAGCGAGCTCTCAGATGTGGTAAAAATTGGCCATGGCACAGAGTTTCCAATATTCATTTCTGAAACATTTTCATTATCCACAGGAGAAAATGTACATGACACCCATTAAGTTACTTTCAATGATCTGAAATCTAGACCAGTAAGGATCTGTGGAACTAAAGGAAATTAACAGAATACTTTTGATTTCTTTGTAAAAAATATTTGCCTTTCATTAGATTTGGAGAGCACATAACTTTAATATTTTACTCAAATCAGTTCTTTCTTTTTCATATTCCATGTCCTTACCATATTTGGCTTTTAAGAAATAACATTATCAAGTCTTTCTGATGCTTTGCTAAATTAACTTCTCTGCTTTTCTCTGTATTTTTAATAGAAGGAGGAAGGCATCTAAAGCCAACACTGAAGCTTTGCAGTACATCAGTTGTTGTCCATTGTGGAAGACCAAGAACCTCTGCGAAATGGCCTCAGTCCTTCACAAGGTGTGTGTATGACACAGATGACATCAAAGTGCGTATTTTTGATCTGTACTATATTAATTTCTCCTTTTTATAAATGCTACTCTCTCATCTCACATTTAAACATAGAATCTCAGATTCTTTTTTATGACAATTCCTTTGCACTCCTCTCTTCTTCAGCACTGTAATTTTGAAGTTCTTTCCACATTACTTTTCAGCTCCTAAATTTAAATCATTATATCTTTTGCTGATTTTCCAGAAGGCATTTTTGATTTGGCCACATACTGTTTAAGACAGGTTCAATAAAACTTGGACTGCTGAGAACATTGACTAATCTTTAAGAGTTGCTATCTGAAGTTGGAGGCAACTGTCTCCTTACATTCCTTACACATTCAGTACAGTGAAAATTAAAATTGACAGAAACTATTTCAGGAAAGAAGTGAAAAAATGAACAAAGAATTGGAAAATATATATGAACTTTTCACATGTTAAGCCTCATGCACAGTGTGATAACTTTATTTGTATTTCAATGATATTTCAAATATGCAAAGCACATCCATTAAAATTAACAAGGAATCTACATAAAGAAAGGGCTTACATGAAAATTAAAAGAAAAGATTGAATTGAATAGTTTACTATATACAGATTACACATAAGTGAACTGATTTGGAAAATAGGGTGACAAGTGGTAAATTTAATGAGTAAAATTTGTGTTAGAAAATATCTTAAAAACTGCAAAACACCTTTTTGTCATGGTTCTACTAGTGGTGTATACAGTGTGAAATCCATTACAATATGATGAATAAAAACACCATTATTCTTTCTTATTCATAACTCTTCAATGAATGTTTGGTTTTAGTTGTGCATAAAAGTTTCACTCTTTGGTATTCCATATGTAGTTATCATTCTTTCATTAAGATTCAGTGTGTCACCTCATAAATACTCTGTACCAAATTTTGTGCTTGTTTGCCACAGACTATGCACTAACTAAAATTTAAGAAATTTTGCCTATTTTTTCTGAGTATTATATGCTACTTAAATAGCAAATGATAGTTACCCAAGATGCTATTAAGGTTATGGTGTCAAAATTCCAGTAGATCTTAACATTTTTTATAGAATATACATACTTTATTAACTCATCTTTAACCTCCCCAATTCTTTCTGTTTTACAAATCTGTGGATTAACTTGTTTGTAATAAATACTGGGACCTCCAAACATTTTCTTTGCTGTACTTTCAATAAAAGATGTAACTTCAGTAAACACCTTAACCTTGAAGCTTACTGGGAGTGCTAGTCTATTGTGAGGCCAGCATGTATCTGAATTTTGTTCCTAGAACAAAATTATTGTGAAGATGCAGTAAGAGAGTAATAGTGTTAAACTCTATCTAATTGATTACAGTATGTGTCTTGATATCTAGTATGCTGAAATGAAATGAAAATCAGATTTGTAGATGCACACACACATATACACATATTCACTATCTATCTATCTATCTATCTATCTATCTATCTATCTATCTATCTATCTATCATCTATCTATCCTCTAAATGGTTTGTTAGATTTATATTGCCAAGCATCATGAAAGAGTCAATTAGCTGTTTTTAGATGCATCACGGAAGCAAAAATTGTGAATGTAGATGAGGCAGGTTTATAGATTTGACTATTTAGTGGTGAAAATTGTGTTTCATGTAACAGTACAACTTTCTGACCTGGTAGAGAAAGTAATTCTTGGTAAGTTGCAAGTAAAATAAAACACACTTTTCCTTTCATGTATGTAGCAGTAAGCATTCATGGTTAAATATAATTAAAGCCATGCAAATACTAATTTGCACAGATGTGACAATCTGAATAAGGTCCTACCTAGGCTCAGCTCAGCATGAAATTGCATTTCACTGTTTATGACTGTCTGCTACCTAGGGAAAAATTAGAAAATTAAATAACAACTGGAATTTATTTTTTCTGAAATATTTTGCTTTTCTTGAGAGGATATTTGACAAACAGCTCCCAATACACCAAACCCTCCAGCAACTACAGAAATGACTACAGTATCTTCTAGTTGCCATGCCAGTTGAAATAAATAGCATGAGTCAGAATGCCTTCAGGGAAGAATGCTGACCTCTGAGCCAATGCAGTTGTTCCATGTAATACCCTGTTTCAAGAATTTCTGACCACTGATTATTTAGAAGTTAACTGTTCAATGTTTTAAGCCTGAACTTACAGAAAAGGAAAACATTTTCTCTTCCTGGCTTTTTCTTTTGTGTGTGAGTATGTGTGTTTTGGCATGGGTATATATATTTATAGTATAAGTGTGTAGGTGTATAGGTGTGTGTGTATGCATGTATGTGTACATGTGTACATGTGTGTATGTGTGTATGTGTGTGAATGTGTGTGTGTGTGTGTGTTTGTGTGTGTTTAGAGAACATTGTGTGTTCTGCTCTTACTCTTCCTTATTCACCTGAAACAGGTTCTCTCACTTAACTCTGTAGCTAGGATGGCAGCCAGCAAGTCCCATTGATCTTCCTGTGTATTCACAACACAGAACTGAGATTACAGACACTTGTGCCAATGCCCTAGCTTTTACATAGATTGTCGGAATTTGAACTCAGGCCACCATGTTGTCACAGCAAGTACTTTTTAAACAGTGGACTATCTCCCCAATCCCGTTTCTTGTTCTTGAAGGTTCTAAAGTTTCCTAAATAAACATAGCATTACATTGGCAAGGTGTCCCATGTTTTTAATCAAATGATTTTAAGTAATTTTATTCAAGGCATTTCCAGACTGTTTTGAGATCATACTGTGAAGTCAAGCATTGTACTAGCTACTCTTTTCTATTGCTGTGGAAGAACGAAGTCAAGCAACAAATGGAGAAAGGGAGGATTTATTTAACTTATGGTTCCATAAGAGAGATACAGTCTTTCATGGAAGAAGCAGCATGACTGCAGCAGAAGTTGGAGTTGGGCTAAGTCACTTCCTTCATGGAGACTGAGAGTTTATTGCCAACTGTAAGAACTCTCCTGGAACTCTCCTGGAAGTAGGTTGAAACTAATCCGCCTCAAGGATCACCCCATGTGACTGTTTTCTTCCAGCAAGGCACCACCTCCTAAAGGTGTCATGACATTCTGAACAACTAAAAATTCAAAGACATGAGCGTGTGGGGGACAACACACATTTCAAATTAAGACACTACATCCCTGATCCCCACAGACTCATTGCCATCTCATTATACAAACCATACTCATTCCAACTTCAAAAGTCCTAATGCCCCAAAGTCTAAAGACCAAAGCCTCCTATAAAAATCAAAAGACAAGTTACCTAAGTACAATATACAATTGTACAGAATAGACATTGGCATTCCAAATGGGAGGAATGGGGACATATCCAGGAAAGATTGCTTTGTAACAAGACCAAAAACCAATAGGACAAACTACAAATCCTGTAGCTTCATGTCCAATACATGAACACTCTCTTTCCAGGGTAGTTGTTTCATTGGAGAAACAGATCTTACCTTTGGAACTCTACCCTTTAGCTCATTCTTTCAAAAAGATTTGCATTCTTATGGGTAGGACCCTTCTCAAATGAAATGATTTCTGCATCAGTTACTCTTATCTGTTGCTGTGAGATAACACTCAAAGTCAAGCAATTTAAAGGAAGAAAGGGAGATTTATTCATTTTATGGTTCCATAGGGGAGATACAATCTTTCACTTGGGAAGTGGCATGGCTGGCAGCAGAAGCTAAAAATAGGTTAAGTCACATTCTCCATGTACTCTGAGAGCAGCTAAGCTGCCAGCTACAAGAGTAGACCTCTCCTAGAAGTAGGGTGGCACTTATCCACCTCATGGCCCACCCCCCTGTGGCTGCCTTCCTCAAGCTACACTCCACTTCTTAAAGGTGTCATGACCTTCCCCCAAAACTAAACATTTGAATATATGCGCCTGTAGGGACAAGACATATTTCAAAACATGAGAAAAATCTTGCAGTTTTTATATATTTCACATGATAAAAAGCAAAACTGTACAACTAGTCAAAATTTTAATTCAGAAAATAACATTGTTTTGTATAAAATGTAATATGAACTTTTCTATTACATAGAAATAAAATGCTTTACTTAAACTCAAAATTGTAAAGATTTTCTTAAATTATATTTTAATTTGGATTTAAGGGTTAAAAGTTGAGTGAAATTGGAAGGACAGGGATGGGATGGATGTGTGAAGGGAGTGGAGAGTGGGAGAAGAGGAAGTGGGAAGGAGTAGAGGATGGACAAAAACTCACTTTTTTGTATATTAAGAAATTCTTAATAAAAATAAAAACTGAACTCCAGCTCTTATTTTACAATTCTAATATTTTGCATTAAAATAATATTTATAGGATTGGCATTTTGCATTTTGTTATGTTATCTTTCTAAGTGAGAAATGAAAACAATGTAGTTCTAGATCAGAAATTCTCAAATTTTGTATTTTAAAAATACATAGACTTAAATCTTTTAAATTAAAACTATGGGTATAATCCTAATTCCTTTCCTCTCCCTGAGTATATGATATTACAGAGAATTTCATGTGTGATGAAATTTTGAGTTCATGACTTAAATGCTATTTGTGATTTTAAGCATGCTTTTCTTATATTTCTTTGTGTGATATGTGGATATGTATGCATGAGTGTAAGTGAGAGAACAGAGAGCAGTCTTTGTGTCATTGCTACATGTTGCAATATATATATTACATATATTGAGACTGTTTTAATGACCAGATTAAAGTATATAACTTATAGCATATGCAATTTGTAATCTTTCAAATCAATGTAGGTATAGTTATAGACATTTGTTTCTAGTTTTAGAATGGTGTCTTTTTGTTCAAAGAATAGAGTTTTGATCTAAAAGTTAATTTCCTTTTGTCAATTATCCCGTGTGGAAATATTTTCTTCTTATATCTTTAAGAGACTCATTGAACACTTCTTAATTACAATAATCATTTTAGTACTAATTTTTAATGAAGGACATTTACTCACAGATTTTGTTCAACCATTTGCCTTTAGCATCTCTGAATCCTTCTTTGGAAAGTGCCATAGGGTATACGCATGTGATTCTTTTCTCCCTCTCTAAATTGACAGTTCAGTTGTCTATTTTCCTCAGGGAGGGTATTCTGGAGAAATTTTACAAAGGATCACGAAAGAGCTTTACAGTTTTAAAACCATTTTGTATGGACAAAAGGTAGATGTTGGAATAACAGGTTTGTTTTTTTTTTTTTCTTCATTTGAGATTTCCTTTCATGGTCATTTCAACAATTTAACTTCAGCATTTGCCATCTACTCCCAGCTGCAGAGGGAAACTCAATGGCCTCATTACTGTGTTTGAACTGAACTGTGTCAAGCAGAAGCACAGCCCCAGTGAGAGGCAGATTGAGGCCTTCCGGTTCATCTGCACTTAGAGCTGGTTCAGCAGCAGTCTCTGACTCGGGAGCTGGATAACATCAGCTCTTAGGGGATGCAGCTCTGGTGCCTCTGCAAAGCCTAAACGAAGAGCAATTTTTGCCCTTTGAGGCAGCAGAATGCTTTTGAGCTCCTGCCGGATTCCAGGATCATGGGGATCAGCTTGGCTCCTAGAAGCAGGATGTGTTCATTCAGAGGCAGCAGCTTTGGCAGGCAAAGAGGATTGCCTGAGCCTATTTTCCTTTTAGCAGCAGGAGTAAGTACTGTAAAGAAACAGGGCTCAGGGAGGTTGCCTGTGACATAAACAGTATGTAATCCACCGAATGTGCTGGGCATTAGCGAATAAGGGCTCAGGAACATAATTCTGCTAGTGTTGCATTGTGTAGGGGACACCTCAATGCTTAGGAGGCTGCTACTTGGGGAGGAAGGGCTTACATATATATATATATATGTGTGTGTGTGTGTGTGTATATATATACACACACATATACATATATGTGTGTATATATATATATATATACATTGAGCTGTCATCCTTTCATCTGCATGTCCTATCCTTCTTCAAAATAGTAAGACTTTGTTGCAGCATTCAAAGTCTTTATGCTACTAAATCATGCAACTTATTAAATCCATTTCACTTAAAAACAAGCAAACAAACTATTAGAAAGACTGGAGATGGTGGTTTGGTAGAGAAAGTCAGTCCAGTCATATACATCTGCACGGTCTATACTGGGCATGGCAAAGGTGCCAGTATTTGGGGCTGAAGAGAGAAGAAAATACACTCCAGAGAAATGGCTGCTGTATGAACTATGAAATATTTTCTCAAGGATTGTAACATACTCAGGATGTGACTCTTTGAATAGACTTGAAAACACTCTGAGTGGGAATAAATAAAGCAGACTGTCATCAATCATTGGATATTTATGCTAAGAAGGACTGTTTGCTTCTTTCTTTGTCATTTGTTTAATGGCCCACACAGCAGGGCTCCTGAGGCTCTTGGCTCTAAGCCCCAGAGGCACACACCCAGAGTCCAGCACTCTCCCCATGCTAATTTATCAGCACCATTCAGAAGAAGGGAACTGAATGCAGGAAACAGCCATAGAAAGGAGTAGGGCTTGGCCAGAAGTTATTTTGCAGCTGCATTTGTGTTCATGTGCGCGCTCTCCTTGGCCTTCCCTTCCAGCAGCATTTCAGCAAAGCAAGAGCTGGCACAGCCTCCAACACGCCTTTCTTCCTGTAGAAGAAAAGAAATGGGTAGGGACTCCATTAGTGCATTTCTGTATTACACTCTTATTTCCTATTGAAAGGGAAAGATTTAAAGCTTTTTCACAAGATAATAAAACAATGAACAACAATTGGTAAAGACTCTTAAAAAAAGAATACTTGACGATCTAGCCCCTCATGGCCCTCTAGTGCCATGAGTCCGTTTCCAACTGCCTGCTTCTCATGAATTCTCCGGCGTCCTAGCCCCTCATGGCACTTCATGTCTGGAGTCCATAAGTTTCAACCTTTCTCTCTTCTAATAAACTCTACCTTAATCCTCAAAAAAAAAAAAAAAGAATACTTCTTAGTGTGGTTTCATTTATCAGTAATTGTGTCACCGCCTATTCCTGGGCTGTGGTTGTGACTTTCCATTTCCAAATATTTTGCATTACAGAAACTTGTATCTGTGTAACTGTATTGCCATGTAAGTCTTGGAGGCAAAAGAAATAGATGATGAAACATTTGAATTTATCAATAAATATTGACATTTTGAGATATTATACTCTGTTCCAGAATTTGTAGAATTTATATTGACATAATATGTACTCCATGCACGATTTGAATTGAGTTCCAATAGCCAATATATGTAACAGTTGTTGACTTCTTCTGACTTCTTAAATTTGCATGCACATTCCTGAAGGTTGTGGACCACTGGGTGTAGTAACATGCTTCTCAGGAATGAAATTGCATTAGTAAAACACGCCATTTGAATGTTTTCATCAAAACTTGATTAATGTTAATGTTTTAAAGGCCAAGGTTAGGGTTAGCGTTAGGAAGAGAAAGTCAAGTGTTTCAAGCTATGTTCCCTGGATTCTGAGGGAATAAATGTGTGGGTTGTGATAACAAGCTTTAGGTCTATGGATCATAGGGCTAAAATCAATTTCAAAATAAGTATAAGATTGATAGAGTATTCCAGCCAGGACTTTTAAATCACAGTTCAGATAGAATAATTAAAAGTGATCTAATATTCCTATCTTAAATGGCCTTCTTAATGAGTATCTGGTTCTAAATAAAATTATGAGCATTTACAAAGTATATGAGCATAAAAAAGTATTTGTAACAGGCTACATGCAATATCTAGAAATGTAGAGTACATTTTTCAATAATAGAGGCATACATAGTGTTCAGTGAATAAATAAGAAAAAAGCCATTCATTTCTACTTTAATTTTAGAAGGCTTTAATGAAGGAACTGGCATTTGAATTAAAGTCTGGAATAGTGATCAAAATTTTCATAAAGTGAGAAATCATGAACAAAAGGTCTTTGTTATTAAAAATCACATTATAGTCTCGAATGACTGAATGCAGAATATATATAAATAATAACTTAATAGCTTGAGTTATTTAATCAATAAATACTAATCAAATCAGTATTTGAGCAAAGAAAACCTAGGGTTGACCCACATTTTATGAAACACCAGGTCAGAAGGAAAGTAGAATATCTACAGATTCCAGAGGATGTTGCCTCCTACCTCAGCCCTTCCTTTCAATCGCATAAGTATTTTTGAGAGTCTCCAAGCTTGCACTGTAAAATGCAATTTATACACTACCTTTAAATGAAGCTTTATAGAGGACTACTGAGCCACACATAGGAAATATACTAAATATGTTCTAGACAGCTGACAAATTGTAGTTGCTGTTATACTATGATTAGTAGTTCTTTTGATGGTGATTGTCAATTTGACTGGATTTAGAATCTCCATGGAAACAAACCATTTGTGCAAATCTACAAAGGCTCTTCAAGATTAAGATAATTAAGGTGGCAAGACCCACACAAAATGTGACTGGCATCATTTCATGGGATGGAGTCCCTGAGTAAGTAAAAATGAGAAGGGAACTGAGAAACAGCAATCATCTCTTTCTGCTTCCCAACTCTGTATGCAATGAAACTGTATGCCTCAAGCTCCTTCCATCATGACTTCGCTTCCAAGATAAACTGTAAGCACACATCATCTCTTCTTTCCACCAGGTGTTTTGTCACAGTAATTACAGAAGTAAAAGATACAGTAAACTGATCATTGTTTACTTGATTGGACTTAGGAGACACACCTCTGGTGATTTTTACATGTGTTTTCAGAGAAGTATATGGATCAATATCCACTCTAAATGTGGACACTATCGTTCAAAGGACTAGTGTCCCAAACTGACTAAAACAGAAGAATGAACAAAACAAGCTGAGCTCCAGCCATTCTCTCTCTCTGTTTTCTGACTATAGATACAATATGATTAGCTGACTCATACTCCTACCACAATGTTTTCTTCAATGTGATGTAACTATAAACTATGAGGCAAAATAATGCCTTCCTTCCATATGCTGTTTGTAGGTATATTACTATTTTTTAGTTTTTCATTTTTATGTTAGAGAGTTAGAGAGGCACTTAAGACAGTGCATGGGTGTAGGTCAGAGGACAACTTTCAAAAGTCAGTTCTCTCCTTGTGTAATGTGGGTTTCTGGGGATCAAACTCAAGTCTCTAGGTTTGTGTGCAGGCAAGTACCTTACTCACTGAATTATCTCCCTCACCCTGTCAGACAAATTTTTAAAATAACAAGAAAAGTAACTATATAGTTACTGAATCAAAAGTTAGGAATGTTCCGGAAAGAGATGACCAAGAAGAGTAATATTAATACTCCAAGAAGTAGAAAGCAGAAGGAAGCTTGAAGTCCTATAAAAATATTTAATAAACATTTTATTCCAAAGTGATGTATATGAAGAAGCTTTTCCTAATTCATTGAGCTGAATCTACTACATCAAAGATGGAACATTTGCATCACAAAGGGGTACTTGACTATCTTCTTTGTGTGTACTTGATGTCTTAATTTACTTTTCTGTTGTGTGATAAAATGCTTTAGTAAAAGCAACTTAGTGGACAAAGGATTAATTCACAGGTAATGTCCACTGTCTACTGCTGTAGGGAAGACAAGGCAACAGAAGCTCTGATTGGTCTGTTGGTCACACTGTATCCAGAGTCAGGAAGCAGATAAATGAGTGCTCTGAGCTTAGTTCACTTTCTTTTTTTGGTAAATCTAGGACCTCAGAACAGGGAATAGTGTCATCCACAGTCCGCATATATGCTCACCTCAAAGCAATATAATCCATATAATTCCAACAGGAATTTATTTATTTTTATTTTTTTATTTCCTTTTTTTCCCAATCATACAAGCTCAATAGGCACCCCTGTCTTCTCCCTCTCTCCACCCCTCCGCAGTCTCCCCCTGCATTCCCTCCTTCCCTTCTCCCTTAACTCCCTTCCTTCCTGCTCTCTCAGTGCCTGCCCCTTCCCCCCCATCACCCTGAGCATCCTTCTCCAACAGGCATTTAATAAGGCTAAACTAAATCTAGTCAATCCTTCAAAGATGCCATATTGATACAAACACTAGTCATCACATTTGAAATTTTAGTCACTACCAGTGATGAAACCTATTTTTTCTTTTTTGTCTCTGATTATTCTGTGTATTTCTTTTTTTTTTAAATTGTTTTTTTTTTTATTTATTCAATTGTGCGTGTGTGTGTGCGTGTGTGCATGTACGTGTGTGTGTGTAGAACCACGGGCGAATTCGGGAAACACCATGGACGCCTCCACCTCCTCCTTGTTTACTCTGCCCCGGGATTCACAGGCTCCGCCCTACCAGGACCAGAAACGAAGGTCCCCCTGCTTCCGCCTGGTGTCTATACGTGGGGTCTAGGATCCGAACTCAGGACCTTCTGCCTGCAAGGCAGAGGCTTAACCCTTGAGCCACCGCTCCAGCCCTATTCTGTGTATTTCTGTATTAATTTTGTTCTTGTATGTAAAATTACATATATATGTATATAATTCACATATGTATAATTTTAGACAGATATTTCAGATAAAATTATTCATGATTGTTTGTATATGTTGACATAGAGGATTCTGAAAGACTTGGGACTTTCACTCACCACTTGATAACTTCTATACAATTTAAGTTACTTTATTTTTGTTTCATTTGTTGCTTTGATTTTTTTCATCTTTTAAAATGCTTTTCTTTTATCATAAAAATGTTACCATGTCAACCAACAATTCTATACTTACATATAAGGAAAACACAGTGAGATGATGAGAATCTGAATTATCTTTTGGGATGGAAATGCAGTATTTTCTTGGCTTTTATATTATTTTGATATGTTTAAGTCATATTTCAGTATCACTGATTTTTAATGTGACATAATCAGTTGGCATAAATAAAATTTTTCAAACTGAAGAGATATTTTTGGAAACTTCAGCAATAGATTTTTATGTGTGTATATATCCATCATTGATTATAAGCAATGTAATTTAATATGTGTTCTATTGATTATGGATATTGTATTTTATCCTATATTTGCATATTTGAAATATTTTAAGTTGCAAGTTTTTAATTTTACAGAGTAAATGAAATCTGTAATACTTGAGTTTCTGAATAATTAGACAAAATATGTGGTCTGAACACTGAAGAAATTAGTTAGTTAATTCCTACAGAAAAGGTGTTAGCTATGTGCCTCATTTCAAATCAGGATTTATTTTTGGATTTGCCTGTAAAGGATGATGATAAAGTCCCAATTGAATATTAGTCAAGGAGCAGGTAATCACCAGTCACACATTCAAACAAATACTGTGGCAGGATTTTTTCTTTTGCATGTAAAATAGAAAAACAAATAGAAAGGTGCACTTTTGGTTAGTGCCAATGTAAAGATTTTAAAATATAATTTCCAAAAATGGACAAAGTTTTGCAGTCGCCAAGACTCCTGGAAGACTTCAAGCTTCATCTGTTTCTTAAATATCTTTATTTGTATATATCCCAATAAACTCAATTTTTCAAGGATAAATTTCCTCTAAAGTTTCATTTGTTAGCTTTGATACATGGGTTTCAAAGCTTTTCCTTTAACCTTTTCTGAGTTCATCTGCAGACTCAGATGCTACCATGTGGTTAGATGTTTTCATTTTCTAGAGACAGATATTGAAAATATAGAATATAGAGATCTCCAATATCCATGAAGGATGTTGATTAGGAACATTCAGAGGATGAAACATATGATGATCACAAAACTGAAATCTATGCATAATAAACTTGAGTACATGAAAGAGATTGTGAGTAATATTGTATTAGTCTTTACCTACAGGCTAAATGTTAAGGCTACAACATTACATAGTATAATAGTAATCTCTCCACTGGTCTTTGACCACTCTGTCTTTTCCCTCCATCAACACCCATGAAGGCAAAGTTAATTATTACTGTTGCCCAGTTCTGCATTTCATCACTTTGGTATGCCTCTGAAGAATACCACTGCCCTTGATGCCATGATGATATTTTAACAACATTTACAGGCTTTTTCAAGTTCTCTTTTATTAAGCATTTCAACCTTGTTAATAGTTAATGTTCACTTTTAACTTACTGGTTAGAAAATATCTCTAAGATTTTACTTTATCAACTTTTGAATAAAATGTTCCCCATCTCCTCTGCATTTTGTTTAAAATAGATGTTATAGATCTCTGGGTAAAACCTACAAAGCTAAGTGCCTAATAAAATAGTACATGACTGAAATGACAATGAATATTTCAGCATTATGCTGAAGTATGAAGATTTGCCTGCAAAGGTATGAATCACTGATTTTTCATTTCTTTAATTCTGTATTAATTGGCACTTGAGGCAATAAACCATAACACATAACTCTGGCTTCAGATAAGCTTTAATGAGAGCCTGACCTTTGCTTGGATACTTCTGTGACAGCGAAAGTGTTCGATAACCCTTTGAAGCTCAAATTTATGAGATAAATGTTCTTAGCATTTCCTTATCTTACCCTGAGCTGATTATTGAGGATATTTTGGGATTTATAATTGAGATTTAGGAGAAAATTATATTCTATTATGTCCAGTTCAGTGGAAGTTTAAATAGCACAAGTGTATCGTCTTAAGTGCATTATCTCAAACATAGAATGTGACTGAGGTTCTGAGCACAGTAAAAAGACTGTGACCATATTAAAAATAAGTTATGGAAATAGACAAAGCATCACAGATAACTTCCCATTGTCATCATAAAAGCTTTATAAAGGGCTTATTCTTAATAATCTATCTATCTATCTATCTATCTATCTATCTATCTATCTATCTATCTATCTATCTATCATGGTTACTCTTTTTATTATAACATTTTTTATTCTTATTTCTGCTCACACAAACTTAATAGGTAAACCAGTTCCCTCCCTCCCTCCTCTTTCCCCTGACCCCCCTCCTCCACCTTCCCTCACCTCTCCCTCCCCATCTCCCAGTGCCTCCCCCCCCCAATCCCCAGAGAATCCTTTAATGTGCATGCCAGACTCTCCTCTGGGCTCTCCTCTCTGATGATGTACATGGACCCAGTGGCATTTCCCTGAACCCTTTCCTGTGTTCCCCTTAAGCATAGGAACACTACTGTGGCTGTCAATCCCTTGCCTCCAAGGATCTTGGTGCCTTTCGCAAATGCTAGACTAGTGTGTTGGACATTGCGCAGGGCTTGCAAAGTCCAATTATGATTGCTTCAGCCCTAACTTGTGTGGAGTATCTTGCAAATCATTGCTCCTCCCATCCTTGTGCTCTTACATTCTTACCACCCCCTCTTCTGCAAATTTCCCTGAACTTCAGGATGGGGAGAGATTAGGCTAGCCTAGTTCTATGTGGTTGATATAGAGGCTCTGAAGTTCTGGATTGTGGTTTGTTGATTTTCTTTTGCAGTTTTGCTGCTCTTGCAATGCCCTTCATTCCATCCTGATGGGCATTGTATGTCACCCCCCTGGCCAGAGATTGACCCCTCCCTCACTGTGGTTTCCTACTTTTGTTACATCTACCTTTGAATCTGCTCTTATAACAAGACTCCAGTTTAGCAGCTTTTTTTTTTTTTTTTATCATGGTTACTCTTAACTGTTGCTATGAGAGAATACTTAAAGTCAATCAACTTAGAGGATAAAGGAAGATTTATTCAGCTTAAAGTTCCAAAGGGGAGATTCAGTCTTTTATGTCAGAGGCAACATAGCTGATTGGCCAAAGCTAGAGACAGGCTAAGTCACTCCCATCTGTGAGGCTGAGAGCTGCCAAACTGCTTGCTACAAAGGCAGACTTCTCCTGGAGGTAGGGTGATACTAATCCACCTCAAAGCCTACTCCTTGTGACTGTCTTATTCCAGCAAGGCTCCACCACTCAAAGATGCCATGACCTTCCCAAATACATGAGACTGTGGGAGACGCATTTCAAACCATGAATCTCTCTCTCTCTTCTATCTATCTATCTATCTATCTATCTATCTATCTATCTATCTATCTATCTATCTATCTATCTATCTATCTATCTATCTATCTAATGAGATGGGCATATTCACCTGTGGATGTTCTTGAACTTCTAGTCCTCTTGTCTCCACCTTCTGAGATTATAGACACAGGCTACCATACTTGCAACTTAGGCAAGCACTTTACCAAGTGGGCTACATCTCTGGACACTTAATCATCATTTTTTGCTGATCACATTGTTATAAGTGTTGACCTTATGTTCCAATATTATATTATAAAGTTGAAGATACATAGAGACATTTCATATCTCAAGAAATTTAAATGTGATACAACTAAAATAAAAGTGAAATGCAATAGATTGATTATGTTCAAGTATAAATTTGTATACTAAATGTCTTCAATTGGAAATTTTTTATGATTTGTTTCATGAATGGTGGATATATCTGTACACATGTGCATATGTGTAAGTGTATATGTGCAGAGGTCTACTCCTGGCCACTGGGAAGGAGAAAGGTAAGCACGCTGCCTGCCCCTCCACCTCCCAGGTCCCAGGAGACAATCAAACATGGTAGGGAGTTAAGTCAAAGCATGAACTCACTTTATTTATGCAGCACAGCAGTTTATAAAGGCAAAAACTGTGAGGCACGAAATGAGCAGCCTATCATACTAAAGGTTAGCACAGCAGCGCAGGCCTCATGGGTTAGGGTCAGCATTAAGAACTCTTATGAACCAATCAGGGTTCCCTGTGATGCAAACAGGCTTACGTCCCACACACTAGCTCCTAGTGCCATCTTAGGCCCCATATGCTCAGCCATGCCTTGTTCACTTCCTCACAGCACCATCTTGCCTGGGCTGGCTCAACATCGCCCTCTTTTTGTTTTTTATGAGCCAATGTGTTCACCTAGATGTTAGATCGTACCCAGATTGACTCTACCTTGAATTAGGTAAGGTATCAATCAGGTCACCTGGGTTAGTTCATGCCTTTGGTCCTGTCCATCTTGGTGTAGGTAGAACTGTTAGAGGCAAGTGGGAAGCCTGTCATAATGGCACCTTGATGGGGTTGCAATGCCAAAACGCACATCTATCATATATAGAGTTTGTTGACAGATGGCTTTGATGCACTGGGTTCACTATGATCAACCCTTGGCAGTGAACCCAGTGCCCTGTCCCTGTCTTTTCGCATCCCTAATTTTTACAATAAATGTCCAGGGCAGACATTTAATACATGAGAGCATCCCGGGTCATTAGGTGATCCAGTGAGGGGCAGGGTACAGCCCTTCTTCCCTCTACATTCAGGCTGGCCAGCATGTCCTTCAGTCCAGTCTAGTACGTCCCATGAGCCCCTGGCCAAATCGCTTAAGTCAAAAAGAAGGTCAAGGAACCAGGCAGTTGGTAGTTGGGTATTAATAGTCTGGTTGATGATGTTGCCCATCTGAGAATTGATAATCATCTATGAGACCTGCTGAGGCTGATGAGCACTGTGTGGCATTGCTTTCATTGAGTCTATGAGGTCAGCCGGAACAGTAGTGCTAGTAACCCTTTGGCCATTGTAGGTACTGAGATCCTTGGTGGGTTTTAAAACAGAAAGCATAGAACAGACTTTCTCAAGGGTGGTCTGCCTTGGTTTTTTATGGCATAATCTTTATTCTTATGTTTGCTTTTTTGTCATTTATTGCAATGTTTTCTTTTTATTTTTGATTGGTTAACCACATGGGTGATCTACCATTCCTTTTAAAGGGTCTGGTCCCCTCCAATGACCAGTGAGGGGGATCCTTCCAGTGCACCCTGATAGAAGGTTTGGTGGATAGGTGACCCCAATGCCTTTGAAATCTTGACTCTGGTTGTTCCTTTTGAAAATTTAAAATATTGATTGTAAAGAATGCTAGCCTTAACTGCTGATATGGGCTTATTCCCCCTTTTAGTTTCTGTAATTGGGCCTTTAAGTACTGGTGGTTTCTTTCAATAATAGCTTGTCCTTGGGGATTATATGGAATTCCTGTGGTGTGAGTAATATGCCAAGTCTGTAAGAAGTTTTGTAAAGTCTGGCTAATAAAACAAGGGCCACTATCTGTCTTAATTTGTTTAGGTAACCCTAAGGTGGCAAAGCATTATAAAAAATGTGATTGTGCATATTTGGCCTTTTCTCCTGTATGTGCAGATGTCCCAACATGCTTGAGAGAATGTATCTATGGAAACAAAGACATATTTAAGCTTACCAAATGGTGCATAATGAATAATATCTATTTGCCACAACAAATTAGGTTTCAACCCTTGGGGATTAACCCCTGGTCCCTGTAAGGATGGGACTTGGAGAAAGTGTTGACATGATTTGCAGATTTGAATAATCTTTTTTAAGTCCTTTACAGGAACTTGAGGGAACCTGTGGAGTAAGCCCCTCCAATTAAGGTGAATTAGGCCATGTAATTCAGAGACTTTCTGAACATTAAGAGCCCATATCTCTTGTGAAGCTAATTCATCAGCTAAAGCATTGCCCTGGTTTAGGAACCTGAGTAGGCCAAAATGACTCCTTAAATGTAAATATATAGGCTTTTCTCGTCCTTCCAATACAGATTTTAGTTCCACCATAAGGGGTGATTGATATCTAACCTTATATGAGCAGTTTATTACTCTCAAAAGTAAATTTACAATGTATAGACTGTTAGAGAATAAGTTAATAATCTCTTTATTATCTCTTAATGCATTATAACTGCCAACAGCTCTTTATATTGAGCTGATCCTTGGGCAGGCTCGTATTTTTGTTTGTATGGCTGAATCAAATTTCCTGAGGCAAAGGTAGCATAAGAAGATCCTGTTTTTACCCCATCTTTGAATACATGTGGGGCATTTGGTATAAGCGTTTTAAAAAGAGTTTGGGGTCAGCGAGTGGTAAGCATTGAAGGGGTGTGACCCATTTAGATGGGCCATAATGGCAGCTTCTAATGCCAAAGCTAATCGGGGGTGATATTTTGTTAGCCATTCCATATCAGCCAGTCCTATAGGGAAACACAATAGAGTCTGGATCTTTACCATAGTATCTACATGTCTGCTCACATCCCTTTTTTATCATATCTGCTAATTGATCTGAAAGGATATAAACTCTATGGGCGTTTCCCAGGCGCATGTGGATCCATTGTAGAACTTCTCCAACCTGTGATAGAGCTGCTGTAAGGAGCCCCCTTCCTGAAATCAGCCAAAGGGCAATGGGTTTCCCAGGATTATATCTAGCCAATTGAGCATCCCTAAGGGCATTCTGAAACTGTTTGATTATCCGATGGTGACTTTCCTGTAAAGTAATTGTGTCTCCAGGTTGTCTGCCAGACAATAGATTAAAAATAGGGGTGAGGCCTCAGTGGAGATCCCCACCCATGGCCTAAGCCAATTTATTTCTCCTAATAATTGTTGTAAACTAGTGATAGTAATATTGTTAGGCACAGTTATATATGGTCTGAGGGGTGATGCTTGTGTGTCAAATGGGTTCCTCCGAAAACCTTAAAAGGAGACACCTGTTGGACTTTATCAGAATGATATGTAAATTTCCCCTTTTTAAATAATTAATCACATCTTGCGTAAGGGATTGTAATTTAGTTGGATCTCTATGTCCGATGATGATATCATCCATATAAACATATATAAGAATATCCTTATTTCCTATCAATGGCTCAATCAGTTTATACACATAAGTTTGACAAAAGACTGGATTATTTGCCATTCCTTGTGGGAGCACCAACCATTCATATCTTTGATCGGGCCCTGAAAACTTCATCGATGGAACAGAAAAAGCAAACTTTTCGCAGTCCGCAGGGTGCAGTGGAATAGAAAAAAAAGAGTCTTTAAGATCAATGACCAGAAGGGTAAAGTATGAGGGATAGCTGACACCCAGGGCATTCCCCTAAGGGAGGTGCCCACTAGCTTCATTCATCTGTTGATCAGACTTAGATCTTGTAACATATGCCACTTTCCAGAGAACTTCCTGATAACAAACACTGGTGTATTCCACGCACTCATAGATGGGCAGATATGACCTTGCTTTAATTGCTGATCCATTATTTCCCTTAGGGCCATCAGTTTTTCTTGGGGCAGAGGCCTCTGCTCCACCCAGACTGGGTTTTCCCAGTTCCCATTAAATCTGGGGGCTGCAAGGGGCAGTGCCTGTTAGAATTGGGGGTGAACCCAAAGAACTTTTGGAGTTTATCCCCTATAGTTATGAAAGCTAGAAAACTTGCTTTCAGGTACTGTCTCTATTGGCTCAGGAAGTCCAGAGGCTTTCTCATGACCTAAAAGGTCCTCATAGAAAGCCTTGTTATCAGTGGTTAAAACCACTTGCATGTGTCCCAAGATGTCTTGTCCTGGTGAATTGGCAGTGAGCCTGCGATCACAAGGGGTCGCACTTCTCCTTTGGAGCCATCAGCATTCCACCAAGTCACCCATGAGGCTGTTTCCTCCAATCGGGTATTTCCTCCGACCCCCAGAACTTTCAGTCTGGCCTTTAGGCTCCAAGTAGGGGGAATTTCCTCTTTTCTTAGGACAGTATGATCAGCCCCAGTGTCTATAAGGCAACGGAAGCATTTGCCATTAATAAAAACACTCATATTGGGATGGAGATCCTCTACCAGGGGAACAGTCCAATGAGCTTGGGATTCTCCCTTTTTAGGTTTTCCTAATTCAAGGCTCCCATGGGTTCCCTTTCATGGGTTCCCATTTATTCCTCCTTTGGTTGATGAGGCTGGAGGCTGCCCCTGAATTAGTTTAAAGGTTTGCCCTCTAGGTCAAATTTAGATCTACAGTCCTTCTTCCAATGGAAGCCTTTACGACATCGCAGATACTGGGGGGGGGGCTGTTTCCCCCACCTCCCTTTGATCTTCTTTATTTTTATAAGGACAATCCCTTTTAAAATGTCCCATTCATTTTTTTTAATTCATTCAATTGTGCATGTATGGTGTGTGCGTGTGTGCATGTATTCATCCATACCAAAAACAAGACACTTTTATAACTCCTCATGGGGACTCCCCTGTGGTCCTGTCTGGGATCTCATGGTTAGGACTCGAGTCATAGCTTCAGTAATAGTAATAGCATCTGTCTGCATTTGAAGGGCAGCTGTAAGTTTCTGGACTTGGTGCTGTTGGGTCTGAACATTCTGAGAAGCAATAATCCAGGTAATTATAGATCTCTCTTTGAGCCCTGAATACTCTATTTTGTGGTTCCCATTCATCCCTTCCCATACCAGTAATTTAGTAAATTGTTCTCTCAGGGGAGATGGGGGAAGCTTGCGCCAAAAGATCTTTTCAACCTGGTAAATGAATTTAGGGAGAGGCTCACCAGACTTTTGTATAATGCCCCCTATAGGTGCTTCAGAGGGACCTCCATTTTGATTTTTCCATGCCGCCAATCCTATCAAGTAAACCTGATCCTTGTAAGGAGCTCCTATAACAGCCTGCTGAATCCCAGTGGAAAATTGGTCTGCTGTCCCTGATTAACATCCTGAAGGTAATTGGAGCTGGTGGTTGGGCATTTTGATTGCGCTCAGCCTGGAACTCTGCATTCCTCCCTAAACGGCACTGTCCATTTAATGAATGTGGGGCTGGGAAGCACCGCTTTGGCCATATCTGTCCAATTTTTAGCAGTGCAGTGTTGATGCGCTAAATCTTGAAGAAGGGTCTCAACCCAAGGTTTATTTAGGCCATCCTCTAGAACTGCCCTCTTTAATTCCTTTGAATCTTTAGTCTCCCAGGGATACCATACTGCAAAGTGATTACTCCCAGGATTGAGGTTGACAGGATAGGCTTGCACCTGATATTTCTCAGCACATGTGGGCTCCAGCTCCAGATTCCTTGCTCTAGCCTGATGGGGGCCAACATGCCCATGCGTGGAGTCAGGAGCGGTCTTTATGAGATGGGCATACAGGGGTCCTCATTCAGATTACCCCCATCCCCTTCTCCCTTGAACAAGGTTAGGTCCAGATAAAGAGGGCTGAGCATGGGCTGCCTCAAGATCCCTGTCTTTCCCTAGTGATTCAGTCAAGATTACAATTTCACTTTCACTTTCAACCAGGTGTGTCTGGGCGCTCTCCTCACCGAATTTGACCCAGTCTGCCTTATCTTCCTCTAGTTTGTGGGATGTAAGTCCTTCCTTTTCTTTTTCTCCCTGGTCTTCTCTCTGATTTCCATCAACTATTATATTTGGAGGGAGATAAATGGCATCTGAGTGAAAGGACACCTTGAGAACGGAGAATGTGGGGTAGAACTCTAAAGGCAGTTACATGTTAAAATGGAGTTCCCTCTTTCTTGCTAAATTTTTTACTCTGGCCCATGTGGTCAAGGAAAAGAGATTGGAAGATGGGACCCAAGGAGCCAAATCAAGGACTTATCAGTGCTATTGTCTGAAATCTCTAAACCACAGCTTTTCAACATGAGTCTCAGTGCTTCAAGCGCTGGGTCAGGCGTGCTCCTTACGTTACCCTATACTGAGGGTCTCACTCACCTCGATAGACCTCTTGGCTCCAACTGTTCCTGAAAGAAGACATCCTCACATGGGGCACCAGATGTGCGGAGGTCAGCTCCTGGCCACAGGGAGGGAGAGAGATGAGCGCATTGCCTGCCCCTTCACCTCCCAGGTCCCAGACAGACTGAACTGGGATCTTGTTGATTTGATTAAACTAGCTGGGCAAGAAGGCTAGGTATTTTTGCGTCTGTCTATGCCCCATGAATCCAATGTTGGGATTTCAGATGTGTGTCATCATGACTGGCTTTTTATGTAGGTTTACAAGAATACATGCTCACATCCTCATATTGATATGCCAAGGACTTTATGAACTGAGCTATCTGCTCAGACCTAAAAAGACTTATTTTAAAATTCAGAAGCACAAGTAGAACTATTGCATCTTATTTATCAACACTGAATTTAGGCTGACAGAGAGGAGGGAGAACAGTATAAATGTTGACATGGAGTTACAGAGACTGAGGCTATCCCCAGTCTGACAGCATAAGATAGAGTCATTGTTTCAAATGTTGCCTGTCATCCTTGCAGCAGGGTTTGTTCTTCTTAAAGCTGTTTCCTTCCTTTCCGATTCTGACACTGATTTTGCCAGACTTTATTTTGACAATTATCTGTTTCTTAAGTAGATGATTAAAGATGTTATTTCAATATTTGCTGAATGATGAATAATAAACAATGAGGATCATGTTAAATTCTCTTATTTCAAACTAACATGGTTTTGTGCTAATAGACACTTGAAAAAATGGTTAAAGCTTGGTATGACTCATGTGCCAATTAGCTCAAGATTGAAGACCAAGTTTATGTTCTTGCTTTATGCATCTATTGAATTAAAATTGAAATAAGTTTATAATAAACAGGAAAAACAATTTGCAGCAGATAAGAAGAAAGCGATATGAGAATAAAAGACTTTGGATATTTTCTGGAAGATACTAAGTGCAAGCTTTTGAGTTGAAGATGGAAGAGTTAAAAGGTTTCAGTGGAATTATAGTAAAGTCAATGAGCAATTTTCTCAGTGAATTTCAGGGCCCCTGATGATGGAATCTCTGATTTAGTAAAGTTTTAGAACTAAATGCAAATCTAACACTGAAAACTTTAGAAGTTAACAATGGCATATTAACCTTTGCCATTGTGACACATACATATGAGTACACATACACACACACACACACACACACACACACACACACACATACATGACTAGCATTTGCAAGCTCAGCATAATTTAATTCCATAAAATGACACTTGTTAATAATTAAGCCTCCTTCATCCTAGTATAGAAATTCTGATCAGAATATTTCCTTCAGAGGAAAGATATAACTAGTGATATGGATGTAGGGGTATGGATGTAGGGTATTGTTCCCCTAAAATAACTATCAAGTGGGAAAACGATATGTGCACTTCCTGTAGAAATGCAAGCTAGAAATCCCAGTGTATGTGACGAAGATAGGATGAGGAGGAAGAGAAATCATGAAGTGGGAAGTCCATGAAAGAGTCTTCAGAGAATAAAGACAGGCTATAAATGTTAGGCATTTGTATATAATAAAAGTGTGTATAGATTTTAAAGATCTAGACAAAAGTACGGGAAATAGAGATAGATAGAAAGATAGGAAGGTAGATAGATAGATGATAGATAGATGATAAATAGGTAATTCTCTCTTAGAATTTAAAAATCACATGATGGAAGTTATGCAGCTCTTGTTTCTTGCTCCATATCTTGGTAAGAGAGAGAAGGTAGGAGGGAGAGAGAGGTAAAAAGGGAGGGAGAAAAGGAAAGACAAAGAGAGAGAGAGAGAGAGAGAGAGAGAGAGAGAGAGAGAGAGAGAACCTTCTATGTCTTTGGCTTAGATAAATCCCACCCCCATTTTCTTTTGTGACACCAGAATAAAATTGGAATTCTTGAAAGCCCAACTTTGTTAACTCAACATGACCAGGATTCTATCCCCAAGGGAATCTACTCTGTAACCTGCTAAAGAGATAGAGGGTCCTGACCATTTTTTTTCTAGAGGCCCCTACCTTGTCTGTGTAGAAGAACCTAAATAGATGTGTCAGTGATGTAACACTGTCTGCTTCCAGATCCTTGAGTTCCAGGCATAGGGAGTGAAATTTATTTTATTTTTTCTCCTTTCTATATTTTTTAAACATGCTCCTCTTTCTTAATCTCCCTCATTCAGGCAGCTGCCAGGATTCCCAGATTGTATCCCCAGATTTTTAGCTCATCTTCTTATTTTCCCTTTGAGTATCGGCAATGACATTCATATATCTTCATATCTTTCCTAAGCTTTACTTTTTTAATTGTCAGAGAAGATGAATCCATGCATCTATACCGCCTGAGGACCCTGCTGCCAAAGACTGTCATTGTTGCCATTACTCTGAAATCATCTCCCCTATCTTTTCTTTTTTTTAAATTTTTTAATTCAATTGTGTGTGTGTGCGTGTGTGTATGTGTGTGTGTGTGTGTGTGTGTGTGTGTGTGTGTGTGTGTGTAGGTGAATTCGGGAACCACCATGGACAGCCTCCATCTCCTCCTTGTTTACTCTGCCCTGGGATTCACAGACTCTGCCCTATTAGGACCAGAAATGCAGGCCAGGCCGCTTCCGCTTGTAGTGCTATATGTGGGGTCTTCTAGGATTCGAACTCAGGACCTTCCACCTGCAAGGCAGAGGCTTAACACCTGAGCCACCTCTCCAGCCCCCCCTATCTTTTCTTTCTTTACATTACTTATTCAACCTTGTGTACTAGTGATAAATAGAGATCAATACAGGAAGAAAAAGAGAAAGGCCTTTTATTAGGCCTAATGTTGCAACACCGGAAGTGGCAACCGAAGGTATTTTCTTCCAATCCGTTTATATGGATGGAATAGTGGGCTTACATAGCCATTAAATGAGGGAAGGTCTTGCACCAATCAAACATAGCAATTTTCATGCAAATGAACATTCCTTCTGCTAAGCCACAAGAGCAAGTACTCTGCCTGAAAATGATTGCCTGATCATACAGAGATTACCAAAGAAAGAAGTTAACAACTTATTTGAAAGCATTCTAGCTTGGAACACACTCAGGAACCAAGGTTGAGCTGTAGCTACACTTTTCCTACAGATTCCTCAAGATGTCTTCATATATTCATAGTGCCTTCTGTTAGAGAGTGGTGGCCTGGGTATTTGAATGTTAGTTCTTAACTCAAGGTAGCCTGAGGAGCAAAGAGTTCATTAGCTCAGGAGTCATACCTCTCCATGAGCAAATATGTATATGAAATTCATATGATCCACAAGAAGAATAAACACCCAAAGACATCCTTACTATAGGAACACATTGTTAATACTAGCTTTGTGTTCATTAGTGCTTTTAATAGTGGCCAATTTTTGCCCAGTGCCTTAGAGAGAGGTGATCCTCATCTGCCTCATTCCTACTAAGAACAAAGATCTATTTGTCTTCTAAAATTTGAATTTACAAATAGCTACTATCAAGTTAAACATTAAATTAATAAACTTTTATTTTCTTTTTCTTCCACATGCCATGCATTGTACCTTAGGAATTATTTTATGGTAACAGGAGACCAATGGATTTCTTGATTATCTTCTGGACAGCATTGATATATAAAATGCAATGTAAGAAAGTGAATTAAATTGAATATTCCTTTTGTAACATCATTAAACACTATCTTGAGAAGAATATTGTGGGAGATTTTATTTTAAATACTTAAAATTTTAGTGTCATGTAGGATAAAACTAAGTGAGCACAGAATGGTGAATAATACAATTTTGGAAATCAAAGAGAATAAGAATTCAGTTGACTAAGTATTGCTGCAAGACTTGGTGGCAGTACTGAATAAAACCAAAGAAATATCTCTAATTGAATGTGACAGCAGTAGATATTTTGAATGGTGAAGCAAGTTGCTTTAGTTAAGGGAGAAAAATAATGTTGGACAACTGCACCAAAATTTGTAGACTCACAGCAGAAATTGGGACCCAGCAAATGCTCTGGGTCTTGCAGGAGTATGAGGGTGAGTGTGGAAGGGAAGAACTTTGTAATTACTATGCTAAAGAGTGACGACCATGTATTTTACTTATTCACATTGTGGTTTTTATTTTTATATTACCTTGGTTCATTTTTGTATTCCAACTCACTTCATTCATTGTTTATTCACTTATGCATTCTGTGTTCCCTGGTTGTGGAGAACTGATAGCATATTACTAGGTATACTTCCAATGTCCTGTAAAAGTTTAATAACTGAACTTCTTCAAGTTATTGCAGTTTTCATGGGAAAAGATTAGATGCTTCCATTTCCTAGCATAAAATGTGGAAAATAAGAACTGCAAAACATATTTTTGTTGCATTAGTGAAAAAAGGAACTGAATAAATCTTAAAATATGGGAACATGAAACTAAACTAATCTACCAAAAGGAACATATGTTGGTGTCAGTATCTTAATGAATACATGCTGGATACATGTTTTGAATGTTCACAGTTGTTGATTCAGAAATTATATTTCAGTGATTGATATTATTTCAACATATTTATTCAACTGTTAAAAGACTTCCATGGAGAAACATATGCATAATTCTTTGTTACTCAACATATCTAAGAAAACAAAGGCAATCAACTAAAAGTCCAAAATAAAAAAATAAAAAAGCTCTATATGCCTATTATAAAACATGAGAGAACATTACTTAGACTACAAAGCAATTAAGCAGATGCACCAAAAAGGTAATATAATACCCAGTAATATGGAGTCTTTACTCGTTTCAGGAAAACTAAGTTTTTTTAATTGACTAAGTTTAATATTTTTGTCACATCAGTAAGAAAAGTATATTTTTCATCAACAAGAAGCTGGAAGACAAAGAGTATAAATGTAGTTGCTTGAACTGTGAGTTCAGGAAACTTGAACTGTGGACCACAAGGTTAGTGACTTCTTACCTTCCTTTTTTTAAAAAACAAAATGTCCATTTTTCTGTTTGTAAAATGCAAGAATTAACAATTCCTAATTTGGGGGATTCTATGACTTTTTTATGAAGGTGAAAGTAGACAATGAGTATAGACCCTTAGTTAAATGTCTGTCATTCATTATGAAACAAATTTTAGTATATTTATAGAAATAATTATATATACACATATGGCAATACATAAGAATTTATTCTAGTATCAAGTAATTAACATTTTTCTGTGTATATGCAATTTCATTTTACTTTAAAAATTTTTAATTAATTTATCTGTTTTGTGTGTGTGTGTGAGTGTGTGTGTGTGTGTGTATCAAAGGGTACTGTATATCTTGTGTAGGACCAAGAGTGACTTTGGGAATCATTTTGGGTTGCTTCTACCTCCTTTTTGCTTTGCTCTGGAATTTCCCAGACCTTGACCTCCAGGGCCAGAGATACAGACTAGTGTCATTTCTACTTGGTGTTTTTGTATGAGACATGGAATTCAAACTCAGTACCTTCTGCTCATGAGGCAGAGTCTTAACCTCTAAGACATTTTTCCAACTCCAATTTTAAACTTACATATAGCAGCATTAATTTTTTAATCTTAAAAATAACATAAAGATACATGTAAAACTTGAAATGATTAGGTCAGAGTAATATTTATAAGTTATTAACCTACTGAAAATGTACTTATTTTTCTTTCAACCTATATATTTGAAATATTCAATATGCAATAATATATTCTGTTTGAAAGGACCAAAGTTTTTGCAATCCATTTCAATGTATTTGAGTGTACCTATGTTTAGAGGCATTTTGTTTCATGGCATATTGATTAATTTGTTTAGGATTGTGGAACTGAAATTTCTAATATTTAGTACATTACCAAAACTATTATAAAAGTCCAATGAATACTTGCTACTGAAACTACTATATATTTCTCTGAACTGAAATTCTCCTCTGCTTTTGCCATACATTTCCAGATATTTAATAAAAAGCACAACATTCCCTCAGAAATGTTTCAGAAGTACTTTATACTTTCCCATACATTCAAACTGAAATGATTTTATTGTCCATTGATACTTATAATTTAGGAATTTTTATCTTAATTTTGTAGCAGACAAATTTAAAAAGTAATTTAAGTCACATTGACAGATGAAATATATTCTTTGAAGAGACTCCATCTTGCTCCTATTGATTTTCTTCTGCAGATGTATGTAATTTAAAAGAACATGCTGTGTTTTATGTAACACATACCCAAAGATGGATAGGGAAAGACAAAAGCCATATGCATAAGTTATGAAAGTAAACTGAAGTCTAGCTTACAGAGCAAAAATTAAATGACTAAAAATATCTAATCAGCAGTGACATTTTTGAATGCCAGCTGTGCTATGTGGCAGGATTTGTCTTCAGCTGTAAGTGAGCTTCTGCAGCTCGTCAGACCAAGTGAGTACAGTACAGAATCAGATGTCATGAAGTATATTGACAGTGCCGGTCTGAGTTCTGACTGCAGGCAGAAGCCCAAGCATATTCATCTGTTTCAAAGGAACGTTGATATCTGTCACCACAAGCTTCATGAGGAAATATTAACAAAGTCCATGGAGGTTTAGCTCAGAAAATTAAACACCTCTAATATGTTATAGATACTCATTTTAGAGGCCAGGTTTATGATCCTGTGTAAGTTACTTAATTCTTCTGTGCCTCACTGTCTTCACTGATAAAATGGAGAGTGCAATGGTATCTGCCTTTTATGATTGTAGAAAGATTAACTGAAGCAGTACGTGTAAGAAGTTTTGCACATTAGTCTGTATACATTTTGCTATGAACAATGTTATGCAAATTATGACAAATGGCACCCAGATTCTTCATTACTAAATTGAAGTGACCATTTCGTTTTCTGTGGGTTTCTTTTATAGCTTCATGGATTAAAGTGATACCCACTTGTATATCAGAATGAACGATCTGGACAGACTGTGAAACCAACTTATCACACTTCAAAGATATCCAAGAATAGATGAATTCTAAAATAAGGTGAGAACACTTACATTACATTTTTGGAATTTGTGTAAATAATGAAAAAAAAATCCACCGGATTTAATTTTCAAATTAAAATTTCAAATTAAAATACCAGAAATGATAGTGTGCTTGGAGAATCAATCTATGGCATAAGCATTTGGACTGAGGTCCTGAGATATTAAACAAAGAAATGCAACCATGGATGCTGTCACTGAAGCACACACACCATTCTGCTTTTCATGTAGTGCTGTTGTAGTTTAGAGTATCTGCTATGCAGACCAAGCTGGTCTTGAATGTGTGCTGGGATTACAGATCTGCAATACCACGCCTGGCTGATTTGGGCATTTGTAAGAGACTCCATCTTTGAAAAATTCAGGTGTACATATATTTTAGCATATATAATTATTCAGAATTATTCAAAATCTGAGTGATTGAATGAAAGGCAGTATAAGTTTTAGGATTTTTGACATAAAAAGGCTTCCCAAGTAGTTATTGAATATTAGAGTGAATCTTTTACTACATATTCACCTCTCAAATTTGAATAAATTTGAACTAAAAAGCATATGTTTTATATTTGAAAATTTATAGTTTTTGAGTAGAATACTCTTCATAAATATTAAATAGGTATATTTTTCTTTATTAATAATTAGTTTATTTTTCCAGTTAACTATTGTGAGGATATTATTCTTCATTATTTGATTAATTGTATATGATAAACATATATTCTGCCACTGAGCTACTTGTTATTATTCATCCCTTTTTTATTAGTAACTCAGTACCTCCAAATTTAAGTTTAGGTAAAACTGTTTTTCTTTTTAACATTTTTCTCTTGTGATACAGCATCAATAGCAACCAAATGTTTAAAATTTAGTGTATTAATATTTAAGTGGGGCAGTATTTAACATTATATTTAGATAAATATCCCATATGTTTATTCTAATTCCAGTGGTACAATTTAAGAATTTACATTATCTTTTTAGATTAGGGAGTTGAGAATCTCAGTTCATGACCTCTGCTTTCTATCCTGATATGTAAGGGTCTAGAAGTCACCACTCCATTTTACCAACAATTAAGAAGCTGGACACACTTAAAAATCTAAAAAAAAAAAATCCATTATAAATGGGAAGTCATAGGGCAAAACAGTGGCCTGACTGCAGATAGAAAAAAGACAGTACCCAGACTGTAGACATACACAAGTACCAAGAGAAAAATGACTTACCAAAACAGAATCTTCCAGAAATGTATACATGAACCAGTGGCAGAGTAGGGGTACTTGAACTGTTATTGAAAAATCTCTGGAGTGTTGTGGCAGACTACACTGAAAGGGGAACAAAACAAAACATATTAAAGCAAGCAAACAAACACACAAAAAAAGCCTAAAGGACTATCGGGAAGCAGTCATCCAGAGATCTATTAGAGTTTTTGAGCGTTAGCAGTAGGAATTTTATTAGAGAATGTCAGAGAATTACTTCCTACTTCTTTTAAGGAAATATTTATGAATATACTAGAGCATCCTATTCCTCTATATTTTTTCAGTTAAGGTTGCTGCTTGATAAGCAAATGCATGTGATGTATATGTGATCATTGGAGTGGAACTATCTTTTGGAGCCTGTGGTATCACCCGCGTTAAAACAATTAATGGCAATGGCCCTTTTTCTCCATGAATTGATCAGCAGAAAATAGTTCAGTAACCAGTGGTAGGTTCCCAACCCCTTCTCTATCCTTGCCCATCTGTTACAGAAAAGAATTTTAAATGAATTGAAAAACTTCAATTCATGTGTGTTCCCAGGGTTAAATGCTATTTGAACAGGGATTAACCTGTCACCAAGCTAGATGACAGAAACTAAACTCCAGCCTTTTGTCATTCTGTGATAGTCTATGAAAGGTACTGGCAACATTCACTGTGATAGAGACTCTGCATAAGCCTCATTACCTGACTATAAAACTTCTATGTCCCTCAATCTTACAGTTATTTCAGAAAAGCTGATTTTACAGGTCCTTTTTCTGTATGTCTGCTTGTTGCTAAAACATTACAAGTACCATTAAAGGAAATAACAGCTTTAAAATATTAAACACTTCCTAAATCATTCTTAGGCTGCAGAACACAAAAATCAGATTAAGACATTAATAGGTTTATGTTTTGATCCATTAACTTGAAGTTGTGGGAGTGGGGGTTGAGGACAATAGATGCTTATGCCATTGAAATAATAATTTACCTAGATATTGGGGATCTGACTCAAGTCCTTTATTGGTTTTACAATCTACTCATTCATGTGAATTAGAACAACTATTTAATTATTATATGACTTCCTATAGTGAGTACATTGGATGGCATGAGTGTATAAAGCAGACAACTCTAGAGTGAGTCTTCAATCTTCGAAGAAGGTAGTAATTAGAAAACGATTGAGCAAACTATATTATTTTATAGTGACATATGCAACATAGTCTAGACATATGCAACTTTATCACCATGGAGGTCTTTCACATGAGATCTCAATGAATCCATATAAGCAAAATGTGTAAAAATTGTGTATGGCTATTGGAAGAGAAATCGAATGCTTAAGAGGAGCAAAGATGATGTTCATTGACTCCAATGGATGAAGAAAAGCTTTTCAAAACACCCGTTAAATGCCTATGTCAGTTAATTTTAGGTGTGACATGACAATTCAAAACTGAGCCTTTCAGATATGCCTCTGAAGAAACATTATTTAAGGCAAGCTTCTGAACAAACCTAGAGGAGATTTTGTAACTGATGTGGGAAGACTAAATATAGGTGTGTAGAACATTGCAATCCCTGAACAGATAGATAAGAAGTAGAGGGAATTAGCTGGCCTTGACAGGTGGGCAAGCTAGAAAGTATGTCCCCTTCTTAGTAACTCCTGTGGAAACATTGTGGCCAGTTTCCTATATCTCTGCTGGTAACTATCCCACCCCAATGGACTGTATCTTAGAACCGTGAACATGAATAAACCCCTTACTCTTCTGAATTAGTTTGGTAATATACCTGCCACAGCAAAGGGAAGATGAAACGAAGACAGTGTTAAAGATGAATTAGTCGAGTGTGGCAGGATGATGACTGAACGGAATTGCAGGCCAGGTTAAGAATTGCAGGACTTTTCCTAAATAAAATATGAACATATTAAAAGAAATTTGTATGCTTTTTGTTGATGTATACAGAATTAACTGGAAGTAGAAGAAAACCAGCGGAGACACAGTCATTGGAAAGCAATGCCAAAATTCAGGCAATTTGGATCTGCTTGTGGAAGGTAGAGAATTTCCCACATCCAAAGCATAGTTCTGCCAGGGCTGAATATAAAGGGTCAGACAATGAGCTATCTGATTGCATTGCTCATGTGAAAAGTAGCTCTGCACAGAGTTACTTCTTTAAAAGCAAACAAAGTATGTCCTTTTTATGTGAGAACTTTATATATTGGAATCAACTAAGTATATGGTCAAAGGATTGTGGGGGTGATTTATGATGATGATCAACATATACTGAAATGTTTTGAGTAATAATTTTTCTAGCATGTTTGGATGAGCAAAAGGCATCAAGCATTATGTAGGATCTTTTGTAAAAGTGGAGATAAATATCATGGATTCTATAAAGAGTGCTTGGGGAATACAGTTGAGTTTCAAACCCATTAGTTTAAGAGACTCTTGTCATATCTTAGTGATGACCTCAGCTGTAAGCTGCAGAGCTGGTGGAGACAAGGAAGCATCTGGAGAATTCAGCATCCAACTAAAGGCTTTAACAAGGCACTGTCTAGCTTTAGATCATACTTGTGAATATTAAGTCTATTGTCTGTATTTTAACTCCATTACTTAAAACCAAAAGCTGTTCAAGAAAGAAGTCTTCATAGATGGAAGGAGAAAAGGAGGAAATTTTATAAAATGTAAGAAAATGAAGTGGTTGAAAATAATAGGGGTTTAGTGTACTTAATGAACATTATAATCGTTTTGTCAGGATTTCATCTGGAATTGAATTCGCTTTATAAATACTGCTAAGCAATGAGATTCAATGAGAGGGCATCGTGGAAGCTGGCAGAGTCATTAGATTCATTATGCACTTCCTCATGGATGGCTTTGGTTTATTACTGTATAATTATTGAAATTACTGAGCTTAGACATCTAGTTTATTAATCATTTTCTAAGATACAAAGTATAAAACTTGTTGGCATGTTTCATGCTTATTGAATTTTTAAAATATTTTGTTTGTAGGGCATTAGAATAATAATTCACTTCATTAATTCTTTTCCAACTTAATGTTAGCTCAAAAGACTGTTTTTATCTTTCTAAGACTGGCCTTTGTCAGATTTCAAAATTTCTGTGAATTATTTTGTCTAAACCCTCTGGGACATTTGATATTTCTAAGAGTTCTAAAGAAAAAAATGCCCTACCCAAAGAACATGATGAAAACTGTGCGTGTGTGTGCGTGAGTGTGTGTGTGTGTGTGTGTGTGTGTGTTATTATGTGTACAAAAAGGGAGAGAGAGAAAAACCGAAAGAGAGAGAGTGTTGTGTATGCTTGGTGTGTATTTGTGTAAATAACTAAGGCTGTTATCTTACTTCATTAGTGTCCACTTTAAGTTTCCTTTCTTTTCTTTTCTTTTTTTTTTAGATATAATACAGGAAGAGGCAGTGGTCAATTCCCTTGCCCATTTTGAGCACTGCAAGCTGCAGCAACAACAACTCTCAGGGGGAATTTAATGGCCCAGTGTTCATTTTGAAATAGTCTCTCACTGAACCTGCAGCTCACCAATGATGCTAGACTGGCGTCCAGCAGGCCCCTGAATCCTAATCTTTCCACCTCTCCAAATCTTGGATTACAGGTTCACGATACCAGCCAATGCTTTAACAAGGATGCTGCAGACTGAACTCAGATCTGCACGCTTACCTATCACTTTGCTGAATGAGCCCTCTTCTTGGTTCAAAAGTTTCTTTTTTTTATAGAGTGGTTGCAGGGTAGCTGCTAACCTGAATGTCTTGGATTTGCTATTCATCATATACATTACATATGTAAAATAAACATCTCTTTTACTTTAATCACTTATATTTTCAGTACTAAGGATGGAAGGATGGAATTCATCTTTCTTCTTTTTTAGCCCAGTTTTCTTTCCTGTTGCTTTTGACATAGGATCTTACTGAGTTACCCAGAATGACCTTGAAATGACACTGTGGCCTAAACAAGCTCTGTCTACCTTTTGTGTTACCACATTCAGCTGGATTAGACAAAAAAAATTTTTTTGAATAAGATGGCATGAGTTAGTAAGCTATCTAACACAAGTTAAGCATGGATGAAATAAGTTTTTGAAGGAAATGGATGTAGAAACTATGCCACAAAATAAAGCTTCTTTTTCTTTCATATAATCGGTTATATCATTTTCAAAAACACTGTAGGTAACCAATTAAAGTTTATCAATAGGAAAGTGTTTTGTATAATGAGTTACTGTTTTGTAGTGCAGACAGGCACTATTAATATAACTTTTGTGTGTGTATATGGTTTACGTTGTATACATGACTATGTGTATTTCTGCAGGTGCATGTATGTTTGTGTGTGTATGCTAGTGTGTATGCATGTATGTGTGTATGTACGTGCATGTGTTCATGCACTTCTGTTTTATGTTCATGTGAAGGCCAGAGGTTAATGCTGGGCATCTTTATCAGTTGCTCTTCGCATTATTGTTATTATTATTTTTTTTGACAGAGCCTTTCACTAACTAAGCTTGGTTCTCACTGAAGAAGATTGGTAACCAATGTCCTCCAGGGATGTTTCTTCCTACTCCACAAAACTGGGATTATAGACATACGTCATGTATGTGGGTGATGAACTCAGATGTTTCTCCTTTCATGTTTCTCCTTTAATGACTGAGTGATACATTTTATATATTCAATATAATTTTTTTGTATCCATCTAAGTTGATTCTTTGTAATTCAATTATATTTAAGATGCCTGGATACATGATGGATAAATAAGTTAGAAAAAACAGAAACTGTAGTTGGCACTGTGGCAGTCCATTTGCTTTGTAAAAAGAAAAACATCAATTTAGGACTGATTAATCCTATACAAACTTTATCATTGCAACTGTATACATGTAGCAGAAGTTTGTTCACATTGGAAATCATTGACAGACCCAAGCAGTTTAATGGCAAAGTTAATAACTACACTAAAGAGGATCTGTACACACATACATACACACACACACACACACACACACACACACACACACACACACACAAATCCCTAAGGAAAAACTCTAAACTCCTGTGGTCGCCCACTATGAGGGAAATGAGGTTAACCCTACATTGATTTAGACATGCAATCAAATAGCGTTTTCCTCTGGATTTTAGTGAGAGAGTATAAACTATTGCTGGCATTGTGAGACACAGATGAGTTAGAATAAATTTAAAAAAAGTGAAGACTTTTTTTATAAGTGAAATTGTGAGGGTTTATATTTAATGTCAGCCTAAGTGGATATAGAAACACTGTGGAAGTATGCTTCTGTGCATGTATGAGTTCATTCAGAAAGACTTATCTGGAGAGGAAAGAATCATTTTGAATGTAGATGGCACCATCCCATTGCCGGTTCTGAATTGAGTTAGCAGGAACAAACAAGCTGAGGGTGAGCGTTCATCTCTCTGTATTCATCTCTCTGTGACCAGCTGCGTCCTGTTCTTGCTGCCATGCTTTCTCCGCCATGATGACTGCACCATCAAAGGTGTGTCCCAGCAACTAGAAAAGTAACTAATAGAACACCATGACATTAGTCTAGAATGAGAGTCAAGAAAAGGGTCAGCTCTACTCATTTCAGGGTCACATTAGCTGTGGACTTGGAGGGGAAGATTACAGAGCAAGCCTTTGTACAAGAATTAACTGAGAGGGTTTTAAGGAAGGATACAACTATATTGAAGTGTTCAAAGCAGTCAGGAAAAGTTAGGTCTTACTCATGCCCACCTCTGAAGTTCATGTCTGTGCAGAGGTATGGGTGCTATGATTGGACTGAGGGGCTGTTACGGGCTGGCTACAATGGTCAGAACAGCATGGATGGATATGACTAATGTCGTAGGGACATTTGAGTTAATTCAATCAATATTTCTCAGGCAGTCAATAAACAGTGAAGAAGAGTTCATAACTCTAGAGGAAGCTGTGGTACCCATTTTGCACAGTGTCTGCTCCCCACAAGAGATCTGGAAAGTGGAAGTAGTAAGACAGGTGGAGGCTCCGTGGGGAAAGGGCAAGGTGTTTAGCATCACTGTCAGCAATATTTTCTTAATCTGTTAAAATTGACTTTTTTTCAAACATTTAGTGTGAAATCTACTATATAAGAAAGAAAAACAAAGTAAAATTTTTTTATTCAAAGGAAATATTGGACTCCATCCACAACTATGTCCACATGATAATACAAGTGATTTACACCTGGAGTAGGGCAACCTGCATTACACCAATGTGAATTAGACACATGATTTTTGAAATTTTTATTTGTTTATTAATTTGACTTTACCAGAGAGAGAGAGAGAGAGAGAGAGAGACAGAGACAGAGACAGAGACAGACAGAGACAGAGAGACAGAAGGAGACAGAGAATATACTATGGCATGCATGTGGAGATCACAGGACTTTTGGAAATTGGTTTTCCTTTTTCATCAAAGAGCCCGAGGTATTGAATTCAGGCTTCCAGATTTTCTTGCAAATGCCCATAACCACTGAGTCATCTCATCAGCCAGAAACACGATTTGTATGGGTGAAGAGAGTGATCCTAATAGCCTGAAACATTTGTTCTTGTGGCACCACAACAGGTTAAAACTGAAATTGCTTGTTAGGTGTAGATAAAGAAATATAAAGAATGAAATTTTGCATGACCAGGAAGCTAGTAATCTTGCAGCCAGCTCATCCCAGTTGAAAGGATCATCTGACTGTCACTATAGTCACAAGAAATAAACACTTAACTTGTAAACTATTTGGTTCCATGGCTGGGCATTGGGCCATGTTATGGTACATATGGCTACCACATGTACCATATGTACCATATGTGGTATGACTACCACATGTGCCATATGTACTAGAAACAACTAAAGCATCACTGATTCATTCCTCCTTTTCATCCAAAAACCCTCCATAAATCTTAAAGCAACCACTATCCTTAGAAAGTGTAATTGGAAAAATTTCTAGATTAGAATAAACTCCCATGCATGCCTAAGTTTTTGTTAACTTTGGCAGAGTTGCTATGATATAAGAGATCTGATATTTATCAAACAGAACAAGAGTTCCTCAGAAGTTTATTGGATCATCTATTTTATTGCATAGATGGAAAGACTCAGATTAGTAAGTTTATAACATATCCATAGAAAATTTCTGGAAACAATTTTTGTTTCATTTTTGGTAAAAATAGATGAATGAATGAAAAATAGTTTAGCATCAAATTTTGACTGAATATTAAAATAGTTGAGGCTAATTCACTCTTGCTTCAATAAAGAGGTGTTAAAGAACTATTATGAATTTGCTTCTAATCGTTTTCTCTTCCTTTCTCTCTACTTTTCTCCTTTCCCTTTTTGGTTTCTCTTCTGTTTGGCTCCCCTATTTGATCCCTCCTTCCCTCTTTCTCTCCTTTCCTCCTTTCCTCCTTCTCTCCCTCCCTCCCCCTCTTTCTTTGTTTCTTTGTTTTTTTCTTTGTTTCTTTGTTCATTTGTTTATTCATTTGTTTGTTTGTTTCTTTCTTTCTTTCTTTTTCTTTCTTTCTTTTTCTCTCTTTCTTTCTCTCTTCTCTTCTCTCTTTTTCTTTCTCTCTCTCTTTCTTTTTTCTTTCTTTCTCTTTCTCTTTCCTTCTTTCTTTCTTCTGTTTATCTTTCTTCTTTCTTTATTTCTTCTTTTCAGACAATGTCTTAGTGTGTTCAGGCTAACATGAAACTCATAGCCTCCATGCCTTGTGCTCCACAGTTCCGGGATTATAAGAATACATCAAGGCACAGAGTTTTATTTCTATCTTTGCAAATTATTCTTCAATGGTGATGATTTAAAATTTTCTCATATACATTTTTTACACACATAATCTAAAATTGAGATTTCTATGAGAAAAATAGTCATTGCGTGAGATATTTTGTTTGTATGAAAAAATACCTGAGGAATCAACCTAAAATACCCAAGAAAATCTAAACCTTAAACCTAAAGGTAAAAGGCTAAGTTTCAGATCATGTTTTCAGTTTCCAAAGACATAGTTCAATATTCCCAGAACCATATAGGCAGCATGTCATGGCAGAGGGACACAGAGTTGTTTGACTCAAGTCAGGAAAAATAGAAAGGCAGAGAGAGAGAGAGAGAGAGAGAGAGAGAGAGAGAGAGAGAGAGAGAACTATTTGCACAGATTTTCTCCTTTATCCTTTTATTTTATTGTACACATTAATAGGACCTCTAAACAATATGGTGTGCCCCATGTCACAATTTTATCAAAGTTATAAATGAGCTATAAATGTGTATGTGTGTTTGTTTGTGTGTGTATGAGTGTATATGTGTGGGCATGTTTACATGTGTGTTTGTGTGCAGGCATATGTATCAGTTGTTTTGTATTTTGCAAATGAAAGAAGTTGTTTGCAATATAGAATCAAATGAAAGTTGAGATTTACTGACTAAAGGCAGCAGAAACAAATGTAAAAGTCAAGAATGATAACAGTATTAGGGTTCTATAGAATGAATATATAAGAGCAGAACTGACTCATAGTCAATAATGGCTGCCTGCAGCTGCTCAGGCCAGGAGCTGAATATCTCAACAGTCTTTGTGGGTTACCTAAGGTGTGGAGGAGTCCTGGAGATTCTCTGATCTTCAGTCACAGTGTGGAAGAGAAGTTGGATTCTGATGTCAGTTGGATGACAGCAAGAAGAAAGATGAGCTTGTCAACACAGGGAGAGAGAGAGAGAAAGAGAGAGAGAGAGAGAGAGAAGAGAGAGAAGAGAGAGAGAGAGAGAGAGAGAGAGAGAGAGAGAGAGAGAGAGAGAGAGAGAGCTCTTATTTCTCACACTTCCTTTTAGTTAACCTGTCACTCCAAGATGCAGCCCACACTTAGGGTTGGTCATTGTATTTCAAAAAATTCAACCCAGCCAAGCAAGTTGGTGAAGCTGACAATTGAACTGTAAGTCTACAGTATTGGAAAAGAAGATTTGTTATACAGATAGGACTATGAGTCAGTATGCAAATATGCAGTCTTATTTGGTATTAGGATGGGTTTCCACTGAAAATTTAGGTTTGGATTCTGATTAGTTGTTGTGCATGTCTTTCAGAGTTCTGGATGCAAATGTAAATTTTTGTATCCTTTTTGTATAAATGATAAGACAGCTGATGAAGCATAAGTTTAAAAGAAAGAGTTATAAAAGAAGATGACTGACAGCAGAAACATAGGAATAATCATAGAGATGGATATTAAAAGACAAACAAAAATGGAACTATAAAACATCACAGGAAGAAACACAGTGCAAAGCAAGAAGAATCCATCTGCTGACAGTGTACATTGAAATCAAAGAAAAGAACATGTAAGATATAGTGCGGTGTAAAACATTGCTGAAAAGTCAAACATAATTTCTGATTTGTACATCAACTAATATTGGACTCAAGTCCACTGAAGTCACTAGGGACCTTGAACAGAACAAAAACTACATGTAGGTGTAAAATGATGGCACTCAGTCCAGTATGATTCCTTTCTTTTTTTTTCTTTACAATGGAGATTACCTGTCTCTAGGAGTAGGTTAAATTTAATGGAAATTATTCTCCAGTGATCACTCAGATGCTGTAAGTGTGAGTTAATTAGAAAAGAGGGAATGATACATGAACAAAGAGAAGAAAATACGTTGGCATGCATGGCAAGGTATAGTGATGCAATGCACAGTAAGCCTTGCCAAGTAAGTAACATTAAAAACAGATCACATTTAGAATCATCCACAATCTCTCAGCTCTCACCTGCTTACAAGGGGATTTTCATGTTTTGAAGAATAATGAATGCGCCATAGTTTAATAGCACTAACACACATTTGAGTTAAGTAGCTTCTCTGTTCTTAATGAGTGCAATAGCAAGAGTGTATAGTCAACAAATACTCCCTCTAACTTTCAAATATTTCTTCAGATTTGCTGTTCACTTAGGAAAGTGAGGAAAAGCCTCCTGAGAAAAAACAATAAGCAGTCATTAGACTAGGCGGTCTCAATCATAAGAACAGGTGATAGGAAATGTTTATTTCATGTTACACATTGCAAAGTTCTTTTTAGTGTATCAGATGATGTATTCAGTCAGAGAAAATATTTCCTTGGCACTTTCAAATGATCACATTTAAATGTGGAAGCAAAATAGCAGTTTTAAGGGCAATAGATGTGTTTAAATGATTTCATCATTTAAAATGATTTTGCATGGGTTGATTTTTGATTTTCAGTTTGACTGGATTGAAAAATACTTAGGGGACTCAGAAAACAACTCTGGATTTGTCTATGAGACCGTTTCAAAGAATAATTAAGGGATAAAGACTCATGTGACATGCCGCCATTGCACAGGCTGAGGGGCATTATAGTAAACAGTACAGAAAGGACAGATTCCATTACTCGGTGCTTGGGTGAATCGCATGATACAAGCCCCTATGCACTGGGAGGCAGAAGCCTCTGAGACTGAACTAAAAACCAATCTCAAATTATTCATGCCAGGTATTATTCCATCACAGGATTTATAAATATATTTTTGATGTTGACCTTTTATCTATGTTTTAGCTGTATCCATAAAACTTTATTATCATACATAAATCCTGTTTTAAGCTTGGTGGTTAAATAATCTTATGTCAACATCAATGCATTTTATTTTCTATTCCTGTCACACTGAATTTTAATTTTTGAGGTGTTCTTACAGTTCTAACAAATGTCTTAATGATGTGGAGTACCATAGTTAAATTGCTTATAGCCTGTTCCCTTTGTATCTTTTCATCCTTCATTTATCTCTTGTTATACTGTTTTATTTTTAAAGAGATTTCTGCAAAGAGGATGCTTAGTTCAAGAATTTGTGGCAAAATTTTCTAATGAATATTTTTATTCTTCCTCTTTTTTTTCTAAGTTTTATCCCCTTTTTGTATTATCTTTCTTATGGTATTTTTGTATGTAGAACTGCAATATGCATGTGGAAAGAAATCATAGAAAGGAGAGGAGAGATCCTTATTTTGTGCCAAATCCTCTGTTGCCTTCCATTTCTCATGATGCATGATTCTCTGAGAATGATATTTTTATTTCTTTTTTTAATTATTTATTTACTTTTTTATTTCTTCCATTCATACAAAGTTGATAAGTACCCCCTTCCCCTCCCTCCCTCCACCCCTCCCTGGATCCCCTTGCTCCCTTCCCCCTTGTCCCCTTCCTTTCCCCCCTCCCTCCCTTTCTCCCAGTGGCCCCCCTTCCCGTTTCTGGAGTATCCTTTAGTGTGCATGTCAAACTTCCTTCTGGGTCCTCCTCTCTGATGAGGTGTAAGGACTCAGTAGCATTGCCTAGAGCTCTTTTTTGTGTTTCCCTTTAGTATAGGAACACTATTGTGGCTGTTAATCCCTTGCCTCTAAGGATCCCAGTGCCTGTGATTCATGCTAGACTTTGGGGAATCAAGGTCATAGCACAGATCATGCAAAGTCCTATTACTATTACTTCGGCCCTAACTTGTGTGGAGTATCTTACATATTGTTGCTCCTCCCCATCTTTTGGCTCTTACAATCTTACCGCCCCCTCTTCTGCAAATTTCCCTGAGCTTTGGGATGGGGAGAGATTAGGCTGGCCTGATTCCTGGTGGATGATGCAGACTCTCTGATGTTCCGAATTATGGTTTGTTGATTTTTTTTTCAGTTTTGCTGCTCCTGCACCGCTCTTTACAAGATAGTTCAGTGAAGACTGCCTTCCCCCTCTTTTTTATTATCAAGAAATGGTATTCACTAAAGTCATGATGAAGTTGTGGATTCTAATTAATTCTTGTAAGTGTATCTTTGCTTAATTATTGTGCCAAATATAGTCTAGGAAAGATGACACCAATGTCCAGTTTTCCATCTTAGCTGCCATGTTTTCTTTCCACACCTGAGCTTGACACCTCCATTTGGGGAGAAATATTCTTCCAATTTTTCCAGTTCTGTCTTCCTGAATTTTGCTGTCTATGTTTATATTGTGCTATAGATGTGTTCTAGTTCTACAGAAAAAAGAGCTTCTGTACTTTTTCATTTTTCCTTTGATATTTCAGGGAGAATTTTAGTGAAGACGATAATGTTATTGTTAATGGTTCTGTGTCCCCCTTCCTCATTTATTTCAGATGAGTGTCTCACAGTCAGAGATCTACTGAAAGCTGATTACACTGCTGTAGTGGCACTAATTAATTGATTTCTCCCCTTAGGGCAAAATAAATCTTTTGGTAAGGATAAATTGTAGGAACTTCAATGACCTCTCCACCCTTCATGTTTAAGAAATAATTAAAGCTATATAATGAAAGCCCATACTTTATTACAGTTCAATATGGTGATTGCAGTTCAAACATTATCCTGATCTCTGGGGACTTCCTCATTTAATGAAGAATGAACTATTGAATAATTAAGAGTACAAGTACAAACTTGATGTTAGAGTTATTGATACCAGAATTTTGGAAAAGATAAATAAAAGCTACTATTCAAAAAAAAAGCTACTATTCATTATGCAGTTATTATATGCAAAATACTAGTATATGTCTTTTATGATGGCTTATGTACTATTGTTTTAATTAATAAGGTAGAAAATATACTTACCCACAAATTACAAATTGCAAAATAAATGGTTAGAGAGACTATGAAAACTTAAGGACAAACTTGTACTTAAATATCTACACTGCTAAAACTTCTTTGCAGCAACAGTAAAATGCATTCGAAGGAGTCCACCCATTATTTTCCTCTTTTACTTACAGTACACAAATGTGCTTGATATGCTAGGCAATGTTTTGTGTCTGAAGAGCCTGGCAATATCATAACATTGTTTTTGTAACACAGCAACAGTTTATTCAAGAAGACAGACATTAATAGTTCATGTACACAGTTCATGTGCAGAAAGATTAACTCTGAATGTTCGCAAAAGCAAATGTAGAAACATGCCAGATAGTTTCAAAGACATCCTGATAGTACAGGATATTCTTTTTTTGTAATAAGCTATGAAGAATGAATAAACATGGATAAGGTAGGCAAAAAAGGTTAAAAATTCAGATGAGGATTTCTGAAGGAATAAAAGAACATGGGTGAGTCTGTCTGTAGCATAGAGCAAGGAAAGCAAATGGTGGCCAGTGTGGCCATCGAGGGCATCTTGAGTGCTGTGTGTTTTATATCAAGTATTTTAGATTTTGTCAGAGCATTGGGAGTTATACAAAGATTTATGAAGTAGGATTAAATACATGATTAATATAGTGGCAATGTGGAGAACATTTTAAAGTGCGACCATTTGAAGAATGTTTTAGTGTTACAGATGAGAGATGATGGGTCCTTGGACTAGAAAGGAGAAAATGGAGAGGGAAAGAACTAAATTGAATAAAGACATATTTAGAGTGTAAAACTGAAAAATAAAGCCCTGGTGATTGATGGCCTGGAGTGTGATAAAGGAGGGAGTTATCGATGATGGCTGTCAAGTTTTGGGCTAGAGAAATCTAAAGAATGGTGCTATCATTCACTCAACGAGAGAACATAGGAAGGCATAACACATTTGCCATAAATCAAAGATTGATCTTTATACACAGTGAGTGTAAGGTGTGTTTGACTCTCTGAAAGTACCATGTCAAATTGACCATTTGGAAAATCCTAAATTTGAACAGAAATTTATTAACTAAAGATAGGTATGGTGGTTATCACACCAGTTTTTCAAAGGATATATCAAAAGTTTAATTTAAAGAGATAGAATAAATAATGAGTGAGGAAAATAAATGAATGAAAAATCTCCATTGATAAGGTCAATAATAAAGTGAGTCCTTGTTGATGAAACTAAATGTGATGGTAGCCTCAGTCAAGCTGAAATTTGGAGACTGAGAAGGAAGTCAGCAAACATAAGTACTAGAAATTCCTTTTAGAGTATCACTGGGGTGGAGGAAAATGTATATGACAACAACTAGATAGAATAGAAATATGTTGTTCTTTCCCTTTTCTTAAAAATAAACAAAATGTAGACATGCTTAAACAGCATTTGTTCACATGTACTAGGGAGGGAGATGTGGAATACAATTAGGAAAATTGTATAGAGACAAGATGAAGGAAGGCAGATGAGCAAGGCTCCTTAAAGAGTGAGGTTCTGCAGCAGGCTGAAGGGAGCTTCAGATCCCCAGACCAAGTGCTCTTCAAGATATCAGAAGTCAGGCAAGTTTCCTGTGAAGCGTTAAATTGTGTAGACTTAGGCAGACTACTTAAAGGGGAGACTTGAAAAAGATTTTAAAGATGAAATGTAGAGAATGATAGAAGTGAAATGTTTATCCAATGAAGAATCAACTCATAATAAAGGAAGTAGAAATAATTTGGCTCTAGAAAACATGTATTAATCATTAAATAAAGACAGTTTATAATAAAGTAATCTAAAAATTAAAGCAAATGATAAGTTGAAACTTTAATAAATGTAGTTTGTCTCTTGCATATATACATGATTTAAAAATGCCTCATGTAAAATTCATATATATGTGTGTATATATGGTAATTCTTTCTTCTAAGAGCTCTGAAGTCCTGAGTTTTAGAGTACATATCTGATTTTAGTTTAACAGGTTGAATTTTTCTCTTTTTGCATAAACCACACACACACACATACACACACACACACACACACACAAGGACAAACCATACATTGATAGCTGATTTATTTCATCTTATCTTGTACTGTATTTTAGGGAAATAAAATAAAATAACTTGATTTGTTATGTTTTCCAAATTGTTTTGATTAATGATTTAAATAAACTATCTCATCACTTGAATTCCAACCATCATAACTATCTCTAAAATTTGATGTCACTTTCCAATTAGTGAAGCCCTTCAACTTTGCTGAAAAATGGCTTTGTAATACATCTTGAGTACTAACAAGGAACTTCTTGATGTATTTCAATTATGGTGTACAAAGCAACAACTTCTTAATTAAAAAAGGAATTCCATTTTGAAATTGTTTAAAGAGTGATTAAAGTTTATGATTGAAAGCTCCTGTTAAGACAAGTCTTCCCTTTGTGAAAGGATATGGAGAACTTGTGTTGGAGGAACAAGAAGGACAATCTATAACTGCAAGAGAAGAGGAAAGTTAAATGATGTTTTGTAGGAGTTCAAATTATGTGGATATTTAAGTACAGGTCTGTAAGTAACATTTTGTTTTATTTTTTCAAAATTATGTGGATCAGGAGAGGACAGCAAATTCTTCTGAAAGTTTGATAACCAAGTAATAAAATTTGATCTAAAGAATGTTGACTTATGTGGTTTTCTTGTCAATATCCAAAAGAAAAAAATGTGACGTGGAAATAGAAAATAAAATGTTTCTTAAAGTATAAATGTCTCTTAAAAGAGACAGAAGCCCAAATATAAAACCCCAAGGAAAGGCTAAGCCATAAATATTTACATTTTTCTAGATTGTATTAAATGAAATTAATATTCTTTTCCTTAAAATTTCCTTAAAATTGATTCTATTTCAAATACAGCTTTAGATAAGTGATTATATTATATGCTTTTGGATTTAAAATGTTCCAACTGTGAACAAGCTAATACAGTTGAAAATTCAGTTTAATGACAACACAGATTGTTAGTGTGAGACAGCAAAGCACAAGAAGGCTTATGTTACACAGGAATGATATTTAAACTGTGAAAGTGTTGTGTTGTGTATATGTGTATATTAATTGTCTGTTGATAGCAATGTTAGGAATTCCCACTTGATAAATGCTTGAATATACTCTCAATAATTTCTAACTATTCTAACGAGTCAATGTTCTTAAATTTCTAGAGTAACGATTTCAATGTGAGAATTTTCATGAAACTTTTCTTAATATTACTTATGCAACTTGATATTTCCTGACAGCTTAAAAATATGTAGAATGCACTAATATAAAATAATATAAGCTGTATTTTGCACTGAATGTCCTTTTTCCTTTCAGTTAGATATTTTGCCACTATTAGTATTTACCTGTATACAGTAAATCTTATAAAATTTTGCATAGGATTCCTTTCTATCTTATGTCTTAAAAAGAATAATAGAAAATTACTCACATACAATGGAATTTGGATGTGAATGTGTCAGACATCAATGTTAAGATAATGTTTTTTAATAGGCCAATTCATTAATCAATTATGGTACTTTTCACAAAATTACAATGCTATTAAGTTTCCCCAAATTTTGTGTGTTAATATAATTTTTACAATACAGCAAAATATTTTCAATTTTGAACTTCAATTACATATTCTTTTAAAAATACTTTTGTGGTTTCCCTTCATAAATATTTTATCTTTCACATTCTAATCACATGTTGCATACCTTTCATTTGACAACATAATCACTATGCAGGTTGAAGAGAAATCCTTCTTTTATTGAATGAGATTAATTTATTACTACTTAAGAAGGATCTCTGAAAATTAAAAATGGAGAATGAGTTTATGTGGACATTCTGCTCTCATACTTATCTAAGAAAAAGTTCAGGGGATGCATTTCTTCCTGTTTTAGAATATTCAGTAACTTAGAAAAAAAGTGATACATGAAACGTATGTGTAAGTAAAATTATATAATAGCAAAAAATAATAAAAACAAGAATCAATACTATTTTATTAATCTATGGTGAAAAAAAAACACTTGATTTCCTCCTCATGACTATGCAAGTCATTCCTTTAAGCTTAATTTTGTCATGATGTTACCCATTGGCAGAGTGAAAAACTAGGTGTATAAATCAATGGATAGTCCAATCATGCGTTTGTTAAAATAGTTTTGAGGCAGCAGAAAAGCAATTAGAGATTAAATATTATCTTAATTCTGCCACATGAGATCATAGCATTTGTTTTTTTTAATTTAAAAAAATTTTTTATTTATTCAATTGTGCGTGCGTGCGTGCGTGTGTGTGTGTGTGTGTGTGTGTGTGTGTGTGTGTGTGTGTGTGTATGTATGTATGTGTGTGTAGAACCACGGACGAATTTGGGAATCACCATGGGCGCCTCCGCCTCCTCCTTGTTTACTCTGCCCCAGGATTCACAGGCTCCACCTTACTAGAACCAGAAACGCAGGCCGCCCCCGCTTCCGCCCGGCGTCTATACGTGGGGTCTAGGATCCGAACTCAGGACCTTCCACCTGCAAGGCAGAGGCTTACCCCCTGAGCCACCTCTCCAGCTCCCATAGCATTTGTTTTTTTAAATATTTATTGTATTAAGAAAATTTACTACAATTCAAATTTCAATGATTTAACCATTTTCAGGTTGGTACACTTCATAGTAGTTTCATGTTGGGAATCTTGCAGCCCTGCATATTTTCTCCTTTTTCCTCTACTTCCTTCTTCCTCTGCTCCTCCATTAACTTTTAATCTCTTGATATAAAACTTTGGTATGGCTTTGGCTTTCAGCCACTTTAAACTCCATTGCGATTATTGTTGTTATGAAAATTTACTTGCCCCTAAGGATACAAAACTACCTCCGACCCTGTTATTAGCTTGACTGTGTTTAAGAAAAAATCTCTGATTGAACATGTTTGAGAACAGTTACATTTTGACCTTTGGAGTTAAAAGTTTGATTTTTTTCTTATAAAAGTTGATAATGCACTACATCGAATTGATGAATTTATTGTACATTAATAGTACATTGATAATGTAGTACAAAGTATCCTTATATTAAGTAACTCAATAATTGAAAATTAAGAACATTTTGGAGAATGATTAATTCTTTTTCTTTTTTGAATCATATTTGTCATAGTACCACAGTTTTCAATATTGTTACTTGAACATCAAAAATTATTGGTAGAACCTATAGCCATGTGGAGAAAATCTGCAAATTATCTCAATACCTGGTAACAGATTTATACTGAGTATCAGGCTGTAAATATATTGATTAAAATCACATGGTTTTAATTATATTTTAATGTGTCTAAGAATCACTAATGAGGAACTGAAAAATTATGGGTTTTGTGAGTAAAAGTGTAGTTGTACAGCCTTGTGAATTTGAAACTTGAAATTCATGTATTGCAATTTCTCTTCCCATATTGATCTAAATTCATAACCAACACAATTTTGGTGAACAAGAGGTATATTCTTCTCAATAATCCTCAGTTACCTTTTCATCAACATATCTCAAGAGTTCATATAAATATCAAGAGCTGAGGGAACTAACCATATCATACCCAAACAACAGCTGAGAGAAGGATATAATCTCTTATTTGCTTATATCCTTATCTACCAATATGCCAAAGAATATAGCTAACTCTCTTCATCTTACCCTTTTTAAGCTACTGTCCTACCTATGATTGTCTGTGTCTTTCTATATAAATTAAATAATACCCTAGAGGCTTACTGAGATCATATCCTAATTAATTGAAACTTCAGTCTTCAGTTGTTGAGTTGGCACATGTAGCTAACAGTTATGTTATTTAAAGATAAATGGAGATAACCAGCTCAACACTTTTGTCCTTTGACCTCCATGTACATACCATGGGATGAATGCTCCCACACTCAGACACATCACACACACCTACACCCACAAACACACACGCACAGTAATAAATAGAAAACAAAAAATAAAGTAATTTGAGTTTCATATTTAAAATAGAATATGATTTTGAAATTTTTAATTCCCACATTAAGAAAAACCTTTCCAATTTACCAGGGAAAAGAGATTATTAGACAAGCCACCATCTTTTGATCTGAGAAGATGGGAAATCAAAAGTCATAGTTGGAAAATTCTTGTGTGTGTCATATACTTTTGTTGCATATGCTTGTAGGGACATTTCAAAGATCAATATATAAGCATTATAAAGGTTAGGACTGTACGAATTTAAAAGTGAGGACCTTCTGTGATCTACCATTACTGCGACGTATGTCACTTGTACTGTTTTGATATCATGAATCAGATTTTCATGGCCACTAGAGAAGGACAACCACCTCATAATTCTAGAAGGAGAAGAAAAGAATATTCTAGTGAAATATTTTCTAAATCATTTCTACAGATAAGACATTATTCCCAGGTAAAATTTTTTCCAGAATCCTAAACCACCTGAGAGAATAGTATTTCCTTTGATTTAATTAAAAGTTACAGAATAATTTTCTTTATGAACATTCTCACTTATCAATAGTGTTTTAATATGACAACAATTTATTACAGCTGCAAGTGATATAAGGTCAAGCCACTTTCTATTGATGAGAATTTAGGGAAGTTCAAAGTCAAGAGTAAATGAGAATTCAGCTATCTGAATCAATTTTGTAACCCATAGATCTGCCTTAACTAATAAACACAGCTAAAATTCTAGCCATGTCATTGATATCCCCACATTCTTGGTCTGGTTTAGTTTCATTGTACTTAAACCAAAGCACAGTAAAATCAAGTAAAAACACCATTGGAGAAAAACGAACTTTATGCAAGATGAAAATATAGCACATGGGCTGGAGAGATGGCTCAGGGGTTAAGCCTCTGCCTTGCAAGCAGAGGGTCCTGAGTTCGGATCCCAGATCCCACTTAGAAACGCCTGGCGGAAGCTGGGGCGGCCTGAATTTCTGGCCCTGGTGGGCGGAGCCTGTGAATCCCGGAGTAGAGCAAAAAAGGAGGTAGAAGCAGTCCACAAGTGATTCCCGAATTCACCCTTAATTCTACACACACACACACATACACACATGTGCACACACATCATTGAATAAATAATAATAAAAAATAAAAATATAGCACAGATAGAAGAAACATTTTATTAGGAACTTAGAGTAACTATAATTGCTATGTTAAAAGTGTGAATGGGAAAATTAGATTGTAAAAGATATTATGAAAGATATTAAGAAAGATCCAGAAAGCTTAAGGTAGAATTAAGAGAAATGTTATAAATTTAAGCCACTATAAATGGATGGATTCATCATTATATGGAAAACAGTTGAAGCAAAAATCAATGAGTCTGACTTGGATTCAATGAAAAACTTGTAGAGAGGATTCAAAATGCAGAGAAAAGAATGATATGAACTGGAAGTAATATAAAAAAACTGCTCACATTTCAGAAGTGTAACAACATTATATTAATATATTAATAACTATATTACAGAAAAGAGAAAATAGGTATAGTGTTTGAAGTAATAATCTAACATTAAAATATAGATCCACTTACATATTTAGAAAATTAGAGAATATAAACAATAATAAATACAAAAAAGCTAATATATAGCTAAGTATATTTATACTACATATTGCCAAATAGAAATTTTTATAGGAAGGGTGAAAAACAATCTTCTCCATACATGTAATAGTGAATAATCATCCAAGATTTATTGTTAGAGGAGATTAGTGTGGAATACTGAATCTTAGGAAAAACAAAACCCACACCCTTTACCAAGTTGCTCAGGAACCTTGAAGAAGAGGTTGCTGGGAGATTGTAAGAGACTACAAGTGGGGAGTGGTACTACCAGCCAGTATACTCCAGATCATAACATGACTGCCCCACACAGCAGCTCATTGCATGGAACTCTAACTCCACGAGACCTATACAATAACTGACCTACCTGTATTCTCCCATGGACAGGCTAGGCTCTCAGCACGACCCACAAGGCTGTTTGGGGCTGGTTATCTGAGAGGAAGGAAGATTCTCTTCTTGATGGTTTGCCCACTGGGTACCCTCGTACTTCTCAGAGTAGGCATCCCAGATGGGGCCCAGTGGATGACGCTTACAGGTAAACATGGGAATGGGAGGAAGAGCAGCTGGAATGGAAAACATGGAAGAGGAGAACATGGAGAATCCAGGAGGGGGAGGTAGTGAGGTGTGAAGACTCAAAAATTTGTTCAATTTCCATATGGAAGTTTCAAGAAATAAAGACAAAAATGTAAAATGGAGAAGTGTTAAGAACTACAACCAAAAATATCCCTGACAAGTTAAAATTTATGCAAGTATTTGCTAAACATCTACTTTATCCTAGACATTGCTGCTCATTAATACTATTATGCTGACTACAAGGGATTCTACGATTGGTGAAGATGTAATAAAATATATTATTATATTTTCTATTTGTAGAATAGTTTGGAATCTTAAGAAATGTTGTAAAAACATTCAAATGAACTGCACAGCCTAGAAATATAAAAACTACTAAGGTAATTAGATAGGTCATGATATATAAATTACAGGTAAATAATAGCATATTTTTATTGCCATTAATATTACACATAAAGAAACATAGTGAAAAGTTAATAAAAACTTATATCACTATTTAGAGATCCCAGGTGATGCCATTCCATTCTGAGGAACGGAAAAGAGCATACATATAAAGTATTAAATCAGCTGCATAAAGTGAACTGCAGCCCTACCATGTCCTGTTGCTGTATGGTGAGCTCAAGAGCCATTTGAAAACCCAGTGACACCAGCCATCAGATTTGATTGCTTCCTTTTTCCATTAAAATGTGGACCACAGTAAAAGGTGATCTCATGATTCTTTCACATTATTCACTTTATATTATATATGTAGAACAAATGATGTGTTGATTGACTGTTTAGGGTAAAGCTGTTGTCCATAGTAGGTAATTAATCATCAATTGGGGGATAAAATAAATTATTCTTAAATTTTGTGACCTCCTATTGGTCAGGATCAGCTGCATTTATGGCATGTAAGAAGAGGAGTGGTTTTGTAGAACAGTTGCAGGGCACACTGGCAAGGGGAAGCCTGGTAGGCACTCAACATGGTCAACTGCTTTCACTTTACCTCACCTTTCTTTTTATTTTCCATTAAATATAGCACATGCAGTCTACTTAAAAGAGAGAAAATGAAAAGCTTGAAAGGAATCAAGTGGGTAAAGGAAGAAGACTGTTAGCCTAGACACAGGCATGTCTGCAGGAATCTGCGCACATCCAGAACTGCACGCATCCTCTGTACTTCTGGAACAGCTGGAGATCTCTAAGGGGGAAAGGCAGGGAAGGATATGCCATTGGAGAAGCCTTGCCTATGACCTCGAGCAACATTCCCTATCAAGCGTTGCTATGTCTGAAGGTTCTGCCTCTCCAACTTTTGTAGAGTTCGTGCTGAAAACTTTATTAAAGCCTAACACTCTGCAGTCATTAATATGATGATGAAAACAGAATGTTTATTTTTAATGCTTCAGCTCAGCCATCAAAAGTAATCATAATAACCTATCAAATATGAATCATGACCTTTCCGAAAATAAAAGCAATCATTACCCAAGTGAAAAGGAAACTTACCACTATCAAGCAATAAAGTATTCAAAGAAAGTCTGCACTACTTGCTTCTACAAGCAGAGACTCCTTCAAGGCAACATGTCTCTTACCACTCCCTGAAAACTCTCAATATTGGACCTCATCTATTCAATATAATCTTCTGGAGTCCTGAGATTTAGAATGAACTATGGAACTGTTGTTTTTCTTAGTCTAGAAAATTGACTAAATAGACATGTTGTTCAGGTGCCAGTAATGAAGAGAGATTGTTTTTCTTCATGAGATAAACTGGTTTCTGAAAAAACTAATGGTTCTATTCCCAGAGATGGAGGGACTTGATATTGTTCTTGTCAGTAGAATAACTGAAGTAAATTGTACAGACTAGATTTTCTGGTGAGTTCTATCACTGTGAATGTAAAAGTTTCAACCTTGCATATATATATTGCGTATATATGTATGTATCATCTTGTTTATATACCCTATTTTGCAGTTAAAATATAGAACGATCAGTTTTAAACAGAAAGTTTTAAGATAGTTTTAATTGTTTACATAGCTTCAACATTTTAAAATAATATACTTTCTATCTAAAAATCCAAGAATGTTAATATCTATATATTTATTGAATCAAATCTATTGTTGCAAAGAATTGCAAACCATTTTTTTGGATTTCTATGCGCATTTACTTAATTTTATGACAATTGGAAATATATTCTACTATTACTTTCTTCATGAATCATTCAGGAATCATTGATTTCTGAAATGAATTAATGCCAAATTTGCAATAGATTCAAATCAAGGTTAGTCAGTATGGGAAAAAAATGAAAATGTGTTGTTAGTCAACATTTTTGACTATTGTTAAGTTAGGTATTAGTATTTTTTTTTAATTTGAGGAACATTAGGTTTGAAATAAGAAACAGTGATATTTTTCATAAAATAACCAAATCTTAGAGAAAGTGTCATGTTATAAGTCATATTACTCATACTATATTTGGAATATTGTTAATCACATCTCATGGATGGATAAAGTTTACTTATATAGTTCTTTGCACATGCTGCTCCACATCGCTTGGACTGATAAAATTTATTTCTGAAGTTCTCTGCACAGGCTGCTATGTATTTAGCCCTGTTAATAATTTTTCCTATAACCTATATACATTGTCCTTTCTTTTTATGCAGTGGAAAACAGTTAAATTAGACCTCAAAACCTTCTTTCATCCTGAATTTCTCAATTTTTCCAATCATAATAATGCAGATATAGTAGATACTTGTCAGTTTTCTTCACACTTTACAGATTCCCATAATAATGACTCTTCCCCATCATCTTTAATGTCCTTACCTTAGCAACATAACCTTGGTTTACATTGGTGTGTACTTTTATATACTGATCTATATTTGTTAAATCTTTTTTTATTTAATACATTTTTTATTATTATTTCTGCTCATACAAACCTAATAGGTACACCAGTTCCCTCCCTCCCTTCTCCTCCACACAAACCCCCTGCTCCCCCTCCCCTCACCCCTCCCTCCCCATGCCCCATTGTCTCCCGCCCCAATTCCCAGAGAGTCCTTTATTGTGCATGCCTGACTCTCCTCTGGGCCCTCCTCTCCGATGACTTACAAGGACCCAGTGGCATTTCCCTGAACCCTTTCCCATGTTCCCCTTAAGCATAGGAACACTACTGTGGCTGCCAATCCCTTGCCTCCAAGGATCTTGGTGCCTTTAGCAGATGCTAGACTTTGTGAGGTCAATAGTGTGTTGGACATTGCGCCGGGCATGCAAAGTCCAATTATGATTGCTTCAGCCCTAACTTGTGTGGAGAATCTTGCAAATCATTGCTCCTCCCATCCATTTGCTCTTACAATCTTACTGCCCTCTCTTCCGCAAATGTCCCTGAGCTTCAGGATGGGGAGAAATTAGGCTGGCCCAGTTCTAGGTGGTTGATAGAGAGTCTCTGAAGTTCTGGATTGTGGTTTGTTGATTTTCTTTTGCAGTTTTGCTGCTCCTGCAATGCCCTTCACTTCATCCTGCTGGACACTGTATGTTACCCCCTGGCCAGAGACAAAAAGCTGTTAAACTGGAGTCTTGTTATAAGACCACATTCAAGGGTAGATGTAATAAAAGTAGGAAACCTCAGTAAGGGAGGGGTCTATCACCCATTTGCAAAATGGTTACTTTTTATCTGCCAGACTATATGCCCTCCCCTTCTGGTGAGATCAAACCCCTCAGTCGAAAATGATCAGGAACGAACGTCTGTGAACTTAACCAGGTGTCTCTTTACTTACTTGCAGTCCTTGACAGTGGCCTATTTTCTCTGAAGAAAGAAATTGCAGAAGACACCAGAAGGTGGAAAGACCTCCCATATTCCTGGATTGGCAGAATCAACATTGTAAAAATGACCATCCTACCAAAGGCAATATACAAATTCAATGCTATACCAATTAAAATCCCAAAGCAATTCTTTAAAGAAGTTGACCAAACAATCTCAAAATTCATATGGAGACACAAAAGACCCAGGATAGCAAAAACAATCCTGAATAACAAAAACACAGCTGGAGGTATTACCATACCAAACCTTAGTCTATACTACAAATCCATAGTTATAAAAACAGCCTGGTACTGGCTCCAAAATAGACACACAGATCAATGGATAAGGATTGAAGGCCCAGATATAAGCCCACAAAATTACAGCCATTTGGTCTTTGACAAAGGGGCCCAAAGAATCCAATGGAAAAAGAACTGCATCTTCAACAAATGGTGCTGGCAAAACTGGATCTCTATATGCAGAAGATTAAAGCTGGACCCATACTTGTCACCATGTACAAGACTTAATTCCAAATGGATCAAGGACCTTGATATAAGGCCTGAGACTATAAAAACCATAGTTGATAGGATAGGGAACTCCCTCGAGCTGATTGGGCTAGGCCAACATTTCCTAAACAGACATCCAATGGCACAGTCACTGCTACCAACTCTCAACAGTTGGGATCTTGTGAAATTAAAGAGCTTCTGTTCAGATAAAGAGATTGTAACACGAGCTCAAAGGCAACCCACAGAATGGGAGAAAATCTTCACGAACCACATATCTGATAAAAGATATGTGCACAAAGAACTTAGAAAACTAAACACCAAGGAAACCAATGGCCCAATTAAAAAATGGGCCCTGGAACTTCAAAGAAACTTTACCAGGGATGAAATTAAAATGTCTAACAAATATCTTAAAAAATGCTCCACTTCCTTAGCCATCAGGGAAATGCAAATCAAAACTTCCCTGGGATGTCATCTCACCCCGGTCAGGATGGCAAAAATCCACAATACAAACAACAACAAATGCTGGAGAGGATGTGGAGAGAGGGGAACTCTGCTACATTGCTGGTGGGAATGCAGGCTCATACAGCCACTCTGGCGAGCCGTCTGGAGACTCTTAAAGAAATTAAAGATTGAAATGCCATATGACCTTGCTATTCCACTTTTGGGAATAACCCCCCATGCAGCAGAGTTCACCTCGATAGCACAAGTGCGACCATGTTCATAGCAGCACTGTTTATAATTGTTATATCTTAATGTTTGTACTAGATTCTATTTTCACTGTGTTCACCTGTTGTTCTATTCTCTCACATGTGCCACATAATATGAAATATTTTTGTCAGTTGAAGTGATAAATGTGTCTTTTGATGTAATTTCTCAATGGCTACAAAGTAATTTATCACAAAATTCAGGAACTGAAATTAAACATTTATCTCCAATTCATGTGGATTTGTGATGTGGGAGAGATCTAAGTTGGTCTCTGACTGAAGGTCTTTCTTGGGGTATGATGTAACTTAAATCCTGAAGGATTTCTTATTGAAAGTGGACCTCAAGTTTGAACTTTATCCAGACATTAGTTTTTTTATGCTGCAGTCCTTTCCTAAGGCAGCAAAACATGCGTTGTGGTTCTTCTGAGAACAAGTGAACATTCACAAGAGCAGCTGTAAGTATCAAATCTTGAAGAGATCTATTTCCTTCTGCTCTTGGCTATTAATTAACTAGTTTCACACTGACCAGCTCTGGTCTTATGCTGTGTGATAGAACTATAGAAAGGTTTGAGTAACAGAAGGTGTAGACAGTTGGAGACCTTCAAAGAAGCTGCTTCTCTCTTACGGAAGCTGTGATAGGTTTAGTTAAAATTTGTTTTCTACTAAGGAATTTTATTTTTTTTTCTATTTATTTTTAAGTCAGCCAACCAAATAATTGGATTCAGCAAGACATTCCCACAGTTTATGACACCAGTGCACTTTGCTCATATTCATTCCCCATCCTAACTTAACATGCTTTAAAAATATTACCTCTATTTTACTGAAAACAACATCCAACCATAAATCAGAACACCAATGACCTTAAAATGTTCACCCAGAACCAGACCAGCCAAAGCCTTCCTCATCCTAAAGCTCAGGGAACCTTTTGGAAGAGGGAGCATCAAGAGTGTAAGAGCCTAAAGATGGGGGGGACCACAAAGAGGCAAGACACTCCACTCAAGTCTGTGCTGCAGCAGTCAGGATATTGGTACAATCTGATTGGACCTTGCCTGATCTTCACAATGCCTGACATGTCAATAAGCCCTCAAAGTCTATTACTCAGGGGGAAGGCTTCATGAAGTAGGATTCTTAAAGGCAACTAGTTAAAAAGAAATAACTTTGTTCCCTTATTACTGGGCAGTCCAAAGAAGGGGCCCCAAGGTATGCCACTGAGTCCTGAACCCTCACTAGTGTAAAAGACTCAGAGGGAAATTCAGTGCCCATAAAAACAGGTGTTCTGGAGGATGGGGATTAGCAGGCAGAAAACACCAAAAGAGGAGGAGGGAGGAAAGAGGAGTGAAAGAAAGGAAAGGGGGAAAAGTAGGATGGGGGAAAACAGGGGGAAGGGAGCGGTAGAAGGAAGGAGGGAGATACCTATGAGCTTGTATAATTAGTATCACTAAATATATATACATATGTACATATATATAAAACCTGTATCTTACTCTTTTATCATCTTAAATGATATCTTGAGTATCATCTCATCATAATTCAATGGAAAAAATGGAAATTATATTTATATGAAATCAATTTCAACATTTAAAAATTTTTAATTTTAGATTTTATACATTCTCAATCCTATGTCTAAGTATATTTTGTCTTTAACTAGGATACATGTGCAAATATTTTTGTTAACTATAAAATGCTAACTTTAAAATATCATAATCATTATAGATGATTAAGCAAGCAAATGTCCATAAGAATAATATAAAATTTCAAATTCAATTATTAGTAAGAACTAGTAGTGCTATTAAAGAGCAATGATAATTGATTATTACATTCCCAGTACTGTGTAAAACTCCATCAAATTATTTATTATTAATTGATATTATGCATACTAATTTATTTTCTCATATATTGAGGATTTTCTTATTTACAAAATATTTTGAAATCATAATATTTTTATACATCTGTTGAGTACTGTTTTATCTGATGAAGGAAAATATTTTAACTTGAGAGTCTTTTGTTATACATTAAACTATATTTTTAAATGGTTCACTGAATAATATTTTTCAAATGTAATCCACACACAGTAATCATGTTTTAAAATATAATTTTTCATAGTTATGACACATCTGCTCAATACTGATAAGAAGTTCAATAAAGCAGGCTTCAAAAATCAATGGTGTTAAATGTCTGTTAATGATCTACATATTGCTTAGGTTACTGAGCGCATTTAACACTCCAGTACATATTTCAAGGTGTAGATGGGAATTTTACTCTTAGGTTTAAAGATATATTTTAAACATCTTTTCACCTGTGTTCTCTTAATCCAAATTTATAAGTGTTGCATTTATTCCACTTAATCTGATCTTTCATTCAGGATACATTTCCTATGTAGGTAAGGCAGACAATTTCTATCTGGGGAAAAAATCTTAAAAGTACATTGTGCATTAAAATCTCTGAAGCATGATAGACTAAGCGGTACATAGACTGGTTTCAACATTTGCCAAAATTATCAGTAAATTTAAGACTCATTCTAATTTTTTCAGTCATTATTTTAAATTTCAGTATCACTAAGGACTGATCTAATCAGTCAGAGAGGCATAAAGCATTGAGGTCTAGTCGATCAGAACAGAAATGTTTCCTGATTTCTCATTTTCATTTCAGTGTGGGCCTGTGTCACTAAAGCCTACTGTATTCTAAGTTATTTCTCCTTATAAATTATAACAATGTGATTAAAAATGGTAAGAAAAGCAAAGAACCAGAGAAAAAAGTAACTAAAAGGATTAATTCATGTCCATCTCCCACCTTACTCTTTTAACTTTTATTTTACTTCATCCTTACATCTAAAATGACATCTTAGCATCCAACATACTTAATATAGTAATTCATCATTTAACCAAAGGCCTTAAGCATAGGAATATTCAAAATGCATAGTTTTGGAATATGTTAGATTTCATGTAATAACTGGTCACAAATTTAATGATAAACTCAGGTGTTAAAACTATGAAACTTCAGTCTTGTAGAAATGGTCGTACTTTGAATTTATTATACCTTTTGTTAATATAGTATCTAATAACAAAAGTAAAAAATTGAGATACAGAAAGGATTTTGTTATAATCTTACACAATTCCCTTTGAAATTATAAAGCTTAAGTGTCTATAATGAAGGATTTATTATATTGGACACTGAGCTTATAATTGTTTAAAAGTTTTTTGAAGCTATTTGCTGACTCAACTACCTCTTGCTTCATTCTCATACTAGAAGGTAAATCTCTAGTTTGCACATTTGATCATTTCTTTCCCTAGCATAAGGCTGTTTGGTCATGTTTTCATGCGTGAACAATAAAATCAAATCTTCGCTATAAATGTGTGTCATCTCCAAGCTATTGATTGATTCAACTTTTTTTTTTGATAGGATCACCTCCATGTATCCTCTAATGTGTTACTATTTATCAGTGTGCCTTATATCATGTACCTGGACTTATTATTTATTCATTCTTGTCTTCATTACATGGCACAGCTATCATAAATTCTGACCAGTTTCAAAGTTTTACCTGTCCTAGCACATTTTAGTCCGTCTCTACTGGTGAGCTGCTATCACAAAAAATGCAGTTGCTATGCAACTCAAAAATGAGCTATTTGGGAACATATGTTTGTTTAAATCTATTCATACTTACCATACACACACACACACACACACACACACACACACATATATATATATATACATTTGCAGTGCATGTAGGCTATTGTATTTGTGAATTCACATGTATGTGATTAAATCTTGGACAAATGCTGGATCTCATTTAGGTATCTGTCTATTTTTCCAAATGTCACAACTTCCTTATTTTAAGAAATTATATTACAGTAAAATTTAAATTGTCTCTCCAAATTGAGTGAATAATGTAATAAATGATATAGTTTATCCTAGATAAAGAACATAAATAAAAAATGAATAAAACTACCATACAAATAGCAAACCATTTTATAGAATATTATTTTATTTAATTTTACTTGTCATCAGGTAAGCAGGGCCATAACGTGTTTTTCACACATTTAAATACTACAGAGAATCTTGCATTTGCAACAGAAAGCTTAGTGCTTGAGGTGATATCCAGCTGATGAATGCGTCGGAGCTAATGATAAATTAAACTCATCTAAATTCTGTCGATGGAATAAATCACTAATGTTATCAGCTTCATTAATATAGTAACCCTCCACTCAACCTATACACCTTTTACTTTCATTCACATGAAAAAATCTGTTCATTTGAGTGATATTTGCCTTAAGCTTTATGGGACTAGAAAATGATTACTGATAGTGGCCACTCTACATAGGAAAGGTTTTCAGTTTTTATTGGCACTAACCTTGCACAATCCGTAGCTGCTCATACTTGAGGTGATGGAAACATCATTTCTCTGCAAAATGGGGCCAGTTCCTATAAGACATATGTCCCAAAAGAAAGCAATTTCTCATGTCTGGTGGGGGTAGCTAGAATATACTAGGATTTGAACATCCAAAACATGACTCACGTGGACATCAGTTGGTACTGCAGCTGTGGTAATAAGGAGCATGTAATGGTGGTTTGGTGATGAGCACATGGTTCTGATCAGCCATTAGCATGGTGTGAGCTAGTCATGCCAGGGGTTAACACCCTAAAAAGGACAAACTCAAGTCATTTTTTTCTCTGTCTTGCATGTCCTCATTAGATATGCAATGATTCAGCATGGCGGCCCTTGCAAATGCTGTCATTCTCCAGGAATGCTGTAAACATAGAAAAATATGTGGGCAGGTGTTGTATGACAGTAAGTTGAAAAATGAAACCCCCTCTGAAACCTACTTAGCAATTAAAGCTTGAGCCTTTCACAGGGAACGTAGCTTGTCTGCAAAGATTCTAGAAATGAATATAATAAGTTCAATGCAAATAAGTCTATTGAAATTGTTGTGCATTAGAGAAACATGAGTGTCTCCTATAAAAGTGATTGTAACATAAATAACATATCAAATAAAAGATACTGTATAATTTACCATACGATAATGTTGATAGCCTTTACACTCTTAAAATTTTAAACAAGGGACCTATAGTTAAACTTTTGGTTTCCACAAGTGTCAAGCCAGAAAGTATTACTATCTAGTGTGTATAACCCATCAAGGTTATAATTGTATATTCAACCAATGATTGATAATTATTCTATACTCTGTATACAAAAAGCAGCATTTCAGAAAACAAAATTATTGGTATAATTAACAAATGAATGCATTCACATATACCCTATTTTCATTAATTTAAACATGTATTTTTAGTTTCTCATTGTCTGAACATGTTTTTAAGTTCAAAGCCTTTGTAGACTATGAAGCAAATATAATGTCATTATCAGTATATTGCAGCCTGACAAAACTGAAAATGTACTAAGAACAAAACTTTTATGAATACAGATGGCACAGAAGAAAATCTCAGGAGCAAATATAACAGTGTGTGTGTGTGTGTGTGTGTGTGTGTGTGTGTGTGTGTGTATGTGCATGTGTATGTATGTGAGCATGATTGTGAATGTCACCAGTAGATAATAGAGTTGTTTACAGCTGAAGTCCTTCCTATATTTCTCCCGAACATCTTTCTTATCAAATGTTAGTATAATTATGAATTATAACACGGTGTTTTGTTAACAATAGTGGCAATACATTTTCTATAGTTACTTGGTTCTCTACTAACTTACATCAAGGTCAGAAATTGCAGAGTTCCTTTACTAGGAAGTATTTATTTGTTTGTGTTGTTTTGTGAAATAATCATCCAGTATTGCCTAAGGTTGTACTCATCTGAAAGTCTGAGGGGACTGAAGAGAAATGATTGAGCACTAAGGTGGCTCACTCATAATCCAGCAGTTGGGCTAATTGTTAACAGCATGCTCATTTCCTTCCCACATGGCTTCTCCCATACTTCACGATTATTCAGGATGCCTGACTTTTCAAGCACACTCATGCTCCGATCATTGCCACTTCTGCCCTCTGTTCATCAGTAGTCATTCATCTGATGCACATTCAGCAGCAGGGAAATTGGAATCAACCTCTGAAGCCAAGTGCCCATGATTTTATGTGCATATTTTCAAATTTAATTTCTTGTTCGTGTGTGCGCGTGTGCATGTATACTCTGTGTGTGTGTGTGTGTGTGTGTGTGTGTGTGTGTGTGTGTGTGATGTATGAGAAGGAGTTCACAGGCCATGTCAGGTGAGAGGAAGTCAGAGGACAGGTGTGCAATCGTTTTCTGCCTTTCCAGAGACTGAACTCTGGTTGTCAGGTTTGAACTACAAGCACTTTTATTTGTTGATTCATTTCATCTATGTACATGTTTTCAAACTGTGGTAGTGTGAATAAAGTAATGGTACACTGTAGATATGAAAGTATTATAGATTTACAGCAAGTGGTGCATAAATCAACCAGGGTAAGGGGGACACATAGAGTTACAAATTATACCTTGATTTTTGAAGATAGTACTCTGGAGTACTGAGAAGTCGATGAAAGCGGAAGTCCAGGGAAGGAGAATTCCAATCTGAGGAAATACTCCTGCTTAGTCACAAACTCCATATTGCCTGAGGTTCACCATCTTAGCTACCTTAGTTTTGAAGAAAATCTTGAAGTTGACAAAGACTTTTTCCATTCTGTAACTTTAAAATTGCTTGAGCTTTTTACTTCCTCTCATTTCCATACAAATTTACAATTTGCATATCAATTTCTTCAAGGAAGTTTGATTGATATTTTTATTTAGATTTCATTGAGCTTACTGATTTAGAATGAAGTCACTTTTTATTATTCTACTAAGATTTTGGAAACAATGTCTTATATGTGGAGGTGGGTTTAAACAGCATGTATTTATTTACTCTTGGTTTGAATGCTACAAACTCAAGTTGAAGATGCAGGCTGGGTTGGTTTTCTCTGAGGTCTCTCTTTTGCTGAATACAGCTATGTATTTTTTGAACTGTCCTTGTCCACTATTTTCTCTATCACATGTACCTCTAAGTTGTATGTTAAAATATGATGTTAATCTTGTGTGTGGTTAAACATGATCTTCAAATAATGATAAACATCTACCTTAACAGCCATATTTTAATTTACCATTTTAAAGACCTTTATCCAAATATAGACTTCTAAATAGGCCTTCAACATCACAAAAAGGCTTGAAGGTCAGATCTTCAACATAAAAACTTTTGGATGAGACTACTAAATATTAATAAAATTTCAATCGTGACCATGACTTGTCTAGCTTATTTAGTAGTTTTCTAATTTTTCTAAATTTCTAAAATTTTATTATCCATTTTGAACTTATCTTGTTAAATTTTATTCAAGTCAATTCTTCCTTTTCACTGCATAAAATCTTATGGGTTTTTCTTACACAGAAACATTTTTTTTTGTCTTGATACATCTTCTAGTAGGGTTCATTTGGGAAAGAGGACATTTCTTCAGATATTGTTTTTCCTTCATTTTGTTTTTATTATAGCATGTTTGCTTAATTTACAGCAAGCAGAAAATAAGCTGGGTCTTGTTTTGACCCAAACATTGATGTTTAAAGATTGTACACACTATTTGGTAAAAAGAACATATAAAGATACCTTCTGCCATCATCAACATGCTGACATACATGCTCAGATATCAAGAGGGAATTTCTGATGTTTTATGTTCCAAATCTTAGAAATCACAAGAAGAAAAAAAGCACGTGGCAAAGGCTCCATGTTTCAGTGAAAACTCGACTTCCTGACAATGCTGCTCCACGCAGTCACATCACTTCCCAAACAATGAGTTATTGAGATATCTATTCCACACTGCATCATGAATAGTAACCACAGACCTAGAAATCTTTTTTTAAAATTATTTATTATTATTTATTCAATTATGTATGTATGGTGTACGCGTGTGTGCATGTATGTGTGTGTGTGTAGAACCACGGACGAATTCGGGAACCACCATGAACCACCTCCACTTCCTCCTTGTTTACTCTGTCTGGGGATTCACAGGCTCCGCCCTACCAGGACCAGAAACGCAGGCCGCCCCCGCTTCGCCCGGCGTCTATACGTGAGGTCTAGGATCCGAACTCTGGACCTTCTGCCTGCAAGGCAGAGGCTTAACCCTGAGCCATCTCTCCAGCCCCCAGACCTAGAAATCTTGACAGGACATAAAGGTCCAACCTGAACCCAAATGTGTCTGAGCAGTCAGTGCTGTGATGTGGCTACAACTTTAGTTTTGTATCATTCTATCCTATGAGCAAACCAGCTATATTTCTAAGATACTAGTTCTACCAAATATGGATATGAAAATTTATTTCTATTAAGACAATGTTGCAAATTATGGTCAACCAACATCTTTTCACCAAATACTTCAAACATAAAAAATGAGAATCACACAAAAAAATATACAGAGACACCACAAATTGGTAGCTGCCTGCAACATTAAACAAACTGGACTCTTAAGAGTAGCATCTCAACAGTATAACATTTTAATTATAACCATTGCCTGACACAGGGAAAACTAACAAGTGTTTTTGTTTTAAAACACCTTATTGCAACACTGTATTCCTGATAATTTAAGTATACCAAACTGTGAGTAAATGAATGATACATGCCTAGAAAATGTCATGATTTATACAATCAGTGGCCATTGGATTTAGGACTAGTACAAGACCTTGATCTAGATTTTGACCTAGACCTACACTGTGATCTCCACTGAGATTTGGATCTAGATGGTTATTTTTCCCTTTATTCCTTTTCATATCTTGAGCTGGACTTATAATGTGCTTTGGGTCTGTTTTAGCAGTGCCTGCAGTTTTGGTGTGAGATGCGGACCTAGAAGGTGACTTAGCTTTCATTTCTTTTTTGGGCTGGGACTTGGATCATGATCTGAAATTAGACTTAGATCTTGAATTCGGTGTTTGAATATATTAAGATCTGAATGTCTTCTGCTACACTTTGTTCTTCCAGTGGGTCTACTGTTTTTAGGACTATAAGATCACCTATAGTTGTAATCGAAAGACTGATTTCTTGATCTCTTTCTTTCATAACTTTGGCTTCTGCTATAATCATCATAGCATGAAGAGCTGTACACATTCCTCCCTTCCGTGGCTTTCATTTGATTTGGTGGTTTTTGATCCCGCTGTGCAAACTGTATTTCACTTTGCCAGCCACAAATCCATTTTCTGTCCAAATGATATAAAGCATCTTCAGCATCATGAACATCCTCAAACTGAACATAAACAAACCTTCTTGAGTGTTGAGTGTAGAAATCAAATGGAACATGCTACAGAACTATAATGAGCAAATTTCTCTTGTAAATCTTCAGACCTAGTGTGGTTTGCCACGTTGCTCATGAAAAAAAAAAACAAAACGTGTTAGGAGAGAGTAGGTAATGGAAGAGGACCCTGGAGAAGGTCTTGGCCAAGGGCACAAACAGGCTCAGCAAACTGTCCATGACTCCTTCAGTGGCTTTCTCCTCACACACTTCAGTATTTTACAAGCACAGTCATGACATTTACAACTAGAGTTTTCTTATATATATATTTTTTAATGTGTGTCTTTTTCATGTACATTTCTGTGCCTGTCTTATGTATTTCTCGTTGTTTATTTTATGTCTCATGGTTGTAACAAGGCTGTAGCACACATTCTTGTTTCATTTTTATCTATATTTGAACATATATCTGATTATTAAAAATTATGTCAGTGTGCAAATTTCATAGTGTTCATCAGACTGAAAGCATTATTTTCTTCTTAATTTGATACAAATATTTTTAATCTCACATAAATGTAAAATCTTATAAGAAAATATAGAATTTGCCAAATGTATTCTATAAAGCCCTATGTCTATTGATTATATTATAGCATTTTTTCCTTATTTGGTTAATTATGCAAAAGTTATTGATGTTTGAGTGCTCAATCTTCTGCTTCTTGATTTGAAAATATTTTGATAATGATCTTTACATTTTTGCAAATGAGCATTATTGATATGTAATTTCATTTGTTGCAATAGTCCTGCTTGTTTTTGACTTCAGGTTAAATGGCTTGCCTAAAAAATATGGCACTGGGGGATGGGGAGGGAGGGGAGAGGGGAGGGGGGAGCAGGGGGATCAGGGGGAGGTGGAAGGAGGGAGGGGACCAGTGTACCTGTTAAGTTTGTATGAGTGAAAATAATAATAATAAAAAATATGGTGCATATTAAGATTCTACCTCTAAATTTTGAAATATTTTTCTACTATTGATCTTCTTTATTCTTAAATACTTTATAGAATTCATCAAAAAAGATATTCAATTACAAATTTAGTGTATTGGATGTGACGTGTCAGTTCTTTTGGGGATGTAAGATGATATCTTATATTGGATGATGCAGGAAGAACATGAATTTGAGGCTGGGAAAATGGTTCATTGCATAAAGCACTAGCCATATAAAACTGAGAACCAGGGTGGGATCTCAGAAGCCCTGTGCATTCTTGGACTAAGATCTCAGCACTTTGGCTGCAGAGAAAGTTTTCTTGAACAAGTTGGTTAGTCCACTAGTTTACTAATCTACTAACCAGAACTGGTAACGCTGATTTCAGTGAGATATCCTGACTTTCCTTCAGACTAAATACTAATCTAAAGTAAAAACCGATAATTTATCTGATCAGCCTAGAGACCACATTATGTCCTTGTTTTACATGTTTCTGGCAGCAATACAGATCTTAACATGATAAATAGAGTAGATGTCAACTTCAGACCACCACATGCAGCACCCATGCAAACACCTGCATGAATGCATGTTCCCATATACATGCAAACACATCTACATGCACATGCACTACACTTACATATATACAAAGACAAAAATTTAGGAACATTTTTTAATTTATTTATTTTTCAGTTTTACAAGCACATTGAGTACTAATCCCTCCTTCCCTCCATCCCCCTTCCCTCCCATCTCTCTCCCATCTTCCTCCCTTCTCTTCACCAATCCATCCCACTTTTTCCCACCGTCCTGCCTGACCACTTCTATGGACCTCAGGGTTCCCTCTGGCTTGTCTACTCTTGTGGGGGTTCAGACCTCTGTGGCATACCAAGTTGCCCCTTCTCAGGCCACCCCACTGATAGGAACATTTCCATTTACTCATCCAGTTCTAATCCCTAAGGTTCAGACTATGTGTTCTTACCTCTTTACAGTTCCTCATAGTCTGTGGTGACATGCAGGTCTGGTAAGGAGAAGTTTCATTGCAATAAATTCCTAGATGCAACAGTTCTGCCTTGAATGAAATATCTTCCCCAACAGTATATTTTCCCATCTTTAGGTTCTTACAATCTTACCACTCCCTCTTGCACAAGGTTCCCTAGGCTTTAGGATGGTGGGAGATTAGGATGGCCTGATTCTGGGTGAGCATTCTGGTTGTGGGTAATCTGCATTATGACTAGCTAGTCTCCATTTTGCTTCTCTTCTATGGACCTAGGTTCCATCTTGTTAGGGTGTTGGGATTCTCTGTGCCTCTTTTTTTTTTCTTTAATACATTTTTTATTATTATTTCAGCTCATACAAACTTATTAGGTACACCAGTTCCCTCCCTCCCCATGTGCCTCTTGTAGAAGATTTCTAGGCTGAGTGCTAAGTGCTCTTCAAATCTATGAGTGTATTAGTAGTGATTCACAGAGCAATTTGGTGTACTGTCTTCTTACTTATAGATTCATTGGCTGTTTTTCCCTATTAGTATATTTCCTTCCCCTTTTTTAGGTTCTTGTTCTAGTTAACAGTATATGAACATTTTAAAAATTAAATGTATACAAATTTATCATTCACAGCTCTCGGAGACTGGAGTTTAGTCCATGAAGGGCCTTTCTATTAAACTTATTCATTCTGGTCAACAGACTATGAATTACATTGATATTTTCCAAAAAATTAACATTTAATTCCTCCATAAAATTGAAGTAGAAATTTCTTAGTGATTTCTATATATGTTATTGATAAATTCTTCCTCTTTTTTAATTTTTTTATTTATTATTTATTCAATTGTGTGTGTATGGATGTGTGCACATGTGTGTATGGATATGTATGTAGAACCACGGACGAATTCGGGAACCACTATGGATGCCTCCACCTCCTCGTTGTTTACTCTGCCCCGGGATTCACAGGCTCCGCCCTACCAGTACCTGAAACACAGGCCACCCCCACTTCCGCCTGGCGTCTATACATGGGGTCTAGGATCAGAACTCAGGACCTTCCGCCTGCAAGGCGGAGGCTTAACCTCTGAGCCACCTTTCCAGCCCCAAAATTCTTCCTCTTAAATGAGTAGATTTTTCTTTTCATTCATTAAAGAAGAAGCTCATTCTATGGGTTTTAAACATTTTTTGTTACCAACCATTTAAAGTTATGGTTTGATAGTATAATCTAAAAGGTGTGTTCAACAAATTTCTTGGTCATATATTCATTTTTCTTAAATTTACCTCAACCTCCAATTTTCCTTCAAAGGTTTTTTATTAGCTTTTTTAGTATATTTTTAAAATTATAGTTGTTAATTTCCAAATGATGTGGATTTTTCCACATTTTTAAATGTATGTACAATTTAGTTTTATTGTATATGCTCTGTTAATTATGCAATATTACAATTAACTGTGAATAATATTATTCCCATCCTAACAATTTTTATTCATATAGATGCAGATATAGTTTCATTTATGTGTCAGATAAAGTTGACTTGGTATAGCTCTGATATGAAGTATACCTCAGAGTTCTGTGTAATCAAATGTGTTCTAGTATACTAGTAAATGGTGGGACCATAAAAATTTGCGTATTTGAGACATCGCCAGGTCATTAGTATCTTGGAATTATAGTGGGAATCTCTTTCTCTTCTACTTCTCTCAATTCTTATACATTAAATGAGTGATTTTGTTGTGTTATAGAGTCACGTCATGATATATCATGACAGACCCCAACTAAAAGGGAAAACATTCTAGGAAATGACACCTCCAAAATAGGGAGCTAAAATATATTTTCTCTTCATAAGTTAATTCAGGTAAACCTTAGGGTAACAAAAAAGTTAACTATCACACATTGATTTATTTAGGTAATAAATAACCTTAATTGACTTTGTTTATTGCTATCAACTTGAAATGAAGAATCAAACTTTTAATATTGTTGCATCATTTTATCTTCCTTTATTTTATAAGTTTGAAAAAGTGCATTTTGAAATTTATTTCAGATCCCAGTGATTACCTGATTCATTGAACCAGTCATAATTATAGAATATCTTCTATAGCGGTCTGAGTCTTGAAGTACTCCCATTAAAAGTCTGTTTCCTTTGAATACTCCTTATTTGTTTTCTGTCTTTAAATCTATTTCTGCTCCTTCTCTTTTCTTTCTCCTATCCTGATGCTACCTTTTCCCCATATTTTATACCTTAGACTGTTCTGTTTCCTATTTATTTACCTATCTCTCTATCTCTCTATATATTCATTTGTTTTTCTTTCAGTTCCATTATTTTATTCATTTATTTAAGTTTTCTTCTTTTTTATTTGTTTTTATACTTTTACAAGCATATTGAGTATTCATCCCAGCTGCCCTCCCGCACCCCTCCATCCCATCTCCTCCCTTTCCTTCATCTTTCCCTCCCATTCTGTTATACCTTTCTGCCTATATTCTTCTATGGACTTCAGGATTCATTCTGGCTTGTCTACTTCTGTGGGAGCTCTATTTACATATTTTGTGTGTTTATGTATATCAGAGGACTCCGTGTGTGTGTGTGTGTGTGTGTGTGTGTGTGTGTGTGTGTGTGCGCGCACGCGTGTGTGTGTGTGTGCCTGTGGAGGACTAAGGGTAAATTCCAAAATCATCTTGGATTGCTTCTACCTCTTTTTGCTTTGATCTGGGAATTCCCAGGCTCTGTGCACCAGGGCCAGAAATGCAGGCTGCCACCATTTCTATATGGGGTTTTTACTTGGTACGTGGGATCTGAACTCAGGACCTTCTCCTGGCGAGGTCTAAATCACCCCTGAATCATCTCTCCAGCCCATTTCTTGATTTTTAAAATTATAGAAGTTTTAATTTATCTGTGCTAATAGAATTTTTGATTATAGGTATTCATTCATTTTCTTAGTATTTACTGCAAACAACGTATTTTTCTATAGTCATTTCCTTGAAATAAAGTCAAATTCTTTCCTATAGACATGTTACTAAGCAAAATAATTATAAATATTAATTCCAAATACTTTTATGTTTTGCTATATGTTTGCTTCTGCATGTATTGTGATTTGTAGCAGTAATGCACTTACTGCTATTTAAACAATATATAAGAACATATTTTTAAAAATTGCTTAGTAATTATTTCAGAAATATTTATTCCTTGCATGGATACATATTGCTGTTTAGAGTTCACTCAATCCTGAAGGATTTCATTGTATTACACATCTTATAAAAGCAAAATTTCTCAGGTTATTTTCCTAAAATAGCTTATGGAAGATCATATCATTAAAAGAAAAAAAATTTCAACCAACACTCATGTTTTGGGGATAGAAAAGAGTGAATGTGTTGTCTTTTCATGGCAGTACTTTGGATAATGACATTTTTGGTGTTTTTTACTAGAAATATTGTAGTTTGTTTGAAAGATCATTTTCTCCCATTTCTCTTACACTAACTAGAAGCAGTTAGAAAGGATATGGAAAAGTAGCTGTATATATAGTGTATGATGTATGTTGGACATTTAAAAATACAACCATGTTGACAGTAGACATTCTAACACACATTCCATTTTTAAAAGTATTTGATCACTGTACCTTAATTTGTTTTCTAATGAATATTCATTTTTGTTACTTTGCATCTTTTCAATGACATATAAATTATTGGTAACTCTAGAAATGATTTTTCAATTCTGTTTTACTTGCGTAAAAGTTTTATTTTGAAAGTAATTACCATTATTACATTTGTCATACATAAGTTAGCACACCTACACAACTGCTTTAATAAAAATCTAAATATCTGAATCTTGTAGTGCTTTTCTCAACTACTTGAATCACCATGTTTATTAAACCTGTCAAACAAGGAAAGCTATTAAAAGATATAGTATTAGATGACTCACAAAAGCTAATGGTTAAATTTTCTCAGCTCTTGTTCAGTTATTACTTTATAAAATGTAGATCTACAAAAATAAACATTTATTTGTAGCCATAATAACTGCCAAATTCTACCATGTTATCTAATGGAGCATATAATTAACTGAAATAACAAGCTAACAATATGATATTTGCAGCAAAATATTCACTAGGCAGAAACTGTTAAAGTGCAATGTCCCATACTACAAATAGTGTTAATGTTAGGTATATTTTGGTACCTCTATTAAGAAAAACAAATCTAAAAGCAGAAACATTCTTTACTCATCTTCTTTCTACTGTGTTCTTTTATTGAAAATGTAGACTTAATTCTCCTAGTGTTCTCAGAAGTCACTCCTCTTTTCATTCCAAACAATTTTAGATTGCGGATGTATGTAATACATTGAATCAGTAAGATTTCTCGATAGATTATATGTGACTTTTTATTTTAAACAAATACATGAATGATTGAAAGGTTTTTAATGATACAACTGGGGAGATAGTTATGAGTTAAGTCAAAATAAACAGTAATGGGACAAGTCTGTGGAAAAGAGAGGGAATATGTTCAGACTGGAACATAATTTAATGGCATCTCCCTGAAGAAAGAATCTGGTACATTATCCAAAATTTAGAGAAATAAGGTTTGTTAATACATGTCTGATGAGATTTGAATGTACATGTAACATTTGAAAAGTATGTTGTGAACATAGCACTGAAGAAGGGATTACAGAGAAAGTCAGGAATTAAATACTATTGCAAAGAAGATTAACAAACGTGGGTTTTCAAATTTTTTAAATTTATTTCTGCTCATACAAACTTAATAGGTACACGGGTCCCCTCCTTCCCTACACCCTTCCCTGGACCCCCTTGCTCTCTCCCCCCTTTTCCTCTTCTTTTCTCCCCTCCCTCCCTATGTCCCAGTGCCTCCTCTCCCCCATCCCTGGAGCATCCTTTAATGTGTATGTCAAACTTTCCTCTGGTTCCTCCTCTCTGATGAAGTGTAAGGACTCAGTGACATTTCCTAGAACTCTTTCTTCTGTTCCCCTTAAGTATAGGAACACTATTGTGACTGTTAATCCCTTGCTTCTAAGGATCTTAGTGCCTTTAGTTCATGCTAGACTTTGAGGGGTCAATAATGTGTTGGTCATTGCGCAGGTCATGCAAAATCCTATTTTGATTGCTTCAGCCCTAAACTTGTGTGGAGTATCTTGCATATCATTACTCCTCCTATCCTTGTGCTCTTACAATCTTACTGCTCCCTCTTCCACAAATTTCCCTGAACTTCAGGATGGGGACTAATTAGGCAGGCCTAGTTCCAGATAGTTGATATAGAGTCTGATCTGAATTATGGTTTGTTGATTTTTTTTCAGTTTTGCTACTCCTGCAATGCCCTTGACTCCATCCTGATGGATATTGGATGTCACCCCCTGGCCAGAGATAAAAAGCTGTTAAATTAAAGTCTAATTATAAGAGTATGTTCAAAGGTAGATGGAATAAAAGTAGGAGACCCCAGTGAGGGGGGGAGGTCATCCTCCCATTTGCAAATGGTTACTTTCTATCTGCCAGACTGTAGGCCCTCCCCTTCTGGTGAGATCATATCCCATCAGGTGCAAGTGACCAGGAAGGAAAGTCTGTGAACTTAACCAGATGTCTCATCACTTACTTGCAGTCCTTGATGGTGGCCTATTTTTTCTGCTGTAGCAGGATCCCCTCTCATCTTGTTTCTGGCAGGACCCTCCTTCCTCTTCCCTCCTATTTATAATCTTTACAATTACTGTATTACAGAGATTTATCTTTGAGTATGTCTCTATGTGGGTTTGAAACTAGGATCCACCTATTAAGGAGTACATACGGCGCTTAATTTTCTGTGTCTGGGTTACTTCACTCAATATAAATTGTTTCTAATTCCATCCATTTCCAAGCAAATTTCATTAATTCATCATTTTTGACAGCTGAGTAGTATTCCATTGTATAAAAGTACCACATTTTCCTTATCCACTCGTCAACTGTGTCAAACAAACATGGTTATTGAGAAAAAATCAAGTTGAAAGTGGTATTATGAAAAGCAAATATTAGAATGAGGATATAGCAAGCACCCTTTTCAAAATGTGATTAAGATAAGGATAAAGATTTTAGGAATATAGCTATGGTTACTTCCTTGTGATATTTATCTGCTTATTGGGTTTATAATTAAGTATTGGACAATTTGTGCACTTTCTGATTCATTTCTCTTCCACCATTTTCCCTATTCCATTCATTATGAATCATTACTTTAACAAGAACCCTTAGCATGAGATCTGCTCAAAATTTTCAGTATATGACATATTATTGTTGTTGATAGCACAATACTGTGGAAATTACAAAAAATTATTCATCTTGTCTAATAGTTATGTGCAAGACTAATAGTGTTCACTCCTTCATCCAATCTCTAAAAATCACTGTATTACTGTGATTTTCAGGAATTTATTACAAACCTCTTGGGAGAGGAATTTTGCATCATTTGTCTGTGTGTTTGACTTATTTAGCTTTATATAATGATCTCAAATTTCATCCATATTGTTTGAAATCACAGAATCTCCTTTCTTAAAGTGTAATATTTTGACAGTGGGTCTATATACAAGATTATCTTAAATGTTTTATTTTTCTAGCTTTACAAATATATTGAGTGGTTATCCTTGTCCCCTTCTTTCCCCTTCTTTCCTCCGTTCTCTCTCTCTCTCCCCTTCACTAATCTATCCCTCTCTCTCCCACCTTCTTGCCTATCTGCTTCTGTTAGCTCCAGAATTCCCTTCAAATTGTCTAAGTATTCAGGCCTATGTGGCAGGTTAAGTGGCCCTTCCTTGGGTAGACCTACTGATAGGGGCACTCCCCTTCACCTGTCAAGCCCTATCCCCTAAGGATACCCCTACAGGTAGTTGTCTCTCCTGAGCTTCCTCAAAGATTTATAGAGGAATGATTGTATGTCAGTCTTATAGCACAGGTCTGGAGATGGTAAGTTTCACTGCAGTAAATTCCTAGTGTAGCAGCTCTGTCTAATGTGAAATGTTCTGGCCAGCAATAGACTTCCCCATTTTAGGCTCTTAATCTTACTGTTCCCTCTTCCCCCCAAATTCCCTGAGCCTATGGATAGAGAGAGATTTGGTTGGCGTTATTACAGATGAGTGTTTTAGGGTCACTGATATTCTGCACTCTGATTGGTTGTTGTTATATTTCATTGTTCTATTACAATAGGCTGCATCTAACTTGGCTGTTGAGTTTTTTTTAATCTAAAGAAGAAATGAGAGGTGTTTAGATGGAAGTTTACTATTGAGTGTTGGTGTTTAGTATTGAAGATTCTCATCCTGTCTACTGCCAGTTTTCTCCCAATCCTCTGTTGTTTAGTTAACACTGCTGCGCATGGTTACTTTGAGGTTAAACCCACTCCTTACTGTGTGCTTTTCCCATTCTTCCCTCCCATTAAAGACTTTCCTTACATAAAAGTCTATTTTAACTGTTTGTTTTTGCTCTTTGGGGGTTTTCTTCCACCCTCTGGCTTACATCTCATTATATTTGTGAGCGTTCTAAGAGTTTTTGTTTTATTACATCAAACTGCACATTTAATGCTAGGATCCACTCATAAGGAACAACATGTGGCATCTGTCTTTCTTCATCCTGGATATTTCACTCTGTATGATTTCTTCCAGTTCCATCCACTTACTGGCATATTTCGTTTGTTCGTCTTCCTGATAACACTTATCATTATAGATTGGAACAGCTCTCAGCTCACTATCAAAAAGCTTGTAATGGAAAGTGGTTAATACAGAGAATTACAACAATAAGCTTTCAGCCAAAACATTTGCAACAGAAATTCTTTAATATAGAGAAAGAACTGGTCATAGTGATTCGGTTAGTTCTCTTCTAAATATGATATTTAAATACCATGATCCCCCAATGCTGTTATAGAAGCATCATGAAAAATGTGACAGTAAGACTCTTATTCATCATGGGGCTGGAGAGGTGGCTCAGGGGTTAAGCCTCCGCCTTGTAGGCGGAAGGTCCTGAGTTCAGATCCCAGATCCCACGTATAGACACCAGGCGGAAGCGGGAGGCGGCCTGCGCTTCTGGTCCTGGTAAGGAGGAGCCTGTGAATCCCGGGGCAGAAGGGAGGTGGAGGCGTCCATGGTGGTTCACAATTTCGTCCGTGGTTCTACACACACACAGACACACACACACAGACACACACGCGCGCGCGCACATACACACGCATATGCACACAGTTGAAAATAATAATAATAATTAAAAAAACGAATCTTATTCATCACTTCATATTGTTTCATTTTAGATTCTTTTTCCCTATCTTCTCTCCCCAAACATTTCAAATTATCATTCCTGCATTTAAAGATACTGGTTTTATTCATGTTCAATGTATATGCAGAAGCTAAGGTATTCTAAATAAGTTTAGACTTTGAGAACCTTATTTGATTTTTTCATACATTCTTGCCTATCTCCAATCAGTTGTCAGTGTACAAGATTTATCCCTAGTCTGACTTTTGCATCTATCCCATCTTTTCCATTTTTCCAAGGCTGTTCAGTGGCTTAGATTTATGTAGTGTGTTATCATATTAACTTTCTTCTCTCCTGGCTTTATTCCTTTACTCTAACCCATATTTTATTGACCAATTAATCTTCCTGAAGGATCTTTCCTATCACACCTTGTATTTTGATTGTATTTTTGTGTTCACTAGATGAATAATAAATTACTTCCCAGGTAATTAGAACTTTTTAATGTCTACTCTAATACTTTTGGAACTTTTCAAAGTGTTAAGAAGAACTTTTTTTCTAATCTACTTAGCACCTTTTCTCCCCACATATTCTTTTTTTCTTGTAGAATAAATGAACAGCTTATTGACAAGAGATTTTATTTTGGTTTATGATTGGTTATAGTTCTTTTTTAATATTTTTATTATTATTTCCTCTCATACAAACTTAATAGGTACACCGGTTCCCTTCCTCCCTCCTCCTCCCCCCGATCTGCCTGTTCCCCCTCCTCTCACCCGTCCCTCCCCATCCCTCAGTGCCCCCCACAATCCTTGGAGAATCCTTTAATGTGCATGCCAGACTCTCCTCTGGGCCCTCCTCTCCGATGACATACAAGGACCCAGTGACATTTCCCTGAACCCTTTCCTGTGTTCCTCTTAAGCATAGGAACACTACTGTGGCTTTCAATCCCTTGCCTCCAAGGATCTTGGTGCTTTTAGCAAATGCTAGACTTTGTGGGGTCAATAGTGTGTTGGACATTGTGTGGGGCAGGCAATGTCCAATTATGATTGCTTCGGCCCTAACTTGTGTGGAGTATCTTGCATATCATGCCTCCTCCCATCCTTGTGCTCTTACACTCTTACTGCCCCCTCTTACATAAATTTCCCTGAGCTTCAGGATGGGGAGAGATTAGGCAGGCCTAATTCCAGGTGGTTGATACAGAGTCTCTGATGTTCTGAATTATGGTTTGTTGATTTTATTTTCAGTTTTGCTGTCCCTCCAATGCCCTTGGCTCCATCCTGATGGGTTATGGATGTCACCCCTTGTAATCCTTGATGGTGGCCTATTTTCTCTGCTGTAACATGGTCCCTTCTCTTTGTTTCTGGTGGAGCCTTCCTTCCCCATGCCTCCTATTTATAATCTTTACAATTACTGTAGGTATTACAGAGATTTGTCTTTGAGTGTCTCTAAGTGGGTTTAGTACTATGATCCACCTATTAGAGAGTACATATTGCGCTTAATTTTCCATGTCTGGGATACTTCAGTCAATATAATTGTTTCCAATTCCATCCATTTCCCAGAAAATTGCATTAATTTGTCATTTTTGATGGCTGAATAGTATTCCATTGTATAAATGTACCACATTTTCCTTATCCACTAGTCAACTGTTGGACATTTGGGCTCATTCCATGACTTTGCTATTTTAAATAGTGCTGCTATGAACATGGTCGTGCTTGTGCTATCAAGGTGAATTTTTGCTGTATGGGGGATTATTCCCAAAAGTGGTATAGCAGGGTCATATTGCATTTCAATCTTTAACTTCTTTAAGAATCACCAGACGGCTCACCAGAGTGGTTGTATGAACCTGCATTCCTACCAACAATGTAGGATAGTTCCCCTCTCGCCAAATCCTCTCCAGCACTTGGTATTGTTTGTATTGTGGATTTTTGCCATCCTGACAGAGGTGAGGTGATATCTCAGGGAAGTTTTGATTTGCATTTACCTGATGGCTAAGGATGTGGAGCATTTTTTAAGATATTTGTTAGACATTTTAACTTCGTCCTTGGTAAAGTTTCTTTTAAGTTCCAAGGCCCATTTTTTAATTGGCCCATTTATTTCCTTGGTGTTTAGTTTTGTAAGTTCTTTGTGCACTCTGGATAATAGAGCTCTATCAGATATGTGGTTAGTGATGATTTTCTCCCATTCTATGGGTTGCCTGTGTGCTTGAGTTATAATCTCTTTATCTGAACAGAAGCTCTTTAATTTAACAAGATCCCATCTGTTGAGTGTTGGTTGTAGTTACTGTGCTATTGGATGTCTGTTTAAGAACTGTTGGCCTACCCTGATCAGCTCGAGGGAGCTCCCTACCCTTTCAACTATGGTTTTTATAATATCTGTCCTTATATCGAGGTCCTTGATCCATTTGGAGTTAATTCTTGCATATGGTAACAAGTACGGGTCCAGTTTTAATCTTCTGCATGTGGATATCCAGTTTTGCCAGCACCATTTGTTGAAGATGCTGTTCTTTTTCCATTGAATTTTTTGGGCCCCTTTGTCAAAGATCAAATGGCTGTAGTTGTGTGGGTTTATATCTGGGTCTTCCACCCTTATACATTGATCTGTGTGTCTATTTTGGAGACAGTACCAGGCTGTTTTTACAACTATGGATTTGTAGTACAGACTAATGTTTGGTATGGTGATACCTCCTGCTGTGTTTTTGTTACTCAGGATTGTTTTTGCTATCCTGGGTTTTTTGTGCTTCCATATGAATTTTGAGATTGTTTGGTCAGCTTCTTTGAAGAATTGCTTTGGGATTTTGATTGGTATAGCATTGAATCTGTATATTGCCTTTGGTAGCATGGTCATTTTTATGATGTTGATTCTGCCAATCCAGGAACATGGGAGGTCTTTCTACCTTCTGGTGTCTTCTGCAATTTCTTTCTTTAGGGTTTTAAAGTTTTCATAATAGAGGTCTCTTACTTCCTTGGTTAGTTTTATACCAAGGTATTTCATTTTTTTAGGGGCTATAGTAAATGGGATTAGTTTCTCTCAGGGCTTTTTCATTTCTTTCATTCTAGGCATATAGGAAGGCCACTGATTTTTGTACATTTATTTTGTATCCTGCCGCTCTGCTGAACTTCTGTTTTAGTTCCACGAGCTTCCTGGTGGAGTTTTTGGGATTACTCAGGTAGAAGATCATGTCATCTGCAAATAGTGATAACTTGACTTCTTCCTTTACAATTCGAATCTCTTTTATGTACCTTTCTTGTATTATGGCTTCAGCTAACACTTCAAGTACAATATTGAATAGAAGTGGTGAGAGTGGACAGCCTTGTCTAGCTCCTGATTGAAGTGGGAATGCTTCACGTTTTTCCCCATTGAGTATAATCCTTGCTGTGGGCTTGTTGTATACAGCTTTTATTATGTTGATAAAGGTTCCTTCCAGTCCTACTTTCTCTAGGGTTTTGATCATAAAGAGCTGTTGGATCTTGTCAAAAGCTTTTTTTGCATCTGTTGAGAGTATCATGTGGTCTTGAACTTTGGACTGGTTTATATGGTGAGTTACATTTATTGATTTGTGTATGTGGAACCAACCTTGTGTGCCTGGGATAAAGCCTACTTGATCATCATGGATGATCTTTTTGATATGTTTTTGAATCCGATTTGCTAAGACTTTGTTAAGAATCTTTGCATCTGTGTTCATCAGAGAGATTGGCCTATAGTTTTCTATATTAAGTGTATCTTTATTAGGTTTTGGGATTAAGACAATATTAGCTTCATAGAAGGAATTTGGTAGTGTTCCTTCCTTTGCTATTTGATGGAACAGTTTAAGGAGTATTGGTGTTATTAACTCCTTAAATGTCTGGTAGAACTCTGTGCTGAATCCATCTGGTCCAGGACATTTTTTGGTGAGAAGATTCGAGATTACTTCCTCGATTTCCTCATATGTTATAGGCCTATTTAAATAATTCACAACTTCGTGATTCAATTTAGGTAAGTTGTGTTTACCTAGGAATTCATCCATCTTATTTGTGTTGTCAAATTTTATAGAGTATGTTTTTGAAATATGACATTTTAATTCTCTGGATTTCTTGGTATCAGTAGTGATAACTCCATTTTCATTTCTAATTTGTTAATGTGGGCTTTCTCTCTCTTGCTTTTGGTTAATTTAGCTAGCAGTGTATCAATCTTATTGATTTAAAAAAAACAGTTTTTGACTGGTTGATTTTCTGTATTATATTCCTAATCTCCATTTCGGATATTTCTACCCTTATTTTGCTAATCTCCTCTCTTCTACTGCTTTTGGGATCAGATTGCTCTAGTGTCTCTAAAGCATTAAGGTGCATTGTTACTTATTTCTGATGTTTCCATTTTTTTTATGTAGGCATGAAGAGCTATGAACTTACCTCTTAGGACAGCTTTCATTGTGTCCCAGAGATTTTGGTAAGTTGTATTTTCATTATCATTCACTTTCAGGAAATCTTGAATTTCCTTTGTAATTTCTTCCTGAATCCAATTCTCATTCAGCATCATAGTGTTATGTTTCCAGGAGTTAGTGTATTTTCTCTTGTTTATTGTGTTGTGGATGTCAAACTTTAAACCATGGTGATCTGATAAAGTGCAGGCTAGAATTTCAACTTTCTTGTATATGTGGAGATTCGTTTTGTGGCCCAATATGTGATCTATTTTGGAGAAAGCTCCGTGTGCTGATGAGAAAAATGCGTATTCTTTGGTGTGTGGATGAAAAGTTCAATAGAGATCTGTAAGGTCCATTTCAGTAAGGGTTTGATTAAGCTCCAAAGTGTCTCTGTTAAGTTTTTGACCTGTTGATCTCTCTCATGTTGAGAGGGTGGTATTGAAATCCCCAAGAATTATTATTTTGGGATTTATTCTTGCTTTAGACATTGTAGGGTTTGCTTAATAAATGTGGGGGCACCCGTATTGGGTGCATATATGTTCAGCATTGTGAAGTCTTCCTGGTGAATTGTACCTGTGACTAAAATGTAGTATCCATCTGTGTCTCTTATGATTTTTTTTTGTTTGAAGTCCACTTTGTCCGATAGCATAATGGCTACCCCTGCCTGTTTTCTGCTTCCATTAGTTTGCAGAATTTTTGAGTGGCCTTTTATTTTAAGGATGTTCCTATCTTTTGTGATGAGATGGGTTTCCTGCAGACAGCAGATTGATGGATTGTGATTTTTAATCCAAGTTTGTATTCTGTGTCTCTTGATTGGTGAGTTAATTCCATTTACATTTAATGTTATAATGGAGAAACTATTTTTAATTCTGGACATTTATTATGTTTAGTGGCTTTTGTAAGTGTATTGTTTCACTTTAAGTGGTATTATACTTCCTTCTGTTCTCCTGGATATGTCTGTTTTTTTCTTCAAGTTTGAGTATCATTTCTAGCATTTTTTGAAGGTCTGGTTTGGTGGACATGTATCCCTTCAAGTTGTCTTTGTGCTGGAAAACTTTTCTTTCTCCCTCGATCATGACGATCATGACAGTTTTGTGGGATATATCAGCCTGGGTTGACATTTTTGCTCATTCAATACTTGAAGTATGTCTCTCCAAGCTCTTCTTGCTTTTACTGTTTCGATTGAGTAGTCTTTTCTTATTTTAATAGGTTTACCTTTAAAAGTGACTTGTTTTTTTTTTTTTTTTCCCTTGAAGCTCTCAGCACCATTTCTTTATCTTGAATGTGGAGTGTTTTAATTATTTTATCTGTGGCGAGTATATATTTTGGTCATATCTGTTTGGGGTGCAAATGCCTCTTGTATATGGATGGGCCTCTCTTTTTTAGATGAGGAAAGTTTTCCTTGATGATAGTTTGAAAAATTTCCTCAGGTGTGGTATTTTGAGATTCTTGCTCTGGTATTCCATGAATACACATGTTCGACTTCTTCAGGGTGTCCCATAACTCTTGAATATTTCTCTCGATTATCTTTTTGGATTCAACACCCTCTTCCATTGAGCTGGTTAATACTTCCACTTTGTCTTCAAGGTCTGAAATTCTGTTTTCTGCTTTGTTCGTTCTGCTGATAAGACTCTCTGTTGAGTTCTGGGTTGAAGATAACTTGTCTTTTAGTTCAGTTTTAAACTCTGCTTGAGTTTGTTTTAACTGCTCTATGCCTGGTTTTGTTTCTTGAACTGTTTTTCTTAACTCCTCCAAGTGTCTGTTGTGTTCCTCTTCAAAATGATTGATGCGGTTATTTAATTCCTCCTGGATTTCCTCTTTCATAGTATTGAACATGGTAATGAACATGTTTTGAAAGTCGTTATCCTGGGTCAGGCTTTACTTGGCTATTTTCCGTGGGTTTATTCTGGTTGGAGTCTATCATTATGGGATTAATTCCTTCAGTGGGAGATTTGTTTACTTGGGTGTTGTTTCTCATGGATTTGCACTTTGACTTGGGCATTGTCCTTTTAACTCTTTAGAACTTCTTTCAATTTCTATGAGTTTTTCACTGAACTGAAATGTTTGGTCTGGAGCAGCTCCTGCTCTGGCTGGCTGGTGGGAGGAGCATGGGTCCCATGGGCTGCCTGGAGTTTGGAGGTGGGCTGAGGTGAAGCTTACCTAGGTTGCTGTGATTCCCTGCATGGACTGAGGGCGTCCTGGGGAGGGTGGGGAAAGGTAGGAGGTGATGGTTGCTGAGGAGTGTTATTTAACCTGGGGAGCTGGGGCATGGCCCAGGGGGGTTTCTTCCCAGCATGCACGGCTCCTGCTGTGGTTGGCTGGTGGGATGAGCTGAGTCCCATTTGCTGTCTAGGTCGACTGTGATTCCTGCCTGGACTGCAGGCATCCCGGGTTGGGGAGGAAATGTCTTTTCTAAATTCTTAATTCAAAATATGATCGTGAAAGTTCTAATTCAGCATAAAAATTTAAAAAGAGGAGTAAAATATGAAATAAATCTTGAGAACAGTTAAACGGAAGTTAGATTAATATTTGTAGAAGATTTGTGAGAATGAGTTGTTTCGATTAGGCAACATTTGAATTCTTCTTTCTTTCATATACTTAGGAAGCTAAATAGTAATTTTCATTTACCTTATCCATATTCTTCCAGATGACCTATACTCAAGCCTGGATATGCAGTGTCATTCTCTAGCAACTTTTTTTCTCTTCAATTTATTTCCCCATCTCTAAATCTTTTCTTTTCATTAGCAAGATTGTTTCCTCTCTTTGAGTGTTTGATCATTCATCTTTTAGCATTTATAGCTTTTGGTATTTTTTAAAGCTAAGTTAATGTCAAAAATAATATTTGAAGAAAAGGAAACTATGATTTCACTCAATTGGGAATATTTTGAAACCAAAACTATTTTATAAATATTACAATTTTTTCCATATATGAAAAGTCAAATTTTACTAAGTTTCAATTATGTAATATAAATAAGTATAGATGTCTAAGGGAAGCTCATGACTCTGGTTAACATCTTTATGTTGGCCACTTGCTATTCATGCTGCCATCAATGCACAAATTGACACACACACATAGAGCTTGTATGACTTCAGTTACAGTTTATCATGCATACAAAACTTAGTGACATGTGATTTTGTTTTTTATAAATTATGCTGTTTTCATGGGAAAAATAAATTGTATATACTGAAGTGCATTAAGTTACAACTAATTGGATACAATGAATAGAGTGTAACAAAAATCATTGATTTGATGTGAGTGATACTAACAATTGTGCCATTATCATTGATAATGAACTACATATGGACATGTGTATAAATACCTAACATATAGCATATAGATTGCATGCAAATATTGCATACATTCATAGTGCACATCCAAGGTAAAAATCATTTATTTAGTATTAACATGGTAGATTCCTATATTATTTTTGGAGTCTATCATAATTGCAAACCTAACAATATGAAAAATATACAGGTAGGGCCATGTGATAATGAATAATATGTGAAAGATAATTGCTGCCTATTGAAAAAAATGGGTACTTTAAAAGTAAGTATTCTAAGAATCCAATATGATACAAAGAAATCAGAATTAAAAAAAAGAAAAATCTCAGGTGTCCAACTCTGCAAATCTCTCATGGAGCAAAAAGGGCTGTTAATGATAATGACAAAGGTATTAGTATCATGTACTGTTTAAACAGTGTGCTATTTCTGTTTGGAGAACCCCCAAAATATTAAATGCTTTACTAATTTATTGTTTTTTGGTAATTCCTAAAAATATTTAGAAACAATGTGAAACTCATTGAATTCAATCCCAGTTTCTTTAAATAATTAATATAAGCTAAGATTCCTTGTATGATGTTCTAAAATCATGTGTTAAAAATGTTAAGCATATAGAAAGCAGTATTCTCTGGAAAAAGCTATCTCAGTATTTTGAAATATAAGTAGCTTAGCAGACTGACAATTCTCTTTCTCAGTTCTTTCTGTGGTTATGGTGTGATCAGTTTCTGACTCCTAATCTTGCTATAAACTCTTCTGCCATGTTGATAGGCAAAACGGACAATTGTAAGTTGGAAGAAACTGCTTGTTCACCTAAAAAAAAAAAAAAGAATTTTCACCAGAAATGGCACTTTAAATGCAGGTGAAGAACATTTAGCAATCTTTTCTGACTGAATAGAAGCATTCTGCATTAAAACATAAAGAAAAATCACACACATAGGAATATGATGTACTCATATATATATATGTAGTAATTTATCCAATTGAGCCTTATATAACATGCTTATGCTATATTCAATGCATTTCCCTGATGTCAAAATGTATGATACATTACTTTATAGATCTAACAAGATTTGCCTGTTCCCACAGTATCAATTACAACGAAGCAAGTTCACTATTTCAGACAAGGCCTGTGTGTTATTTGAAAATAGTAAAGTCCATCCATCATTATAATGACTCAATAGGCTTTGGTATTTGAAATTTCCCAACTTTACAGTTTTTGAATGGCTTTTTTTGCATAAGCTTCTTCACTATCTTAGCCGTTTTGAGCAGCCATTCATCTTTAAGAGGTCCTGTCAGGAAAATTATAGTCATATCTTTTTTATGTAATACTATAGAAAAGTTACAATAAAATACTTCATAGTTAAATGTTTAAAAATATTTATTTATTTGTGTGTGTGTGTGTGTGTGTGTGTGTGTGTGTGTGTGTGTGTGTGTGTGTGTGTTAGAGAGTACTGTGTGCCTCTGTGGAGGACCAAGGTTGGCTTTAGGACTCATACTGGATTACTTTTATCTCCTTCTTGTTTCGCTCTGAGATTTCCCAGGCTCTGCCCATGTAGGCCTCCACTGTTTCTGCCTGGCCTTTTTACATGGGACTTGATATATGAACTCAGGACCTTCTGCTTGCAAGGCAGAGTATTGACCCCTGAGCCATCTCTCCTGCTCAATATAGTTAATTTTTTTTAATGTAGGACATAATCTGACAGCAGCTGTTGGTGCTGAATTTAAGTATAATTCCCAACTCATGACCATGATTAACTGAATAAAATTAATAATGGAAGGAAAAGAAATGTCAGATGTAATGGAATTACAGAATTTGACCACTTTCTCATTGCACAGATGTTTTATTTATTTGCACAGATGTTTTAAAACATCTTTATTTTCTTTAGTAGCTTTATTGCACAAAAGATTCATGTAAAAGTAAATGTACATACATACTCTGTTGTTTAATTAAAATATTTAAAAATCTTATTTCATTTGTTTATTAATTTACCTTTGTTTTTGAGATTTCTTTTACCTTGACAATTTCATAGCTCTGTATAATGTGATTCAATTATTACCTTCTCTCATTCTTTCCCACTCTTGGTGATCCTCTTTTATTGTCCAACTGGCCCCCTCTTAATTTCCTAATAGTGTGTGTGTGTGTGTGTGTGTGTGTGTGTGTGTGTGTGTGTTATAAGTATCCACAATAGCTATACATTCAGAATTGCAATGACCATTCTATTCTCAGAAGATAGAAATTCTTAGCACCCTTCTGGATATTACAATAATTCTACCTCCTCTTCTACTACATTCACTGGGCCTTAGAGGGGCTGATGTTCTGTCCCCTTTTATATGAGCACCTATCATTTATTTATTTTCACCTCTTTGATCTGTTATGAGTTATATCAGTTATGACTATCATCCTACACAAATAAAAAGAAACTTCTTTGATCATAGTTGAGAGCAGTTCTAAACTATACGTAAAAATATAAATATTTAGAAGGTAACTTAATTGCATGTCCACTTAGCAAACTATCAATGGAAGATTCTCTTTTAGGGTCTGATATACCCTACTCACTAAGACATAGTCTTTTGTACAGGTTTACCATATTCGGCATCCATTAACTGCTATGGGATGAATATCAAATGTAACCTGAAAGTTGTTGATTACCCACAAACCAACATGGCACTGTTGCATCATTTAGCATATTAAAATATATTTATTGTTTAAATAGTGCCTTTTTAATTTTTAAAGAATCTTATGTATAGCAAGGAATGAAAATATATTAATCATATTAACATATTTATGGCAATACCAGTGATAGCAGTAATAACTACTCTCTACCACTTATCCCTCATTTTCTCCATAGCATTATTGCCACCCAGTCACTAAAAACAGGCAGCTTTCTATGGTATTTATAACTCTGAAGTCTGTTTATACAATGCTTTTGTATTATTAATGAACATCAGAGTGTTGCATGGGAATATCACCGCTAGAAACTATTATATGACAAAAGACACATCAAAAAACCTCACTTTGAAACCTAAAACTAGGAGCTACTAGTGAAATCTAGTGAAATATTTCAAGAAGTAGCATATGTAAGGATTTTCTGAAAGACTCCAACAACACAGAAAATAATCTTAAGAACTGACAAGTGAGATTGCATGGAACAAAAAGCACTATGGTGAAAACTTGCTAACTATGCATTGCAGAGGGATTTATAGCTAGAATATGGAACTAAAAGCAAAAATTAAACACCAAAAATTATGCATCCAATTGACAAATGATCTGATGAGCTGAACAGTCACCCAAAGAAGAAACGCAAATGGCCAATGATTATTTGAAAACGCATTAACATCCATATGCTTAGAGAAATAAATATTAAAACTGCATTGAGATTCCATTTCATCCCAGTTTGAATGGCTATCATTAAGAAAGCAACCAACAGCAAATGCTGCAAGAAGTGCAGAAGGCAGAGCCAATACACCAGGCCTTCTTAGCTGTTTTTCTGCCTCTGATCCCTTTTCATCTTATAAAATTTTATCCAACCTCAAATATATATAGATAGATGTGTATACAAATAGATATATCTTAAAATAAGTGATGATGAATCACAAAGAAATTATTTGATAACAAATAATCATCTTCTCAGTGTGCACATGTAATTTTAAAATTTGTGAACTATGAAAAAATTTGAGTACTGGTGAGATATGCTTATTTTTTACATGAAATATTAAATGCTGGCTGAATATTTGATACTTCAGCACATGTATTATCTCCTATATTTTTAGATTTGATTGATAATTTCTTCTATAATTGTCAATGCTAAGTTGCCATTTTGCATAAATATGCAGTACAAAATGGAAGAAATTGTTTAGGGCTATTTCAGAAATTATTGGAATTTTTCATTTTAGCCCAAGTCAAACTTCTTTTAATAAAACTGATGTTAGCAACTAAAAGAGCCCTTTATAAAAATCAAATATAGAATACATATATATATATATACACATATATATATACACACACACACATATATACTAACTTGGTCCATTCTGAAAAAAATTATAGTAGAAAAATATTCAAATTCTTTCTTTCCATCTATATACTATTATTTTTCCATAATAGCAAACACCTTTATTATTATTATTATTTCTGCTCATACAAACTTAACAGGTACCCCAGTCCCCACCCTCCCTCCACCTCCCCCTCCCTCCCTATCCCCCCGTACCCCCCCATCCCCAGAGCATCCTTTACTGTGCATGCCAAACTCTCCTCTGTGTCCTCCTCTCTGATGAGGTGCAAGGACCCAGGGGCATTTCCCAGAACCCTTTCCTGTGTTCCCCTTAAGCTTAGGAACATTACTGTGACTGTCAGTCCCTAGTCTCCAAGGATCCTAGTGCCTTTAGTCCATGCTAGACTTTGTGGGTTCAATAATGTAGCAAATACCCTTGTATGTACAATTAACTGTGATTCTTACATACAGCAGTCTTTAGGCTAAAGTGTGTTAGACAGTGAAGTGTTTCATGGTGTGATGCAAATCTGTAAACTTTACTTTTTGCAACAAGGCTGCACTAAAGTTGCATAATAAACATGTGCAAAAGTTGCCAGAAAACACCCTTGATTCATCATTTTAGTGATTTCATGTTAAGAACCTTTTACAGGTGTCAAAATCATTGAGAATCTTACATTAAGATATGTGATCTCATATGATCAACAGTTTCAGAAGCTTAACCTGGGTCTGGATGAGGTCTGAAGTTCTAGAACATGTGAGTCAGGAAGATTGCAAGTTCAAGTCCTGCATGGTCTCCAAGGTCAGTTCAAAGGTAACTGGGATAATTTTAGAGAAAAAATATGAAACATCTGGCAATATAGCTTAGTTAGAGTGATCTTTCCAAAGTGTTGCAGTGGCTCTTAGTTGTGTTCCCAAGAATGAAAATAAGGGAAAGTAGGGAATGAGGAAAGAGAAAAGAAAAAGAGGAGGAGGAATAGAAGGAGGTGTAGGAGTAGAAGGAAGGAAGGAGGAGGAGTAGGAGGAGCAGGATGAGGAATTTCTGCACATATGTATTTGTATATGGATAAATCATGAAGCTAAAATAATGTGTAAAGATATATGTATGAAAATGCATATATTCCAAATCATGCAGCTAGAACAATGCGTAAAGATATATGTATGAAAATGCATAAATTCCATTACTTTGAATGATTATTTACAATAATAACTTTAGAAAATCTTTAGAAACAGACACGTGGATCAATTTATCATCTATGCATACCTCATATATTCATTAAAAGCTCATTGCAAAAATAATTTTTTCTTTTCTTACCTGAAGTCTTGCAGAAAGCATACTTTAAAAACCACATGCAGTTCTCTTCCTAATTTCTTTTTTTTTATTAACATTTTTTATTATTTCTGCTCATACAAACTTAATAGGTAGACCAGTTCCCTCCCCCCTTCTCCTCCCCCCATACCCCCTGTTCCACCTCCCTCCCTCCCCATCTCCCAGTGCCTCCCTCCCAATTCCCAGAGTCCTTTATTGTGTATGCCTAACTCTCCTCTTGGTCCTCCTTTCCGATGACGTAAAAGGACCCAGTGGCATTTCCCTGAACCCTTTCTCGTGTTCCCCTTAAGCATAAGAACACTACTGTGGCCATCAATCCCTTGCCTCCAAGGATCTTGGTGCCTTTAGCTGATGCTAGACTTTGTGAGGTCAATAGTGTGACGGATATGGCGCAGGGCATGCAAAGTCCTATTATGCTTGCTTCAGCCCTATCTAGTGTGGAGACTCTTCAAATCATTGCTCCCCCCATCCTTTTGCTCTTACAATCTTACCGCCCCCTCTTCCGCAGATGTCCCTGAGCTTCAGGATGGGGGGAGATTAGGCTGGCTTAGTTCTATGTGAATGATATAGAGTCTCTGAAGTTCTGGATTGTGGTTTGTTGATTTTCTTTTGCAGTTTTGCTGCTCCTGCAATGCCCTTCACTCCATCGTCATGGGCACTGTATGTCACCCCCTGGTCAGAGACAAAAAACTGTTAAACTGGAGTCTTGTTATAATAGCACATTCAAGGGTAGATGTAATAAAAGCAGGAAACCTCGGTGAGGGAGGGATCAGTCACCCATTTGCAAAATGATCTCTTTTCATCTGCCAGACTATATGCCCTCCCCTTCTGGTGAGATCATACCCCCTCAGTTGTACATGATCAGGAACGAACTTCTGTGAACTTAACCAGGTGTCACATTACTTACTTGCATTCCTTGGAGGTCGATTTTCTCTGCTGTAACATGGTCCCCTCTCTCCTTGTGTCTGGTGTGGCCCTCCAACCCCATCCCTCCTGTTCACAATCCTTGCAATTACCGTATTACATAGGTTTACCCTTGAGTGTCTCAATGTGGGCTGGGTGAGTTTGGTACTAGGAGCCACCTATTAGGGAGTACATACGGCGCTTAACTTTCTGGGATTGGGACACTTCACTTAATATAATTGTTTCTAATGACATCCATTTCCCAGCAAATTCCAGTAATTCATCCTAATTTCATTTTCTTAAAAATGCTATGAATCAATGATGACCTATGATTGAGAGTCAATTTTGAAACAATAAAGCAAATATTTGATATTTCTCAATAATTATCATTTTTCCACCTTACCTTTAAGACATATAAGTGCCACAACATTTCTAAATTTCTGCACTTTGGAGTCATTAACCATCTATTTCTGTTATAGCACTATTGAGTATGCTAATTGATGTCTTCTGTTTGGTGCAAGGGAAAATGATCAGCATTTTAAAAATATTCTCCAATTATTTTTTTCTCAAACACAAGTGAATTTTTCTAAAAATTATTTTGGTGGGTTTATAGCTTTGCTATAAAATCATGCAAAATAGATTTTATAATTAAAGTGCTGACACAATGCGTACCATAAAAGCACAAACAGCCTTGCTATAAAAGAACTTATGACTGCTTCAGCTTTCTTTGCAAAGCTTGTGTTGCAGCAGCAGTTGTGGTTTCTGATAATAGTGTTCTTTATATCTGATTCTTATCTCCTCATCACATTCAAGTTTTATATGATTGTTGCTCAAACTTTTTCCTCTTGTACTTACGTTTGCATTCATTTTACCTTTCAGCTTCAGAAAGATCACTTGTAATGAGCAATCACAACTAAGTTGAATTTTAATATGTCTTACTTTTTACTAAATTAGACTTGACAACAATTGCCCTTGATATGTGCTGTCACAAAAAATCCAACCCATGGCATGTGGTTAATCCACATGGAGTTTGGACAGATTCTTCAGGAAAATCAAGAGCCGTGTGGAATACAGATGGTAGATAAAGTTTTTCTGCAAAATGTGTGACAATTTCCTCAGAATGGTTGAGAAAGTGACAAGTTGGATCTAAGCAATCTTCAGAGAACAATTCTTCTTTCTTGCAAGCACAGTACAGAAGACACTGGCTGTCTCTCAGACTGGATTGAAAAAATACAGCCTCGGTTATTAGAAGACTTTTTACCTGAATACTATATTGACAACAAATAACTCATTGTTTGAATCACTCTATTATAAAGAACACCAACTAGCAATTACAATGCTTACTTAATAAATAAATTTAAGGGATTGCTCCTTTTCAGTTCTAAAGCAGTCCTTTCTTTTTCCTTTACATTAGAATTAACATTGAATTGTCAATTCTTTTACATAGAATTGGCATTGAGTGTGACCCAAAGATGTTGTATGTGCACAAAAATTATACGATGATTCATATTTAAAAACAGTCAGTCTCAAAGTGGCAAACATTGTCAAGGTGAGGAAAAGGAGAGGGTATAACAAGCTGGTAATTGAAATTCAGTTAAACATAGTTAATACAATGAGAGATTAACTCCCAATAAAAGCACAACAAAATAACAACAAAACACTTTAAAGACTTGAAGGGATGAAATTTTGAAGTGATTATGGAAGAAGTGAGCATCTAATATTGCATCTCTGAGCTGCACCTTTCTAATATGAATGGATTATGTATATCTAATAACAAATTTAGCTCCCATCTAGTGCCACTTATTTAAATATAAAGAGACTATTTTCTTACTCAATCTACCAATATTATTCTCTTCTCATCTTAAATAGCATACTTGAAATACATACTAGAAAAATAGATGGAGAATATAATAAAGTATCACACAGGAAAAATAATCTAAAAAGCAGTGAACTGATTTAGATAAGAGCAGTTTTAAACACATATCTATAAATACATGTTTATATATATGCATATACATATACACAGTTATTCTGAGACATTTAAGATCATACATATGAATTCATTTGTACATATGTACATATACACATATATATGCACTTACAGATGATACAGAACATAGTAGATTATAGAGACAGAAAATTGGAGAAAAAGTTACAATTTAGGGGGTATTTATTTCCTAATATTTAATCTCTAGATTTATTTATACCTGAAAATAAACCTCTAAGAGGTTAAAAGAACAATAGTTAAATGACAAATAGAGTTAGTTTTTACATAAAATTTTCATCAATTATCTCATATTGCTACTACTGTTAATCATTTCTTATAATTAGCAATAAAGTTTGACAAATACATCTGATTATTGATAAAGTATTTTGACTTATTTTTGCTTTAACATTACTTGCTCATATCACTATATAAAAATAAATCATATTTCTGAAAATAATATTAATATGTTCCTTAATGATTTTTATGGCATACTGGTACTCCTTTAGTCTTATATCTATGAAATATGTCTGCAGACCACATCCAGCCCATTACTTTCATTTGGAAATAAAGATTTATTTAAATACAGCACATCTAACCATCTAGGAATTGTCTGCTTATAGTTTTATGCTTCATAACAGAGTATAATGATAGTAAAAGAAACTGTGGGGTCCTCATTGCTTAAAATATGAATTTGTTGGTTCTTTACAAAAGAAATCTTCCAAACTTTGATTAGGACATGTGATTCAAAGTTCAATCCTTAGACCAGAAATGTTAGCTATACTTGGGAACTTCCTAGAGATATAAACTTTTAAATCTATCTATTACTACTGAGAAGGAAATCTTAAATTTGGATTAATTAGCAAAGTTTAAGACTGAAGTTTAGGACTAGGTCAGAAAACCACAGCTTGTGGAAAACATCTATCTCTTTTTTTTTCATTTTCTTTGTGTGTCTTCAGGTGAAGAACACATTTTTTCTTTATTTTACTGCTGGAAAATTAAAAAGAATATTTTTTTCATGACTCTCCTATATTCTATAATACAAATTTTTTTCAGAACATAGTCAGGTTTATTTGTTTATGGATTGTGTGTGTCCACTTTCACACTGCAATGACAGAATTGAGAAAGCAGATAAGAAATCATATTGCTAGGTGGATCTTCACAACTATGTTTTACTACCTGGCTCAAAGAGCCATTCAATCTTAATTTACAGTACCACTAAGTGAAAATGAAGAGAAGGACCAAGGAGGTCAGAAAAATCATCCCTGGAGGTGAAGTACCACTTCTAAGACACTTTCAAGTGTCAATACGACTTCTAATCAGTTGGATTGAGAAGTCTGAGCTGTCAAATGCTCGACTCTTAACCAAGGTTCTTGAAGAGAACAAAGGAAGAACAAATTTAGTGTCAGAAAACAGTAAGTAAACAAATAAGTAATAAGAAAATGACAATGTCAGTAGAAATAAAAACTTGTCACTTCTTAATCGAAGTTCTAAATAGGAAGCAAGTGACGACATGTGTAAAACACTAATCTTCACTGTTCTAGGACATGTTCTTGTTCTTTCCAGAGAGCCTATGAGTATGCCAGTGGAATACACCCCAGATCTGCAAGCAAGACATTTCTACTGCTGTGACAGTTAGTTGATTTAAAGGAAAGTAATTTTTAAAGTAACAAGGAAATTGCTGGAAATTAATAAACATAGATGTGAATACCCCAGTTCCTGAGAACAAAACCTTCTCAATAATAATCGAGAACATTCATGCTTAAATTCTTGAGAATTTACCATGCATTGCTCATCTTGTCCTTGCTTGTAATGGTTGCTATGGGTGACCCAGAAATGAAACCAATCATGGAACTGTAATTTAAAACTAAAACAGCTGGCAAAAATCCTTCCTCTCAGAGCATGTTACCGTAGAAGTAAATGAAAAGGTCGGGAGGCTTTTCATTTGCTTCTGTGATAACATGAACTACTTGAACTAAGGAACATATTAATGTTGCCTGTGAAGTTTTGTATTATGTGTCAGAAGACCCATTCCAAGATATCATAGTGGTTGTGATCGGAAAAGACAGTTGATAGAATGAACTGCTCATTCTTAACACAGAATAATCAGGCATCTTTATATTTCCACTTTATATTATAACAGGAAACCTGATTAGATTCTGTGGTTTTACCTAAAAATAAACCTGGCTCAGGAGGAAGTTTCTGTCCATATGAACTGATTCTTATTACAGGAGAATTTCTTTTAAAGGCACAGCCACACATTCAGGAATAAAATTGATGTTTTTTTATACATACAGCCAATATGCTGTGGGAAGGAGTTCCTATGTATCATCTCATAAGTTTAAAATATGATTCTAATGAAGTCCTACTCTTTGGAAAGCAAATCTCCATTTGTGATTGTGAATATGTCCTTTTGTAAAAATAAAATTATATGAAATGTATTTTAGTGTTTAAAAAAGTACAAAATTTTTTATTTAAAATTAGATTACTATTAGCCAGACATTTTACCAGCATATGATGGAGAATTTAAGAGCTTATGTGAAATATAAAGTGATAATATTTACTATTCCTGAGCATAGCTTCTAAATCAGATGTCTTTTGATGATATTTTTGTCAACTGGAGGATCCTCTTGATGCATAATATGGTTATGTCCTCTGAAATACTGGAATGTTGAGAGGAATATAAATTGAGAAACATTTAATACATGTCTTAAGAGGTCAATTTGAAATTTTTCCTGAATATTCATGATTTCGAACACCTGTCTCCAAATATTCATGTTTTAGATACCTGTCCTGGTGGTACTATTTTGAAGCGTTGTTAAAGTTTTGGAGGTATATCACTGAGGATGGGCCTTTTAGGGTTATATCCCTACATTGCATCCACTGAATTTCCTGAGTCAGAAACATGCAACAGAAGACACCTCAAAGTTATGCACTACAGATAGTAATACATCTGGAGGATCGACTATAGTCTCCTAAGCCATGTACCAAATGAAACTACTTCTTAAGGTATGTATTGTGTCAAAGTGAAGGGAAAACTCACTAATATAGAACATCACAGTTCATCACCCATTCATCATAGATTCAATTGTTTATCTTTCCAGTGAACAGATCTGATCTGACTCAAGGCCTTTGCAAGGCATCATGGAAGAGTACCACACAGTGTTATCAACATGGGGAAAAAAACCCTCAAACTTTGCATATACGAGGACTTTTTAGTTATGTTCAGATTCAGAGGTTCTAAAATCAAAATTAATAAAGTAAAAAACAAAGTTTAAAATTCCACATGATCAACAAACCACAATGCAATTCCAAGCACAAAATAAAACAGAGCTAGTCATAATGTGAACTAGTAATACCATTATATTTTATTGTTCAACTTTTTTCATGTGCTACGACTTGCTGTGTTTCAAGAATACAATGTACACATCAGTTATTTACAGTTATCTCTAAAGAATATGTTCCTGGTGTTATTTAACTTATAATTAATGACAGAAAACTGCAAACAAAAGCAAGATTTCTCTATAGCAGCTCTATGAACCTATTGGAGTCTGACTGTTGTGGTAGGCTAAGGTATGTGACACATGGTGTTAAAAACATTACACAACCCAAACATTCACCAGTGTGCACTGACGAATTGTGATTAAAATATGTGTGATTATGAAATTAATGCTTCCATGTTTTATTAAATTAATATAAACATAGATGTCAGGGGCTGGTGAGATGAATCACCAGTTAAATTCTTGCTGTGCATGCAAGTGAACTACAAGAGGAGAAGATATATGACACCCCAAATATGTAAATGTTGGATGGATATGTACATCTATCTGTAATTTCAGCTTGAAAATAAGATACTGGATTAGTGAGACCCTGGCTCAAGAAATAAGTGGCTTTTGCCACTGATGAAAGTTTTAAGCTTTCTCAAAAACTGGCACACAGGTGTTTAAACATGTGCATTTCTACATGAGCACATGCACACACGCATTCATATACATGTGAACATACTGCTCGCTGCAAACATTCATGTATTGGGGAAAATCTATTTCAAATGCATATTAATAAATGAAAACACTAAGATACAAATCAATATGTCAAACTTTAAAAAGAGGAAAGGTAGCATCTATATTCTTATCCTTTATCACACTAAATGTTGCAGTTTGCCTGCATGGTTGCCGATAAATCACCATCAAACAGCTTAAGGGAACAAGGAGTTTATTTTCTTATGATAGTCCACTTACAGTTCATAGTCCAGCTTGACAGAAGAGCATTCACCAACACCAGGGCAAGGGAACTGACCACACCATCTCTACATAAAGGCTGAGAGAGGAACAATTCTTGCTTGCCAGACCAGCTCTCTGTCCAAGTATACACAAGGATGCCAACTCTCTCAACAAGCTCTCTATATTTTATTCCAGGGACTAGTCCCACCCACCATGAGCTGGACCTTGCCTAGCAGCTAGACAATCTCTTGCAGGTTAACTCTGGGCTTAACTCAACAACTACTACTGTACAACTGTGCCAAGAGCTCAAACACTCAACTCTCAAGTTGACACTGAGCCTAACTATGATACTAAAAAAATACTGGAAGGTTTAAGCAGAGGCAAAGAGACTGATTTCAGTTCCTTTGAAAGAAATCAGAAGTCAGATTTTTGTGGATTGAGAACAGTAAGCCATTATTTCCCCAAAAAGTCCCATAATAAAGATATAATATGATAGTCAACTATGTTGAAAGAATCTTTAATAAGTAGAACAAAAATTGTTAAGAAGAATGAATAATAAATGAAGGAACATATTATGTCACACCATCTTTCAACCTAACTATGTCGATTTTCAATTTTGTTTAAACACAACACTGTTTTTCATTGGGAAACTGCTTTTGCAAAGACAGCTGAAAAGGGAAAGGAAAATACTATCCTGAATACTTAAAAACATCCAATTAAAAGAAGAAAGAGGTAACTCTGAGTAATCTTACATGATAAGAATGGGATTTTAATCGGTAAAATCTATGAAAGTTTACAATTAAAGTGCAAAAAAAAACGTGTAAGAGTAATTATTTTTAACATTAGCTATGATCACTGAGAAAATAAGAGTGATTTTCTTCACAGCTACAACTTCCAAGATTCACTGCTGTGTGGTGTTTCTTCCAAGCTTTAATAAGAAATATAATGATAAATGGCCCTTGCTAATGTTTTTCAGTCAGCCAAGATTAGAAGATAGAGTTCCTGATAATAATTGTGTTGAAGACAGGAGGAATCTGAGCATGCAGAGAATGACAAAAGAGCTACTATTGCTTTGAAAGATACTGTCAAGCTGCTATTTTTTAAGTCCTTAGCTTCATTAGAACTGCAGAATTGATTTTGCCTCCTCTTACTCCCTCTCCCTCCAACATAAACTGTGTTGTACTTGGATATAGAGTTGACAGTTGAATCAAAGGAATTATTACTTCTCAAGTATCTGCTGGGTTGTGGATCCATCTGTGTCCAAGTGAAGCCCTTGTTCGATCCTCACTTCTTCTTAAATGTAATAAAACAACCATGCACAAACCGAAAAACATCTGCTCATGGAGAGAACATGCGTTTATTGTAATAATTAAGATTTTGAGCCAATAAAATTTCAGTACTGATACTTTATCCTGCTTTTATGTGACAGTTTGATAAAAATAGTGCTTTTCATCGTAGGTTGCTGATATCTAGCAATTATTTTGATGAAAGCAATGTCATCCTGGTATTATGCATGGTCTTATGACATTTGCCGATTCTTTTGATAAGATGAGGAATCCTTGGTTTTCAAAAGAATATATGAGTTAATGATACTATCAATGTCCGTCTAGACACAAATCTTGGACTGCTGCTGTTTGGTTGGATAATTGAAAATAACTCCCAAAATATAATTTTATTTCTTTAGAATTACTTGAAATTAATAATTCTTTGATGATGCAGTGGCTGATTCTGATAACACACTGCTACAGAAGCAGAGCAACAAGATGGTGCCTTCAAAGCAGACAGCCTATGACATTTACGAAGAGTTATTCAAAGAAGCAAGGGAATGTTTGTGGTTTTAGAAATTACAGTCCTTTACAAATCACTAACTGAATCACTGTGTTAGCAAAATTGGGAAAGGAAGAAAGTAAAAATATTTTTTGAAATTAGGGAGGTTTTCTTCTCACCAGGGAGTATGATACCTTTTGGAATTAGTCTAGCAAGTGTTACTTTGCCTTGGTGTATTTGCTGAGAGCAAAGCTACCCCACAGCTAGGATTTCCTATAGAAGAAGATTTCATCTCAAGCTTCTGAATGCTGTCTGAGCTATGCATAAATGTCTTTTAAAACCCAGTTAGGCAGGTTTTGTCTTCTCTGCAAAGTCTATAGAGCTGACATTTAACTAATAAATTTTCCCTGAGATGATTTGAGTCAAGTGGCATAAAATGACTTCAAAGTACTCAGAAATTAAATCCAAAAATCAAACTATGCTGAGCAGCAGCCTTCTAGGCTTGCTTTATATCTATGTCAAAAGTTCAATCTCTCTTTTACTGAGGGCTTTAGACTTGTATGGAATGGTGGTTCCTATAGTCTTAATTACAGTGTCAAATACTAATACAAACTGAAGTATTCATGACAAGAAAGTACCATCATTCTGATGATTGCACACTAGGAAAGCAAATAAATATAAAAAGTATATATTCTATGCACCAAATGTACATGGACTTTGTATTAAGTCTCAATTGCCTGTTGATGATAAAAAATCATAAAATTAAGGAATTGATTAAGGCTGTGACTCTTGTTTTTCTATTTTGAACGTCTATACCTCTTTAAAGTGTGCTTCTATCTTTGACATAACAAAGAAATCTTACTTAGTCTTCACTGTGGTCTCCCCAAAGGTAAAATCATACATGACTATGTTGTAGGATAAAGACATAAATGCAGTCTTTTAATCTGATTCCTACTTCATTGGTTTTACTTGAACTTATTCATGTAATCAGTACGGCAGTCAAAATAAGAAGTATGTCTGTTGCCACATACATCTGCCATGCTTCCCTATAATTGTTCCTTCCTCTCCCTTAGTCCTATCCTTTGTTGATATCAGTGTGTTCTTTTTCTGTATTATCGTGCCATTTTAGAAATATTATATAAATGGTACCATGTAGTACATAAGTTTTTAGAATTTGGTGCTTTTCAAGAAGGATAATCCAAATCCATTTATTGACATACCAGTGGTACCTTCTTTTGGATTGCTGATGTGGATATAACTGCTCATGGAACAATGTCCTCCTTGAAAGATATCCATGTATCTTTCGTTTTTGATGAGAATGTGATGTTAAACTAGTCAGACATTTTAGGAGTGGATCTCACAACTGGTAATACTGAGCTGGCCCTTGGTCAGAAGCTGAAATATCCTTGGTTCTGTCCAGGGGAGCGATTTTCACTATGAGTCCCTGTTATCTTTGGACAGTTTAGGGAAGCATCTGGCTCAGAAGATTTAGAAGAGGGCATGCCATGGATATCGTGTGGATAAGCAGCTGGACCAGCCACCTCTTCACCTCACATCCCAGTCTGTCTCTGTTACAGGTCCTAAATGAAGCTCCTAGCAGATCGGCACTGCTGTGCTCCGTAAGTCCTATTCTGCCACTTATGTGAACCTATAAAAAATTCCATTTTAAAAGTCACCTTTCATTCCCTCAATCACGAGACAAGAACCTAGAGCCCCTGACTCTGGAAGTTTCATGAGACTATAATCAAGACTTGAGTGAATTCTAACTTACTTATGGCCAGAGGACTCTACTCACTCCCAGACTCCATTTTTCCCTGTCATGAATATAGTTTATTTATGTAACCAATATTGACAACAGAGAAAACAGTCTGGTTTTCATATTTACTTTGAATAATTTCTAAAACAGGAAAAACTTTTCATTATAAAGGAAACAACATAAATTTCATAGATTCTGATTTTTTTTCATTTTATGATAATGCTCATTTTGAACATCATTAATAAAGATGCAAAATGACAAGGTAAACCTAGAGATGCCCTAAAGGGCCTGCAATAATTACTCTTAACTGTTGCTGTGAGAAAGCATTCAAAGTCAAACAACTTAAGAGAGAAAGGGAGATTTATTCAGCCTTCACTTTCCAGAGGGGCGAAACAGTTTTTCATGGCAGAGGCAAGCTGCTGGCTGAAGCTGGAGGCAACTAAGTCACTGCAAACAACCTGGAAGCTCAGAGCTGCTCAGCCAGTAGGTGATGGCTGAAGACTGGAGGATTCCTGGAGAGCAGAGAGTCTTTTTAAAGTCTTCTGTTCTGTGGTTCCTCTTACATGGTTTAGTACTGGGAGGTTCCAATCAGACCTGGGCTGGTCTTTGTATTGTAAATGTATTTATTAAGAAAATCTCTTCAGGTAGTCTGACAGTTGATTGTAGTTAATGCTGGTGGTGGTTAAATTGACACAAGATTAACTATCACAGGGCCTTTGCTATAGGAGATAGACCTGTCTGATTGACTTTTCTTTTTTGGAGCTCCGAGTAAAGCAGTGAGAGAAACCTAATAAACCAGTCTGAACAAGGATGAGAGCATGCCAAGGCAATGAATAGAATTTTAATTTTTATGTATATAGCTTTCATCTCCTTTGTGTCTCACTGTGATGAGTTAAGTGACCAAGATGCTTATGTCAATTACAAATCCAGACATACTGTGAACAGAGTAGCATTGAACTCTTCAACAATAGCTACTATGGCCTCATTAGCACGTCTTCCCAGATCTACAACATCTAGACTATTCAGAGGCTCATGTGTATAGTGCAAAAATCATACTATATTTATCAGAGGATTGAGTCCAGAGATTTTTTTTTGTCTTAGCTAAAGATTGATGTTTTTATTACTAGGGCTTCTTTTTTTAATTAATTAATTTATTTTTTCAACTCTTATAAACTTAATAGATACCCCGGTCCCCTCCCTCCCTCCACCCCTCCCTAGACCCCCTTACTCCCTCCCCCATTTTCCTCTTCCTTTCCCTCCCTTCCTCCTTTTCTCCCAGTGCCTTCTCCCCCCCCCCATTCCTGGAGCATCCTTTAGTGTGCATGTCAAGCTTCCCTCTGAGTGCTCCTCTCTGATGAGGTGTAAGGACTCAGTAGCATTACTTAGAGCCCTTTCTTGGGTTCCCCTTTAATATAGGAACACTATTGTGGTTGTTAATCCCTTGCTTCTAAGGATCCTAGTGCCTGTGATCCATGCTGGGCTTTGGGGGGGTCAATGCTATGTCTGTCATTGCGTAGGTAATGCAAAGTCCTATTATGGTTACTTCAGCCTTAACGTGTGTGGAATACCTTGTATATTGTTGCTCCTCCCCATCTTTAGGCTCTTATAATCTTACCGCCCCCTCTTCTCCAAATTTCCCTGAGCTTTAGGATAGGGAGAGATTAGGCTGGCTTGGTTCCAAGTGGTTAATGTAAGGTCGAGTTCAGAGAATTTTTTTTTTATTAAAAATTTAATTATACATTTTAAAATTTTTTACCAGTTCCCTCCCTCCCCCCTCCTCCCCCTCCCCTTCCCCCAGTGCCTCCCCCCCAATTCCCAGAGAGTCCTTTATTGTGTACGCCTAACTCTCCACTGGGTCCTCCTCTCCGATGACATATAAGGACCCAGTGGCATTTCCATAAGCCCTTTCTCTTGTTCCCCTTAAGCATAAGATCACTACTATGGCTGTCAATCCCTTGCCTCCAGGGGTCTCGGTGCCTTTAACAGATGCTAGACTTTATGAGGGCAACAGTGCACTGGACATTGCGCAGGGCATGCAAAGTCCCATTATGATTGCTTTGGCCCCAACTATTGTTGAGAATCTTGCAAATCGTTGCTCCTCCCATCCTTTTGCTCTTACAATCTTACCGCCCCCTCTTCCGCAAATGTCCCTGAGCTCCAGGATGGGGAGAGATTAGGCTGGCCTAGTTCTATGTGATTGATATAGAGTCTCTGAAGTTCTGGATTGTGGTTTGTTGATTTTCTTTTGCAGTTTTGCTGCTCCTGCAATTCCCTTCACTCCATTCTGCTGGGCACTGTATGTCACCCCCTGGCCAGAGACAAAAAGCTGTTAGACTGGAGTCTTGTTGTAATAGCACATTCAAGGATAGATGTAATAAGAGTAGGAAACCTCACTGAGGGAGGGGTCCATCACCCATTTGCAAAATGATTACTTTTTATCTGCTAGACTATATGCCCTCCCCTTCTGGTGAGATCAGGAAAGAACGTCTGTGAACTTAACCAGGTTTCTCATTACTTACTTGCCAGAAACAAGGAGAGAGGAGACCATGTTACAGCAGAGAAAATAGGCCTCCATCGAGTTCAGAGAATTTTTAAATGTGTTTGTTGTTCATATTTTACTTTTCCCGCTTTTTTAATTTTATTTATTTTATTTATTTATTTTTCCTCAATCACTGAAGCTCAATTGGGTACCCCAATCCTCTCCCTCCCTCCACCCCTCGCTAGTCCCCCTTCTCCCCTCCCCCGTTTTTTCCTTTCCTTTCACCTCCCCTCCCTCCCTTCTCCCAGTGCCTCCCCCTTCCATCTCCCATCTCCTGGAGCATCCTTTTGTGTGAATGCCAAACTTTCCTCTGAGTCCTCCACCCTAATGAGGGGTACCTTGGTATGAACTTTTCCCTCTCTCTTTTGAAATACATTTCTAAACAGAATTTGGAAAAGCTTGAAGTTTCTTCTTCTTATTATTGTTATGTGATACTGAATTTCCTTTTTAAAAATGCCAGAATTCTCCCTGTTGATTTCATATTTGTGGCCAAATATGTTATAAAACATATAAAATATGTTTCATATATATATGTTTCATATATTTATAACTTAAATTCCTTGCTCACCAGAATTTTGACTAATTTTATTTAGTAATTACTTAGACTTTAAAAAAACATAATAAAAAGAATGAATTGAGAAAATTACCCAGAAAACTGCTTAGCAAGCTTTTTTCTTCCTTTTGTAAATTTTCTTTTTTATTTTAAGCAGTTGCTACCCTTCCTGGCCAAATGCAAGAGAATGCTTAATTGGAAGACTGAAATTTAGTGCTAGAGAGAAGAGTAGAGGTCCTGCATCATGCCCTGTCTATTATATTTTTTCTAAGGATAAGAAAAGAGGAAGTAAATTTTATTCTGTATAAACAAATTACATGCATAATAAAACTTCTCACCCTGTGAATCTATGCATGAAAAAAAGAAAAGTAACCTTTGCCAAATTAAGAGTTGTCCTAGATGTATTCATAAGTGATGCTTATAAAATAGTATAGGAAAATCAAAGCAGTGTATGTGTGGACCTCTCTTCCAAAGGCAGACATACCTCTCATTGTTCAATACTGTGAAGCTAGAATCTACTGGATGCTGCCAGAGAGACTTAGCTTGAGGTCACAACACGCCCCTGAAATCCTCCACTTTCATTTCCCACAGAAAATCGTGAAGCTGTCTGGTAGCGGCACACTTCTTTGCCCTTTCATGAAATAAGCAGGAAAGTAAATGTCACCAGTTTGCCTTTGCTTAACATTTCTCCATGTAATTGGGTAGCCCTCATAGAACTTGAAGTTCCTATCAGTGCCCTTAAATTAGACTGATTCTTGAAATCCTACAACTGAGTGGGCTTTTCCTCTGACCTTTGTGTTTCCTTCTAAATCCATTAGCCTAAGACTTATCCAAAGGCACAATGCAATGTGACCTGCACAGAATCACAGCATGTGATCAATGTCTTTACTCTTGTAATTTAAAAAGACAAAGCAAAACAAAACTTGTAGGTGTTACCTCTTGCAAAATATGTCTGAAGACAGAGGGCTAGAAATTAAAATTCAGAAATACTAATTATCCATACTTTTCCTCATTTTTTATCAAGGTAGAAAATTGATAACATTAAGTACTTATGAACAACATACCTTTTATATAGACAGACTCCAGCTTGTTGTATGGCTGGAGTATTCAGAATGGTAGACAAAAATCAAAACAAAAATATTTTTGAGGCATATAATGAAGACAAAAGTTATCTGCCAGCACCCAGAAAGACGCTTTGGAACAGTCATAATATCTCATATTCATCTGTCTATGGCTGATTTTAAGCATGTGATTCTGTCACGGGAACAAAAATCATGTTATCCAGTGGTCTAGATTGTTTACTGCCTGGTTCTTTGCAGAAAAAAATCAAAAAACAGGCAATGAAACAATAATCTCTATTTTTTCATTGCAGGTGACCTTATAAATCTAAAAGCTCTTTATTTCTCCTTTTCCTTGCTTGATGCCTTATCTCAGGAAAATAAGATGAATGAAGAAGACATCTTTCTTTAAGATTTAGAAACTCAAAAAGAGCTATTTCTCTGAACTGTTAAACAGTTTTTTTTTAAACAATTATCATCAAATCCCATGTAGGAAATGTTCAGTAACATGGTATGCTTTTTGGAAAACTTTTTCATGTGTGGTTTCATTTATTTATTTTTCTATTTAGTCAATTTTGAGAAAGCTCCTTACTTGCCTCCATGCTTGCCTACAATTCATAGTTAATATGTAACAGGTGATTACCTTGAAGTCTGACTATGCCTTCTGTCTCAGCCTACTGCAAATGTGACATCATGAAATATTTTTGAAAAGCAATTTCACCTCAATTTATACTTATCATTACTAGCAAACATAGCTTTGTATCATCACTGAAAATAGCTAATGGGGTTCAGCATGATTATATGTCAGACCAGAATGTTAACTCTTGCACTCAACCTATTCTATTTTCTTCTCTACTTCTACTTAGAGAAAATCACTTGGAACAAGTTTCTAGTTTTTCTCTGAAACTTCCTTTTCCCTTTTTTCTGTACCACCAGAAAGGAGCAATCATTGCTGATGCTGAATACAGAAATCAATGTGTCAAACCTCTTTGTTTGTAGAGTGGCCAACACTATCACTAACCCATCACTTAGTTGAGATCTATTGGTTTTATAAAGAATACCAAGCCAAGCCCAGGATAGAAGTACCAGTGAACATGAATCACTACAAAGATTTCATTTACATTTCTTGTTATATCAATGCTCAGTAAAAATGTCATGTTCTCTTCTGTAAGTAGGTTTCAGGCATCTTGTCAGTTTAATTTTGACTTCAGAAGGTGAAAAGAATGGCAAAGATCCCTGGATTGTAAAGTAATCCCCAAAGTAAATGTAAATATTTGGCTAATCACTTTTTTATATTTTTATACACAGAAATCCATGGTCAAATAATTCTGTGAAAATTCTGAGCTTCAAGTAAATACCACACAATGTATCAAAGACAAAAAATTGAAATTTCAAATGCATTGAAGATTCCCTCCCCCAATTCACTCTATAGCAGAAGAGGGTTAAAAGTTCCAGCAAAGTCAGTTCAACATGTAACTCATTGAGGATTCATTAAATGCAAGCCATCACACTAGGGGATGCAGTAAATTAAATGCAAAATAAAACACCGAGTCATAAAATACTTGCAATCTAATTGAAAAAGAGAGTGGTTAAAAATTACATTAAAGCTATTATATGAGACAGTATAAGTGCCACAGGAAAGGATAAAATAGAAAGCTAAGGCATATCAAGGGAAAATGAGATTAGCCAAATCAGGAAAGGTTTTATGTGCTGACTGTTCAGATACATCGAATTAAAGGATTTGGATGGGAAAAGACTGCAGGGTGGGAAGTTTAAAAATGAAGAGTTCTGATACAAAAGCATAATATTTGTGACAATATCCAGTGGACTGAGCTTCATCTGCACAATAGAGCTAATTGTCCATTACCATTAATGAGCTAACAGTTCTGCACCTTGCTGTAAAACTTGGAAAATGTAATATAACAATATCCGTTCTTTTCTTTTTGGAAATCACCAATATTTGAGCTATGAAGGCTCATCTTCTGATAAAATAGTACTTTACTTCTTCATTCTATGCTTCTGTTCTCCTAAAAGCTATCTACATTGTGGGGAATAATGTAGGTAAAGTCATTTCATTATTCTATTGATGTCTCAGGATTGCCAAATTTGGCACTATCTAATTACGTGGCTGTGTCACATGTCCCAGTGACAATACATGACCATGATCACATTCAGGGTGTTGAACTACCAAAGTGGATAAGAATGAAGATGCTGGTTTATTGCTATAAAAGACAAGTGCATTGCACAGCACATTCGGCTTGACTTTGTTTAGTGGGTAGCAGAGGAACACAACTGAGCCATTGACTTAGGTCTATCAGTTATCAGTGTGAGAAGTAGCAGAAACAGGGTTTGGTGCACTGTGGTCTAGGGAAGCTGGGTTTTGCTAGTTCCTTCTCTTGCCTTAAGTTGTTCTATCCCACTTCGCCCTGAGGCAGGTCAGGCAATCTTTATCTTTGTTAGACAGAACCATTGTTTTTTACATAAACTTAAATGCTTTTGTGGCTTGCATTCCTCGCAATTGCTTTGGGACCCCTAAAGTTAAAGGACCAGCTCACAACATACAAACTTGTGTTAGGTATTAATGCTGAATTAAAACTTCAGGTAAAAATAAGGACACTGGCATATTCCTGCCCATGAGCTTGACAGGAAATTTATTTTGCTGCAGCTGAAAAGTAATTAACCTCCACTGTGAGAGAATTCTATTACTAGTACCTACTCTGCCATGCAAAGTGCACTACATGGAAATGTTACAGGCTATCAAGCAGAAACGGCAGATTTGTCTGCATTTTAAACTCAATTTCCAGTACTATATTCTCTTCTTTGCACCTCTTCTTCCTTATTCCCTTCACTCTTATGTTCACAGAACTTGGAAACTGTGGCATATCAAACTTTGATGAAGTTCAAATCTAAAATGTACTTATACGGATTGATGGGACGCAATTTTTTTCTAGTATTAAGTTGTTTTCCCCCTCAATACTATAGCATCCAGTGTACTGAAAAAAATGCAACCCTAAAACAAAGATATTCCATTGTGGGACTGGAGAGACAGTTCAGTAGGTAAGACTCTGCCTCAAATGAGTTTGGATCCCAGGTCTCTCAAAAAATTACAGGTGAAATGACAATAGCCTATATTTCTGGCTATAAAAGACAGAGTCTGTGGAAAACCAGTGTGAAGCAAAAAGAGGTAGAAGCAATCCAGGATCATTCCCGAACTCATCCTTGGGTCTCCACAGGCACACACACTGTCCCATGATATACACATATGCACAGAAAGACACAGATGCACATACACACACATGCACGTACACATAAACAGAAAATATATTCCATTATAAATAAGGTTATGATGGATAAAGCCAAGAGAGGTTGACTTGATTCTATTCATGTTCATCTTTAATACAACATATATATATATATATATATATATATATATATATATATGCACATGTGCAGATTCAGTACTTTTATTTGAGGATAAAATCTGCCTGAATTCTACATTGTTTATTTCTGTTCCAATGATTTTTTTGAGAAACAGATGTGTTTCGAATCCACTGGTGTACTAGAGATGGTTTCAGCATAATACAAGTTACAGGTATAATTAGCCTTGATGTGTCAGCAAGAAACAACAAATGAAGGCAGAAAGCTACTCTCAGCTGGACTGAGTGTGGTAAGAATACACAACATGCTCAAATTCACATCCTCTCTATGAAACCTCAGTTAATCATCAGTGTTATCAGGCATGACCAGACATATCTGCTTTAGAACTTGCTTTCCTTTCCAGTTTTGCCTTTCCCACAACCCTTCCCAGAGCAACCTGATGTGACTTCCAAGGTAAAAGTCCCTATTTGCTGCAATGCTTATGTATCCATTAATCATGTAATTGTCCTATTGCTTTGCAATTCTAACAATATATGTTCTTCCCTTGACATTGATAAAGTTCTCTGCATATCATCCTCCAAACCTTTACCCATGAGTTCTGCTTTTACTCATTTCATCACTTTTGCATAAGAATATATATGTCATACTATATCAAAACTGATTATACATTTTATTACTACAATGACTATATGTGACTTATTCACTGATATTTTTGAGTTCGCTATGAATGGAAAAGTAGACAGATATACTAAGTTGTTTTAGTAGGATGAGGGAAACATTTCTTCTTCCAGAAAGTATTTGATGGAGGAGAAGAGAAAAACAAGGGTTTTGAGTGTCATTCTTATTTTTCTTTTTTTTTTTTTTTTACTTAGAAGTGACACCAATCACCAGTGACAGAGACCTTACCTTTGCTTGGCATAAAGATTTTGCTAGAATCTTCATGTTATCAAGGACAAGAGGACCCGCTCTCCTCCATGCATGGCAAAGAAAGACACAGAGCTCAGTGGCACCATTACCCAGTCCCCTGACTCTGCAGTATTCAAAACAGGAAGAGGGTTTGGAGAAGGAACAAAAAGTAAATGTTCCCCTTTTGCCGTCTCTAATGTCTTTCATGTTTGAATCAAAGGTGTACAAGGCTAGAAGAATTAACACTTATCATTGACTCCAATGTGCTCCATAGTAGTCTAGAGATATGTGCCAAAGACTCCTTGTTTCCTTGTTACAGCCAAGATTTAGAACCTGTGTCACCCAACCCCCATTTCATTTCCTGGCTGATAGTGTTATCATCTTTCAAGGAGATCGTGGACATTTGTTCCAGAGAAGTTACTGTTCTCATAGAGCTGCCCATAGGAATTCATGGAACATTTTGCTTCCTTTCATTTGTCCCATAGGGTATTCACATACTCGCCAGCTCCTGAACATAAGGAAAAAGGAACAGCTGTGTCGTTTTAGTTTATTTCCATAAATAAGAGTGAAAAAAATCAGGCCTTCATAGCAAGTCTTTTCTGGGGAACGCTATCTAGATGTCGGGTGTTTTATGGTAATTACTATTTCTAGTCTACTATTCTGGGAATTGAACTTTACAAACATGAAAGCTAACTTGGAATTTTTTCCTGACGCAGGAAAGCCACAGATCGTGTGCAATCTCTCTGGGATCTGCCACTGTCGGTGGTCATTAAAGAAGGCAGATGGGATAAACAAAGTTCTGTCATTTGACCATTGGAGATGGAAAACAAAATCACCTCCTGTTTACCAGGTCTTGAAATAGCTCTCTGGGCTGCCTGCCTTCCCTCCAGGAAAATGCCATGAGCCGCCGCAGTGCTGTGGTTCAGGCTAATTTAGATGCCAAAAAAGCAAAACCTTCACTGCAAATTACAGGGGATGCAAAATTTTAAGAATTACAGACTAATGGTTTCCTTCTTCTCCCCCAATTACCTCATAGCCATGCGTGTGAGTGACAGCTGAGCTTTAGAAGCCGGACTTTCCCTTCTCAGAAAGACTGGCTTTTGGCATGTTCCTCATAGGAAATGACTTGGCTTAATGGTAGCCTTGGAAGGAATGGGGGTTAATTTCCTTTTTAAAATGTAAATCTTTATTTTAAGGGGACAAAAAACATTGGGATTTCAAAGTATTTTAATTAATGAGAAAATTTAAATATCTTTGTAATCAGGGTTTTGAATGATAGTATATTGGAAACCATTTTCCCCTATTCCTTCCCTTGGAAGTATTTTTTGAAAACCAAATTTTATTATGGTTTAACAATTCACTTCATTTCTCCATCTAAAGATGGTGTGTGTGTGTGTGTGTGTGTGTGTGTGTGCGTGTGTGTATGTGTGTGTGGGTGTGTGTGTGTGTGTATGTGTGTGTGTGTATGGGTGTGTGTATGTGTGTGTGTGTGTGTGTGCATGTGTGTATGTGTGTTTGTGTGTGTATGTGTGTGTGTGTATGTGTGTGTGTGTATGTGTGTGTGTGTGTGTGTATGTGTGTGTGTGTGTGTGTGTATGTGTGTGTGTGGGTGTGGTGATGCTAGAGTGAGAGAGAGCAAGTAAGAGAGTGGAAGAGAGTTGTGAATTAAATCATAATTTATCAATTTAATGTGCCTCTGACTGTGCACTAGATTTTTCTGCTTTTCTTTGTATCATAGTCTTTTCAAGACTTCATTAACAGTACACATTTAGGACATGTAGAATTAAGGAGAGGTGGAGTTGGATTCAGTGAACTCTCACAAAAACAAGATCAGAAGATCTTATCTTTGAATTTATGACAAATGATTTGACATAAATACATACTTGGGAGATGTTAAAAATGTTTAAAGTCTTGCTCAGTAGGTTTTGAACTTCAATCCTAGTGTTATACATGATGAAAGTGTACATTTCATTAAATTCTGTGTATCATTGTGTAAGCACTTAACAGTGGGAGAATCCAGAGATTTGGAAATCTAAGCGTTTCTAGATCTTTGAATTAAAGAGTTTCTATTTCAATGTTCTAGAAAAAAAATATATATATTTCTTTTATATACAAGCACAACTGTCTACAACTTTTTCAAATGCGATAGCATGTATTTTATACCTCTATGGTAAATACATGTGATGCTGCTTTACTATGTTTTAAGGATAATGTTACAATATGTGTCAAATTTAACCTTTATTACTTGGATTGAAATATAAAATATTAACTTTTATTATTATTATTATTTCCGCTCATACAAACTTAACAGATACACCTGTCCCCTCTCTCCACCTCCTCTTTTCCCCCTCCCTTCTCCTCTCTCCCTCCTCTTCCCATCCCCCCTCCCTCCCCATCCCCCAGTACCTTCCCCCCAATCCCCAGAGCATCCTTGGCATGCACATTAAAATATTAACTTTTTTAAAAAAGAGAGAAAAGTATTTCAAGGTTTGTAGTATTCTTTCACAATCAATGAATTTTAAACATAGGGAACTGAAGAGCTCTTTTCACACTTTAATATTCTACACCTTTGACATTTTACTCAAAGTAAAATTCAGTGGCGGGGTACAGAACATTAGAGTCAGAAGTAGCAGAAAGAGTATGGAAAAAGAGAGAGAATCTACTTGTCTTTTAGATTCTCACATGATTGCTGGATTGAGTTTAAATGCAAACTAAAAGTGTGAAGAATGAATGTAAAAGCACAATATAAAATCTAAATCTATAATCAAAAGTGGAAACAGAATTTTAGGAAACTATTACATGAAATATAAAGAAGCAAATTTTTAAGAAAGGTGTATTTCGAGGGGAAATATCTGTTGCAGTTCACCTGCATGATTGCTGATAAATAACCATCAAACCGTTTAAGGGAACAAAGGATTTATTTTTCTTATGATTACTGGCTAGAGTTCTTAGTGCAGTTGACAGGAGAGCATGCACGAACACCGGGACCGAGGGAACTGGCTGAGAGAGGGACAATCCTTACTTGCCAGATCAGCATGTCTGGCCAGTATACACGAGGATGGCAATTCTCTCAACCAGCTCTCTGTATTTTATTAACCTGTTCACAGCCTTCACCATCAGCTAGACAATCTCCTACAGTTTGCTCTGGGCTTAACCCAATCACTAATTCTCCACAAATGTGCCCAGAGCTCAAACCCACAACAGTCAACTTGACAACTATTCCTAACTATGACATCTTCACAGGAAATTAATGTAGGAACAAAATTTTAATATATTTAGCCTAAATATTTTTTTTCTTTTATTTCTTCCCACCACCTTTCTGGACTAAGCAAAGAATGACAAGGCATTACTTTTCAAAAATATGTCAGGGGAAATAGAAAAGATAAGAACTCATGTATGAACATATGTTCTGTAAAACCTCTTGAAAAATTACCGAGAGCTAAGGCAATACAAAATGTGCTCAGCGTGAAACTAACCACAAGTAATGTAGTAGCAGGGAGTCAGGGAGACTGACATAAGGATCCAGTATCCTACTGTGCAATAACTTCTGAATGTCCAATCCATGTCACCCCTTAGCTAATGGGAGGGTTGAGGAAGGCGTCACATAGGCAAACTGCTGTGAAATGACGAAGTTGCAATTGAGTCAAGATCGAGAGATGCAAATGCTTTTCTGTAAGAAAAAAAATGAAATTACAATTAGAATTTAAAATTTCAGCTTTTCCCTTAGGTATCAAATATACGAATATAATCAAAATGGATTTTTAAAGATTATAGATTTGTTTTTGCTAATACAGTTTTGAATTCAGTATGAACTTTGGGTTTATATTTTAGTTAAATTTCCCAGACTTTTGGAAATAATTTTGAAGCATTAAATAGTATTATGAAATGTTTAAGCTCTCTAATATTATTCAAATACTTGATTTTTCCCTATGGGATAATCACTAAATTTGCTGTAGAGTGAAAACACTATTCACAATCACTTATTTTGGGATGGTTTTAAAACATCTTTTGAAAATGTATTCTGATCTCTTAAGGAAATAGCAAAAGGAAAGAAGAGGAAAATTGTATTCACAAAGAAATACATTTTGAAGTTCAAATGAGAAACAAAGCTGAAATTTCAGGCACTTTTATTTGTACCACCACCCACAAAATATATACCTCAATGAGAAGCATCTTTCAGAATGACCAATGGAAAAGCACTATTACTGCACAATTAGTGCTATTAGCAATCACAATAGCATGCCTACAAAGAGCTACCATAGTATTTGCTCATGTAATCTTGAAAATTTCTCATTCTCACTCTAGTCTTTAGCTAAGTGACAAATGTATATCACTTATTTTATTTTAAATTATACATATGTATCTAATAAAGCACTTTTGCATATGATTGATCTCAATGAGCATTTTTGAAAGGACCTCATTATAGTCTGTAGCATTACTTCCTCTTTCCATCCCTAATACATTCCATAGTCATTATTAAAGGCAGTTATAAGCAAGTAATTTATAATGTAAAAACTAGTCTAATTTATGATCATAGCAATCATGCTTGCATTATTTGGATCTAAAAACAGCAAAAATACTATCTGCATTATAAGTTTAGTTACTAAGTAAGTTATTAAAGCACTGGTTGCTAATATTGACCTATTATGAATCACACTTACGACAAAGTAAGTTCATATAGTTTATTGCAATCCAGAGAAAATTTCATGAGTGTGAAGAGTTTATCATTGAAACTTCTAAGCATAAACTTTTCTACAAAACTTGTATTGGTCATTAAACAAGCTGTATTTATCTTCAAGTGCTACCTTTTGTAGGATGTCTGATCAAACTAGACAGAAACTGAAACAGTCTTCAGTTTTTGTCTTTGGCCAGAAAAGAAGGAAAGCTGGAAGCCAAGGTAGGAGACAGCAAGGTCAATTCATTGATGTGGGAGAGGGGCTATAGCCAGTCAGCACTATGGGTAAACTGCTTTCCTGAGTTATGACGTTTTCTGAAGATCATCACAGGTTTTGTGCCAATGGGACATTTGGATAAATTTGTTCATTCAGAATCTTATAACTATGGAATATTTCTCCAGAAAACTCTAAGAGTAGAAATTAAATGGAACACAGAAGATGACATGTTATCTGGATGACACATGCTGCTACACCCTAGGGTAGTCTGAGTTCTTATGAGAAAATGGTCACTGCAAGGGTACTTGTGTAAAAGACAGGAGCATCTGGGACCTAAGACGGTGTAGCAATAGCATTCATTACAGCTCACTTAGAGGAAAGAAAGAAAGAAAAGAAAGAAAGAAGAAAGAAAGAAAGAAAGAAAGAAAGAAAGAAAGAAAGAAAGAAAGAGAGAAAGAAAGGGAGAGAAACAAAGAGAGAAAGAAAGGGAGAAAGAAAGGGAGAAAGAGAGAAAGAGAAAGAAAGAAAAGAAGGAAGGAAGGAAGGAAGGAAGGAAGGAAGGAAGGAAGGAAGGAGAGAAGGAAGGAAGGAAGGAAAGAAGGATGGATGGGAGGCACAAAAAAAGAAAAAAAGAAAGCGAGCAACCATGCAAATAATAACAACAAAATGTGGATGGGACTACAGAGATGGCTCAGGGATTCAAGTTCTTGCCTGGTAAGCAAAAGACCTGAATTCAGATCCCAGAGCCTATCTAAAAACTTACGGAAATGGCTATGGTCTACACTTCTGCCCTGGAAGGAACAGCCTGGGAAAACCTAAAGCAGAGCAGAAAGGAGGTACACTAATCCAGGATGATTCCTGAAGTCACCCTCGTGTCTAGAGACACACAAACTCATGTGTCTTGCTGTGCACATGTGCGCGCTCGCGCGTGCACACACACACACACACACTCACACTTTGAAAACAAGCAAAGGACATGGACAAAACAAAGCAAAGGACAGAGGGAAAACATTCAGAAGAAAAATTAGGAATACTTTTTAATTATCACAGAAAAACTATTTCTAAAACCTGAATTGGTTTATGACTTCAAGAAGTATGCAGATTCCATGAATAAGTTAATCATGATTCACCGACCATTTCTGGAGCTGATGGTATATCACCATGACAGATATCAGGAGAGAGTAATTGTCATAGAAGGATTCATCTTCCTTACCTTGTTAATCTTAAATCCACTGGAAAACACAAACAACAAAGAATTTAGTACAATGCATCTAAAATTATATATGCAGGATAATTATAGGCATGAGTGCAATAACTTAAGTAGGATTTGATTCAGTCTGTAGACCAGGAAATAAGTCCCTGTAAGTATGCTTTTACAGAGAGATGAAAGGAGGCAAAGATTTTAATTTTACTATCTACTCATAGCATGGCTGCATCATTCTTTGAGTGCTACATACTTTACTGCCCAAGAACCTCTTTAATACATCCACCTTCTGCCATTCCCATTGCCACCATTACATCTGTGCCTAGTGAATTATTGGACATTGGCAATAATTTATATATAGGAAGATGGAGATAAACAAGTTTTAATAGAAAGCCTTTGATAACACAGTCAAGGATATTTGTGAGAGAAAACCCAGATATAGAGGGGTTGTACTAGAAGAATTATTTAGTTGCTTCTTGGCATAATTTTAAAGAATGGAACTTCAAAAGACAATCTTAATAAAATTTGGAAAACAGAGAAAGTGCAACAATCTGTATATATCCACCAGCCCAAAGAACCTAAAAGAATTATCTGGTACCCCCTCCCAAAAAAATGCTTTGTCCTGTACATAGATTGTGAGGAGTTAGATAGTTAACTCAGTAACTGATAAAAACATTTTTAAAAAGCTGACCTATGCTGTATACTATTCGGAGTGCTAATTTGTTCATATAAACCCACTCATTTCTTATAACCTAACACTTAAAAGAATGCACTACAACTAGTATAAAGATGAAATATGAATATTTGTTTCTTGGGCTACCTGCCAAATAAGAAGCATAGGCAGAATATTGATCAAGGCCTTCACATATTTGTACACAAAGAGAGCTTAAAAATAATGATTGCTACCATCTGTTTAGAGCAACAGTACTGACAAAATTTGTAATTAAACAGAAATTTATTAAAATGGCATATATAATAGAGGTGGGTAGTCCAAACTCAGAAAGGCTGAGATCCTAGTAGCTGCTAAAATGGTCCTAATACTGTGCGAAAGCTTAGGAATTTGTTGCAGTCACTGACCATTGATATACATTGGAAGAGCAAAAGAGTTAGACTCTGGCGTCAGGGAGTAGTGTCAGCAGTAGCGACAGGGATCAATGTAGTTACCAGCAATAGCTAAAGGTAGGTAGACAAACAACACAGCTTTTCTACAGGCCTCCTTGTAACTTGGTCACCCATTTGGAGGACCACCCACTGATCAGGAGATAATTCTTTCATTTAGACTTTTATGGAAATGGTCTCACAGAACCTCCAAGAGTTGGGGGACTTTGTTACTTGCTCAGGCCCAATCACATATTACTACTTCCATTTAATGATTAACTTCTGCTGTGAATGTCAAATTTTATGTCTTGATGAGTAGGATAGTCTTCGGTTCATGAAAGCCAACTGAGGTCACATGGTAACTTCAAGGCCTCTTGTCAATGGTTGGGTTTCTACTAAGGTCAAACAACAGTCCATGAATTGATTTTCTAAAGTGAGAATAATTGACCGATGATAATGAAAGAGTCTTGCTTCAAATCCCTTTTTGTGATTCATTCAAAGGCTGAAAACATCTTTACACTGATAATATAAAGACCAAAGGGTCTAGGAATCTTCCTGTACAAGTAGCAGAACAGCCCATACAGCAGATTAGACCCATTACAGATTCTTCTCTCCTGGGCGCTAGTCAAAACCAGCAGATTTTGCCCTCCCCTTCTGGTGAGAGGCATATAGTCTGGCAGATAATAAGTAACCATTTTGCAAATGGGTGATTGACCCTTCCCTCACTGTGGTTTCCTACTTTTATTGCATCTACCTTTGAATATACTCTTATAACAAGACTCTAGTTTAACAGTTTTTTATCTCTGGCCAGGGGGTGACATCCAATACCCATCAGGGTGGAGTGAAGGGCATTGCAGGAGCAGCAAAACCGCAAAAGAAAATCAACAAACCATAATCCAGAACTTCAGAGACTCTATATCAACCACCTAGAACTAGGCCAGACTAATCTCTCCCCATCCTGAAGCTCAGGGAAATTTGTGGAAGAGGGGGCGGTAAGAGTATAAGAGCAAAAGGATGGGAGGAGCAATGATATGCAAGATACTCCACACAAGTTAGGGCCGAAGCAATCATAATTGGACTTTGCATGCCCTGCGCAATGTCCAACACACTATTGTCCCCACAAAGTCTAGCATTTGCTAAAAGCACCAAGATCCTTGGAGGCAAGGGATTGACAGCCAAAATAGTGTTCCTATGCATAAGGGGAACACAGGGAAGGGGTCAGGGAAATGCCGCTGGGTCCTTGTATGTCATCGGAGAGGAGGACCCAGAGGACAGTCAGGCATGCACATTAAAGGATTCTCCGGGGATTGGGGAAGGGGAGGCACTGGGGGGTGGGGAGGGAAGGGTGAGGGGAGGCCGAGCAGAGGGGTGGGGGGAGGAGGAGGGAGGGAGGGAACCGGTGTACCTATTAAGTTTGTATGAGCGGAGATAATAAAAAATGTTAAAAAAAAAAAACAGCAGATTTTTCACTCCCTTGATTTATGAGGGAAAGTAACATTCTCAAGTGAGAAAGATGTCATCTACAGAACCCAAATGGGCCATTAAGCTTTGTACTTCTTTTTTGTTTAGGAAGGTTCAGATGTAACTGCTTCTCTTTCACTTTGGGGTGAATAGCTCTTCATGCCCTACACTATTGGACTAGTAATTTTACTGAGACCAAAGGCTTTCCCATCCTTTGATGCACATATATTTTGTCAACAAGCTACAGTGGTTGTCATGGGTTGCCCACTTTGTTTATTTAGTGTAATTTCATCAACGTTAATGAACCAGTGTGATATATTGTGGAAAGTGGTGATAAGGTGATAAGGATCCTCATCAACTATGTTATGATACAGGTCTAGTTAATTAATAGTCCCTTGAGGCAAAGGAGCAAAGGTGTACTAATGGGCTTGCCAGTTGAATGCAAATGGTCTCTGATTGTATTTATGAACAATTGTGAAGGAAAGAAACATTTGGGAGAGCCACAGCTATATATCAGGTAACAGGAGATAAGCTAATCTCCTCAATCAAAGAAAACACATATGCTATAGAAGTTGCAATTTGACTACTGCCTTATTAAATTTAAAATAGTCAACTGCTATTCTCCATGATCCATGTACTTTTGCACAGAGAGATGTGTTATTCTGGAACCAGTCCAGTATCATTCAGGATTTTGACAAGGGCAATAATTTTCAGTCTCCCTGGTAGAGGCAGTCATAATAGCTTCCACTTGGTCTTTCAGATATAATGGACCTGCCTATATAGATCACAAACCAATGTCGGGATTCTACCAAATCCTAAATACATTTATCCAAATTATACATTCTGGGCCTGAAGAAATAACAACAGGATTAATTTGAAACCCACCAGCCCTGCCATGAGTGGAACTTTGATTGGAATAGTATGATACTATTTGAGATATTCTTGAATTAGCATTACTACACAGCCAGTATCTATGAGCCCTTAAATCTGGTTACCTTTACTACCAAAGTATAGCTATCTTGAAAAAAAAGCATAGATTCCTTTGTGAAATAATGTAAGAAAAGTTATCAGTAAAACATTTTAGTTTTAAAAACCTTTTAGCTTTAAAACTTTTTTAGATTCTTCTTCAAGTGAATCTGGTCTCCCTTTCATTCCAGGGGTTTCTAGCTCTGGAAACTGGAGCATCTAGATACTATGATTCAAGGTAGCTGATAGCACTCATTTGCCCATGAATTTTTCTGCTTACCTATCTCCAGCAAGTAGGCTTGTTATAAACTTCACATCTGAGAGCATGATTAAATGACTAATGGCATAAATGTGCAGAAATCACATAATTATTATTATCGTTTTAAGGTAGAATGCTGGAGCTAATTGCAAAAACCCTGTATTTAAGACCTTCATCTCAGTTGTCTCTAGGTATAGCTTAAGTTGTTAGAAGAAACTTCTCAGATTCTCACTTTACCAAGTACCATATCCTATTTCAAAGTAGCTACCCAAGTCTTCAGAGCTACCCAAGTCTTCAGACCACAGAAGGTCCCTTCTTCCCCTTCTCTCCAGATCTGCAGAGACAATACCTGCCTACAAATTCTTCTGTAATGGCTACTAACTGCTTCTAGCTTGCTTCTGCTTTTCTGCCAGAGTCAAGAAGCTGCTGAGCCTGTCATTCTTGGTCACAATCTTTTAACAAGGAGACCTAGGCTATGGTTCCAAGAGTGCATTAAGCTTCTCTTTCTCATCCATTCCTAGGGTTGTGTGCAGTATTCCAGAGAAATTCCTGTAATAATTTTACATATATTGTCCATTATGGAAAGTGCACCTACCTTACTTTTGATGACTAAATCTTTGCCACTCCAATTAATTAGGCCTATTAGACCAATTACATTTAAGGTATCCAATTGGAGCTGATGCAAATTCCACATTAAGTTCTGGTATACAGAATAACAATGGCAGAGCTCTTCAAGTATACTGGTCAACTCCCAGAAATCTGTTTCTTATAGCATTAGTGAGAAGCAAATATCCACCATTGCAGATGTATTAGGTGAAAATCAACTTTAGCATTTCAATTTCCTTGAACCTTTGAGTCATTTCATGAAGATTAAGCCAAGGGTGTAATTAAGGTGGAGAGATGGCTCAAAGTTTAAGTTTTGGGCTTGCAAGCAGAAGAACCTGAGTTCAGATCCCAGATCCCATATGAAAATGACTGGCAGAAATGGCTGTGGCTTGTACTTCTGGTTCTGGAGGCAGAAGCAGCTAAAACCAAAAGGAGATGGAAAATCCAGGATGATACCTGAAGTCACCTTGGACCTCTATAGGTACATACTTTGAGGGCTGGTTGAGACTTTTCAGGTCTGACTAATTTGAGCAACAGGATCAAAAGTTTGAACTTCTTTGTTTGTGCTCTTTGTCCCTTTGGGAGATTTTGTTTAGGCTGTGGTCAGCCTCAGGTGGGAAGTGTTATTGATAAACTCACAGTATTCTCACCAGAATGTTCCCAGAGTTGTTGTAAAAGAGTGTCTGCCTTGAAGCTGCTGTTATCTTGAAAAAGCTAACAGTTTGAGCACTAAGCTAGTTACAATACTTTAGTTTTCCCAGCGAATGTCATGTTAGTAATTCCTTATTTCTTCATTTTATAAGATTATGCTATTGCTGTTTTGGCTATTTTGAAAGACTTTTGATGGTTGCCCAACTTTTTTATGCATAATGCCTGAGTTTTTAGAATAAAGTTGTCTCAGTATCCGTCCTCAGTCTTAGTAGGGTTGAAACCTTCCAACCCTGGCCTGGTTTAATTCCCACTAATCCTCCTTTCAAAACTCATGTTGACAGGTACATGTTGGCACTTACACACACAGTGCCCCTTGATATACCCAGACATAAACACACACACACACACACACACACACACACACATACACACACACACACAAACACACACAGGCAAATGCAACATGTGAACAAAAAAAGAGATTAGGTCAATTGAGATTGGCTTTCCACAAAAGCTCATTCACAGTGGATGAATGACTCATATTTCAGTCAACTAATCCTATAAACTCTTAGTATCTTTTAAAATTTGCAATATATTAAGTCCAGAATTGCTATTCAGTAGACCCATATCAATAATTCACTCTAATCTAGTTTTATGTTTCCTTCACAATGTCTTTTAACTTCACACATATTTCCAGGCCTCTGTTTACATGAATTATGAAACTAGAAAAAAATCTTTAGTAGTGATGAATACCTCCTTATGATTCAAACTAAACACCTTACCTCTAGGAGACTACTGAGATTTGAATCTGTAGAAAGGTCTAGATGCAAAAATAGGCAATAAAGGTGACTATTCAGATGCATCAGGATTATGTTGTTTTCCATATCTTTTGTGGGAAGTTATTGCAGGTATATAGAAAACATATGATTAATTGCCTCAGACAGAGGCAGAGAGAACAGCTGCCACTAAAACCATCAAAGTCTGAGAGTTCCATTTTCTGAGCATCATCAGGAGCTCCCCACACATCTCTATTCCAAATGCCAGATGCCCACTCTTATTCTATCAACACCCTTATTTAGCTACTAACAATCTTCAAGAATGGAATTGCATCCTGTGTTTTAAATCATGGATTCATACAATGAAGATATGTTTATTATTGTCAACTTCAGCTCCATGGTGGCTAAAAAGAACAGTATTGCTTAGAAAAGAAAATAACCTTGTTTAATACAAGTGGTAAAAAATCCTTGTTTTGTTGCTTATCTTAAGGGAAAGGCTTCCAGTCTTTCCTATTCATTATATTGTTAGGTATTGTGTTTTGATGAACATAGAGAAATGATACTGTGATTAAGTCAATAAATGTACTCATTGGCTTAAGCATTACTTTTTCTAGTTGAAGAACACATAAAATCTACTATCTGATCAATTTTTCAGTACAAAACAGTACATAACAAATTTATTACTAATTCTCTGTATCAGATGTGTTGGATCTAAGTTTTATCCATCCTATAAGATTTTTACCTTAGTACTTTTGACCTATATCACCTGTTTCTACCAATGTTGCTTCCCAAGGATAACCATTATTTTCTATTCTGTTACAACCCTTTTAGTGTAAAGTATAATATGTACTAATATCTTACTAATATATAGTACATATAAGTAAATATATATTATATAGCAGCATATTGTAGTATATACATTACAGCATATCATATATTTTATATAGCTTACTACTTATTACCCAAGAAATAAGACTAAGAATAATATCCTTTGGGTGCTCAAAAATGTTAATTTTGTGAAATAGGTAAATTATAACGATGTAAGCAATTATTTTACATTTCTATTTCATTGTTTCTTCTATCACTTTTTCTTCTATCATTTCATACAGTTAGGACATAATGTCTATGAATGTTATCACCTATTTGCAATTAGAGTCTCACTTATTCCCATTCCTCGTCTTATCAATAGGGACCTGAACATTGAGGCATTGCTACTATGAATGGAGTGAAGATGTATTCTGAATAATCACAGTGTAAGCTGCTAATAGCAAGTTTCTTTCTTATATGATGGAGCAGAACTCTCCAGAAGAATGACAGCTGTAATAGCTATCAGAAAAGCTGTATTACTTGCTGTTAAAATAACCAGGCTAGGTGTGCTCAAATTGGTTGTTTCTTCTTGCATATTCATGTACACTATAATATGAATAATGGCAATATATGGTCGGTCACATATGTGAAGATGCTTCATATATCATGGACATTGTATGTTAGTGTACACCTATTTCAATTAATCTTTGTAAGAAAATCTCCATTTTTTAAAAGCTAGTAAAGCAGAGTGTTTATGAACTGCTTACACTCTTCTATAAATAACTGACTTTTCTTATAAAATTAAAGCTCACTTTTTTCATAAAGTAACTTTACCCTCAGAGATTTCACTTACTCCACTTTCAGGGTTTCTTCATGAAAGGTACATACAAAAATATTTTCTACTTCTCTTCTGTCTTACCAACCTGTGTCTTCCCTCCAGTTTCTTTTTTATAAGAAAGGATCAGAAGGTCTTTTCTGTATTCAGGGTCAAGTAGGCCACTTTCCAGGAAAAGGGACAATTCTGATGCTAAGCACTGAAGCTACATTGCAGTGTTAAATGTCAGGTTAAGAATAGAGGTTAGCAATAAATGGCTACTTAGGGAGTTGAAAATAGCCCAAGATAATTTAGCTGTGGATCTCCAATATGTCAACTCTCCAAAATTACTCATATAAATTTAGTATTCCCTTCCAACATATTATAATTGTCCACTTTTCTGATAGAATGAATGCAATCCTCTATACGCCTCTATGCAGACATCACAATGTCTGTCTGTTTTTAATCATAGAAGACCAAATATTAATAATGCTTAAATGCTTGTTATTCAATTCAAAAATTGGGATATTTTATAGAAACAATAGAAATCTTATTGTTCAAAGTGAATTATTACTTCAACATCAAGAGAAATGTACTTTAGTGGACTGCTCTCCTCAAATGGCTAAAATAGTTGTCTAGAGAAAAGTAGACATGAGGTTGTGGATGACTCACAAATGTCCTTTGTCTTGTCTGAGTCACTAATTAATTATATTCTCCTTTCTGCCCAACTGGGTGGGTGTCCAACACTTATCTAGAATTTAAGAAGCAACATTCACATCACAAGGCTCATTATCTGAGTGAAAAACACCTGCATCAAATCAGCAAAAAGTTAATCTTTTAACAGACCATTACACAAGGAAAATGTAGTCTTTTATTAGTTCTGTATGTCATCACTTTCCTTCTCAAAGAAAAGTGTCATGTGCAGCCGAGAAATATGCAATTCAGCCTGAGATAGTTTATTAGTTGCTCTGTATTTCATTTAAGAGACTGAAGACAAGGTCTTCCTGGTCAAGTTTGGAGAAGGCTTTTGTGATTTAGTCAAATGGTGCTACAAAAACAATGGTGCCAATTTACAGGGATTATCAATTACTGATAGTTAGGCTGAAGTGAGAGACAGAATACTGATTCCAACTCATCCATTGCCTGAAAAAGGCTACAATATAAGGATAAGAATCCTGAGGATTCTAGAGGATTGATTGTCTATACTTAGTAGTTTACTTTGAAATTTTCTGATGAAAAGATAATTAGATACTTTTGTGGATCAATTATAAGATAAGTGTCACAGATTTCTCTCTCCCTATGTGTTGGAATCTCTGTCAAAAATTCTTCCTGACAAGCAGGTCTGGCAGACACAGAGGAGGCATCTTGTCATGCCAGAATTGAGAGTCAGGCTGTGGATGAATGGGGTATAAATGGCTTCCATAGTTAAGTGATTCTACGCATAGTGCAATTACATTAGTGCTCAATTGTGGCTCAGTCCTGAGCTGAAAATCCTATTATATGGTCATACTATGCAGGTTTCCAAAGGAGAATTAGACATAGAAAAAAGATTGAGTGCTGTGAAGGATTAATTTGTAAAAAAAATAAGAAAAATGTATAGATCTGAAGTATAAATGATCTTAATAGAAATGAGTGAATGAGCAGAACACATAGAAACAAAATAAAGTGAAAATTTGGACTGTACTAAGGGAAATGAAATTCATACTAGGGAAGGATAACTCCTTTGAGAAGTTAGTGGCAATTTATAGGAACCCGTTTATTTACTGACTGGTTATTTACCTCTGTGGTAGCTGTTGCTTCATATCACAAGTATTTGATGTCACACACACAACCACACACACACACACACACACACACACACACACACACACACACACAAGCGTTTTGCAAAATACTTCTGAAAACTGAGTTTAAAAGTTGCTGTGATAAAGGTTTACATCTGTTATCTCAGAGTTATCCTTTTGAGTGAGAGTGACAACCAAGTTTTCTTAGACAATTGAGTTCATATCAGAGACTTGATTCAGAGATGTCTTGTTCTCATCCTTACTTCAGCCTCACCATGCTACCAAAAAATAAGCAAAATTCCAGGTTGACTTGTTAATGCTAACCAACAACAAACAGAATCCCTGTCTGGTTTGTCTGAATGCATTATTCAGACTAACAGAAGTATCTAATTCATCTGGAATTTTATCTCAAATACAACAATTGACACAGGTTGTAAGGATTAGTTTCTTAAGAACTCTGAAAACCTGAATCATAATCTACTGTGAAATACAGAACAAAATAAATTATTTGTGTTTGTGTGCTTACAAGGCCCTTTCATAATGCTGATTTTGTGCCCCTTCTTGGATATTTAAAACATGAAAGTGTTCTCTGCTAAGGGATGCATGTTTATTAAACATTAGAAATTGTACAAAGAAAAAGAAGACTGCTATACAGCTCGAAACTATCTAATGGGTCTTTGCCATGTGTTCAATGGTTAAGAAATTGACTTACATAATTTTTTATATTCACAAGCTTAAAAAAGTAGGAAGTTCAATAGATAGACATTTATTTTAGCTGACATATGCATTTGAGATTTTTTCAAATAAACTAATTAAATGTCACTACCTCTCAATGCCTCCATCTTCTGAAGACTTTTACACATGGTAAGTCTGACTGCTATTGCTTAGGATGAAGTTTAAAATGCCTCTGAAATTTGTTTTGAGTATTACATAATCTTATAATTACTTTAGAGCTATTTAAATAGGTTTCATTGCCTTTTAATATAAGGATGTGTCCTACTTATTTCACTACTTCTCATAGTTTGGAGAACTTATGCCTAATTTCTTTAAATATTTTGCTTTCTTTGATTAAGAATAACTGTTTTCTGTTCCTTGGAAATGTTCACCAGATTACAGGTTGTGACACATATTATGCTAGGTAAAATTAAATGTGACTTGGATTAAAAACTTTTCAGGAGAAGATTTTAAGACACACTACTGCTTATCATAATCTTCTTTCTTAGTGTCATAGAGAAATAGCATTCCAACAAGCAGGATAATTGTAAATTAATTGAGATTCACATAGAAATCTACTCTATTAAAAGGTATTACAAATTTTAGTAAAATAAAGGTAAGTTTTTTTCAAGGTATTAGAGAGGTCTATTGTAGAGTTTCCCTAAACCTGATGAAGCTTGAGTTGCTCAAAAATTACTGATGAGATTATTTGAGTTAAATGAGTGTAATTCAATTTCTAGTTCCTGAGCTTTTTATTGTTCACCTTTCTTTAAAAATACAAAAGTTTCCTGGTTGGAGTTTATTTATCTTATTTATTTTTCATATGTGTAATAACGGGACTTTGTCAGGCTGTTTTAACAGTATGAAATTTTATCTAATTTTATAAAGTAACATATGGTAAGATTTTGTATCTCTGTCAGATATTACACATATTGATGTAATGATATCTAAGTATGACAGTGTAGAGATTTAAAAAATTCTAAATAGAAAATATAAATTTTGAATTTTATTTATGCTACACATTTTCTTGATATACAGAAAAAGAACACAAACTCTTGAAACTACTTATGGCTCTCTTAAAGTAATTGTTTTTTTTAGTATAAATCTTTTAAATGATATAAGCTATTCTTCCAATCAAAATCACTTTGAAGAAATGATTAAATTAACTCTTTTTTATCCTAGAAAACATTCCAAGACATACAAGTAAAAATAATTAAATACTGTATTCTATACTCATCCAAACATATACTTATGGGCACACAATATACGAAGTTGAGTTCAGTCTATCAAATGAAGCTTTTTTCATGGTCATTGTCATTTTTCTTACATTACTATTATATGTAAAGACAGACTCTGTTGTTAGTCAATCTCCATTCTACTTTATAAACTGTTAGATGTGTGGTATCATACCTTTCTAATTCTTAAAACTTGAATATTTATAGAAACTACTCATGTAATTGCTATTCTCACAAAACTTGTAAACTAATCCTTTACTTCTTTAAAAAATTGGTGGAAAAACAAATATTTCTCCCATATTAATAAATTTTTCAGAACTAGGCTTTCTAAAGAGTGAGAAAGAAGGCAATATGTGTAACATAGTTGTAATTTATTTACTTAGCAAGCACCTGAGCTCAATTTACATCATGAAACAGAAATAAAGAATGTTTTAGTTTACACTTAAAATATTTAAAAATACTTGTAATTAGTTCACCTGATATAGCATATCAATATGTTTAACATATGCCTATATTTCAAGGTTTTGCATTAGGAAGCTGTAATAAGAAGTAAATATATTGTGAATTAAAATATACTACAGGTTTTCTTAATTTAAGATGGCATTTTAAAAAATCCAGCTCTAGTTATCGCTAAGTAGAATCACCATATAAAGGATTCACTTGAAACTTGGTTATCATTTAGAAACACGATTGCAGTTGAGATTCTGTGTCATTTACTGGACGAATTCATGCCTCTCATAGAATTATATCAATCAATACTAATTGAGGACTCACAGTGTGCATGGTTCTGGATGAGCTATTTTAATTTAAAATGCAGAAATTCATTAAATACCTGTAGAATTTAGCTTAACTTAAAGTAGGTTTTGATAATTAAACTTAATCAGAACAATTTCAACTCTCCTTTTATGAATTTATTTAAACTTAGCTTGGTGATGTATCTATCCATTCATCTAAATGCTATTATTAGTACCTTTATGAATCAGGAATTGTGTTAATACAAAAGAATTTGGCAATGATCTGATCCTAACTTTATTCTTTAAAGACTCAAAAATCTGTTAGAGAATCAATCAAAGGAATAATTATACCAATATGATTAATGAACAAAGTGACAATGGACCAGAGAGGAATCTCATAAAACACTTCTTCACAGATGTATGTATGGCTTACAGGATAGAGTAGCTAGAATAAAATTAAATGTTTTCATTTTTATATCAATAATTAATCTCAAGGGGAAAATTTTGAAAGTGCAGAAAGGCAATTTCAAGAACTGCCAACATATCATTAATTATATTTTTCATCATTGGAAAAATGTTTGCAGATATGCACGTATGTCTATTTGTTCTTCAAATCCACATACACATAGATCAAATGTGTGTGTACATTAATATTTCACATAATACTATTCACACAATTATTTTTCATTTAGTGTTGAATACTCCTTCCATATTTTTAATTTTCTTTCATATTTTAGGGAAATTCTCACTTGGAGTGTTTTTCTGTTGAATTACAACAATGTCATGACAAAAATGTATGAGAGTTTCCTAATCTTATCTCATGACACATTTAGATATTTTAAGATCCTGTTACTGTAATGAACAACATTGTAAGCAAATGAGGCCACCCTTTATTATTTCTAACTGATGGGAGGAATTCTTAGTAGAAGACAAAGTTATAAATCAAGTAAAACTTGCTTTTCCTTTCAAATCTTTTTGATGTAATGATCCTTTCCTGAAAAATTGTACAGTGAACCAGAGATATGTTAAATGAACACAAAACAAAATTAACAAATTATATAAATATTCTCTCTTCAATTGAAAGCTGTACATCTTATCAACATAATTATGTAAAATGATACAGAATTTCAACTTTTGGCTACACTCTTGTGTAGGTGTTCACACAGGCAATTGGATTTGTTTGAACCAAATAGCGTGGAAAATATGAGTCCAAGAAGAAAAATACAAACGTGTTGAAGATTTTGAGGGATAATTGGGAGTCTAATAGAGTGTAATATCAGCATATCCTGTGAGAATGAAGGCCAAGTTTTGTGTGAGGTACACATAATCAGAAATAACTACCATAATTCTATCTAGACTGAAATACTTTGGAGACTTATGTACTTAGGAAGACATCACAAGAGTCAGATTTCATACATTTGCATGTGATGCACAGCAATGTTGCCCTGTGGAGTTCACCTTTTGGGGAGAATGTACTGTTTCCAAAACCCATTTGTGAAACCAACTTCTAATGTTCAAGCATTTGACTCTGCTTGAATAAATTGTGAATACATTGATAACTGGAATACTTAGAACAAGAGGGAGCTTTAGGTTGATATTTACCAGATTGTAAAATCCTACAGTATAAAAAAAACAAGTCATAAATCATCTTCATGATGAAGTAGCCCATACCAGTAGATCTTACACTTAAATTTGCCATGAGTGTATTTCATATGGGCAAACATGTTCAAATCTGAAGGAATGTCTCTGATAAGACTGTCTCAAATATAAAGAAAAAGAATGCCATTATCTTCATGTAGTAACACACTTGAAGTGGTAATTTTGGTTACATATTCATCAGACTCTCTGAAGGGTAGTGAAGTTTATGGCATCTTCAAGTTTACTTTCACAAAATACTGGAATCATCAACAGATATAAAGGTAGGCCAAAATTCTGTTATAATGTTTAATCCTAATATACTTTTAAATGTAATTCTGGCAACTCTGTGCAACGGTAAACTGCTAGATGGCTAGATTTAACTGCAGGTGGGTTTGGAAAAGAGCTAATTTCAGCCCAGGATTAGCTGGATGTGTGAGAAGAACAATTCTCTAGATTGCTGATTTTGATGTTAATAACCCAGATGTTAGTAAAAGCTGCCAGCTGGGAGCACAATGACCAAATTCCCTGCATATGTACTCTAATGATGATGAGTGAGTCATTTGACCACAACTAGCACTCTTGGCTAAACTATTAAGATGGGAACTTCATTGCCTTGGTTTAGACATTCAACAAAAAGGATGCTATTAAAAAAGTCCCTTGTTTGCTATTTTTGTGCATTCAAAATATAAATCTGCTTTAATTTCTTGATTCTTTCACAAGGAATAATGCTGAATTATGCATAGAGACTCTAATTTTAGTTCACTCCTATCAACTGTAGGAAAATTAGGAATGTACACATATCAGTTCTGAATCATTCCCATACCTAGATTACATGAGGAATATTTCAATTAAACATAAACATCCAAGATTTGAAATGACAGCACTTTTTCTTAAAATGTATTTTCTCCTTCAAAAAGCTGTGTGAGCTAAAGAAAAGGTGAAATAAAGCATCAGCAAGTAAACATGAAGGAGAAGCATAGGCGATCAACCTTACATCTTATGTTAGAATTGTTTCCAATTATGTACAAATGAACATTAATGTGAGTTTATCCCAGCAGGTTAAACATTGCTACACAGGTGATTTACTTGCCATTTGTGGAGTCTGGTTACTGTAATTCAATGTATTCAACCTGTGACTTGCGATGACATGACATGTGTCAAAAGATAGCTGTAAATGTGACTTAAAACATTTGGCAGTGGTATCATACCAGTGTTAAATATAGGACTCCCACCTGGCTCTTTCTCTTTTCCATTGTCCGACGCAATGACATTTTTTGCTGTCTTGTCTTATAATGCACTATTATTGTGTTTCCCATTGTGTTGAAAAAATCCATTGTGAAAGTATTTGAAAATAAACTAATATATTTATTCACATTTGAAAATCAAACTAATAGTAATGATTTTACCTATTTTTTATTTCTTTAAATGGTGAACAGGAAGAGTATCAAATTAACTAGAAAACAATTAAACCTCATTAATACTATATGAGTATTTTTTTCTCAATAACCGACCGAAATCCTTACAGCAAACTGTGAGCTAAACGGTAAGCAGATCATCAACTTCTCGAGTCTATTGATTTATGTTGCAAAAAGAATAGAGAAATTTTACAGTCAAGCATGTTCTATAAACTCTTATGTTTGTGCACAGCATGAAAACATCTCAGAGCTTCTTAGATTGATGAAGAGAAATGCCTCATTAAATAACTCTGAGCCCCATGCAGTATGATAAAAACAGCATGGGCCATATTATAAAAAAGTTACTCTTCATTTGGTACAAAGGGAAACACCAGGGCAGTCAGTGAAGAATTTGTGTGGAACCTGAAAATGGTAGAAAATTTCTCACATTAAAATAGATTGAGAAGTTACTTAATGTTCACACAATATTTCATTATTTAAAGCAGTGATTAAACCAGCTTGAAGTAGAGTACAGGATGGCCAACACACTTTTCCTCTTAATTTTAAAGGAAACACCTCTGGTATTTCACTAAAATGTGATGTTACTCTACATTTTTGGTATCAGCAAGATTAAGGACCTCTCCAGTCTATTTTAATTTTATATTTATTATTTATCAGTGTTATATATCCTTTAAGAGACACACGATATTTTCTCATAATTTATTCACAGAAATTGTAATTGTACATTTATGAAATCCAGATAATATTTTATGCCAGACTATTGCATGCATATGTATATACATTTGTATATCTAAGTACACATCTTCATAAGCTCTTTAGATAATCATAAATTTAGACTTTGAACTGACTTTGATATATATACAGACATATGAGATTGCTCTACCAGAAAACAGTGATTAAAGACAAAATACAAGTTTGCAATAATTTACTGTCGATATTGAAGCAAATTATTATTAAATAGAATCTTTAAAATATAAGAATTTCTACCAACAGGAACTTTTGAGTCATCTTACAGAACTAGAATTTGTACAAGAATTACAAAAATGACATCTCATCAAAATTGTTTAATTATAAATGATCTCTCTTACTAGGCAGTGCACATATTCAGGTAATTACTTTAGAATCTTTCCCAGACTTTATTTATAGGTTACATATTTTACATTCTTGAGTTAGAATGTTGAGTTATTTTTAATATCAACAATTCCTTACAATTAGTGCCTCTAAATATATGACCTTTAGTACAACCACAAAATTCTTTATATATTCCTAATTTGATATAGAGAACTCATTATAAAGGGCTATAGTAAAACAAACAAACCAAAAAGAATTTCTTTAACTCCTGAAATCATCGCTAAAACAAATGTATTGAAAATCCATATTTAATAATAAAAGATGTTAAATAATATACTTTACAATATCAAAATTGTCAAGAATATTACAAAAGGACCCCGTCCCTCCTGCTCATAATCCTTGCAATTACTGTAGGTATTACAGAGATTTATCTTGAGTGTCTCTAGGTGAGCTGGATGAGTTTGGTACTAGGAGCCACCTACTAGGGAGTACATATGGCCTTAATTTTCTGAGTCTGGGATACTTCATTTAATATAATTGTTTCTAATGACATCCATTTCCCGGAAATTCCAGTAATTCATCATTTTTGATGGCTGAGTAGTACTCCATTGTATAGATATACCACCTTTTCCTTAAACACTCGTCAACTGTTGGACATTCGGGTTGATTCTATGACTTTGCTATTGTAAACAGTGCTGCTATGAACATGGTCATGCTTCTGCCATCGAGGTGAATTTTTGCTGTATGTGGAGTTATTCCCAGAAGTGGAATAGCAGGGTCATATGGCATTTCAATCTTTAATCTCTTTAAGAATCTCCAGACTGCTCACCAGAGTGGTTGTATGAGCCTGCATTCCCACCAGCAATGTAGGAGAGTTCCCCTCTCTCCACATCCTCTCCAGCATTTGTTGTAGTTTGTATTGTGGATTTTTGCCATCCTGACCGGGGTGAGATGATATCTCAGGGAAGTTTTGATTTACATTTCCCTGATGGCTAAGGAAGTGGAGCATTTTTTAAGATATTTGTTAGACATTTTAATTTCATCCCTGGTAAAGTTTCTTTGAAGTTCCAGGGCCCATTTTTTAATTGGCCCATTGGTTTCCTTAGTGTTTAGTGTTCTAAGTTCTTTGTGCACTTTGGACAGTAGAGCTCTATCAGATATTTGGTTAGTGAAGATTTTCTCCCATTCTGTGGTTTGCCTTTGAGCTTGTGTTACAATCTCTTTATCTGAACAGAAGCTCTTTAATTTCACAAGATCCCAACTGTTGAAAGTTGGTAGCAGTGACTGTGCCATTGGATGTCTGTTTAGGAAATGTTGGCCTAGCCCAATCAGCTCGAGGGAGTTCCCTATCTTTCAACTATGGTTTTTATAGTCTCTGGCCTTATATCAAGGTCCTTGATTCATTTGGAATTGAGCCTTGTATATGATGACAAGTACGGGTCCAGCTTTAATCTTCTGCATGTGGAGATCCACTTTTGCCAGCACCATTTGTTGAAGATGCTGTTCTTTTTCCATTGGATTCTTTGAGTCCCTTTATCAAAGACCAAATGGCTGTAATTTTGTGGGCTTATATCTGGGTCTTCAATCCTTATTCATTGTGTGTCTATTTTGGAGCCAGTACCAGGCTGTTTTTACAACTATGGATTTGTAGTATAGACTAAGGTTTGGTATGGTTATACCGCCAGCAGTGTTTTTGTTGCTCAGGGTTGTCTTTGCTATCCTGGGTCTTTTGTGCCTCCATATGAATTTTGAGATTTTTTGGTCAACTTCTTTGAAGAATTGCTTTGGGATTTTAATTGGTATAGCATTGAATTTGTATATTGCCTTTGGTAGGATGGTCATTTTTACGATGTTGCTTCTGCCAAACTAGGAACATGGGAGGTCTTTCCACCTTCTGGTGTCTTCTGCAATTTCTTAATTTAGGGTTTTAGAGTTTTCATTGTAAAGGTTTTTTACCTCCTTGGTTAGGTTTATACCAAGGTATTTCATTTTTTTAGGGGCTATAGTAAATGGAATTGTTTCTCTCAAGGCTTTTTCACTTCTTTCATTCTGTGCAAATAGGAAGGCCTCTGATTTTTGCACATTTGTTTTGTATCCTGCCACCCTGCTGAACTTCTCAATTAGTTCCAAGAGCTTCCTGGTGGAGTTTTTGGGATCACTTAGGTATAAGATCATGTCATCTGCAAATAGGGATAGCTTGACTTCTTCCTTGCCGATTTGAATCCCTCTTATGTCCCTTTCTTGTCTTATGGCTTCAGCTAAGACTTCAAGTACAATATTGAATAGAAGTGGTGAATAGAGTGGACAGCCTTGTCTAGTTCCTGATCGAAGTGGGAATGCTTCCAATTTTTCCCCATTGAGCATAATCCTTGCTGTAGGCTTGTTGTATACAGCTTTTATTATATTGATAATGATTCCTTCCGTTACTACTGTCTCTTGCATTTTGATAATAAAAGGCTGTTGGATCTTGTCGAAAGCTTTTTCTGCATCTATCGAGAGTATCATGTGGTCTTGGCCTTTGGACTGGTTTACATGATGAATTACATTTATTGATTTGCGTATGTTAAACCAACCTTGTGTGCTAGGGATGAAGCCTACTTGGTCCCCGTGAATGATCTTTTTGATATGTTTTTGAATCCGATTTGCTAAGACTTTGTTGAGAATCTTTGCATCTGTGTTCATCAGAGAGATCGGCCTATAGTTTTCTTTTTTAAGTGAATCTTTATTAGTTTTTGGGATTAAGACGATATTAGCTTCATAGAAGGAATTTGGTAGTGTTCCTTCCTTTGCTATTTGATGGAACAGTTTAAGGAGTATTGGTGTTATTAACTCCTTAAATGTCTGGTAGAACTCTGTGCTGAATCCATCTGGTTCAGGACATTTTTTGGTAGGAAGATTCAAGATTACTTCTTCAATTTCCTTATATGCTATAGGCCTATTTATATAATTCACAACTTCCTGATTCAATTTAGGTAAGTTTTGTTTACTTAGAAATTCATCCATCTCTTTTGTGTTGTCAAACTTCACAGAGTATGTTTTGAAATATGATGATATAATTCTCTGGATTTCTTGGATATCAGTAGTGATAACTCCATGTTCATTTCTAATTTTGTTAATTTGGGTTTTCTCTCTCTTGCTTTTGGTTAAATTAGCTAGGGGTGTATCAATCTTATTGATTTTTTTCAAAGAACTAGCTTTTTGACTGGTTGATTTTTTCTATCGTTTTCTTAATCTCGATTTCAGATATTTCTCCCCTTATTTTGCTAATCTCCTCTCTTCTACTACTTTTGGGATCAGATTGCTCTAGTTTCTCTTAAGCTTTAAACTGCATTGTTAAGTTGTTTATCTCTGATGTTTCCATTTTTTTTGATGTAGGCATTAAGAGCTATGAACTTACCTCTTAGGACAGCTTTCACTGTGTCCCAGAGATTTTGGTAAGTTGTATTTTCATTATCATTCACTTTCATGAAATCTTGAATTTCCTTTTTAATTTCTTCCTGAGTCCAGTTCTCATTCAGCATCATATTGTTAAGTTTCCAGGAGTTAGTGTATTTTCTCTTGTTTGTTGTGTTGAGGATGTCCAGCTTTAGGCCATGGTGGTCTGATAGGGCACAGGTTAGAATTTCAACTTTTTTTTTTTGCAACTAAGATACTAACTAAGTTTATTAAAATACATTGTTACACACAAAACACTCAAGATTTTCTAAGAGCATACTTTCTAAATTGTGCAATTTCAACCTCTTGGTAAAAACAAAACATGTAGTACAATTCTCATTCAAAATAATGTGTCCACTAAAACCTGGCAAGCCAACAATAGTATTGTCAAGCCTACAAGGTGTTACTAAGCACGTACTTGATTTTTAGTTACAAATCTTAAGCTGAAACCTAATTAACATTACTCAAATTCTTTAAACACAGAGACAGAACAATGCAGGAGTTCTCCCACTTGCCAATATGGCACCAAAGAATCCCTCCAAAAATGTAGCCGTGGTAATATGCATTTGTCAGTGTTTGCATCTGAAAACACCTTACAGTGTGACAAGTGAAACATTACTCCCTTTCACTACGTCATCCAAGTGTTCACACTACACATAACTTGATTCTAGCTATAAGCAAACTAATATCACGTCCTTAATGAAAGACCTGCTCTTGACTAGGTAATCTACTTAGGAGTGTTTGAACCTTATGCACAAATTCAGGTATAGTGAATGTGCAGGACCTCACCATATCCCAAGCTGACTACAGTCTTCTGCCTAGGTAGGCTCCTAAGAGGTGATCCAAAGACTCCAAAACTTGGAGTTTCTATAAGCAAGTTGGTTTGTGCTGAAGAGTTAAATGAGCAAAGAACTTAGGTCCCAGACAGAGAAAGCATCCCATGTCCAGTCCCTGGAAAGACAGGACTAAAGTGCTGACTTCACTCTTAAGCAAAGTCAAAGAATGTGAGATTACCCAGGTACGTGATACACCTGTAGTCTGAAGGCATAATGTCTATGTGTTTAAACCAGCTATCGGTCAAAGTGAGACCATCTTAATAATAAACCATTGATACATTTACAGTAGCACAGAACATTTGGAGGAAAAAAGACATTTAATATGAATATGGTTTATGTTTCAAACTTTTAATGTTACACCATGATTGTTCTAGTAACCTGTTTCAGTGTTTACCCAAAAACTGGACTGATAAGACTAACACTATGAAAACACTCTTCCAGGACTTTTTTGGGAGAAGAGGGGTGGGCATTGTGGTAGAGAGACAAGTAACCTGTTTCAGTGTTTACCCAAGAACTGGACTGATAAAATTAACACTATGAAAACACTTCTTCCAGGATTTTTTTTTTGGGAGAAGAGGGGTGGGCATTGTGGTAGAGAGACAGGCAGGGCTGTACAAGAGCAGTACTACTATGTATGCCACACCTCTAACTCCTTAACTTGAGTTTGAGACAAAATCTGACTAATCCCAGGCTTGCTTCAACCTCTGAAGCTGAAACTATAGGTGCACAAAACCACACCCAGTTCCCAAATACAACCTTCCAATGAATTATGTAAACTACAAAATAGAATACTGTCATCATCCCCCTAGTACTTGTTTTATCCAAAAGCAGTAGCTACACTTGGAATGTTGAAAAAAAAAAACACTAGATATGAGTCAGTTATATTTAATCAAAGTGGTCCAAGCAATCCTTTATCACTGCTGGACTTTGAAAACTTACCATCCTGATTCAAAAGCTTAAAGTCACATCAAAATAGAAGTGTATGCATCTTGAGGATTTTGTCTTTTAATCTACATAAACTGTCTGCTGCAGTATACTGACAAAGAATACTGATACAAGTATATTTAAATGTCAACACAGCATTTACTGTAATCACGCAAAGAAAAGGAATAAGGTATTAATACTCAAAACAAGTAATTAGATTTTATTGTAATTTTCTAATTACTGGATTTGGATCATCTTTCAGATACTGTCCCATTTCTGATGCACTATTTCTGTTCAACTGTGGAAGGTTTAACATACATTATATGTTTATATTTGTTTATATTTGTTGTACCTTACACTACAGTTCAGTTCACTATACTTACACTATCATTTTTCTATCTAGCAATTGTCAACCTCTGCTATACAGAATAAGCCCGCCTAATATGTTCAAAGTTTTCTTGTCAGTAAGAAACTATCTTCAACATGAATTCCTTTAGCAGATAGAAAGTATGATATAGTGTGTTTTGTAAGTCATACACATTATCAGATAAACTTTGGTAAACAGACAGGAGACTTCAGAGAAACATATTGAAGTGATTTCATTTAAGAAAGTGATTATGTGTTGATTGAAAAGGAGTATCACCATTAATATCACTGAGATGAGCGTAACTATGACAATGTTTAAGATTTTAAAGAACTCCATGTCTTTCTCATCTCTCTCAGGCCAGGAACATGGCACCCTTCTGGAAGCAATTTTCATTTCAGGAACAACAGCTTTCTTAATCTGTCCGAGTTCTGTTCTGCTCCACTTCTTCCCTCAGCACTTTGCTTAATCGGGGATAGATTTCAACAGGCTGGACCTCGGGAAGTGGTCTTTGCTTCAGCATCTGCACGCGCCGGCGGACGTCGTCGATCTCTTCCAGGAATCTGAGCGGAGACTCATCCTGCATGAGACTGTCAGCGCCATCAGCTCCAGCTGCTGCTCCCTGATCTCCTTCGCTCTCTCCATCCGAGGCGCATTCTCGTCGTTGATCAGGCTGCCCACGTCGCAGAGCGCTGTCAGGAAGAACTTTTTCTTCTGCTCTAATACATCAGAAAGCTCCTTAAAATACTGGAGAAGGACTTCTTTATCACCTTGGAGCATTTTCTCTGAGTAAGACTTCTGTTCCTCCAGCTTGTCAATCAGACGGGTGATGTCCGTCCAGTGCGTGTCACTTAACTGCTTCAGTAGCTTCTGAGGCGTGTCCTTTTCTTTCATATAGGCGCTCTGAAGGTCATCTATCCGGTGGCCACGATGCTGGCCGATAGTAAGGCAGTGGCCACATACTAACTTTTTATCAAGTAGACAGTAAACATTTAAGGGCTGTCTATAATGTTCAGGACAGGTGATAACATCTGGGTGGTCTTCTTGCTGATACTTGTCAATGATCGCTCTTAGTGCGAAATTAACAGGTAAAGAATCAATGCCAGTCGAGGCAATTTCAATAATACTCCTGCAGTTGGGACACTTAAGTGAAATCCGTAAAGGTCTCCATATATAAAAATTCCCAGATGCCTGAAGAACATTTTCCAAACAATTTCTACAAAATGTATGTGAGCATGGTAGCATACGAGGATCTTCGAAAATACTGTAGCAAATGGGATATGTTAACTCCTCCTCTAAATTGTGCATTTCCTAGTTTATCTCCTGACTTGAGATACTTAATGTACTTTATCTTCTCCAACTTTTCCGGATTCCTTTATTGTTATCCGATCGGCAGAGGAGAAGACAGGGCTTCAGCAACCAGCCGGCGATGCTGATCGCACCACAGGCTTTAGGCCATGGTGGTCTGATAGGGCACAGGTTAGAATTTCAACGTTTTTGTATATGTGTAGATTCATTTTGTGGCCCAATATGTGATCTATTTTGGAGAAAGTTCCGTGTGCTGCTGAGAAAAATGTGTATTCTTTGGTGCGTGGATGAAAAGTTTGATAGATATCTGTAAGGTCCATTTCTTTAAGGGTTTAAGTTCCAAAGTGTCTCTGTTAAGCTTTTGACCTGTTGATCTATCCCCAGAAACAAGGAGAGAGGGGACCATGTTACAGCAGAGAAAATAGGCCTCCATCAAGGACTTCAAGAAAATAATGAGACACCTGGTTAAGTTCACAGACTTTTGTTCCTGATCATTTACAACTGAGGAGGTGTGATCTCACCAGAAGAGGAGGGCATATAGTCTGGCAGATAAAAAGTAACCATTTTGTAAATGGGTGATTGACCCCTCCCTCACTGTGGTTTCCTACTTTCATTGCATCTACCTTTGAATATGCTCTTATAACAAGACTCCAGTTTAACAACTTTTTGTCTCTGGCCAGGGGATGACATACAATGCCCATCAGGATGGAGTGAAGGGCATTGCAGGAGCAGCAAAACTGCAAAAGAAAATCAGCAAACCACAATCCAGAACTTCAGAAACTCTATATCGATCACCTAGAACTAGGCCAGCCTAATCTCTCCCCATCCTGAAGCTCAGGGAAATTTGCGGAGGAAAGGGCGGTAAGATTGTAAGTGCACAAGGATGGGAGGAGTAATGATATGCAAGATACTCCACACAAGTTAGGGTCAAAGCAATCATAATTGGACTATTGACCCCACAAAGTCTAGCATTTGCTAAAGGCACCAGGGGATTGACAGCCACAGTAGTGTTCCTATGCTTAAGGGGAACACAGGAAAGGTTCAGGGAAATGCCACAGGGTCCTTGTACATCATTGGAGAGGAGGGCCCAGAGGAGAGCCTGGCATGCACATTAAAGGGTTCTCTGGGGATGGGGGGAGGCACTGGGGGGTGGGGAGGGAAGGGTGAGGGGAGGGGGGGCAGGGGGATGGGGGGGAGGAAGAGGGAGAGAACCGGTGTACCTACCAAGTTTGTATGAGCAGAAATAATAATAAAAAATGTTAAAAAAAGAATATTACAAAAGGAAATTGAAAAATTGAAAAATAATAGAAAAATAATAGAAAAGATACCAGTTGTTCACACAATATCTTCAGAATATACAATGTTAAATAAACACCAAAAATCAGGCTAGAGAGATGGCTCAGGTGTCAAGACTCCATTTCACAAGCAAAAGTTCCTGGGTTTGGAACCCAGGTCCCACATAAAAACAAGGAGAAAACAGCAGCAACCTATACTTCCTGCCCTGGTAGGCCAAGCCCAGGAAATCCAAGAACAAAGCAAAAAGGAGGTAGAGGCAATCCAGGATGATGATTCCTGAAGTCACCCTTGGTCCTTCACAAAGATACACAGTGGTCTCTGATGCACACACACACACACACACACACACACACACACACATTGCATGCACACAAAAATTTTAAAAAAACACCAAAAATCAAGCAAAGTCATAAGAAAAATATGTGCAATTTTTCTTAGCACAATATTTTAAAGTATTATTTAAAAGAAATATACTTTAAAATAATAAAAGTCATATGCAGTAATTTCACAATTAAAACTGTAGCAAATATTGAAAAATTAAAAGTCTTCTTCCTAAGATGAAGAACCAGAAAAGGATGATCTTATTCTGTTTTTATATTCAACATGGTGATGGGATTCCACACTAGTATAAGAAATCTAAATAAAGAAATACTGTCATCCAAATTGGGAAATAAAGAAATACTGTCATCCAATATTTCAGATGACATGTTTGTATAGAGAGATATTAATCATCCTACCATAAACCTGCTGTAAACAAAGATGCAGGACAGAAATCTCCAGGAAACCTCAAGATCATTGTTGTACACTGATACTAAATTATCTAAAAGACTTCAAGAAAATCCCATTTTCAATGGTTTCAGAAATAATAACTGATAATAGTTCTCTCTCTTCCTCCCCTCTCTACTCCCCTTTCTTTCTCCCTTTCTCTTTCTCTCTCTTCTGTGTGTGTATTGTGTGCACATGCTCATGGAGGACAAAAGCTGATGTTGGGTATTTCTTCCTCATTCACTCTTTATTTTATTTTTTTTGAGACAGTCTCTGACTGAACCTGGAGTTTATTAATTCCTATACACAGCCAGGCCAGCAAACCAAGAGATTCTCTTGTCTCTGCCTCTCTAGTTCTGTGATTAGTAACACATACAGATTTATGTAGTTGACAGTGTTTGAACTCTGATCTCAATACTTGTGTGGCATGCAGTTAAGTTACAAAACTATCTTTTCAACTTCTCACAGCAGGTATTTAAAAAGAAAATTAACCTGATTTATGTGCATTTTTGTGAGGCAGCTGTTATGTAGAGGGTTTGGCTTGGAACCAGAAATACAAATGGATTGGAGTTTAAAACAGTACAGATAATACAGCAATATTTGCTTGCTTACTTTTCATCATGCAATGGAATTCGAATGCAATTTATTGGAGTTAATTCCTCTGCTTTTAAAATTAATTTTAGTTAATTATCCTGCATTTTTCTATTACTATAATTTGATATAATTGCATGTTTAATGTAAATAGCTCTAATCACATAATTTGTATGTGTTAATGACATAATTAGATGATGCACAATTACAATTTTAATGATGTCATAAAATGTTTATAAGGCATATCTAAGTATAAACCTGCCTCACAGCAGGGATATGACCCTTGAGGTCAGAGACTATGAAAAAACAAGGGAACATATGTATACTGTGTTTGTCACTTACTTAGCATTCATATTTTCAAATGATATAGAATGAACTGATTTCATAAATTCTTATATTTTCAAAATATTTCTTTGCTTAACTACATTATTTTGTTAAATGAAAAAAGAAATGAGTTGCAAGTTGTTTGCTACTCCTATGAAAATAAAGAAATATTTTTTGTATAAAGGATAAAGTAAGGCACGGGATGTTTTCCAGTATAGGCAATTTATTCTCTCATTCATTTATTTGACATTTATCAGAAATGAAACATATTCTAGAACTTTCTCCCAGGTCTTCTTGACCATAGAATATTATATCTGAATAAAATATATCATCTTCCCTGTCATGAATAATATCTAGTTTGGATAGTAAAAGCAGAGATAGAAGTTAATATCACATACAATGTTGGGTGCTCTATAAGACACAGCAAAGGAGGAAATTATATTAAGGGGTGAATAATGAGTTTGCTTTTAGGAATTTTGGAAGGCTTTGAAGAAGCAAGGATAATTGAACTATATCTTAAAGGCAAATCAGTTTTTCAAATGATAAAAGAGAAAAAAGCCATTTCCATCAGAAGTAGTGATATTGGGGGGGGAATAGTTAGGATCACAAAGCCTGGTGAATCTAAAGTTATATGGAATAAATGATGGTATTCACAATTTAGTGAGGGCTAAGATGCAGAAGACAAATTAAAAGTTTGAAATTTGCATTGCACATAATTAAAGTAATAAAGACATAAATGAATCAATATGTGATCTGAATTTTATTTCATGTTGATGACACTGAGTCTATTATGAGCATGGGTTAGAGGCACAATAGGAGTAACGCCACAATGGCAGAAGATAGAAGGCTTGCACAGAAGTTGAACTAAGACTTTGCTATTGTAAACAGTGCTGCTATGAACATGGTGGTGCTTGTTCTATCGAGGTGAATTTTTGCTGTATGGGGGATTATTCCCAAAAGTGGAATAGCAGGGTCTCATAGCATTTCAATCTTTAACTTTTGTAACAATCACCAGACGGCTCGCCAGAGTAGTTGTATGAGCATGCATTCCCACCAAAAATGTAGGAGAGTTCCCTTCTCGCCACATCCTCTCCAGCATTTGGTCCTTTTGTATTACGGATTTTTGCCATCCTGACCGAAGTGAGATGATATCTCAGGGAGGTTTTGATTTGCATTTCCCTGATGGCTAAGGATGCAGATCATATTTTAAAGATATTTGTTAGACATTTTAATTTCATCCCTGGTAAAGTTTCTTTTAAGTTCCAAGGCACATTTTTAATTGGCCCATTTGTTTCCTTAATGTTTAGGTTTCTAAGTTCCATGTGCACACTAGATAATAGAGCTCTATAAGATATGTGGTTAGTGAATGAAGATTTTCTCTCATTCTGTGGGTTGCCTTTGTGCTTGAGTTACACTCTCTTTATCTGAACACAAGCTCTTTAATTTCATAAGATCCCATCTGTTGAGTGTTGGTTGTAGTGACTGTGTTATTGGATTTCCATTTAAGAACCGTTGGCCCAGTCCAATCAGCTCGAAGGATTTCCCTATTCTTTCAACTAAGGTTTTTATAGTTTCTGGTCTTATATTGAGGTCCTTGATGCATTTGGAATTAAATCTTGCAAATGGTGACAAATATGGGTTGAGTTTTAATCTTCTTCATGTGGACATCCAGTTTTGCCAGTACCATTTGTTGAAGATGCTATTCTTTTTCAATTGGATTTTTTGGACCCCTTTGTCAAAGATCAAATGGCTGTAATTGTGTGGGCTTATGTCTGGGTCTTCAACCTTTATCCATTGAACTGTGTGTTCAGGATTATGGTGGATGAGGAAAATGTGGTACATTTATACAATGGCATACTACTCAGCTGTCAAAAATGATGAATTAATGAAATTTGCCAGGAAATGGATGGAATTAGAAAAAATTATGTTGAGTGAAGTATCCCAGACACAGAAAATTAAGCACCATATGTACTCTCTAGTAGATGGATCCTAGTACCAAACCCACTTAGTGACACACTCAAAGATAAAACTCTGTAATACCTACACTAATTGCAAAGATTATAAGCAGGGAGGGAAGAGGAAGGAGGGCCCCACCGGAAACAGAGAGAGAGGGGATCATGCTACAGCAGAGACAATAGGCCACCATCATGAACTGCAAGTAAATAATGAGACATCTGGTTAAACTCACAGACTTTCCTTTCTGTCACTTGCATCTGATGGGGTATAATCTTACCAGAAAGGGAGGGCATCTGATGGGGTATAATCTTACCAGAAAGGGAGGGCATAGAGTTCGGCAGATAAAAGGTAACCATCCTGCCAATGCGAGACTGACCCTCCTCACCGCGGTCTCCTACTCTTATTTCATCTACCTTTGAATCTACTCTTATAATAAGACTATTTTTTTTTAATTTTATTTATTCAATGTGTGTGTGTGTGTGTGTGTGTGTGTGTGTGTGTGTATGTAGAAGCACAGGCCAATTCGGAACCACCAGGGACGCCTCCACCTCCTCCTTGTTTACTCTGCCCTGGGATTCACAGGCTCCGCCCTACCAGGACCAGAAACGCAGGCCGCCGCCCCCGCTTCTGCCCGACGTCTATATGTGGGGTCTAGGATCCGAACTCAGGACCTTCCGCCTGCTAGGCAGAGGCTTAACCCCTGAGCCACCTCTCCAGGCCCAATAAGACTCTATTTTAACAGCCTTTTATCTCTGGCTATGAGGTGACATCCAACACCCATCAGGATGGAGCCAAGGGTGGTGCAGGAGCAGCAAAACTGAAAAAAAAAAAAAAATATCAACGAACCTTAATTCAGGAAATCACAGACTCTACATCAACTACCTGGAACCAGTCCAGCTTAACCTCTCCCCATCCAAAGTTCAGGGAAATTTGCAGAAGAGGGGACGGTAAGATTGTAAGAGCCTAAAGATGGGGAGGAGCGATGATATGCAAGATACTCCATATAAATTAAGGCTGAAGTAATCATAATAGGAGTTTGCATGACCTGCACAATGATCAACATATCATTGAACTCCCAAAGTCTAGCATAGATCACAAGCACTAGGATCCTTAGAGGCAAGGGATTAACAGCCACAATAGTGCTCCTATACTAAAGGGAAATACAAAAAAGAGCTCTAGGCAATGCCACTGAATCCTTACACATCATCAGAGAGGAGGACCCAAAGGGAAGTTTGACATGCACACTAAAGGATTCTCCAGGAATGGGAGGGCAGGGGAAATGGGAGAAAGGGAGGGAGGGGGAAAGGAAGGGGAAAGGGGAGAGGGAGGGAGAGGGTCTAGGGAGGGAGGGGAATGGGGTACTTACTAACTTTGTACGAGTGGAAGAAATAAAAAAAGTTGAACACAGGTAGAATTGAAGATATGAAATATTTGTAAGTTACAAAGTTATAATAAATTTCAAAAGAGTACTTGCTCAGCATTTAAAATGCCATTGATATGAATACAGACAAATTCTGATTTACTAGGACAATGAATGGAGAACCTTTGAGAGCTGGAGCTGAGAAAGAATCACTGATAGACTTAAGAATAATAATGTCAACATGGTAACAAACAGGGCAGAAAGACATAGATGTACAGGTAATCATAGCTAATTTGCTTCATAGGTTTTCAAGGTTAGCTATAGTTAAAAACACTTGTCCTTGTATATGTTTAAATGGATTATATTTTTATATATTTTTCAATATTTTTGTGTATGCATATGTGAGGTGCATCATCATTATTGCGTGTGTGTGTGTGTGTGTGTGTGTGTGTGTGTGTGTGTGTATTTGAGGTGGATATTGAAAAATCAGCCTCACTATTTCTTTTCCCATCTTTTTCTTTTTAGACTTAGTTCCAAGCTAAATCCAAAGCCGGACTCTCAGACTAATGTGCCTGACTTGCCAGCCTGCTCTGGGGATTCCCGAGCTCCACTTTTCAGGGATGGAAATACAGGTGAGCTGATGCACATATCCAATGTTTTAATTTGGGATTGGGAGATTGAACTGGTATCCTTTTGTTTGCACTGAAAACAGATATCAATATGGAAATATGAAAGTAAACATTAAAAATGTAACTAAACCAAAATGACAAAAATTTCCATTAAACATGAAGACAGAGCACAGTCATGCTAGTGTTTTCACAAATGATACCTTGCTTCATAAATTCTCATTAAAAAGTGTTATTTAAGGTCATTGCAATGACTAGGTTTGAAATGTGACTATGTCACTGGTAATCTGAATTCAGTCCCTTGAGTTGACATAGTGGGAGGAGAGACCCAACCTCTATATGTATGTATTGACATTGAGCACATCTTTGTTCTCTCTCCATTTTTTATCAAATAAATAAATAATATATTTCTAAAGCAATATTTACTTCAGTCCTAGTTGGTTAAAATGAAGGTGAAGTACTATACTTTTATAGCAGCTGCACTATTTTACTCAGAATTTACATAAACAGAGAAAATTCACTCACTAGCCGGATCTTAATTTAGATCTAAAGTCTAGCATAGATCACAAGCACTAGGATCCTTAGAGGCAAGGGATTAACAGCCACAATAGTGCTCCTATACTAAAGGGAAATACAAAAAAGAGCTCTAGGCAATGCCACTGAATCCTTACACATCATCAGAGAGGAGGACCCAAAGGGAAGTTTGACATGCACACTAAAGGATTCTCCAGGAATGGGAGGGCAGGGGAAATGGGAGAAAGGGAGGGAGGGGGAAAGGAAGGGGAAAGGGGAGAGGGAGGGAGAGGGTCTAGGGAGGGAGGGGAATGGGGTACTTACTAACTTTGTACGAGTGGAAGAAATAAAAAAGTTGAACACAGGTAGAATTGAAGATATGAAATATTTGTAAGTTACAAAGTTATAATAAATTTCAAAAGAGTACTTGCTCAGCATTTAAAATGCCATTGATATGAATACAGACAAATTCTGATTTACTAGGACAATGAATGGAGAACCTTTGAGAGCTGGAGCTGAGAAAGAATCACTGATAGACTTAAGAATAATAATGTCAACATGGTAACAAACAGGGCAGAAAGACATAGATGTACAGGTAATCATAGCTAGTTTGCTTCATAGGTTTTCAAGGTTAGCTATAGTTAAAAACACTTGTCCTTGTATATGTTTAAATGGATTATATTTTTATATATTTTTCAATATTTTTGTGTATGCATATGTGAGGTGCATCATCATTATTGCGCACGTGTGTGTGTGTGTGTGTGTGTGTGTGTGTGTGTGTGTATTTGAGGTGGATATTGAAAAATCAGCCTCACTATTTCTTTTCCCATCTTTTTCTTTTTAGACTTAGTTCCAAGCTAAATCCAAAGCCGGACTCTCAGACTAATGTGCCTGACTTGCCAGCCTGCTCTGGGGATTCCCGAGCTCCACTTTTCAGGGATGGAAATACAGGTGAGCTGATGCACATATCCAATGTTTTAATTTGGGATTGGGAGATTGAACTGGTATCCTTTTGTTTGCACTGAAAACAGATATCAATATGGAAATATGAAAGTAAACATTAAAAATGTAACTAAACCAAAATGACAAAAATTTCCATTAAACATGAAGACAGAGCACAGTCATGCTAGTGTTTTCACAAATGATACCTTGCTTCATAAATTCTCATTAAAAAGTGTTATTTAAGGTCATTGCAATGACTAGGTTTGAAATGTGACTATGTCACTGGTGATCTGAATTCAGTCCCTTGAGTTGACATAGTGGGAGGAGAGACCCAACCTCTATATGTATGTATTGACATTGAGCACATCTTTGTTCTCTCTCCATTTTTTATCAAATAAATAAATAATATATTTCTAAAGCAATATTTACTTCAGTCCTAGTTGGTTAAAATGAAGGTGAAGTACTATACTTTTATAGCAGCTGCACTATTTTACTCAGAAATTTACATAAACAGAGAAAATTCACTCACTAGCCGGATCTTAATTTAGATGTTTGCTAAGGGCTGGGAGCTCTTCCAATAGAGTAAGAAAATTGGGAGGCAGCTTTATGTTTATCAACGTTATAGTCTAACCTGAAACAGATTTCAAGAAATCTTTAAATTTGAAAACTTCCTTTTCTATATCTTTCAACCAGAACTTTCTGGCTTTTCCAAACTCACAGGGGCACTCTGGAGATAGTGCATGGATATGCAAATGGAGCTATATGCACAGTGCAGCCCGGAGAGAGTATGGTGGTTAGGAGCAATCCAAGCCTGGAGGAAAATAAGGCTCCTATCATTTCACTCCAGGTCTGATTTGATCATAATAGAAGTCCCAGATATGAGACCATTAATGGAAGTCTTCAAATTGTTCAGCAATCTTGGACTGAAGCTCTATAAAATCATTGGGCTTAGAATTATGCAAACAACAGGAACAAAACTAGAATTAAGAAGAAGATGGGTTTTGGCCAGAAAGGACCTTGCAATGTTGGCACTGGGTAGGAATTGCAATCATGTTGTTGTATCAGTAAAGTTTTTAGACATTCTTGCCCTCTAATCCTCTGAGACGGAAGACTATGTTCATGTTTTCATATTTAATGAGACAAAATTTTTTATTGAATCACCAGTTATTCACTATATATATATTTATATATATATGTATGTATATAGGTATGTATATTTAGTACTGTATAAGAATTTCATAAAAGTAAACATTATCAATTTTTTACTGTTATGTTTTTACTTATCTCTTCCGTTTTGATTCCTTCTAATCATCACTTTTCTAATTTTATTACTATTTTATCCTTTCATAAATTATATATATTCATTTTTATTTAAATTCATATATTTAAAGCTTGTCCCTATTTATTCTTTTCTTCCACCCTTACAACTATCAAGTTTGTAGTTCCCTCTTTGAATTTGAATATTGAATAGAAATTTTTAAAAAATAAATTTAAAGTCAAAAGTAGCAGAGGAAAAAGTGATAGATATGGAAAATACAAGAAATCTGAAATGTTTTAATGGTTTAAAAAAATAAAATCAATAACTGAATTCTGAACTAAAATGTGCAAATAGAACTCAAACTCCCTTTCCTATTATTGGCTTTATTCATGAAAAAAATCCAGTCTGTTATTGTCTTTATTCATGAAATAATACAGTCTGTTTTAGGAAAACCAAGCCATAATAATATGACATATTTTCCAGTAAAATGGAAAAAAAATTGAGAAGGATGAAAGTCATTGATTGATACATGTAAATGACATAAGATATTCAAGGAAATTTCAGATAAACTTTTAAAACAATATTAGGGGAAAATTGTGGATTAAAAAGGCAGAAAGTGAAAAAAAATGCTTCCAACTCAGAGCACACAGAGAAGAAACTCATAAATCAGTAGATTCTGAAACATAAGACACGTGTCTCTGGTGGTGCTTACGATTGAAATCAGGACTTTAAGTCACAGATAGGACAAAGGGATTTAAAATATAATATAATGACTTCCTGTCAGATACTGACTAACACTAGCAGCTACAGTGTTCAAGGGAAGCTATTATGATTTTCCTATGTTTTTGACCTTTGTTTGGAGAGTTTGATCAGGTTTTAAGACCCTATGTCACAAGCAGATGGTTCTAAGTTCTGATCCCAGGTCCCAAGTAAAAGCACCAAGCAGAAACAGCTGGTGCCTGCACTTTCAATCCTGGTAAGCTGGGTCTGAGAAATTCCAGAGCAAAACAAGAAGGAGATAGAAAACAATCCAGGATGATTCTTAAGTCATCCTCGGCCCATCACAGGGATCCACAGTACCTTCTGACAGACAGACAGACAGACAGACAGACAGACAGACACACACGCACACACACACACACACACACACACACATACACAGTTGAAAATTTTAAAAACAACAATAAATAAATAAGCAGATATGAGGCACATTCTTATATAATGTTAAGTGTTTGGGAGAATTAAGTTAGGATTTGTATTTGCAGGGAAAAAATGGGTGGAAAAGGATCAAGTTGTATCATTTAGAAGAAAATATAGCTACAAAAATTATAATATTAAAGTGACAAATATATCCAGAAAAGGATAGAAAAATATGACAATAACATTCATAAAGATTTCATAAAGAAATATAATTGAATTAAAATTAAACTAACCAGTATGAAATATCTCTCCATTTAGAGATATTTATTTAAAAATGCTGAAACAAATGTAAAGAAAAACATGATTCCCCTAAAAAATGATTTTACTGAGTAAGAGAAGAAAAGAGAACCTTTTGTTTTGGGGGGCATTCAATTTGTCCTTTATCACAACATTTTATAGCATAACCACTGCCCAAAATATCAAAAACAGAATGAATGTAATATGAGCTAGCAGTTCTACATCTGGGTATATACACAAAATAATTGAAAGCACTTCCTCTTAGAACACCATAATAAGACAGCAGAACTAGATGGGCTAAACAATAGAACCCTACTATTAATAGTTCTTAAAATCTGGAAGCCCAAGACTAAATTTTGGTTTTGAAATTATCCTACTTCTTCCCTGTCTCTGTCATCTGAGGACCTTTCTGTTTAGGAAAGGAAATATCTATTTCTTTTATTTACAAGACCACCAATCTTAATACTTAGCACCTATCTTATAGAGTTATTTACCCTCGAAGCCTTATTTCTGTTTACACTGGCACCTATGATAATCATATTCATAAATTCAATAAAGAAAGATGTAAAACAGTTGTTACATGGATGGACATTTACACTGCCTTAAAAAGGATTTTATGTTATTTTATTTCACTGCAAAATATGAAAGATGTCTGCTTGTTGCTAATAAATTCATGACCAAACAATTTAAGGAAATAAAGGTAGTTTTATTCTTGTGTACTATAGTCTCCATTACAGTTCATAGTTAGGTTTGACCAAAGAGTTTATACTAACATGCCACATTATATACATGGGATTTGTAAGAGAGTTTCCACAGGTAACTCAGAGAGGGGCAAATATGCTAGAATAGGCAAAAGTAGTGAGCCAGCTCTGTCTGTCTTATTTACCAGCCCAGGAAATAGTCCTATTCACAATACACACTCTTTACAGATGTGATTAGAGTTCAGCCTTTAGCTGTGAAGTTGACACCCTTGTTGCAGTAATTCTTTCTGTTTCTATGAGGTAACACTCAGATTCAGTATCAAGCAACTTATGGGAGAAGGGGAGATTTATTTCGCTCATGATTCCAGAAAAGAGATACATTTTGGTAGGACAGGCATGACCAGTAGCAGGAACTGGAGGAGGCTTAGGCCACGTCCATTATGAAGTCTGAGAAAGAGCAAATAGCAGATTTACCACTCTTAACAAGCGTTCTGCTGTAGGAAGCATATAACGAGCTGCAAGGCTTGCCCCCTATAACATACCTTCATCCAGTAAGTTTCCACTTCTAAAAGTTGCTTCATCTTCCCAAACATCAACTAAAGATTCAAACACATGAGCCTGTGGGGGACAACTAATATCTACATCATGACACTCCACCCCTGATTCCTCCACCTCCCGTCATAGGCTCATGTTCACCTCATCATGGAAATCACACTTGGTTCAATAGACTATATCAGCAGTGCCAACATGTTCCAAAAGCCCAAAGTACAAAACCTCCTGGAAAATCAAAAGACGAGTTATGTACTTCCCACATTAAACGACTCAGAGTGAATAGTCCCATTCCAAAAAGCAGGAATTGGGGTATTTCACAACAAAACTGAAAACCAGCAAGACAAATTCCTAATCCTGCAGCTCCAAGAACCAATTGTTGAAATCATCTCAGTTCCAAATGACTTCGGTTCTAACCCTGCAGCACAGCTGCTCACAGAATACGTCATTATCTTGGGCTGGTTCCTCCCACAGTGCATAACTCTCCTCGGCAAATGCCCAATATTGGCTGTGCAGCAGTTTGTCCAACCCAAGATCCAAAGTTGATGAAGCTGTGTCATTCCTGGTCCTCTGCAGATTTCTAATCCTATCACACACTCTGGATCCAGACATTTTGTGAAACCCTGGAGGTGGGTTTCCACATCCTTCTCACATTTGCAAGCTTAGTACCTCTAAAACCAAGATAATGTAATGCTGCTGCCAAGTTTTGCCATAATCTTGGTTTGGAGACTGGCCCCTTGTTTCACAGCTGGTTCAGCTTCTTGGTTCTGACACTGGGGAAAATCACCCTGGGCATTTGATTTCTTTTGGAACTCTAGCATTCATTTCTTTAATTCCGAAATTATTTGCAGTCTTCTGGATGGGAGCCTTCCCTGAGTAACTTGTCCTCATGGTGCCACCTCTTCCATTAGCCTAATAAATAGCAGGCTTTGATACACTAAGAGAACTGATCTCTTTAACAATAGCTTATATTTTGGCTTCTGCATTCTCTTTAAATTGCCCTGGCATTTTTATCATCAAACCTCCCCCTGTTCATCTCTTTCTGCTTGATTCCTTGCTTTTTCTGTCATAAATGTGAAATACTCCATTTATCCCTAATACAGCCCCCAAAAGAGTCTTTGTTTCCCTCTACACCATCACATAGTTCCCAACACAGTCTCTGTTCCCCATCTAGGCCAGCTGATATTCCATTCTCTGTATCTCTTAACATTGCTCGCTACCAAACTTTTACTAGAATGGTCCTTTAAATCCAGTCTCTGAGTCGCAAAGCCTTTCCCAACACATGATCCAAAGTTTCAGAATTGTTTCAACATACAATTCCAAAGGCACAACAGTGATATCATAGCATTGACCATATTTTTTACTTCTTAGTACCAAGTTTCTCAGCTTTGTAGCAACAATGCACTTTCTAGTACCAGATCTTCTTAGTCTCACAGTAACATTCCAGTCTTCCCACAATTTCTATTGCAGTTACTCTTTCTGGTGATGTAAGACAACACTTAGACTCAAGTAAATTAAAGGAGAAAAGAGATTTATTTGGCTTATAGTTCCAGAAGGGAACTGTATGGTAGGAAAATCATGAAAGATGGCAGAAGTTTTTGGAGGCTTATGGATGTCAAGAGAACAAGATGTAGACTGCCAGAGTATATTGCTAGGGGAAACAGGGCGGGCCTAGCCAATTTTAAGACCTATCCCCTGTGATATCACATATTCCAACAAAGCTTCACCACCCAATATGCGATGACCTTCAAAAACACCAGGATTGGGGCTAGAGAGGTGGCTCAGGGGTTAAGCCTCTGCCTTGCAGGTGGAAGGTCCTGAGTTCGGATCCTAGAGTCCATGTATAGACGCCGGGCAGAAGCGGGGGCTGCCTGCGTTTCTGGTTCTGGTAGGGCGGAGCCTGTGAATCCCAGGGCAGAGTAAACAAGGAGGAGGTGGAGGTGTCCATGGAGGTTCCCTAATTCGTCCGTGGTTTTACACACACACACATACACACACACAATTGAATAAAAAAAATTCAAAAACACCAGCATTAAGTGAAAATTCAGATGCATGAGCTTGTGAGGGACATCTCATATTCAAACCTTGATATGCATATATCTATCTAGTATGATATGTAAATGTTACAAAGATTATCTCTGTTTGTTGTTGAAAACTAGGAAAATGGGATAAACCTAAGGAGATTTGTGAAATGTCCTAAATTCTTTAAAGGACAGGCCTGCATATCATATGTGGAATAACTTTTGTAAGAAAGATACTTTCATCTAATACATAATTTAATAAAATTATATTAATGCTCATGCTAATTATTATCAACATGCTTCTTTGAAAACTTGCATTCCATTCATCTCCTGCATTTTTCACTAGATCTCCACCCAGACTTTGTGTTTTTATATTTTTGACTCAAGTATAGGCAGGAGAATTTAATTAGAACAACCTTGGTTTTATGCAATGGTCATTCTTTTCCCAAATGTGCTCAGTTCTCATGGTAACACAATTACCATGGTGGGCTCCTTTATACCCTATCTGGCTAAGGTTGGATCCATCTATTGTTAGTGATTGGCTCCAGAATGGGCTCAAAACACACTTTCAGCAGGAAAAATAAAGTCTGTAAAGAGATCACTGAGGAAGGTTTTCCATTATACAAAAGGAAAAAAATAGTAATTTCTATTCTGTCTTTGATTGCTGGTTTGTAAATATGTGATTTCGATAGTTGAGATGAACATGATGCTGCAATATTTGAGAACTGCTGAGTTGAGATGATGAAGGAACCCAGGGCAGGTTGGCATTGCTTCCTCAGCACATGCAGCTTCCTCATTTGTGGGAAAGTAATTTTTCCTATGGCATTTTTATTTGAACAGAGTCAATACAAATCAGAATGTGTCTTAACCAATGTATTTCATATCTCTCTCACTTTTCATATATTTGCTTTTTAAAAAATTGTTTATTTTTATTTATATCTGGTGTGAACATTTATGAATGTATGTTTTCTATGTGGGTGAAAGCATGCATTGCAGGTGTTCATGCATTTGAGTGTTCTTGTCCAAGAGAAATAGGGAGTGAATCATCCATGATCAATTTTCTACCTATTTTGAAGCTGAGTCTCTAAACCCAGAGATCAAAAGTGGGGTTGGTATGATTAAGAACCTTCTCTAGGGATTCCTTGTCTCCAACTTTTAGGGCTGGAATTGCAGTCTGAAATCATGTCCACCCAGCATTCTTAAGAGATATCTGGGGATCTGAACTTAGTCCTTTTGCTTTCAAGTATAGTCTTCTCCTGAGACCTTATGTACATAATTGAGGCCTTATCTCTAAACCATGAGATATTTTGCTGAGATATAATGCATGATTTTTACTTGAGTGGTTAAAGCATAAGTGTACATAATTAATCTACACTATTTACTTTAAAATAAGAATTAATATTTGATTAATTTTTCAACGGTAAAGCGTGAACCAATGCCAACTCATTATTCTATCTTCCCATTGTGTTATTATCCTATTTTTTAAATAGTGTATGTTCTTTTGGGAAGTTGCCAAATATTTTATTGTCAGACTAGACTAGAAATAAATACATATGAATATATTTCTAATTTATAAATAAAAATATTTTCTTAAAATCCTTCATTCCAACTCAAAAAAGATGTTTTCTGAAATGAAAATTGCAGTTTATCTGTTGATTTTTTCTTTCTTCTTTATCACATGCCAAAACAGATCTAATATTTCCTTTAAAATATGTATGTCCACTTGAGTGGAAAGAATGAAGATATATTATACATGCTGAAATCTGTTCTCTTCAGTGATAAATGCTATTCAGATGGAGATAAGTTATTACTCTTTAATAAAGTGAGATGGATTCTTAATCATTAATAAAATTTGACAGGTATCTCATAACACCGGACATTTTCACAATTCCTCCCACCCCTTGACTTTGGTAAACTCATCTGGAAATGTAACTTCTTGCTTATAATATGAAAATCTGTATGCTGCAGAACTGTAAAATTGTAAGAATACTCTAATTACTACAGAATAAATAAGATTTATAGGGAAAATATAAATTGCGGATTGATATTGGTGCTTGAACATAATCAGGAAGGAAAAACAATCACACGACAGATGATGGGAAATAACATGACATACTAGTTCTGAAATTATAATGAAGTGACTTGTGAGGGGATCTGGTAGTAAGAACGTTCTTTGGTCATTTAAAAAGGCAACTATTAGTTATAAACAGAACTTGATTCATTTTTTCTTCTTTTTTATTAAGAATATTTTTTTAAAAAGAAAATGAATTTCTGTCATTGTCCCCTATCCCTTCCCCTTCAGCTACCTTCCCTTTCTTCATGCATCTGTCCCTGTTGCCCCCAACTCCTGGTCCCTTCCAAATGTGTGGACTACAGGGCTCCCTTCCGGACACCTGTACTAATGAGTCACCAGGTCTTTGTGGTAGTAAAATTGGACATTCTGTAGGTAAACCCCCAAGTGGAAAAGATCCGCTTTCCTTCTGCAGCACATACCCCTAGGATTCCCGTTTAGTGTAGCTATTTCTCCTGTGATATTCTTGCTTGAATCCCATTAATTTGTCTTGGTTTTTAACAATTTTTGGAACTTCCAAAGTGGATTTTCAAAGTAGTTGTACAAGTATACCTTCCCACCATCAGTGTATAAGGGCTCCCTTCTCCTCACTTCCTGGCCAGTATGTGTTACTGTTTGTGTTTTGGATTTTAGTCATTCTGTGGTAAGATGATGTCTCAGGGTAGTTTTAATTTTCATTTCTCTAATGGCTAGGAAAGTAGAACATTTTAAGATTTAGGCATTTGGATTTCATTCTAAAATTTGTTTTTTCTTCTTTTTTCTTCTTTTCATTTCTTTTTATTTCTAAGGCCCATTTTTTATTTTTTTGGATATTTAACTTTTTGGGGTGTTTTGCATACTTTAGATATTAGTCCTCTATCAGATATGCAATTAAGAAAGGTTTTCTCCCAATCCCTGAGACATCTTTTGACTCACTTGACAATATCTTTTTTTTTCTCCCACATTTTAGTTTTTTTTCCCAGTCATACAAGCTCAATAAGTACCCCCATCCTCTTGCTGTCTCCACCCCTCCCCAGTCTCCCCTTGCACTCTCTCCCCCTTTTCCCTTCCTTTGACACCTCTCCCTCCCTCCCCTTCTCTCAGTGCCTCTCCTTCCTCCTCCCATCTCCTGGAGCATCCTTTTATGTAAATGCCAAACCTCCTCTGAGTCCTCCACCCTAGTGAGGGGTAAGGACTCAGTGGCATAGCCTAAATTCTTGGGCTCCGTGTTAGTATGGAAACTCTTTGTGACTGTTAATCCTTTGCCTCTAAGGATCCCACTGCTAGTGTTAGACTTTGGGGGGTTGTCCACATGTCAGCCATTGTGAGGTCATGCAAAGTCCAATTATGACTACTGCAGTCCTAACTTGTGTGGATTATATTGCATATTGTTGGTCCTCCCTATCTTTAGGCTCTTACAATCTTCCCACCCACTCTTCCCCAATGTCTTTTGGTAAACAAAACCTTTTTAATTTCATAAAATGCTACATTGTTGAGTGTTGATTCTATTTCCTGTGCATTTGTATTACTATTCAGAAAAGCCTGACTTAAGCTAATCACTTCAAATGTACTCCTTATTTTTTATTTCCACAGTTTTATAGTCTGTGGTCTAACATTGAGATCTTTGTTCCACTTCGAGTAAATCATTTACTACTTTTGGAATAATTTGAGGATTAGAGATGCTAACTTTTCTTTAAATGTGATCCTGGGCTTGTTTTGGTTGGGACATTTGTAATTATATCTTAATTTTGACACTTGTTATTGTAATGTTTAGATAATTTGTTTCTTCTTGATTCAATTTTGATAGTTTGCATGTGTTTATAAATTCATCCATTTCATTTGGGTTGTCAAATTTGGTGGAATATAATTTTTGTAGTATGCTCTTATGATTCTTTTAATTTCTTTGGCATTGGTTGCAATAGTTCCATTTTATCTCTGATTTTATTAATTTGTATTTTCTCGATTTTTGATTTTGGTTAACTTGGCTAAGGGTTTATCAATCTTGTTTCACTTTAAAGAAGTATCTTTTGCTTTGATTAATTCTTTGAATTGTCTTCTTTGTCTTAATTTCATTTTATTTCCCATGATCGCCAACCATTTACTGGTTCTGGGTTTTGTATGTTCTTCTCTAAGAATTTAAGGTATGTTATTAAGCTATTTACTTGTAATGTTTCCAGATTTTTCACATACGCATTGAGAGTTATAAATTTTCCTCTTAAGACTGCTTTCATCATGTCCTACAGATTTAGCTATGTTGTATTTTTATTATCATTAATTTCTGAGAATTTTGAATTTCCTCTTGATTTTAGCCTGGATCCATTCCTCGTTCAGTAGCATGTTGGTAAGTTTCCAAGCATTTGTATAGTTTCTGTCGTTTACCTTGATATGTGGCCTAGTATGTGGTCTATTCTAGAGAAAATTCTATGGGTTGCTGAAAAGAATAGAAAATTTGGTAGCTGTTGGTAAGGTCCATTTGGCTTATGGTTTGTTTGATTTCCAGTATGTCTTTATTCAGTTTTTGACCTGTTATTGGTGAGAACAAGGTGTTGAAATCCCATACTGTTAGCATTTTGGGTTGATTTGATGTTTTATGTAATATTTGTTTAACAAATGTAGGTGTGCCTATGTTTTGTGTGTATATGTTTAGATCATGAAATCTTCTTGATGGATTGTCCCTGTGATGGGTATCTAGTAACCATCTGTCTCTGATGTTCTCTTTTGGTATAAAGTCTATTTTGTGTGATATTAGGATGATTACTTCTAGTTCCATTTGCTTGTAGTTCACTTGACAGCTTTTCACCCCAAGAGTGTGTATATCTTTCATGGTGACATTGATTCATTTTTGGAGGTACTTTTTAGTATCGTTCAATTTATCCTTCTGTAGTTAATATTTTAACCACAAAGAAAATTTAAAAAAATGAGATAGTTAGGCCTAGTAGAACACCCCTGTAGTCACAGTATATTTTAGACTAAAATATAAGGATAACAGAGGCCAATTTAAATACAGGGAAAGGTCCTTTCCCCCATGCAAAATATAAGCAAAAACTACAGAGAATTATGCTCTTTTTAGTAAAATAATATTAAATTGCATATATGTTCTATGTTGCAAAAGAACATTTCTTTCAGCCTACTTTAATGTTTGTTTAAATAATGATGCGATTTTAAAAGCAGCTTAAGGAATTAACCTCTCTCTATATATATATGTGTGTGTGTGTGTGTGTGTGTGTGTGCTTTGATCTTGTTTCTTTTACTCTAAGTTATGAAAATGATTTAAATCACCAGTTGAAGTTTTTTTGAAATATGTACAAAATGTGTCTTCACAAACACATTTTTCCTGACAAATATTAAATATAACAAAATAATAAACTTTTAAATTACAAATTTTTAATGCCATGAGTTCATCTCTTTGTTGCTCAGTTTGAACCTCTGATGACAAATTGTGGTTGTTAAATGTTGATAGAGTAGTTGTTAAATATAACTGTTGTTGACAGATTTTATCAGCTATTTTCTACGATATCACTTTCCATATACTTGGAAGCATCAAGTTAAATATTCTCTACTGTTAATCTTAAGAAACCTTTGTAATATCAGTTTCCTAAGAAGAAACAGAAGTAAAGCTATTTGCAGAATGAACTAAAATATTCTTAGTTTGTTAAAATATCAATTTGTGTGTACAATGGGAGTATTATCCCAAATAAAATTTCCAGGATATTCACTTCAAAGGCTTAAATAGTTTTATTAATAGTGTTTCCTTAGCAGGAGACAATATGAGTTTGCTGTGTACAAGTCTCACACACTACAAATAAATATTTAGTGTTTGTAAATCCTTATAACACATGAAACAAAATTATATTTTCTAGATATTCACCATATCTATTCTTTTTTCATATTTATTATATTTATTTTCCCCAATCATACAAGTTTAATAGGTACCCTGTCCCCTTCCTCCCTCTACCCTTCCCCAGTCTCCTCCTCTTTTTCCCTTCCTTTTACCCTCTATCCTCCCCTTCTCCCAGTGTCTCCCCTTCTCCCTTCCCATTCCCTGGAACATCCTTTTGTGTGAATGCCAAACTTCCCTCTGAGTCCTCCACTCTAGTGCGGTGTACAGACTCATTCTTGGGATCCCCTTTAGTATGGGAACACTATTATGACTGTCTATCCCTTGCTTTTAAGGATCCTAGTTCCTGTGATAAATTCTAGACTTTGGGGGGTCATTGACATGTCAGTCATTGTGCAAGTCATGCAAAGTCCAAATATGGCTACTGCAACCCTAACTTGTGTGGAGTTCTTGCATATCATCAGTCCTCCCCATCTTTAGGCTCTACAATATTGTCACCCTCTCTTCCACAAGTTTCCCTGAGCTTTAGGATGGGGAGAGATTTGGCTGGACTGGTTCCAGGTGAATAATGTAGGTTCTCTAGTATTCTGAATTGCGATTTGTTGTTGTTTTCAGTTTTGCTGTTCCTGTGTCATCCTTGGTTCCACCCACCATATCTATTCTTGATGCCTATTTGGCAAACTACCCTAGTGAGGATTTCATACGACATTTTAAACAGGGTTTTATGGTCCAAACTATTCAGTTGATTCATCCATCTAGTGGACCTCATCAGTTTCAGTTATCAACAAAACAGACACAAGTACACATGATCATTTTCGAAGTTGGGAGAGTTAATTTTGAAGGAAGAGATGGATATACACATACATATATATATATATTTAAATTCACAGTCATATATTTTTTCATCCTATTTTAACCATCCTTCATTTTCTTAAATAATTACAATGTGCAAATACTATCCTGTACATATTGTTTTTATAATTAGACGTACTTATAAAGACAATGAAACATGCAATAATTTCTGCTAAGTTAGAAAGAATTCTTATAACAAAACAAATATTTTTATGTTTCATTTATATGCTATGTTATAAGATACAACAGTTCAAAGAGTCAGTTTTTAATGCTTACATTTACAATAACAAAGCTAATCATAAAGACAATTGTCTTTGCATTGTTGGAAAATATTAGATACAACTTCATAGAAAACTGGCCCTCCTGTTGGTATGCAAATATTTACTTAGCAGGAAATATTGCCCTATTATAATCATCATAAAATATTAATGACCTGATAACAGAATGCTTCATAGAATGGGATCTATAATTTCAGATTCGGAGAAGACATTATAATGATTTAATTTTTGCTATTGGAATGACAAGAAATAAGGATTCCAGAAGCATAAAATAGTATGCCAAACTATTCACATGCTAGAGTAGGAGATGCATCATGTATAGTTAACAAAGTGGTCTGTATTCCTTTTACTGTGATCATCTTTTCCCTGGCTGACCTATTCTTGTTCCTCTTTCTTGCTTGAAAATACTTCAGCCAAAACTCCCATGGAGAAACCAGTGTGACTTTATAATTTCAGGTAAGTTATTTTTTAGAAAAACTTAAATTTTTCTTAATACCATTTTAAGATAAGCACTCCATATATAAATGCTTCAAGTTTTACCTCCATATGTATTTTGAAATTTGTCTTTACCATCATACAATGTTTCCTTGTCAAAAATTTCTCACCCACTAGGTTTCACTTAAAGTAGTTTAATACCTAATTTGGGTTTTAATATGAGGGATAGAATCACCATGGTAGGAAATGCACAGCAGTGCTTGGTACTGTAACATTTAAAGTTTTAAATCTGGAATTGGAATGAAAGCATGGGCTGCCAAAGATCAAGTGATAAACTCCAAGAAGGACAAAATGTGATTATACTACCACCCAAAGCCTAATGCTTTGAGGTGGATAAGTCTGTCCAACCTGTAAGAACAGCTTTGCTCAGTGATGCTGAGAGAAGCAAGCTGAGATTTGCTAGGGGTCTGTGGAAGTAGCCATGGCTCAGTAGTACTAATCCAAGGAGAAATGATTAGGCAGCCTGCCCTGGCAGTGGTTAAGAGTCACAGGATTGTAGCTAAAGATAAGCAAAGGGAGGGTTTTTAAGGAGCGGAGCCAGAGAGGTTGTATGCAGGTATCTAGGCAGCAAGATAAGTTACGTTTCAAGCTGTATATGCTGGAATAAATAAAATAAAGAAATTTTTAGGAAAACTAGATTTTTTTCTAATATCTTAAGAGCAGAATAGCTGACCTTCTGGGATCTAAAAAAATTAAGCAATGGGAATGAACACCATTTTTACGGAAAATGTTGATTTTATGTCATTTTCATACATGTGTATCACTATTCTTTATTCATATTTGTCCCCTAGTGCCCTCCTTTGTTGCTTCCACTTCTCACTGTTCCTTTTCTTCTCTACAATAGTCCTCAGATGTATAGTTGGAAGCAATTTCCTACCATTTTGTTTGATGTTTCTTCACTATGTTGATGTTTTTCTCCATACCATTTGTCATTTTTTGTATTATTTTCTTAAAGTCCTTGTGTGTGCCTATATCTCAAAGTAGAATGTTTATTCATAGAGTCTCAGAAGAGTGTCATCAGAAAGGAATTAGAGCTCTGTACCAGCAGGCCTGTTCTTTTGTCATTTATCTTGTTTTACTGTATTCATTTCTGTTGAGGAATAGCCACTTGCTGACGTCTGAAAGTATAAATTCATTTTTTTTACTACGTGGAAATTCTGAAATAAAATTTCTGTAGGGAAATTCAATCATGAATGCCTCAATTCTAAAAACAGATATTGATAGACCATACTGATAGGTGAAGTGCCTGAAGCCATTCACCTGGAAATGACAGTCTTCACTGTAATGCTCAATGGAAAACAATAACAAAATAATAATAAAAATCTTCATCATGAAATGTTCATATTTAATGAGATCTAATGTGAATGATTTTTACTACAATTTTTCTATCATCTATCTATCTATCTGTCTGTCTGTCTGTCTGTCTATCTATCTACCTATCTATCATCTATCTCCACCTAATGTCATTTCTTTTAAATCAAAGGCCCTAATTGCCAATTTTCTGCAAGCTAGATTATTAGAACTTCTGTTCTAATTTGTCGATCTGTAGCCATTAAACTTCCTAAATAGTCAGATCTTCCATAATCTTAAATGTTATCTTTTATCTCATGGGTGAAACTTCAATCTGTAATATGGTTTTTCTTTCCTTGATTTCTCACTCTTATTTTCTTTTTAACCCTATTCTGATGTTAAAGGTCATTGGACATCGCATCCCTTTCTTGGTGACTAAAGTTGGTAGATGATTTTTTTTTTTTTTTTTTTTACAAAATAAGGTATCTTAGCATGGGTCAGTAAAATCAGTTTGAGCTCCAAATGGCACATTTTGCATATTTTTAAAAAAATTTTTATTATTTATTCAATTGTGTGCATGTATATGTGTGTGTGCGTGTATGTGTGTGGAGAACCACGGACGAATTTGGGAACCATCATGGACTGCCTCCTCCTTGTTTACACTGCCCCGGGATTCACAGGCTCTGCCCTACCAGGAACAGAAACTCAGGCCTTCCTCGCTTCTGCCTGGCGTTTATACGTGAGGTCTAGGATCAGAACTCAGGACCTTCCGCCTGCAAGGCAGAGTCTTAACCCCTGAGCCACCTTTCCAGTCCCACATTTTGCGTATTTTATCTTTACATATTTATATATACTTTTTTTCTTTTTGTCTGCATGTATTTTTGAACGTACTTGACAACTATTACATTGAGAATCACAGTTAGGAATTCCACTAAAATACAATGCTTCACTTTCCTAACACTTTCTTACCACTTAGAAGCTTTTGAAATGTGAATGAGATATATAACTGTGACAATATCAAATCATGTCTATTTGAACTTGAACAATGTTTGCATCTAGAAAGCTTGCCTGTTACTTTCACTTTGCTTTGAGATTTTTGAACAGTTACAACTTTTAACGTCAATAGATCAAATTTTGTGTTTGGATATTGCTGAAAGAAGCAAAACCATACATTAAAATATAGTTAGGGTGTTGCAGATTTCATTCCTACTTTGCAGAGGACCCAGAGATGGAAAAGAAGAGTGATTCTGTGAATCTGAGACCTACTAATGGCACTAGATACCATCCAACATCTCTAGACCTTGAAGTGTAATAAAATGTCAGCTGATGGGAGAAGTGAATTGTCAGCATGACAAGAGTGGGATGCTCTCCTTTTAATAAGATTTTTAACTTAGGGTGGAATATGATTTGCTCTACTTCATATTTTTTGTCTCATTATCCACTTTCAGGGGGAAGGAACTTGATGCCTTTGTAATGCTAGATTCTAAATAGGTAGAAATCATAGCCTCTAGTGATACACTCTCACTAGGTAACCAGTCACACTGGATTATAATCCCTTATTGTAATCTAGTAAAATGAAAATCCATACATCCAGAAATCAGCAGAAAGGAGAAGTCAATGTATTTTCAAAGGCCAATGTAATCATTAGGAGTACACAACAGTACTACAGGATGAGAAAAGAGAATAATATTTGAAAGGCAGACAAGTCATTTGGATACCTCTTTGCATATTTGTATTTATTCTATAGTGATTAAATGATCAGGTGAACTGCACTTGAAAAAGGCCTGGTGCCTATGGGTCTTAATTTTTTTCAGAGTATTTGGATATATCATTGAACTCATGAAATACAGAGCTAAGAGTGTAGGGAAACAAAATGAATCGATACCACCTCTACAGCTTTGAATCTGATCCTAGCTACACAGGCAATGACTAATATGTTTTTCCACAGGAAAAGAAATGATGGATTGGCATAGACAGGAAGATAACCTGTCTTGAGGCCCTAGCAAAATGACTTGCTGCATAGTTGTGGGAAATATAGTCAAAGGTTGCATTTATTTCTCAACATTTTAAGAGCATTCTCTACATTTTGCCTGCAGACATACCTTTCTTGTAAGTTCTTGGCCTGGTAACTAAGTTAAGTAGATTCAGTAAAATTATACCTATTAATTCATTACATTGTTCCCACTCTTCTCTGTAGTACATACATGTATGCTAGGGAGCATCATTATTCACTTTCTTTATCTATCGTGCTCTTTATGCACAGACACTGTCACCTGATAAAAATCTTGTACCTCAATCCCCTCTCATAATCATCTTCTGAAAAAGACAATTTATGATGCTCATGTTGTCTACGTGTCCAAATCTTATCACAAGTATGGTTCATCAATTCCCAAGATTAAAAAACTTGCTCACAAAAAAGAGACCTGCTGTTTCAAAATAATTGTCTCTATTACATTGAATGGTTTTATAAGTAAGTAAAGTAAGGAAAAGTAAAGCAACTTTTCAGGTGCAACAATTGTGATAGAAAAGAACCATTGGAGAAACCATGGGAAGAAACTGAGATGGTGCTGAACTGACCTTTACCAGGGTACTGAGTCCGGGTCACAAGGTGGATTGATGCAGTTGGCTCACTGTTTGACTTCTTTCTGCATAGTCCCTTTCGCTTCATTAATGTAGGATTAATTCTGTAGTAATGGGGATCAAATCTTGGTTTCCTGAGTACTAAACAAGTGTTGTAATAATGAGCTACTTATCCAATCCTGCACTAACTCTTAGAAATAAGGTCATTTTCCCAAAAAGTCTTGAAGATGAGTTTTCCCAATATAGCTAAATTCAGGAGCAGATGTATTTAGTAGAAAAGTATTTTTACACAAGTACCTAGGATAAAGCTGATGAATTTATATTGCAGGCTATATGTAATCCATAAAAGATATTCTCTCTACTAATAATTTAAAAAATAGATGAGATTTGTGGTAGTTAGGGAGATAAACAATCAGAGAATCTCATCTGACTAAAGTACAGAGGAAAAGTAACTGTGTACTGTTTGGTCTTAAGCAGGGAAAGGGAATCATTCTCCTTCATGTCAAGGCTCTGGGAAGATCAAAACCGAAAGGGCAGTAAGAATTCAAGAGCTTGAGGATAGTAGGAGGGGTCATGCCAGACAGCATCTCTGGACTTGACAGGGCTACTGCAACCATGAACTCATCCCAGTTTCAATCTATTTTCAAAAGAACTGCACACTATTTGGACTCTCAATAATTCACCATAGAAGGAGAAAGTTCTTAAGCAGCACCTTACCTCTCATCCATGATGGTGGCTACATTTAGGGAGTGCTTTCTTCCATGGTATCAACAATCCTTAACAAATACCTTGGTACAGCTTGGTGCAGGCTGCCCAGATGAACTTCAGTGAATGACTCAGCAAGAGGACAGGGTGATTGGATTTATACTGATTGTAAAGAAGGGTTTCACTGGAAAAAGGCAGGAGGAGTATTGTGTAATAAGTGGTAAAAATGACATGAATTCATTATGTTCATATATGAAATTCCAAAAGAATAAAAAAGAGCAATATAAAAAAGACAAAATAAAATCTATGTTATCTGACATTTTCTTTTTTAAAAAAAATTTTTGAATGGGGTGTGTGTGGGGAGGAGCTAAGTATTAAGATGTACATGCATGCTTGTGTACTAGGTTGGGGAACACAGGTATATTTATGTATGTATGAAAGCCCAAATTGATGTCAACCATCTCTTTTTTTCCTTGAGATTGAGTGATGCAAACTCAGGTATTACCAATACGGTTAATCTGACTATCTAGTTTAATATGTAGATTCCAAGTCTGCCTTTAACCTTTCACCTTGTGTTAATTTTTACAGGAGTTAAAATGCATTTTCTTTACCTCTATTTCTATCATAGTAACATATTTCCTTAAGTACTTGAGTGTAAAAATGAGAATTTTGTACCAAAGCAGAGCCACAGTTGAAAAATTTGGAGCCACAAAATGATTGGATAAGTATTCTGGATGCTTGGTAGATACATTCTATAATGATACACTTTTTGGAGTAAAAATTCATCCAGCTAGCTGCCTGTTACATAGGATTACATTATTCTATTGAGAATAAAATGATCAAGTATTCAGTACACAGATTAGCAGTTCTGTAAGTTCTACTGGTGAGTGAGACAGACAAACCTAAAGTGCTGAGAGGAACATCAGAAAGTTACTCTAAACTACAAGATATGTTGATTCACATTGCATTTTCTACTTCAGAATTGTATATGATAGAGATCTAGTCTACCCAATACTATTATAGTGTTTGCCACTTCTAGTCTCTGTCAATAAAAACAGCATTTATTTGATGCAATTATTAAATAAAATGTAATCTGTCATTGTTAGGCATTTTGACTCATATAAGTTTTATGAGAATTTTTTGCATATGTGTATGGAATATATAGTTTGTATGTACATGTTTTAATGTGTGTACATTTGTGTAAGCTCATATGATCTTGTATGCTTGGGTATGGAGGACTGAGTCTAATGTTGATTATCTTCTTCAACCACTATCCATTTGTTTTTTGAGGCAGGATCTCTCAATTCACCTGGGAGCTTGCTTACAAGTATCAGAATTACAGATGGGTGACTTTAATCCTCTATCATTTGCATTCTTTTTTAAAATTTCTTATTATTTATTCAATTGTGCGTGTATGCATGTGTGCGCATGTGTGTATCTATGTGTGTGTAGAACCACGGACGAATTCAGGAGCCACCACGGACAGCCTCCACTTCCTCCTTGTTTACTCTGCCCTGGGATTCACAGGCTCCGCCCTACCAGGACCAGAAACGCAGGCTGCCCCCGCTTCCGCCCGGAGTCTATACTTGGGGTCTAGGATCCGAACTCAGGACCTTCCGCCTGCAAGGCAGAGGCTTAACCCCTGAGCCACCTCTCCAGCCCCTATCACTTGCATTCTTACACTTACATGGTTCTTACACTTGCATGGAAAACACTTCATCTACTAAGTCATCGTCCCTATATGAAACATTGTCTTTAATAAGAATTAAATAATTTCTATTTTTCTCACTAGAAAATAGCTTCATATCTTTTCATACTTGAGTCACTGAAGCACAAATTCTGCCAGTAATACAGTTAATTTTTGATTTGAGAAATGCCTTTGGAAACATAAAAACTGCACAAAAATGTGAACTATATTATGGAGGATAGAATAATTTCCCATTAATTGCAATAGATTTAGAAATATTGAAAAAACTATAATAACTTAAAGATACTTCAATGGTCACTCATCCTTTATAATTAATCTTACACAAGAGAAAAAATTTAATAATCCTTAACTGTCTAATTAGTCACTCATTTTCAGCTAGGGATTTGTAACTTCATATTGCCTTAATTAGAATTTCTTTAAAAATTTTGGTTTCTCTTGGTCTTATTTTCCCTGTATACAAAAATATTTCTTTTTTTTTTGATTCCATGGCATTTATTTTTTTCTCCCACGTTTTATTTTTTTCCCAATCATACAAGCTCAATAGGTACCCAGTCCTCTCCCTCATTTCTCCCCTTCCCATTTCTCCCTTGTACTCTCCCGCCCCCATTTTCCCCTTCCTTTCAACTCCCTCCCTTTCTCCCTCTCTCCCAGTGCCTCCCCCTTCCTCCCTCCCATCCTATAGAGCATCCTGTTGTGTGAATGACAAACCTCTCTCTGAGTCCTCCACTCTACTCAAGGGTAAGGACTCAGTGGCATAGACCAATGCTCTTTCTTGGGCTCCCCATTAGTATGGGAACTCTATTATAACTTGCCTCTAAGGACCCTACTGCCTGGAGCCCTCTCCCCTGTGATCCATTCTAGACTTTGGGCGAGGGGGGTTGTTGACTTGTCAGCCATTGTGCAGCTCATGCAAATTCTATTGTTGCAACTGCAGTCCTAACTCCTATGGAGTATTTTGCATATCGTTGGTCTTCCCCATCTTTAGACCCTTACAATCTTTTTTTTTATTATTTTTTATTATTTTTATTCAATCGTCTGTGTCTGTGTGTGTCTGTGTGTGTGTGTGTGTGTGTGTGTGTGTGTGTGTGTGTAGAACCACGGGAGAATTCAGGAACCACCATGGACTGCCTCCACCTCCTCCTTGTTTACTCTGCCCTGGGATTCATAGGCTCCGCCCTACCAATACCAGAAACACAGGCTGCCCTGCTTCCGCCTGGTGTCTATACGTGGGGTCTAGGATCTGAACTCAGGATCTTCTGCCTGCAAGACAGAGGCTTAACCCCTGATAGGCTTTTACAATCTTGCCGCCCTCTCTTCTGCAAGGTTCCCTGAGCTTTAGGATGGGAAGAGATTTGGCTGATCTGGTAATGAATGTAGGGTCTTTGGTGTTCTGAATTATGGTTTGTTGTTTTCAGTTTTACTTTTCCTGCACCACGCTTGGCTGCATCCTGATTGGTATGGAAGGTTACCTCCTAACCAAGGATAAATGAAGATCTTAATATAAGAGGAGACTCAAAGGTAGATGGAAGAATAGGAGTAGGACATAGCAGTGAGGAGGGGTCAGTGGCTCATCTGCACAAGGGTTACTGTCCATCTGCCAATCCCTGTACCCTCCCTGATTGGTATAACCAAACCTCTTAATAAAGACAAATTTTTGGTTTAGTATCATTAAAGGTTCCATGAAGTAAGATTAGATTTCTTTTTAAATTATTTAATAAATAAGTTCTTATTCGATACTGATCAAGAATAAAGAAAAAAATGACCTTGTTTAAAGTTAGTTACCTTTGAGATTTATTTTACATTGAGATATATAAAATTTAGCTTGTTACACAACTTTTTTAGTATCATTAGTGTTAAGGAAATTACAATCTGAGAATTTACAATTAAAAATTAAACGACTCATTGTGCCATAATTTTTATATTAGTGGTTGAATTTGATATTTAAGAAAAATATTAAACATTATAGTCAATTTTAGAATGTTTTGCATTATTTTTATTTCAAGTAAATATTTTTAAGCTCACATTAAATAAGTGGTATCATTATGGCATCATATATATACATATTCATATATTTTGGTTTTTTGCCTCCCTTTTTGTGACTTCCATCTCCTCTTTCTGCTTGCACCGTTGCTCTATTCCTCCAAATAGTTTTCCCCAACTACATTTTTTTTTACCTGTATGCAGATAAATAAAGCTTTTTATTCTCCTCTCTTTCACCTTTCCCTCACTCTTCCTCCCTTTCTCTTTGCATCTTCCAATTTCTCCTTCCTCCTTCTCCTTCACCCTTCCCCACTTCCTTCCCCCTCTGTCTACTCCTTCCAGTTCTTCCTCCCACTCCTCTGGGCTTTCTATACAGTATTCCTAATCTCCTATCCCTATCCACTGGTTACTACTTTTTCTTATGAATTCTCCTTTTATACAAACATAATGAGTGTTTCTTTCCCCTTTTCCTCCTCCTTACTTTCCCCTTCCTCATGTTCCACAAGTTGGTGCCAGGTTCATTTTGTTTCACTTTTTTAATCACAAAATACCTTTATGTGTCTGTTGGTTGTTGTGGCAAAGATAGGCATTATTTTTAAATTTCTCAAAACAGAAAATAATTCAGCAATACAAAATTTAATACTTAACACTCATACTGGTGCACATATACATCTTGGCATTTCAGAGGCAGAAGCAGAAAGACAAGTGATTCAAGGCTAATCTGAGTTAAACAGTGAGATCTTGTCTCAAAAATTGCCATAGGTTTGCTGTTCATGCAGTGCTGTAAATCTACCCAATGACGTGGATTTCCTTTTTCCATTTTTTCCGCCAAATCTCTGGCACTCCAGGCTGGTCATGGAGAATCTCTGCTTCAAGTTTCCATATTATATTTCCATCATAGCTGACATGGCCCATGCTGTCCTATCTCTTGTGAAAAGTATACCCAGCACCTTGATATATCCTGAAACCCTTTGTCTCTCTCCTGCTCATGGTTTCATGGTACTTATGCTGAGTAGGTGATGATATTTACTCATTGGTTGCCAGTGACTGCAGGCCCAGCATAGGATGCATAGATATTGCTGGCCACCATTTAATATCTATTTTTGGCTGATTTCTCATAGAGTACTTTATGGGTTTCACTACAGCTAATTTCTTTCTATGCATTTATTGTGCTTTTCAGTTGACCTGTCTGTGTATGCAAGTATTTTTTGTGCTTTTTTGCCATTTTCATTTGAAATATAGCTTACTTGTTTTTATCAGGACTTTGTCATTAAGTCACACCATTTTGTAGAGACCTCTCTATTGAGATTTTGCTTGCAAGTTCCATTTGTATCACTTTTATTTTTCCATGATGTGTTTTCTTCATTTTCTAAGAAGCCAGGTTTGGTGCACAATTTTACATAATCAGTATTTTGTTCAGTGTATCTCTGAGTTGTTGTTTAAATTTCCTTCTGGCATGTGTGTGTGTTGGAAGAAGACATCACAGCTGAAATTGTATATTTCTATCAGAAGCTTCAACTTTTGAAGTGCATGTTAAGAGTCCTTGGTAATTGTTACTAGGATTCATTAGTTCATTATAGAATGTAAATGGTAACATTGCAACTCAAATGTTTCCTTAGTCATTTACATTTCTCTCCAACAGCTATTTGATTGCCCAGATTGATTTATATAGGAAAAGTAGGGTAGATTCATAAAATAAAATTTTACTTATGTTCAAAATCAGTTGTTTCCCTACATTTTTTACAAATGACTAATGGTTCCCTCCATTTTCTTTAGTAGCATGAGGCTATGTGGATAAACATAATATATAAGATCATTATATTGCTAAAATATGACTATATTAACACTATATTATACAAGAAAAAGCATTATATTAAAATGTATAATATATGCTATAATATATAATATAAAATACAATTTAAAATATAATAATATAAAATGTCATATTAAAATTCATGAACATTATAATTTTTGTTTTTGCTGTTTTTTTAGACTGGGTGTCATGTAACTCAGGCTGTTCTGGAACCTACTATATAACTGAGGAAAACCTTGAACTTTTGATCATACCTCCTCTAACTTCTAAGTGCTGTAATTATGGTGGGTACTCCAATACCTGGTTGATGCTGTGGAGTTTGAAGGAGGCAAACACTCTACAAGCTGAGCTACAATTTCATGCCAATATTATGCTAATTCTTATACTCACTTACTTGATTACTGGCCATCAGAAACCATGTTAACTTGGTTACTATGCTCTTTTGAAAACTCTATTGCTTTTTGAGTGTGTGAAAAAGTATTTCATGCATAATTCTATTTTTAAATCTAGACTTGAAACTCTATTGATCCTTTTAGGCTAAGTAAAAATGTGTATATTTCTGAAAAGATCATAGATTAAATCATATGATTGATTAGATTTAGGAAAAATAAATATCCTTATATCAATTGGTTCTGGCTAAATATCTTTCTAAATCAAATAATCAGATAAGAATGGATTTTGTCCTTACATAGTAATTATTTTGATATTTGCTTATTTTTATATCATATGTACTCATTAATTTTCTTTTAAATATTTATAAACTTCCTTCCTCCTTTCTTTCTTCCCTTTTACCTTCCTTCTCTGCTGTATCTCATTATACTGTTTAGAGTCTATTGGCATGTCATAAAATAATGACCTAAACTTATCCTCTTAAATAATCCATCATTATGTGTCTATTTTGTCCTTAATATTGATACTCTCATTCTAGTTATTCTATTTAAATAAACACTTGGGCACAGTTTTTTAAATATAGAAGGGTAATTATCTGTTGATTTCAAACTGGTGTTATCCAATTATTAAATGAATAGGACTGAGATATCAGTAAGGAAAGCAAGATTTCCATTACATAGTTCATGATTTAGTACTTAAAAAGGGTTGTGACCCAGATAGACATCAAAGAATGTCAATATGAGAAAACTCCTTTGACTTCCCTGAAATTTAATCATAAGATTGGCATTAAAATTTTCAAAAAGGAGATTCTCAAATCCGAGATGTATAATTTTCTATTCATTACTATGTATCATAAAGAAAGCATGTATAAATGGTTAAGGAGATATTGTCACAAGTGGAGGAATGAAATCTCCCACTGAAAGAGATGGTAACCAAAGATTACAATTTTGAATTAGAAATCACCAATAAAAATCTAAGATGAAATGTATGATTTCAATAGTAATGGTAAGCCAAGGAAATAGTTTAACCAGTGAATGATGCCATTGTAATAATATTATAGGTAGAATAAACCAGATGGTATGATGAAATTTATGAGGATGCTAAGAATATGAACTCACACTCAACACAACTGTGTATTGAAAAAGAGGATATGTACAAGGAATGCCAGAGAGGTAATGTTTGTGAGACCTTATGTGAGCAATTTTAATGGTTAAGAATAAATGAAAAATGGTTTAAGCTTAAAATAGTACCTTTTGAGAGGTAAGGAACAGAGATGAATGAACAGATTCTCTGGTGTTGATGATGAATGAAGATGGGGAATTGTGTTCTCTGAAAGCACATGATAAGCAGTGTGAGGTTTTCTCCACATATCCATATGTTATTATCCCAGAAGCTCAATGAGTTCTTAGATGCCAATGAGAATTGATGGTTCAGATAGAGTTAAAACTGTTTATAAATAAACCTAATAATAGGCAGGTTTTCCTGGTCCCAGATCTTTCAGATGAGCACATTTTAGCTACATGAATTCTTAAAAATGAAAATAGAATTTCACTCAATTCCCATCAGTTAACCAATTATTAAGGCAGAGAAAGAGAATCAAAAGCTAGAAACTTAAGCATCCCATAAAAAAGTTATTAGCAGTCTTCAATTGGTCCACAGTTAGCAAATGGTAGCCCAGCACTCCATGTGCAAGAAAAAACCTGGAAGACAGGAAAGGAGCTAAAGAAGACTACTCCAGAGAGATACCAAAAAGGAACATTATCCACTTTTATCATACCAGATGTCATCATCCACAGAACTATAAAATCATAATTTGATTTTTAAGCCGCTTAGTGTTGTAACATATAAAATAGTATACAAAGGAACGAACACGACGAAATTTAAAAAAGAAAAATAAAATTAGAGTTTGGTAATCGTACATTAATTCTTCATTGTTTAAAAAATATGAACACAAACTTACACACATATAATGTAAAAATTTCAAATATTTTCTGTGAATTAAATATATTTCCTACCAAGATCCTTATTTATAGACAAGTACCAATTTTTTAAAATAATACAGCATAAATTATTAATTCCACTATCATGATTGTTTAATATAAGATTTCATTGAAGCATTTTATATCCTTTTGAATTTGGTATTCCAACATGGATTTTCTCTCAAGCACTCTAGATTTATTTAGTCTTCAAATCTAGAAGAACACTGAAATCAGTCAGAAGGGTTGGGCTGAGAATCATGATTCTTTCTCTGTTAACAAATAGTTTTTCACCATAGAATTCTTGTATTTCCAGGGAGAGTTTGAAGTCAAGTCACTGCTCTGTATGGAGTAACCACTATTTGATTGAATTTTATTTGAGAACAAGTAATTTGCTGTGACAGTGCAGACCTATTTTGAAATTTGTTCTCATTTAATTGTAACTTCAGTATTCTCCAATCTGAGCATATTGGAGACAGTAAAGTTTCCTGTGCGATGTGTAATTATGGTAAATTATCATTGTAAATAGTGCCCACTTATTTTCAAATGCAGCTTTGAAAATAATAATAATAAACCTATAACCTATTTTCACAAAAACTTACCTATTATTATTTTCCCAAATGTTCATTCCCTTTCCGTTTTATGTCATTCAGGTTCTATTTTATTTCCATCTCTTATAAGAGGCTGACAAACAATGGGGCTCAAAACAACCTTCCCAATTCACCAAGTTAAGAAACCTTGGTGAGTTCCCTTTAATAACTGTGTTGTCCTAGATACATGTAATGGGCAAAAGTTCACAGCTATGTTTGATTTCTTAGGTTAGAAATTCATTGTCGTATTTTAAAAATAAGCTCTATCTGAGTGAAACTATAGGCAGATAATTTTTATCTGTCAAAATTAATTAAGTGACACCAAAAACCTATGGATATATGTCATTAAATGCCGCGTCCCTATCCAACTAATCTGGTAGAATATGTCTCAGTTTGGAAAAGGTGGATTCAAAGTAACATGTTTTGGGATAAGAACATGGCTTTATTTAAGAGAAATAAGGAAAAATATGGGAATTGTCAGGCCTTGGTGCTTCTTCCCAGCTCAGGCCTAAAGCCTGTCCCCTGAGAAAGGTCACAGTAAAGCCCATGAACAGGGGCTAAACACTTTCTCCTAGATAATTTGGGTTTTGCCTCAGGCAGGAAGAATTCTGGGAATTAGGAGTGCCCCTTACCTAGGTTTTGTTTGCTATAATTCAAGTTTTGCCTCTGGCAGGAAAAATTCTTCTGGGAATTAGGAGTGCCCTTTCTTAGATTTTTTTGGAACTAGCTTCCTGCTCTCTGTTCTAGAGAAGAAGCCTGCTTTTTAAGTTTCAGTCAAATACTAAATAGAAATTTCATGTCTAGTCATTTACAATAAGTAGACTTGTTAGCCAGAATGTGTGCACTGACTTTAAGGAAATTAGAGAATAACTTCTAGGGTTTTAAAACATAGGTTGGGTAAGATTCCCACCTATGTACTAACTCAGAAATTCCAGAAGTATAAGACTATGCTATCAGTCCACTAGAACCTTAAAAGAAACTGTGATACCCTCTTACTGAAAGACCTCCCCCCTGGTCTTTCAGTCAGGAACGAGACCGCTGAAAGAGACTCCAAGACTGAACTCGATGCAACAAGCAAGAGGATTTTTATTCGCCGGGCAGCTCCAGCAACTTCTCACGCAGGAGAGACTGAAGCGGCCCAGAGCAGCTAGGGCGAGGGGTTTATAAAGGGGTTTTGGGTGGGGGTCTCATTGATAAGGAATTGTACAATCACTGGTCAGCAAGAGTTCGGGTGGGTTTTCATTATGATTGATGCTGTCCACTTGCGTGACCCCAGGTAGTTTGTTCCAGATGGCAATTATGCTATTAACAGAATTTTCTTGCAAGACTTGTTTTCCCTAGGGCTAGTCATCTTGAGGTTACAGCCTGTTTTCCCAACACTAAGGGTTACAGCTCCTTTTCCCATCACCAGGGGTTTCAGGGCAGGGAGGGAAGTAGCAAGGTACATAGTTTTAGACAATGACTAGCAATAGCTATGTTTGAATAGCTATGAGCAATAGCTAACTATAGCTATGCCTGACCAGCTATGAGCAAATATCTACACTGTGAACCTGGCCCATTCTGTAAGCTTCCTTCTTTAGGGTCAGGGTCCTTCATTACCTTGGCTGAAGGCCAAGGAAGAGACCATTATGCCAGAAAGTCGAGATGCCAAGACTGCCCCTGGAGATGGTATTTGCAATCCAAACTGGGAGAATCCATGTCAGAAGCAAAGGGGGCCGTGTCTTTCCTATCCCAAATAGCACTCTTATGAGAAATTACAGAGATGGACCATCTGAGTGTACTCCCACCAATGATTGCCTCCACCCCGAAAGAGACACCCTGGACATATGGGGCTTGACTGGACCCCCAGGTTTGGAGTATGCATGGTTCACAGATGGGTCATCTAACTGATGGCAGTACACTTCTGGAATTCCTCAAAGGAAGACATAAGCAACCTTACTATTAAAGGAATAGAAGGATACTGTTATAGAAGTTATTCTTTTAATAATTATATTGCTTAAGTGTTTTCTTCAGTGCATACCTCAGTGCTCCATCAACAGAACCGGTTTAGCTTATGGGCCTCGAGTATCTAAGTCAAGGCCCCCTTAGAGATGTAGTTTAAGCTTGGATAATAGAGACTACATGAGCTGCATACATCTTCCCAAGTTAGAACCTGCTGCCATGCCTGGTGCCTATGTCGACCTGCCTGACTGAGAGGATCGACCTGGAGAGGACAACAGCAAAAGCTCATGCTGGGACTTATGGGGTGTTGGGGACTTCTATAATTAATTGTAAAATATACTCCTTGCTAAAATCAAAAGGAGATCATTATGCTTCTGTGTATTTTAAAAGAGCAGTTAAAATGTGGGCTCAGCCCCATAGCTATCCAGTGAAGCATTATAGATTAGATAAGTTTGGAAATACTAAGAGAATGTTTCTGTTAAGTGCCTTGCCCTGAAGCAATGGCTTAGGTTCTTGAAAAAAGGGTCCACCCTGAAGGTGATTTTGCTGATTATCTATTGTATATGCAACATTCTTTACCCCAAAATTTTCTGTATAAAAGTTGTCATGAAAGTTTCAATAAACGGGTTCAGGATACACTCGGATGAGAGGGAGCCACGTGTGTTCTGTTCTCCACCCGGTCCTGGGGAGCCCTGGTCTCAAGGCCGAGACTCTGGTCTGCAGCAATTAAAAATACCATAAATGATGCCTTCTAGAGAAGAGGACAATGAGGCTTTTCAATGAAAGTTTTAGAGGCAGGCAGGGTGCTAGTTCATGAAAGAAAGGAACTTCATTGTCATCCCAGATGGAAAATCCATCTGAAAGGCTGTAAATAGCAACACAGCCATGTAGCCAATATCATGAATCGATTGCTTGTGTTTCAGGAGACTTAAAACAAGAACCAGCATGTCACTGAAGACACCCTCTTCTATTCCACATCCACACATTTCCCATTTTTGATTGTAGTGCTTTCTTCCTTGTGAAAATCTAGAAATTATTATATTTATGTTTTCTTCCCAATTTGAGGTTCACAGAAATCCAAAATGCATCAAAATATTTAAATAAGTTTGTAGGTGATATGTGATGTCTGGATAGTAGAAGGGATGTCTTACTTATTGCTTGCTTCAGATGCATTGTATCCAACCACGCCAGCTCCTGTTCCCATGACTTCTAAACCATGAAAAAACACCTTCTCAAACAGTGAACTAATGTAAACCTTTCCTTCCTTGATTTGTTTTGTTCAGGTATTTTTTTTTTTGCCTCAGTGGTAAATATAATGATGTTCAATGCTAATATTCCCTTTAATATCTAGTATATTTTCTGAAATTCTAATTATACATGCACACAATTAAGTGCATGATATTGCTCAGCTCCTTATTTGTTGTCACACTGCACTGAAATTTGTGTTATTTCAGCACATAGAATCTCAAGTTATCTAATTATCCTTGTTAAGTTCACTAATGCATCTAACACACTCTTCATTTATGGTGCTAACCTTTTATTTTGGTTATTTCCATTTAACACTGCCTCTTAGCTTCCATGTTTCTACTCAACTTATTCATCTGACCTTATATGTTCTTCAAGTCCCCATTAGAACTTTCAATTGTCTTTGAAAGCACTTTAAAGTCAGATAACATCTTCATAGCTTTTCATCTTGCAATTATGTTGAATTTTTTCTTGCCTTTTCATAGGCTTTATAGTTTTATTTTTGTTGAAAGATGATTTCTCTTAAGACTGTAGGGAATGTGATAGTTTATTTATGAAAACATGTACTTTTCTTGTAGTTTGGGTACTTAACTTTCCTAGGATTTGATTTGGTTTCAGGTTTGATTTTATTATTATCCTCAGTTAAATCCTGACTGAAATCTATTAGTGATGGATTTTACTTGTGGTAAGTTAGTATGTACACTGTGTTTGTTTCTCAATACCTGTTACAAACTTAGGTATAAACTTTATGTCTCATAAATAACCATTTGCTAAAACTCTCTCAGCACTATTAAAGTTTTCTTTACATTAGATGTTAAATTCTAGATGGTGGGAGTTAAATAATGGTCTCTAAAATTCACATTAAATTTCATGAAGGTAATTTATCTTAAAATGGTGGAATATGTCTTCAATAACCATCCTATGATTCTGGGACTATATCAATAAATATGGACATCTATTTTATTTGTGTCTCTCATTCACCAGAGTTCTATATCTAGTTATGGTATGGTGGGTGGGACTAGGGCTTGAACCGATGAATAAAATACTAAGAGTCGGTTGAGGAAGTTGGCATCCTTATGTATACTTGACCAGACATGCTGGTCTGGCAAGTATGGATTGTTCCTTTCTCAGCTATTACATAGAGATGGTGTGGCCAGTTCCCCTGGCCCTGGTGTTGGTGCATGCTCTCCTGTCAAGCTTGACTACAGACTGTAACTGGACTCTGAGTAAGAAAATAAACCCCATGTTCCCTTAAGCAGTTTAATAGTCATTTATCAGCAACCATGCAGGCTGACTGCCACAGAGGGATTAAAAAAAATACCTTTGGTATTAACCTTGTAGCCTCAGTCTCCAGGTGCACCACTCTCCTTGCAGCTCATACATGGCCTTGGCTAATATATCATGCAGTCAATTTGAATTCTCCTTCTGCTTTTTTGGACATATAGTCAAAGCACTTTCCCTTCCTGCCAGTGCTTCTTTATGTCTAGAATTTTTCCAGCCTATTTCCCTGAAATCTCAGGTTTTTGATAGAGTCATAAATATTTGCCAAATTGTTTTGTCCTTGGTCTTGAAATTTTATGAGTGATACTTTAGTGCTTTTTTGTGCCCTTTTGCATATGCTGATGGTACCAATGAAATACAAGTTGTCATGTTCTTGTTAATGTTCAGTTAGACTAATAGCTTTGCCTTTTTGGAGTCAAATGCCATTTTAACTAATATTGACTTGGTCTTCATGTCCTGGAAATTTTAAGCTGAGTTTCTGCTATTTTATTTATAATTTAATCTAACATTGTTGAGATTTGTTGCTATCTATTTCAAATAACCATTCAGTATGATGTATTTTACTCAAAAAATGAAATGATAATATGATGAAAATATAGTATTTCATATCTAATACTGGACTTCTAACACACTATGTAGATAAATAAATTATTAATGATAATAAATTCCATTAAAAGTCAGGGTATTGACTAAATCATATTTCCCCATACTTCATCTGATTTTGGCATATAAACATTAAATTTTGTTCTTGGAACCTTACCATCTACCTCTGAATACCACATCATTGTTGTGTCTCACTTGAATGATTTAGTAGTCTTATAAATCATTAGAAACACCTATCTTGCTGATGATACATCTTAGTAATATATCATCAGAAAAAAAGTACACATGATCTATTGCCCCAAAGATGGCAATGCATAGGAAAGAATCTAGGATTTCTTCTAGCTGATGCAAAGTGACGAAAGCATTGCAGATGTGTTCATTTAAAAAATGTACATCTGACTCACTTTTTAAAATAAATTCATTAAATTTATATTTTTATATACATGCTTCTTGCCTCCCTCATTCTTCTTTCACTTCCTTCCTCCTTCCCTCCTCCTCCCATCCCATCCCAACCCACCACCCTCCCATCCCTATGTGGGTCCAGTCTACTCCCTCCTATTCTCCTGTCCTTTGGTTCTATGGGTCCTGGGGTTCCTCTGTATCATCTGTTCTCATGGGGGTTCAAGTTTCTATGGCAGATAGAGAGGCCCTTCCTTAGGCAGCCCACTATGGGTACTCCCCTACCTCTGTCTGACCTCTTGCCTCTATAGGAATCTACTACCTGAAACTATTTCTCCTGAGATCTGTGCCAGTCCATAGGGGTATACTGACATGTTCACCATTGTGCAGGTTTGATAAGCTCAAGTCCCATTACTGTGAGTTTCTGGATGTGGCTGCCCTAGTTTGAGTGGAGTGACCTGTCCAGCAATGGAACTCGCCATCTTTAGGCTCTTACAGTCTTCTGCAAAGTTCTCTGAGCCTCCAGATGGTGAAAGATTTGGCTGGCCTGGTTCCAGGTGAACATTTGTAGGGTCCCTGCTGTTTTGTATTCAGGTCATTTGTTATTGTTCATTTTGCTCTTCTTGTACTGCTCAAGTCTGCTTCATATCTAGGTATTCAGAGCCTCTCTTATCCAACAATACAGAAACTGTTAAGGAGAGGCCATTATATAAAAGAAGGTGTGAAAGGGAGGGAGGATCAGGGGTAAGGAACAGTAGTGGGTGGGGCCAACCTCCAGGACATCATAAGGCTTTCCACTAATCCTCCCCTCTCCACATCAGGGAACAAATGTGAGTGCACAACACCCTTCTAAGTACCAAAGATCAGGCAGAAGACTGATTGTGGCTTAGATTAAATATCTAATTATGGGTATTTCTTAATGATGGCCTTATTTCTCATTTGAACTTTGTTCCTTTGTCTTCATTCTCTTTGGGTCTTATTTACCCTACTTTCCTACTTTGAATCCTTTATGGTTGTAAAGGGCAATAGAAAGATTTACCCATGAGTTTGTCATTATGAGGACTTGGAATTAGTTTCTACTAATTCCAAAAGGGAACATGTGAAGTCTGGTTTTCTGTGTTTGGGATACTTTGTTCAGTAGAATTTCTTCCAGTTCATTCCATTTAGAAGCAAATTCCATTATTTTTTTTGATGGTTGTATAACATTCCATTGTACATATGTGCCACATTTTCACTATCTATTCGTGAACTGTCAGGCATCTAGATGGATTTCATAACTTTGTTATTATGAATAGAGCTGCAATGAACATGGATATACATGTATGTTTATAGTACGGTGAAGCATTTTTGGGGAACACTCTTAGCAGTGATATAGCAGGGTCATGTGGCATTTCAATTTTTAATTTTTTTAGGAACCACCACACTGATTGCCATAGTTGTTGTACACGTCTTTATTCCCACCACCAATGTATGAAGATTTCTTTCTTCCTATATCCTCTCCAGCATGTGTTATTGCATATCTTTTTGATTTTCACCATTTAAAATATCTCAGGGTTGTTTTGATTTGCATTTCCCTGATGGTTAGGGAGATGAAACAGTTTTTAAAGTATTTGTTGGACATTTCAATTTCTTCTAAGAAAAATTTCTTTTACGTTCCATGACCCACTTTCTAATTGGGCTGCTTATCTCCTTGGTGCTTAATTTTTTGAGTTCTTTGTACACTCTAGATATAAGTTTTCTATCAGATGTGATTAGTGAAGATTTTCTCCCAATCTGAGGATTGTCTTTTTGCTCAGTTGGCAATATTGTTAGCTGAACAAAAGCTCTTTAATTTCACGAGATCCCATCTATTGAGCATTGGTTGTATTTCCTAACCTATTGAGGTTCTGTTTAGAAAGTTTTCACATAGACCAATCAGTTCGAGGGAGTTACCAACTTTTTCTTCTAGAATTTTTATAGTCTTTGATCCATTTGAAGTAATTTTTGTGCACAGTGACAAGTGAGAGTCCAAATTCAATCTTCTTACTATTCTTTTGCCATAGGGTTTTCTAAGCCCTGTGTCAAAAATCAGATAACCGTATGTGTGGGGGTTTATTTCTGTGTATTCAAGCCTTATCCACTGATTTATGTGTCTGTTTTGGAGGCAATATTATGCTATCTTTATTACTATGGTTTTGTAGTATATAGTTTAAGAACTGCCATGGTAATTCCTGCAGCATAGTATTTATTACCCAGGATTAGGTTAGCTATCCTGGGCCTTTTGTTCTTCCATATGAATTTTGAGATTGCTGTGAAGAATTGGCTTGGAATTTTGAGTACTATAGCATTGAATCTCTATATTGCTCTTGGTAGGATAGCCATTTTTATGATATTAATTCTACAATCCAGGACCATGGGAAGGTCTTTCAACTTTCTCGTGTCTTTTGAAATTTTCTTTATTTAAGGTTTTAAATTTTTTGTCATACAGGTCTCTCACTTCCTAGTTTGATTTACACCAGGTTATTCCATATTCCATTTTTTAAGGGCTATGGTAAATGGAATTGTTTCTCTTATGACTTTCTCACTTTTTTTTATCCTTGGTGTATAAGAAAGCTACTGACTTTTGAACAGTGACTTTGTACCCTGCCACTTTGCTGAACTTATGTGTTAGTTCAAGGAGTTTCCTGGTGATGTTTTTGGGGTCTCTCAGATAAAGTATCATGTCACCTGCAAATAAGGATAACTTGAATTTTTTTTCCTTTTTTTTCCTTTTATTTCCTTCTCTTGTCTAATAGCTCTAGCTAAGACTGAATAATAGTGGTGAAGGGGACAACCTTGCCTAGCTCTTGATCAAAGAGGGAATGCTTCAAGATTTTTACCATTCATAATGATCCTTGCTCTAGTCTTCTTTTACATAGCCTTTAAAATACTGACATATGTTCCTTCCATTACAATTGTCTCCAGGACTTTCATCATAAAAGAATGTTGGATTTTTCCAAAAGCTTTTTCTGCATCTATTGAGAAAATGATGTAATTTTGTTCCTTGGATTTATTTATATGATGGAGTATATTTATTGATTTGTATATGTTGAACCAATCTTGTGTGCCTGGGATAAATCCTACTTGATCACAGTGAATGATTTTTTTGATATGTTTTTGAATCCATTTTGCTAAAAATTTTGTGAGTATATTTGCATCTGTGTTCAGTAATGAGATTTCCCTATAGTTTTCTTCTTTTATTGTATTTTCATTTGGTTTTGGGATTAGTGTAATACTAACTTCACAGAAAAAATTAGTGAGTGTTCCTTCCTTTGATATTTTATGAATAGTTTAAGAAGTAGTGGTGTTTGCTACTGTTCAAATATTTGGTAGAATTCTGCACTGCTGTCTGGGCCTGGACTTTTTTTGGTGGGAGACATTTTAATTACTTTTTTAATTTCATCACTTGTTATAGGACTGTTTAAATAATTCAATTCTTCCTGAATCAATTTTATTATTATGTCTTTTTTCTCGAGCTCGAGTATCTTTTCTAGCATCTTTTTTAGGTTGGTATTCATGTAAACCTTCAGCATGTCCTTGTGGTGGAAAATTTTTCTTTTGCTGTCAATCAATACTAATAGTTTTGATGGATATGTTAGTCTGGGTTGGCATTTGTGTTCATTCATAACTTGAAGTATATCTTTCCAAGCTCTTTGGGCTTTTACTGTTTCCATTGAAAAATCAGCTGTTATTTTAATATGTTTACCTTTAAATATGACTTTTTTTTCTTGACATATCTTTATCATGCACCTGTGTTGTTTTAACTATAATTCGTCATAGAGAGTTTCTATTTTGGTCATATCTGAATGGTGAGCAACATGCCTCTTTTACTTAGATGGGGATCTCTTTCCTTAGACATAGAAAGTTTTCATTAATGATAGTGTGAAAATTCTCTTCCAGGGTGGCTTTATGGGTTTCTTCTTCTTGTATTCCATGAATGCACAGGTTTGATTTCTTCAAGGAATCCTGGAACTCTTGAATATTCTCCGGTATTTTTTTTTTTTCTTTTTTAACCTGTTTGATTGAAGCAAATTATTCTGCCATATTGTTCTGGTATTCAATTTTCTGCTTTAATAGTTCTGCTGGTTAGACTTTCTGTTGAATTTTTTATTATAGCTAGTTTATTTTTAATTTCAAGCTTAATCTCTGTATGGTTTTTTTCAATTCCTCTATTCCTAGTTTTGTTTCTTCAACTGCTTTTTACGTTTCATCTAGGTGCCTGTTGTGCTTCTATTCATATTGGCTAATGTGGTTCTTTAACTCTTGGATTTTCTCTTTCATTGTTTTCATCCTGGTAAAGAACATGCTTTGAAAAGACTTGTCTTGGTTAGTCAATTCTTGACTAATATCCAAGGGATTATTCTGGTAAGGATACATTGTTGTGGGGTTGTTTTTTGTGGGGGAGTTGTTGTGGTTTTTGTTGTTTCTTGTGGATTTATGGTGTGACTTGATCATTTTGCATTTGAATCCTAGAATCTTTCTAGGTAAGTGCTCATGACTATTGTGAGTCAGACAGAATTGCTGCACTTGTACTGTTAATGCTACTGTTTACCTAATTGTGTAAGGTCTCATTCTAGGGTTCCTTGTTGTTATTTCATGGATAAAACAATATGCTACAAAAAAAGTGCAGAGGCCTTACTTTGGTTCTGGGTGTGACAGAGTTTAAGTATAGATTTGCCTGGATGTTTGGGATTGGGTGTCAAGTGTTATTATGTGCGCTTTGAGTTAAGTATTAGATCAACTTTATATTACAAAATAGGGTGAATTTAGTAGTCAGGAGATAGAGCTTAGAATACTATGGCAACTATTAGTTCATCCAGGTTTATGAGCGTAAATAGTTAATGTCCTAAGAAGTGGTTGTGTTAGCTTTTGTGTGTGCTGTACAAAGTCTATAGTGGAGGTAGCTGTCAAGTGAGATAAGAAAGAAAGTGAAAAGTGTTAACTTATCATAGGGTTGGATGTGAAGATTCTCTTCTGTTTGATGGAAGGAGCTTTAGGGTCCTTGATATAAAGATTTTTTTTATTTTTTATTTATTCAATTGTGCGTGTGTGTGCATGTGTGTGAGTATGTGTATGTAGAACCTCGGGTGAACCACTTCCACCTCCTCCTGTTTACTCTGCCCCGGGATTCACAGGCTCCGCTCTACCAGGACCAGAAACACAAGCCGCCCTCTCTTCTGCCCGGCGTCTATACTTGGGGTCTAGAATCCGAACTCAGGACCTTCCACCTGCAAAATAGAGGCTTAACCCCTGAGCCACCTCTCTAGGCCCCTCTTCCCCATATCAAATTTTTTTGTGTTCTGGTCCTGGGTTTGTTATGCCTGTGAACTCTGTTAAATCTTGGAGGTTTTACTATTGGTTGACTGTGAAGGGGTGCTGGTTAAGGCTGCCTTGCATTGGTTCCCATGAGAGGGGAAATCCAATCCGCCAAAACCTGCTGCTGTCCCACAGCCCAAGGGAGTGGCCAAGGATGAGGCTTAAGCTCTGTGCTGAGCACAGGCCCCTGCATAACTTTTAATCCATCCTTGAATGTCTTGTTATAAGACTTTATTCTATTTTTTTCATAAAACAGACATTCAAAAACGATATATTATGTTATAGAATATTATTTTATTCTCCATTAAGAAATGCCTGAACCTTGGATTTTGGATTTTATCATAATTTTTTTTGCTTGCTGTAGTATCATATACTTCAGATAGTTATCATTATTATTAATAATAATTATGAGCATTCTGAAACAAAAAAATTACAAAATATCTCTCTGGAGTTACAATTATAATCACTATAAACTTATAGCCCTATCAATGTTGTGTTAATTGTATAGTCTTTAGAGATGTGGATGGACCGAATATAAGAGCCAGAGAGAGAGAGTGAGGAGTTGTGCTGTGGAACAGTGCCTTCTTGATGTAACTTAACTAAGGCACTGATGAACTCACTGCTGCTTAAGTTACTTATACTAGATCTATGCAAGATTAATTATCAATACTTCATCACAGAGGGAGAAAAAATTCTTAAGGTTAACTTTCCGTTAGAAATTTTTGACAGTTAATGCTTGCTGAGGACTGAATATCACATTCTTCAGTGCTGTAGCTACTCATAATTTGTCATAATCTGTTAAATAACCTCTCACACATGCTCATGGAGCAAGCACTAATTAGATTCAGTGAGCCACACATGCAACAGAAGACATGAAATTAAGAGAGGGTAAGTTGGGAATAAGGTTTTCAGCAGAAGAGGGTAATGAAATGGAGTAATAGTTACAATGACTTAAGTTTATTGTACAAGTATGAATTTTGGAGGAAAAATTAAATAAAAGAATATATTTTAAAAATTAAGAGTTTTCATGGATGTGTGAGATGATCGAAGCTTGTATTAGCTACTTTACTCATTGCTATAACAAAATAGTCTGAACAACATATATGAAAGGATGGAGCACATGGTTCAAGGGAATATTTGTACTAATGCAGGGAAGTCATGGCATCAGGAAGCAGAATGTTGGTCATATGGCACCTATGGTCAGGAAGCAGAGTAGTGAAGAACTATGTTCTTAGTCATTTTTTTCCTTGTGATGTGTCCTGGATCTGATTTCTAGAATCAGATGACATTTAGGCTTGGTTCACCTAATCTGCATAATCTTTCACAGATATTACAGAGATGTTTCTTCTAAGTGACTCTGGATACTATCAAGCTGATAACCAATATTGACCCTAATAGAATCATGTGTGTGTGTGTGTGTGTGTGTAAGATATACATGTTTTATATTAGAATGTCATTTCATAAAGTACTGTTTTATCCTGAAATTTCACTGCTTGGAATTTTTTCAATTATTTTCTTTTCATTTTGTTGTTCATTTAAGAGAAAGAAAGAGGAAAAAGGACAGAAGAAAGAGAGAGAGGGGGTAGGAAAATACACAAGTGGAAACCAGAGGACAACTTTCAGAAAGCAGTTCTTCCTTTTCATAATGTGAGCTTCTGGTTACCAAATTCAGGTTGGCAGGTTTGTCAGTAGGCTCTTTACCTACTGAGTATCTCACTGTTCCATATGTTTTCTACTCATGAAGAAATGTATGCACTCTTTTCACAGTAGTTCACTGTGCATTAAGCTTGAACTTAAACTTGAAGATTGAGTAGATTCTGCTTTTTCTCTGTTTTCTTATAGAATTATTTAATCTGGAAAAAATAGACTATTTTCTTTCTTTCTTTTTTTACATTATTAGGAAGACATGAGCTCCAATAAAAATATATTCCAATAATCTTTTCACGTTAGACGTGCTTATGATGTTGAAACGGGTAGGTTTTCCTGCCAAGGTCCGCAGGATGTCTCATTACCGGAGCTTCAGGAAAGATACTAAGTTTATTTTAAAAAATAAAGGGAAAACTAAAAATGTTTTACAGTAGCACACTAATTCCAATTTGAAAATATCAAGTTAAAAAGTCCAAAATACAGGAACATAATTTAGATATTGTTTTCAGTAGTAGTAGAAATATCTGAAAGAAGCAATTTAGTGGAAAAGGTGTTACTCAAGCTCAATTTTCACAGCCAGGAGGACATGATGGAGACTTTCATGGTGGACAGAGTAGCTGCTTCCTCTATTGGAAGCGAGGAAGGAAAGAAGGGTTGCTTTGTCATATTCCACTAAGAAGCTGAAGAATATGATCAGAAAAAGTGTACTGTAGTCAGTAAGGAACACTTTCCAGCTATTTGTTTCTTGTTAATATGATATTTACATGTTACACTTTAGTTGTGTGTGTGTGTGTGTGTGTGTGTGTGTGTGTGACTCTGAGTGTCTGTGTATATCAGAAGGCAGTACTGTCCAGCAACTTGCAGGATCCCTTGTCCTTTTAACCTAGCCAAAATTTGTAATCAATTACTTTACTATTTCAATCTAACATGTATCAAATATATTTTGCAGGTTTGTAGGTTTAATGTATAGCTTGATGATCAATATAAAATATATTTTGTTGACATAATTAGAATGTAGTATAGAGTTGCACACAATGACATATTCAATGGAATGGACAATTGAGGAATTTTTTTATGCCAATGATTTTTTCTTTTAATTTATTAATTTTTGGATGTGTGGGTGTGTGGATGCGTGTCCCTGTATAGGAGAGAACACTTGTATGCAAGTGCCTGTGGAGGCTCATGAGTAAGTTCATAAATCTCCCACATTGATCTACCTCCTCATTGCTTTGCTTTGGTTGTTTCCAGCTCTGTTTTCTAGGGCCCTAAGTGCAGTCTGATGTCATTTCCACCTGGTGTTTTGTGAGATCTGGGATAAAAATTCAGGTCATTTTGCTTGCAAGACAAAGGCTTTAATTTCTGAGCCATTTCTCTAGCCTCATCTCAATGACTTTTAAATAAAATTTAATGACAGCATATTTCATGAAGTCAGTGCACAAGTAGTACATAAAGAAGGACTACCCCAAAATAAGAAAGAAAAACAACAACAAGATGGGTTGGTGGGAAGGAGTTCAGTAGGTATCTTGGGATGACAGAGTAAAATATGGGTGATACTATCTAAGTGCCACTTATACATGTACAACTGCTTAAAAAAAAGAAGGTGAAGAATAGAGACAATGTGGTAATATATTGTCTGGAGTTCATCCAGACAAAAAGAATGTTGAAATTATGAATATTACAGAAATTGTGTATAGCTAGAGCTTCTTATGTTAAAGAAAATGACCCAGATTCTGGAAAATATGCACATAGCCTTTCATAAATGGAACATAGATTTAAACCCATAAAAGTAGTGAAGTAGAAAGTGGAACACAAGTAGGGAGCAAGAGTTTATAGCAAAGGGGATACAGAAACAAGAAAAGACAATGTAATACACCTGTGATGACAATAAAAGGGGCAGAGTTTGTTCAGGAATGACATGGATCAGCCAGAGTGGAAAAGGAAGGGAAGAAGAGGAAGGCAAAGAGTGTTAAATGGCAATGAAATGTGGTAAAATAATATATATGTGTGTACAATGATGCCATTTATTTGTAGACTAAGAAATTATCAATTGTAAGAGGAAATTAGCATTAAAACAATATGAAAGGATATAAAAATCATAATGAAAATTGCAGAACCAAAAGTAGCAATCAAACAAAACACAGCTAAAACAAAACCCTCTGTGGATTATTTTAATTTTAGATTGAAAAAAAGACATGAAATGGTCAGTGACTTGAAAGCTAGAACAGTATAAAACATTCTGAGTAACAAAGAGAAATGTTAAATAAATATGAAACAACTTCAGTGACATGGAGAATGACAAAACACCAATACATCAATTTTAATGAGTCTCTACAGAGTCGAGATCAATGAGAAGGTAACTAAGGCAGGATCAAACCCTTCTGAATTATTTTTTAAGATGTAAATTGTATTTTTCAATTGGTAAAATTGTGTTTAGAACAATTGAGTTTTTAAAACATAAACTTTAAAAAACAAATCTCCTAAATAAATGATTAAGAACTGCAAAAAATTTTTTCTGTGTATCATGACTCCATTTTCATGTTGTTCATCATATAAATACTTTAGGAAAACAGAAAAGGAAAACAGATCCCACTGAAGTGGTGCTGAGATATAAACATGTAAACATAGACTATTGAGGAACTCAAGAGAGATAAGAACATACAGCAGAAACCTCTGACTGCTGCTTCTTGCCTGACTCCTGGGGTCTGGGTGGTGACCCCATTGCTGGCTCACCCATTTGCCTCGAGCCCATGAGTCCCCTGGCGTTTCCCCTCTTCCTCCCAGCTGGCCCAGTGGGGATTCTGCAACACTATTATACTCAAAGAATTGAAGAACACTTAACACTCAGGTTGTGATATATACTAGAGACTTTTTGTTTCTTTTGATGTTGCCATTGGGAGAATGTAGGTAAAAGATAAAAAGAACTTTCTGCATTTTTCTCAACCAATCATGTGATTATATATTTATTTTAAAATATAAAGTTAATAAAATATTTATATATTTTTTGAAAATTCTGAAAATTTGAAAATTTGTACAGACAGCCAATATGTACATCTAGTTTTTGATAAAGAATTAATTATATGATATGAGGCTGTGAAAAAAGTAGTATATCCTCACATTAGTTTCATGGTGAAATTTGTTTTAATAAGCCCCAGAAGACTAGGATTGGTATTAGAAATTTTTCTTTGCCTCTTCCTTCCAATACTCTTTCTGTTTCTATATTTCTCTCCCCCCCCCTCTCTCTCTCTCTCTCTCTCTCTCACACACACACACACACACACACACACACACATTGTATTTTCACTTTCATTGTTTTACCATGCATTATTGTTATTCAACTTTATTCTTTATTTTGCTAGAAAACAAGTAGAAATTGAGACATTTGTAGAACCAGTCTTCACAAGCTGATTAAATAACTGTATTAATAAATGATAGATGCATTGTCAGATTTCAGTAAACATCATCAAGAGAGTGATCTTCTGTTTCAATACCATACAAGCAATTTGAATATTACAAAAAGACTACATCATGACCCTGTATTTTTCCAGGTTGGTTCTGGATAATCACTTAAACAGTAAAATCAGATATGCCCATTAGTGAGTCATTTCTTCTATCAACAGCAACAGTATTGTGTGAAAAAACGTTATTGACAGATGTCATATTGACATTAAAAAGGTGCAAGGAAAACCTGTATTCATTCAATGATATATGTTTCATTTATTTTTGTAAAAAAACTTATTTTCCTAATTTTACAAGCATATTGAGTACTTATCCCTGCTTCTAATCATCCCCCCTCTCTAATATTCTCTTCACTTCATCAATTGTTCCCACTCCCTCCCACTCTCTTGCCTGTCTACTTCTATGGATCCCAGGGTTCCCTCTGGCTTGTCTACTTTTGTGGGAGTTCAGGCCTCTTGTGGCATACCTTGGTTGCCTCTCTCAGGCCATCCCACTAATAGGATTATTTCCCTTCACTCATGCCATAAGGTGTTGAGATCCTCTCTACCTCTGTTATAGAAGAAGGTTTCTAGGCTGAGTGTTAAGTGTTCTTCAATTCTTTGAGTATAATAGTGTTGCTGAATCCCCACTGGGCCAGCTGGGAGGAAGAGGGGAAACGCCAGGGGACTCATGGGCTCGAGGCAAATGGGCAAGCCAGCAATGGGGTCACCACCCAGACCCCAGGAGTCAGGCAAGAAGCAGCAGGCAGAGGTTTCTGCTGTATGTTCTTATCTCTCTTGAGTTCCTCAATAGTCTATGTTTGCATGTTTATATCTCAGTTACTATATAGGTTTGGCAAAGACAAGTCTTATTGCAGTGAGTTCCTAGATGCAGCAGTCCTACCTTGAATGGAATGTTTTGTCCATTGTTGAACCATCCCATCTTTAGGTTCTTACAATCTCACTGCTCCCTCTTCTGCAAGATTCCTAAGACTTTAGGATGGGGAGATATTAGGTTGGCCGGATTCTAGGTGAGCCCTGTTGGGTGGCTGGTATTCTACATAATGACTGGCCATTGTTATCCATTTCACTGCTCTTCTATTGACTAAGCATGCATCCCGGAAGGTGTTGAGATCCTCTCTACCTCTGTTATAGAAGAAGGCTTCTAGGATGAGTGTTAAGTGTTCTTCAATTCTTTGAGTATAATAGTGTTGCTAAATCCCCACTGGGACAGCTGGGAGGAAGAAGGGAAATGGCAGGGGACTCATGGGCTCGAGGCAAATGGGCGAGCCAGCAATGGGGTCACCACCCAGAACCCAGGAGTCAGGCAAGAAGCAGCAGGCAGAGGACTAGTTGGCTGCAGACTCAGCTTTATTCAGGAAGTGTTTGGGATTATATAGGGTTGGGGTCCAACCAGGTGTAGGCCACCTCTATGCTCAGGGAGAGGGGGAGAGCAGCCACCAATCATTTAGCTGTTTACTAGGTGTCCAGGTTAGATGGCTGCTTGCCATTGGTTGTTCATCCCTCCTTCCCATTGGTTGTTCATCCCTCCGTCCCATTGGTTGTCCATCCCTCTGCCTGTATGGTTCCTCTATTGGAACATGTCTGGGGCATGTCTGAATTTGTTTAGGGTTGTCTGTAGCCAGATCTTCCGGATTCAGGAGCCTGGGCTAGGGCCTCTCTGAATCGATAGTGCCACATTTTCACCCTTTTATTTATTTATAATTTTTTAGTGGGTGCCATGATTCCTGGGGCAACCCCAAGCTTCTTCAGCTGTGCGGAATATAAGTGACTGTGCCTGTCTTAGGTTGGACACCCCCCGCATGTGGAGCCTTACACATCATTGACTACCAGTCATGAGACCATCACAGAGAAGGAATCATGGTCCCAAAGGGGAACTCAAATATGGCAGAGAAAAGGAGGTTTTGATCAGGACAGGAGCATACAGAGGGGCTGTAGGCAGCACAGGCACAGAAATGATCCAGAAGAGCTGGGGAGACATGAATCAGAACCTAACAATTGTAAATTAGTAAGGCATAGCTTCAGTGGTGGACAGCCAGGCTTCCCAAGAGTCTTTGGTGGCTTTAGGAATGTCCGAAGCCTAAATGGATGCCCCGAGGACCTGGAAAGCAAGCTTTGTTATTTTGGGAATATATGAAAAAAAAAAACCTGTAAGAAAACTTGTATGAAAGAAAACGTACAATCTATTAGAAAAACAATTTTGATCAATGGAAAACAAGTAATTAAGGCCTTAGATGTTATAAAAATTATTCGTTCTTATTTTTAAGTATGCATACATATATTTAAAAAATGGCACTGCCAAAATTTTAATATTAGCATGCAACAGAAATGAAAAAAAATTGAAGTGGCCACAGACACAAGACACACAACATGTAAACACAGAACATACAAACATACAAGCACATGAGCAACATTTTACTGGCAAGTGTTCAATTTACTAGCATAAAATTACCCTTGAAAGTTTTATCAAAGGTAGATTAACATTTAGGAAAACCTTATTTAAAACAAGACATCTAGCAAGGAAAAGCATCCTCATCCATAGGGCCAGTTCCCACATTTTCTCTGTGTAGATCCAAGCTGCTAAAACTGAAGCCTCATTCCAAAATCCTCCAGGCCAGAAGTCTTAACCTTGAGGCCTATAGTCTCTAGGAGAGATTTTAAGACAAGTATTGGGAGACCAGTATCGTCTGAAGCAGAAAATACAGCCAGGAAAAGGGGGGGAAGTCAAGAGTTACAGGATGAAGAAGAGGGAAGGGGTTGTCAGCAGAGGGTGGAATGCCCCCCCAAAGACCTCAATGGGGAGAGGGCGGGAAAGTATCTGGAGGAAGAACAAAGGGCTATTTTGGGTTCTCTCCACAAGTTACATTGTAACAATTAATCACTTCCCCAGTGGAGAATCCTTTAAGGCTTGCTACATGCGGAGGAATATGGGAACAAAGGGGGCAGGAGGCATATGGTCTTCCTGGACTTCCCCCTTGCGAACCAGGAAGAGGATTTCTATCTGGATCTGTGGCTCCCAGACATTTTCTGGGGAGATTCAAGGAGCTAAGATTAAAGTTTCCTCCCAAAAATCTTAGTCCTTTGGTTTCACTTTGATCCTACTAAGTATAGTAGAGCCTTAAGAGCAGTCAGCTGGGGTGCCTTCTGATGGAAAGGTAAGTTACCTATTATGGAGAGGAAAGGTTTCCTAATGGAGCAGAGATGACTAGGAGGCGAGTGGACAAGGTGAAAGAGCACAAAAAATAAAAAGCAACGACTAGAACTAAGGTCAAAGTGAAAACAACTCCTTCAGGCACCGTAAGCACACGAACACAAAACTGAAGAGGCCATTCACCGAGACACCGGAATGGATGTCTCATCTACACCTGAAGGCAGCACCTCCCCATGTTGGAGCGCCAAATATTGCTGAATCCCTACCAGGCCAGCAGGGGGGATGAGGGAAAATGGCAGGGGCATCGTGGGCATGAGGCAAATGGGCGAGCAGGAGTTGGGGTTATCACTCAGACCCTGGGAGTCAGATGAGAAGCAGCAGGCAGAGGAGGAGTTGGCTGCAGACTCAGTTTTATTCAGGAAGTATTTGGACTTATATAGGGTCAGGGTCTAATCAGGTGTGGCCATCCCTCCACTCACAGGGAAGGGGAGAGCAGCCACCAATCATTTAGCTGTCTACTAGGTGTCCAGGTTAGATGGCCACTTCCCATTGGTTGTTCATCCCTCCTTCCCACTTTTTGTTCATCCCTCCTTCCCATTGGTTGTCCATCCCACTGCCTGTATGTTTCCTCTACTGGGACATGTCTGGGATGTGTCCAAACTTGTTCAGGCTTGTCTCTAGCCAGACTGCTTGGATTCAGGAGCCTGAATTGATAGTGCCACATAATAGTAGCTACTTATAAAGCAGTTTGGTTTACTGTCTTCTTACCTATAGGTTCATTGGATAGTTTTTCCCTATTCATCTATTTCCTTCCCTTTTTTAGATTCTTGTACTAGTTGACAGTGACAGGGATGAAAGGAATGAGAATGGGCAGTCCCTATGTCAAGGAGCATGAAGAGAGGAAAATGGGGAAAAAAAGGCCCTGAGCGGAGCCACTTAGAAACCTGTGACAAAATTGTATTAGAAGGACATCCAATAGCACAGTCATTACAACCAACACTCAACAGATGGGATCTTGTGAAATTAAAGAGCTTCTGTTCAGATAAAGAGATTGTAACTCCAGCACAAAGGCAACCCATAGAATGGGAGAAAATCTTCACTAACCACATATCTGATAGAGCTCCATTATCCAGAGTGCACAAAAAACTTATAAAACTAAACACCAAGGAAACAAATGGCCCAATTAAAATATGGGCCCTGGAACTTAAAAGAAACTTTACCAGGGATGAAATTAAAATGTCTAACAAATATCTTAAAAAATGCTCCACATCCTTATCCATCAGGGAAATGCAAATCAAAACCTCCCTGAGATATCATCTCACCCTGGTCATGATGGCAAAAATCCACAATACAAACAACACCAATTGCTGGAGAGGATGTGGAGAGAGGGGAACTCGCCTACATTGCTGGTGGGAATGCAGGCTCATACAACCACTCTGACGAGTCGTCTGGTGATTCATAAAGAAGTTAAATGAAGTTAAGTGAAATGCCATATGACCCTGCTATTCCACGTTTGGGAATAACCCCCCAATCAGCAAAAATTCACCTCGATAGCACAAGCATGACCATGTTCATAGCAGCACTGTTTACAAATAGCAAAGTCTTGGAATTAGCCCAAATGTCCAATGGTTGACGACTGCATAAGGAAAATGTGGTACATTTATACAATGGAATACTACAAGCCATCAAAAATGATGAATTAATGAAATTTGCCAGGAAATGGATGGAATTAGAAAAAATTATATTGAGTGAAGTATCCCAGACATAGAAAATTAAACACTGTACGTACTCCCTAATAGGTGGATCTTAGTACCAAACCCACTTAGAGACACATTCAAAGATAAATCTCTGTAATACCTACAGTAATTGCAAAAGATTTTAAACAGGATGGAAGGGGAAGGAGGGCTACACCAGAAACAAGGAGAGAGAGGATCATGTTACAGCAGAGAAAATAGGCCACCATCAAGGACTCCAAGTAAGTAATGAGACATCTGGTTAAGCTCACAGACTTTCCTTCCTGATCATTTGCAACTGATGGGGTATTATCTCACCATAAGGATAGGGCCTATAGTCTGGCAGATACAAAGTAACCATTTTGCAAATGGGAGACTGAACCCGCCAACGGTCTCCTACTTTTATTCCATCTACCTCTGAATATATTCTTATACTAAGACTCTATTTCAACAGCTTTTTATCTCTGGCCAGGTGGTGACATCCAATACCCATCAGGATGGAGCCAAGGGCATTGCAGGAGCAGCAAAACTGAAAAAAGAAATCAACAAACCATAATTCAGAACATTAGAGACTGTATATCAACCACCTGGAACCAGGCTAGCCTATCTCTCACCATACTAAAGCTCAGGAAAATTTGTAGAAAGGGGGCAGTAAAATTGTAAAAGCACAAGGATGGGGAAGAATAATGATATGCAAGATAGTCCACACAAGTTAGGTCTGAAGCAATCATAATAGGGCTTTACATGACCTGTGCAATGACCAACACATTATTGACCCCTCAAAGTCTAGCATGGACTAAAGGCACTGGGATTCTTGGAAGCTAGGGATTAATAGACACAATAGTGCTCCTATACTAATGGTGAACACAAGAAAGAGTTCTAGGAAATGCCACTGAGTCCTTACACCTCATTGGAGAGGAGATGCTCCAGGGAGAGAAGGCACTGGGAGATAGGGAAGGAAGAGGAAGAGGGGGAAGGAAGCTATGGGGACAAAGGAGAGGGTGGAGGGAGAGAGGGGCCCAGTGTAACTATTGTTTGTATAAGTGGAAATAAATAAATAAATAAATAAATAAATAAATAAATTAATTAATAAAAAACGAAGTCATAATAGGTGACACTTCCTGATAAAATGTTGGTCAGTGAGGTCTCAAAGGTTTTTTGCCATTGCTTGCTCTCCAAAATCTTTTTTTATACATTTTAATTATTATTTCCACTCATACAATCTTAATAGGTACACCAGTTCCCTCCCTCCTTCCTCCTCCCCGCGAACCCCCAGCTCCCCCTCCCCTCACCCCTCCCTCCCTATTCCTCAGTGCAGTGCCTCCCGCCCCAATTCCCAGAGAGTCCTTTATTGTGCATGCCTGACTCTCCTCTGGGCCCTCCTCTCTGATGACGTACAAGGACCCAGTGAAATCTCCCTGAACCCTTTCTCATGTTCCCCTTAAGCATAGGAACACTACTGTGGCTGTCAATCCCTTGCCTCCAAGGTTCTTGGTGCCTTTAGCAGATGCTAGACTTTGTGAGGTCAATAGTGTGTTGGACGTTGTGCCGGGCATGCAAAGTCCACTTATGATTGCTTCGGCCCTAACATATGTGGACTATCTTGCATATCATTGCTCCTCCCATCCTTTTGCTCTTACAATCTTACAGCCCCCTCTTCCACAAATGTCCCTGAGCTCTCCAAAATCTTGTCAGTGAAATCCACACACATATGGATCCTAGAACATGGGCAAAATATACCACCTGGATTTTGTCTGAGAACTTTCTTTTTGCTGGATAGCTTACATAGTAACAAAGGAGTACTGTAGAAGTTACTGGGGGAAAGAAATAGTCACAGGCTTTATCAACTCATGAAATCTGCAAGTTGTAAGAAAATCACAATGTCAAAAGGTGACCAGTAGTGTAAGAGTGGCATAAGTATCAAGGAAATATCCACCAACTTTCTCCTTGACCTCAAGATCCTTTTGTCAGCATATGGTTCGTTTTGATATGCACAGTTTAAACAATTAATTACATAAAATTCCTTTTCATGCATTATGTTCAAAATTTAAATGTAATGACATTATGTAGCACATGTGCTCATGAATGATACATTTAACTTATGATTTTAACTATTTTTCTACCTTTTAGCTAGATTATACACATAAGCCCTAACCAACAACCCCAAAGAGTATTGACTTTATAAGCTTATCATTTCAGAGAAAATCAGAACATTTTAAACATATTATATCTTATTTTATTCTATTATTTTATGTCTTAAATAGTTGCTATTAATAGAGATATTTAAAGCACTATGTGTAAAACAATTTACCAATCATCTGTGATTCTTCCATCAATCTGACAAAAAATTCTTGCCTCTCCTGTGATATCATTATAAAACCATACTTTACCTTGACATTTCTACACTTTTCACATCACATATTTTAATCTACCAGGAATTTATTTCAGTATTAATTTATATAATGCTTTTTTGTGAGAACTAGGCAGTGACTTGTTTCCTGTCTATCCTGCAGGATCATTTCCAAATTATTGAACACATAGAGTTTATGATTGTTTTATATCCTTAACTGCACTTAACACTTGGATAAATATCATTATTAGAAGTTCTGAATTTAATATGATTCCTAGTACTTTATTGAATTTTGTAATCCATTACTTACTTTTTGACACCAAAAGTATCCAAGATACCTTTTAACATACAATAGGTATGATCTTGCTATTTTCTAGTACAGAAACTTTGATTTTTAAAATATTTTTAAAGAGAATAATTTGTGGTTTCTTTCATAGAGAGGTATAACATAATGTAAAATTATCCCAGGCTTTATTCACATGCTGAACACATACTGCATATATATATTTATATGGACATATATGCAGAAGTTTAATTTCATATATGAAGACATATTATATTGAATGCATATACTGTGCATTGTTAATTGTGAAAGTGGTAAGATTTTAAAATAGATTTGGGGTACTCTGAGTTCTACAATCATTTGGAATCTATTGAACATGAAAGGACCACAATGTCTAATTCATTACTGTGAGAAAATTGATCACATTAAGAAATGTTGCTGAGGGGCTGGAGCGGTGGCTCAGGGGTTAAGCCTCCGCCTTGCAGGCGGAAGGTCCTGAGTTCGGATCCCAGATCCCACGTATAGACGCCAGGCGGAAGTGGGGGCGGCCTGCGCTTCTGGTCCTGGTAGGGCGGAGCCTGTGAATCCGGGGGCAGAAGGAGGTGGAGGTGTCCATGGTGGTTCGCGAATTCGTCCGTGGTTCTACACATACACAGACACACACACACACACACACAGACACGCGCGAGCACATACACACGCATATGCACACAGTTGAATAAATAATAATAATAATAATAAAAATTAAAAAAAATGCTGCTAAAAATGGTTCTGTTGTACTTGACCTTGCTATTGACACTAAAACAAAATACTGGTAAATACTGCTTCTTTTTATGGCCAATGCCTTAAAAAGTAATTTAAAGTTATCGTGTTTATATACATTCATTGCACATGAGCAGGTTTGACCCACACATCAAAACCTGGTATTGCCTCTGCTTTGGAGAACATATCCTATCACTCCATATTTTCTCCAAATTCAGCAGTTGGACAATTTGCTGGAGGCTATTTCTCTTAATTTTTTGGATTATCTAGTTTTCTGGTTTTAAATTTAAAGTTTAAAGGAACCATTTGATTTTAATAGCTTTTATGTGTAGTGCTCCATGGAATTGGAGCTTTAGCACACAGAACTACTTTTCCATAAGGTGATTTCTAGTAAATCCCTGTGTGTAAAAGCAAGATAAACACACATCACTGAGTTTGTTATTGCAATTAAATTATTGAATTTTTTGCATTTGAATATGTTTTGAGCACTGAAAAGCATGAAGAGACAGTTTTTTCATGTTAGTCATGGACACTTCTGACACTTAATAACTTGAAATAAGCCTGCCAATATTTCTAAATGTCTAAGAATGTGAAAATGCCACATGGTTATTAGGGAAGACCGATTCAATAAATTACTTCTGCCAGTAACAACCTATATAAACTCTTCCACAGAATCTATTAGAGAACTCAAATTCTCATTTATTATACCTTAATTTTACCTTTTCACTAAAATTTTAATATTTTTGGTTTTCCCATTTGTTTGAAAACATGTGCTAAACATGCTTTCTGAACTAGATAATCTTTCCTAGTGATTCCCCATGATCAAATAACCAGTCATAAGTTTTGAGACACTCTTTGTTGGTCAACATAAATGTGAGCACAAACTTGATGTTTAAGATCATCTCTTCATGTATTCAGTGTCAATTCAGTATCAAAAATTCATTTACATGCTTAATGCAAAAAAATTTTTAGCTTAGCAGAGCTATAAAATATATTAGATACCTTGTTGAACTTGGAAGAATTGTTAAGCATATGTTAAACTTCTCAGTAACCTTGAGAGAAGAGTATAAATTTCTATAATAGTCCATCTGACATATTGCATGTTGTTCTGAAAATTTAAACCATGTCTTTCATTGTAACCAAAACTCTATGAAACCGGAATGTGTCTGTTTGACTTCTCTTTTCATGATGAATGCTTTATTTAATGAATTTATAAGAAGTAAACACCTTCTTTCACAGTTTCAGAGGTTTCAATTCATGGTTACCTTTGCTTGTTTCTTTGAGTCAGTGATGTCACAGTGCATCATGGTGCAAATGAAAGATAGAGGAATCCTGTTCACTTCAAAAAAGGAAAAGAGATTGTTGGGTTGGAAATATGAACATTGCAATGACCCAAATTCTCTCCAGGGACTTCCTCCTAGTGAGTGTAGTACAACCTTCCATTTATAACTTGGGCTGGGGAACAAAACTTAACCTCACTCGCCTTCACAGAACTCTTAATGCAAACTATCGTGCAGAAATCTCTTTAAACACATGATTAGTCTAGTTCTCTGAGAATATACATGTGCCTGCATATGTATGCATATGATGATACAGAGAAAGGATAAGTGAATGACAATTGTTTGTAGTGTAGGTATAGGTAAATGTCAAAGCAGGAAATTGTTAATTCCCTCTTATAATGTATCAAACTGAAGAAAATAGTAGGAATCAATTGTAGAATTTTTGTTGCATGTTTACCAAAACCTACCCTGTTTAAATTGTTTAGAAGTTTTCCTTATAAATGCAGGAATTTAGCTGCTATCTTCAGGATCACACCTTCTGTTAGTCAGACAGAATGCTATGTAATATTTCATAAATGGGTGCATGCAATAAATGATAGACACTAAGAAACACTGAGTTATCTTCCAGAATCATCACTAGTTTGAGTTACTGCTGGTCTCAAGCATATGCCATTGATAGAGAATGTTACTTTTCTTCACTCTTCCTTACCTAGTCTTTCTCCTTCCCTTCCTCCTCTTCTTTTTTGTCTCTTTATTCTCCTTCTTTATTTATCTCTTTTTGTCAACCAAGATATTCTCTCAATTTCAAGTAAAAAAATGAGCTTAAAGCAAATCCACATTATCTAAAATAATAAACTTTGCCCCCATTTCAAGAAATACTCAAATTCATTCTTTTCTTTTTGTTAATGATTTTTATGTTGCACATCTTTAATATAGACTTTAGATTAAAATTGTTTTGAAAATAATACCAATATTATACTGATAGGTAACCTATGTTTTTAATAATTTAATAAAGTTTTATACCTTTAGTCATTATTATCCTAAATACATTTATTCTTGCTGATATACATATTTAGTATTAAAATAAATATGTATTTATGTAATGTGTAGAGCTTAATCTACTGATATCTTAAGGCAGTTAATGTCATTTCAAAGTAAGATATTATTGCTTTCACAGACACAACATGTCTGTAGAAATAAAAGCAATTAATTTTTATTGTTGGAATAATTTTTCATGAAGACTTTTATTTTGATGCTGTAGGTATGGATTTTCATTTCTTTGTTTTTTATGATGGTTGCTCTCTGACAATTTCCTACACATATTTATTATATTTTAATCTATTGCCCAGCCCTCTTATATCTCCTGTGGGGCCTGTGAATCTCAGGGCAAAGTAAACAAGGAGGAGGCGGAGGCTGGAGAAGGTCCTTGGTGGTTCCCGAATTCGTCCATGGTTCTACACACACACACACACACACACACACACACACACACACACACACACACACACGTGCACACGCATATACGCACAATTGAATAAATAAAAAAATCAATACTCTTATAAAGGCCACCTCCTCTGTTTCCTCCTTACCAGTACCTTTCCTAGATTCATGACTTTTTACTTTATGACCCACTTAGTTTATAGAATGTTTTCTTATACAATTTTATTTTTTAAAAAGTGGCTTTGGGGGCTGGAGACGTGGCTCAGGGGTTAAGACTCTGCCTTGCAGGTGAAAGGTCTTGAGTTTGGATCCTAGACCTTATGTATAGACACCGGGCAGAAGTGGGGGCAGCCTGCTTTTCTGGTCCTGGTAGGGTGGGGCCTGTGAATCTCAGGGCAGAGTAAACAAGGAGGAGGTGGAGGCTGGAGGAGGTCCTTGGTGGTTCCCGAATTTGTCCATGGTTCTACACACACACACACACACACACACACGTGCACACGCATATACGCACAATTGAATAAATAAAAAAATCAAGAAAAATGGCTTTATTTTAAATCTAGAAATTACAGTTAGTGAAAAAGTAAAAAAAAATAAGCAGTTTATATTTGCTTCTAACAGTATATTTGTGCTCAGCAACCTAATATGTATATAACTACATAAGTGCACAAGTAAATGCATTACACTACATTTTCACTGGATTCATTGTGAATTATTTCAATAGAAAAAATAGAATTATGCCCATTTATAAATAAGAAAGCACACTCACATCTTATGGAACCCAAGGATCTCAAATCCAATGTCATTACACAGCCCCAAAAGATATGGGTTGTAGAAATTGAAAATTCAAGGCAAGTACCCCTCCCCTCTCTCTGTGTCTGTTGGTTTTTCTCTTTTATAACAGACTTACTTGCAGTGAACTTGAATATACACTGCATATACTCAAAAAACACAATTCTCCTGCCTTAATTTCCCAGATTTGAGAATTAGAAGCTTGCAAAACTATATGCAGCTATTGACTACCTTTAGTTTTATAGAACACCAATATTTTTTGGGGGGTGTAGTTTTCATTTCAGGCCAAGTTTATTTTCCTGTTTGGTTTCTTTTTTTCTTTTTGATGATATTCTTGTTTTTCCTCTGCTCTATGACTCAAAAATGATAAGGTAGCATGTTTGTTCTACATCATAATCTCCTAGAGAAAAATCTAATAGTCACATCTTAGATCTTGGAACTACTGATAGTTTCTCAGCTGTGATCTAAAGTGGGAAACTGGGACAGGTCACATCTGATCTGGGTCTATCATTTTATGACCATAGTATTCAAAGTTCTTTGAAAGATGTCCAAAGTGGTTCTCTTAAAAGGATCATATCAATCATTCTCTCGAAGGGATCAAATGTGTCACTACGTTGAAAGAAATTTTTTTCTGAACTGTCTAAATTGAATAATCTGACCATGATTTATTTCTGGGGTCCACAAAAACAATTTTGTATGTGAAATTTAGATGAATTTTTGGATCATGACCAAATATGCATTTAAAAGGAAAAATAGGTTTTATTGAGTATGTATGTAAATATCAGATTGTGCAGATGCCTATTGAATTAAATCTACATTAAATCTGTTGTAATAATTCAAAATTTAATGGCAACTGTTGGAAATACGCTGAATCTGGGCATCTTATCATATAGGTTTCAGGTCCTTTAAATTATGCCAAAAATCAAGATGCTCTTTTTCTCAGTATCTTGATCTAACTCATTACATACTAAAATTACATATTGTGTTAAATTTTACACAAAGAAATTTCATACAATTATATATTCAGTCAAACTAACTGAAAAAGTAGACTGAATTTCTTAATAGGCAGATAAGGCTTGCTTAAAGGATACATGTCCAGTCACTCAGCCCATTTCTGCCTTCTGGATTTTAAACCTGTCAGTCAGAATATGGAGCTTGGTCATCTTTGTTTTCAAGAACATTTAAGGACCTCTCAGACATTTGATTTGTGCATGCATGCATGAACACACACACACACACACACACACACACACACACACACACATCCAAAAGAAGAAAATAGAGTAAGAATCAAGGCAATTGTATACTGAAAATCCCCAATCTTCCAAATTAATGAATTTCAAATGCAACATCAAAGAATTAATGGACAGCTTATCTGAACCTTAAATCTACAGCTTTATCCTGAATACTGAAACATTATTTATCCAACTTTGGTAAAGTATCCACAGTTTTTATATTTAGATTTGTTTGGGCACAGATGAAGAATTGAATGGTTATCTTCCAAGGCTGTACAAGTTCTGATTTTTCTAGGAAATCATTTGCTTTTCCAGTATGCATCCCTTGTAACTCTGAATTAAGATTCAACAAATGATTAAGTATTAATTATCTGATATGTGCCAGACATTCAATTTAAGTTTTATTATAGTTATTTAATATCATGTTCACAACAATCTGTGAAAATTAAATTAGTTCCATCTATTGAAATAAAGTACTGAGATTTATTCCTTTTAAATGCACTTGCAGAGTGGAGTCAGGAATAAAGCAAAGTAAGCTTTAAAAGAACCATTTCTTGATAGATTTTGGCATGCACTACAGAATTTGTTGACTGACCTCTTCCTCAAATTGTATGATGGAATTGTGCCTTCTGTATTTTAAACCAGTGAGATTATTTAGGAGGTGGACCTCTTTTAAGGCTTTTTAATTTTTTAATTTATGGTATTTTCACCCCTTAATACCTAATCCCGTTCCCTTTCCTTTTCCCCTTATCACTGTTTAAGTCATGATGCTGGAGCCTTGGTGATGTTGAACCCAGAGACCTCACTTCTTCCTCTTTCTGTACTCTACCATGAGATGCACTACTAACATAGCCATCTGCAGCCAAGAGGTTGCCTTACCAGGTATTTACCTGCCATATGATTGCTCTTAGATGTCCTAGCATTCAAATCTTTGATAAACAGATGAATATGTTCCAAAAGACTCAGTCTATGATTTATCTGCCATGACACCCTGAAGAGATTGAAACGCTGGGTTAAGATTGCAACTATTTTGTTTTATTAGATGTCTTAATCTTAAATTATTTCAATGCTTTCATTTGTTGCAGGACTTTTCCTAAGGATACTTTTCGTAAGCATGCAGTTTAGACAGGGAACTGGTGACAAACCAAAGAAAGGATTCAACCTGCTCAGCTTGGTAAGGCAGTGAATTTACTGTGGCTATAGGGAAGTATGGGTGAGGGAAGAGGTTACTTTTGAAAGCATGAATGACTCAGCGTAATTGCACTGTCAAATATCTACTCCAGTATGGGTGGTCACTTATAAAGGCTCTGTTTAGTAGCTCCCTGCAACATGATTTTCAGGCAGCTCCCCTAAGCAATTGTTACTGTTTATGCAAACATTTAGATAGGCTTTGTGAACTTTGTAAAGTTTAGGGGCTTCCTGAGACTTATGAATTTCATTCACTTGCTCAGTCTTGAAAGTTTTGTTTACTTCCTGAGTCTTACTCTGTCCTTTTAGGTTGTTTTCTTTCAGGGAAAATTGCTAAACAGTATTTTTACACAGATTTATATAAATTACCTACTTGACATTACCTGATATATTGGCTATCTCTACCTTCCCATATACCATTTTATTTCTTTATTTGATATTTCAAAAAATATGTATGTGATGTGCGAATGTGTATGTGTGTAAATTAATTGATTTTGTTTGACTATTAAAATGATGAAAATAAGGCTGCATCTACATAGTTTTGCCAACTTACCATTATATGGGAGAAAAAAAAATCCAAGTTTTCATAAGCTTAGCACAAGACTGACAAATAAAATTAGAAAAGAAAAGCATAAATTTTGAGGTTAGACAAGTGTCTTGATATGATCCTGAGAAAATTAATTTAAAACTATAGTCTCTGATAGAACAGCATTAGTATATATCTTATATTATGATTTCAAAAATGAAATCAGATGACTAAATTGAAAGCAAATGTGTGACAAATGACAGTGATTATTGGAGCAAAGTACCAACTTTCATTCAGTATACAGCTACCCTTGTTATGAGTTGTGCTTTTGATCAGATGTTCAACAGAAAATTATTTAAATGATCAGTCAGAACTGTAAAATACATATTCTTGATTCTATTTCCAATTTTTTCTGTCTTTTATTTTTATCTTGAATTTTTATATTTTTGTCCACTTTGCCTTTATATTATCTTGTCACAGTTAATTCATACTGAGTTCCTGTACTTTTGCTTTTTTCCTCATTTTTAATTAATAAAAGTTTTACAATCATGATACTCTCTAATACAGTAATACAAAGCCACATAAATAATTTAAAAATTAAGTGCAGAAATATGAGGCATATCATTCCTAGCTATCTCATGTGTGGGCTCCTATGGTGAGTTGCGTACTCTTATATATTTCCTTTTCTTTTTCCTCCATGAATAGTGTTGATAGATAATTTCCTTTACAGACTCAGTTCTCTGGGAGTATTACATTTCTCCCTGTCATCCTGGGTTCACAGACAAGCTGTTAAGTATGATATAATTTTCCTTAATACATCTGGGGTAGCTTAAAGAATTACCAACATTTCTTAACAATGCTGTGGGAAATAAAGATATAAAAAAGTATAACACACTTGTAGCAACTGGTAAGATCATTGCAGTACAATTCCCTCTTACTAAAGCTGATATTTAATTGTAACTGAACTGGGCTCTTCCAGGTGGTTAAGCATTGAAGATAATTTTTTTTTTCTTAGTTAGCGAATTCCATGGTTAAATACTAAAAATAGGACTGGAGAGATGACATTGGTTAAGACTCTATCTCTCTAGCAAAAGATACTAAGTTCAGATCTCAGGATCCACTTATTGATTTTTATGTGGTAGGCCAGAAGAAAAAGCAAGTGGGAAATTCTATATCATAATCTATAGGGATAAGAATATGTCATGGATCTATAGGGATAAGAATATGTCATGGATCTATAGGGATAAGAATATGTCATGGATCTATAGGGATAAGAATATGTCATGGATCTATAGGGATAAGAATATGTCATGGATCTATAGGTATAAGAATATGTCATGGATCTATAGGGATAAGAATATGTCATGGATCTATAGGGATAAGAATATGTCATGGGTCTATAGGGATAAGAATATGTCATGGATCACAGGAAAAAGCTCCAGGAAGTAGGATCCTTAGAGGTAAGGGATTAAACAGTCATAATAGAATTCCCATACTAAAGGGAACCCAAGAAGCCACTGAGGGGAGCCACTGAGTCCTGAACCCTCACTAGAGTGGAGGACTCAGAGGGAGATTTGGCATTCACACAAAAGGATACTCCAGGGGATGGGAGGGAGGAAGGGAGAGGTACTGGGAAAGGAGGAAGAGGGAAATGAAAGGGAGAAGGGGGAGAGTGTCAGGGAGGACAACTGGGGAGGGGAGGAGGGAGGGAGAGGATGGGGGTACCTATTGAGCTTGTATGATTAGGAAATAAATGAAATGTGGGAGAAAAAAATATGACTACAAGGAGGAAGGTTGTAGAGTTTGGTACCATGATATTGAAGACAGTACATTTCTTAGTTTCTTTTTTCTTCTTTTATTTATTCATTTAGTGATCCTGTGTGTGTGTGTGTGTGTGTGTGTGTGTGTGTGTGTGCATGTGCACGCATGTGTGAATGTACATGTATGTGTGCACAAAGGCTCACATGCTCAAAAGCACTTGTGCATTTCAAAGGTCACTGTGTATCCCTGTGAAGGCCCAAAGGTGACTTAGGGAATAATCCTGGATTGTTCCTTCCTCCTTTTTGCTTTGCTCTGTGATTTCCCAAGCTCTGCTCAACAGGTCCAAAAAATGCAGGCCACAGCATTTCAGCCTGGCGTTTTTACATGGGTGGATCCAGGCATCTGCACTCAGGACCTTCTGCTTGAGAGGCAGAGTTTTAATCAATAAGTTATCGCTCACCAGACTTATTTTTAGCATTTAAATATGGAAATCTCTAACTAAGTTTGCAAAACAGAAGTGGAGCTGTAACTGTTGTAACTGTTGTTGTGACAGAGCCTTCAAAATCAAGCCATTTGAAGGAGAAAGGGAGATTTACTCAGTTTGTAGTTCCAGAAGGGAGAAACAGTCTTTCACAGCAGAGGCAACATGGCTGGTGGCTGAAGCTGGAGGCAGCTAAGTCACTGCAAACATCTGGAGTGTCCAAGAAGCGGAGTCTCTCTTCAAAGTCTTCTGCTGTATGGTTCTTTTTATCTGGCCGGCTACTGGGAGACTCCAGTCAGATCTAGGACTGGTCTTTGTATTGTAATTTATTGATCTGGATAATCTCTTCTGGCAGTCTGATATCTAATCTTAGTTAATGCCAGGTGTGGTCAAGTTGATATCCAAAGTTAACACAGTTTCTACCTGGCACTTTCTACGAGGGACCGAGAATCCAATCGCAGAACCTTCTTCTTGAGAAGAACCCCTGAGCCATCTCTCAAGTTCAAGAGTGAATATTTCATACTTTGAAGGATTGGAAATAAATGATGTTCAGGTGTCTGGATTGCAAAATGTGGATGTCTGAAGGACAGGATTGTTTTGAGGACTGTCTTTCTCCTGTCTCTTATGTTCCTGTCTACCCATTGCCCGAATATGAAAAAGTACAGAAAATATATGTAAAGAATAACGACTTAACGAGAACAGGTTCATCCATGTGCTTGCTCAACACTATCTTCATTCCTTAACAGCAAATAACTTCTTTTCCATTCAACAGAGTAAATCTCCCAGACCACTCTCGTTCCATAAATTGGAGTTACAAAAAATAAGTTACAGGGATATTTTACAATTTTATATTTGATATTTTTGATGACATGGCTTTTTATTTTTATTAATTTATTTATTAACAAGCTGAGTTTATGACTTTTTCTAGATCTTCTCTCCACTCATTTCCCTCTTCCCCCACCATCCCCATCCATATACCATTTTCTCACCCTCCCCTCCCTTCATCCAACCAGCTCTATCCCACCCACCCCCTTCCTGTTCCTTTGCTTGTGTTTAATCACAGGACTCACTTTGGGGTACCTAGGTTTGTAGGGGAGTCAGATTTCTTTTGAACTTTATTTAGCCCTTGAGGGGGTAAGGGAGGTTACACTTCTCTTGTCCAGAACCTGTCCCTGAGACACTGTCTGAGAGCAGCTATTTCTTCTAAATTCGTAGATAGTCCTTGGGGGAAATTATGGTGGATTGGCCATTGTGTAGGTGTGGTGGTAGAAATTCTCGTAGTGATTTTTCTGGATACATCAACACTGTCTTGGCTAAATGGTATTGGTCAGGAGTATTTCATTCCACCTTTAGGCTCTTATAATCTTACCGCTCTATCTTCTGAAAGGTTCTGTGACACTTGGTGTGGAATAACATTTAATGGACTGTTTAAGGTTATACTCCAGGTTCACTGATATTTTCTACTCTGCCCTGATGTGATTTTCTGCCTCACTTGTCTTCCATTGTAGTAGGGAGCAACTTTGTTGAGCTGAGAGCTTTCTTATCTAAGGGTTAAAGAAAGGAGTATCTAGATCGTGTTATATTTTCAATCTTTAAAGTTAACACCAAGATATTTTTTATTGTCCGTTTATTCCTCTGCTACCATTATTTGGATGGATTTACAGTATCAGGAATGGTTTTCCTGCCATTAAGGGGATTAAACATCATTCAGAAAGTAATTGTTTTTCTATGGATCTTAAATACTTCTATTATTCCTATAGATTCTTCTGACTGGAGTTGTAGTGGCTCATAGCATTGACTGCTGGGATATGCCCTTGATCTTTCTATTTCCCCTGAGCAACTTGCCTTTTTTACCCCTCCCTTAACGTTTATTAAGATCTTTTACCTTACTTCTTTTTTCTTATTAAGATCTTTTACCTAACCTTACTTATTTATAGGCTTTTCTTAATAGTGGTCTTATTTATCTATTTAATGGTGCTTCTTTGTCTCTACTGTTTTGGGGGCTCTTCTTTCCCCTACTCCCCAAGTAATGTTCCTTTGCAGTTGTAATAGATATTAAAGAAATTTCTCCTTGCATATGTCATTATGAGAGCTTAATACTAAGTTCCATTTACAAGGGAGAGCATTTAACGTGTCTTTTTTGGTCTGGGATACTTTGCTCAGTATAATTTTTCTTCCAGCTCCATCCATTTACTAGCAAATTTCATTAATATGGTTTTTTCTTACAGCTTAGTAGTATTCCATTGTGACACTTGTACCATATGTTCATTTTTTAATTTAGAGTTAGGGTCTATAGCTATACTTTCTTCCTTTTACAAAAGCTACTTGGCATAAAAGCTGGCATTTTTATTTTGGAAAAGTAGTTACTTGAAGTCATGAATAAATACAGTGTTCTGCAACCACATGGGCGTACCTGTTCTTGTTAAGTGGTGATCCTTACATACTGCCATCTTCAGCAAGGACTCTCTTTGAAATAGACACTTTTGCTTTATCTTTTGTCTTCATTTTGTCAAGGACAACACTGTGCCCTTCCTGAGATACTGTAAATTCCAATTGTTACTTAATCAATGTGAATTGTATGATACAAAGTTAATTTTTTATGCCGTTTGACATCATGGCTCATCACTGATAGTTTAGAGCAAAGTTGTTTTTGCTCTTTTTATCATATGTATATGCGTGTTTTCATACTCCGTGGTTGTAGCTGTGTGTATAAGTATGCCTGCTCATGTAAGCACATACGGATATTGGTCAGAGGTTGATATCAAGAATCTGACATTGGGGGCTGGAGAGGTGGCTCAGGGGTTAAGCTTCTGCCTTGCAGGCTGAAGGTCCTGAGTTCAGATCCTAGACCCCACGTATAGACGCCAGGCGGAAGCGGGGGCGGCCTGCGTTTCTGGTCCTGGTAGGGTGGAGCCTGTGAATCCCGGGGCAGAGAAAACAAGGAGGAGGTGGAGGCGTCCATGGTGGTTCCCGAATTCGTCCGCGATTCTACACACACACACACACACACACACACACACACAATTGAATAAATAATAATAATTTTTTTTAAAAAAAAAAAGAAAGAAAAAGCCTTAAAAAAAAGAATCTGACATTATGGTTCTTTTGCTTGATAATTTTGAGAATGAGTCTCTAATCAAACCAAGATCTCATGAATAGCAAGCTTGCTTTGGGCATTTCCGTTTTCCTACTTTTGGGATTATTTACAAGTTTCTTCCATAACTATTTGCCATTTTTACATGCTCTGGTAGTCTGAACTCAGGTCCTCTCATTTTCAATTCAAACACTTTATTTATTCTTTTAATTAATTAATTTTTTCCACTCATACAAACAATAGGTACCCCATTCCCCTCCCTCCCTCTACCCTTTGCTCCTTCCCCCTTTTTCCCCTTTCTTTCCCCCCTCCCTCTCTTTCTCCCATTGTCCCCCCCATCCCTGGAGCATCCTTTAATGTGCCTGTCAAACTTCCCTCTGGGTCCTCCTCTCTGATGAGGTGTAAGGACTCAGTTGCATTACCTAGAGCTCTTTTTGTGTTCCCCTTTAGTATAGGAACACTATTGTGACTGTTAATCCCTTGCCTCTAAGGATCCTAGTGCCTGTTATTCATGCTAGACTTTCAGGGATCAATGATACGTTGGTCATTGCGCAGGTCATGCAAAGTCCTATTTTGATTACTTGTATGAAGTATCTTGCATATCGTTGCTCCTCCCCATCTTCAGGCTCTTACAATCTTACCGCCCCCTCTTACGCAAATTTCCCTGAGCTTCAAGATGGGGAGAGATTAGGCTGGCCTGGTTCCAGGTGGTTGACACAGAATCTCTGATATTCTGAATTATGGTTTGTTGATTTTTTTTTTCAGTTTTGCTGCTCCTGTACCACCCTTAGCTCCATCCTGATGGGTAATGGATGTCACCCCCTGACCAGACATAAAAGGCTGTTAAAATAGAGTCTTATTATAAGAGTGGATTCAAAGGTAGCTAGAATAAGAGTAAGAGATTGCGGTGTGGGGGGGGAATCAGTCTCCCATTTGCAAGATGGTTACCTTCTATCTGCCAAAATGTATGCCCTACCTTTCTAGTGAGATCATACTCCTTCAGTTGCAAGTGACCAAGAAGGAAAGTCTGTGAGCTTAACCAGATGTCTCATTACTTACTTGCAGTCCTTGATGGTGGCCTATATTCTCTGCTGTAACATGATCCCTTCTCTCCTTGTTGCTGGCAGGGACCTTCTTCCCCTTCCCTCCTGTTTATAATCTTTGCAATTACTGTCGGTATCACAGAGATTTATCTTTGAGTGTGTCACTAAGTGGGTTTGGTACTAAGATCCATCTATTATGGCACTTGATTTTCTGTGTCTGAGATACTTCAGAAAATCTTCACTAACCACATATCTGATAGAGCTCTATTATCCAGAGTACATAAAGAACTTAGAATACTAAACACCAGGAAAATAAATGGCCCAATTAAAAAATAGGCCTTGGAACTTAAAAGAAACTTTACCAGGGATGAAATTGAAATGTCTAACAAATATCTTAAAAAATGCTCCACATCCTTAGCCATCAGGGAAATGCAAATCAAAACCTCCCTGAGATATCATCTCACTCCGGTCAGGATGCCAAAAATCCACAATACAAACAACACCAAATGATGGAGAGGATGTGGAGAGAAGGGAACTCTTCTATATTGCTGGTTGGAATGCAGGCTTATATAACCACTCCGGTGAGCCACCTGGCAATTTTTAAAAATGTTAAAGACTGAAATGCCATATGACCCTGCTATTCTGCTTTTGGGAATAATCCCGCATACTGCAAAAATTCACCTTGATAGTACAAGCACGACCATGTTCATAGCAGCACTGTTTACAATAGAAAAGTCATGGAATCAACCCAAATGTCCAACAGTTGACGAGTAGATAAAGAAAATGTGGTACATTTATACAATGGAATATTACTCAGCCATCGAAAATGATGAATTAATGAAATTTGCTGGGAAATGAATGGAATTAGAAAAAATTATACTGAATGGTGTCCCAAACACTTTAACTAATGAGCCATCTTCTTGTTACTAGAGCTAAGGTTTTTTTTTTAATAATAATATAGAGTTTAAAATAATCTCCATATGATAAATGACAAAAACAACATATGAAATCTTTGGATTTCTCTCTTCGAGCTCTATCAGAAATGTTCAGTATCACTATTAGTTGCGTATGTTTAAGGCACAATGAACTTCCAACAAATGCGTTGATTTCAAAACTGGCAGTAAAACAGAGCTTTGGATTTCCCATCCTGGAGAACTTGCCACTGCCCATTGAATCTATCACCAATCAGTATCAAATAGGTTTTCCATTGCCACTCAAAATGAGGAGCTGATTATGCTAACCTATGCCTGTCCCAAAATATTTCACTACATCTTTATTTATTTATTTATTTATTTATTTATTTATTTATTTATTTATTTTTCTGCTCACACAAATGTAATAGGAACCCCTGTCCCTTCCCTCCCTCTAATCCTCCCTGGACCTCCCTGTTCCCTCTCCTCTTTGCCCTTTCCTTTTCCCCCTCCCTCCCTTTCTCCCAGTGCTCCCGCCCCTATCTCTGAAGCATCCTTTAATGTGTATATCAAACTTTCCTCTGGGTCTTCCTTTCTGATGAGGTGTAAGGACTCAGTGGTAATTCCTAGAACTCTTTCTTGTGTTCCCCTTATATATAGGAACACTATTGTGTTAATCCCTTGCTTCTAAGGATCCTAGTGCCTTTAGTCCATGCTAGAATTTGAGGGGTCAATGATATGTTGGCCATTGCGCAGATCATGCAGAGTTCTATTATAATTGCTTCAGCCCTAACTTGTGTGGAGTATCTTGCATATCATGCCTCCTCCCATCCTTGTGCTCTTACACTTACCGTCCCTTCTTCTGCAACTTTCCCTGAGCTTCAGGATGGGGAGAGATTAGGTAGGCCTGATTCCAGGTGGTTAATATACAGTCTCTGAATTATGGTTTGTTGGTTTTTTTTTCAGTTTTGCTGTTCCTGCAATGCCCTTGGCTCCATCCTGATGGGTATTGGATGTCACCCCCTTCTATCTCGCAGCCTATATGCCCTCCCCTTCTAGTGAGATTGTACCCCATCAGTTGCAAATGACCAGGAAGGAAAGCCTGTGAACTTAACCAGATGTCTCATTACTTACGTGCAGTCCTTGATGGCAGCCTATTTTCTCTGCTGGAACATGGTTCCCTCTCTTTGTTTCTGGTGGGGCCTTCCTTCCCCATCCCTCCTGTTTATAATCTTTACAATTACTGTAGATATTACAGAGATTTGTCTTTGAGTGTCTCTAAGTGGGTTTGGTACTATGATCCACCTATTAAGGAGTACATATGGCGCTTAATTTTCTATGTCTGGGATACTTCACTCAATATAATTGTTTCTAATTCCATCCATTTCCTGGCAAATTGCATTAATTCATCATTTTTAATGGCTGAATAGTATTCCATTATATAAATGTACCACATTTTCCTTATCCACTCGTCAACTGTTGGACATTTGGTCTGATCCCATGACTTTTCTATCATAAACAGTGCTGCTATGAACATGGTTGTGCTTGATTTCATTACATCTTTAAGGGGTGCCTAGTTGAGAATATTCTACAGACTTGTTTTGAGTTTGCAAGGGACCTGAGCACTTATAGAGAGAACTTCTTCTGTTTAAAGACACAGTCATCTTCAGAGCAAAGTATATTAAAGTTCTTAATAATTTAATTTGTCATAACATGAAATACTAGAAGAATTATATCCAATTTATTATAAATGACAAAAACCTATCAGCTATAAGCTAGTCTGGAAAATCGGCTTTAATTCCTGTTGTGCAGAGGGGTAAAGCAGGAAGATCAATAACTCTCAGTCTTCATGGGCTACAGAGTGAGTTCCAGTGTTAGTGAGATTTCTGTCTCAAAGTAAAAGTAAAAACTGGGGTGACTATGCCTAAACAGTCTGTAAAAGTTCTGGTTTCAATATGTTATACCCTTCCACTCTCCCACAAAAACATAGAGGCAATTTTATTTTACTTTTTTCAGAGAGACAATTTTAAAAAGCAGACAATATTCTATTTAAGCAAACAAGAAATTGTTCAAAGTTCCTAAATCCTGAATTCCATTCATATAAACAACAAATTTCATTCATTTAATCAGTTCATTTTTGCATAAACAAGTATTTTTTAGAAATAATTAATTTTAATAGAAATAGTTAATGTTCTCCAGAATTTTAATAATTTTATGTAAATTAGACCTAACTACTCTCAATAGTGTTGCACTTGTATGTAAGAATTTATATGATCATTCTTGTTTATCCTAAGTATCTATTCATACTCCATGATTTAATACCTTGGTAAAAACATAAAGTTGTTATGGATCAAAAGAAATTTATCTTCAAATTGAGTACTTTTAAAAATCAAAACCAAAAATAATGAAATTTTGACATACTGCTCTTATTTGATACACCCAAGTTCCTGTGGGTCTATGAATTTAGCTGAGAGATACAACCCTGGTTTAATTAGAAGGTCTCAAGGATTCTTCCAGCTCACGGTTTGATACTTGCAGGACTTTCCTTATTTACTAGACTTTCCCATAAGCTATAAACATCAGAAAATAGACCAATGTAAAATTAAGAAAGAAGTAGGAGTAAGAGTTTTCAAAACTGATTGTGAAGACCCTAGAATAGAAAAGAGACTTTAGCATAGGTAACACTAACCTGTTTTATGTTTTATGAGTGGAGAAATTCTCAGCAATTCAGACATCTGTGCATTAAGATGCTGTGAAATTTCCTGGAACTCTCTTTTTTGGGTTTGATACAATCCATTTGCTTAAAATACTTAATAACATACACATTAATTTCTTGTTTAAATGCACAAAGACTGGCAAACTTTCTGTTACTACCGATAAAATATAGACTACTCTGAATATTTATGTGTAATTTGCATGTTAGTGACATTTATGATTAACAGAAACTCAATTTGTTAGTGAAATAAAATTAAAAAGGGTCTTTTTGTGTTCTACTGACATGATTAGCAGAAGTCATTAATCAAATAAGTTCTCTTTGTTCTTAATTTTATGTCAGATGAATGTGTAAAGACACTAGGAAAAAGGTACTTGGTTAGTCTTGGGCTGTCATTAAAAAGACTATTTTTCTTAATGAGCCAGATAATTTCAGAGCATAAGCTATTGTGAGACTGTTAGACATTTTAGAAAACTGTCTTAACATTTGCTATTGAGAATGTACTAAATTTATACTTCTTAAAAAAATGTTTGTTGGGGTTGATTCTCCATTTTATTTTAGCTGAGATTTTAGCCAGATGAAGCATTTAAAGGAGACATATAAGTGATACAAATATGACAAAAAGAGGTCAAATTGCCTCAATTTGCTGATAATATGATCCTATGTTTAGAAGACCCTAACTACCACATTAGACTATTTCATGTGATAAATTCAATAAAGTAACAGATATAAAATCAACATAAAAATGTCTGCAACGGGGCTGGAGAGGTGGCTCAGGGGTTACGCCTCTGCCTTGCAGGCGGAAAGTCCTGAGTTCGGATCCCAGATCCGACGTATAGACGCCAGGCGGAAGCGGGGGCGGCCTGCGCTTCTGGTCCTGGTAGGGCGGAGCCTGTGAATCCCGGGGCAGAAGGAGGTGGAGGCGTCCATTGGTGGTTCCTGAATTCGTCCGTGGTTCTACACACACACACACACACACACACACACACACACGCGCGCGCGCACGCGCGGGGGGGGGGAGACACATACATACGCACACAAGCACAATTGAATAAATAATAATAAAAAAATTAAAAAAAATGTCTGCAACATTCTATAGGCTAATAACAAAGTCACTAAGAAATAAGAACATATGGAATCCCAGAAAACACTGTAATCCAAGCTCCTAGAAAGAAGATACAAGACAGTAAACCAGTTGTTTTGTCATCCAACCTAAGCTTAGAAAACCTGAGTTCCAGGTTCAGGGTTAAAATGAATAGTTCAGTTACACAGAATGATATAACACTGTCTGCTGTCATCTGCACACAAGTATGGATATACGCACATGTGCAAATACACTGACACAGACACATAAGTAAACAGATAATAAATAACATCTTAAAAGAAAATTTGCAAATTAATAATGTTTGCAATAGTCCACACCCCAAACAAAATACATAAGCATAAATTTGACCCATAGCATAAATGATCTCTATAGTGAGAACCAAAAATTGGGGAAAGCAAGAGAAGACACTAGAAGATGAAAAAAGCTCCTATATTCATGCATACAATTAACACTGATAAAATACAGCAACTTCACAATGATCACCTGGGACCAGACCAGCCAAATCTCTCCCTACCAGAAAACTCAGAGAACTTTGCAGAGGAAGGGGCAGTAATATTGAAAGAGCCTAAAGATGGAGTGTTCCATTGCTGGACAGGTCACTCCACTCAAGATAGGACAGCCACAGCCAGGAACTCATGACAATGGGACTTGATCGCATCAGATCTGCACAGTCTTGAACATGTCAGCATATGCCCATGGACTGGCACAGATCTCAGAAGAAATAGTTTCAGGCAGTAAGATCCTTAGAGGCAAGAGGTCAGACAGAGGTAGGGGAGTACCCATATCAGCGGACTGCCCAAGGAAGGACCTCTGTGTCTGCCACAGAAATCTCAACCCCCATGAGAAGAGATGATAAAGAGGGAACCCAGGACCCATAAAACCAGAGGACAGAATAGGAGGGAGTAGATGGGGCCCAAGGGATGGAAGAAAGGGTGGAATGGAGTAGGAATGGGAGGGAAGCAATGGAGGAAGGGAGAGGGAGAAGGGTGGCAAGGATCATGTATATAAAAATGCTAATTTAACAAACTTATCTAAAAATATTGATAAAATAGCTCCATTACTGAAATAACATGCAAATTTAATGAAATCACCATAGAACTATCAATGTCATTGTTCGCAGAACTAAGGGAAATAATTCTAAATTAAAACGGAAACACAAAAGGCCTAGATAATCCACAGAGTCCAAAAAATGATTTGTTCTGTAGGTATCAAAATATATTTCTTAGTTCTTTCCATGTGGAAACTGGGAAGGTGACTCAGGTTTAAACACTTTGACTAACATTCAAAAGGAACTGAGATCACATACTCCAGATCTCATGCAAAAACCATCTGCCTGATAAGGCAGTGACCTATAATTCCTGTACAGTAAGGTGCAGCCTGGGAAACTCTAGAGCAATACAATAAGGAGATAGAACAATCAGGGATGATTCTCCATGTCACTCTTCAGCCTCCATAGGCACACGCACGCACGCACGCACGCGCACACACACACACACATACACACTTAAGTAAACTCTTAGGCACATGCCCACATACAGCTCTCTCTCTCTCTCTCTCTCTCTCTCTCTCTCTCAGAGTATTTAAAAGAGGGAAGATCCTAAGAATGGGATTGACATTGTGGGAAAATAAAAGGCAGATGGGGATAAAAGGAGTGGGTATTTAAAAGAGGAGTGAGATAAGGGGATATAAGAGTATAAGGTAGGAGAATTAAGGTTTTCTGTTTAGCTTTATCTTACAGAATATACTAATAAAAAAGAGAGTGAGAGTTATAGAAAATATTTTACTCTCCAATATGATAAAATATTAAGTAATAATTTAATTTAAAATTAATATAATTTAAAAAATAATTTCATACTTATTAGACCAACGTCTTATTTATGATTTCAAGGAGATGCAAATACAGCGATATTTATTAGTTTTCATTTTTGAAGCAGTGAAAATTTCATTAACTAGTAAAAAGAGTAAGTTAAGAAATTGATATTTAATCTCCTTTAACATCCTTGTTCATGTTTGCTTTCAACTTCTGTGTCAAACATGAGTTGCTTAAGCTTGCTTTTTGATTATAAAAACTATCACATGCAGCATCAAAAAACTTTCAATAAAATATACTGGCTTTTTACAGAAGCAAACCACTTTGCTGCCAAATTATATATGTCATTTTACCATATGTGTATCTACATATAATGTGAAAATAAACTCCAGTAGATATTAAGAAATATGAAAATGTTCTGCTTTAAAAATTTGCTTACAAATTCCTTTGGAGAAATAATTTTGGGGCATAGAATTCCTCTAAAATATTTATTATCTTAACTTAGCTCCAGAATTTAATGTAATGGTGTCAGGAAATATCCAATTCACTGTTACCAGTTGAAAGCAGCTTTTTCAATGCACAGAGCCTATGAGATCCTAGATCCTGTGAAATGATTGACAGACATGTCTACTTTTGTTTGCTTGTCTGTTTGCTTGCTTCAGGTATATTAATAGTAAAAGAAGGAAGACAGGAAGCAGAGTACAAGAAAATGTCCTTGTAATCACTTTTCTATTTTCTACCCTAATAATATAATTACAAATAATGCTTTCATTTTTAAAAAAAATGATATTCAAAAAGTATCTCCAACAAAGCATATAAATTTCACAGAATAAAAAAAACTCAGTTCTTGCTACTATTTTCTTTTTTGCTATGTAGTTTTATGTTTGTGGCTATGAAGATACTTGTATGGAAGCCACCTCCCCAGTAGTAAGATACCAGCAAATTCTACCATACCTGGAATTTTCATGTGGGATTTATAGGTTGAACTCAACTCTTTTAACTTTCAAAAAAAGCTTTTAAGCTGAGATTAATTATAATAAATTTATCCATAATGTTTAATTTTACTCATGAGCAAGAACGTAGTTCAAGCCAAATGGCCATAAAATCTAGACATGCATTGAAAATAAGGAGACATTGAAGTGAGTGTAGCATTGTTATAACATAATTAAAGCAGTTACAGTGTCTGATTTATTTTCCACTGTTTCATTATCTAACACTTTAAATGTTTACTATAACTGCCGATTTTAATAGAAAAAATCATGAAATATATGCTTGGCTCTTTGTCTTTTTCCCGACTTCCCCTCATAGCACATAGAATATTCAAGTTTTGAATAGGGTTCATCAAGTAGCAAGGAAAATGGGAGATTTTGTTTGTAAATGTGGCATTGGAAAGAGTTCGAGTGAGGGAAAGTTCTTGTACAAATAATTAGAAGAGAACTACAAAGCATTGATTTTTATTCAAAGTTCTGCCAAATAACTATAAATAACCTTTTTGTGTGTATTGTTCATCAATGGCTTCATCTGCACAATGTCAGGGACAGACTGGGGTCCCAGCTGCCTTTATTCATTTAATAAATTGTGATAATTAATAGCTATTATTCATGCATTTCAGCCTTTTCACATTTAATAACAGTTCATACCAATCAAAAATACAAAACATGACCAGAGCGGATGGTGTGTGGGTGTCACAATGCAAATAGTAGACTGCAGACCCGCTTGTGTGCAGTCTCTGGATTGCTCTCCAGTGGAGAACAGTTTTCATTAGCTTTGGGAAATGAAATAAGAAATATTTCTGTGTAATTTTCAGAAAGGTCTGACTGCCATCATACTCTATTGGCCTCATTTTTAATTTTCACTCCTGTTCATTTGTTCAGATATAATTACAGATTCTTTGCAAAATTTCAATGCCAATCCTTATTAATCACTAATTTCTAATCATAGACATAAGGGATTTGAAAGCTACATTTCACATTTTACTGCTTTGGATGGAAAATTGACATGCTCCTGGTTCAATGAATTCTTGAATACATTCTTCTCCATCCTACCCTCAAGAGAAAGTGAGAATACAAGAGACTGGGGAACTTTTGAGTTGAATTTCTGCTCTTAACACAATTAAGAGCAGATTTGTTGGTGGACTTGACAGTTCTATGTTGTACAACTCTAGTGAGGAAGAAGATAAAGGAGGCTACAGTACCTGTGAGACACAGAAGCAATATTAGCAAGGATTAAGAGCTTCTTCTGAGAGTCATGGGTAAATTTGACTGGCAAGAACTGAGACTTTAATGGGTCTGTTGAACATCAGAAGAAAGGACGTACAAGGGAATGTGTGAACTTTAGATAGCTACTTATCTGGGAATAAAACCATGTATACTGTAGGGAATGGTCTATCATGAACTGTGTATGTAAGACATGATGCTTTCTATTACACAATTGCACGTAATTACCTCTCCCATATTTGTAGAGGAACAAAATTCCTTGGCAGGGCTCCAAGGGCAATTCTTTATGTGTGCACCTTTATTATGAGATCACTCATTATATAGTTGCAGGGTTTTTCTGTAACATCAAGTAGGCTTATGCTTTATGTGGGAGATAACTGTACAAAATTATTCATAGTCCTAATTCAAAAAAGTAAATTTTCTTGCAGAACAGTGTTTGGATCAGGGAATAGGGTATAAATGAGAAAGGTGATACATGTATATGCATATATATATGTATATATATGTATATATACATCTTTTGCTGTAAGCACTTGCAGCCTCTCCTATCACAAACTCCTACCACAAGGGCATATTTAGTATGATGACACATTATGATTCCAAGTCTACTTTTTAAATTAGGGGTTATACTTTGTGTTCTACATCTCACATTGATGATTTGTATCCATCATAATATTATTGTATAGAATTTTTCTGACTGTAAAATTTTCTTGCTTTGACTCTTGAGTTTCCCCTAACTCTAGGCAAGCAATGTTTTTTTTTCAATAGAAATTATATTTTTGCATTTTCCAAAATGTGATGGATTTAGAATCATGCAACATGTAGTGATTTCTGATTGGCTTGTTTCATTTACTTCATTTAAGTTTTCTTTTAAAAAAAAAAACAAGTGCAATTTATTGGCACTTTAGAGAAAAGAAAAATAAAATGACTTTTGAGTGTCCCTAATATAGAATTATACTCTGCTGTAATACAACACAACATTCAACTAATTAAATTATAAAGAAAAATATAAATTAGCATCAAAAGCCCATGATAGGTAGTAACTAACACACCTATTTGACAATGCTCGGCTATGGACTGAGAAAAGACCCACAGAACTCTTTCAGTATTCTAATGAACAATGAGCTATCCACAGTTTCTGAAGGATGGAAGAATGAATCTATTAGTGGACATAAAAGGGAACCCACCTCTAAGAGCAAAATTTATTTATTTATTTATTTATTTATTTAAGCAAAAGTGGAAGGAAATAAAATTTGCTACTAAAACCAAAAATGTTATTTCCTTTTTTCTTTCCTTTCTTTCAAAGAAAAATCTTTTAACTACTATGCTAACTCTTAGAGAGTAGTTATTGCTACACTAAAATATACCTGATAAGCAATTATATTTATAGATTATTTACTCTTTTTCTTTGCTCCCTAATCAATATTTTGTTAGACTTACAGTATTTTAAAAAAACATACCGATCTGATAATCCATAAGATATTTCTAAGTTGACATAAAAAAGAGACATTATGATTGTTGTGTTAAGTTTGTATACTCTGCACATTGTGAGCATTCCTGAATGATTTTTTTACAATAATGTCCTATTAAACAAACCTTAATCACTTGGCTGGATATATTTTAAAAAGATTTATAAATGACTATTCAATTATTCATTTCATTTTGGCAGTTCCTAGTTAGTCATTCTATGTTCAATATCCATTGTTAAAACTGTGATTTTCTATTAAATAAATTTCTTAAGTAGATGCTGCTCATTTTGATTTCAAAATCTATGATTGTACAGTAACATGATAACTTCTTAACTGCTGTTAATCTTGTTTCATTCATATCTATTAGAAATTTAAAGAAAATATAAGGTTACTGCAAATCCTTTGCAAAAGGAAATAATCAAATACATTTGCATGACTCAAAAAATCTTTTATGAGTTGACACTTGCTTGTATATCTGCTTTCATATATGAATTTATATGCCCAAATTATTTTTCAATTTAAAAAAACAAAAATTGTGCTTTTTAAATTTTCCTGTCTTGTGACATTATTCTTTCTTCCTGTTAAACACCTCTTATGGTAATCGCCACCCCCCTCATACACACATTATACTTCATTCATTGGTATATATTTTTTATTAATAATTGTTTTTAACCCAGTTATACTACTCCTGAAATATGTGCATCCTAACATAAACCTTCAGTTTGATGTAATCAAACAGGAACTTTTATGAAACTCACAAACACAAAGGGACACAAGACAGAGAGTAGGTGAGTGGAAAGTAGGCCTGGGAAAACCACTCATTATTTTTGTGTAAAAGAAAAATTAAAAAAAAAGAAGAGCAGAAACGAAGAAGGTGGACAAACAGTTAAACACAGCTTTTATGTAAGAATAGTCTTAAGCGGGAGAAAAGAACAGGGATAGGACACAGTAAGGAGAAGGGCAACCAACTTCAGGTAATCAACCACCTGCTTTCTAGGTGGCAGCCCCACCTCAATGGATATGCATACTCAGTAATGCAAACCAGTATAAACAACAGCAGAAGGGAAGAAAAATGCTAGACAGGATCACATGTCTTAATACTAACTACAAACACCTGATAGTAAACGATCATCTAAACACCTCCCTTTATCTTCAGATAAAGGAAAAATCTCAGCATCCAAACAAGATGTAATCTATTGCAATGGAAAGGTAATGAAAAAGATAACATCCAACCAGAGTACAAAGTAACTGCCACTCTAAAGACCCTCAACAAGAATCAGTCCAAATAAAGGTCTTCCCATCCTAAGGCTCAGGGAATCTTGCTGAAGACTGGACAATAAGACTGTAAGAACATGAAGATGGGGAGGTCCGCTGCTGGTCTTGTAACTCCAGTCAAGACAGGGCTGCTGCACTCAGGAACTCACTTCAATGATATCTCCCTTCACCGTAACAGCACGTCTGACATAACAACATGCCCCCATGAACAAGGGCGGAATTCAAGAGAAATAACTATGGCAGTGGTAACTTTAGTGGCAAGGGCTAGACAAGTGAAGGAAAGTGTTCTTATCTGTGAGTCTATCCAAGGAAGGAGCACTTAAATTGCTACGGAGGCCTGAGACTCTACTAGAGCAGTTATCAACACAAAGGGAACGTTAGGTCTCACACTACCGGACAGATACAAGTATGGGAGAGAGAAAGACGGATTAGTGAGGAGAGGGAAAAACAGAAGAAGGATAGAGGGACAGAGGGACGGAGGAAGAGGCATGAAAGTGGGCTTGGGAAAACCACTCATTATTTTTGTGCAAAAGAAAAGTTATTAAAAAAAGAATTTCACTGTAGAAAAAAGAGAATTGTTTTTAACCTTTATAAACAGAATAAGTTGTTTGTTGCCCATGCTCCTTCCCATCCCCCCTTCCTCTTTCACCTCCCCTCCCTTTCCCAATTACTGTATGCCCCTTTAGTCCTTAAGACTCTACTTGTGAGGACCACAGCACTCCCTCCAGGGCTGTCTGTACTAATAGGGTCCTAGGCCTCTGTGACTGCATAAGTGATCCTTCAGTGGGTAACCCCACTTGAAGGGGGCATTCTACTTCACCTGTCTAGCTCCAGTCCCTATAATTCCCACTGCATGTAGTCATTTCTCTTGAAATCTCACTGCTCCATAGGGAAATGTTAATAGGGCAGCTGTTGTATAGCTCTGGTGGGGGCTGATCTCATGTCAGTGAGCTCCTTAGTGTAGCAAGCCTGTCCTGACTGGAGTACCCTGGTCTGTAACATACCTTTTTACCTTCATGTTCTAACAGTCTTACTTTCCACTCTTCTGCAAGGTTCCCTGAGCCTTAGGATAGGAAGAGATTTTGATGGCTTGATTAGTGCTGAACATTTTAGGGTTAGTGATACTCTGCACTCTGAGTAGCTGTGGTTTTCCACTTCACTAACTCTCATTGCATTAAGCTACATCTTGGTTGAGTGTTGATATATTTTATCTAAGGGTATGTAAAGAGGTGTTTAGGTGATCACTTGCTACTGGGTATTTATAGTTAATTCTAAAATAGTTGATCCTGGGCTGGAGAGGTGGCTCAGGGGTTAAGATCTCTTCCTTGAAGGCAGAAGGTCCTGAGTTCAGATCCTAGACCCCTGGTAGGATCCTGGTAGGGTAGAGCCTGTGAATCCCGGGGCAGAGTAAACAAGGAGGAGGTGGAGGCATCCATGATGGAGGCTGAATTCGTCCATGGTTCTACACACACATACACGCATACAGGCACGCACACACACACATACACACCACACACACACACACAAAATTGAATAAATAATAAAAAATAAAAAATTATTAAAAAATAAAATAGCTGATCCTGTTTAACATCTGTTTTTTCCTCTTCTACTGTCATTTGGGTAGATTTGCAGTACTGGGTATGTATTCCCTGGCATTAAGTTTTGGTTAGAAGCTAGTTGACAGGTATTTAGTTACTTGAAGAAAAACTCTATTTATTGCTGTGTCCTAAAGAAAAGAAAAATTTTAAACGGGAGAAAAGAATGGGAATTCTACTCATTAGACACAGATAATAACAATTTTCTTTTCACTCTAAACTTAGATTCTTGGTGCTCTCCCATAATACTTGAATGTATGTCATTGTCATTAAGCAACACTGAAAACTTTTTGAGGATGACACTGAGATTTTTCATCTAGTGTTTCTTATAAACAGGTGTTATTATCAATACATAGCTGACTTTTAATGAGTTCCTGTTGAAATACCTAAGTTATATAAAATGCATTTATGGCATATTTCTCTGAATTAATATCATTATATTATAAATTAAAAATCATGTTTCTAAGTCAAAAAATTCTGAAGAAATACTGACATTAATGAATTTTTCCTCCATATTCAGGTCTGTAAAAAAATGAAAGAGACAATGCTATCTGCATAGGTCACATCATGAGTTTCATTTATAAAGGAGTATTTTTATTAATTAGGGCATTTTTTCTCTAAAGCATGGCTAAGAATTTTTCTTTTAGCCTATTTTGAACCACCTATTGAGCTTATCTAAAACCATTAATTTCAAAGTTCTTCCAGTTTTCCATCAAGAGGTACAGTCTAAAAGAAAATGAGAATGCAATTAGGAGATTTTAGCCAACATACACTGAGCAAAATGGACTTTATGAATTCCAGCCAGTCTCCCTGCCCTTTCCCAGAAACCTGAAGATACCGTTTTAAATTCAGAAGAAAATATTACAAAAGTCTCAGCCACATTATATTCACAGCTAGGAGTAAAGTTAGAGGAGTTAGACATTCTCTTTGTTCACTGAAGTCCCTTCTTTGACTATGAGGCACAGAGTCCTCTAAGGTATTGAACCAACACATTGTGATTCTGGTTTCTTGTGGCAGCCACAAAGCATGGATATAAAATTCTGCTGGGCTTATAAATTAGCTTGTTGATCTTCAGTGCAAATCAAAACTGTTTTAATTAGTTTTGACTGTAATTGGTGTGAACCCAAAACTGCTTTCAATCTTGACTGGATTAGCTCTTTGCTTCTGCATGTCTAAAATTATTCATTTAATTAATATCATTTATACTTACACACCTTATTTATTTCTGTAATCATTTGAAATTTTAGCTGCTTATTTAGAAAAAAGTTGAAGTTTCACCAGTGTTTGAGTTTGCATATTACTAATCATTGTTAGATATCAATTATCTTTTATATTAATATACATTCATATTATATAAATATTTATGCTAAGATTTATGTAAATTCTTAAATAAATTATGCTCTATGACAAAGATTACACTGTAAGAAACAAAGGTCTTTGAGGACTTTATTAAAAAGAATATATAACTGTACACTTTCTGTTTTCCTTTCCAATCATGTTTAATAATGGAAGCAAGTTCGGAAAATACATTATTTAGGCTATGTCACAATTATAATTATTTAATAAAATTTATGTGAGCAAATCTAGATGGTTATAATGATTAGTCAGTCACTCAAGGTGGCTTCATGATATGATTACAACATAGAGTAAACAGGAAACTAAGATTGCTGCCAGCATAGTTTATCATATTTTTTACAATAAATTAATTTTTAAGTAGGCATATACTGTAAAATAGCCAGAGGCTTAAACATTCCAAAGAAATAAACCATAGATAATTTTTAATATTAACATAGCACAGTATGTATTATATGTATTCCTATATGTTATTATGTCATGTGAAAGGAAGAACTCTTCCTCTGTTTCCAGAAATTCACAAGGAGCTTACATTAAAACAGCAACTTCAGTAGGCTGTAGGATAACTTTCATTCCTTATAGTCTTATGCCAGGCATTTATATGATGTCAATAACCAAATCATTGCAAAACAGTGAATACCTGTATGTCCTTTTAATGCAACAATTAAATTTGACCATCTGTGATGTTAGAGTAAGCAAAAGAGAAAGAGGTATTCAATAGCTCACATAAAAATTTTATGAAGTTTGATGACAGAGAGAGAGGGGAGGAGAGAGAGAGAGAATATCAATATCTTGAAAAGGAAGATCTCTCACTTTGAGATTCCTCATTACAATAAATGCTCTGGCTAGGACTAAATTGCAGAGAATGAGCCATAGTATAAGTTAAGCCACCACAATAGCTCTCTAGGGACTCTACTCACTAATAATGTATGCTCATTTGTGTGCCTTTTGTAGTGACTTTCTTGAAAGGGCCTCATGACCCAATACTACTTGAAAATTATAGGCCAATAATATCCTTCACTCAAGGGGCTGCTCACTATGTATGTTTTTTTTTTCTTCCCTACTTGGAACATCTCAAAAGGAAGAAAATGATTAGTGTAGAAAGTAAACTAGAACAAGAAATTAGAAAATTGGGTAAATAATATTGATTAAATTTACCAACCTAGCCAAATATTTGAAGGTTATAGAAAAGATGTGTAATATACAGAATCAAGTCATGAAATTTATGATAATATTCATATAATCAGCACCTAAGGATGCACTTACTATTTAAATACTAAACAAAAGTATGTTCATATGAATTTAGTAGTAATGTGTTTAATTATGAAAACTATATAGCAAAAAGAGAATTGTTCTTCTTCATAGAAACTGATCTGACAGATACCTGAATTGAAATGGCAATATTATTTATAATTTGCTGAAAACTTCTAATATTAATAGCTCTTGGTAATCAGTGGACCATTATAAAAGTGAAACCAACTTCTACAGCTCCAATATACTCTGCCATAGCTTGCTCTTCCAAATTCAAAGTTAGATACCAATATAAATCATTCTATTTGAGGTTAAACAGAGTATTTCTACCCTGTTTCTACTAATGTGGGATCTGCATGAAGCAGAGCTAAGCAGGAAGGCTTTAATGAAGGTTTCCATATGGCAGTAAAGCAGAGAGAAAACAATATCATTAGTGAAAATGCAAGCATCAAATAGTACAGGACTCAGTTAATTTTCGAAAAAATGATTGTTGTTGGGAATCTACCAATATTCAATGATAAAATTAATATCACCATAAAGTGATTATGCATAAAATAAATTGTTATAATTACACAAGATACTTGTTACTTTAACTGTCCCTCCACATTCAGTTAGAAAGTTTATTAATGGAATACTGTCTATCATATATAAATCTCACAGCAGTGATAAATAAACCAGAAAGAATTGATCATTATTGTTATATATGAGAACACTTCTAGTAAAACTTTTATATGACTAACAGTTTCTGACTACTGTAAAAAGGCTTTTGTTGTTTAAAAAACAAGAATATATTCATGATCTGTGGGACATGAGCTTGGTATTCAATGGACTAAATTATCTGCCTAATGTCTCATATGACGGAAGTCAAGAATTTAATTAGAGATATAGAATTATTTGAAGTTCCGGGTACTTTTCCAAACTCATTTAACTTGCTGACACAACACCAGTGATTGTAGGACTAAGATTCACAATATGAGGCATAACATATCCTAAGATCATCAGTATTCATTTTATTATTGATGACGAGTTCCACATTCGAGTTAGAGGGCAAATTCCATTCATTTCTTTTATTTACTCATATTGCTTCATTTGTTACCATTTTTAAAGTTCTATGTATGGTATCTGTTACTCCAGAGTTAAAATATAAATTAATAGAAAAGAACATAACTGAGTTGTGATGAAAATAGTAAAATCAAATTATTCTAATAAAATAATTCTCCCTCAATATACTTTGCTATGAACTGCATTGGCATACTATAATAACATGCACTATCATACACCACACTGTAATGCAGTACAAAGGTCCCTTGTGTTTTGCAGTAGCAAATTTGAAATCTCTTTTCACTATTTATTAGGTTTAATTTCCTAAGAATTCACATGTTGGAAATTAATCTATGAAGGGATGTCATAAGAAGTGAGGCCTGTTAGAAGTGATTGCCATGAAAGGGCTAGAGTTAGAAGCCATTTTTGTTCTGTGCTTTAGTCATGTGATGAAAAAGAATTCTATATACTATCTTAAAGTATAGACAATAGACTGTAAACACTGAATGGGGTTGTATATTCACATTGAATTTTTTGATTATAGAATGAATCTTGACTGCTGATAGATAATGGAGAGTTATTGCTATAGTTGTGGTTACTTTACATAGCTGCTGATAAATTCACAAACCAACAGCTTAAAGGAACAACAAGTTTTATTTTTGCTTTCAATTCTTAGTTATAGTTCTTCATCCAGCTTCGCAGGACAGCTCATACCGACAGCAAAGGCCAAGGAAACTGGTCATGCTATATCCTCTGGACTGCTCAGAGTGGCACCATCTTTACATGCCATAATAACATGCCAGCTAATATATACCGAGAAACGGCCAACTTCCTTAACTATCTCCCTCTGTGTAACTCACCTGCCCAGGGACTAGTCCAAACCATCACGGACTGTACCTTCCCCATAATTTAAACAATGTCTTGCTGGTTTCATTGGGGGTTAATTCAACGAGTAGTTGTTTACAAATGTGCCCAGAGCTCAAACATTATTGTCAAGTTGAAATCTATATCTAACTATGAGAGTTAAATAGAGAAATATCTATCAAAAACTTATATGTTAACACCTTGTTCCTTGATTATTGGCACTTCTATGAGGAAGTGGTGCTATTGGATCATGAAAGTGCTAAAGACATCTGTGGGCTATTAGGAAGTGGGTCGTACTTAGAAGTAGGTTATGGGATGTGTGACTTTGAAGGGCATTTCCTGCTCTGGCTCTTGACTATCTCTTTCTGGTTCCAAGACTACTTGCTCTTAGCCCTGTCATTGCAACCTATCCTCATGCAAGTTATGGGTCCGAGTGACCTTGAAGTGCAACTTGGAGAACCACAATCCAAGATTTGCTCATCATAAAAAAAAATCTAAAGTTTTTATATGGCAAAATTCTGCTTATTAGCAGAACGGGATAAATTCTAAAACTGATTTTTTGGTACATTTGAAATGTATTCAAATAACTGATGTGCTTTTCTCTTTGACTTACACTTATCAAATATTGTTCATTTTTATGAGGAACAGCTTGACTATTAAGAAGCTACTGAAGATACAAATGCTTAACCTTGAGAGTGAATGTAAACAAAGAAATAAATCCTGTGGTCCTCCAGGCTTTGACAGTCGATGAGTAGGAGGTGAGTTTCCATTTTCAGTAAGAGTTTGACAACATTGCATTGATTCGATTAGTAAAAGAATACTTAAGCAAATATTCAAATAGAGATTGCTCCCCTAAGAGCATTTTTTTCTTATCAAGAGATCTCAGAGTTAAAATAATGCTATCAGACTAATGTGTGATTAGATTTGGAAACTAAAATAGAGGGAAACTTAGGACCCACATCCATCAGTTAGTGAGAACTGCAGTTCATTCTGAGCCAAGGATTGGTGGCATAGTATGAAACAACACATCCATGACAATCACTTTAAACCTAAACTTGAATAGTTTGATAAAATGTTTCATAGTCATTATTTGCATGACTTCATTAGTATATTTATGTCATGTAACACCAACTGATCATTTTGAAGATATATTAACTTTCTGTGCTTTTTATTGTCTCTGTTTCCTACATCTTCCAGAACAAAAACTTAGGCAAACAGAATGGCTTAAAAAATTACAGACACTCAAAAGTAACATTGGTTCTACATATAAATATTTAAGATTAAGTTATAAGAGGTATATAAAACCAGGATAAATAGACATAAACAAAAAGAAAACAGAGACATTATTTCTCATTCTCGGAACTACAAGTTCAAAATCAGTGTAGCATGGTAGGGTTGTGTTCTTTCTGAAGGTAATATAAAAGGATCTTCCTTTTACCTTTTAATGTCTATTGGTTATAGGCAGTTCTTAGGCTTTTCTTCTTCCAATTGTCTCATTCCACTTTCAAATCCTGTTGTCATATAATCTTCTCTTCCTTACCTGTCTCTATGTGGTTGGTTTATAAGAACACTAGTGACAGACTTTAGGAACTCCCTAACTCAGATGGTGTCAACTAATTACATATTCAGAAATCCTGCTTCTAAATTAAGATCACATTCTGAGATTATAGTTAGGGACATATTTATTATAATGAAATAATCTTTAATCCCATACATTTTTATAGATACTTCCTTTTTTTCTCATAGATGCAGTATAAATTTCAAATTTTTTTATCATTAGCCCAGGATTTCAACATTTTCTTTAATAGTATTTCTACTTTGACACCTATATCTTTCTCATTTTCCTTAAAGTTCATTTGAATTTATATAGTGTATGTCTATTTACATATATTATGAAGAGTTTATTGCACTTATTATATACATTATATAATTACATGATATATTAAATTGCAGAAAACTTACCTCCCTAACTTTGAGATAGCCCAGTGAGTAAGGGATCTGCTCACAAAACTCGTGACCCAAGTTTGATTCCCAGAAGCCTAAATGGTGGAAGGAGAGACCTGATGTTGCAGTCCACCTGCATGGTTGCTGATAAATGACCATCAAACAGCTTAAGGGAACAAGGGGTTTATTTCCTCACTCCTTTCCAACAAGTTTCCCTAGTACTCCTATATTCTTTAGTATGCATGACCCCCACTGAGTTTTATGTGGCTTTCTTAAACTGGCATGTGGCAGAAGACTTGTTGGATTGTGGATGATATATCAGTGGATATACCACAGAGGAAGTTGACTCCTCTTCCCCAGCCATTACTGTCAGTAGTCTCAGGAAGAGATGGACTTCAGGGGCTCTTTTCTCTTGCATGATGAAATGCTGATAGACATATCTTGTGCAAAAAAAAACCACAGCTGCAGTGAGTTCATAGGCACAGCAGCCCTATCACATACAAAGGACAGTGGCAGCATTCTTCTACATTGTCTGCTCTTAAATTGTTTCTTACTCATTTTCTCTTATGTGCTTGGAGTCTGGTTTGGGGAGGAAGGATGAGGAAGAGGGATATAGATATCTATTTAGAATAGAAAAGTTCACAGATATTTATTCTCTGCAGTTTTGCCAGCTGTGAATCTCTTTATTAAACATTATCAATTACAAAAAAATAGACTTTTTAGTTGAAAGCTGAGAACTGCAGTTTCAGAATCAAAGGAGAGAGATTTAATGAGACTAGTGATAGTGATAGTGAACCTCACTAATTTTTCTTTCTCCCTCTTCTGCCACACAAATGAGACCATTTATAAACAGTTTTTAGACTCTTGGTTTTTCTGATTGTAATTAAGCTTATAATATTATAATTTGTTTTCTATGGATATTTCCCACTGAACTTCAGAGTATAAACTTTAAGACAGGTTTACATTTCTAATTTTATCGAGAGAAGTCCTAGAATTTTGAATAATGCCTTTATTTAAGATTAAGCATATATTACATATTTATTATACATTCAGAGTAAATACAATGACATCAAAATTATGATTTCTCACATTTTTACTTAGATATATCTAGACTCATCTAGTAAATAGACTTCTGAACATACTTATTAAAGATTAACTAGATAGGGTAAAGCACTGGAATGACTGCAAGAGATCATGTAGATTACATTAATCAGTCAGGAAGACTCACGTAAGTGGGTAATTCATTCCATGGACTGAATCCTAGGTTGAATACAAAGCAGGAAGCAAGGCCAAGTACTAGCTCGCATACTTCATCTCACTCTGTTCCTTGACATGGGCATCATGTGACCAGCAACCTCAAGATCTTGCCACTGGGATGGACTATAACCTAGAACTGTGATTCAAAAACCTGAAGTTGCATTTTGTTGGGGTATTTTATCACAGCAATAAGAAAAGTAATTAAAACAGAAGATTGGTACAAGGAATGTGGTTGTTGCTGTGATAAACTTGACTGGATTCCATAAACCTTTGTAGCTTCTTGGTAAGTAAGAAGAACGTGGAAAAGTTGGGACTTGTGCTAGAAAAGCCCTTGAATGAAGCAGGCAGCGCTTAATTAGCCATTCTACTGGGTGCTTAAAGCACAGGAATGCCAAGAAGTACGTGCACAGTGAAGACCCATCTTATAAGGTTTTTGAGGCATGAAGGACTCTTTAAAATAGTGGACAAGAGGCCATCAATCATCCACATAATATTCTCACTACAAAATAGCTGCTTTATTCCATGTCCCGAGAACATGAGTGAAGTTTAATTTATAGTAATGGCGTAATTTGTTTGGCAGAGGAACGCTCAAGTCAACGTAGCATTCTGGCTTTGTACTAGCTACTGTTTAGTGCTCTCATTCACATCTATAGTGAGAGAGAGACAAAAACAAAGTAGAAAGGTATTAAAATGTGCGTTTCCACAAGGAAAAGAATGCAAAGATGTTTAACCTCACAGACAAGACATTTTTAAAAGCAGCTATAATTGTTAAAGACATTAGTTTTACTCGGGAGAAACTGGTACTTTGTAAACGACAAGGAATGTGTGTTGAAAGACTCCATCCTTTAAAGCATCCAGTTTTTGAAAATGTAATTCAGTTGAAAGAAGAGAATCCAAACTGAAAAGCTGACATAAAAGATGTATCATTCTTCTCAAAAGCAGTCCTTTGAAAAATGTTTCCCTAGAGTCAACACACAGATTGTGAAGCAAGTGTAGTTCAAAGAGGTCAGAATCCACACAGAAACTGCAGCAGAATTTGGCAACATTATCCATATAGCATGAAAGATACAAGATTGAGGAGACTATGGACTCTCACACCATAATTCTGAAGAACTGATGACATCACGAAATGTGTGGCAAGGGGGTCCCTACAGGCAATACAAGAAACTGTGAAGATGATATCTAAATTGAAGTGACAATCCCAGGATATTTGAGATGTCATATCAATGGGGTGACTGTTAACAAAAGCTACATTTAAGTGGTAGCCCAGAAGAGAGGCTCTGTGTGCTACAAGTAGCTGAGTTGGAGAATTGCAACTGCATACACTTTTTGCAGCTGAGATAATACAATGTAACCCCCAAATACTACACAAGCAACTTCAGAATTTGTTGTTTGTCCTACTAAGATTTTATCCTGTTTTTGTTTAATCATACATGGCTAGTACTCTTGTGCCTTTGGAATTGGAATAATGATTTTGTGCCACTGTGTTCAAAGAATATGGCCTATATTGTCTTTTATAAATTATTACTATGATAAATACATGACCCAAGCAACTTAAAGGGAAAAAAGGTTTTATTTAGTGCACAATTCCAGGTTAAAGCCCACCATAGCAGGACAATCCTCCCAGTATCAAGAGCTAAGGAAACTTGCACAGCAAGAGCAGAAGGCAAGAATACACATTTCACGCATGTTACCTTGTTTGACATATGCTGACTCTCCACCTCTCCAGGGAATAGTCCTGCCCACTAGAGGTCTGGTCATCCCAGATCAGTTATGTAAACAAACGAACAAACAAAAATCTCTTACAGATAGATTCCTGATAGGTGAGTCCTCCTAGTTTTTATGTTGACAGTTGTGGTTAAGTATCATTGTATCTCAAGAAACTCTTAGCACTTACCCTTTCAAACAGTGTTCAAATTTTTAATGTCTTTTGGGCATTTCTGAAGACAAATGCATTTTGTGTGATGTAAGAGAAACACGACCAGACAGGCCCGTATTGTCTGAAATGGGCCACTCATGCACAAATGAAGTTTCGTTAAATTAGAACCTGCTATCTGGCCTTGTGCTGACGTCAAACCGTCTGACTGAGAGGACCAACCAGACAGGACAATCCAGCAAAAGCTCCTGCTGGAACTTATGGGATGCTGGATGGGGTGTATATAGGCAAACCCAATATCTGCAATAAAGGAGCCTGCTTTGCCACTTGCCTGATTCTGTGTCTTTGACTTCCTGCCTCCTTACCCCCATCCCCAGAGTCTCCGAGGTGCCTGAGATTCCAACAGTGTGAAAAGATATCCTTAAGTCAATGGACAAAAGAGCTGGAAGATTATGATTTAAAAGATTATAACTTTGGATTTCATCAAGTTGTGATGGTTACTTTTCTCAATTTAACAGGATCTCAGGGAGAGAAAGTTCTGGTCATGTTGTGAAACTTTATCTAGATCAGGTTAGTCTCTGGGTATCTTCATGAGATTGGTCTTGATCTAATTCATTAAGAGGGAAGTCCCATGTTAATTGTGTTTGATGCCATTCCATAGATTGGGATCCTGAATATAATAAAAATTTGAAGGTGAGATGATCACTAATATTCAGAATGCTCTAATTCTTAAGAATGTGTGCGATGTGATCAGATACTTCATCTCCTGCCACCACGACTTGCCAGCCATGATAGACTGCACCCTATACTGATAGACTGTACCCTATACTGTGACCTGAAATTAAGTTTATCTCTTAGATTTCTTTTGTTGTAGTATATGTGGGAAAAGTCACAAGTGGAAGTGTTTTTCTTCCCTTGTGTAATATCTGCCCCAGAGACACATATACCACAATCAAGATCTGACTCCTTTATTAACACAAACACCCCAATGGGAGCCCTGTGAAACACACACAGAGGGACGTGTGGGAGGGAGGAAAATTAGTAGAGTCAAGAGAGGAGAGGAAAGAGGAAAAATGGCAGGTGGTTGAAGAGGGAGTTCTGACAATGACTTACACTCATTTTTTTGTATATGAAAATCTCTCAATAAAAAATAGACTGCTTGTAAGGAAAGAAATGAGTATAGTCTCCCCCCCCACAAAATAACATATAAGCAAGTTACATTCCCATTTCATGTGTATATTCTTATTTTACCAAAGCAGGAACACATAGAAGAAATAGTCCAAACCACTTTCTTTTTTTTTCATTCATCATGTGGTAATTTATGGGAGAATCTTTTGGATTATAAAAAGACAAACTGCACATATTTTTAGTTTTGTTAATGTGATAACTTATTGCGATTAAGCACTTTAAGGAAGAGATGATGTCTTTCAGTTCAGTTTGGTGGTGTAGCCCATTATGCCTGGGAATTTATGTTAGCTAAAGCTTAAAGCAGCAGACTGCATTATGGCTGCAGTCAAGAATCAGAAAATGAGGACTTTCAATAGTCAGCTCACTTCCTCCTCTTTAGTCCATGAGCTGAGCTCATGGAGTACCACCCACAGTTTGTGTGGTTTTTGCCACCTCAGTTAACCTAATCATGATAATCACTCATAAGCATGACCTATGTTTAATTGAGTCTATACAATCCTTCACTGATGTGTCTAAAGGATTATTTCCTAAGTTCCTGTCAGGTCAGTCAATATTAAACAGTCAGAATTAAATATCCCAGAATATCCCAAAATTCTAGAACACTGTGGAAAATTTAATTTCTTTTCTGTGTGACCATAACTGTTGCAGTTTGCCTGCATTGTTGCTGATAAATGACCATCACACAGCTTAAGGGAACAAGGAGTTTACTTTCTTACGATAGTCCGGTTACAGTTCACAGTCCAGCTTGACAGGAGAGCACACACCAACACCAGGGCTGAGGGAACTGGCCACCATAATGGCTGAGAGATGGATAATCCTTACTTGCCAGACCAGCATGTCTGACCAAGTATACAGAAGGATGCCAACTCTCTCAACCAGCTCTCTCTGATTTATCCAGGGCCTTATCCCACCCACCATGGGCTGGGTCTTCCCCAGTTAGACAATCTCCTTCAGGTTTGCTCTGGGCTTAACTCAACCATCAACTCTCTACAACTGTGCCCAGAGCTCAAACCCTCTTAAATATGACAATAACATTTCAAACATAGCACAAGTATTTAACCATAAAGACAAGTAGTGTTAAAATATTTAATTTTTAGACTGAAATTAAGTATTTTCTATTTTAATAGTATCATTGGTAAACTTATGTCATTGTGTTAATTATATGCTGTTGTGCAATTGGTAACAAGTTTATTTAATAACATGGAAAATATTAAACTATATATGACTGTATTCCCCAAATAATGTTGCCTTTTCTATGCTACTTAGAAGATTCTAATCTTCTTGCAATACTTTATGTGATTGTTCCATATAATGTCATAATTTTTAAGGAAATACCATTGGAATAGTTAAGGCAATAAATCATTTACTTTAGAGATTTTCTTTAGAGAAAATTTGACAGTTTTCTGTCAAATTATAGAATTTGTCAAGATGACAAGGATGACCATTGTTCAAGGTTGACATTTTATAATAATAGAAAATTAATATTCAGAATAAAGTACATTCATTAAATGACTATGTCTGTTGCCAACAATAGCAGCGATATGGTACTAATGGGACTAATTTCTAGTTTATTGTAAAATAGCTTTCACTTTTCCATGCTGGAAGGCAAAGCATTTGAATTACATTGTTTGCTACTCAATTTTATGTTTAGTATCCTGTTAATGAGCTTATATAATACTATCTAGCTTAGCCAAACAGTTTTGTTAGACTTGCTTTTATTTGGGCTTATCTAAAAAATATGTATTTATTGGAGAAGAAAAATAAGTCTGTCTTCATTCTCCAAGGAACATTAATTAGATCAGCACTTTCTAATCTCAATAAACACTTACTTAGATTAGATGGGATTCACCTCCTCTATATTACATAATGTTTTTTCAGCATGTACACATAGAAATGTTAAAAATAATTGAGCCTTTATTAAACTTGGACTTCCCACTTAGCTGTGTTTCTCAGCAAGAATAATTCTAAGTATAGAATTCATAACAGTTTTCAAGGGACAAAAACTGTTCTTTATAATTAACAATGTATGTTTCTGGCAACATACACTAATATTTGAAAATGTTACTTGAATTTGCCTATTGGTCACATTTGAAAAACTAAAGTAAATTAAGCACCTTTCTGCAGAGTTAAAATATATTGAATACATATTATTTGTCTGTTAATTTACTTTTGTGAACTGAAAAGATAGCTTCACTTCAATGATGCTGTAGCTTCAACATTATGACAAGTTTTTGCTATGGGTACTTAGTATACATATTCTATCAAATGATATATTTGTTTAATACATATATTAAATAATGGCTATTGTTACAACTGTCTCTATCATTTGACAAAACAGTAAAGAGACAAGTAACATATTATTGTTCATCAAAAGAATTAGGTTTAGAAAGAAAAATAACTTATGATTGAAATGTATAGGTGAGATCTTCAAGAGTTGATGTTTCCTTAAAGATAACTACATAATTTATTACTATTCATAAAATTCTTGTCCATGGACTTAGACTGGTGCTTAAGGAATATCTTTTCAATACTAGGAGTTACAATTTCATCCAGATACAAGTTCATAGTATCGTACCATGGCACTTGATGACATATCATTTTTGTTCCTGTCAAAGGGAAAGTTTGTATCTTTTGATCCAACACCACTCTCAATCACATCTGGTATTAATAGCTATCATTTTTGTAATAAACTCTGGAAATGTTAAAAAAGGGATAGAAGTTTTCCTCTTTGGGAAAATGAGAACTATGCCAAGAAATGCAGTAATTACATACATTCCATTAGATTGTCATGTTGGATATGGTGAATACATATTTTCAGATGCCAATGTGGAAAAATAGAACAAGGCTGATGAGAAGGCTCTGTGAATAAAGGGGATTACCAACAAGCCTGATAATCTGAGTTTGATCCCTAGAGCTCAGTGTTCATGGAGAGAAGTAATTTCCATATGATGTTCTTTGACCTCTGCATATGCACTGTGGCCCATGCGTTCCTTCTAACATGTATGCTTGCACACACACACATCGCACACACACACACACACATTAATTAGATCAGCACTTTCTAATCTCAATAAATGTGCTCAATGTGTGTATATATACATATATATACATACCCATGCATTAATTATGAATAAAATAAAATTTAAAAATGAGAGAGACAAGAAAGTTAAATTTTTTTGACTGAACCACACTGGTTCCAGAAGTACACATTAAGAAAGTTGTTCTCCCTTGAAGACAACCTTCATGGAACTTCTCAAAAAAGTAGAATTGCTAAATATCTATACATAAATTTCAATCAGCTTTCTTAATTTTAAAATGTTATTTATCTGTTCATTTCTAAAAGTGTATTGATATATGATTCATGTTCTACCAAGTTCTCAGGAATATGTCATCAGAGGCAATCTAGATGAACCACACAGACAAAAAGACATGCCAATAAGAAGGAGACTGACAGGGAAAAGGAAAGGTGTACTGGGAAGATGGGCAAGTTGGATTAGCTATTAAGAGTGAAAAATTATAAATTCACTATATTCATTTATGAAACACTGAAATAAAAATCAATAAAAATTATGTAGATATGATCTTGATTTGGGAATTGTTGAGCATTTGCGCTACAGTTTCCTGTCCATATTTCCAATCTTATGCTCCTCCTTAATTATTACCAAAATCCTGAAGGTGAATATTAAATGAGTAGAAGATTGTACAAAAGCCAAAAGCACTTGACTGACTCATTATTATTAAACTAGAGCAAATAGGTTTAATGATGTAGGTGAACTTTAATTATTTTCTTTTATGGGAACTTTCATCATCATGGTAAGATATAGTATATTTGTAAAATTCTTAAATTATAGTTATTTTAAGGACAAGAACAATATTTATTATGTTGCCAGTGTTATTTGTTTGCTTGGAAGTGATTATTTTCAGGCTAAGTGATGTGTTTAAGTGATACAAAAATATAAAACTTACTGAAATTTGGTGCCCAAATAAATCTTATCAGTAAAATGTTTTCCGATGAACTATATTTCTCTTTCTCTCATCATGGAATTTAAATTGGCTCAAGTTAACTTTTCTGAAAGTGTCTGGAGGTGCTTTTATTTGTTTGTTTGAGAAAACTTATTCCTATGCTTTAAGTGAAAGTCCAGATTGGAGTTTCACTGACTGTTGAAGAAGTATCATGATTATGGAAGCAGCTGTAAGAGGATTTAGTTCTCTTGGAAGTCAAGGGCAAAGCTCATAGATCAAAATTTCCCCTGTGCTCAAGTGTGATTATGGTCATGAGTGCTGTCAGTTGGGTTGACATATATATGAACTGGAGGAGGCTGCAAATATAGATGAAATTTCTCATCTATTTCAAGCAATCAGACATCTACTCTCACTAATATCAAAGAATAATTCCTGGAAGAGGTCATATATTTATTGATGTAATGTTATGGAAGTCTCATAATTTTGCCAATCTGACAGTAATAACTCTGTACAACAATACATTCTATGCTTTTATCATATTAATCTGCATTTTTCTAATCCTTAGTGAATTGTATTTGGAACATCCTGTAAAACATACTTAAACTTTCCTTGATCCTTCTGTGAAGAATGCTGACTTGAAAAAAAGGTACAGAGCAGAAATAAAGCAAGGAGGCCTGACAGCTGTCTGGCATCATGCCAGATCCTTTGTCACTGAGCAGCTCAGCCAACAACACTGTTGATATGAACAATACACTGGAAATTCTCAGCTATAAGGACAAGGTCCACTATTTGTACTGCACTTTCCCATGTACCTTAGCAGGCTGATGACACTGTCCTGCATTATTTAAGCCTTCTAGAGCTGTGTTTCTATTTAGATCAAATGAAGAAATTTCCGCAAGCTCCTGCATGGTGGAAGCTGCTTTATGTTTTTTCCTCTTTAACATTCAGAAAGATCAAACAAATTAATTCCTCTAATTTATCATATTTTTCTGGTTTGTTATATCTCTTAAATCTGTCCCAAATTCTGAGACTATCCATGAGTTAAGCTTTTTCAAAATACCCATCTGTGTCACCTTCTGTGACAAAAATAATCATGGGAGGTTTCTTAAAGTACATTGAAAGCACAGTAATGTATTTTTTCATACAATATCAAAATCAAGAATGTTCTTCCTTGACAATACATTGGTGAAGCTACTGAAAGTGACTTTGAAGAACTCTTTCATCAATCATATATCTATATGTATGTGTATATATCCAAATATATGGTACCTATCTCTTATGTATATATCAATCATGCGCACATCTGTCATCTACATGATCCTAAAATTTGTGTCAGAATATTAGGTCATATCCCCATACTTAACTTGTTATGAGGGGAAGCAGAAGAATATTTTTTCTCCCTTAGATTTTAGTTCTCTGATATCTAATGTTCACAAATAACTCATATATACTAACGGAAAATATTTGAAATGACAAGGATGAAAAGAAATTTTGGTTTCAAATATAGATTCAATAATAGATAATGTAAAACACTAATTTATAGAACCTAATAGAGTTTACAAAGCAAGCTATAAACAAAATTTGTGAATTAAAAATTCTACACTTTTGTCCTTATATCAATGTGGTAAGTTAGAAGTAACTATCATCTCTGTTACCAAGCATGCTAATTTGGAAGTGCATTTGTTACACCACTGAATAAACAAAAGGAGACCTTATACTGATTATTCTCTGACCTAACTGATAACAAGTATAAGAATTAAAATGATATCTCCTGGATAAGAAAATAAAGTACAAAACACTTATTCGACCGCTTTTTTAATCTCCCTTTTATTTTTGGTTTAGAGTAGGGAGTTTTAACAATTTTTAATATGCACTGATGCATAACTACCACAAACTTCAGGTCTGCGACAAATACTTTATTTTGCTAATTTAAAAATTCTAGAAATAGAAAATCTAGGCTGATGCATACAAAACAGAATTCCATGAAAGAGCTGAGCAGTGCTCATCACTGTGTATTACTGAGCATACTGTGTAGCATTCTTGTGATACATGTTCTTGCTCTCCGTGTGGATGACTCAGGTAGCCTCAAGGTACTTATGGTTATATTAGAGAAGTGAAATGTAAATTGTGGACACTCTTGAAGTTAGGATCTGAAATGGAAAACAGTTGCTTCCACCATGCTCTTGACCAACTCAGTTACAACTCGGCCAAGATTTACGAGGCAAAAAAATCAGTTCCATATATCATGGTGGGGAGTGACAAATTAGTTGTTGTCATCTTTAACCTGGTAGCATTAATCTTTGTTATAGAGTGAGATTTCACTATTTTTAGCAGGTATTCTGTGCACTAGTGTGAGCCTTACTTTAAGACAGAGAAGTTAGAATTCAGAGATGTCAAGTAAGATGGCCCTTACAATGTGTCATAAAGTGAAAGATTCTGAAAGATATGATAGCTGCACTGCTGAGTCTAACATTCTTTTATTTCTATAAAGTGAGGTGACTTTTCTGGGAAAGCAATGCCATCATCAGGTGTATGTAGTTTTAGTTTACCTGTGTGGTAGGTTGAATTGACTATATTTCGTATTGATCTATGATTGACTTTTAAAATGTACTAACATTCCCTTTTTCTTTATGTTTTTCTGTAGGGAAAATTGTCATTCATAAATATGCAGAAAAGAGTGACATTTTGATACAATGTATTCAGCTGACTCTATGAGAAATTCTCTTCTAAAATTCCCAGACACAATCTCTCATTTTTCTTTTACATTTATTTTTGTGTGCATACAACAACTATTTGAGCAGAGCAATGTATGTGTCATGGCGTACATAGGGAGATCAGAAGACAATCTTGAATGTCAGTCATCATCTTCTAACTTTCTTGAGACAGATTCTCTTTTGTTGTTCTCCAGCTGCATATGCTAGGTTAGCTGCCACACAGAATTCTAGAAATTATTGTGTCTCTGCATCCCATCTCACTTCAGGAGTCCTCTGATCACTTCTGAGTGTGGCTCGCATGGATTCTGGGTATTCAAACTCCATCCTAATGCTTGCATAGTGAGTATCTCACCCTAGTCTCCCCACAACCCTTAGTTACTTTTACTACTGCAATTAGATTTTTAAGGAATACTTGTTAGCTGCTCATCTCTTGTGAATTAAGGACAATGTATTCTTTAAACTGACCTCATCACTCTGAGAAGGTCAAGCACTCTGACCTTGCTGATCCATATGATTTGTAGACCTCCAATTTATGGGAGTTGGACATGGACATTTCACATCAACTTTTAAAGGTTTCATCATTACCATGGATATTAATGAACTCAACTCTGGGAGTCATCTATCAAGCCCAGAACAAGTGAAACTGATGCTCTTATCTGTGCATTATTAAATCACCTTGAACCCCTAGGAGAATTATGACCCTCATAAGGAACCTAAATCTCTGATAATTCTATTGTTATCACATAAAATATGCACTCTGGGGAGATCACAGTTGTGAGCCTTTTAATCGCTCACTTACCTCATTACCTACCAGAATAGCTCAGCCATTGCATCTTCAGACAACTTGGAACACCTTAACAGTTAATTTGCTTGCACATCTATTCTTATATTCAGACTGCCTTGATCACAGAGCCTCAAAATGCATTCTCATGCTTCCTCTTTTTACATGTTAAATAATTTGTACAGATCCTTCAGGGTGTGATCTCTTTGCAGGGTGTAAGCTAGCCTGTCACCAACTAAGTTTAATTAGGTAGCAGCCAAACCATCAGGAGAAGAGTCATAGGCAGATTCTGAAAGGGAGATCTTACGGAGGAATGGCATTTGGAGTGTCTCTTTGCTTGGGAAAAAAATCATTATTACTAAATAGATGTGTGTTAGCTGTGAAACTCTATATGCTTAATGGCAGGTGAGTCTGTTTTTTCCCCTCATGTTCAAAGTAATATTCATTTCAGGCTTCTAGATTCTTGATACCTTTGTGCTGACATTGTCAGAAGATTTAATGTGAGTGAGCATTTATGTTTCAATGTTTTTGCACATGTATGTGTCTATGTAGTGTTCATATATGTATTGTGTATGTTTCTATTCACATGTACACATACATATGTGTTCAGATTCAGGTACACACATGCGCATGTGTGTCTGGAAGTCAGAGGTGTCAAATCTTTCTCTTACTTGACCCCGGAGCTCACCATTTCTGCCAGTCTAGTCTGCCACCTTGCTCTGGGGCTTCCCGTCTCTATCTCCTGTGTGCTGGGATTCCAGGCAGGCTATCCACCTGTACGGCATTTACGCAGGTGCTGGGATCTGAACTCCGATCTTCGTGCCAGAGTTACAAGAGGTTTTACCTACTGAGTCATCTCCCCAAACACTATGACAAGCATTTAAACCACTGAAGTTCTGTAACTCCAACTAATACTTCTGCTTTTAAATTCTGTTTTCTCTTCCACTGCAGGAAATTAGATCTCTTTCTATGAGATAGCTCCTGTAATTCTTAAATATAGTTCTTTAAAGATTTTTTATTTATTGTGTGTATGTCAGAGGCCACTGTGCTTCCCTGTGGAGGCCCAAGTATGACTTGAGGAATCATGCTGTATTACTTCTGCCTCCTTTGCTTCACTGGGATATCCCAGGCTCTGTCCACCAGGGCCAGATGTGCAAGGCACCACTGTTTCTGTCTGGCCCTTTTGCATGGAACCTGGGACCCGAACTCAGGACCTTCTGCTTGTGAGGCAGAGTTTTAACCTTTAGCGATCTCTACAGTCCTTAATTAGTCCTTAAATGCGATTAACTCCTCATTTTCTGTGTTCTTCTAAAGGGTTAGCATATGATTTAATAAATTAGTCCTAGTTTGTCTGTAGAATCCCTCAGAGTTTATCAATTCTTATTTCCAAAAAAATCAAGTACTTCAGTTTCACAAGGTAAACTGAGAATATTTTGAAATACACAGTAATTAGAATGCAATTAAGCTTGGCTGTTAGGCTGGTCATTTCTACCAAAGTTTTAAGAAGCAGATAATTATATATAAATATTTTAAGAACTACAAAAATACTTTAGTTCTTTGAAAGAATTTGAGTAATTTTTAAGCCAAATTTAACAACTATTGTTCTTTTAATGGATTCCTTTACAGATAAATAAATGTAATCAAATAGTTCATTAAAATGATAATTTCAAGTGACTAATTAGGTTTTGTGACTAAGTATTTTATGAGTATTTAAGTATAGTTCATTATTCGCAAATTTAATAATATAATTTATTCACTACATGAAAGATTAGAACCATAAACTTTTCTGATTCATAATTCTCCTAAAGATTATGTGATATGCTTAATTGTAAATTTTTATGGTTCTAGTTGAACCTTAAAATTTTAGAAAAAAAACCAGATTCTCAGAACTAACTTGCAATGATGCCTATTCTGGAGTCTTCTTTAAGATTTACATGCCTTATACTGATCACATTCACCCTGACAACAATGAGTCTGCCCCGGTTATTCTAGTGGACCACAAGGTAATTACTCTATTTTTGCTACAAACTTTCTCTCTGTAGATCTATTCTATTGTATTTTTGAAAATCACCCAAAGGTGTGTAGAATCAGATGAAGGGGGAGGGAGACTAGGATATAATGCTAGCCACAATCATGTGATTCAGTCTGAATTCTAAGAACCCATGAAATGCCAGACTCCACAGCATGTGTCTATCTGAATGTATGTGAGGGAGAGACAAGAGAATTTCTAGAACCATGTGTTCAACTAACTTTGCATATGTAGCAGAAGAATGACAAAAGAAATTCTGTCTTAAACAAGTTGGAGGGCATTGACTTACACTCCAGGCTTCCTTTGATCTCCTCCTGCATGTGTGCCAGGAAATACATGTGTCCATACATATACCCAGTAAAAGCAACCAAAAGGAAATGAATTGAAAACATGACAGCAGGTCTGATAAACACATGTAAGAAATTTCAGAGGAAAAGCTTAAACAGAATCTCTTTAAAAATGTAAAATACACATGTATAACATTTTTATTTACAGAAAAATGAAAAAGTTATAGGAACTTATGTAAACATTATGTTCCTATTTTGACTGAAATTTTAGGGGTAAAGATCATCATGAAATAAAGAATTGCTGAGTAAGAGATAGAGAGACATAAAGTCAGAGACAGAGAGAGAGGATATGGAAAGAATATATCTCTATCTATCTAAGCTTGATTTATGTCATAACTGTGATAAATATGTGTGTATACACTCTACCTTTTCATAGAAAATAGATTACCACAAAAAGATGTACTTAATTTCTGTGTTAGAGAGCTCCTGGTGTCAACTTGGCAACTGAAGGTTTTGGCTCTGGACAGATTTGTAAAAAAATTAGTTGTTGAATTTAAGCCCCAAGCAAGCCTTCTTGGGTTTGTATAATTGATGGGTAAGGCCCAGCCTATGGTGGATAGTATCACTCTCTGGACAACTGGATAAGATGGAGGTTGTTGGAAAAGAACATTGGCATAGATTCTTCAGCATAGATGGACAGACGTCCATTCTGGCAAGACAAATTTGTCCTCTTTCAGATATCCTGTGATTATGGTGTGGCCCATTCCCTAGGATCCTGGTGCTGGCGTGGACTCTCCTACCAAGCTTTATTAAGAACTGTTTCCATAAGCTGTTGGTTATGAATTTATTGGTAACTAGTAGAGTAAGTTTAATTGTAAACAAAAGAAGCTAAATTTCTCATATCATTCATCATGTCAGTTCATTGTATTAAAAGTAGCACATTCGTACCCATCTGTGTCTATAATGATGATTAAAATATTATGATATATCTAGAATAAGAAATTGCTTCTTAAAATTAAATGATGGCTGGGTTAGCGAAAAACAGACATTCTTCTTTAGTTCACATGAAAAATATCATATGAATTAGATGATCATTTTATCATGCAATAAATCTCATTAGCACATTTAGACTAGAAATTGATATTCGAGGACCCCTAGACAATTCTTTTAATATTTTCTCAAGTACATGTCTGAATATACAGAAAAAATTCAGATAAAATAAAATATTTGAATGAAGGTTAAACTGTAATGCAACTTACCAAATATTGTGAGGTACAGCACAAACACATTCTTGAGGATATCTTTGACCTAAACACGTATGGGAACAAGTAGAGATCAGAGAGGAGCAATCTAACTTTCAACTGGGAAGCCTAGAGAAATGAGACTTCCAACTTAAAGCACCAGAGGAAATAAAAATCACAGTAAATCTCAATACATTTAAAACTGGTAATCGATGGGCTGGAGAGGTGGCTCAGGGGTTAAGCCTCCGCCTTGCAGGCGGAAGGTCCTGAGTTCGGATCCCAGATCCCACCTATAGATGCCAGGTTGAAGCGGAGGCGGCCTGCGCTTCTGGTCCTGGTAGGGCGGAGCCTGTGAATCCCAGGGCAGAAGGAGGTGGAGGCGTCCATGGTGGTTCGCGAATTCATCCGTGGTTCTACACACACACACAGATACATACACACACACACATAGACACATGCGCATGCACATACACACGCATATGCACACAGTTGAATAAATAATAATAATAATAAAAAACTGGTAATCGAGAAACATCAATGAATATAGAAAAGTACTTCCAAAATAGCTTTTGTAATTCATAAATCTCTAGACAAATTAATAAAGTGAAAGAGAATTTCACAGATTAAAACTCTCAGAAAAAAAAATGAAGAGGATTTGAGAGTGAAAAAGACCACACAACATGATGGACTCTCTCATTTTCAGTAATCCCATTTGATAAGCCTTGGACCTGTTTCCTGTGCTATCATGTTCAGAATGCCTTGCGTACATTCCTGGCAGTGTTGTGGTTTACCTCAGCAATTCTCTTTGAGCAGGACTGCTGTGACTATCCAGAGTCTTTGTGCTTTATATGAATTTCAAAATTATTTTTCTATTTTACATTTGCCCTTTCTCATTTGTATCAATTTTTCTTTATTTGGTCAATTTTTCTTGTTCTATTGCTCTAGTGAAAACTCGACTAGAAGTGGAGACAATGAATACCCTAGTATGTTTCAGATTTTATTTATTATTTTATTAATATTTATTTATTTATTCCACTCATAGAAACTTGATAGGTACCCCATTCCTCTCCCTCCCTCCAACCGTCCCTGGATCCCCTTGCTCTTTCCCCATTTTTCCCCTTCCTTCCCCCCTTTCTCCCACTGTCCTCCTCCCATCCCTAGAGCAGCTTTTAGTGTGCATGTCAAACTTCCTTCTGAGTCCTCCTCTCTGACGAGGTATAAGGACTCAGTATCATTGCCTAGAGTACTTTTTTGGGTTCCCCTTTAGTATAGAAACACTATTGTGGCTGTTAATCCCTTGCCTCTAAGGATCCTAGTGCCTGTGATGCATGCTAGATGGATATGTTCGTTATTGAACAGTCATGCAAAGTCTTATTATGATTATTTAGGCCCTAACTTGTGTGGAGTATGACGTTTCAGATTTTAAAAGAAATATTTTTTATCGTCCCCATTTAGTATAATTTGTTATTTTGAGTTACATTCTAACAATAAAACCTAGCTTTTCTAGAATGTTTTTCATGAAAGAATATTGTTGAATACCTATTCTGCATTTATTGAGATTACCCATGTGATTTCTGTCCTTAAGATGATTTATATAAGTATTGCATATATTGATTGGCATATATTGAAATGGACTTGAATCTGTCTCATGTGATTTTATCATGTCCTGGTATGTGATCTTCTTAATGTGTTCTAAGTGAAATGAACCAGACACAAATAGACAAAAAAGGTTCAAAGATCAACATAAATGATTACCTAGATTAAGCAACCTCAGAGATAGAAAAATCAAACAACAATTCCCAAGTTTGAAGAAGAGATTTTAATACTGTTACTTACACAGGCAGACTTATGCAAAATACTTAAAAGAGTAAATGTTTTAATGCCATTTAAAGGGATAGAATCACATTTTTAAAAAGGCAGTATAGAGTGCTGAGAAGATGGATTAGTCAGCAATGTGCTTGCCTTACAAGCATGAAGTATGATCTCTAGAACACACATACTGTTTGACTTGGACTCCAGATAGAACTCATAATGATGAATTGTTGGAATAATCAACTTTGTCATGCTCCACACAGAATTGGTGACGTCCTCAACAACTATAATCATATTATCTACTTCAGGAGTCAGAATTTAGTTTGTTTAAAGGATTAAGAAGCAACCTAACTGTCCAACAGTTGACGAGTGGATAAGGAAACTGTGGTACATCTATACAATGGAGTACTACTCAGCCATCAAAAATGATGAATTACTGGAATTTGCTGGGAAATGGATGTCATTAGAAACAATTATATTAAGCGAAGTATCCCAAACCCAGAAAGTTAAGCGCCGTATGTACTCCCTAATAGGTGGCTCCTAGTACCAAACTCACCCAGCCCACATTGAGACACTCAAGGGTAAACCTATGTAATACGGTAATTGCAAGGATTGTGAACAGGAGGGATGGGGTTGGAGGGCCACACCAGACACAAGGAGAGAGGGGACCATGTTATAGCAGAGAAAATCGGCCTCCAAGGAATGCAAGTAAGTAATGTGACACCTGGTTAAGTTCACAGATGTTCGTTCCTGATCATGTACAACTGAGGGGGTATGATCTCACCAGAAGGGGAGGGCATATAGTCTGGCAGATGAAAAGAGGTCATTTTGCAAAAGGGTGACTGATCCCTCCCTCACCGAGGTTTCCTGCTTTTATTACATCTATCCTTGAATGTGCTATTATAACAAGACTCCAGTTTAACAGTTTTTTGTCTCTGACCACGGGGTGACATACAGTGCCCATCACGATGGAGTGAAGGGCATTGCAGGAGCAGAAAAACTGCAAAAGAAAATCAACAAACCACAATCCAGAACTTCAGAGACTCTATATCATCCACATAGAACTAAGCCAGCCTAATCTCCCGCCATCCTGAAGCTCAGGGACATTTGCGGAAGAGGGGGCGGTAAGATTGTAAGAGCAAAAGGATGGGGGGAGCAATGATTTGAAGAGTCTCCACACTAGATAGGGCTGAAGCAATCATAATAGGACTTTGCATGCCCTGTGCCATGTCGGTCACACTATTGACCTCACAAAGTCTAACATCGGTTAAAGGCACCAAGATCCTTGGAGGCAAGGGATTGATGGCCACAGAAGTGTTCCTATGCTTAAGGGGAACACGAGAAAGGGTTCAGGGAAATGCCACTGGGTCCTTTTATGTCATCGGAAAGGAGGACCAAGAGGAGAGTTAGGCATACACAATAAAGGACTCTCTGGGATTGGGGGGGAGGCACTGGGAGATGGGGATGGAGTGAGGGGGAGCAGGGGGTTGGGGGGAGGAGGGGGGGAGGGAACTGGTCTATCTATTAAGTTTGTATGAGCGGAAATAATAATAAAAAATGTTAATTAAAAAAATTCAGTCAGTTACCTAGTTTTGTAAATAAACTTTAAGTGGTATGACCACCCTCGGGAATGTAAAAAAAAAAAAAAAAAAAAAAAAAAAAAAATAGAAGTGAAATCATCTAATAATGCTCCAAAGCATCAAAAACCAAATCTATAGATATGATCTAGTAATCTCTCATCTGAAAAGATAATTTACCTAAAATTATCTGTATATCTGAATAGATAATTTTCTTAAAAGCTAATTCTTCTCCATTTATTCTTCACATTTTTTGTTTTATTATAATATTTAATTTAAAATCTTATGAACCTGGAAACACAGTACTTAGAGTATATGTCTTTTTTTACAATGAACAAATACTAATATATTGCTACTATTTGTTCTGCAAAATTTCCCCCTTGATTCCTTTAATTTAAGTAATTTATAGCAAGGTAACATGTGTATGTATTGCCCCTAAAATTTCAGTAAAGATTTATCCAAAATATGATTTTTCTTAGCATACCACACAAATATCAGGTATTTACTCAAATAATCTTTACACATTCCAATTATTCTTCCAAATAAGATCTTTCAATTTCCCATTTTCTTTTAAAATTGGTATAGTAACTGTGATTTATATTCTTAGCTTCTTTTCAGTCAATGATAGTCTGATTTTTATCTTTAAAAGTATATCTACCATTTTCAACTGTACCAATTATGCTAAAACTATCTCAAGTTCTGGAATAGCTTTTGTTTCTTTGTGATGTGCTTTAAGGTGTCTGCCTCCTCACTCTTAAAAAATAGAAATGCTTCTAGCAAAGTTACTAGATTCAGAATCAAGTTCTTTGACAGATTCCTAAGTTGATTCTTTGCTCTAAAGTGCCTCATGCAGAAGTCTGTTCATATCAATTTATTGATACTTAAATTCACTAGCAGGTTTATGAGTATGAATAATTATTTCTCAATATATTTGTTTTCATCAAGTTCTTCTTCAGCATGAAGTTCTTGTTCAACAATTATTGTTACCTGACTAATTTAACCAATTAATAAAATTTTAAAATTCTGAGTTTTTCAGTTCTGGTCATCTTTCATATATTACGAATAATTCTATAGCCAAAATATTTTCTCATCAATGAGAGGTTTGTTAAGGTTGAAGTTGGATTCATACAAAAAAGAGTTGATAAAAATTTTGCCCCAGAAAATTATTATTACTCTATCCAATATATTTTATTTCTGATCTATCTATCAGTCTCTGTCTTACACAAATACATACAATCTCGTATCCTGATCTTATAAAATAATGTTTTGCATATTCTATTATCTTAAACTTTATTTGAAAAGTATTATGTAATTTATGATATCATTACATTCCATATCCATAAACATTCTGTACTTCAGCTTTTGAGATATTTAACCTATGGTATACAGTGGCTTTTGAATTGAAAAAGATAAATAGCATAGATATTTTAGAAATACGGTGGCAGAAAAAGATAAACATTGTCACATAGAAGTACTAGCATTAATAAAAGAAAGTTTGATTATAATTTTTATTCCAGAGAATCATATATTTGATTTTGAAGTTTTATGGCATGCATATATTAAAATGTTTTTCATTTCTTTAATTTGCATGTCTTACATTTCTTCTGAAATTGTAGTTTTCATATGCTGATTAATAATTAGTGTCTTTTCTTACTCTCAGAGCCTTTTCATACATCACCTCCTTTTTTGGTGAATGTTTCTTACATTTAATTAAAAATATTTACCCTATTTAAATATTGTTAAGTTTCTGAACTTATATTTTAAATAGGTAAATAACAGATATATGCTGGCACATATGCATTATTTATTTTTTTTCCACTCATACAAACTTGATAGGTATACTGTTCCCCTCTCTCTGTCCACCCCTCCCTGGATCCCCTTGTTTCCTCCCCCCTTTTTGCTTTCCTTTCCTCCCTCTTTCCCTTCCTCCCATTGGCCCCCCATCTCTGGAGCATCCTTTAGTGTGCATTTCAAACTTCCCTCTGTGTCCTCCTCTCTGATGAGGTATAAGGACTTAGTAGCATTGCCTAGAGGTCTTTTTTGTGTTCCCTTGCCTCTAAGGATCCTAGTGCCTGTGATCCATGCTGGACTTTGAGGGGTCCATGATATGTTGGTCATTGCGCAGGTCATGCAAAGTCCTATTACGATTACTTCAGCCCTAACTTGTGTGGAGTATCTTGCATATCATTGCTCCTCCCCATCTTTAGGATCTTACAATCTTAACGCCCCCTCTTCTGCAAATTTCCCTGGGCTTTAAGAAGGGGAGAGATTAGGCTAGCCTGGTTCCAGGTGGTTGATACAGAGTCACTGATGTTCTGAATTATGGTTTGTTGATTTTTTTTCAGTTTTGCTGCTCCTGCATGGCCCTTAGCTCCATCTTGATGGGTATTGGATGTCACCCCTTGCAGTACTTGGTTGAAAGGGTAGGGAACTCACTCGAGCTGATTGGACTAAGCCAAACAATTCCTAAATAGAAATACAATAGCACAGTCACTACAACCAATACTCAACAGATGTGATCTTATGAAATTAAAGAGCTTCTGTTCAGATAAAGAGATTGTAACTTGCGTACTAAGGCAACTCACAGAATGGGAGAAAATCTTCATTAACCACATATCTGATAGATCTCTATTATCCAGAGTGGACTAAGAACTTAGAAAACTAAACACCAAGGAAACAAATGGGCCAATTAAAAAAATGGGCCTTGGAACTTAAAAGAAACTTTACCAGGAATGAAATTGAAATATCTAACAAATATCTTAATAAATGCTCCACATCCTTAGTCATCAGGGAAATGCAAATCAAAACCTCCCTGAGATATCATCTCACCCCGGTCAGGATGGCAAAAATCCACAATACAAACAACAACAAATGCTGGAGAGGATGTGGAGAGAAGGGAACTCTTCTACGTTGCTGATGGGAATGCAGGCTTATACAACCAACCACTCTGGTGATTCTTAAAGAAGTTAAAGATTGAAATGCCATATGACCTAGCTATTCCTCTTTTGGGAATAACTCCCCACACAGCAAAAATTCACCTCGATAGCACAAGCACAACCACGTTCATAGCAGCACCGTTTACAATAGCAAAGTCATGGAATCAACCCAAATGTCCAACAGTTGACAAGTGGATAAGGAAAATGTGTTACATTTATACAATGGAATATGCAATTTGCCAGGAAATGAATGGAATTAGAAACAATTATATTGAGTGAAGTATCTCAAACAGAGAAAATTAAGCGCCATATGTACTCCCTAATAGGTGGATCCTAGTACCAAACCCACTTAGAGACAAACTCAAAAATAAATCTCTGTAATACCTACAATAATTGCAAAGATTATAAACAGGAGGGAAGGGGAAGGAGTGCCGGGCTCTTGGCAGCTAGTGCAGAAGGCAGTGCTGGTCCAGCCAGGCACAACCCAGGGCTGAGCAGGATGATGAGTGTCGTCAGCCCAGACCCCCCCCTCACCACCAAGGAAAGACACACCAGGCCGGGAGCTCTGTCGAAGGAACCAACTTTATTCCAACAGTCAGGCCCTTATATACCCCACCCGGCATCCCATAAGTCCTAGTGTGAGTCTTTGTTGATTAGCCCTTTCAGCTAGGCAGTTTAACACCACCAACTGTAGAAAGCATAGTCTCGAAAGATTTATAGTCTCATGAGATTATTATGGGCTAGTGGGGCATTACTATGGCCCAGTCGCTGTTGCAACCTAAGGCTATATTGCATCAGCCACAAGGCTATGCTGAATCATGCTAGTGAGGGAGCTTAAATAGGTCACGAAACTCTAGCCAGGCTCAGGAAGTTCCAACAGGCCTTGTCCAGGGTCTCGATGAGGCCTAACAAAGGAGGGCCCCACCAGCAACAAGGAGAGAGGGGATCATGCTGCAGCAGAGAAAATAGGCCATATATGCATTTTTAAGCAAGTGAAGAGCGTCGTTCATCTTCCAAACTTTGAAAATAGATATTTTAAACTTTCACTGCATCCTAAATGTTATATTTGAGTTAAAGTCTATGTTTTATTAAGTTGTTTTGAAATTTTGTAAAGATATGTATTTGCTTAATTTAGCTCAACAGAATCTGAATTAACATTTGTTTTTAAAATGTAAAGTCTTAGAGTACAAAAAAGCCTCAGAATTAGATATTTCTTATTTAATTTTTTCAGCATAATTTTAAAGGAATGTTTTCCCTTTGATTCCTTTTGAAAGCAGAGCTAGAGGTGATGATTCATATGCTGGTAGTTTACACAGGGAAATTATCCCTAATAGCAATAATGATGTCCAAGAGGATGAAGTAGAAAAAGATGGAAAGCAAATAGAAGTTGCATTACCCAGATGATTAACTCTAGTCAGGGACTTCTCTTTCTGAAAATGGAGCATATTGCTCCATAAATGTCTGTGCAAAGAAAGAAGAGGGAATTCACTTTTCACTAGGTCATACCTTCTCCTTACTGTATGTGTTCATACATAAACTTTTCCAAGGTGTATGTGTGCCAGTGCTAAGTTGAAGCACCCTGAAACCACTTCACAGAAGAGACAGACCTAATTGTTGCTGAACTGAGGACATCCAGGAGTTTGATCAAAGCCAAGACACAAATACAACTGATATTTGACCTATACTGTACAATGGCTTATGCACTGAAGAAAATTGGTCAGCATGGATATTTTAGAAATACTGTAGCAGAAAAAGATAAACATTGCCACACAAAAGTTCTAGTGTGAACAAAAGGAAATTTTATCAAAATCTTTAAAACAGAGAATCATGAGAGATCCTAAAAACTCCACTAGGAAACTCCTGGAACTAATACATAAGTTCAGCACAGTGACAGGTTACAAAATAAATGTGCAAAAATTAGTGGCCTTCCTACACACAAAAGATGAAAGAAGTAAAAAAGCCCTATGAGAAACAATTCCATTAGCTATAGCCCCTAACAAAATGAAATGCCTTGGTTTAAATCTAACCAAGGAAGTGAGAGATCTTTATAATTAAAGCTTTAAAACCCTAAAGAAAAAGATTACAGGACACACCAGAAAAATGGAAAGCCCTCCCATGCTCTAGGATTGGCAGAGTTAACATCATAGAAATGACCATCCTGTCAATAGCAATATACAGATTCAATGCAGTAACAATCAGAATCTAAAAGCAATTCTTCAGAGAAATTGATCAGACAATCTCAAAATTCATATGGAAGCATGAAAGGCCCAGGACAGCAAAAACAATCCTGAGTAACAAAAACACAGCTGGAAGCATCACCATACCAAACCTTAATCTATACTACAAACTCATAATAATAAAAACAGTTTGGCTCCAAAATAGATACATAGATCAATGGATAAATGTTGAAGACGTTGATGTAAGCCAACACAATTATAGCTATTTTAACTTTAACAAAGGGGTTCAAATCTCAATGGAAAAAAAACCACCATCTTCAACAAATGGTGCTGGTAAAACTACATATCCACATGCAGAAGATTAAAACTGAACCTGTACTTGTCACTATGCACAAAAAATAATTTCTAATGGATCAAGGACTTTGATATTAGGTAAGAGGCTATAAAAACTCTAGTTGAAATAGTGGCGAACTCTTTCAAGCGGATTGGGTTAGGCCAACATTTCCTAAACAGAATTCCAAAAGCACAGTCACTGGAACCAACACTCAACAAATGGGATCTTCAGATAAATAAATTATAAACCTACCAAAATGGCAACCCACAGAATGGGAGAAAATCTTCACTAACTACACATCTGATAGAGCTCTATTATCCAGAGTGCGCTAAGAGCTTAAAATATTAAACAGAGGATCATGTACATATATATGTGTATGTATATTATATATATACACATATGTATATATATGGCAGAGAGGAAGGTACAAGCATCGAAGGCCATGCAGACAAAAGGCTAATGCCATTATAATGTACCAATGCAATAGTTTTATCATATTCAGTCTGAATATTATCCTTGAATATAGTGAGTAGAAATTTATATCCAAACAGCAGGAATATTGCATATCATAAAATTTATGCTACATAAAAATTTTGGAGAATATTTTCCATTATATGTGTAAACTCTATGCTGCTTTAGGGTGAAAATCAACAATTTAAAAGTTCTCATAATTTATGCTATTTTCTTTCTTTGATTTTCTCTGACAAATACCTTTAACATAAGCACTAAGAGAATACTCATATAGCATAGATCAATGAATACTTGTGGATATCATTACTCAGGCCTGTGCTGATTAATTTTAAAAAGCATAGTGATTTATGATCCATACAATTAAAGGAACATATTTTACTTGTAAAATCTATGATGCATTAAATTTTACATGAAAGGTACATGTATGAACATTTTCTTAACAACTATCATGGATGAAGCGCAAAGTTAATACACAGAAATTTAACAAAATGGCTTCTTACATTTCTTATGTTCATATTCTACTTTAGACAGAACTAAACTTTCAAAATATATTTCATTAACCAAGTTCAATAAAATTCTATTTTCTTCCATATTCCTAGAAAGAATTCAAAGTTCAAAGTAATCTGTTTTTAAAAAATGTTTTCAAATGGAAAGTACAAGATATGAGTGTGCATTTAACAGCATTGTACAGAAACACAATCCTGACATCCAAAATAAATGAGTAAGAAATGGAAAAGGCTAGAGAAGGGTCAAGTCCATTTGATGTATGTTGAGTCGTCCATTTTTTTATTTCTTTGGAACTAAAAATCTTCTCCCAAACATATTTCTTAATGTGTCACTTAAGCAAAGAAACATATACTCTTTGCCCTATAAAATTCTTATTTAGCAAACCTTAAATAATCTGACATAATTAGTAGAAAATTGTATTGTCAAAAACCCTTAAACACCTTTGAGAATTTTTGATATAATTAATCACACAAAAAATGTATGACACTTAAAAGTGGGGGACATTGTGAAGAATATTATTTTAAATAGTTCTAAAATAGTTCCAATGGTCAAAATGTGTATTAAAATGCTTAACATCATTGGTAATATATCTGCAGATAGGCTTGCTATTTTCAAAAGCACTAAAGAAAACAAACTCTGACTAGCATATAGAGGAAAGGAGAGCCTTTTACATTCTTAATGAGGAAGCAGATTATCAAGCACTGCTATGAAAAATTATGGAAGCACTTCAATAAATTTAAAATATGGAGCCAGAATGTGGTCCAGCAATCTGAGGACTAGATGCATCCAAAGCAAATGGAATCCTGTGCCAAAGAGATGCCTATACTCAAGTCCTTTGAAGCACTATTCACTATGGAGTGGAAACAACCTAATTCCAGTCAACTCAAGAGAGCAAAACAGACTACAGACTGGAATTATACTAGGTCATAAAAGAGTAACATACTGGCTTTGCAAGCAGTTATGATGGGATTGAAGATTACTGTGATATATGAAATCATTCAGGGATAGAAAGTAAGTAGTACATGAAGTCACTCTATTAGGAGCTAGCAAAAAATTGCCTTTGTTGAGTTCAGAGCAGAATGGTGGCTACCAGAGTCTGTAGAGAATAAGTGAGAAGAATAGAAGTGAGTAAAGACTCATCGATGAGTATATTAACATTGGGAAAACTCAAGTTCTATGTGGTATTTCATGGGGAGGAATAACTGTAGCTAGTGATGTAATATTGCATACTTCAAAAACCTAGAAAAAGGTAATTTGAATGTTTTACCTTAAAACTGTAAGTATTTGAAACAAACAGTATGCTTCCCAGATTTAACCTTTACCCAGGCACACTGCTGTGAAAAAACCTTGTGATATCCTGCAAACATGCTATTTCTTATGTTACAATTTATCTGTTAAGAAGAAATTCAAGTTTAAGTGAAGTGATAATAGATGGGGGGGAAAGTCAAAGAAATGAATTAAATGGTCATTCACATTCATACTTGCTTGATTTGATTTCATTATAGTTGCCTAATACTGGTCCTTCAGAAGATATTCATGAGTAATTGATTATTGTATATCTCTTACATGTAGAAGGGAGAAATTAAAGTAATATGACAGAACTGGCAAATTGAATTTATCAACCTTTGGAATAGACAGAAAGCTACATGATTATGATAGCAATAACAATATGTGATATGTGCAAGTACCACAATAAACATGAAAATATTTGTCCAATACTGTACAAGCAACACAAATTCTGCCTGGTTCATTCTGGTAACACCTTTCCAGAAATTTGACATTTTAATTTACTTTCACAATATCTAATATCACAAGGGGAAATATTTTAACCTTTTGGTTTAAAATCAAAAGTTATTTCTAATTATATTTAACATCAAAGCTCTTTTCATGTTAATCCAATGAGCTGACAAGAATAAACATTGACATTTAAAAGTTTTCCTTTTTTCTTTCTTTCTCCCTCCCTCCCATATTGCTTATTTCCTGTTAGGGAGAGCGATGCTCAATGATGATCATGACCTACAGAACTAAAAACTGTATGTAATTTCAGAGGTTGCTATAATCTCAGGGCCAACTGGAAGACCTAAGCAAAACTGAATGAATGAGTGCTTAAATAAAGGGAACAAGAAATACTAAAACCAGTTTGATTTTAGTTTTGAAGATGAATGAACGAGTGCATTAACTGGATTGGAAAGTTGTGAGTTCGGCAGCAAGGTTAGAGCCAATAAATTCTCAAGAGGAGGTTTTAGCTGAATGAGCGAATCCCACATGCTCATCAGTCCTGCTAACATATTTGCAGTGTTCTACACTTGTCCCATGTTCCCTATCAGATCTTCCTATACTCATAAAAAGCCAGCTTGGTGGGAAAATGTGTCTCTAAATTTTTTTTTACATTTTTTATTATTTCCGCTCATACAAACTTAATAGGTAGACCAGTTCCCTCCCCCCTCCTCCTCTCCCCGAACCCCCTGCTCCCCCTCACTCCCTCCCCATCTCCCAGTGCCTCCCCCCCAATTCCCAGAGAGTCCTTTATTGTGTATGCCTAACTCTCCTCTTGGTCTTCCTTTCCGATGACATAAAAGGACCCAGTGGCATTTCTCTGAACCCTTTCTCGTGTTCCCCTTAACATAGGAACACTACTGTGGCTGTCAATGCCTTGCCTCCAAGGATCTTGGTGAGGTCAATAGTTTGATGGACATGGCCCAGGGCATGCAAAGTCCTATTATGATTGCTTCAGCCCTAACTAGTGTGGAGAATCTTCAAATCATTGCTCCCCCTGTCCTTTTGCTCTTACGATCTTACGGCCCCCTCTTCCGCAAATGTCCCTGAGCTTCAGGATGGGGGGAGATTAGGCTGGCTTTGTTCTATGTGGATGATATAGAGTCTCTGAAGTTCTGGATTGTGGTTTGTTGAAGTTCTTTTGCAGTTTTTCTGCTCCTGCAATGCCCTTCACTCCATCGTGATGGGCACTGTATGTCACCCCCTGGTCAGAGACAAAAAAACTGTTAAACTGGAGTCTTGTTATAATAGTACATTCAAGGGTAGATGTAATAAAAGCAGGAAACCTCGGTGAGGGAGAGGTCAGTCACCCATTTGCAAAATGATCATTTTTCATCTGCCAGAATATATGTCCTCCCCTTCTGGTGAGATCATACCCCCTCAGTTGTACATGATCAGGAACTAACGTCTGTGAACTTAACCAGGTGTCACATTACTTACTTGCATTCCTTGGAGGCCGATTTTCTCTGCTGTAACATGGTCCCCCCTCTCCTTGTGTCTGGTGTGGCCCTCCAACCCCATCCCTCCTGTTCACAATCCTTGCAATTACCGTATTACATAGGTTTACCCTTGAGTGTCTCAATGTGGGCTGGGTGAGTTTGGTACTAGGAACCACCTATTAGGGAGTACATATGGCACTTAACTTTCTGGGTTTGGGATACTTCGCTTAATATAATTATTTCTAATGACATCCATTTCCCAGCAAATTTCAGTAATTCATCATTTTTGATGGCTGAGTAGTACTCCATTGTATAGATGTACCACAGTTTCCTTATCCACTTGTCAACTGTTGGACATTTAGGTTGATTCCATGACTTTGCTATTGTAAACAGTGCTGCTATGAACATGGTCGTGCTTGTGCTATCAAGGCGAACCTCTGCTGCATGGGGGGTTATTCCCAAAAGTGGAATCGCAGGGTCATATGGCATTTCAATCTTTAATTTCTTTAAGAATCTCCAGACGGCTCACCAGAATGGCTGTATGAGCCTGCATTCCCACCAGCAATGCAGCAGAGTTCCCCTCTCTCCACATCCTTTCCAGCACTTGTTGTTTGTATTGTGGATTTTTGCCATCCTGACCGGGGTGAGATGATATCTCAGGGAAGTTTTGATTTGCATTTCCCTGATGGCTAAAGAAGTGGAGCATTTTTTAAGATATTTGTTAGACATTTTAATTTCATCCCTGGTAAAATTTCTTTTAAGTTCCAGGGCCCATTTTTTAATTGGCCCATTGGTTTCCTTGGTGTTTAATTTTCTAAGTTCTTTGTGCACTCTGAACAGTAGAGCTCTATCAGATATGTGGTTAGTGAAGATTTTCTCCCATTCTGTGGGTTGCCTTTGAGCTCGTGTGACAAGCTCTTCATCTGAACAGAAGCTCTTTAATTTCACAAGATCCCAACTGTTGAGAGTTGGTAGCAGTGACTGTGCCATTGTGGGTTTATATGTGGGTCTTCAACCCTTATCCATTGATCTGTGTATCTATTTTGTAGCCAGTACCAGGCTGTTTTTATAACTATGGATTTGTAGTATAGACTAAGGTTTGGTATGGTAATACCTCCAGCAGTGTTTTTGTTACTCAGGATTGTCTTTGCTATCCTGGGTCTTTTGTGCCTCCATATGAATTTTCAGATTATCTGGTAAACTTCTTTAAAGAATTGCTTTGGGATTTTAATTGGTATAGCATTGAATTTGTATATTGCCTTTGGTAGGATGGTCATTTTTACAATGTTGATTCTGCCAATCCAGGAGCATGGGAGGTCTTTCCACCTTCTGGTGTCTTCTGCAATTTCTTTCTTTAGGGTTTTAAAGTTTTCATTGTAAAGGTCTTTTACCTCCTTGGTTAGGTTTATACCAAGGTATTTCTTTTTTTAGGGGCTACAGTAAATGGGATTGTTTCTGTCAGGGCTTTTTCACTTCTTTCATTCTGGGCATATAGGAAGGCCTCTTATTTTTGAACATTAATTTTGTATCCTGCCACCCTATTGAACTTCTCAATTAGTTCCAGGAGCTTCCTGGTGGAGTTTTTGGGATCCCTCAGGTATAAGATCATGTCATCTGCAAATAGGGATAGCTTGACTTCTTCCTTGCCAATTTGAGTCCCTCTTATGTCCCTTTCTTGTCTTATGGCTTCAGCTAAGACTTCAAGTACAATATTGAATAGAAGTGGTGAGAGTGGACAGCCTTGTCTGGTTCCTGATGAAAGTGGGAATGCTTCCAAATGTTCCCCATTGAGCATAATCCTTGCTGTGGGCTTGTTGTATACAGCTTTTATTATATTGACAAAGGTTCCTTCCATTCCTACTGTCTCTAGCGTTTTGATCATAGAAGGCTGTTGGATCTTGTCAAAGGCTTTTTCTTCATCTATCAAGAGTATCATGTGGTCTTGGACTTTGGACTGGTTTACATGATGAATTACATTTATTGATTTTCGTATGTTGAACCAACCTTGTGTGCCGCGGATGAAGCCTACTTGGTCCCTGTGAATAATCTTTTTGATATGTTTTTGAATCCGATTTGCTAAGACTTTGTTGAGAATCTTTGCGTCTGTGTTCATCAGGGAGATCGGCCTATAGTTTTCTTTTTTAAGTGAGTCTTTATTAGGTTTTGGGATTAAAACGATATTAGCTTCATAGAAGGAATTTGGTAGTGTTCCTTCCTTTGCTATTTGATGGAACAGTTTAAGGAGTATTGGTGTTATTGACTCCTTAAATGTCTGGTAGAATTCTGTGCTGAATCCATCTGGTCCAGGACATTTTTTGGTGGGAAGATTCAAGATTACTTTTTCAATTTCCTTATATGTTATAGGGCCATTTAAGTAATTCACAACTTCCTGATCCAATTTAGGTAAGTTGTGTTTACTTAGAAATTCATCCATCTCTTTTGTGTTGTCAAACTTCACAGAGTATAAGTTTTTGAAATATGATGTTATAATTCTCTGGATTTCTTGGGTATCAGTAGTGATTACTCCATGTTCATTTCTAATTTTGTTAATTTGGGTTTTCTCTCTCTTGCTTTTGGTTAATTTAGCTAGGGTTGTATCAATTTAATTGATTTTTTCAAAGAACCAGCTTTTTGACTGGTTGATTTTTTTCTATCGTTTTCTTTATCTCGATTTCAGATATTTCTCCCCTTATTTTGCTAATCTCCTCTCTTCTACTACTTTTGGGATCAGATAGCTCAAGTTTCTCTAAAGCTTTAAGCTGCATCGTTAAGTTGTTTATTTCTGAGGTTTCCAATTTTTTGATGTAGGCATTGAGAGCTATGAACTTACCTCTTAAAACAGCTTTCATTGTGTCCCAGAGATTTTGGTAAGTTGTATTTTCATTATCGTTCACTTTCAGGAAATCTCGAATTTCCTTTTTAATTTCTTCCTGAACCCAGTTCTCATTCAGCATCATATTGTTACGTTTCCAGGAGTTAGTGTATTTTCTCTTATTTGTTGTGTTGTGGATGTCCAGCTTTAGGCCGTGGTGGTCTGATAGGGCACAAGTTAGAATTTCAAATTTTTGTATATGTGTAGATTCGTTTTGTGGCCTAATATGTGATCTATTTTGGAGAAAGTTCCGTGTGCTGCTGAGAAAAATGTGTATTCTTTTGTGTGTGGGTGAAAAGTTTGATAGAGTTTTGTAAGGTCCATTTCTTTCAGGGTTTGATTAAGTTCCAAAGTGTCTCTGTTAAGCTTTTGACCTGTTGATCTATCCCATGTTGAGAGGGCGGTGTTGAAGTCCTCAAGAATTATCGTTTGGGGGTTGATTTCTTGCTTTAGACGCTGTAAGGTTTTCTTAATGAATGTGGAGGGGCCCGTATTGGGTGCATAAATGTTCAGTATTGTGAAGTCTTTCTGGTGAATTGTACCTGTGACTAAAATGTAGTATCCATCTGTGTCTCTTATAATTTTCTTTGGTTTGAAGTCCACTTTGTCTGAAAGCATAATTGCTACCCCTGCCTGTTTCATGGTTCCATTAGCTTGCAAGATTTTGGACCAGCCTTTCATTCTTAGGATGTGCCTATCTTTTGTGGTGAGATGAGTTTCCTGAAGGCAGCAGATTGTTGGATTGTGGTTTTTAATCCAAGTTTGTAATATGTGTCTCTTAATCGGCGAGTTAATACCATTGACATTTAATGTTATAATGGAGAAATTATTTTTAATTCTGGGCATTTTTTATGTTTAGTAGATTTTGTAAGCATGTTGTTTGATATTTATATTTTGGTGGTATTATACTTCCCTTCTGTCCTCCTGGATACGCTTGTTCTTTTCTTCAAGCTTGAGTATCATTTCTAGCATCTTTTGAAGGCCTGGTTTGGTAGACATGTATCCCTTCAAGTTGTCTTTGTGCTGGAAAACTTTTCTTTCTCCCTCAATCATGACAGATAGTTTTGCCGGGTATATCAGTCTGGGTTGGCATTTTTGCTCATTTAATACTTGAAGTATGTCTCTCCAAGCTCTTCTTGCTTTTACTGTTTCCATTGAGTAGTCATTTGTTATTCTAATAGGTTTATCTTTAAAAGTGAGTTGCTTTTTTTCTCTCGAAGCTCTCAGCACCAGTTCTTTATCTTGAACGTGGAGTGTTTTGACTATTATTTGCCGTGGCGATTTTCTATTTTGGTCATATCTGTTTGGAGTGCGAAATGCCTCTTGTATTTGGATAGGCCTCTCATTCTTTAGTTGTGGGAAGTTTTCATTTATGATGAATTGATATATTTCCTCCGGTGGTATTTTGGGATTCTTGTCCTGGTATTCCATGAATGCGCATGTTAGGCTTCTTCAGGGTGTCCCATATCTCTTGAATGTTCCTCTCCAGTGTCTTTTTGGCTTTAACAATCTCTTCCATTGAGCTGGTTAATTCTCCTACTTTGTCTTCATGATCTGAAATTCTATTTTCTGCCTCATTTGTTCTGCTGATAAGACTCTCTGTCGAGTTTTGGGTTGAAGATAACTTGTCTCTAAACTCTGCCTGAGACTGTTTTAATTGCTCCATACCTATTTTTGTTTCTTGAACTGTTTTTCTCAACTCCTCCAAGTGCCTGTTGTGTTCCTGTTCAAAGTGGTTGATACGGTTGTTTAACTCTTCTCGGATTTCCTCTTTCATAGTATTAATCATGGTAATGATCATACTCTGAAAGTCGTTATGTTGGGTATGGCTTTCATGGCTATTTTCTGTGGATTTGTTCTGGTCGTAATCCCTCATTATGGGATGGATTCTTTCTGCAGATTGGTCTTCTTGGGTTTTGTTTCTCGTGGATCTGCACTTTGACTTGTACATTGTTGTTTTGTTTTTTAGGATCTTTCAGTTTCTGTGTGTTTTTCACTGAATTGACGTAGTTGGTATTGTTACGCTTGCCAGTTATTACTAGTGCTTGCCTTGGATTGGGTATGTTTGTGTATCGTTATTGTTATATCCTAGGTGAGGCTACTAGGTTGTTAGTACGTCAGTTAATTCAGGTTATGTTACCAGGGGCTGAATATTAGTTTGGTAGTGCACTTTTACGATTTAGTATCTTGGTGAAATGTGGGGGTGAGTGGTGTACTCCCTGGAGCTGTATGTTGGGGGGTGGCTGTATGAGAAAGTTGATCTACAGCATTGATACTTTAAAGGATCAGTAAGGTGAAAAGAAAAAGTTTACTTATCTTTGGGCTGGATGAGAAGAAACTCGCCCACGTGATATAATGATTGTATTGGAGTCCAGCTGTATGGCCTGTGTTCCCTTTGTTCCTTAGAATTTTGCTTGAGTTTCCTTTGGGCTCTATTGAATTCTGAGTAGCAGTGTGTCTTCTGTGGACCATGTGCGTAGGTCCCCGGTGGGCCAGAGAGGCAGAGGGTCTGATCTTGATGGCAGAATTCTTCACCTGCGACCTGGGGGGGGGGGCGGAGACGCGCTGGGGCAGGATGGTGCGAGGGGCTGGGGTCCAGGGCGGGGCCTCGGTGCTGCTGGCCTGGCGGCTCCGGGGTGGGGGGCGGGGCTGGGCTGGGCTCTCTGTCTCTCTCACTCACCTTGGGCAGTGGTCGGGGCGGGAGCGGGGCGGCGGGGAGGGGGCTGGGGTCGTCCGGGCCAGGGCGCAGGCCAGGCCGGAGTCGGCCTGGGTGCTCGCTGCTGGGACGCGTGGGGCTCCGGGGTGGTACTGTCTCTAAATTTTTAATGAGACTGTGCTGGTGTCTTCAGGTTTGGATGCAGGAGTTTTTTTGTAGAAACATACTATGATTTTAATGTATTGACGCTATTATGATGAACAGATCAAATAATCTAACTCTGGTGGTATTTGAACATTTGGAAATCAGAAAGCCAGATATCCTAAGGAGACCCTAAATGTTTCAGCAACAGACAGAAAGTATCATTGATACAACACTATCATCACATTATTCAGGTGCCATAGAACTCCTGTAATATTGAAACAAAGATACTTTTTTCCATTATGTTTCTCTAAAGTTGTAAAGAAAAAAGTTAAATAAATTTAGATGAAAAATAATCTTAAAAATAAACCACAAATTTATATACTTGGTTCATGGATTTAGCTATAATTTTGAAGAATATCTTCTCATAGATCAATGTTCTATTATTTATCGTTATCTATGGTACCTGTGGATGTGTAGTTCCACTTTTCTTCTCTTTTCCAAATGGGGGGTGTTGGATATCGTGACTTTTACCTAACTTGCTTTAGTCCATTCTTCCTGTGGTGCTAAGTCTTTCTTTCAACCTTAGCTAATGGTAGTGATAAGTAGACTTTTGATTAAATATTTAACAACTTGAAGAAGGAAGCTTAGATAACTCAAGTGTACTGAGTTAGAATACCTGTTTCTCTAAAATATCAGCATAGGTCATTATGTGAATGGAGTAAAAGATAAATTCTTGGAAGAATTCATTGTTAGTTTTCCTTTATTTCTACTTTCAAAAGCCAAGTCATAATATATCTGTTCATTGATTTACTTCCCATTTAAACCATTATTAATGCCAAGTCTGATTTGCACTAAATTAAGATGTACAGAAATAATTCAAGTGGAATAACATAAACTTCAGTAATATTCCAGTGGGAATATTTTGATCCATTGTTAGTCTGGATGAACCATGAACCTTCCTTTTATAGCATACAGACCTTGTGTTAAAAAATTACCAAAGTATTTTGTAGTAAGTAATGCTAAAATGCCATATGAAATAATATTTTTCATCTACATTGCAGGCTAATGATCATGATGCCTATTTCTTATAAAGAAGATATAAAGCAGGAGGTCTCAATCATACCGCATTTATGTTCAGATTTGAGGGATAAAGGACTACCTCTACTCACTTTTCTCAATGAATATTTTATCTAGATGTAGAATACTACATAATACCAGATATTTTTCTTCTGAAGTCACAGAATATATGGTTATGTCTTTGAAAGCTCATCGAGATGTCTGAAAAAACAGTAGGTTGAGGGAAATAAAAATTATAAACATGACATTAAAAAGCCTAATATCAGGTAAAACACCAGGTCTACAAAAGAAAGAACCATCTAGCTTCTGTCTCACCTGCCTTTTCCCCCAGGCCAGTAGGCACCAGGTTTGCAGCTGCAAGATAAGAAATAATGATGCCACACTAGGAATTACAAGGACAGGAGGTTCAAAGGCTGCTGGAACCAGGGTCCAGATAGTTGTCATGGAATATTTTGTGCAAAATCCCCCTGGCAGTTCTGTTCCTGTGTATCAATGACTATATAAGAACCCACTGTACCCTAAAAAAAAGATGCTGTGGAAAATAACTCTCACATTAGTTGGTGGCTATTAAACTTCCTCACTTTTATTTCACAGTTTGTTCTCTCATTCTGGGAAAGAAGTTACAGCCTCAATACAGGGGGACCAGTATTCCAACAAATGTAGCTAATAGTCCCAAGATCCGTGCTTACATGATCTCAAAGCAAACTCTTGGAGGAGACATTTATTCCTGTTTGTATAAAAGGATTATGAAAGGATGGAAATGTAGGCCAAAAACATTTAATACAGAGTATCCTTATGGATAATCAAACTCAAAAATTGTGATCAAATGTTTCTTGGTAAATGAGGAGTATATCTCAGTGGGAAAATAATTTCCTCATATGTGTTCAATTTCAAGCACAGCAGTAAGTAAATTAATACATTCATTAATGCTAAAATATGTTGAAATATAAATAAGATGTACCTGGTACCCAGTTCTTCCTATGTTTCCATGATGCAAATATAGTTAAACAAAACTTTAGAGACATCAACTAATTATGATAAATCTTTCTTTACTTGAAATAATCAGCTGTGCTGTATTATCCTGTCTATAGTGTGAACACATTCATCACAGAGAATAATTTATATGTATAATTATAGAACATAAACTACAGAAAATAAGTTCTCACAATTCTGGAAGCTGGAAGTTCAACATCAGGCAGATTTATGTGGTTAGGGCTTCCTTTTTGGCTTGAAGAAGACTTCTTCTTACTGACTGTCCATGTGGTTGAAGGAACAACCGGGCACTTTGGACATCTGCATCTTTTCCTCCTCACATGAGCCCTGTCCCCACCTGTTAAAGTTGTCTCCTTATACCACCCACTGTAGAGGTAGGATATGCATATGTTAATTTGGGGAGACATCCATTTCTTATCTCATCCATTTACACTATCTCTGCTTCTATACTTAGTGTCCTTAATCAGCCTCTGCTTCCAAGAATGCTTCTCTAGTAATGGATGCTAAACTGACACTCAGACAGGTAGGTTTTTTTTTATTTGTTCCTCATAGATCGGTGCTACTAGGGATGAATAATTAGTTTCTAAGGCCTGAAGAACTGAGGTCTTGTTATTTTAGTGCTCTGGATTCTTTCTTCATTAAGAATTTTCTAATTAAGAACATGGGAACAATTTTCTTGTGCTTTATTACCTAAAGTAGAATGTTTTTCACCTAAAAAGAAGTATTTGAATTTCATAGTTATCAGAATCCTCCCTTAACACTTGATTGATAACTTCAGTATTTTCAATTCTCTGTATCGGTTCATTTGCATTTTAAGATAAATCAATTTTTGGTCATATTTTTTAATTAGTAAAGAATCTGTCAAACTCACACTATGTGTATGATGTCAAAGTACTCCATTTAAAACAATTTTAAAATTTTTTCATCTTGAAGTGAATTAATTGCCATAACTAATGCTATTTTTGCCTGATCATGAAATGTTCAGGAGCTCAAGTTTAGTTCTGAAAATTTGCAGTGTTGTAATGGCTTCCCAATTGTAGGTTACAAGTGAGCCATGGCATAGAGATTGTCAAGAATCCTCATTTGTCATTCCCAGCCTGTCCTGCATATTTGGGCATGGCTGACATGATAAAAGGTGAACTCTCTTCTACTAGGACTGCTAATATAAATGAGTTTCATTTAACTTTGGGATGTCTTGATTGAAAATTCTTGAAATAATTTAGGTCAATTTTCTGAGAAGTTCAACTAATTTAGAATTTACCATTGAATGTAAATAGTTTAAAATGATATATTTTGCTCTTAACTTGAGTTTCACTTGTTACCCTGAAACCAATTACGTAGGGGTTTTAAAGTCTTTCTGGGAATTTTGAAAAGTGCTAAGTAACCATCGTATAAGAAATTTAAAGAAGTCTTCAAGAGACTAGAAATGCAGTGCATTATGGCATTGATCCTTTGGGGACCCTATTGGCAAAGCCTTTCTGTCCTGAGAATTGTCTAACTATTCTAACTTTCTTCCTTCCTTCCTTCCTTCCTTCCTTCCTTCCTTCCTTCCTTCCTTCCTTCCTTCCTTCCTTCCTTCCTTCCTTCCTTCCTTCCTTCCTTCCTTTCTTTCTTTCTTTCTTTTTTGTTTTGCTTTCCTATTTTTTCATCAGACGTCACCTTCTTTCCTTAAGCTTTCCAGGGGTTTTCTGATGGAACTACATACATCCCCAAACACATATTAAATCAAATTCCCTCTTCGCTAGTACAAATTTATTAAACCTGTCCTACTTCTTATGTGAGTTATCATTTATGTTGCCTTTTCTTTGTGTGGTGATCATGTAAAAAAATTAACACATTGCTTTTTTTTTGGGCTCAAAATAATTATATACTTAATTTATTACTATGAAGTTTCCTGATGAATTAAAATATTTTAATACCTTAGCATTTTTTAGGTTTGTGTAATTACATGCAGCATATTCATATTGTAAGTTATTCTTTTGTTTATCAACATATATCCACTCTGAAAAATGTAGGAAAGGAAAATTTTACCAAGACTACTGCAGTTTGGTAGAGACTGGACTTAAATGAATTGAAACAAAAGACAGGTCAGTGTTGAAACTCCTATGACCTGATGGAAAAGCACAAAAGGACGCTGGAGGAAGACTGTCCTAAATGATAAGGATATTCTTACTTGGAACTTGGCACGTTTTAGGAGTCAGGCTTACACTTTCTTATGGACACAAATTTTGGTTTTATTTTAATAGAGAATATTTGTTTGTTTGCTTATTTACTTGTGTGTGTGTGTGTGTGTGTTCATACATTTGTCTGTGTATGAGTGTGTATTTCACAGAACACTTGTGGATGCCAGAGGAAAACTTCAGATCTTGGTTTTTGCCTCCTTCTTTCTTTGAAACAGTGTTTCTTAGTTGTTTTTGGTTTGCTTGCTTTTGGCTAGCTGACCTTTGAGCTTTCAGAGATTCGCCTGTCTCTGCTTCTCATCTCCTATTAGGGGAACCAGTATTAAAGAGAAGCACTATTTCAGGTTCTGTATGAATTCTGAGATTCAGACTCAGGTCTCATGCTTACATGTCAAGTGCTTTTACTCACTGAGCCAAGTGTAGATCTGTCTTGATGATCTCAGTCCCTGCATATAAAGCACAGAGAGAAGAGAGGAAAAAACAAAATGCTCTGGGCTGTTCCACCTAGAACCCAGAAGAAATTAAACAATTATAGAAATGCAGAAATGTAAAAAGTGAAAATATTATGAATTCACTATACAGATGCATGCAATTAAGAAAACAAAAGAATGGAGAAAAAATAAAACTAGTTCTTAGATTCATGAAAAAGAAATCAACATTTGTAAACTAGCAAGGGGCTAGAAAAAAATTCATACAGATGAAGAACTTACAATCTAACATTTTATAAGGAAATGAAGTTCATGGGCCAATGGGTAATCTGGTCTAAAGTTCAGTCAGCTCCAACAGTTATAATAAAAGTCTTTAAGTTGATTCACTTAGATAAAACACACCTCAAATGCATTTTTAAGTTCATTATTGTAAACTTATAATTAAATCAAGTCTATTATGTGTTAGAATATTTTAAATTTTATTTATGTCTCAATATATCACAAGAGTGAGAAAAATTAAGTTTATAATCTGTTTACAGGCTATAAGAAATTAAATTTATGATCTGTTTATAGGTTCCACGTTGAACTCTGGTCATTGTTTCTTACAAAATTTTTCTGAAACAGTATTAAGTTCTAAGATTTTACATGATTAGTTAAAGGTAACAAGTAAGCTTGTTATATTTCATGCAAGCAACTTGGCAATAGTCTTTAGGATAAGAGATTAATCAGTCTTCTCATGTTTAGTAGGGTGAAAACATGGGCTCTTGTTTTCATCGAATTATTTCATCTTCCAGGACATGATATGAAGGCCAGGACAGTCATTTTGCATAATTGAGGATCTGGAGTGAAACAAATTATCTAACTTTTAAGGAAACTTGACAAACATTTTCCCCTAAAGGATACATAATCATTATTATTCCAGTCATAGGGGGGGACTATTATCTCTTCTAGAGTAGTCATTATCTTTGTTCTTAAAAACTTTAGAATATAAATATCTTCGCAAGGTAGTCCAAGAACAAAAGTTAGTATGGCCTATGGAAGATATCAGTCTGAATTGTTTTCTAATAAGCAGAACTGACACATGCTTTTTTTTCTTTAAATCTTACAGGTCATGCCATATTGGATACCAAAAATTTATTTAGTATAATTTATAATGAAAAGTATAAAATGTGTATATAAACCACAGGTTGAAGCTATAGTGTTTGCTTGTTGTATCTTAATGAAGAACATGCTCTTGAGGAAGCTAAATTAGCACTACAAATATTATTACTGAAATCTACTTACAAGATGCTTAATTAGTACAAGTGGTATTGGAGTGATTTTTCTTGAGTGCAATGAATAGTATTTAAATATGTGATGTCCTGGAAACATGGTACCAGCATTCTTCCTACTTCTAGATGTTGCAAGAATTCAACATGATCTAAAAGTTAATGATTTTCATAGCACACCCTTTGATTGTGATTTTCCACTGTCTGTCACAGCAGATTCTGTCAACCCACTGGAAGTTGGATTAGGTCTTCCATCTTCATGTATCATGTATCTTTAAATTAGGGCAATTAATAAAGCATTTCTAAGTAGAATAATGACATTTCTGAACTTAGAAGAGCTATTCAAATGATTTATTTTGGGCTGGAGAGATGCCACTAAGGTTAAGTCTTCATCTTGTAAGCAAAAATACCTGAGTTCAAATCTGGTATTGCATGTAAAAAAAATGTTACCATGCTCCTGAAAACTGCTGTCTGAAATGGCCAAGTGGTTTGCCCTTTTTGTACTGGAAAACCCAGAGTAAAACAGTAAAGAGGAAGCACAATCCAGGATGATTCCTAAAGCCACCCTGTGGATTCCACACAGTGCCCTCTTCTAAACAGACAAAGACACAAAAGCATACACACACACACACACACACACACACACACACACACACACACACACACAAACTACACAGATATATACGCGCATATCTATACATGCAGAAAAATGAATACTTTCTTATAATTGATGTGCATGCTATTGTAAGAATCTACTGTAAAACTTATTTTCATTATAATTTACCATAAGGTGCAAAATGAAAGAGAAGTTAAGCAATGACCCTCCATCTCTGATCATCTTAATCTGCTGACATTTATGTAAAGATCCTGATCGGTGTTGCATGACTGGGCTTCAGATGAGTTGATGATCTCAGTGGTGAAGTGGTAAATGATTAACACCTGCTTTGGGCCAGTAGGGGAATTGGCATCTTGACAATTTCTGTGCTGTAAGTACTTTCAGTGTGTCCTACTTCAAACTATTAAAGTGACACCATTGATCAGGGAGTTGGGAAGATTTGTGCATAATTGGCTTTCAAGGGCCAGTAAAAGCCAGCTCCAGAGAGAGCGGGCTGAAGCATACTACTGCTTAATGTTCTAATTTATTCCAGAAGCCAATTATAAAGAGTGAAAATTCTCATTTTTTGGAGATTAACTCTTGCATATCAGAGAAAACAGTAATTTGACTAAATTCTAAAGACATAAAGTTAAAATGCAATACAGAAAAAGTTATGCTTTTGTGTTTAAACTTCATCATGAAATTTGAAAAGCATATCAAATCTGTCCCATATGCTTTATTATACTTCCACATTGTTAAAAATAAAAAATGTTCAAATAGTTATCTAGTTTTCAAAAGAAAGCAACAACAAAAATTTAGTACACTACAATACTCCTACAGATCCCAACAGAATGCATAGATGTGCTCTTAAATTTAAAACAAGAACTTTATGGAGAAAAAAAGACTTGAGTTTCTTCACTGGAGTGCATTACCTCCCATTCTAACTTTGCAGAGTACAGAGTGGTTGATAGCTAACATCTGAGATATAGACTGACACTTTCTGCAGCAGCAGTCAAGAGAGAGTTATTTCAATCTGTGCTACCAAGGCTGGAAAATTTACCTTTCCACGCCTGGAATTCCATTTCAGGCTGTCATGATACACTACACTGCACTGACTTCTTCATGAGCCACAGCCTCAGAGCAATTTGGAGTCTGCAATTTCTAACCTCTCCAACACATTTACAAGAGTCAAGTAGAAAAAGCAAGAAAAAAAAAGCACAGAAAATTAACGTCCTTTCATAGGGATGGAAATACCAAAATGAACTGAAGAATGGATAGCAAAAACACTGAGATATCAGTAAGGAGTCTCTTCCGTTTGGTTACAATGCCTATGCTTCATCAAATGCCTGGAAATTGTAAAAAGTGAATAATAATAAGTCAATCTTCACGTGTTGTAACTAGTATAAAGTCAGTACTTTAAAAATTCAGCTGAACCTATAGCAGATAAACTAAAAATAGTAAGTCCAAATGGTTAATATTTTATTTAAAAATCACTATTTGGATCATTCAGCAAAGAGAATTATTTTGTATTATAAAATACGTGCTCCAAGCTAAGAATGGGTAGTACCTGTCTTGCCATACAAGCATTTACCAAGTGGAAGCAAAGAATTGTGAGTTGCAGCTGTATTGTGGGTTTCTAGAGAATCTTGGGGACTGAGTAATATTCTATACCAAAATGCAAAATAAAAAAATTAAAATACAACTGAAGTCCTTAAATTAAATCTTTGTCCTTTCTTTTTACAGTTATTATTAATAAAGTCATATAATCCTAGAGGATTTGAATAGAATTAAGAATGTATGACTACTGTAATACTTCATGCAAACTTTCTTAGATATCAACATTCTTTCAGTCTTTTAAAGATATTTTCAAGCATGCAGCAGTTTTTCAAAGAGGAATATAGCCTCAGAAGTTATGGTTAAATGTCTGAGAATATGTAGTGAAATAATAAAATAATTATAATTAGTTATCTCTCTCTCTCTATCTCTCTCTCTCTCACACACACACACACTCATACACACACACTCCTATCCCTAATAATTTAATGTCACTGATCTACCAACACAATGCTCTCTCTCTTTTATCTTGGGTTGTTGGTGCAACCAGTAAGTACTCCCAGTGATTTTGACAGGAGAGTCTGCCAATAGAAAAACTCAAAGGATAGCCATGGGGAAATTTATTATAGAATAGGTACCATTCTGAATTTATTATCATGTTATCATGGATAAGTGTCCCAGTGGAAATAATTAATGTTTATTATGCCAAAATGAGAAAATGTGGAAAAAACAGTGAACAATTATAGGTTGAGATTAAAGGAGATTTAAGAAATAAATTCTATGAAATCAGAGTAGGACAAAGTACTCAAGCATGGAGCAGGAGTCAGTGATTTGTAAAACTCTTACACAAATGCAAGCTGTTGCTAAATTTGACCATGAGTGCTTTAAAAGAATTTATTATCTGTGTCCAAGATACCACTGATATTCTCCTCAACTTTCTTAAACTTTAAACTGGTATCTTTCAACTCTCAGCTTTGACCTTCCTTTTTCTTGGAGTATTGCTACAGAAAACATGTAATTATAAATTTCTGTCTCTGAGTCTATGAGATGAACTCTTTTGTAAAGCTTCCTGGCAGTTTTAGTGCCCAGAAGATGGGGTTCTCATGTAACCATGAAATGTATACTTTACAGGAGAGAACATCCGTGTTTCCTCCTAGTCTCTGTGATAGATTCCTACTTCAGTGATGAGAGAGTATCACTCCACAAGATGACACAGGAAAGCTTGCCTTACACTGGGAAACTACGATCTCCAAATCTAACTTTTAAAGTATACTCTATCTTTTTATAATTTTTTGAGTATCATTGGAGTTGATTGAGATTGTATTATGGTTTAAGTTATTATTATAGATTTGAATAAGATCACCTATTAACATTCTGCAGCTTATCTTTTTTATTTCAATCATTTAACAATATATACCCACATGAAAGACTGTGTTCAGACCTACTAGCTTATCTTTCTATAAAACAGATAGCAGGAGCTGTTTGTCTTGCAGCTTCTTAAACAATATACTGGTGAGAATGACTTGGACAATGAAAAAAAACTCAACATCGTAATTTCCTAAAGAAATTTGGAGTTCACTGTTCAATGAGTGAGATCTGGATGAAAATATTTTTATATTTTGACTACTGATCATTGTTGAGAAACAAATGATTTTTGTATTGATGCAAAAGAAATAGAATCATAAAAAGTAAGAAAAATATGAAACTTGAATTTGTGTACTTTATTTTTATGCATGACAGTACTATTGTTATTGATGATGTATTATTACTATGTAAAAATATTATATAGCTTACATTTTTTAATCTTGTAACATTTGCTGGTTCAATAAAATCAGAGTTTTATTAATGCTAATTGTCATTTAGAGAAATAAGGCTTGAGATAATCTTCCATTTATTTCTATAACATTCAGATTTTATTACATAAGGAATAAGTGAAATAGAAGATTTTCATTTTAAGGGATAAAGCTTCTGTATCTTCTTTTGTTATTTTTATTTACTATTGACTACAAAATGCTTTCAAGAAAACTTAATTATAAAAGGATAGCATTATCAACAAAAAATGGTCTTGTCAAAATTGGATTCCTGCATGCAGAGGAATGAAAATGGATCTTTATTTGCCTCTATACATGAAAATAAACTTCAAATGGATCAAAGACCAGAGACTATAAAACTAGTAGAAGGAAAAAAATAAAAAATACCCTCAAACTGATTTGCCTCAGACAGCATTTCCTTAATGGGATCCCAGAAGCACAGAGAATAAATCCAACATTGAACAATATGAAATTAGAAAGATTTTGCTCAGCAATGAAACTTAATCAAGAAAAAAGACAACCTGTGGAGTAAGGGAGTATCTTTGCTAACCACACATCCAATAGAGGACTACTATCCAGACTAAATCAATATCAAGAAATTAAATAACTCCCTTTAAAAATGGGTTATAGAACGGAAAAGAAACTTCCACATGGTAAAATTCAAATACCTAACAAACATCTTTAAAAATGTTGGCTTTCCTAGTCATTAGAGAAATGCAATTTAAAATCATCCTGAGTCACAAACAGCGGCAAGTGCTGACATATATATGGAGAGAAGGGATCCTTATACATTGCTGATGGGAATGTAAACTCATACAACCCCTTTGGACATCAATCTGGATGTTCCTAAAAATTTTGAAAAATTGAGATACCATAAAAACCAGATATACCACTTCTGGGAATATTTCCAAAGACCACTACACTAAGCAACAGAGTCATGTGTGCAATCCTGTTCATAGCAGCTCTGTTCACAATATAAAATAGATGGAACTAACATAGATGCTCCAATAGTTGACAAATGATTAAAGACAATATAGTGCATTTATACAATGGAATATTTTTCAGCTTTCAGGAAAAATGAACTAATGATAGAAGTCAACTCAACTTCAGCTATCTAATGTTCTATATAAATAGGCCAAAAATATTCATTGGAGAAAAGACATGTTCAATCGATGATGCTGGGAAAACTAAATATCATGGAGAAGAATGAACCAAATCATTACATCTCACCCTGCACAAAGCAGAATGTAAAGGCTTCATACATTTGAATTAAATACTTCATTATGAGACTTGACATCCTGAAACTGAAAGATGAAAAAGTAGGGAGTGCACTTCAAAATTTAAACATAAATAAGAACTTTTAAAAGGATTCTGGTAGCACAAGAACCAAGGCCAGTAATCAGCAAATTGGATTATTGAGTGTACAAAAGCTTCTTTTCAACCAAGAAAACCATCAAGTGAAGAGGCCATGCTCAAAGAACAACTATATAGTTGGTAGAGGATGAATATATAGAATATTGAAGGAAATCTAAAAAAAATACACCCAGGGGTTAAATAAAAATATTTCGGTCCACTGGATTGAAAAATGTAAAATATTCAAAAATCCTTCTTTTTAGAGGACCTTTAGAAAGTTGTGGTCTTAGGTACTACTGTAAGCATGCAGATTGGAATGTCTTCCCAAATATTTCTTTGAGGATAACAGAGCAGCTTCCATTTCTGATGGAATAAAGCCTCTAGCCCCCTTTATCTTACATAGCGATTCTGCTTTCTTTGAAATATGAATTGGGGATATTGCATATGAATTGTTGTCCAGAGAAGGTTTTCCTTCAAGTACAATATAGATTCTGTATAGTCTAAATTTAAAAATTCACATTTTCACAGATTTCAATTCTTATGAACATTGAGATCAGACAGCCAGTCTTTAACAAAGGATACAACTAAAAACAACAATGTAAGCTCATTGTTACAGTTGAAAAGTTATATAGGTCTTTACAAAAATAACAGCTCCATTGTGCAGGCAGTGATTAATGTGAAACTATAAATTATGGAAAAGTTGTAATGAGTAGTTGTGACAGATAAACAAGAGTGTTTCCTGGACAGATAGACAGGAAGTATACTCCACATATTTTGGAAAAACAAAGTTCTTGTGTTTTATCAATCAGAAAATCTGTATATAAAAGAAACAAATTCATACTTGTGTTTGTGTTTTGTGTTTTGTTTATACTATGTAAATATCAATAAATACTTTTAATTAAAATATATCCCTAATACTTTACATATTTATTTACTTGCACTTTATAAAATGACTCATAGGGGAAAGAAATTCATGGCCTGTTTTTCTTTTAAAATTTTTTCTCCATTTTTATTCTTTTTCTACTTTTAGAAACATATTGAGTATTCAACCCAACTTTCCTCCCTCCCTCCTCCCTTCCATCTTCTCTTATCCCTTCTTGATTCCCTCCCACTTCCTCCATCCGTTCTGCTTCAGTCTTTCTATGGACCCCAAGTGTTCATCACCCCACTGATATGTGCATTTCCCTTCACTCATCCTATAAATAAATCTATCTTTTAATTTTTTTGATGTTTTATCCCATGTGCATCAGACAGTAGTAGAGAGGAAGTGTGACTATTTCTACATTCAGTGTTCTGATCGGTGGATAGCTAAATGACTAATAGCCTGACATACTACTCAGCCTGCTAAAATCCTGAATTCCGAAGGCCTCTCATGGGATAGGCTGTGCCCAAAGCAGGAATGGCCTCTCATGGGCTGGGCTCCATGTGCTCACATCATAAACTTAATCTTATTCTTCAGATTTATCATATGTTTCTTAACCATATGGAACTTGGAGCTCAGTCATAACTATCTACATCTTTACTGTATTTTTATTGCTTACATATTATCTTATATTGTCCAATTTAAAAAATCAGGCCATAAAGGCAGGAGGTAGACATGTTGGGAAATGTTTAAGGGAAACAGGAGAGATATAGAGGTACCTAAGATCAAAATTCATTGTCTACATATATAAGATTGTAAAAGAGTAAAAATAAAGGCAAAATTAATTTAAAAAATATTATTGTAATACCTGTTTTCTAATCTCTAGTGACCCTAACTTATCAGTACATAATCTTAAATGTGTGGTTATTTTATTTTTCAAATGCCATTTATTGTTTGTTGAATAATACTCCTTTTTCATATCTTTCCTTCAGTCTATATGTTACTCTTCTGAGAAAGATGTGTATTATTTATCACTTATTGCTACTTAACACCTCTTAAATAAACACGGAAAATATTCATTCATTTTTATTAATAAATAATGAGACAAGATCTATGATTCAAAGCAAGTCACTTAACCTCACAGTCATGTACATAATTAATGTGCTGTTGTGGGAAGTAAGTTTTGGAAACAGACAGACCTTGATCAAGTTTTTCAATAATCCCACCTTCTCACCTAATGGTGAAGAAAGCCATCTGATACCTGAAAGATGCTTGAAGGATATTCACAAGTTATGATTACATGCATATATGTGCCTAGAACTGCTCTGGATATGACTAGTGTTCAGTAATTATTCATGCTTATCTTCCCTATTGAATAATGACAGAGAAAAATCCATTATTAAGAAGAGAATTTAGCCCAGTGTTATGGGTTTTTTGCTCCCTTTTTAAAATCTTTCCTGAACAACAGGGACAATTTACACAAAAACGTTGTTCTCTGCCTCACATTTTCTTTTATGAAAGTGTGTTTTTCAGATTTGTGCTGAACACGAAGAGGAATCTTACAGGAAATCTTTGGTTTGAATGATAGCAAAATGTACTTTCCCACTGAGGAAAACACAAGCACATTAAATAGCACAACTCTCCTTTAAAGTTACAGAGGTTAGAAAGCTGGATTGACATATTAGAATGCAATTCTCCCACCTGGAAGCCAAATTTTACAGCTTCCCTTATGTTCTTTAAAAGCAAGAATTTTCAAAGTTTGAGTACTGAACACATTTTACACTAAAACCAATTGTTAGGCAATTCTCATTTTAAAAAATATTCTTTTACAAATTTAGAGAGAGAGAGAACAAGATAGAGAGAAGGGGAGAGAGCAGGCAAATGCATGTCATGGCATGTGTGTGGAGTTAAGAATGAAACTTTTGGAATTTGGTTTTCTCCTTTCTTCTGTAAGCTCTGCGTATCAAATTCAGGTCACAAGAGTTGCCTGAAGACATGACTATCCTAAGCTATTATACCTATCTTGGTAAAGCGATACTTAATGTGGTATCATTTTCATCAACTATTACTTGAAACTTTCTAGGCACATACATATTACATGTCTGTTTCTGAAAACAAAATATATTAGTCATTTACAAAATAAAATAATAAAAAATTAAGCTCTAAAAATAAAGTTTCCAGATAAAATTTAGCTAAATATCAATATAGCATCCTTACTTTTTACTATTCTGTAGGGAAAATTTAGTAATATAAAATGTACAAATTATGTTCAATGAAATTCCTATAAAATACATATATAATTTCTGTGTGTAAAACACTCTTCTGAGAATAGTGTGTTTTCACTATTCATTATGGTTTAAGTTAGTCATCATGATGATAAAAATAGTGAATTTAGGCTGAAAGTAATCAATTAAAATTGTCGTTTTTTTATTATTATTACTATTATTATTATTTCCACTCATACAAACTTAACAGGTACACTGGTCCCCTCCCTCCCTCCACCTCCCCCCCGACCCCTGCTCCCCCCTCTCTTCTTCCTTCCCTCCCCATCCCCCATTGCCTCCCCCCCAAACCTTAGAAAATCCTTTAATGTGCATGTCAAACTGTTTCAGGAGTTAGTGTATTTTCTGTTGCTTGTTGTGTTGTGGATGTCAAGCTTTAGGCTGTGGTAGTCTGATAAGGTACAGGCTAGAATTTCAACTTTCCTGTATATGTGGAGATTTGTTTTGTGGCCCAATATGTGATCTATTTTGGAGAAAGTTCCATGTGCTGCTGAGAAAGATGTGTATTCTTTCGTGTGTGGATGAAAAGTTCGATAGAGGTCTGTAAGGTCCATTTCAGTAAGGGTTTGATTAAGCTCCAAAGTGTTAAGTTTTTACCTGTTGATCTATCCCATGTTGAGAGGGCAGTGTTGAATTCCCCAAGAATTATCATTTTGGGATTGATTTCTCGCTTTAGATGTTGTAGGGTTTGCTTAATGAATGTGGGGGGGCCTTATTGGGTGCATATATGTTCAGTATTGGAAGTCTTCCTGGTGAATTGTACCTGTGACTAAAATGTAGTAACCATCTGTGTCTCTTATGATTTTTTTTTGGTTTGAGTCCACTTTGTCCGATAGCATAAAGGCTACCTCTGCCCATTTTCTGGTTCCATTAGCTTGCAGAATTTTTGACAAGCCTTTTATTTTTCTGATGTGCCTATCTTTTGTGGTGTGATGGGTTTTCTGAAGGCAGCAGATTGATGGGTTGTGGTTTTAAATCCAAGTTTGTAATCTGTGTCTCTTGATCAGTGAGTTAATTCCATTAGCATTTAATGTTATAATGGAGAAACTATTTTTAATTCCGGACATTCACTATGTTTAGTGGCTTTTGTAAGTGTATTGTTTTGCTTTTAGGTTTTGGTGGTATTACACTTCCCTACTGTTCTCCTGGATATGCCTGTTTTTTTCTTCAAGCTTGAGTATCATTTCTAGCATTTTTTGAAACCCTGGTTTAGTGGACATGTATCCCTTCAAGTTGTCTTTGTGCTGTAAAATTTTTCTTTCTCTCTCCATCATGACGGATAGTTTTGTGGGGTATATCAGCCTGGGTTGACCTTTTTGCTCATTCAATACTTGAAGTACGTCTCTCCAAGCTCTTTTTGCTTTTACTGTTTCCATTGAGAAGTCATTTGTTATTTTAATAGGTTTACCTTTAAAAGTGACTTGTTTTTTTTTTCTCTTGAAGCTCTCAGCACTATTTCTTTGTCTTGAATGTGGAGTCTTTTAACTATTATTTGCCATGGCGAGTTTCTATTTTAGTCATATCTGTTTGGGGTGCAGAATGCCTCTTGTATATGGATGGGCCTCTCTTTTTTTAGATGAGGAAAGTTTTCCTTGATAGTTTGAAAAGTTTCCTCAGGTGTGGTATTTTGGGATTCTTCTTCTGGTATTCCATGTTAGGCTTCTTCAGGGTGTCCCATAATCCTTGAATATTTCTGTCGAGTATCTTTTTGGCTTTAACAACCTCTTCCATTGAGCTGGTTAATACTCCCACTTTATCTTCAAGGTCTGAAATTCTGTTTTCTGCTTCCTAAGTTCTGCTGATAAGACTCTCTGTTGAGTTCTGGGTTGAAGATAACTTGTCTTTTAGCTCAGTTTTAAACTCTGCTTGAGTCTGTTTTAACTGCTCTATGCCTGTTTTTGTTTCTTGAACTGCTTTTCTCCACTCCTCCAAGTGTCTGTTGTGTTCCTCTTCAAAGTGATTGATATGGTTGTTTAATTCCTCCCGGATTTACCTCTTTCATAGTATTGAACATGGTAATGGTCATGTTTTGAAAGTCGTTATCCTGGGTCAGGCTTTCTTGGCTATTTTCCGTGGGTTTAGTTCTGGTTGGAGTCTATCATTATGGGATTAATTCCCTCAGTGGGAGATTTGTTTTCTTAGGTGTTGTTTCTCATGGATTTGCACTTTGACTTGGGCATTATCGTTTTAACTCTTAAGACCTTCTGTATGTTTTTCACTGAACTGAATTATTTGGCCTGGAGCAGCTCCTGCACCAGGTGGCTGGTGGGAGGAGCTGGGACCAGAGGGCTGCCTGGGGTTTGGGGGTGGGCGGGAGGAGCTTACCTAGGTCGCCTTAGTCCTGGCTGGACTGAGCTTGTCCCAGGCGGGTGGGAAAAGGAATTAAAATTGTTTTCATATATTTGAAAAAAGATAAACTTTTATTTAGATGTGTTTACAACAATGATAGAACTGCTTTATAACATTTGAAGTTTCATTATTGATATAATGATGTATACTATTTTTCCAAACCAGTCATTAGCAGATCTCTTTCATAAATAGACAAAAGACAAAGAAAACAAAGAATGGAGAAGCACTTTAGCATTGTTTTGTAGTGAGTTCATTAGAGCACATTACATGTAGCTGCTCAGCATAATGATAGTTTAAATATAACAGGAAAAATGGTAGACTCAAAATATAATAAATGAAAAGAAATTTTAAGATGATACTGGAGCTTAGTCACATAGTCACTGAGGTCTTGGCAAGAAAAATGCAAGCGAAACCAGCTTTAGTTTATCAAAAGGTAAACAAACAAACAGAAAAGAATCATCAGCTTTCAAAATAAGTCCCTGAAACGCTGTTTGGACACATATTCAGACTAGAACACCTTGTTGTAGATTGAAAAAAGAAAGAGAAAATTAAGTAAATAAAATATCCACTTCTATAATCTAATGGAAGAAAGTTATAGAGATATCACACCTGAAATTATTCCAAGAAACCCAGTGCTATAGTGGATAACACGAAAATAATCAGTGAATGCCTTAAATTTCAACATTAAAACTTCCATGAGGGGGACGCTCAAGATTAGATAATGGCAATATCACACATTAAACAAGCAAAGAATGGAAAAGTTGAAACACATATCTTTCTTTTTTTAAATATTTTTATTAATTATTCAATTGTACGTGTATGCGTGTGTGTGTGTGTGTGTGTGTAGAACCATGGAGGAATTCGGGAACCATCATGGATGCCTCCACCTCCTCCTTGTTTACTCTGCCCCGGGATTCACAGGCTCTGCCCACCAGGACCAGAAACCCAGGCCGCCCTGGCTTCCGTCCCGTCTATACGTGGGGTCTAGGATCACGAACTCAGGACCTTCTGCCTTCAAGGCAGAGGCTTAACCCCTGAGCCACCTCTCCAGCTCCACATATCTTTCTTAAATGAGATTGAGAATCATTAAAGAATTTTTTTACAAAGTCAATAATCAGCCATGAAAAATAGGTGAATTTCAAAAAATTCTTGTATATAAATACTTGAAAGGTCTTTAAAGTATGTTTAAATTGCTTATTGAGATAAATTAAGGGCTTGATTCTATTTTAGAAAAATTTACAAAATAAATTACAGTACTAAGCAAAAGAATAACATACATAAAAATCTCAGTGTGAACTTTGTGAGTGATATAATAACACAAAATATATTACTGATTACATTAATTCTATACTTGACAGTGAGAATGGTGACTATGAAAATGTAATTAAATTTGCCTATAAGTGAATTCATACTCATCCAGTAAGTGAATGTTCAGTATATCGGCAACTAACCAGATGCAACTAGATTTAATTTTATTTGACTTAAATAAAACTCTATTTTTTCAGTAATAGGAGTCCTTTTTATGTTCAATAGTCAGGACTATATTTAACTGTGATCTTGTTATAGGATAATTTATCAAAAAAGAAAGTTGTTTTAGACAGCATTTCTATCCAAAGAATAGTAGGAAAATTATCATTTAGTTCAAAATGGAAAGTTTGATAGAGAATGAATTTTGAAGTGATGGCAGGGACATATATATATGTATGTATATATATATGTATGTATATGTATGTATTTATATACATACATATATATTCCTCTCTCATATACATAAGAGAGAAAAGCATAGAACTTACAATATTTCTTTATCTATACCTTGTCATCACATAAACTAAACTTCTATTAAGAGAAGAATTTCTCTTACCTGGATCATCATTACTTAAGAAAAACTAAGGAAATATTCAATATCACAATAATTCTACAATACGAACAAAGTATAATAACACTAACATGGTTTAAATAAAAAAAGAAACACTAAATTTAAACTAAAAAATAATCAGGATGGCAGGGATATTGGAGTTACTAGGAGAGCAGTTTTGAAAATAGTCATCTCTTTTACAAGGAAATGAAGAACAACGTAAACAGAACATAAAATTATGAAAGAAAAAAATAATTCTAATGAATAAAAATGTGACGGAAATAAAGAATATGTCAAGTTCATAAATGGGCTGCATATATCTGCAAAAGAATTTCTGAGGACCTATCCATAGAAACTTTCAAATCCGGAAATGCAAGACTACTGGAATTAAAAAAAAAAAAAAAAGAAAAATCAGACAGAATATAAAAGTCATTGGGACTGCAAAATAAGGAAACCACACACGTGGGATTACTAAAGGTAGAATAAAGAGATAGAGATGAACATAAGGAAAATTGGTGACAGATGTTCATCACAGCATATATCCATGAAGGTCAGAAAGAACATGGACGATGAATAACAAAATGAGCCACCACAGCTAGATGCACTGAGTTAGGAAAAGGTGGGGGGAGCAAAAAGGGGATTAGTCATAAAGAAGCTAAGCAGCTATTGCTGGACAGTATTTACAGTATTTGGGCAATTTGTTCCAACAAATTGAATAAGTTGAATTGATAAGCTGAAAAGGGCATCTTAAATATATGGTCTCAAATGTTCATTTACCGTAGACAGAGAAACTATAGTTATGAGTTGGTTAAAATAGTTACATACATTAAGTTGTGAGGGATAAATTGGCAAAAAAAAGCAAAGCAGAGTAAAAGTATTCATTAGTTTGGTAAAGCTAAAGCTTTGTTTCTCTCAAGTACATGGAGCTCTGTTTTATACATTCTTGAAAAGACAAATGAAAGCACACTTGGAATTCAAGGCCTGGAAAGCAGACTCTACTTCAATATGATCATTGTAATGTGATTTTTGCTCATAACGAATTTTATATAAATGCATGTTATATAAATTGCCTGATTTATTAAAAATTCCAAGTGTTAGTAAGAGCATATTCATTAATATGTCTGGTAAATTTTTTTTGGTTTTACATTGTCAGTATTTATAGTATGAAAGGCAAGCATAAACAAATAAGCAATAATGTTAATACAAAATTTTTTCCAGTAAAAATATGGAATAGAGTCACTGTCATTCAGTTCCTATTATACTTGAATGCAAAACAATCACTTTCTTCATGGTTTTGGAAAGAAGTTTATAAAATAAGTTTTATATTGGTATCAGATATGAAGATGTGAAAATTTAAGATAATTATAATTCAATAATTTGAAATAAATTCATTGAATATATTTATTTAATAATAATATTGCTTTCATGAACATCAAGGGTTGCAATTTCAATAATGAAGAGTCAAAACAGACAAACTCCAGTCTTAGATAGTGAGGAAATATTTGTAAGTTGACTGTGGTTATAGCTGTAAAAAGCAATATGAATGTAAGACAATACATAGACACATGAAGTAGTTAAGTGACATTTATTTATCTTTCAATTATACTATAGGCATACTGTGAAGAATTTAGCAGTTTTTAAAACATTTTAAATTAAAAAAGTCAGAACTATGCTAGTGATACTCGGTCACCATTATAATTCAGTGAACATATAAAAATTTCATCTAAATAACTGTCAGTTTTACAGTGAATACAACAAAGAAGGCAATAGTGTACATTTTACTATTTCCATAGAAAGAACATATAGTACAGTTTGCAAAAGATTATCTTCATTATATTTAGACTTGCTTTAGCAATGCTTCTAATAAGCAATTTTAAGGAAATACGTTTATGCTTCTTAGCATTGACAAGCTATGATTACACTAGGCAATAGGGAGCATAGTGGCACTAAGGAAGTACAGACAATTATAGAAATGCAGTGAGAAAAGAAACTAATGTTCTAATAATGTCAATATTAAAAAGAAGTCAGCATTCCAGAATGGGAGTCTGATATAACCCTTTATCAACCATACACTTTGATTTGCATGTAAATATTTTCAACATTTTTAATATTTTTCTTCTAAAAATTATCTTATTGAGATAGTTTTGAATAATGTTATTTTTCAAAATCAGCCATAAGATGCATTTGATATATTTTATAAAAGATAATATTTGAAGTAATGAGTCAATTAGTTTTAAGAATGTTTTCATAGACCTGCAAGATGCGTCAAGGAAGAGTACTTGCCACCAAACACTAAAGGTGACAATCTGAGTTGATTTTAGTAGCCTTCCAGCAGGGAAATTCATGGAAGAGGAGGCAGTAAGATTGTAAGAGCATAAAGATGGGGAGGAACAGTGACACGCAAGATACTCCACACAAGTTAGGGCTGCAGTAGCCATAATCGGACATTGAATGACCTATGCAATGACTGACATGTCAACGACCCCCCAAAGACTAGCATGGAACACAGGTACTAGAATCTTTAGAGCAAGGGATTAACAGTCATAATAGTGTTCCCATACTAAAGAGGAGCCCAAGAAAAGGCTCTAGACAATGCCACAGAGTCCTCACACCTTACTAGAGTGGAGGACTCAGAGGAAGTTTGACATTCACACAAAAGGATGCTCCAGGAAATGGGGGAGGGGGAGTAGAAACACTGGGAGAAAAGGAGGGAGGTGGATGAAAGGAAGGGGAAAAGGGGGGAGTGTTGGGCCTCATCCAGACCTGGATAAGGCCTGTTAGAACTTCCTGAATCTGGCTAGAATTTCATGACCTGTTTAAGCTGCCTCACCAGTATGATTCAGTACAGCCTTGTGGCTGATGCAATATAGCCTTAGGTTGCAACAGCAACTGACCCATAGTAACGCCCCACTAGCTCATAATAATCTCACGAGACTACAAATGTCGTGAGACTACGCCTTCTACAGTTGGTGGCGTTAAACTGCCTAGCTGAGAGGGCCAATCAGCAAAGACTCACACTAGGACTTATGGGATGTTGGGTGGGGTATATAAGGGCCTGACTGTTGGAATGAAGTTGGTTCCTGCTTTGGCAGAGCTCCCGACCTGGTGTGTCTTTCCCTGTTGGTGAGAGGGGTCCGGGCTGGCAACACTCATCATCCTGCTTACCCCGGGTTGTGTCTGGCTGGACCAGCACTCCCTTCCACACTAGCTGCCAAGAGCCTGGCATACTGGTGCCCCGTGTGAGGCAATGTGAGGAAGTCCCCTTGGATGATCGCAGATGGGCTAATCGGTCTACAGGTGAGTGTACCACCATATGTTATGGGGCAGTCTTCCTCCAAACCTGACCCTACACTAGACTCATTCAGAGCTTTATTTCCCTACATCTTGATGACCTTGTAACTTAGAGAAAAGGCAACAGGAGAGCTCCATCTTCACAAATCTCTCACATACCACCTGAAGGAAGCTGACAAGAAAGCTTCCAGAAGTTGCAAGAGAGTCATTAAAGAAAAGATCCTGCAACTTACCCAGAAGAAATCACAACAGAGTTTGAGACTGAAGTTTCAAAATTTCAGCAACAGGCAATAATAGAGAACTAAGCAGGTCGAGTAGAAATTGACAAGGACAGAGAAATGAATAGAGTGAAGAGGCTGGCTAAGAACATCCTGGATGAGAGAACAGAAGTGGAGAGGTTATTTCTAGATGCTCTAAACCAAGTAAACAGATTCTAACCAGCAGGAAGCATTACAAGCAGATAGTTCAAGCTGCCTTCAATTTAAAGATGAGGACAGCATGTGCAGGAAAAACAGAATATCCCAAAATCAGGACATTTGATGGCAGAGAACACAGCACAAATAGTGTATATCAGGAATGGCCAAGTAGTCAAGTAAATGTGGATATTGGTGATTTGACCTGGGAACAGAAGGAGAAAGTTTTAAGATTGCTCTTTGCAAAGATGAATGGTTTTGCTGCTAGGAAATACAGCCAAAGTTCTAAGCCTCCTGTTCCAGACTATGTTGCTTCTGACAGTGGAGAAAGAAAAGAAACGAGTTGGAGGGACAATTCTCTCAAAAAGCTAAAAACAATTCAGGAAGAGAAAAGTCCAACTGGAGAAAGAATTGGAGGATCTGAAAAAGGGCTTGACCTTTCCTATCCTGTGATCCTTGACCCATCACATAAACACCTGCTATAAAAGGTTCAAGGTGCCATAAACACTTCGGTGCTAAAGAGATTCAACCCTTTCCTTCCTGTAACCCTGTATTTATTCTCTGGTAGTATCTTATGTACTGCCCTTCTGGCCCAGGAGGACCACCCCATCCATTGGATACATCTTTCCATTGGTGGAGCCCCTAAGGTGTATTCTATGACCGACCAAGTTGCAGATTGCATCATCAAAGGCCAAGATACCTCCACCAGACTGTTTGGAATAGAGCCCCATTTCCTAATTGTTCTCTTTAATCTAACAGATTGCACCTGGCTCCAGAGGAACAATGATAGAATTGCCATAGCTCTAGAAGCATTTATGGGAAAAAATTGACTGTCATTATAGTCCCCACAGATGGATGAGTCCATTTACCAGATTAAACTGGGTACCCCCCAAACTCTTCTTATCCCAGCCTAATTCTGATTTTCTTACTGCTTTTACTGATGGGGGACATTTGAGTACATCTTTAGTAGTCTACCCCCTCCATAAACTAGGTAAAATACCAGCACATATCAGGTCTATCACCCATGAGGTCGAGGGATCTGCACAATTCAAAGAACCCTTAGCTGTCGCCTTAGCATTGGATACCATACAAGAGTCATTCAACCTGTTCTGACAGCCTTTATGTTGTCAACCTGCTACCCAACCTAGTTGAGTCCCACATCAGGTTAGACTCTAACTCTATATCTTCCTTAATGATCCAAGTTCGGTCTCTACTTTTGAGGAGGCCACTAGTTTCCATTGCCTCACCCACGCTAATTGGAGAGGCCTCAATCATAAATATCCTTTAGTGCCTATTAAGGATCTTAAAAAGATCATTCACACTTGCAAATCCTGCCAACCTTTTTTACAAACCCCTCCCCTTCAGAAGATGGGGTCAACCCTCATGGGCTAAGACCCAACAATTTATGGCAAATAGATGTCACCCAGTACTCCCCTTTGGGCAAGCTCAAATGTATCTTTCTTACCATTGATACTTTCTCCCATGCCTGCTGGGTATCAGCCCACACAGAAGAAAAATTCAAACATGCCATTAGCCATATGCTTCAATGCTTTGCCACACTTGGTCTTCTCTTACTTCTTTTCCCCTTGGGCTATCTCCTTGTCCTTTTTCTTGCTCATTAATCCTTGCATCATTAATAGGGCCACTCAATTCATCCAGCAAAGAATAGAGGCTATTAAACTTCATCAGGCCAAGATTCAGTACTCATCACTCAGGATACCAACTGGGGCTGTGGCCACCACTCATATACCTCCCCTGCCCTCCATGCTGAGCAATGACAGGTAAGATCCCTAAAGTTAGGGACACCTAAGACAGGCCATGGAGAGGCTTGCTTGGACCTCGAAGTGTGATACCCAGAGACGGGTATGATCTCCAAAGGGAGATGACCTAAGACAGGGGTCACACGTGTGGTCTAGAGGCTTACTCACAAAAACAAAAGGGAGAGATGTTGGGCCTTGTCAAGATCTTGGACAAGGCCTGTTGGAACTTCCTGAGTCTGGCAAGAGTTTCATGACCTGTTTAAGCTGCCTCACCAGTATGACTCAGCACAGCCTTGTGGCTGATGCAATATAGCCTTAGGTTGCAATAGCAACTGACCCATAGTAATGCCCCACTAGCCCATAATAATCTCACGAGACTACAAATCTCACGAGACTACGCCTTCTACAGTTGGTCATTAAACTGCCTAGCTGAAAGGGCCAATTAGCAAAGACTCACACTAGGACTTATGGGGTGTTGGATGGGATATATAAGGGCCTGACTGTTGGAATAAAGTTGGTTCCTGCTTCGACAGAGCTCCTGGCCTGGTGTGTCTTTCCCTGGTCGTAAGGGGGGGTGTGGGCCAGCAACACTCATCATCCTGCTCAGCCCCAGGTTGTGCCTGGCTAGACCAGCACTCCCTTCCGCACTAGCTGCCGAGAGCCCAGCAGGGGAGGGTGCAAGGAGGACTGGGGAGGGGAGTAGGAAGGGAAGGTATTGGGGTACCTATTAAGAAAAAAAAGGCCTATGAACAAGGAAGAGTACTTGCCACCAAACACCAAAGCTGACAACTTGAGTTGATTTTAGTAACCTTCCAGCAGATTTTTCCTGTGACCTTCATATGCATGCATATACACACACAATAAATAAAAAATGCAAATATTAAGCAACTATTCTAAATATATAGCTTTGTCTTTAGAAAAAAAATCACAGATAAAAATGCAATTAATCCTTGTCATTGAATATACTCATAAAAAATAAAAAGTATAATTTCATTTCCTCCTGATATACATATGACACCATTTCACTTCATAATTTCAGTGTGACATGATGGATATCAAAAGGAGTAGATCTCCTGTAGCAAAACTGATCATTTATGTACATATACATTGCTTACATTTGAGCTAAAACATGTAGACATATTTTCCATAACTGTAAATGAGCCATAAACCATCATTCTATGACAATTGGGCTGAATAAAGTATTTCCATGTTTTAACCAATTTCTATTTTTTTTTTTTGGCGACCCTGTGTGTGTGTGTGTGTGTGTGTGTGTGTTTACCAGAGGGCACTTGAATGTGTTTGCTTGTGGAGACCCAAGGATTCCTTGGGTTGCTCTACCTCCTTACTGCTTTGCTTTAGGGTTTCCCAGCATCTGCCTTCCAGGGCAGGAATTGCAGGCCTCGGTCAGGCACCTCAGTCAGGCACTTTTACTTTCAATCTGGTCCCAAGAACTCAAGTACTTTTATTTTTGAGGTAAGTCTTTGACTTCTGAGCCCTCTCCTTAGTTTCAATTTTTTCTCTTAGAACATGAAATTATTGTTTTAGAAGGTCTGAGAAAAAAGTGAACAAATGTATTTTAATATTAAAATTCTATTTATTAATTTTCGACAGTGTCTAAGTCTGTGGCCCAGGCTTTCTTTCAATTAATATGGCAATATGGCTTTTTCTCCTTCCAAAATGGTAGGATTCACACATGAGCTTCTAAATCTGTTTATTTTAAAACATAAACATTTGAAATTTATTCTTTTTTTATACACTGATGTACCATCTCTAAGAGTGTTATTAAAGTTGAAGACATAATTTTCCATGGGGATAACCTGATATCTAAAAATATTTGGTTCTGTCTGCATTATAGTTCTTTTTTTTTTTTTTAATTTTTTTTATTTATTTATTCAATTGTGTGTGTGTGTGTATGTATGTGTGTGCGCGCGTGTGTGTCTGTGTGTGTAGAACCACGGACGAATTCGCGAACCACCATGGACGCCTCCCACTTCCTCCGCCCCGGGATTCACAGGCGGACGGAAACACAGGCCGCCCCTGCTTCCGCCCGGCGTCTATACGTGGGATCTGGGATCCGAACTCAGGACCTTCCGCCTGCAAGGCAGAGGCTTAACCCCTGAGCCACCTCTCCATCCCTGCATTATAGTTCTTATGGAATATATAAACTTATTTTTTAAAACAATTTTGATGAAACTTTTTTTTCTGCTCTACTCAAGGACAACTGAGGGTATTCCAGAAAGCATTGAGCCCCAGACCATTCTTGGCAGATTTTACAAGTCCACCCTCTCAAAAATGAGTGGAATTTAGACTCTGTTTCTTGACATGAAGGCACACTACAACATGTTTTATGTAATTTTTAGGTGTTATGTCAATTAGAAAGCTTGGGGTCACTGATTAAATAGCTAGATGTTACTAATTGCACAACCTTTTGATGTTAATTAAAAATCTATTATAATTAATGACAAAATGTTAAAAGGAGTCAGTTATCTAAGCAATTGGAGTATTTTACATAAATTAACACACTGTATTTCTCATTACCAGACTAAAGAGATTAAAATTAATCAGGTAAAGGTATTATTCTATCATAGATAAATGAAAACTGGAGGTCAGTAAAGACCCAGGTATTTGAACAATTTAAGGCGTTAGCTATTTTTGTTTTTCTTTTCTATGGTGTGTGTGTGTGTGTGTGTGTGTGTGTGTGTGTGTGTGTGTGTGTGACTGTGCGCGCATGCGTGCGTGCGTGGGTGTGGGTGTGTGTGCATGTGTGAATGTGTGTGTGAGAGAGAGATGTGGACTCATGTAAAAGTACATTCACATTTGTATATATGTATGAGTGTAGGTCACATTAGGTATCAGTCCTCACCTTCCATTGAGACAGGGAAGCTTTGAAATTACAAACACACTATACTCTGCTGATGCTCTGTTTTATGTGGATTCTGAAGATTCATAACTTAAGGTCTTCATGATTTTGTAATAAGCTCCTTAATCACTGAGCTATCTCTGCAGCTCAACGGTCTGTCGTTTTTATTTTATTTTATTATTTTTCATATGTGTGTGTATCAGAGGGCATTATGTATGCTGGTGGAGGCCTAAGGGTAACTTCATGAATAATGTTGAATGGGTCTACTTCCTTATTGCTGTGCTTTGGGATTTCCCAAGCTCTGCCTTCCAAGAGTATGGGACACCACTTCTGACTGGTGTTTTTTGTAGATCTGGGGATCCAAACTCTGGTGTCTCTACTTGGGAGGCAGAGTCTTAACTCCTGAGCCATATCTCCAGCCCCATATCTGTCCTTTCAAATCCTAAAATATTAAGCTCTGTAAACACTAGTTAAAATATATACAAATTGTAGATCTTCTAGATTGACTAGCTATACACACATGCAAATTCCATTTGTTAAATGAGTCATTTGAATCTCTAAAACATTGTTCTTACCCAGAAACCATGTACTTCCTTTTAATTCATTTGCAATTTCATTTTGCCAGTTTCTAGGACCTCATAGCTTCTATTACATGAATAAAATCCACATAAATATCAAATGTAAACACACACAAAATTATAAACATTAGATTAATGTTTGTATAAACATGTATTTTTTGAGAATAGAAGAGAAATAACATCCTCTGCCTAAAAAATTTCATGTGGCAGATACAAGAAGTGGAGAAAATTTTATTTGAAACTATTCAACAGAGAATGAACGAACTCAGTTCATTTCAAATATATTGCACTGGAATTTTAGACAATGTCATAAAACAGTGTAATATTCTAAAGGTAACTGGAAAATGGTTACTTATATGAATGAGTCATCTGTATTTGCTAACTGGCATAAGATGAAATAAAGCTCTCCTCTCAGGGAGATTAGATAAGCACATCCCTCCCTTTCTGGATGATTTGATGCCAGAGGCATGCTTCCCAGGTTTGCAGAAGATTTTCCTGTGTGGTGATACATTCAAGAAAACATACATCTCAAGGAGACAGGAAATAATATGAAATTAACAATTTACTAGCTTGCATGATGAAAGAAAAGAAGGTCAGAGTCATATAACTAGGAAGAAATCAGTTAGATTTTTAATCAAATTTAGAGAAATATTGAGGTCTTCTTGGTCAACTCTGAATGTTTCATAACTTTATATAACCTAGAATTTCTATCAATAGGAGTATAATATATTGCTCCTTGATCAACTTTCAGTATAAACTCTAGCTTTTGCTTTGTTTTGATTTCATAATAACATGTGAAATCAAGTTCAAGACAATTAAATTAGTTGTGATTTCTGAGCTGGGCTTTAGTTCTGTAGGGTAGACACTTATCTAACAGGCACGGAGTACTGGTTTTGAATGCAAGCACAAAAAATGAAGTGTGTTTTTCTGAATGAGTAGGGAAAAAAAGTCATCAGAGCACACACACACACACACACACACACACACACACACAGAGAATAGATTTTTTTCTATTTTTTGTTTTACTCTAAAAGATTATTTAACATGAAAATGGCTAGTAGATTTAGCAGTTTTTAAAAGAATAAAAAAAGAAAATGAGTTTTGATCTGATTTTGTGGTGTGTGTATGTGTGTGAAGAAATAAATAAACTTTAAAGGAAATAAATCTGTGTAGAAATATTGCTGGCATAATTTGTTACATTGATTTTGAATTTCTAACATATTTTATTCTCCAATAATTTTACACTTTACAGTTCATGTGATATAATCATGCTGATGGAAATAAAAGTGGGAGAAGTGATAATGTCAATAATATAATACATACTTAATTGACTTAATATTTTTAACATTGGCATATCTCCTGATAATGTGTCTCTCTTGCCATGAGGGACTATAACCTGAAACTGTGAATTAAATAAAACCTTCCCTTCCCCCTTAAAAAGTTTGTGTTGCATCTTGCTTTAACAATGAGATATGAGAGGGAAACACTTTTCTAAAATAAATAAAAAGAAAATAATTTCTTCATCATGAATACTTAAATATTCAAGACATTGCAACCATTCAGAAATATTCAAAATAAATATTGAATGTGAAAGAAGTACTGTGATCAGTCTCTAGTTGGGCCATCACGAAAATAATTTAAAGTCACAGGTCACACCATTTTTTTAAAAAAAATAAAGCCTGTTTCCTTTATTTCTTACTGTTTATCCATCATTGTAAAATTTTTTACTTAAATACAACATCAAGGAATTATTTGTGGAGTGATCTCACTTGAGCATGTCAGAAAATCTGATTCATTTACCTAACCTTCCTCTTGTAAAGGAAGGTCAGGTGGAGAATAAATACAAAGTTCTTAGAAAAGGAGAAATATGTCCCCCCCAAATTGAGTGACATTTAATTAAAGATGTCATCAAAAAATTACAACTTTGAAGAAGTGAATTAGCCTTTTGAAAATTTATAACCATGCTTAGATTTAATTTTGTAGTTGAGGCGATTCGTTAAAGTTTTCATGGTTAGAAGTTCAGATTTATAACAGAACTTTTTTGTAAGTTGAAAATCAAATTAAAGTTGTAAAAGCACAGAAGCATTATAGATATCAAAATAAAGTTTCTTCAAAAGAAATTACCTTTGAAAGGAGACTGTGGATGGCTAGGTCCTAAACATCTAAATCACCATGCCCACCCTTGAGTCCCAAGGCTCAGGCAACCTTACAAAAGGGGTATTAGTAACAATGCAAAAACCCGAGGCTAGGGAGAAATACTGCCAGACTTCAAGCTTTGGTCCACGTCAGACTAACCAGCTAAGAGATATCTACATGCTTTAGTCCTGCACAATAATTGAACTATCAAAATTTCAACATGGAGGAAGAACTCTGAACATTGAACTCAAGTGGTAAGGCTTTTTCAAAAAATATCTTTGCTTATTAAATTCTCTCACCCACAAACCAATTTCTGCATCTTTTGAGAAAATGACTGTAGAATGTTTTTATAATTCTTCTGCATTGTTGCTGATAAATTACCACCAAACAGCTTACTTGATATCTTCTTCCATTGCTTATCTTATCTATTGATAAATAGTACACTGTAAATCACTTTTTAAAAGTTCACTCATTAAAGCACTTTTACACTTAAAGTATTTCAACTGATATGGGCCTAAACTTAGATTTATCCAAAAGAATAGTTTATGAAGTAATATTTGATTATCAAGAGAAATATCCCAAAACAAGTATTGCTCTAAATCGCAAAGGCCAAAGTTACATGAAAAGATAATCATTATTTTTTTGAATTTTGTATTTTACTAGATATATTGTATATTTTTGCTAACTGCAGCAGGCATAGCTTGTATATATTATTTTAGTATTGCAATAGTATCCAGGCACATGCAATATAGAAAGCATAAATATATTATCCCTGAATGAGCTATATATACAAATATTTTTTCAATGCAGCCTGTGAATTTTGACTACTGCCCAATATTTAATTTATGAGTATCTAGATGTTTTACTTATAATCTTTAGTGTTACATAAGAATTGATATTTTAATTATTTTTCAGTGAAAGCACTTTCAAATAATATTGCACTACTGTGATATCATTTATAGGTATGTTTTCTATTTTGTTAGAGAGACAAGATGCATAGAACAGCAACTGATCATTTTGCACATAAACTAAGATCAAAAACACCTTTTCTGATCTTACAATCAAAAACTTCTCATTAAGTAGTGCTACAGAGACCTGATTGCTCCAATATGATCCCTCAGTGATATTTCATATTTTAATAAGACCATTCATTATAGTTAGCTTTTTATGTTGAAGCTTCTAGATATTCATGGAAAATAACATCATTATCTCAATTGCATTCTGAACCAATTTGAGATGTTTTTATGTTAGGGTGATTCCTTTCTCTGTCTTCATTTTGCATTAACTATGTGCCTATGTGCCTGCTCAGCATTTTTTTGTCTTCCGATTCCTTGATCCTGTTTTTTCAGTTTTATTGTGTAAACTTAGTGAACAGCAACTGACAGCTAGATAATAATTTTACTGTACTGGAGAGCACAGTATCCTAACTCCCTATTCATCTATCATAGTTAGGTACAGGTATCAACTTGACAGTTGAGGGTTTCAACTCCAGGTACATTTGTAGAGAATTAATGGTTGAGTTAAGCCCACAGCAAATCTGCAAGACATTGTCTAGCTGATGCGGAAGGTCCGTAATGAGTGGGACTAGGCCCTGGAATAAAATACCAAGAGCTTATTGAGAAAGTTGACATCCTTCTGTATACTAGGCCAGTCATGCTGGTCTGACAAGGAAGAGGTTGTCTGTTTCTCAGCCATCATGTGATGATGGCATGGTAAGTTCCCTCGGCCCTGGTGTTGGTGTGTGCTGTCTAGTCAAGCTGGACTGAGAACTGTAATGAGACTGTCCTAAGAAAATAAACCCCTTGTTCCCTTAAGCCATTTAATGGTCATTAATCAACAACCATGCAGGCAAACTGCAACATCATCTCAACAGAAATTTCATCAGCAAAAAATCATTAACAGGGTCTGGAGAGGTGGCTCAGTAGTTAAGCCTCTGCCTTGGAGGCAGAAGGTCCTGAGTTTGGATCCTAGACCCCACCATATAGACGCCAAATGGAAGCCGGGGCGGCCTGCATTTCTGGTCCTGGTAGGGCGGAGCCTGTGAATCCCCGGGCAGAGTAAACAAGGAGGAGGTGGAGGTAGTCCATGGTGGTTCCAGAATTCGTCCATGGTTCTACACACACGCACATACATACACACATATACATACACACACGCACACACGAACAATTGAATAAATAATAAATAAAAAAAATTTAAAAAATCATTAACATGCATATATATATTTAACATTAGAGAAGCAAGCATTCAAATATTGTATTGATTTTTTCTTCTTTCTTACTGGACGTTGAAAAATTTATTAAAAAATATTTCTTAGCTCTTAGTACTTAGGGTCCAAAAATCTGTCATTAGCATCTCCTTGGATTTACATGTGCCAGAAAAATGGAAGAGTTCATGGGTCTTGAGAGGAAATAAGAGAAAGCTCAATTTGCATTGTTTTCCTCCCTTCATGAAAGTAAAAGCCCTGTGTTTTTCAATATCCTACCTGTGTCTTCAATATCCCACTAGCCCCCAATACCATCACATCGGGTACAAATCTTACAGCACACAAAAGCTAAGCTAAACCCTCATCTGAATCTCAGCAAATTTTAAGAGCAATATCTATATTGGACTTAACCATAAAGCCCATATATTGGTTCTATAATCTTTAGTGACAAAACAGAAAGACAACAATGCAGAAATTGGCAATTTTTATTGTTGCAATTTGAACCCATGCACATTTCAAATTATATCCATATTGAGATCAGTGGGAATGAAAGTGATAAATTTTTTAATAATTTTTTTATTTATTATTTATTCAATTGTGTGTGTGTGTGTGTGTGTGTGTGTGTGTGTGTGTGTGTGTAGAACCATGGATGAATTCGGGAATCACCATGGATGCCTCCACGTCCTCCTTGTTTACTCTGACTCAGGATTCACAGGCTCTGTCTTACCAGGACCGGAAACGCAGGCCGCCCCCGCTTCCGCCCGGCGTCTATCTATAGTGGGGTCTAGGATCCGAACTCAGGATCTTCTGCTTGCAAGGCAGAGGCTTAACCCCTGAGCCACCTCTCCAGCCCCGTGATAGAAAAATTTAAGGATAGAGTCAATTACACTTTATATTCTATTGCCATAATTTATTACGTATACAGATCCATTACTGAATTTCCCATGATCTTAATTTTTGATCTGCTTTGGTTTTATCAACATCTCCCCATTCCAATGGAATATAGGAAATGAACATATCACATGAGTTTTGCCCTATTCCACACTCCTAATATTTATTACAAATGGTAACCTAGAATTAAAGATTCAAAAGACAATCTTTTCTCAAATGCATATATGTTGAAAATTGAATAGCATGAAATCCAGTATAACATATGTGGGTCATCTGTATTTCAAGATGTGTATGGACAAGCATTAGGTTCTTGCACACATAAACTTTGTTCTCCTTTATAAGGATTGTCAAGTGTATGTTTATTTTAAGATGCTGATTTTAGATTCAAATAAAAATCCCACACTGAATTTAGGTATTGCTATACTATTTTTATTTTGTATGAATATTTAGCAAGCAAAATATGATTAGTTTTTAAAAAGAGTTTATAATAAAATATATTTTATAGTAAGCAATAATATTTTAATTTGCAACAGATTCCTTTATAAACAATAAAATATTATTTTATAAGCTTTTAAATGTTACTCCAAAATATATTACGATTGCATATTTCATTTTACTTCAGAATACATGTCTATATTTGAATTTTTACATGAAAATTTAAAAAAAAACAGCAAAAGTTTTCACAAAAAAAAAAAAAACCCACAATCTTAAGACAAACCAAAGTCCTAATGCTGGTAAAAGGATGCTGACCAAAAATAAAGATTGTTTTTGTTGTTTTCTTTTTCCCTTTTTGACAGACCAGTCCTACATTTGTTGCAGGCAATGTTTATTAACAAAACCATCAGAGAAAACAGAGTAGAAGATCCTCAAAAACCTAAATTGTAGAATTACATTATAATCCCAGAATTTAATAGTAGGTATAATTGCTAAGGAAATGAACATTTTGAAGAGACATCTTACTCCTAGATTTGTTGCTGCTCTTTTTACATATACCAGGGTCTTTCTTATCAGCTAGACAATCTCCTGGGGGTTCATTCTGAGCTTACCTCTTCTACAAGTTCTCTAAAAATGTACCCAGAGCTCAATTCCACAACTGTCAAGTGACACCTGTACCTAACTATGACATACATTACATGCAAAGAAACTATCTCTTTAACAATTAAATTAAAATTTTGATTTAAATCATTTTCAATAAGGTTGAAATCATCTTGACATTCCCAAGTCAGAAGAAATTAATAATAACTACTCAATGATCCGAGTTCACTTCAAAAATTCTGAAACATTACAAGACAGAGTTACAAACACAAGCATCTAGCCACCACCTCGCTATGTCATTAAATAAAGTTCTAGAAATAATATGGATTTCTGAGTGTCTACTCACAGTATCTATATGTACAATTTAACATTAGGCTTCATTTTTGACATGTGCTTATTATTCTGTAGCTGACTTTATCAGAAACTTCAGTCTGGATTCTCAGTGCCCCTATCTGCTCTCACTATCATCCCACTAGGTCGAATACATTGACAAGTTGCTCACTTCTGTCTGCTCTTTCTGACTCTGAGCTCTACCTTTCTTTCTATTCTTCATGCATAGCATATGTGATAGTTAATCTTGGTTGTCAAACTGATACACCTGATCAGTTGAGATGAGCTAAAGAAATTATCTGGATCAATACATTTACAATACAAAGACCAGCTCCAGATCCCATTGGAACCTTCCTAGATCTCATTGGAACTTCCCAGTAGCTGGCCAGATAAAAGGAATCATAGATCAGGAGACTGAGAAGAGAGACTCTCCAGCCTTCAGCCCCCACCCACTAGCCTACTGGATATCTGCCATGAGAGCCTGTCAGCTTCAGCCACCAGCCATGTCACATCCACATGAAAGACCGTATCTCCCTCTGGAATCCTAAACTGAATAAACCTCTCTTTCTCCCTTAAGTTGATTGACTTTGAGTGCACTCTCACAGCAATAGCTAAGAGTAACCATTACAGCGTAATAATAGAATGATTACTCCAAATCATTGATTTCTATCAGATTATTTCACTATTCTGAAAACATCAAAGCTTTTGTGTTATGGAATATCAGATCATATTTGATTTAATGGAGAGAGATTTAGAATCTCTGGTGTATGTCCAGGGCAATGATGTTTCACTGGCATTTGAGAAAATGTTGGTGTACAAAATTTAATCATCTAGGGCTTTAGGGCTTATCTTTCCATTCATAACCAACTTGACTCAGCCTAATTTGTCATTTAAACTCTAGTGTCTGAATAAAATTTGTAATAATCTCATCACCTTAACCTCATTCATAATTTAATTTGTCTAGAATGTTACTTCATTAGTTCTATTTTTAAATTCTCCTTGTAATTCATTCTTCTTTACATTGACTCTCTGAACTGGTTTAGTTATGCCCTCTTATCCACTGAAGACTTCATATGAATAGGCTCATTTTATATGCATGTTTATACATGAGTCAAACGTTAAGTTACTTTGGATTTTGAAAATAGCATATGATGTTTGGTATACTCCCTATAACTCAGTATATATGTTAGATCTTCACAACTGAAGGGACTCAAGTGTAGCAGTGGAATTAAGTACTAGCATCAAATTTAAATTTTTTGATATTAGCCTGTATGATAAAATTCCAATATTACTGTAAATTCAAAAGGAAACAATTACTTCAGCTGATGTTTTAATGAAAATGTTTTGAAGTGCTTCAGTTTCGTATAATGATGACTATTCCATATTATGATCTGACATCTTGCCTTGATATTTGAGATAATTACAGATATTGAGATATTAATTTCACAGTTTATCTTCTTTAGGTGTGATTCTCACACACATCTATAGCCTTCTTATATGCATTTTTGAAGAAAACACACATTTTAAGGTGATATTTCCATACATTCTATATAACAAATTGAGAAAAATATATAATTATATATTTTATGTAATATAGTAATATGTATTATATTAAAATTATGCAATGTAAAAATTGGTTTATCTTTAATATGGGTAAATATAATAAGCAAATACAGTTTCATTTTCACTTCTAAATTTTAAATTCATTTTGTAAACTTGGTATACCTTTTTTTATAGTTGTCTTTGCAACTGATTGCTATAGAAAATATGACTACATTTACACCAATTATTTCTAAATAATAAATAACATTAAAGGCAAAGATAAGACAAAAATTTCATAACCCAGAATGATTACAATAAACATCTTATTAATGTGTTTGCTCAGTGGACACATGGTGATTTCTATGTTCAGCAGGAGGCTGTATTACTGACTGAGGACAGTAGATGTACAGAATATCTGGGAAACAAGTGTTGCATTTTGGCACTAAAGCATTATTAAATTTTAAAGTATCTAATGTTTATGTGCTTGATTGCTGACAATAACCCTCCACTGAAATGACCTGCAAAATCCAAAATAGTATCCGAGTTTTTTGTGTCTCATTCTCTGGTGTCATTCTCAATTTTGCACACTCTTATAAAATATCAGATATCTATTTTTGCTTTCCTATTCATCTAAACATAATTAGCTACCTCCCCGCATTTTGGCACATGATTTAGTGAGCATGAATTTTAAGGCTGAATCACATATTTCCACATAAATAAGCCGATTAGAGCATCTCTAAAACATTTTGGCTCCATAGTATTTATCTGTGCTATGTCCCACTTCTTACTTAACCAAAGCCAGCAGCTTGTCAATCACAAGCAGTCCTATTTCTGAGGACCTTTGCCTTTCACTTTAGTACCTCTGCATCCTTTCCAAGCTGTTCACACTCAGTGAGTAGTTACTCTTCTCAATGTAATTACATCCTTTGACTTTTTAGAGCTATAGTACAAACTTAATAGTATGAGAACTGGAATTCCCTTTTCTTTCTTTTTCAGTTTTCACTTATATTTTGGTCGTGTGTGGGTGTGCGCGCGCGTGTTTATGTGTGTGCGTGCGCGTTTGTGTGTGTGTGTTATGTATGTGTATGTAGGTATTTGTGTAAATATATGTATGCAGAAAGGCATTAGTTTGCATGGGTATGCATGCATATGAAGGATTGAGGTATCTGGGGTATCATTCTCAACTACACTTTTACCTTATTTTTTATTTGTATATGCACTTGTGTGCATGTGTTCAAGAATACATATGTGTCTGTGGAGGACAATTTGTGGCATCAGCACCATCTTGTTTGTTCTTCCACCTTATTCCTTTACTCTGGTGATTCCCATGTAGCCATTATATCTGCGTGACTTTACATTTGTTTTGTATATGGGATATGATGTTCCTAACTGAAGTCCTTTTTCTGGAAAGGCAAAGACTCCAAACTTACCCATCTTTGCAGATGGCTCTTTATTCTCTTTTAAGAGGCTTTCTAATCATAACAGAACACTTTTATAGAATTAGTGTTGCTATCCAACCTCTCCCATGATATCTGCCATCTGACAATAGCAGTACAGGTTTATGCACCATGTTTCTTCATCATTTTACACGGGGTCTGAATTCAGTCCTCTTGTTTGTGCGGCCGGCTGATGACTTAGCTGCTGAGCCATCCTCCCAGCAGAAAGGTCCTCTCTGAGTGAAACACACTCTGAAAACACATGATATTAGTATGATATTCAAATTTTGTCCAGGGCAGGATTCTTTTTGATCAACTCTTATCTTTTCCTTCTATATAATTAAAACATTATCAGTTACATTATGTGACTAAGCTCGGTATTGAATATGACAATGTTGATAACATCTGAACACAATACTAGATATACCAGGTAAAATGATTAAGGAATATACTTACCATAACTACTATTTGCTAAAACATGGAAAATATAATCTAATATTCTTTAGACTCATTATAGATGTTAGGAATAGATGTTGGAACTGAATTGCTATTTGCTCAAATAGAGCATTTTCACAAAATATGCATTTAATGTATAAAATGATGAAGTGAATTTTGGTGGTTTAATTTTCTGATGTTTGAACAGTACATATTTTGCTAAACTCCAATAGTTTTGCAAAAACACATGCCAGACTTTAAAAATTATGAGAAAATCCCATTCTTATGAAATTTCAGTGGAAGAGACATGCAATGGAGTCCCTTATGTGAGACATAGAAAAAGAGTAACCACCATGCATTAAACATTTGTATGAGGGAAGAACTACACTAAGCACTCTTAGTGTTTATGCCAACACTGCCAAATGTAAACAAATGGAAATCACCCATTAATGCTTCTTTTAAGGTTATTAAATGTAAAATAAAATAAGATTTGATTTATATAATCTTGCAACAAGGCCAGTACTGGAAAAATACCACTTACAGAGTGATGATTACCAAACATTTTTATTAGAACATGATAGAAGTACATTAATGCTATATTCAAAGTGACTAAATGATCCAGTGACTTCAAAGCAATACATTTGGGGATCAATCTCCAAGCACCCTGAATACAGGACTCCCATCTAAACTTAAACAATACCCTTGGTTTCTTTGAGAATATTCAAGGGACTCTGTAATGAAAAAAAAAACTTTTGCAATGCTGACATTAGATTAAAACACATTGCTCCCACTGGTGATCTTTCAACCTGGGTTGAAAAACAAATGACATTTTCTTCCAAGTAGAGCAGAAAAAAAGGCTGAGAATTTAAAAGTACTATGCATGTTGTGGCATAGAGCATGCATTTTGAAGAACACAACCTTGTTAGATATGTAGAAGGATATGTGCTCTGTATAAGTACAACATATATATGGGGAGTTTATACTGTATTTACAATCATATTTGTATCACATGAACATAATTTGCTTCTGACCTTAGAAACTGAATGTTTCTTACAATCATTTTTCTAATGAAATAGTAAAATTTGAAATCAGCTTAAAACTTAATTAACATAAAGCAAATATTTCATCAAAGCAGGCATAGGTATCACCATGTCAGGATTTTTTAAAATTAAGATCTAAGAAATATAATTTCAGGCAATTAATTATAACACACAGTTCTTCTTTTACTTGATTCTGACAGGAATGGTAATTCCATGATATAGGAGGTTTTATTTCAGACATATTCTCATAAAATGAGAGTAATCACAGTTTATAAGATCAAAATGAAAAGCTAAGGTCAGAAGCTAATGCATAATTGTTCCTAGATACTGTTATTCTTCTAAGTTTGAATACATGTATGTACAATACATGTGAAATTCAACATGTACAAATAAATACTTCTGCATGGTTAACATTAAGAATTTTACCACCTCTTATCCTACTGGATATTATCTACAAGCCAATTTTGACATTGTTTTTTATTAGTTTCATTATTATTTGCATATTTGTTTTATAAAACAGATAGATGATGCAAACCTACTTTGTATTTTCAAGGGTTCAAATTTTGATTATTCCTTTTCTTCAGGTTACCTCATTGCTTTCATTGAAAACTGATAGTATGAGGAAAACTTTTATTTAAAGAAAGTGTTTTAGATATCTTTATTACTAAGAATCACTGATTTATAGCACTTCTTTGGAGAAAGCTAAAAGATTTTATACAGGTATTATATACAGATTATATACATGTAGTTGACAGATCAAAGTAAGACAGATACTAATAATTAATAGATAAATGATATATTGATTGTAGATATATTTAAAGACAATAAAAATTATGAAATATTTTTATTATTTATATCTTATCACTAGAAGCAAATGATAATGAATTGATATAATTTGGCAAATGGTTTTAGAGGCTGGAATGTCTAGATCACAGAGTGAGCAGGTAACAAAGTTCTTCATGCTGTGCAAAAATGCATGTGTGGAAAGCAGATGTGCCAAGATGGCTCAAAATGAGAGAGCAACTTAAGGCCATTTCCTTTTTATAAAAATTCACTGTCAGGATTAATTCATCTCATAGTAACATCAGTCCATTCACGAAAATATGGCCCCCCACATACTCATTACCTTATATTAGGTATTAATTCCCAACATTGCTGCATTGACAATGATAGTCTTAACTTACATGGGATAGCATATTGGAATCCTAACGAAAGACATATAAATAGACACAGTAAAATATTAACATATAATGCTGTCCTGTTGATGTGCTCAACTCATTAATAAAATTAACAGGTCTCCATTACCTCCTTATTCATATATGTGACCTTTCCACTCCAAGTTAAAACTGTGGGTCATCATATTTATGTTCACTCAATGCTGAATTGGAAGAATTGATGAAAATTTCATTGTTTTAAACAAAATAAAATGAGTTTGTATTTATTTTTATTCATTATACCTCTATTTATTTATTTGTTTATTTGTTATCTACTTACTTAGAACAGTGGAAAACAATTCTATAAGTCAGTTAGATCAACTCTTGCAATTTTATTGATTTTGAGGAACAATTCACTGGCTTCCATCTTCATCAAATGCTTGTCTTGTTTTCATGTTTTTTGGATTTTACCGTATTACTAATGATAAGGTTAGAAAATATAATGAGAATTTTCTTAATTTTCTCATTTGTTTCTCACTAACTCCTTGCTTGTCAACATTTTAGTTATTTCTGACTTATTTCTCAACAAAAATGAAAAGAAAAATGTATATTCATTTTCATTTATTACTGTTTCTTACAAAACAAACATGCATACTCTTTTTTCTTGAGCATAATGATCGTAAGATCACAAATGCTGAAATTAAAGTAATTGAAAGATACAACATAAAAATGAAGCCATAACCAAAGACTTCTTAGAATAAATATTTTGGAGGTGACAAAATATAAGCATTTTTATTTACTGTGTGACAAATGACATAATCAACTAAGAAAGAATAAAATCACAAGACAATTCAACTCTTACTATCAGTTAAAATGTTTAAAATTCCTGATTGATCAATATATTTCTTCTTGTTCTTGTTCTTCTTCTTCTTCTTCTTGTTCTTGTTCTTCTTTCTTCTTCTTCTTGTTCTTCTTATTCTTGTTCTTCTTGTTCTTCTTGTTCTTGTTCTTCTTCTTCTTGTTCTTCTTCTTGTTCTTGTTCTTGTTCTTCTTCTTCTTCTTCTTGTTTGTCTTCTTCTTGTTCTTCTTCTTGTTCTTCTTCTTGTTCTTCTTCTTGTTCTTCTTCTTGTTCTTCTTGTTCTTGTTCTTCTTGTTCTTGTTCTTGTTGTTGTTGTTGTTCTTCTTCTTCTTCTTCTTCTTTGTCTAATGTCTATTTCAATAAGTGTAGTCAGTTCCATCATATATTGGATGAAAACATCTTCCTGTCTACAATTTATAAAGCGTATGCTCTCATCTGCATGGTATCTATGACCTTCAGCATTTACATGTTACATTCATGTTATCAAGGAACTTCACAATCTCTATCAATATGCTATACCACCCCACACCAGAATCACTCAAAAAATAATAAACCTGAGCTGAAGAGATAGTTCAAAGGTTAAGATTCTACCTCACAACAGAAGGTCCTGAGTTTGGATCTCAGGTCCCAGAAAAACACCAGGCAGAACTTTTGGTCCTGATGGGCAGAGCCTAGGAAATGCCAGAGTGAAGTAAAAGGAGATAGGAGCAATTCAGGATTATTATCAAAGTCACCCTTGGTTCTCCATAGGGACACAGAATGCCTTCTGAAACACACAGACACACACACACACACTATAAATAAAGTTTTAAAAAACTTGTTAATTTAAAAACAAGCCTGTGCTATAGTTGAGTGCTATGACCTGACATGTCATAGGTAAGTGCTTATTTCTCCTTCTAACTACTGACATGCAAGACCCCAGTGTGTGGATGAACTCAAAAATTCACTGTGTCCTGTGCTAGTAGCCTGTAACTGCCGCATCTTTGAAAGTTGTGAAGAGTCAGATGGACCCATGAGATGCCACTTAAATTGGTAATAAACCATTCCATTACAATTCACTATCTATCTTGGCTTTCTTAATCTTTCTCTCTTTGGTTCAGGGAAAAACTATGAATGGAATTATAAGAATAATTATAATATCAAATTAAATGTTAAATCTAAGAAAAACACTTTAGTTTTATGACCCAGACAGTTTAGGAGAGCAAGTGGGTTAGTCATGCTCACAATTTCAGATTATACTATGAAATTCTAGTATTACTGGACATGAACATCAGGAGCCAAGGGAAATATCCACAGCACAGCCATAGAAAGATCTGAGAGAGACAAAGACTAAGGCATACCTTCTCAATAGCCAAGCTGACAAAGTCAGCAAGTTCTCTCTCTATCATGTCCACCTACTCAGGTCACATACATTGTGAACAGGGATTTACACAATCAACTGGATAATCTCCTCTAAGGTGTCTCAATGGCTTGCCTTAAGTTAATAATTCTTCATTGAATTTCCCAAAAGTTTAGTTCTCAAATGTCAAGTTGACACCTGAAAATAATTGATATAGAATAGAATGGATCTTTGGAGGTTTTGATGGAAGGGAATTTGACATGTCTACCATACCCTGAATAAGGACATTTTGAAGAATAGATGGTAACAACACAGAGATTCTGAATACAGAAATGAAATAAATTTTCCAGACTCATGTAGATGGTAGCACAAAAGGATATGGGCACTGAATATTGTGTATTTTAAGAACACATTTGTATTTCGTTCTAAAGGAAAGACTATAAACACACATACACACACACACACCACATTCGTACACACACTCATGCACAAATATGTTTGTTGCTCACACTACCACACATACACATGTGTACACATAAACTACTCTTACACCCATAAAACACACACCTACCACATACACACACCACTTACACACTGAAGTATACACACCATACATACCCACACTCCAGTCACACATCCACATCACAACACACATACACACACACACACACACACATACACACAGCTGTAATGGTTTGTTTGCTCTGAGTTAATCATGAATGTAGATGTCATCCAAATGACTGGCTCTGGAAGAAGAATGCAAGACTCTGTGGCTTTTGTGTTTATGAACAGTCTCACTACTATAGAAAGAAAACTAAGGTGAAAAGTATGACACCACAAATTTCAGAGAAAGGACAGAGTCTATTTTCAAAGTGTCAAGACTAAACTGTAGAATAGCCGATTGTCTTCCCCTCCTTATATAAGCTTCTGGTTAAAGAAGAGACATAAATGACATCGGAGAGGAGGGCCCAGAGGAGAATCAGGCATGCACAAGAAAGGACTCTGGGAATCGGGGCGGGAGGCATGGGGGGATGGGGAGGGAGGGGTGAGGGGAGAGGGAGCAGGGGGTTCGGGGGGAGGAGGAGGGAGGGAGGGAACTGGTGTATCTATTAAGTTTGTATGAGCTGAAATAATAATAAAAATGTATTATATAAAAAAGAAGAGACATAAATGAATCCCTAATGTGCTAATTCACTCTCTTCTTTGATTATTTGCTCCCTGAATAAATCATAGCTTAAAGATTAATTTCCTGGGCCTGGAGCAATGGATCAGGAGTTAAGATTCTACATCACAGGAAGAAGGTCCTGAGTTCAGGTCCCAGGTCCCATGTAAGGCAGAAACGGCAGCAGGCTGCATTTCTGGTGATGGTGGGTGGAGTATGGGAATTCCCAGAGTGAAGCATTAAGGAGGTAGAAGTCACCCTTGATCTTCCACAGGGACACACAGTGCCCTCTGATACACATGCATGCATGCACACACACACACACACACACACACATACACACACACACACACAGAGAGAAAATAAACTAATTAATAAAGTTAAAAATATCAAATTTCTGATTTTGTTTGTCATGGGCATCAGGATAACATATAGAAGTAGACTTCAGTACCTTGCATACATTTCAAATCAATGAAATCAAAATTAAAATAAAATGTCAGACTTTATTTTGATTTGCATACCATTGTTATGTAACTCTACATGCAACCAAGCTTATATTCTTGAGGATTCAGAAATTCTAGGCATCAATCTTGGAAGAAAGAAATAACACAATAAAAATTCAACTTGTTTGCTTGCATGAGTCTCTTTTGTGACCAGCTTAATGGCTTCCATTCCCAGAAGTACCTAGTGAATTATGAAGGTGTTTCTCTTGAGCACAGTAAACAACATATTTTACTAAAGAAGACCTTATGTTCCATCCACACCCTAGACATCAATTATACCTCTGTGAGTCTAGTTCCAAGTGGCTATGGTAATCAAGTGAGGCAAGCCTTGAAATGGTAGGGAGTGAAGGGAGATTCTACACCCTCCTGACTTATGAAAGCCTAATGTAGAGGCTTTTTTTATTGGCTATATCTATGTTCATCTTGGGCTGATCCATGGCATCAGAATAGTTCTCTGTCAACCACCATTATATATAATCCTAGAATCTGTGCTTTCCTGTATGCATGAGATCTTAGTTTGCTAAAGAAGCACTGCCAAACACTTGGATTTTATTGTTTTTTTGTATAATTGACTACATTTGCTATTTGTGACAATAGGATTGTGAAAACTCTCTCTAAATTCATGGTAGAAAAAATAGATAAAGAAAGAATCTCTTAAGTTTCTTGAACAAAGATGAAAATTTTTTCCTTCATCTACAGTCTCAGATAATCTCTATGATTTAATACCTGTAATCTAAGCCTCGTGGATGTGCTTTGTAACTATTAAGCTGTCACAAGATTATGCTTTGATTCGGAAGTTACAGGTAGACATAGACTGATGTTGGTGGTGCAAAAGAAACAAAGACTCAAATGGTTTGTGCAAGGAATGTTTTACTCAGAAGTTCTGCACAAATGCACACAGCAATCTTGAAATTCCTCATAGATTTCAATGCAGAGCTGAATCTATGGGGACAGAGACATTGCTTAGGAAGCTCTTTACAAGGAATGGGACCATCACACAAATTCACAAATAGAAAACAGAGCAGAAAAGGAAATATTTGTTTTGTCTGAGGAAGCTTGCAACAAAAGAATATGTAAATGATCTGGCAGTATGTGAGGGATTACACCATTCAGACAAAAATGTATCATTTTTATCAATTAATTACCTATATGCCTGCATATTTTATATAGACAAAATTTCTTCACAGGCAGGAATTTTTTAAAAACTTTTCTATGAAGATATTAAAAAATTAATCAATAAATACAGTATAACACAAATGCTTAAAAAGAAATTATTGATGATTTGGAAAACTGCTTTACTTCTAATATCTCTTTATTAGAGAGATATATCTATAAATTGCTACAAAATTGTTACTTTAAATAATGAGTCTGATTTAAGGAAACCCTTGAAGAGTTGCAGGCTTAGTAAGTGGCCATGTATCATGTGAATCCTCTTACAAAGCAGCTTTTTAGGGATTTCCTAGAACTCTTTCTTGTCTTCCCCATAAGTATAGGAACACTATTGTGGCTGTTAATCCCTAGCTCATAAGGATCCTAATGCCTTTAGTTCATGCTAGACTTTGAGGGGTCAATAATGTATTGGTCATTGAGCAGGTCATGCAAAGTCCTATTATGATTGCTTCAGCCCTAACTTGTGTGGAGTATCTTGCATATCATGCAAAGTCCTATTATGATTGCTTCGGCCCTAACTTGTGTGGAGTATCTTCTTGCATATCATTACTCCTCCCCATCCTTGTGCTCTTACAATCTTACCGCCACCTCTTTTGTAAATTTCTATGAGCTTCAGAATGGGGAGAGATTAGGCTGGCCTGGTTCCAGGTGTTAAATATAGAGTCGCTGATGTTCTGAATTATGGTTTGTTGATTTTTTTTCAGTTTTGCTGATGTCACCACCTGGCCAGAGATAAAAAGCTGTTAAAATAGAGTCTTATCATAAGAGTATATTCAAAAGTAGATGTAATAAAAGTTGGAGACCACGGTGAGGGGGGTCAGTCTCCCATTTGCACAATGGTTACTTTCTATCTGCCAAACTATATGCCCTCCCCTTCTGGTGAGATCATACTGCATCAGTTGCAAATGATCAGGAAGGAAAGTCTGTGAACTTAACCAGATGTCTCATTACTTACTTGCAGTCCGTGATGGTGGCCTATTTTCTCTGCTGGAACATAATCCCCTCTCTCCTTGTTTATAGTGTGGCCCTCTTTCCCCTTTACTCCTGTTTATAATCTTGGCAGTTATTGTGGGTACTACAGAGATTTATCTTTGAGTCTCTAAGTGGGTTCGGTACTAGGATCCACCTATTAGGGAGTACATACAGTGCTTAATTTTCTGTGTCTGGGATACTTCACTCAATATAATTATTTCTAATTCCATCCATTTCCTGGCATATTTCATTAATTCATCATTTTTGATGGGTGAGTAGCATTCCATTGTATAAAAATGTACCACATTTTCCTTATCCACTGTTCAACTGCTGGACATTTGGGTTGATTCCATAACTTTGCTATTAAACAGTGCTGCTATGAACATGGTTGTGCTTGTGCTATCAAGGTGAATTTTTGCTGTTTGGGGTGTTATTCCCAAAAGTGGAATAGCAGGGTCATATGGCATTTCAGTCTTTAACTACTTTAAGAATTGTTAGACGGCTCACCAGAGTGGTGTATGAGCCTGCATTCCCACCAGCAATGTAGGAGAGATCTCTTCTTACCACATCCTCTCCAGCATTTGGTGTTGTTTGTATTGTGAATTTTTGCCACAGTGACCAGGGTGAGATGATATCTCACATTTCAATTTCGTCCCTGTAAAGTTTCTTTTAAGTTCCAAGGCCCATTTTTTAATTGGCCCATTTGTTTCCTTGGTGTTTAGTTTTCTAAATTCTTTGTACACTCTGGATAAGAAGATTTTCTCTTATTCTGTGGTTTGCCTTTGTACTCCAGTACAATCTCTTTATCTGAAAAGAAGGTCTTTAATTTCACAAGATCCCATCTGTTGAGTGTTGGTTGTAATGACTGCGTTATTGGATGTCCGTTAGGAACTGTTGGCCTAGTCCAATCAGCTCGAGGGAGTTCCCTACCCTTTCAACTAGAGTTTTTATAGGCTTTTATAGGTTTTTATATGGAGGTCCTTGATCCATTTGGAATTAATTCTTGTACATGGTGACAAGTACATGTCCAGTTTTAATCTTCTGCATGTGTAGATCCAGTTTTGCCAGCACCATTTATTGAAGATAGTGTTCTTTTTCCATTGGATTTTTTGGGCCCCTTTGTCAAAGACCAAATGGCTGTAATTTTGTGGGCTTATATCTGGGTCTTCAACCCTTATCCATTGATCTGTGTGTCTATTTTGGAGCCAGTAGTAGGCTGTCTTTACAACTACGGATTTGTAGTACAGACTAAGGTTTGATATGGTGATACCTCCAGCAGTGTTTTTGTTACTCAGGATTGTCTTTGTTATCCTGGGTCTTTTGTGCCTCCATATGAATTTTGAGATTGTTTGGTCAACTTCTTTAAAGAATTGCTTTGGGATTTTAATTGGTATAGCATTGAATCTGTATATTGCTGGTAGTATGGTCATTTTTACAATGTTGATTCAGCCAATCCAGGAACATGGGAGGTCTTTCCACCTTCTGGTGTCTTCTGCAATTTCTTTCTTTAGGGTTTTAAAGTTTTCATTGTAAAGGTCTCTTACTTCCTTGGTTAGGTTTATGCCAAGGTATTTCATTTTTTTAGGGGCTATAGTAAATGGGATTGCTTCTTTCAGGGCTTTCTCACTTCTTTCATTCTGGGCTTATAGGAAGGCCACTGATTTTGTACATTTATTTTGTATCCTCCCACCTGCTGAACTTCTGTATTAGTTCCAGGAGTTTCCTGGTGGAGTTTTTGGGATCATTTACACTTTATCAGAGAGGATGGCCCAGAGGAAAGTTTGACATACACGTTAAAGGATGCTCCAGGGATGGGGGGGGGGGGGAGAAGGCACTGGGAGATACTGAGGGAGGACGGGGGGAATGGGAGGGGAAAAGGGGGAATTAGAGGGTCCAGGGAGGATGGAGGAAGGGAGGCGACCGGTGTACCTATTAGGTTTGTATGAGCAGAAATCAATCAATCAATCATTCATTCAATAAATAAATAAATAAAACAAAGCAGCTTCTTTGTCTTGGTGATGCCTTCTTATTCCATTCCTCATGCTTGTCCATAGATGTCATGTGTCTTCTTTGGATTTTTTCTTTTTGTTTATCTCTTTTTCACTTATGTGTGCACTGTGTATGTGTGTGTGTTTACATATGTCTGGTGACAGTAAGGGCTTCCAGATGTGATCATCAGCACCCAAAAACAGAACCAACATCAGGAGTATTTTTCCCTCTCTGTCACACATTGCTGGGGTAAATCACACTAGCATCAGAAGAGCACTGTCATATTCTTCTATGTTATACAAATGTGCAGGGCTGTAAATCCTATGATTCAGTAGCTTCTCGAAATTCTCCCAGAATGAAATTGCTGATCAAGATCAGACTTAAACACTCTGAAGTATTACAATCTTCACTCATTTGGCCCATGTCCTACTCAACATTATGCTGCTGGAACATTATGTTGTTTGTAATTCTAATAAAGCACAGCATTGTTCTTTATCTGAGACCTTTTGATATAATTAAAACTTTTGGATATTTATTATAACTGGTGTGGTTTCAATTATCAGTGAATTCAATATGAACTGTATGTCAAAAGTGATTTCCCAGGAAACTGGTAGGTTTTTGTCCTGGGATTAAAATTTCAAATACTTAGGCAGAAATTGAAACAGTTATCAATAATAAAATAGAACATAAATTGGAATGCTATCAAAGACTCATGTTATCAAGAAACAGGACTTCCCTAAGGAACAGTCTTCATTTCCAGAAATTTGTGGGATTGGAGAGAAAAGAACATTCATTGCCTTTATAAATCACAAAATCATAGCTTAAGTTATTTTCATTTTATAAGAATGTTCTCTACCCTTACCCTGCAGTTTTCTGCTCACAGTGAGCAAAAGGGCAGAACATTCAATATAGAAGGAATTTTTTTTTAAAACCTGGGTCCTTGTACCTCATCAGAGAGGAGGACCCAGAGGAGAGTTTGGCATGAACATTAAAGGATGCTCTGGGGATTGGGGGGTGAGGGACTAGGGGGGAGGCACTGGGGGATGGGGAGGGAGGGGGGAAGGGAGAGGGGGAGCAGGGGGGTGAGGGAAGGTGGAGGGAGGGAGGGGACCTGTGTAACTATTAAGTTTGTATGAGCGGAAATAATAATAAAAATATAAATATATATATATATTTTGGTAATAGATATATTAGCTAATTTCCCAGTTTAAAAAAAAATACTAAGGTAACTGGGTCTGAGAATTAGTCTGTCAACTATGTTAATTTTGCTGGAACCAGGATTTATATATATATTACATTAGAGAAAAATTTAACTGAAATTTAATAAATATGAGCATCTTGTGCTGTTACAATATAAACTAAATTTATAGTGATATTCAAAATCTCATAGTAAAGGGAATTTGTGAACTTGGAAACATTCTGCAGTATAAGATATTGCATTTAATCACCCAATAACACTTTGTAAAATTGGAAAAAAAAAACAATGTATTCTTACAGGAGAATATTGACAGGAGATGTAAACATTAAAAGTAGTATATAAGAAAGGTTGTTGACAGAGAAATACTAGAAGCTTTTCCTCACCTGGACTATTTACTATGACTAGAGAATGAATGAAAAATGTCTACAGAGTTTACAAATCAGAGGTGTGTTCTATTTGTCCTATAAAAGCTGTGCACCTTGTGGCTCAAGATTTTCCTTGTGTGTGGAGAAAAGTATGTTTTCCCAGTTTCCTAGCCCATTCCTATTCTGAACATGCTTTCCCTTTTTGAGTAAATTGCCTCTATTTATAACCATCTGTTTCAGGCATAATCCCATGTTCTTGGACCCAAGAGTTGAGAATGAGGTACACTCTGAATGCAGGCCTATCGTCTGATAATTAAATATATATTTTCCTGTCTTCTCTTTCTCTCTTTTGGATATAGGTCTAAAAGCTTTAACATGCCTTCCTTAGTCTTATAAGCTTTCTCAGTATTGCTCAAAAGGCCTCCACTTTTATGTCAGCTGGTTGACCTCTCTTGTTAAGCATTCATTCTCTCTCATAATGTAAATCAAAACTTAAGTCAAATGACATGATTTTTCTTTTTAATTTCCTCAATCTATGCATTTGTCAGAGTTTTATATCTTGCCTGACCTTTTAATACTATAATCATCAAACTTCCTTTGAATCACTTTTTTAAAATTCTTTGATAATTGAGACGAAGAATGGAATCTTGAGATCTTCATAACAATACAACTCACATAGTCCTCAACAAGCTGGTCTCTTTACATACATACGTTTGTTTGAGTCACTTTCCTGAATATATATATATATATATATATATATATATATATATATATATAAATTCTTCCTGACAGAATATAATAAGGATTTGTAATATTACTTTAAGAGTGGAATTTTATAGAATTCTGAGTTCTATCTTGCTAGAAAATGTCCTTCGGAGACTTTAAGTTGGATTCTGCTGTGGCATAGACTACTACATACAGTGAAAAGTTAGGAAAGTATTTAAGGTGGTATTGAGCAAGCAAAGGCATGAATTCTTCACTTGACAAAAACAAAGCACTGATTCCAGGCAAATGTGACCTTGAACCTCCAGTTAATCTTTCAAGTGTGAGCACAACTCTTGAATACACTGTATAGTTTTGTATAAAAACCTGAAGCAAAGCACTCAGCAAATTTCAGCAGGATTCTTGATAAAATAAAAATTCTGAGATAATTGATGTATATGTGTGTGTGTGTGGTGTGTGTGTGTGTTTACAAATTTGTAATAGTTGTCCAGCAAGAGATATTGAAAACTAAACACCAAAAATCTTTGTTATAAAATATATTCAATAAAATAAAATGTCAATACCTGGCTATGTGATTCAAAGGTGCTTTCTTCATCACACTGTCTTCATCTTGAACAACATTAATGTGTCATGGACATGTGATATCTAGCTTTATTCATGTGCATCCAACAGCCTCCTCTATGACCAGCTCTTGTTAGGTAGAAATATTCTAACAATAAAGTAACTAACCTAAAAAAATTGACTTGAAGAGGACATAATATTAAATTCTTAGTCTGTTAACTTCTTGTGTGCTAATTTGTAATTTACTTAAGTTACTAATGCTTGGTCACTACAAATTGTAATATGAGAAAAAAATTCCAATGAAATCATGATTGAAAATCTCTCAGTGTTTAGTGCACTTATGTTTTTTGCAAGCTCATTGACTGGGAATCTACTTGAATGTTAATTTCTCAATTTGATCACTAGTTGGAAACCCTCCTTTTTGGTCTCTTATGAAATTTGCCTTTCCATTACTCTGAAATACAGTTCCTTTACAACTTAATTTTCAAGTTCACCAATTAAAATTCTTTTTTTATTAGAAATAACTGGACTATTGTTATTATATAAATTCACAGATAACAATTTATTGACTTTTTATTTTATGAAGTTTCAAACATATGTACCATGATTTTAAACAATTTTCAACCTATATTATCTGATCCTATCCCTTCTCTTTTACCAATTTGAAACAGCTTAAAATCAGTCTCCTTTCTATTTTCATATCTTTATACTTATTTTCATGTCTTTATGTATGTATGCAGTCCACTGGGTTTAATATTAGTTTCCTTCAGTAGTTCACCATATTTTCATTATTTTATTAAATCTTAAGTTTCCTATCAGGTCCTCAGCACTTACTGGAAAAGTACAAAAAGAGAATACTGTTATAGTAATAAATATTTGTTTTTTTCTATGCTCACCTAAGCATTCTTCAACATATTCTTTCTTCAGCAATGCATTAGTAGTAAACACAAAAGAAAATCATTAATGCAGGGTAAAGAAGTGTATAAACTTTTACATACAGGCATGAATACACACAATTTACATATGAAATGATTCATTGATATAGTTGGTTCTTCAAAATCCAATATCATACTCTTTGTTACTACCAGTTGTACTTGAAACTTTTGATGACTTCCATCAAGTCCAAGAAACTATCACTGCTAACTTTTAATCCTGGATCAGTGCTTGAACATTTAGTGAACAAGACAAATGTGCCCAAAACACTTAAGCTTACCATTTCTCCTTGTGGGATGTCAGGTAACATAAGTCAGTTAGCATGCAGTGCTTATCAAGTTATCCTTGTTCTATTCCTTTCAAGTCTATTCCACTAGATGTGTGATCTAAATCTGTGTCTCCATGCCTTATAAAATATTTCCTTCATCAATGAAATTGTCACTTACATTGTACATTATTCCATAATACATGCATTTCAGTTTGGGCACAGACCATTTATAGACTTGCTATGAGAATTTTCACCTCATTGTCTGATTACTGACTACCTTCTCTACTGCCTGGGGATTGTCTAACTTTAAAATTCAATGTTTCAATATTTTCATAAGGTATCACTAAGATCGCATTGTTGGTGTTTTATAGCAGTAAGATTCTGACCTGGATAGAAATACTTCCTGTAGTTTCAGGATACTTTTGTGTCCTTATTGTTTTCTGGTGGACTTGAAATCAGAGCCTCACACAGATATGCCAACTCCCTGACACTGAGGAGAAATCATATTCATATTTCATTTGTTGAATTTGAGACAGCATTTTACTTAGCTTTCTAAGATGTTTTTAAAATTGTGATCCTGTCTCAGAAATCACTAGATCATTACTCTGTTTTGTTTTTATAAATAATAAACTGTATTTTTTCTTTTATTCTTTGAAATTTTCAAATACAAGTATAATGAATTCACGCTTTATCCCCTTCTGCTTTCCATTGCCAATCCCATCCTAACTCATCTCTTCTGTACCAAGTCTCTCATCACCTCAATTGACCCACTGCTTGTAGGATCTATTAGATCCACTCCAGGAAGAGCTTTCTGATTGGACTCAAGACCCACTTGTCAAAATGGTGTATGTTCTGTTACTATAAACTAGAACAAAAACATAAAAAAGGGAAGGAAATAGGTCAATAGGGAAAAAAAACAATGAAGCTGTAGGTAGGAAGAGTACATCAAACTTCTTTGTAAATAGCTGTTATTATAACAATAGATTGGGAGAACATTTAACATTCAGCCTAGAATCTACAACAGAAGTAGAAGATTTCAATATCCTGACAGGATGCAGCCAAGGAAATAGAAGAGCAGTGAAGTGCACAGCAATGGCCAAACACAATGTACCAGCAACTCAACAAGGCTCATCCAGAATCAGGCAAATCTAATCTTTCTGCATTTTAAGGCTTTGGAAACCTTGCAGAAGAGGAGGAGGTGAGATTGTAAGAACCTAAAGATGTGAAGGTTCACGACTGGACAAGACGTTCCATTCCAGGCAGGACTGCTGCTTTCGCTTTTTTGATCATTGAGTGTCTATTCTCCTACCTGTTTTTTCTCTTTCTTTTCTTCCCTTTAATATTACTTTTAAAAATTTTTAAATATTGTACTGATTATTTATTTAGAAAGAGAGATAAAAAGAGAGAGAGGGAAAGATAGAGTGGTATGGAAAGAGAGAAAGAGAAGTCATTTATGTGTCATATTTCACATATGCTGTCATAGGACAACTTTTAAGAGTTGATTCTTTCCTCCATGTGTGCATCAAACTCAGTTTGCCAGGTTTGAATGCAATAAACTTTATATGATGAACTATCTTGCTCTAAAATACATTTGCTAAAATACATTGCTTTTTATAAAGTAACAGACATCTATAACAACCACTTAAACTTTAAATTTTACATTGGTATTTTATATAAGTTAACTATTAAACTTCTGTTATGTGCAATATGTGACAATAATGAAATGCCACAATGAATAGCAGCGGTCACTGACTTCAGCCGTGGTGAAACTCTACAGGTTAATTTTTTAATCCTTACCTTATTCAAATCCCTACTATCATGATCCAGTGGACATTTGCATTTGTAGCATCATTTTTTACATTCTTCTTAGTTCGTTATTTCACTTACTTATTTCCATTTGTAAAACCCTTGAAAACTTAGTGAATCCAAATTAGTAATATTTAACCAAAATTTTCTTAAGTATTGATCATGATGATAAATCTCATCCTATGGCATCATAAAACCATATAGAACTTTGTAGTTGTCCAATTTTATAAGTTAAGTCTCTAAAAGGAACTTGCAAAAAGTTCAGTCATTTCTCTGGGAATTTATATGAAAGTTCATATTGAAATTTATGTAATCTGTTTTACTTCAAAATCCACATTGTTTTTGTAAAAGTTCTTCAACTGGAATATGTAAAAACTGCTTGTTTCTTTCTTTATATGAAGCACAGTTTCCATTTCCATAATATCAGACTTCTTTTATCAATCTTGTATATAATTATTACATAATTTTTAGTTTATTCTTTATATTTTTGATGCTAGATGCTAATTACATTTTTATAAAAATGAAAGTAGTTAAGATAGTGATGCTCAGAACTAAAAAAAAAAACAGGAGCAGGTGGATTCAATGGAGAATTCTTTTTTTTTTTCTTTTTTATATTACATTTTTATTTTACAAGAAAATAAATTATACTATTTAGAAAATAAAATCCAAAAATTCAGCAGTTCATCAAAATATTTCAGCCTATTGCATACAGAAACTGCTACCATTTAAAACTGTACAGCATTATCATCTCAGTATGTAAGTGGCACACATTCAAAATGGATAGACCATGAAGACAGATTACAGATTTGATCAACACTCTGCACCACATACATGCAGATGATGGGAAAGCTCTCATGGGCACTCTCGTCAGAGCCATGACCTTGGAAGAACTGACAACAACATCCGGATCACTTACGTGACAACAGAGAAAGCAGCTCAGGTCTATGACACCACATGATATAATTTCATATTGGGACTTGATTTTGTTGTTTTGGTATATTTATTATTTTTTTCTGTTAGGATCATGCATTTTATTGATCAATTACAATGCTATGTAATTGTATCATTGTTATGTCATTGAATTTGTTTAACATTTTCAACAAGATATTTTATGTGTATGTTCCCTTATGTATAATATTGTTCTTTAACTATTTACTGTAGTGTTTTATTAGCTTTGAATACAAATTTTATGGACATTCTCTCTGTTTACTGTAAAACTTTGTGGTCTATGGCCAAATTTTAAAATTTATGTAGGACTAATATCTTTTATTTCTTTTGTTAATCATATAATCTTTCTTTGATAAATGTGCCCATTTTATGTAATTTTTCAAGTTTATTGACATCAGATTGTTTTATAACAACTTTTTGAAATTATATCTTTAAAAGCATTAGCTACTCTTTCAATGGAGAATTCTACCAGGGCTTCAGAGGAGAACTAACACCACTACTCCTAAAATTATTTCATAAAATATAGAAAGAAGGAATACTCCCAAACTCTTTTTTACAAAGCCAATATAACTCTTATTTGAAAGCCAAATAAAGACACATCAAAGAAAGAATTATAGACCAATCTCACTAATGAACACAGATGCAAAAATCCTCAATAAAATAATATTAAACTGAATCCAAAAACATATCCAAAGGATCATACACCATGATCAAGTCAGACTCATGCCAGGAATGCAAGGATGGTTTCACATATATAAATCAATAAATGTGATTCATCATATTAACAGACTTAAAAACCAAAATCATATGATCCTTTCAAGAGATGCAGAAAAGGCATTCAACAAAATCCAACATCCCTTCATGATAAAAGTTTTGGAGAAAACAGGAATGGATGGGACCTATCTCAACTTGATAAAGGCTATGTATGACAAGTCTAAAGCAAGCATTATCCTAAACAGGGAAAATCTTGAAGCTTTCCAACTGAGATTCAGAAAAAGACAAGGCTATCCACTGTCACCACTTCTGTTCAATATTATGCTTGAATTACTAGCTAGAGCACTAAGGCAAGAGAATGAAATAAAAGGGATATGGATAGATAAAGAAGAAGTGAATCATATTATCTGTTTGCAGATGATATGATTCTACACTTGATAGACACACATGACTCCACCCAGAAACTAATAGAATTAATAAATAATTTCAGTAAAGTGGCAGGCTACAAAATAAACATACAAAAATCAGTAGCCTTCCTATATACCAGAGATAAACAAGCTAAGAAAGAAATGAAAGAATTAACCCCATTCACCATAGCTACAAAGAAAATAAAATACCTTGGAATAAATTTAACCAAGAAAATTAAAAACTTGTATAATGGAAACTACAAAGTATTGCTGAAAGAAATTAAAAAAAAGACTAGAAAGTAGAAAAACCTTCCTTGCTCATGGGTTGATAGAATCAATATTATGAAAATGACAATCCTATCCAAGGCAATAGGCAGATTTAATGCAATTCCAATTAAAATCCCAAGGTAATTCTTCGCAGAACTGAAAAAAAAAATCTCAAAATTCCTATGGAAGAACAAAAAACCACGATTAGTCAAAACAATTTTGGGCAATAAGAAAACTGCTGGAGGTATCACCATACCCGATTGCAAACTATACTACAGAGCTATAATAATAAAAACAACTTGGTACTAAGACAAAAATAGATACTTCAACAATGGATCTGAACAGAGGATCCAGATATAAATTCCCACATATACAGCCACTTACTTTTTGACAAAGTTGCCAAACAGACATGATGGGGAAAAGACAGCATCTTCAATGGTATTGGGAAAATTGGACATCTACATGTAGAAGAACAAATATTGACTGCAGCTTCTCTCTTTACACAAAAGCCAACTCCAAATGGATTAAAGATCTAAATATTAAACCTGAAACTCTGAAATTATTAGAAGAATAACTAGGAAGTACACCTGAATGATAGGCTTAAGTAAAGACTTTCTAAGCAGAATAGCAAATGCCCAGGATCTAATACCAATAATCAACAAATGGAACTTTATAAAATTGAAAAGTTTCTGTTTTACAAAAAAAAAAACCTGTTAATTATGCAAAAAGACAATCTAAAGAAGGGAGAATAACACTGCTAATTATGAATGTGACAAAAGACTTTTCACCAGAGTGCACAAAGAGCTCAGAAAATTAAACACTAAAGCAGGGCTGGAGAGGTGGCTCAGGGGTTAAGCCTCTGCCTTGCAGGCAGAAGGCCCTGAGTTCGGATCTTAGACCCCACGTATAGACATCGGGCGGAAGTGGGGACCTCCTGCGTTTCTGGTCCTGGTAGAGTGGAGCCTGTGAATCCACGGGCAGAGTAAACAAGGAGGAGGTGGAAGCGGTCCATGGTGGTTCCTGAATTCCCCCGTGGTTCTACACACACACACGTACACATACATGTACACACGTACACACGCACAATTGAATAAAAAAATAAAAAAATAAACACTAAAGCAGCAAACATTTCAATGAAAAATGGGGCCTGGAACTGAAGAGGGATTTCACTCAAAAAGATATCAAAATGTCAAAGAAAAAACTTAAAAGATGCTCAACTTCCCTTATTATCAGAGAAATGCAAATGGTGTGATACCATCTTATCCCAGTCAGAATGGCTAATATCAAGAACACAAACAACACAGATGGCAAGGCTGTGGAGAAAAACGGACACATTTACTGCTGGCGGGAGTGTAAACTGTTGTACCCTCTATGGAGATCAGTGTGGAGGTTCCTCAGAAATTTAAAAATGGAACTTTCATATGACCCAGTTATACTACTCCTTGGAATATCCTCAAAAGACTCTACATCTTATTACAAAGACACTTGATCACCTATGGTCTTTGTAGTGCATCTATGTTCTTTTCAATAACAAAAAAATGGAATCAGCTGACATGCTCATTGAAAGATGGATAATAATAATAATGGATAATGAAAATGTGGTACATCCATACAATGAAATACTACTCAGCCATAAGAAAGGATGAGATTTAGGAATTTTCTGGCAAGTGGATGGAAGTGGAAACTTTAATATTGAGTGAGGTATTTCAGACACAGAAAGTTAATCACCACATGTTTTCTCTTATATGTGGATGAGTGAACTGATATCCTTTTCAATGTATTTGGATTGGAAGAACTATAAGAGCCAGATAATTTGAAAAAAGACCTGAGTGTGAAGGTGGGAAGAGATGGTTAGGGTGAAACCTTTTAAAGGAGAGATTTAGGATACCAGGACAAGGGGAGGGAGGGAATAATTGGGAAAAATACATAGTGGAGAATGAGAGGATGGGAGATAGGAGGGGCATGGGAGATAGATGGAATGGTGGGACTTATAGCAAAACCCAAAGATTGTGGGAAATAAGCCCAAAGGAACAATCTATGCTAGTAATATGTAAAAAAAAAAGAAGTATTTTTAAAAAAGAACAAGAATGGACAGTCCCTTTGGAGAGAAGCATAGAGTAAAGAAAATGGGGGAAAAAAGTCTTGAGCGAATTCACTTAGAAGCCAGAGACAAAATTATACTAGAAGCAACAGGAATGTGACACTTTCTGATAAAATGTTGGTCAGAGAGGTCTTACAGGCCCCCAAACATTATAGGCTTTGCCATTGTTCTTGGTTGCCCTCCAAAAACCATCTGTAAGAACCTTTACTGAAGATACAACACAGACGGATTACAGAACATGGGCAAAAAATATTTCAACTGTAAATGGTCTGTGGACTTTCTCCTTGTTGGATAGCTTACATAGTACCAAGGAATTCTGTAAAAGCTACTGGGGGAGAAAAATAATCACAAGCCCCAGCAAGGGCATGAGATCCATAAATTGCAATTTAAATCATCTTGGCAACAGGTGACCATCATCAGTGTGATAACCAACAGTTTTCTGATCGGATTCAGATCTGCTTTCTCAGAATGGTACACACCCTTGTAAACGAGAACAAAAAATCTATCAAAAAAGGGAAGAAAAAACATCAAAATCAATAGGGAAGGCAGCCTATAAACCTGTATGTAGGAAGGCAGTATATCAAAGTGCTCTGTAGACAGCTGTTACTTACAGTGGAAACCTTTGGGTCTAAAGCTGAATCAGTGGAGTGGCCTGAAGAGAGGTAACTTGATATGCCACGGAGGCCTGAGCACCCAGAGGAGTAGGCAGGTCAGAGGGAATCCTGATGTCACACAAGAGGAAGGGTGGGAGGGAGTTGGAGAGAATGGTGAAGGGAAGGCAAGGGATGAAGGGGGGGGGGAATAGAGAAACTGGGATGAATACTCCAATATGCTTGTAAAAGTAGAAAGAAGTCCCACTGTCTGGATTCCATATCCACATAAATTGCATTCTTAGCAGAAAAAAGGTACAAATTCTTCATAGGTTTAAAGGCCTGCTTAGGAAGATGATGGACATAGACTAGGCTATTAAAAAGAAAATGCTACACTTTTCTCACCTCCACACTGCACTAGCATGGTGTCATGCTAGGAATATTGGTGCTTTCCAGAAATTTCCATAGTTTCTACATATTCCCATCTTTTTTGCCTGTTGCAATTACTCTGCATGTTGTTAATAAATTCACACTCAAACAGTTTAAGGAGGAATAAGGAGTTTTATTCTTGACTTATGATTATATGGCTATATTTCTCACTCCACGCCATTACCAAGAGTCAAGAGAAGTGACCACACCATATATGTCATAGTTAGGCACAGGTGTCAACTTGATGTTTGAAGGTTTGAGTTCTGGGCACATTTGTAGAGAATTAGTGGTTGACTCAGGCCCAGAGCAAGCCTGAAGGAAATTGTCTAGCTGATGGGGAGGGCCCAGCCTATGGTGGGTGGGATTAGGCTCTGGAATAAAATACAGAGAGTTGGTTCAGGGAGTTGGCATCCTTTTGTACACTTGGCTAGACATGCTGGTCTGGCAAGTAAGGATCGTCCCAATTTCAGCCATTATATGGTGATGGTGTGGCAAGTTCCCTGGGCCCTGCTATTGGGACATGCTCTTCTGTTAAGCTGGACTGAGAACTGTAACTGGATTGTCGTAAGGAAATAAGCTGTTTGATGGTCATTTATGAGCAACCATGCAGATGGACTGCAAAAATATCCATAGGTCCAAAAAGAGATAGGAAATCCATCCATTAGGCAAACTACTACAGACTTGGGCAGGGTTTAGTTCAACTACTAATTCTTTACAAATGTGCCCACAGCTCAAGTATTGAATCATCAAGTTGACACCTGTATCAAACTATCACATGGTTATATGCCACATTTGCCTGAAGGACTAAAAGCAGGCTCTCTCTCCAAGACCCAACTATACACCTGTGACTCCTAGTCCCAAATCTAAAAAACTATGTTCTAGAAGGATTCTTCTCCCCTGAGGAGCTGAAGCACCTGTTGCCTGAGGCATGGGTTTCCTTCTCACATTCTTAGTTACCTGGACATTATACTACAAAATTAAATAATAAGTGAAACGAAACAAATAGTACTTAAAACAAAAAATAATTTCAAAGGCAATAGAATTTCACTGATCAATAATAAATGTTGCTAAATTAAATACTTCAATCAAAATACATAAGCAAGTAAAATGAGTTGTTAAAAGATATGCAAGAATGACATGCCAGCATTACTTCATTTGCAAAGTATGCACAGACTGAAAATGAAGACATGGAAAAATATATTCTGGTCAAATAACAGTCCAAAGCAAAGTGAAGTTGTTATACTCAAAGTAGATGAAATAGATACTAAGGATGATTATAAAAAGAGAAGGGCATCACATAATGCTTAAATGGTCAATTATAAAGGAGGAATGGGGAATTAAAACTTTGAAGCACATGTACATTCACTGCTGAAACACTTAATTTTTTACACAGATATTTACATACATGAGAAGATGTAGACTTGTACATACAAACACAGATTTAGCTAAAGAATTCTGCATCAAATTTTATTCTTGTTCAGGTCTTTAATACAAAATAAATGAGTGTAAATAAATAAATTCATTCATGGCAATAAATTCCATATTTGTTTAATCACTGGTTCAATTTGCCAGTGTATTCTCTCACATTTTCCTTGTAGGCTAAGCAAAAAGATTAAAAAGATATCATTAAATCTACAAATAATAATATGTCAATAACCTATAAAGCATTGAATATCTAAAGAAAAGGGACATCAATACCTTCTCAGATACAAATCATGGAAACAAATAAAATTCTATGAGACTGATTCATTAATAAATTGTCTTCCAAATTAAAATCAAAATGGAACTTGGTGACCTTTTGATGATTGTTGAATGCTTCAAAGGTAAACCTAATATAAATCCTACAAAACGATAACATTTTGGAATGGAAAGATAAACTGTAGAATATTATTTGAATCTTGAATTTTCTTAGTACCCAAAACAAATAGAGAAACACTTCCAAAGCAAGGAAAGAGGTAGAAGAGAAAGAAAAAAAGGAGAAAGAGAAAGGGGGACACTTTCCTAATGAGAATAGATGCAAATCTTTTCAACAATATATTTAAAAAGCAAGTACATTAGTACATGAGAAAGGTTAAGTACCTGAATGAAGTGAGATTTATCTCAGTGATATGAAAGGTTCAAATCAGGACTCATTCAGAGTGTAATTGCTTTCCCATGGAACTTACATACCTCTGTAGCTCCTAGAGATTCTTCTCACTGGAGTTGCAATGGCTTATGGCATTCCCTGGTTTACTTATTTATTCATAGGATAGGCCCTTGATCTTTCTATTACTCTTGAGCCATTTGCATCTTTTTATTTTTCCTCCCTTTCCCTTTATTGAAATCTGTCACCTACTTCTTTTCCCTTATGAGCTTTTCCTTTGTTTATTTATTAGTTTGTTTTTCTTTTTTTCACCCATAATTTTTTCCTAATCATATCACCTCAATAGGTACCCCATCCTCTCCCTTCCTCCTCCCCAACCCTGTCATTTCCCACTGCATTCTCCCCCCTTCTCCCCTTCTTTTCAGCCCTCTCTCTCCCATCCTAGTGTCTCCCCATTCCTTCTTCCCATTCTCTGGAGCATCATTTTCTTTTTTTTATTATTATTATTTTCCACTCTTACAAACTTAACAGTTGAACTGGCCCCCTCCCTCCCTCCACCTCCCCCTGAACCCCCTGTTCCTCCCTCAATTCTCCCCTCCCTCTCTATCCCCCAGTGTCTCCCCCCCCCAATCCCCAGAGCATCCTTTACTGTGCATGTCAAACTCTCCTCTGAGTCCTCCTCTCCCATGAGGTGCAAGGACACAGGGGCATATCCCTGAACCCTTTTCCTGTGTTCCCCTTAAGCAGGAACACTACTGTGACTGTCAGTCCCTAGCCTCCAAGGATCCTAGTGTCTTTAATCCATGCTAGACTTCGTGGGGTCAATAATGTGTTGGACATAGCTCAGGTCATGCAAACTCTTATTATGAATGCTTCTGCCTTAACTTGTGTGGAGTATCTTGCATATCATTACTCTTCCCATCCTTGTGCTCTTACAATCTTACAGCCCCATCTTCCGCAAATTTCCCTGATCTTCAGCATGGGGAGAGATTAGGCTGGCCCAGTTCCATGGGGTTGATATAGAGTTTCTGATGTTCTGAATTATGGTTTGTTGATTTTTTTTGGTTTTGTTCTCCTGCAATGTCCTTAGCTCCATCTTGATGGGTATTGGAATTCAACCTGCTGGCCAGAGATAAAAACCTGTTAAGTTAGACTCTTGCTATAAGAGTATATTCAAAGGTAAATGGAATAAAAGTAGGAGACTGCAGTGAGAGAAGTGTCAATCACCCATTGGCAAAATGGTTACTTTCTATCAGGTAGCCTATATGCCCACCCTTTCTGGAAAGATCATACCCCATCAGTTGCATATGATCAGGAAGGAAAGTCTGTGAACTTAACCAGATGTCTCATTACTTACTTGCAGTCCTTGATGGTGGCCTATTTTCTCTGCTGTTTCATAGTCCCCTCTCTCCTTGTTTCTGATGGGGCCCTCCTTCCCCATCCCTCCTGTTTATACTCTTTACAATTACTGAAGGTATTACAGAGATTTGTCTCTGAGTGTCTCTAAGTGGGTTTTGTATTAGGATCCACCTATTACAGGAGTATATATGATGCTTAATTTTCCTTGTCTGGGATACTTCACTCAATATAACTGTTTCTAATTCCATCCATCTCCTGGCAAATTGCATTAATTCATCATTTTTGATGGCTGAGTAGTATTCCATAGTATAAATGTACCACATTTTCCTTATCCACTGGTCAACTGTTGGACATTTGGGTTGATTCCATGACTTTGCTATTGTAAACAGTGCTGCTATGAACATGGTTGTGCTTGTGCTATCGAGGTGAATTTTTGCTGTAGGGGGGGTTTTCCCAAAAGTGGAATAGCAGGGTCATATTGCATTTCGATCTTTAACTTCTTTAAGAATCAACAGACAGCTCGCCAGACTGGTTGTATAGGCCTGCATTCCCACCAGCAATGTAGGAGAGTTCCCCTCTCTCCACATCCTCTCCAGCACTTGGTATTGTTTGTATTGTGGATTTTTGCCATCCTGACAGGGGTGAGATGATATCTCAGGGAAGTTTTGATTTGCATTTCCCTGACAGCTACAGATATGGACCATTTTTTAAGATATTTGTTAGATATTTTAATTTCATCCCTGGTAAAATTTCTTTTAAAGTTCCAAAGCCCATTTTTTAATTGGCCCATTTGTTTCCTTGGTGTTTAGTTTTCTAAGTTCTTTGTGCACTCTGGATAATAGAGCTCTATCAGATATGTGGTTTGTGAGGATTTTCTCCCATTCTGTGGATTGCCTTTGTGCTCAAGTTACAATCTCCTTATCTGAAAGAAGCTTTTTAATTTCACAAGATCCCATCTGTTGAGTGTTGGTTATAGTGACTGTGCTATTGGATATCCGTTTAGGAACTGTCGGCCTAGCCCAATCAACTCAAGGCGTTCCCTACCCTTTTAATTATGGTTTTTACAGTCTCTGGCCTTATATCGAGGTCCTTGATCCATTTCGAATTAGTTCTTGTACATGGTGACAAGTTTGGGTTCAATTTTAATCTTCTGCATGTGTAGATGTAGTCTTACCAGCACCATTTATTGAAGATGGTGTTCTTTTTCCATTGGATTTTTTGGGCCCCTTTGTCAAATATCAAATGACTGTAGATGTGTGGGCTTATATCTGGATCTTCAACCCTTATCCATTGATCCTGTGTGTCTAGTTTTGGAGCCAGTAGTAGGCTGTATTTACAACTATGGATTTGTAGTATAGACTAAGGTTTGATGTGCTGATACGTCCAACAGTGTTTTTGTTACTCAGGATTGTTTTTGCTATCCTGGGTCTTTTGTGCCTCCATATGAATTTTGAGGTTGTTTGTCAACTTGCTTAAAGAATTGCTTTGGGACTTTAATTGGTATAGCATTGAATCTGTATTTTGCCTTTGTTAGGATGGTCATTTTTATGATGTTGATTCAGCCAATCCAGAAACACGGGAGGTCTTTCCACCTTCTGGTGTCTTCTGCAATTTCTTTCCTTAGGGTTTTAAAGTTTTCATTGTAAAGGTCTCTTACTTCTTTGGTTAGGTGTATACCAAGCTATTTCATTTTTTTTTTAGTAAATGGGATTGTTTCTCTCATGGCTTTTTCACTTCTTTCATTCTGGGCATATAGGAAGGCCACTGATTTTGGACATTTATTTTGTATCCTGCCACCCTGCTGAACTTCTCAATTAGTTCCAGGAGCTTCCTGGTGGAGTTTTTGGGATCACTCAGGTAGAAGATCATGTCATCTGCAAATAGTGATAACTTGACTTCTTCCTTGCCGATTTGAATACCTTTTATGTCCCTTTCTTGTCTTACGGCTTCAGCTAAGACTTCAAGTACAATATTGAATAGAAGTGGTGAGAGTGGACAGCCTTGTCTAGTTCCTGATCAAAGTGGGAATACTTCACGTTTTTCCCCATTGAGTAGAGTCCTTGCTGTTGGCTTGTTGTATACAGCTTTTATTAAATTGATAAATGTTCCTTCCATTCCAACCTTCTCTAGGGGTTTGATCATAAAAGGCTGTTGGATCTTGTTGAAGGATTTTTCTGCACCTATCCAGAGTATCATGTGGTCTTGAACTTTGGACTGGTTTATATGGTGAATTACATTTATTGATTTGCGTATGTTGAACTAACCTTGTGTGCCTGGGATAAAGCCTCCTTGGTCCCCATGGATGATCTTTTTGATATGTTTTTGAATATGATTTGCTAAGACTTTGTTGCTAATCTTTGCATCTGTGTTCATCAGAGAGATTGGCCTATAGTTTTCTTTTTAAGTGTATCTTTATTAGGTTTTGGGATTAAGATGATATTATCTTCATAGAAGGAATTTGATAGTGTTCCTTCCTTTGCTATTTGATGGAACAGTTTAAGAAGTATTGGTGTTATTAGCTCATTAAATGTCTGGTAGAACTCTGTGCTGAATCCATCTGGTCGAGGACATTTTTTGATGGGACGATTGGAGATTACTTTCTCAATTTCCTCATATGTTATAGGACTATAAATAATTCACAACTTCCTGATACAGTTTAGGTAAGTTGTGTTTACTTAGAAATTCATCCATCTCTTTTGTGTTGTCAAATTTCACCAAGTATAAGTTTTTGAAATATGAGTATCAGTAGTGATACCTCCATTTTCATTTCTAATTTTGTTAATTTAGGCTTTCTTTCTCTCACTTTTGGTCAATTTAGCTAGGGATGTATCAAAATTATTGATTTTTTCAAAAAACCAACTTTTCGACTAGTTGATTTTCTGTATTGTTTTCCTAATCTCGATTTCAGATATTTCTCCCCTTATTTTGCTAATTTCCTCCCTTCTACTGCTTTTGGGGTCAGATTGCTCTAGTGTCTTTAAAGCTTTAAGCTGTATTGTTAAGTTATTTATTTCTGATGTTTCCATTTTTTTGATGTAGGCATTAAGAGCTATGAACTTACCTCTTAGGACAGCTTTCATTATGTACCAAAGATTTTGGTAAGTTGTATTTTCATTATTGTTCACTTTCAGGAAATCTTGAATTTCCTTTGTAATTTCTTCCTGAATCCAGTTCTCATTCAGCATTATAGTGTTAAGTTTCCAGGAGTTAGTGTATTTTCTGTTGCTTTTTGTGTTATGGATGTCCAGCTTTAGGCCATGGTGGTCTGATAAGGTACAGGCTAGAATTTCAGCTTTCCTGTATATGTGAAAACTCGTTTTGTGGCTCAATATGTGATCTATTTTGGAGTAAGTTCCATGCACTGCTGAGAAAAATGTGTATTCTTTGGTGCGTGGATGAAAAGTTCGATAGAGATCTGTAAGGTCCATTTCAGGAAGGGTTTGATTAACCTCCAAAGTGTCTCTGTTAAGTTTTTTGCCTGTTGATCTATCCCATGTTGAGAGGGCAGTGTTGAAATCCCCAAGAATTATCGTTTTGGGATTGATTTCTTGCTTTAGACATTTTAGGGTTTGCTTAATGAATGTGGGGGGCCCATATTGGGTGTATATATATTTAGTATTGAGAAGTTTTCTTGGTGAATTGTACCTGTGACTAAAATGTAGTATCTATCTGTGTCTCTTATGATTTTTTTTTTGGTTTGAAGTCCACTTTGTCCAATAGCATAATGGCTACCCCTGCCTGTTTTTTGTTTCCATTAGCTTGCAGAATTTTTGACCAGCCTTTCATTTAGGATGTGCCTATCTTTTGTGGTTAGATGGGTTTCCTGCAGGCAGCAGATTGATGGATTGTGATTTTTAATCCAAGTTTGTAATCTGTGTCTTTTGATTGGTGAGTTAGTTCCATTAACATTTAATGTTATAATGGAGAAACTATTTTTAATTCTGGATATTTATTATGTTTAGTAGCTTTTATAAGAATATTGCTTCACTTTTAATGGTGTTATAGTTGCCTTCTGTTCTCCTGTATATGCCTGTTTTTTTCTTCAAGCTTGAGTATTATTTCTAGAATTTTTTGAAGGCCTGGTTTTGTGGACATGTATCCCTTAAAGTTGTCTTTGTGCTGGAAACTTTTCTTTTTCATTCCATCATGACAGATAGTTTTGTGGGGTATATCAGCCTGGGTTGACCTTTTTGCTCATTCAATACTTGAAGTACGTCTCTCCAAGCTCTTTTTGCTTTTACTGTTTCCACTGAGAAGTCATTTGTTATTTTAATAGGTTTACCTTTAAAAGTGACTTGTTTTTTCTCCCTTGAAGCTCTCAGCACCAGTTCTTTATCTTGAATATGGAGTGCTTTAACTATTATTTGCCTGGCAAGTTTCTATTTTGGTCATATCTGTTTGGGGTGTGGAATGCCTCTTTTATATTGATGGGCCTCTCTTTTTTTAGATGAGGAAAATTTTCCTTGATGATAGTTTGAAAATTTCCTCAGGTTTGGTGTTTTGGGAATTTTGTTCTGGTATTCCATGAATACGCATGTTCGGCTTCTTCAGGGTGTCCCATAACTCTTGAATATCTCTCTTGAGTATCTTTTTGGCTTTAGCAACCTCTTCCATTGAGCTGGTTAATACTCCCACTTTGTCTTTAAGGTCTGAAATTCTGTTTTCTGCTTCCTTAGTTCTGCTGATAAGACTCTCTGTGGAGTTCTGGGTTGAAGATAACTTGTCTTTTAGCTCAGTTTTAAACTCTGGTTGAGTCTGTTCTATGTCTGTTTTTGTTTCTTGAACTGTTTTTCTCAACTCCTCTAAATATCTGTTGTATTCCTCTTCAAAGCGATTGATGAGGTTATTTAATTCCTCTTGGATTTCCTCTTTCATAGTATTGAACATGGTAATGATCATGTTTTGAATGTCATTATTCTGGGTCAGGTTTTCTTGGCTATTTTCCGTGGGTTTGTTCTGGTTGGAGTCTATCATTATGGGATTAGTTTCTTCAGTGGAAGGTTTGTTTTCTTGGGTTGACTTGGGCATTGTTGCATTGTTGTTTTAACTCTTAAGACCGTCTTTCAATTTCTGTGAGTGTTTCATTGAACTGAATTATTTGGTCTGAGGTTTAGGATTGAGTGGAGGGAGCTTACTTAGGTCACTGTGAGTCCCAGCTGGATTGCACGGGTCCTGGGCAGGAGGGGAAAGGGAGGAGGTGGTGGCGCGTGCTCTTTAAGCTGGGGAGCTGGGGCGTGGCCCAGGGGGTCCTCCCTGGCCAAGTGCATTGCCAGTTCTGCTGGCTGGTGGGAAGAGCTGGGTCCTGGGATTTAGGGTTAGGCAGGGGGAGCTTACCTAGGTCGCTGTGAGTCCTGGCTGGACTGCGTGCCTCTTGGGCGGGCGGGAAAAGGGTGGAGCGTCATTTTCTGTGAAAGCCTAATTTTCCTCTACCTTACTGAGGGGAACTCTATTATGATTGTTTAATCCCTTGTCTCTAAGGATATTACTGCCTGGAGCTTCCCTGTGATCCATGCTAGACTTAGGAGGTTGTTGACATGTAAGCCATTGTACAGGTCAGGCAAAGTCCAATTCTGGCTGTTATAGTCCTAAATTGTGTGGAGTATCTTCCATAATGTTGGTCCTCCCCATCTTTAGGTTCTTATAATCTTGACATCCCCTCTTCCTCAAGGTTCTCTGAGCTTTGGAATGTGGAAATATTTGGCTGGTCTGGTTAAAGGTGAATAATATAGGGTCTTTGGTGTTCTGAATTGTGGTTTTCAGGTTTTTTTTATATAAGTACCTTGTTGTCTATTTTTTTATATTTATTCATTTTTTTTCTTTCCACTCATACAAACTTAACAGATACACTGGTCTCTTTCCTCCCTCCACCCCCTTGTTCCCCCTCCCCTCCCCCTTCCCACCCCATCCCCCAGTGCCTCCCCCTACCATCCCTGGAGCATCCTTTAATGAGTATGCCAAACTCTCCTCTGGGTCCTCCTCTCTGATGAGGTACATGGACCCAGTGGCATTTCCCAGAACTGTTTTCTATGTTCCCTTTAAGCATAGGAACACTACTGTGGCTGTCAATCCCTTGCCGCCAAGGATCCTAGTGCCTTTAGCAAACGCTAGACTTTGTGGGGTCAATAGTGTGTTGGACATTGCGCAGGGCATGCAAAATCCAAATATTATTGCTTCGGCCCTAACTTGTATGAAGTATCTTGCACATCATTTCTCCTCCCATCCTTGTGCTCTTACAATCTTACCGCTCCCTCTTCCACAAATTTCCCTGAGCTTCAGGATGGGGAGAGATTAGACTGGCCTAGTTCCAGGTGGTTGATATAGAGTCTCTGATGTTCTGAATTATGGTTTGTTGATTTTTTTTTTCAGTTTTGCTGTTCCTGCAATGCCCTTCACTCCATCCTGATGGGTATTGGATATCGCCCCCTGGCTACAGATAAAAACCTGTTAAATTAGACTCTTGTTATAAGAGTATATTCAAAAGTAGATGAAATAAAAGTAGGAAACTGTGGTGAGAGAGGGGTCAATCGCCCATTTGCGAAATGGTTACTTTCTATCTGCCAGACTATACACCCTCCCCTTCTGGTAAGATCATACCCCATCTGATGTAAATGATCAGGAAGGAAAGTCTGTGAACTTAACCAGATGTCTCATTACTTACTTGCAGTCCTTGATAGTGGCCTATTTGCTCTGTTGTAACATGATCCCCTCTCTCCTTGTTACTGGTGTGTCCCTCCTTCCCCATCCGTCTTTTTGCTTTTCCTACACTGCACTCGGCTGCAGGGACAAAATCAAAATATCTAACAAATATCTTAAAAATTCTCCACATCTCCAATGAACAGGGAAATGTAAATCAAAACTACCCTGAGATATCATTTAACTCTGGTCAGGATGCAAAATTCCACAATACAAACAACACCAAATGCTGGAGAGGATGTGGAGAGAAGGGAACTCTCCTATATTGCTGTTGGGAATGCAGGCTTATACAACCACTCTGGCGAGCAGTATAGCAAATTCTAAAAAAGTGAAAGACTGAAATGCCATATGACTCTGCTATACCACTTCTGGGAATAATGCCTCATAATGCAGGAATTACTACAGTGACACGAGCACAACCATGTTCATTGCATCACCTATTCATAATAGCAAAGTCATGGAATCAACCCAAATGCCTAACAGATGACAAATGGATAATGAAAATGTGGTACATTTATACAATGGAATACTATCCAGCCACCAAAAACGATGAATTAATGATGGGATCAGAAAAAATTATGTTGAGTGAACAGAAAGTTCAATGTCTTAGGTACATCCTAATGGATGCTAGTTCCAAACCCATTTAATGACATATTTATAGGTAAATCTCTGTAATACCCACTGTAATCTCAAAGGATTATAAACAGGAGGGAAAGGGAAGGGGGACCTCAAAAGAAAGGAGGTAGGGGATCATGCTTCAGTAAAGAAAATTGTTCACGGTCAAGTATTGCATGTAAGTAGCAAGACATCTGGTGCAGTTCATTCTAACATCTCTTCCTCATCACTTGGGACTGAACAAGTTTGATCTCAGCAGTCAGGAAAGATATAGGGACTGGCAGATTGATGGTAACCATCCCACAAATGGGAAACTGACCCCTCCCCCCCACTGCTGTGTCCTATTCCTATTCTTCCCTCTACCTTTGAGTCTCATCATATTTTAAAAACTTTTCAATTAAACAGTCTTTTATCTTTGGTTAGGAGGTGAACTTCATACCTTATGAGCTTTTCTTAAAACTGAACTTATTCATATGTTTCATTGTGCTGCCTTGGTTTCTACTCTTTAGGGTTCTTCTTTTCTCTACCCCTCCAGCATATGTTCCTTTGCAGTTATAATGGATATTTTAGAACTTTCCCCTGGAGTATGTCTTTATGAGAACTCAGTAGTAGGTTTCACTTATAAGGGAGAACATGGGGCATCTATCTTTTCAGTGTCTAAGATACTTCGCTCAACATAACTTCTTCCAACTACATCCACTTATAAGTAAATTTCATAAATTCATTTTTCTTGATAGCTGTGTTGGATTCCATTGTGTATATGTACCACATTTTAATTATCCATTTGTCTTCTGTTGGTCATTTAGGCTGATTTCACGATTTTTCTATAGTACTGCAATTAACATGGATGTATATTTTTCTCTATTGTAAGATAAAGAATCTTTTGCTAATATTCCCAGTAACAGTATATCTGGGTCATGTGGCATTTCAATTTTTCAATTACTCTCCAAATGGGTTATAAAGTCCTTAATGGCAGGGAAGTAATGCAACCTATCAAACAATAGTAGAAGGGGAATATATAGACAGACAGTAACAGAAATCCAAGTGCTAACTATAAATGATTGATAATATATCATCATCCCTTTTAGCCCTTAGATTAGAAAAGTTCTCAGAAGTCAACCAAGTTGCACCCAATTACTGTGGAAGACAGGTGAGAGAGAAAACCGCTTTAAGCCAGAGTACAAAATGCCAGTGAACCTGGAATACTCGCTCCTAATCAGCCCATCAACATCTTATCCCACATCAAGGCTCAGGGAATCTCTAAGAACAGGAGGTGGTAAGATTAAAAGAGATTAAAAGTGGGATTAAATGCTCTAGACCAACAAACGCCAGGCAAGGTTGATGTACCCAGAAAGTCACTGCAATGAGAAATTCTATTACCAGACCTACACAATGATCTATTTATGAGCAATTTTCCCAAGGACTATTTCTGATCTTTGAAGAAACAGCTGCTCCTGGAGAGTTCCTCAGGGACAGGTCCTAGAAAAGGGAAGGGGAATCTCCTCTACATATGTCCTTATACCTACTGAAGAGCCACATAAAGTTCAGCAGAAATCTAGTTCCTTTACAAACAGGCAACCCAAAGGAAGTGCTGTGATATGCACAAACAGAGGGACAGGAAGGGGAGGGACAGAGTGGATGAAAGAAAAGGAAGGTGGCAGAAGGGTATGTGGATGGGAGAGGAGGGAAATAGTGGGGAGGGGATAAGGACATAGACATTAACCCAGTTTGTAAATAAGTAAATGAATTTAAAAAATGATAAAAAGGTTTAAATCAATAAGCATGATATGTTCCCCAAACATTCTGAAGTACTAAAAGGATATGGTTATCACAACAGATGCAGAAAAGCATTTAATAAAATTATAATTTGTCATGATAAAATTGCTCAACAATTCAGGTACAGAAGGAATATGCAATAAAGTAAACATTGTGTAAAATAAATACTACCATAATAGGCAATCAAAGACAGGAAATGTTTCTTCTAAAATCTGAAAGTAAAGGATTACCATTTTCATTATTCCTTCACAAAAAGTGTTGAAAAACATAGCTAGATCAATTAAATCAGAGAAGGAAATAACAGACATGGAAATCAGAGAGGAAAAATCAAGTTATCTAAGGTCACAAAGGAAATATTGTAATGTTTTAAAAACAATACAACAAAACAAAGCAGTTTTTATATTGTGAGTTCAGTAAACTTGCACATGACAATTCAACACAAATTGAAGTATCTGAATACAGGAAAAATGATGTAATATGAACAAAAATGAAACAAGTGACTCCATTCATAATTGCAACAAAAATCCCTGAGAAAATTCAATCAAGTATCTGAAATACTTTCATAATAAAGCAGCAAAACAAACAAAGCACAAGTGAAATTGAAGGATACTTAGAAATAAGTCACCATTAATCATGGATTAGAAGAATTAATGGTAAACTATCCCTAGTCAAATACAAATGAGATTCTACCCCCTTTAAAAATAAAAGCAATTATTAGGGTTATATAGAACCATAACAATTAATTAAAATAAAATAAAATAGTTCAAACAAGCTAGAACGAAAAAAGATAAACCTAGAGAAATCTGATAAAAGAATTCACTCTAAGACTCAAAAACTGTATTAATTTAAATGGCATGTCACTGTATAAGTTCCAACACAATTGCTAATGAAACATATTTTAAAATTCACAAATAAATCCATATGTCATAGTTAGGAATAGGTGTCAACTTGACAGTTGAGGGTTTGAGCTCTGGGCATATTTGTGGAGAATTAGTGGTTGGTAAGCCCAGAGAAAACCTTCAGGAGATTATCTGGCTGATGGGGGAGGTCCATGGTGGGTAGGGCTAGAACATGGAATAAAATACAGAGAGCTGGTTTGAGAAATTCGGCATCCTTGTACACACTTGGCCAGACATACTGGTCTAGCAAGTAAGGATCATTGCTATCTCAGACATTATGTAGAGATGTTGTGGCCAGTTTTCTCGGTCCTGGTATTGGTGCATACTCTACAGTCAAGCTGGACTACAGACTGTAAACCGACTATTGTAAGACAATAAACTCCTTGTTCCCTTAAGCAATTTGATGGTAATTTATCAGCAACTATGAAGATGAAATGCAACAGTATGTTCAAAAAAATTTAGTTTGAAAAAGATGCCAGAACACACACATTAGGGAAAGAATAGTTTCTTCAATAAATAGCTTATATAATACAGATGAATATAAATATATATTTTCAGATATATTTCAAAATCATGATTTATAATGATTAATATATAATGTATAGTGATCATTTTATTAAAACTAGTCATTATAAAAATAATGAAGCTAGTGGGTACAGAAAAAGGAGCTTCTCATGTATGGATGGAATGAGTGTAAAACAGTATTGTCACTATGAAAAAAATTACAGGAGTTCTTCTAAAAGATGAAAATACAATTATATTGTATCTATCAATTGCATTACAGGGTATATAGTAAAAGGCATGCAATAGATTTATCAAATTGTCTATACTTTCATGTAATAGCAAATATATGGAATTGAACAAGATGTCTATCAATGATAAATGAATTTACAAATGTGGACTGGGGATAGAACTCAGCAGTAGAGTGCTTCTCTCCCATGCCCCAAGCCTTACTTTTAATGGTTCAAAAATATAGTATTTGTACAGAAGAATTGTTATTCAGCTTAAAAAATTAACCATGAAATTTTGTCACTTGAGCCAATAGAGAAGAAAATCATTTTTTCTAAGTAAAATCATTCAGACCCAGAAAGACAGAAACCACACGTTTATATTCATTAGTGGAAAGATACTAAGAATATTGTTAACTTAGAAGTAGATTGCAAATTACCAGCATGATAAAGAAATGTGCTAGGAAGCATCTAGCACCTAGCTAGTTAGCAAGATGATGAACAAATACAAAAATTATAGTTAGAGGGAGAGTAAATTGTAATGTTGAAAAACAGTAAAACAGATGTATTTTTAATAGTTGACAGAAGAGTTTAAAGTTCTCAATATATAGAAATGCTACTACTTGAAAAGATAGAAATATTAATTGTTCTAATTTGATCATTATATGATCTTTATGATTCTTTGCTCATTGTATAAACAAATATTAAGCCAGTTCAAATTTTAAAAATGTGAACTGGACACATATTTACAAAAATGTTCAAATTCCAACTCGTTCAATTACAATGCATTCAAAAGATTGTTGAGTTCTTCTAAAAGATGAAAATACAATTATATTATATCTATCAATTGCATTACAGACCTTAAGAGATCGAAGAAGGTTGAAGACCTGCATAGAATTTGCACATCAATATTTTGACATGGAAGAGGAAAAGAACTCAGGAGACTGCAATCTTTTCTCAAACACTGTTGAAGGTTAATGATGGATAAGTAGGGAAAGGGCTTTCCTTAATGGTATTCCCATGATATAAACTCCAGCTAGTGCTCAGGCACATGCCATTAAGAGCAGCCAAGATGAAGCACAGTGAGCCACAAATGCAAAAAGACGTGGAAGTAGATAGAAGATTGATGGCAAAGAAAAAGGATTGTAATGGGAAAGGGAACAGAGTTGAGGTTGAGCATGAATTTGTAAAAATATCAAATTCTTAATATTGATATATGAAACACTAAAAGAATAAAAATTAAAATTGGAAAAAGTATTAAAATAACTTATGCATGAATTAGCAAGGCAGAAAACACTAAAAATTAAACTAATTTAAATATAGCTTAATTTCCAGGTTTTTAAAGTCTATAGGAATCAAAATAAGTTTATTAAATATCCATACTATTATTGTATACATATACTGTTATCCTCAAAAGAAAAGCAGCTATATCAAATGGTTTACTTTAATTGATCATTAAAAATTAATGTTAATGAAAATCAACTATCTTATGTTGATATTTGATTATTTAAAAAAAAACATAAGATTTACCTTATCAGTAGTTGTCATAGTTAAGCACAGGTGTCAACTTGACTCTTGAGGGTTTGAGCTCTGGGCACAGTTGTAGAGAGTTGATGGTTGAGTTAAGCCCAGAGCAAACCTGAAGGAGATTATCTAGCTGCTGGGGAAGACACAGCCTATGGTGGGTGGGATTAGGCCCTGGATAAATCAGAGAGAGCTGGTTGAGAGAGTTGGTATCCTTCTGTATATTTGGCCAGACATGCTGGTCTGGCAAGTAAGGATTGTCCATCTCTCAGCCGTTATGGTGGCCAGTTCACTCTGCCCTGGTGTTGGTGTGTGCTCTCCTGTCAAGCTGGACTGTGAACTGTAACCGGACTATTGTAAGAAAGTAAACTCCTTCTTCCCTTAAGCTGTGTGATGGTTAATTATCAGCAACAATGTAGGCAAACTGCAGCAATAGTCAATAAGCTTGTATTTAAATTTCAAAACTTAAAATTATTTTCCATAAAATGCCACTGAGTCCTTAAACTTCATCAGAGATTAAAGGATGCTTCAGAGATAGGAGGGGGCACTGGGAGAAAGGGAGGGAGGGGGGAAAGGAAGGGAAAAAGGGAGGAGGGTGCAGGGAGGTCCAGGGAGAGGTGGAGATAGGGAGGGGTACCTATTACGTTTGTATGAGTGGAAAAATAAATTAAAAATACTAAAAAAAATAAAGTAACTGAAAGTGTTCAAAAATTATTTTCCATATATTTCCATATTTTTCCTTGTAATTTTATTTTCCTTCACTGGTTAATGAATTCCACTTCAATTTCAATAGAAAATTCAGGCAAAAGAAAAGGACAAATTAAAAAAGTAATCATATAAATATTACCTTTACATTACAATATTTTATTTAGTTATTAAACTTTTAGGTTTTGAATAGACATATTTGTTATTTGTTATTTCACTTTTAAAGATTTGTTAGCTTTGTTGCTTATTATAATTGCAAATAGCATGTGCCAACTTGAAAATATATGTTTATATGTACAAATTGTATAAAGATAATGAATCTTGCATATTGTATGGAATACTTTATGTTGCTAATATCCACATCTTTTGTGGTTATTTTTAGCAAATTTTCAAAGTTCCAATTGAATTACCAAGAAAAAGTAGGATTTCTCTTGAGGCACATTCCTATCTGATATCTGTCTTTCAAGAGAGAAGCTGATTTAAACCAAATCCTTTGAGATTCTGTGATAAGATCCACCTATGTGCCATCGAGTCTGTTCTGTAGGTTGTAATATTAAAAGTTAGGTTTCAGTTCGCTTGAGTGGAATTTCTTAAACAGAAAAACATAAGAAGAAACCAGTCTCAGGAGGTTTAATATGACAACCATTCTCACAGTGGTGAAGTATAGCATGGACTGCAGCTGTCCATTTATAGCTGATTTGAAAGTCCTTAACATTCTTCAAAACTTTTGAAAGTATATTTCCCAAGGGCATTAAAAAAAAAAACTACAGGAAGATTCTCACCATCTTGTAGTTGGAGTAATAACTGCACAGACTCCAGATTCCCTAATTCGCTGGAAGTCATTACACCTTTATTTTCCAGTAATTATACCTGAAATGTAATCATCAGCAAAGTCTGATATTTTGGATCTCACTCTGCACTTTGTGTCATCAGCACCATGTAGCTGTCTCATAAAATAAAACCAAACATGTCTATAGTGTGAATAATAAGATCACTTGTCTTTTATTCTCAGGAAGATATACTCAGAAATTTAAAGTTGAGGAAAGCTGCAGTAGGATTCTTATTATCTTGTTATTCTTCATTTTAAACTTTCCATATTGAATAGAAAGAAATAAATTTAAATAAAATTCTGTGTTCATCATGTAAGAGGTAGAAGAGGTTCTTTTTATTTCTTCCAAAACTTAATCCACGTTAATTTAGCAAAGTGAAAGAAGAGAAAAATAATTTATAAAATAGTGCAATATACTGGATCCTCCTTCAGAAAATCATTTTGTAAAGTTTCTCTACATTAATTTTAATAATTCCATTTTGATTTCATGAGAAACAAAAAAAAACCCCAAACCACTCTAAGCAAGTTTTTTTCAACTGTATACAATCTATTACTAGTAATTATGCCAAATAGTTTTTGTGCATTTCCCAACATGTTCATAAGCATTATGCAATGCACATTTTGTAACCCTTATCATTCAAAGGGAATTTTCAACAATACTAATGTTTTTCAGATATAATTTTGGTTCTTTTTTAGTTGCTAGTTGAAATTGTATGAAGAAAATCACTGGTAGCATTCCACTGTAGATGTTTACCAATAATATCAGTGCCTAAATAAATGACTTGAACTTAAACATAATTACTAGAAAGTGAATGAGTAAATAAAAATTGCAGCCACAGTAGTGTTCCTATGCATAAGGGGAACACAGGAAAGGGTTCTGGGAAATGCCACTGGATCCTTGCACCTCATCAGAGAGGAGGACCCAAAGGAGAGTTTGGCATGCACATTAAAGGATGCTCCGAGGATGGGAGGGGAAGGCACTGGGGAATGAGGAGGGAGGGGGAGGGGGAGGTAACACAGGGGAGGGGGAGGGGGCAGAGGGGGATGGGGGTATGGAAGAAGGGAGGGGACCATTGTACCTGTTAAGTTTGTATGAGTAGAAATAAAAAAAATTTAAAAATTGCCTAAGTATCGTGTATTCTTCACTGAAAATCTGGACATTGAAAGTATACTTGATGAGACAGTAGGAAGAATATTTTAATAATTTAGTGTGCATAAAATCATACAGCAAGTTGTTAAAATGCAAGCACTGTAGATTCACCCAGAAATTCTGCTCCCACCAATCTTTAGTGCTGATCCAGAATGTGCAGATTAAGATCTCATACTCCTTCTAAGTGACAGTGGATGACCATCTCTTGATTCTCACAGCCTGACAGATTTTTCTCCATTACTGATACCACCATATGTCGAGACTTTGCAAGTCACCTCCAGACAACTTTAATAAAGCAAGTAGACAATAAAATAGGTAACATAAGTTTTCGGCTTTCTTTTGAATGCAAAGGTCATTTGTGTTATATTAGAAAGTATTAGAAATGCAACAGAATCATACCTAAAATGTATGGAACTTAGTTAAACAAAATTTATGTCTACAAAATGCTATCAATCTTCTGAGCTAAAGTTGTCTGATGCCATTTCTTTAGCAGCTCAGAAGATTGGTAGCATTTTGTAGATATAAATTGCAATTGTCACAAATTTTCAATATGTGAGAAATGCAATATCTGCATGATACAATAAAACATCTCACTACCTCACACTATGTTGTATATACTACTTTTGTCCTTAAAATGACCACACTACTGAAAGGCAGGGTGCATTTATTATAATCATGAAGGTGCAAGGGAAGAAATTCTTGATTAACTAAATAAAGTATGTCCTAGTTCAATACCTGAAGACAGCCGAGTCAGGATTTAAATCCAATTTTGTTCTCAAGTCAAAGTCAGAGATATTACATTATTCTCTGCCATGTTCCACGTTTATTCAAACAGTAGACAAGTAATTTTTCAGTGAAGTGCTAAGCAAAGATATACTACTCAAATAAAATATAAGAGATTAAAAATAATTAAAGATTGTAACACAATGACTTGACAAAGCATTACATATACACTCTTCATATTTAACAATTGGAAATGGTCATGCAATATTTTGTATTGTAATTTAACTTCATCCTTAAGTAGTTTTTGACTTTTAACATTATGTTTCAATGAAATATTATGGATTTTTAGGAATTCATAAAACTCTATTCTTATCAGTTAGATGTTTATCATATAAAAGTTCAAAGACATGCACAGGTGACTTTAATCTTTTTAAGCCAAATATCTTTTATGTTAAGTGTTTAAGTATTTAATATGACCACTCAGAAAATAATGAGCTTTTCATGAACTGTAGCTTCAAAAATTCCATTTGGTAGAAAGACACTTAAACTAAATTTACAAAAAAATTTTAATTGTATTTTACTTCAAATATTCATGGAGCTACTGTGTTAAAGCAAATCTTGCTTCTTAATGTATATGATGAGAAACTCATATGTAGCCTAAATATGAGTAAATCCATCACCAATATAAGGATTTTTTTAAACACTACCAGAAAAACTAATTCATAAAACCCACTTAAGTGGCTATTTCTGAAATTTCTGTTTTCTGTGTCACTGACGTGATTAAAATTTCAATATGATATATTTTTACCAAGTAGAAATATTCTTCTGGATGTGTATACATATGTTCTTTTTAAATTTTTTTAATATAATACATTTTTTATTATTATTTCAGCTCATACAAACTTAATAGGTACACCAGTTCCCTCCCTCCCTCCCCCCCCCAACCCCTGCTCCCCCTCTCCTCACCCCTCCGCCCCATCCCCCCGGTGCCTCCCGCCCCAATTCCCAGAGTCCTTTCTTGTGCATGCCTGACTCTTCTCTGGGCCCTCCTCTCTGATGACGTACAAGGACCCAGTGGCATTTCCCTGAACCCATTCCTGTGTTCCCCTTAAGCATAGGAACACTACTGTGGCTGTCAATCCCTTGCCTCCAAGGATCTTGGTGCCTTTAGCAGATGCTAGACTTTGTGAGGTCAATAGTGTGTTGGACATTGCGCCGGGCATACAATGTCCAATGATGATTGCTTCGGCCCTAACTTGTGTGGAGTATCTTGTAAATCATTGCTCCTCCCATCCTTTTGCTCTTACACTCTTACTGCCCCATCTTCTGCAAATGTCCCTGAGCTTCAGGATGGAGAGAGATTAGTCTGGCCCAGTTCTAGGTGGTTGATATAGATTCTCTGAAGTTCTGGATTGTGGTTCAGTTGATTTTCTTTTGCAGTTTTGTTGCTCCTGTAATGCCCTTCACTCCATCGTGATGGGCACTGTATGTCACCCCCTGGCCAGAGACAGAAAGCTGTTAAACTGGAGTCTTATTATAAGAGCACATTCAAGGGTAGATGTAATACTTATACCCAAAATTGGAAAAGCAGGGTCATATGGCGTTAGGCAATGGGAGGGGTCAATCACCCATTTGCAAAATGGTAACTTTTTAATCTGCCGGACTATATGCCCAACCCTTCTGGTGAGTTCATACCCCCTTAGTTGTAAATGATCAGGAATGAATTGTGAACTTAACTAGGTGTCACATTACTTTCTTGCAGTCCTTGATGGAGGCCTATTTTCTCTACTGTAACATGGTCACTTCTCTCCTTGTTTCTGGTGTGCCCCTCCAACCCCATCCCTCCTGTTAATAATCCTTGCAATTACTGTAGGTAATACATAGATTTACCTATGAGTGTCTCAAGATGGGCTGAGTGGGTTTGGTATTAGGAGCCGCCTATTAGGGAGTACATACGGCACTTAAATTTCTGGGTCTGGGATACTTCACTTAATGCAATTGTTTCTAATGACATCCATTTCCCGGCAAATTCCAGTAATTCATCATTTTTGATGGCTGAGTGGTACTCCATTGTATAGATGTACCACCTTTTCCTTATCCACTCATCAACTGTTGGACATTTGGGTTGATTCCATGTCTTTGCTATTGTAAACAGTGCTGCTATGAACATGGTCGTGCTTGTGCTATCGAGGTGAAACTCTGCTGTATGGGGGGTTATTCCCAAAAGTGGAATCACAGGGTCATATGGCATTTCAATCTTTAATTTCTTTAAGAATCTCCAGACGGCTCGCCAGAGTGGCCATATGAGCCTGCATTCCCACCAGCAATGTAGGAGAGTTCCCCTCTCTCCACATCCTCTCCAGCATTTGTCGTTGTTAGTATTGTGGATTTTTGCCATCCTGACCGGGGTGAGATGATATCTCAGGGAAGTTTTGATTTGCATTTCCCTGATGGTGAAGGAAGTGGAGCATTTTTTAAGATATTTGTTAGACATTTTAATTTCATCCCTAGTAAAGTTTCTTTTAAATTCCAGGGCCTATTTTTTAATTGGGCCATTGTTTTCCTTGGAGTTTAGTTTTCTAAGTTCTTTGTGCACTCTGGACAGTAGAGCTCTATCAGATATGTGGTTAGTGAAGATTTTCACCCATTCTGTGGGTTGCCTTTGAGCTCGTGTTACAATCTCTTTATCTGAACAAAAGCTCTTTAATTTCACAAGATCCCAATTGTTGAGAGTTGGTAGCAGTGACTGTGCCATTGGGTGTCTGTTTGGGAAATGTTGGCCTAGCCCAATCAGCTTGAGGGTGTTCCCTATCCTTTCAACTAGGGTTTTTATAGTCTCTGGCCTAATATCAAGGTCCTTGATCCATTTGGAATTAAGTCTTGTACATGGTGACATGTATTGGTCCAGCTTTAATCTTCTGCATGTGGAGATCCAGTTTTTCCAGCACCATTTGTTGAAGATGCTGTTCTTTTTCCATTGGATTCTTTGGGCCCCTTTGTCAAAGACCAAATGGCTGTAATTTTGTGGGCTTATATCTGGGTCTTCAATCCTTATCCATTGATCTGTGTGTCTATTTTGGAGCCAGTACCAGGCTGTTTTTATAACTATGGATTTGTAATATAGACTAAGGTTCGGTATGGTAATACCTCCAGCAGTGTTTTTGTTACTCAGGATTGTCTTTGCTATCCTGGGTCTTTTGTGCCTCCATATGAATTTTGAGATTATTTGGTCAACTTCTTAAAGAATTGCTTTGGGATTTATAGGTATAGCATTTAATTTGTATATTGCCTTTGGTAGGATGGTCATTTTTACAATGATGATTCTGCCAATCCAGGAGCATGGGAGGTCTTTCCACCTTCTGGTGTCTTCTGCAATTTCTTTCTTTAGGGTTTTAGAGTTTTCATTGTAAAAGTCTTTTACCTCCTTGGTTAGGTTTATACCAAGGTATTTCATTTTTTTAGGGGCTATAGTGAATGGGATGGTTTCTCTCAAGGCTTTTTCACTTCTTTCATTCTGGGCACATAGGAAGGCCTCTGATTTTTGCACATTATTTTGTATCCTGCCACCCTGCTTAACTTCTCAATTAGTTCCAGGAGCTTCGTGATGGAGTTTTGGGGATCACTCAGGTACAAGATCATGTCATCTGCAAATAGGGATAGTTTGACTTCTTCCTTGCCGATTTGAATCCCTCTTATGTCCCTTTCTTGTCTTATGGCTTCAGCTAAGACTTCAAGTACAATATTGAACAGAAGTGGTGAGAGTGGACAGCCTTGTCTAGTGTCTGATTGAGGTGGTAATGCTTCGAATTGTTCCCCATTGAGCATAATCCTTGCTGTGGGCTTGTTGTATACAGCTTTTATTATATTGACAAAGGTTCCTTCCATTCCTACTGTCTGATAAAAGGCTGTTGGATCTTGTCAAAAGCGTTTTCTGCATCTATCGAGAGTATCATGTGGTTCTTGGACTTTGGACTGGTTTACATGATGAATTACATTTATTGATTTGCGTATATTGAACTAACCTTGTGTGCTGGGGATGAAGCCTACTTGGTCCGTGTGAATAATCTTTTTAATATGTTTTTGAATCCGATTTGCTAAAACTTTGTTGAGAATCTTTGCGTCTGTGTTCATCAGAGAGATAGGCCTATAGTTTTCTTTTTTAAGTGAGTCTTTATTAGGTTTTGGGATTAAAACGATATTAGCTTCATAGAAGGAATTTGGTAGTGTTCCTTCCTTTGCTATTTGATGGAACAGTTTAAGGAGTATTGGTATTATTAACTCCTTAAATGTCTGGTAGGACTCTGTGCTGAATCCATCTGGTCCAGGACATTTTTTGGTGGGAAGATTCAAGATTACTTCCTCAATTTCCTTATATGTTATCGGACTATTTAAATAATTCACAACTTCCTGATTCAATTTAGGTAAGTTGTGTTTACTTAGAAATTCATCCATCTCTTTTGTGTTGTCAAACTTCACAGAGTATAAGTTTTTGAAATATGATGTTATAATTCTCTGGATTTCTTGGGTATCAATAGTGATAACTCCATGTTCATTTCTGATTTTGTTAATTTGGGTTTTCTCACTCCTGCTTTTGGTTAATTTAGCTAGGGGTGTATCAATCTTATTGATTTTTTCAAAGAACCAGCTTTTTGACTGCTTGATTTTTTCTATCGTTTTCTTTATCTCGATTTCAGATATTTCTCCCCTTATTTTGCTAATCTCCTCTCTTCTACTACTTTTGGGATCAGATTGCTCTAGTTTCTCTAAAGCTTTAAGCTGCATTGTTAAGTTGTTTATTTCTGATGTTTCCACTTTTTTGATGTAGGCATTAAGAGCTATGAACTTACCTCTTAGAACAGCTTTCATTGTGTCCAAGAGATTTTGGTAAGTTGTATTTTTCTTATCATTCACTTTCAGGAAATCTTGAATTTCCTTTTTAATTTCTTCCTGAATCCAGTTCTCATTCAGCCTCATATTGTTAAGTTTCCAAGAGTTAGTGTATTTTCTCTTGTTTGATGTGTTGTGGATGTCCAGCTTTAGGCCGTGGTGGTCTGATAGGGCACAGGTTAGAATTTCAACTTTTTTGTATATGTGTAGATTTGTTTTGTGGCCCAATATGCGATCTATTTTGGAGAAAGTTCCGTGTGCTGCTGAGAACAATGTGTATTCTTTGGTACGCGGGTGAAAAGTTCGATAGAGATCTGTAAGGTCCATTTCTTTCAGGGTTTGATTAAGTTCCAAAGTGTCTCTGTTAAGCTTTTGACCTGTTGATCTATCCCATGTTGAGAGGGTGGTGTTGAAGTCCCCAAGAATTATCGTTTGGGGGTTGATTTCTTGCTTTAGATGCTGTAGGGTTTTCTTAATGAATGTGGAGGGGCCCGTATTGGGTGCATATATGTTCAGTATTGTGAAGTCTTCCTGGTGAATTGTACCTGTGACTAAAATGTAGTATCCATCCGTGTCTCTTATAATTTTCTTTGGTTTGAAGTCCACTTTGTCTGATAACATAATGGCTACCCCTGCTTGTTTTCTGCTTCCATTAGCTTGTAGAATTGTTGACCAACCTTTTATTTTTAGAGCGTACCTATCTTTTGTGGTTAGATGGGTTTCCTGCAGGCAGCAGATTGATGGATTGTGATTTTTAATCCAAGTTTGTAATCTGTGTCTCTTGATTGGTGAATTAATTTCATTAACATTTAGTGTTATAATGGAGAAACTATTTTTAATTCCAGACATTTATTATGTTTAGTAGTTTTTATAAGTATATTGCTTCACTTTTAATGGTGTTATATTTGCCTTCTGTTCTCCTGGATATGCCTGGTTTTTTCTTCATGCTTGAGTATCATTTCTAGCATTTTTTGAAGGCCTGGTTTGGTGGACATGTATCCCTTCAAGTTGTCTTTGTGCTGGAAAGGTTTTCTTGCTCCCTCGATCATGACTGATAGTTTTGCAGGGTAAATCAGCCTGGGTTGACATTTTTGCTCACTCAATACTTGAAGTATATCTCTCCAAGTCTTCTTGCTTTTACTGTTTCGACTGAGAAGTCATTTGTTATTTTAATAGGTTTACCTTTAAAAGTGACTTGTTTTTTCTCCCTTGAAGCTCTCAGCACCAGTTCTTTATCTTGAATGTGGAGTGTTTTAACTATTATTTGCCGTGGGGTGCTTCTGTTTTGGTTGTATCTGTTTGGAGTGCGGAATGCCTCTTGTATATGGATGGGCCTTTCTTTTTTTAGATGAGGAAAGTTTTCCTTGATGATCGTTTGAAAAATTTCCTCAGGGGTGGTATTTTGAGATTCTTGCTCTGGTATTCCATGAATACGCATGTTAGGCTTCTTCAGGGTGTCCCATATCTCTTGGATATTTCTCTCAAGTATCTTTTTGGCTTTAACAACCTCTTCCATTGAGCTGGTTAGTACTCCCACTTTATCTTCAAAGTCTGAAATTCTGTTTTCTGCTTCGTTAATTCTGTTGATAAGACTCTCTGTGGAGTTCTGGGTTGAAGATAACCTGTCTTGTAGCTCAGTTTTAAACTCTGCTTGAGTCTGTTTTAACTGCTCTATGCCAGTTTTTGTTTCTTGCACTTTTTCTCAACTCCTCCAAATGTCTGTTGTGTTCCTCTTCAAAGTGATGGATTCGATTATGGAATTCCTCCCTGATTTCCTCTTTCATAGTATTGAACATGGTAATGATCATATTTTGAAAGTCTTTATCCTGGGTGAGGCTTTCTTGGCCTTTTTCCTTGGGTTTGTTCTAGTTGGAGTCTAGAGTCGTGGGGTGAGGCCCATATGTTCTTGATGATAGAGTTTGTATAACAATAACAGCTTTACCTGCCACTTGCTTTCCTGAATTCAGTTATCTGTGGTAAATGTGATACAAGATTATTCAAAGGAAACTTCCAGAAATGAAAAAATTCCAATCAGAACTTCCAAGAAAAATTTGGTTCTGTATATTGTTATTGCCTGTGCTTCATTATTTATTATGGTTAAGGTGTCTAAATTTATTAAATCCATAAATATGTATGCAAAGGACAGGAATTGTGTTCTTTAAATATGGTACCACAAATAGTATAAGGTTTGGTACTCCTTAAAGTTTTATCCATGACATTCAAAGTATTGGATGAGTCATGTTGAATAAGAAGGTCTACTGTACATTACATGTGGAAATGAAAAGCCTTACCTTTGAAAAACAATTGGAGGAAAAACTAAAGTATATGTGGGTTGGAAACTAAAGTTTGTATATCCCAACTTGTGTCAGATTTATGCATGTGATGTTTCAAGCACTAATTCAAATTATTACAATTAAATTCTTTCATTTAAATCTGAGGAAAACAATCTTTGTAGGGTTTCCTTCATGGAATTGAATGTGCAACTCAGCGATGTATTTGTCTATCACATGTGTGGATCTAGGTTTCAATACCCATCACTGAAACAAAGCACATAATTTATTTATTGCATTTTAACATTTTCTTTATATTATTGATCAATTTGTAAACATGAATCAACCAACTGACTTAGTCAATACAATGGTTAAAACTTGAAAAATCCCCTCTGTATTGCATATATTGATCACTCCTTGCATTCTTAGTTTTACTTTGCCAAGAAGCAATGTGGAAACCCTATATGTAAATGCTTGGTGTCTACCAAAGAACACTCTAGATCTTTCAAATCATGGATTGTAATTGCCATGCTACATTAGAAACATACACTTTTGCATGATATCAGAAATTTTCAAATTGTAATGGTTTCTCAAACTACATTAGTCTTCTTTGGGTTCAATTTTCCAAGTAGTCATGATTTTCTTTTCAGGTGGTGAATGGGAAACAGAGAAGTGCTCTGTTCTTTCATATTATGCTCTTGTAGCCTTGAAGTAATGCCTTCTTAAAAAGGTATTTCTTGAGTAAGAGGGACAGCAAGATTGTAAGATGGGAGGCCTAAAGATGGGGAGGACCAATGATGTGCAAGATATTCTAAACAAGTCAGGGCTGTAGCAACCAGAATATAGCCACAATGTGATTGGACTTTGTCTACCTGTACAATGGCTGACATGTCAATGACCCCACAAAGTCTAACAAGGATCCCAGGGGACAAGGCTTCAGAAAGTAGGATTCTTAGAGGCAAGGGGTAAAACATTCATAAAAGAGTTTCCATGCTAGGGGACAGCCCAAGAATGGGCCCCAAGTTATGATACTGAATCCTCAATCCTCACTAGGGTAGAGAATTCACAGGGTGGTTCAGGGCCCACATAAATGGGGGATAGGAGGGAGGAAGTGGTAGGCCCCAGGAGATGGGAAGGGAGAGAGGGAGTGAGAGAGAAGGGGAAGAGGGGAGAGTGCAATGGAGACAACAGGGGAGAGGAAGAGGGAAGAGGGAAAGGAGGGGGGATACCTATTGAGCTTGTATGATTAGACAAAAATAAAATGTGAAATTAAAAAAGGCACTTCTCATAAGGGAAATGGAAATCAAAATTACCCTGAGATATCTCACCCTAGTCAAGATGGCAAAAATCTACAATACAAACACCAAATGCTGGAGAGGATATGGAGAAAAGGGAATTCTCATACATTGCTGATGGGAGTGCAAGCTTATATACCCACTCTGGTGATTAGTGGCGATTTCTAAAAAACTTAAAGATTAAAATGCCATATGGCCCTGCTATACCACTACTGGGAATAATCCCCCATAATGCAGAAATTCACTACAGTGACACTAGTGTAACCATGTTCATTGTAGTACTATTTACAACAGCAAAGTCATGGAATCAACCCAAATGCCCAACAGCTGACAAATGGATAATGAAAATGTGGTGCATTTATACAATGGAATACTACTCAGCCATCATAAAGATGAATTAATGAAATTTTCTGGGAAATGGATGGAATTAAAAAAATATATTGAGCGAAGAGAAAGTTTGATACCTTATGTACTTCCTAATAACTGGATCCTAGTTCCAAACCCATTTAATGACATATTTAAAGGATTATAAACAGGAGCAAAAGGAAAGTAGAACTTTGAAAGAAGGGAGATGGGGAACACATTTCAGTAGAGAAAATTGGCCAAGGTCATGTATAACATTTAAGTAGCGAGACATCTGGTGCAGCTCACTTTCACTTCCTTCCTGGTCACTTGGGACTGAGTAGGTTTGATCTCACCAATCAGGGAGGATATAGGGACTGGCAGACAGACAGATGGTAACCATCCAGCAAATGGGACACTGACCTCCCCCCCCCACACACACAAACTGCTGTGTCCTACTCCTATTCTTCATCTGTCTTTGATTCTCCTCTTATATTAAGATCTTCATTTAAACAGTCTTTTAACTTTAGATGTGACCTTCGGCACCAATTGGGATGCAGCCAAGGGCAGTGCAGGAAGAGGAAAACTGAAAATAATAGCAAACCACAATTCAGAACACCCAGGACCCTGTATTATTCACCTGGAACAAGACCAGCCAATTATCTCCCCATCGTAAAGCTTAGGGATCCTAGCAGAAGAGGAGCATCAAAATTGTAAGAGCCTAAAGATGGAGAGTTCAAGCAAAATGCAAGATACTCCACAGAAGTTAGGACTACAGAAACCAGAATTGGACTTTGCCTGACCTGCACAATGGCTGACATGTCAACAACCTCTGAAAGTCTATCATGGATCACAGGGGAGAAGGCTGCAAGTAGTAGGATCTTAGAGGCAAGGGCTTAAACAGTCATAATAGAGTTCCCATGCTAAGGGGGAGCCCAAGAAGGGGCTCCAGTCCTTAGCTCGCAGTAGGGTGAAGGACTCAGAGGGATGTTTAGAGTTCACATAAATGTATGTTCCATCCAGGGAATGGGAGGAAGGAAGGGGAAGGACCCACGAGGGGGTAGGGAGGGGAGTGTCAGGAAGGGGGAAGAGTGCAATGGGAGACTACTGGATTGGGGAGGGTGGAGGGAAAGGACGGGGGTCCCTATTGAGCTTGTATGATTAGGAAAAATAAAATGTGGGAGGAAAAAGATACTTCTAAAATCTTGTAAAAGTCTGCATTTAGTTCTAATAACTTATGATTGTTACATGAATGTATTAGATTACCATATGAAATTGTGAGAAATGATTCAAGTTTACTGTTTAATTTTCAGATTTTATGAAGTTAGTATTCTTTAGGATCATCACCTTTAATTACAGAGATACATACATTTGATTTACACACAGATATCTAAATATCATGCATATATATGTCACATATACACACAGATACTGAATATGTATGAATGTATGTCAGCATTTACCCACTTGTATATATTATCTTTAAAAGTTAGAGAGTTGTTTATCCTGGAAGATAAATACGCAATATATTACTGAATTTTATATGATACTCATTATGAAGGTAATGTATATTTATGCCTGATGTAAGTTCACAACAGAGAAGTTGAGAAACCATAATGTATGTTTTCATTTAGATTTAAAACTCAGTTCTCATTTTTCTACTTAATGAACAGCAGCCCAACTTTCTTCTAGTACACTAATTTTTTTCTCCCTTTGGTTAGAGCTAAGATTTGTGAGCTGTCATTGCAAAGATATTTGGAGTTTCCTTCTACTTTCTGTTCCACAGCTCAGTGACCAAGACTAAGCGACCTAAAACTCATCAAAAGGGAGTCTGTCACCCAGAGCTTTGGATATTGAATTGGGCACAACAGAGACAGAAGAAATTGATGGAATTAATTAATTCTAACTGGGTTATCCTAAATTACCACTCTGTTCCTATGGTAAGATCTTAGTGCTGACCATACACTTTGATTTTCACTCTTTTGAATTCTCTCCAAGCCCTTGAGCACTAATTCCATAATCCACTCATGTAGATTCATTCTTTTTATTTTCAACACACTATATCTTTGGTTTCAACAAAGAATCACAGTATTTACTGTGTACATTTTTCTCTCCAAAACATGATGTTAGAGTTTATATGTAAGTAAAATAAAGAGAAATAAACATTTGCATTAGCAACACTTCTAACTATATTAAATGAGGAAATATCTCTTTCCTTTTGATATAACAAATTAAAAATGTATTATGAATAAAAGATAAAATGGCAATTAAAAGTTACTTCCTACTTATCACAGACTGTCATCATAAATTTTTCTGGAGTTCATAACTGCAATTAGTCTTTTAAAATAAAATGTAATGTTTTATTGTAAGAATTGATTGACATTATTTGCATGAATAGTAACATTTTGATGCCAAAAAATGCTCCCAGAAATTAGTAATGGGTCAATTATTAATCTTGATGGATGCATAGTGTAAGATATGATATTCTTTTGAACTTTTCTTTTTTTTACACAATTTCTATTTGTATCGTTTGAGTATTATATATATATATATATATATATATATATATATGCAATGAACTTAAGTCATTTTTTTCACCCTACTTTTCCCACCAGAATTATTTTGTTTCCAAATCTTCCTCCTACATTAAGGTCTTTGTGTGTAAGTGCTCATGACTTACTGAATTTCACGAAGTTCTTATGAATTAGCATGTGTCTGGACACATGCTGAGGATGGGAATACACACACACACACACATGATATATACTACTATATACCATTAAAGAAAGTATCTCCCATTCTTACAGATAGCATTACCACATTATCCACCACTAGTTCCTGAAAGAGAGGTCAGTTATTCAAGCACTTTTACTTCTTCCACAATAAAATGTTGCCAGGTCCAATGTTGTACGTTAAAAACAACTACAGTGTAAGCTTTGTCTTTCTTTTTTGTCTTTAATTTTTTTTCTTACCCTTTGCTATTATCTTTTCTTCCTGAAGAAATGTTTCTGAAATGTTACTATTCTCTGACAATTCCATACATATAACTAGTGTATTTTGATCACTTCTACTACTATTTCTCTTTTTCTTCCTCTTTCCCTCTCATCTTCTCAGTGCTTATGAATCCTTTCTTCCTGAAATGTTACCATCTAATTCTCTTGTCTTTTTGTTTGTTTCTTTTGTTTTGGCTTTTTTTGGCAACCTATTTGGTTTAATTAGGGTTGCTTATATGAGCAAAAAAGGGAGATACTTTACTAAAGCATAGGCAGCTTAACTGGCTATGCTTCTGAAGAAAATGACACCTAATCCCAGCAACTCTTAGCCAATAGCTCTGGGGGAACCTCATGGCATCCTAACCTATCCATGATGGAATATTATTGGGTAGTATCATGCAGCTACACATAAAATACTTTAATAATAAAAAGAATTTAGTTACTTCTGCTAAAACTGCTAAGTAGAATATAAAGGAGCAAGTATTACAGAGAACAATATTTTTGCCAGTGTAAGCAATCTTCATATTATTTCAAGTAATTATTTGTTTTTTGAAGTTATTTTTTATCTTTGTGTGTGTGTGTGTGTGTGTGTGTGTGTGTGTGTGTGTGTGTCCCTATAAAGGACTAAGATAGACTTCAATTCATTCTGGATTGCTTTTACCTCCTTTCTGTTTCATGCTGGGATTTCCCAGGCTCTACCCACCAAAGCCAGAATTGCATACTATCCCTGTTTTGACCTAGTATTTTTGTGTGGAACATGGGATCCAAGCCCAGGACATTCATTCTACTTGTGAGGCAGAGACTTAATCCCTAAGCCATCTATCTAGCCCTCAAGTAATTATTTGTAACCTTGTCTTTTTATGATTTAAAGACAAGCAGATTACAATGTTAAAGTCTTCAAAATTCAATTTTTATTAAAATAGAAAAATAAATCAGATGTCTATAAGGAGAATTTCCAAGAAATACAATAAAGTTTATGGAATATTTAGTTAAGTATCGAAAGTCCTGTCATTCCCCTTTGCGGAATCTGTCACTCAGAGGATTGTGAATTTGAAGTCAGTATTGTACTTGGGAAGATAGTACTGGTACTTGGGAAGATGAAAACAAAAGGATCAGGACTTCAGGTCAACCTCAGTTATGTAAGTAGTTCAAGACCTACTAGAATTACATGAAAATTGTCAAATAAAACAAGATAGAAAAAAAGAAGAAAACAAGAAAAATGTTAAAAACAGAAGTCCCATTAGAAAATGTAATAGAATGAATATAGGGGAAAAAGTCTCCCTATATAGTTATTTACCATTTCTGTTAAACCTTAAAAATAATTTAGTCTAGGTAATTCACACTAGTGTGTGAAAAATAGGTAAGTAGAATGAAATTCAAGGAAGTTTATTTCTAATAAAGAATATTGAAAAAAAAGAACATTGTAAAGTAAATAAGAGGCTGTTAACTTTCAAACAACTGCTTTAGAAACATTGAATACATACAGCAATGTGAAATTGATTCATTAGTAGCAAAGATTAGCTGGATCATTATCCTAAGATACTGTGGCAGGTTTGTTTTTCTGTTCCAGATTTATTTCACTTAACATTAAGACCTACTGATCCAAATTTTATGTTGCAAATGACAGGATGCCAAACTCTCTATACCTTAATATAATACTTATACTCCAGTGAATGGATCCACACCCTTCTCCACAGAGAAAAGAAAACATCAAAGTGGAATATAGACTTGGTGGAAGTAGAGTGGGTTTTTTGTCATAGTGAGAGGAAAAAATTAATTTAAGAAATAAATAGTAAAAGTATTACCATTTTCTTAATAAATCACAGTATATTTACCTATTTTTGGTAGTATTCATCTCTTCACTATTAGGGTAGTGCCCTACTAAATGGGTCTGTAGGTATCCCCTTAATGTACCCATTTTAATTCCTCTGCATAAATGCCAAGTATGACACATGTTCATCCTTATGAAATATAAGCAAGTTTGATTTATAGAATCAAACTTTAGAGAACAGAAATGAAACAGAAGAAAGTTACCAGAGTTTTGGCATCATTTTTGAAATTGGAAAAGTAGACATGGGGACCGTTACCATGAAAATCCCCAAACATGATTACTACAAGAAAAGTGGTGCTGACAAACAAGTAAAAAATATGATGTAAGTTGGGGCTGGAGATGTGGCTCAGGGGTTAAGCCTCTGCTTTGCAGGCGGAAAGTCCTGAGTTCTGATCCTGGATCCCAAGTATAGACGCCAGGCGGAAGCGGGGGCGGCCTGCGTTTCTGGTCCTGGAAGGGTGGAGCCTGTGAATCCTGGGGCGGAGGAAGTGGTTCCCAAATTCGTCCGTGGTTCTACACACACACAGACACACGCGTGCACACATACATACGCACACATGCACAATTGAATAAATAAAACAATGATGTAAGTTAAAGATTTTCCTTCTTGTCTTCATAATTAAAATTCTCTTTTACCATCACTAGTTAATAACTTCCCTGTCATGTTGACACATCAATAATTTGCCCTGAGTTTTTTATCCCCCCCCCCCGTTCACACTCTTTATTCTGCATAATATTTTTCTTATAGGACAAATTTTTAGAGGAGACTTTTATAAGAACAAATTTGGCATTTAATTGTTTTGGTAAAGATTTTTAAAGCTTATTTAAAGCATACATTTTCTTTTCAAGGAATTAGCACTATTTGTTGAACATAAGAGAGTGAAAATTAATGACCACATAATATCATTATGTATGTACATACAAAAGTAAATTTCATAACTTTCTACTTATTAATTATTAAAAACATTGTTTGCCATTTTAAGTGCAATTATGTTTATTATGTCAGATAAATTTTTTTCTAAATTGCATTTGATTATAACACTATGATCTCATGTTCAGCACTTAATCTTCTGTATTGTTTTCTTTATTTTTTTTCTCTAAGTAATTGTCTATTTTTATGTTCTATTGCTAAATTTGGAGATTGTGGCAGGTATTCCAGTGATGGTACCTCCTAAAAATGTGAGCTAAAAGCAGAATAAAAATGGAAAGAAAAATAAAATAAAATAAGAGAAAAAGTCTAGTGAATATGATAAATTTCTCTAAGATTTTTCCAGAAAGTTGAATAATCTCAGTTAAAATTGTCTTTTGAAGTATTTATCATCATTTACATAAAGTGTCATTGCACAATGTCAGAACTCACTTATACGTAAGGAGTTCATGTTAATTTTCTGCCACTGTGATGAAATACCAGAGAAAGCCAATTTAAAGGGAGAAAGACTTATTTTGCCTGATTTTTTCAAGATCCCAGTCAGTGGTCACTTGGTTCCACTCCCGCATCTGCAGAGAAGCAGAGCATCATAGCAGGACACATGTGTTACACAGAATTGTTCTCCTTCTGGCCACCAGCAAGCAAAGAGAACTATAAGAACACTGTTACACTGTGGGTCAAGACCAACAAATGAGCTTTGGGGATTTGTAATATATAAGATCCAAACCATGAGAAACCCTGCTCATGAAGATCTATCAGGAGAACCATAACTACATATGAAATCTCAAAAACAAGGTTCCTGACTTTGAGTCAATGTATGTTTTCTAAGGATACTGCAACAAGTATAGCAACTAGTGGTTAAAAACAATATTAACGTTAGCTATAAATGCTTCACAGCAAACTCCCATTTAGATACTTATTATACTCTTATATAAGAAAAATCTCTCAGTATTCAATGAAGATGCACCTTATTATAATGTGAGACAGTAAGGCAGAAACCACAACTAGCCAGATGGAAAGTATTTGCAACCATGGAACACTCAGCCTTAATCAGGCACTGAAATCTTTCTCCATCTCAAGGCTTAGGGAACCTTGAGGGGGAAAATAAGATTGTAGAGACTAAAAGTACATTGCTGGCCAAGACACACCAGTCATGAAAGGGATGCTGCATCTAAGAGTTCAGTGTGATGAGATCTACTACCACCATATCTGACATATTAGCCTTACCCACAGGACCATCAAAGATCTCAGGACAAACAACTTCACTCAGAAAGAATCTCTGGGGTAGGTACTTGTGGGGGGTCCCCGGGGATTGCAGCTCCGTCCTGCAGGCCTGATCCGGGAGGTCTTCCACAAGGGGGATCTGGGAAAGGTGAGTGCACTGTCTGCCCACTCCCAGCCCTCCTTCCCTAGGACAGTCAGACCCCATAGGGAGTCTAGTCAAGCAGGAACTTTTTTATTGCAAGTCCATAGCCATCTTATAAAGACAGAAACTGCAAGGGGAATTCCAGGGTGGGGAAGCGGGCAACCAATCAGTCTTAAAGGTCAAGCCAGCATGCAGGCTGTATGTAGGGAGATTTCTTCAAAACATCCTGAGCTACGTCCCCTCTTGTCTTCCTCAAAGATCTTTGGCTAAGCTCAAAATAACTTGAGCTATGCCCTCTTGACCTCCTCTATCAAAACATCTATGTCTAAGCTTGCTAGACCACCGAGGTCACCTAGACTGAGGCCCTCACAGGTACTGAACAAAAGAAGGGGACTCCAACTTTTGACTCTTGTCAGTTGAAGGGCCTCTGTACTACCACAGGGACCTGGTTCCTTACTAGCACAGACATCCCAAAGGGAGTCCTGGAATCCACACATGCAGAGGGAAGAGAGGGCAGGAGGGACATGACAAGAGAGGTGGGGGGTAGGGAATGAAGATGGGACAGTAGGAGGATTGGTAAAGATGTTAACTTATTTTGTTTGTATTTGAAAAAATTCTCAACAATAATAATTTGAAAAATACAGCAAAATCAGTATATTCTATGGCAGTTATGGAAGCTAGAATCCCAGAATAAACTCTTAATAAGAACTTTAAAACACCATGAAGACTTTCAGAGGGAAATTCTTCCTTGTTTCTAACTATTTTTTTTAAGTGAGGAATGAACATACCAAAAAAAAAAAAAAAAAGGTGACAGGTAATCTGAGATCAGCTTGAAAGAAGAAAATGGCAGTCAGTGGCACGTAATAAAGGAAAAAACAAAACTAAAGGCTTTAAGAAAGGAACAGATTTCACTTTTTTGGTGAAGGTGAAGACCACCAGTATCTAGGTGTTTTAGTTGCATTTTCCATGACCATGACAGCGCACATAAATAAGAAAGTTTTGGGGGAAGGAGTTGGTGACTCATATCTTGAAAAGGTAGAGTCCAACAGGACTGTGAAGTCATGGTGCTGTCTACTCAGGTGATTACATGTATCTGAAACATCTGTCTCTCAAGGGTCTAGGATACAAAAAGTTTAGGTTGTAAGCAGGGCATTTATAGGTGTATAACCTGCATGTAGTCACCTACATTGCCCAGATGAGCCCTATGTCCAAAAGTTTTGACAACTTCCTAATATATTGCCTTCAACTGAGGGCCAAATATTCAAACACATTTACAGACATTTCACACACAAAGTATCCCATTGGAATTTACAATATGAAGAAAAGAATAAGTTGAAAGCAGTGGTCCAGGCAATAACAGCTTTTAAGATTTCAGTGAAAATACAATGGAGAGATACTATTGAAATTTTTAGGTTGAGAACTGCAGGTTACTTTGGTTTAAAATGTTTTCTTTTTATCTATATGTGAATAACATGGATTCAAGGAGCAGGAGGTAAGAGATCAGTTAAATGACTTCCTAGTGAAAGATCGCAGTAGAATAGAAGTTTGGCAGCAGACAGGGAGAAAATTTTATATATGAGATGCATTTTGCTGGTCTAGCTGAAAAAGTTTTTCTTGTGTTTCAGACATGTACACAATGGTGACTTATCTGACTGGGTTGTTATGGGTGCTAAGTATTAGCATATGGAAAACTAGAAATAAGTCAGTAAAAGCCTGGTTTTTCTAATACAATAAAAAATCATTACTAATTCTATAACTTAAATCAATACAAATTTATCATCCCATAGAGTCTGTGACTTAGGGCTCTCCGGCACAGAATAATGATGGCTGCTTTAAAGTACTTGCTTTTAGGAGGTTTGACCGAGAAAGAATTCACTTTCATGCTTCTGTAAGTTGTTGACAGAATCCATTTCCTCAGAGTGAAAGTGAAGTCTTCAGATTCTTGTCTTCTGCAAGAGCTCCCCTGACCACAAGTAGTTTCTTAAGGATGCTTGTCACTCCCAAAACCAACGACAGTTCCTGGTCATGGTGGATTTCTCAATGTTTTGCTATCCTCAGAAAATCGGCCAGAAAGAACCCAGTACAACTCTGTTAAGAAGAGTAAAACAAAATATCAGTTCTCTCAGCCATAAATTTTAATAAGAAAATGACTTGGTTAAAATATGTCAACACAGTGATAGGAGAAACCACTGTAAGCATTGCCTGCCATAACGACTATTAAATTATTAAAAATTGCATATACCAGTTTTAGATCAAGACTACAAATGAAACATAAGCAAAATGAATGTCAATACAATCTTTAGAAGTATTTAAGGCAAAATAACTATTTTTATAAATTTCACATATCAGTATCAAGAACACTGGGACTCAAATGAACTTCCAGCTCAAAGCAATAAACTTCGAACTAAAAAGCTATGAACTTCAAGACCACAGTTTTCTTTTTTTCATATATCAAAATGAAATTTTTTTTAATTTCTTCCACTCATACAAAGTTGATAAGTACCCCATTCCCCTCCCTCCCTCCACTCCGCCCTGGACCCTCTTGGTCCCTCTCCCCTTTTCCCCTTCCTTTCCCCCTCCCTCTCTTTCTCCCAGTGTCCCCTCCCCCCTCCATTCTAGAGCATTCTTTAGTGAAGACCATAGTTTTCAAGACCATAAGAACACGATGTTAAAAAAATAAGATCACTATGCAATGTCACTCTCATAGTTAGATACAATTGTTACCTTGACAATTGAAAGTTTGAGCTCTGAACACACTTGTAAAAAATCAGTATTTGAAAGTCTGCAGGATATTGTCTAATTGTGAAAGGTGCTGCCCATGGTGAGTGTGACTAGTACTTACCTGTGCAGTTGATAAAAATCAGGAAGCTGATTAAGGAATTTAGCATTTTTCTCTTTATTTGGCAAGTGAGGATTGCCCTTCTCTCAGCTATAGATATCTCAGTGTGTGGCCGGTTCCCTTGGTCCTTAGTATTTGTGTGGATTTTCCTGAACTAACTGAAACTGGATAATCAATTGTAAACTAGAATAAAAGCCTTCATTTTATTAAGCCATTTGGTTATGAGTTTATTGGCAACCATGCACAATAACCTCAACAGTCCCTAACAATTCAATCTTTGTAATTTTTTAGGATTTCAGTGTCATGAAATTTGAAGGAGAATGTGAAGAAGTAGCTCATAGTTTCCCAAAGTATTGCCCTGATTTAGCAAGAGAGCTGCATTTCAAGAAGTAAGCATTTTCAATTCATTTGCCCACGTTTATTATTTTTTAAACATTGCTTCCACAGTGTTTATATGGTGCAGTTGACCCATGGGTAAGCAACACAGCTTTGTTTCCATAGTTTTTTTTAAAGACGATCCAGATGGACATGGCCAGCCTGCTGTGGAACTGCACTGTCACACTCGATATATAGGCATCTTTAAGAGAGGAATTCAGCAGAATTACATAGAGAACATAGAGGTGAAAGAGAAAGAAATATATCTTGCCTTTGATTCTGGTTTAATTGATATAGCATTCTCACATTTTGAATCATTGGCTTATGTGTATTTGCAACCTGGCATGCACATGAAGTTTAAAGCATTTGAACTTTGAAAAGATAATAGATTGCTAAACATTTTTAATACATTTTTTATTATTTCTGCTCATACAAACTTAATAGGTAGACCAGGTTCCTCCCCCCCTCCTCCTCCCCCCGAACCCCTACTCCCCCTCCTCTCCCTCCCCATCCCCCAATGCCTCCTCCCCAATTCCCAGAGGGTCCTTTATTGTGTATGCCTAACTCTCCTCTGGGTCCTCCTCTCCGATGACGTACAAGGACCCAGTGGCATTTCCCTGAACCCTTTCTCGTGTTCCCCTTGTCAATCCCTTGCCTCCAAGGATCTTGGTGCCTTTAGCTAATGCTAGACTTTGTGAGGTCAATGGTGTGTTGGACATTGCGCAGGGCATGCAAAATCCTATTATGATTGCTTTGGCTCAAACTAGTGTGGAGAATCTTGCAAATCATTGCTCCTCCCATCCTTTTCCTCTTACAATCTTACCGCCACCTCTTCCGCAAATGACCCTGAGCTCCAGGATGGGGAGAGATTAGTCTGGCCTAGTTCTAGGTGGTTGATATAGAGTCTCTGAAGTTCTGGATTGTGGTTTGTTGATTTTCTTTTGCAGTTTTGCTGCTCCTACAATGCCCTTCACTCCATCGTGATGGGCACTGTATGTGCCCATCAGAGACAAAAAGCTGTTAAACTGGAGTCTTGTTATAAGAAAACATTCAAGGGTAGATTAATAAAAGTAGGAAACCTCAGTGAGGGAGGGGCCAATCACCCATTTGCAAAATGATTACTTGTTATCTGCCAGACTATATGCCCTCCCCTTCTGGTGAGATCATACCCACTCAGTTGTACATGATCAGGAACGAATGTCTGTGAACTTAAACAGGTGTCATATTACTTACTTGCATTCCTTGATGGAGGCCTGTTTTCTCTGCTGTAACATGGTCCCCTCTCTCCTTGTGTCTGGTGTGGCCCTCCAACCCCATCCCTCCTGTTCATAATCCTTGAAATTACTGTATTACATAGGTTTACCTTTGAGTGTCTCAATGTGGGCTGGGTGAGTTTGGTACTAGGAGCCACCTATTAGGGAGTACATATGGTGATTAATTTTCTGGGTTTGGGATACTTCACTTAATATAATTATTTCTAATGAAGTTTCCCAGCAAATTCCAGTAATTCATCATTTTTGATGGCTGAGTAGTACTCCATTGTATAGTTGTACCACAGTTTCCTTATCCACTCGTCAACTTTGGACATTTGGGTTGATTCCATGACTTTGCTATTGTAAACAGTGCTGCTATGAACATGGTCGTGCTTGTGCTATCGAGGTGAACCTCTGCTGCATGGGGGGTTATATCCCAAAAGTGGGATAGCAGGATCATATGGCATTTCAATCTTTAATTTCTTTAAGAATCTCCAGATGGCTTGCCAGAGTGGCTGTATGAGCCTGCATTCCCACCAGGCAATGTAAGAGAGTTCCCCTCTCTCCACATCCTCTCCAGCATTTGTTGTTGTTTGTATTGTGGATTTTTTCCATCCTGACCGGGTTGAGATGATATCTCAGGGAAGTTTTGATTTGCATTTCCCTGATGGCTAAGGAAGTGGGGCATTTTTTAAGATATTTGTTAGACATTTTAATGTCATCCCTGGTAAAATTTCTTTTAAGTTCCAGTGCCCATTTTTTAATTGGGCCATTGGTTTCCTTGGAGTTTAGTTTCTAGGTTCTTTGTGCACTGTGGACAGTAGAGCTCTATCAGATATGTGGTTAGTGAAGATTTTCTCCCATTTTCTGGATTGCCTTTGAGCTCATGTTACAATCTCTTTATCTGAACAGAAGCAGGAACTGTTGGCCTAGCCCAATCAGCTCAAGGGAGTTCCCTATCCTTTCAACTAGGGTTTTTATAGTCTCTGGCCTGATATCAAGGTCCTTGATCCATTTGGAATTAAGTCTTGTACATGGTGACAAGTACGGGTCCAGCTTTAATCTTCTGCATGTGAAGATCCAGTTTTGCCAGCACCATTTGTTGAAGATGCTGTTCTTTTTCCATTGGATTCTTTGGGCCCTTTTGTCAAAGATCAAATGGCTGTATTTTTGTGGGCTTACATCTGGGTCTTCAACCTTTACCCATTGATCTGTGTGTCTATTTTGGAGCCAGTACCAGGCTGTTTTTATAACTATGGATTTGTAGTATAGACTAGGGTTTGGGATGGTAATACCTCCAGCAGTGTTTTTGTTACTCAGGATTGTCTTTGTTATCCTGGGTCTTTTGTGCCTCCATATGAATTTTGAGATTGTTTGGTCAACTTCTTTAAAGAATTGCTTTGGGATTTTAATTGGTATAGCATTGAATTTGTATATTGCCTTTGGTAGGATGGTCATTTTTACAATGTTGATTCTGCCAATCCAGGACCATGGGAGGTCTTTCCACCTTCTGATGTCTTCTGCCATTTCTTTCTTTAGGGTTTTAAAGTTTTCATTGTAAAGGTCTTTTACCTCCTTGGTTAGGTTTATACCAAGGTATTTCATTTTTTTAGGGGCTATAGTAAATGGGATTGTTTCTCTCAAGGCTTTTTCACTTCTTTCATTCTGGGCATATAGGAAGGCCTCTGATTTTTGCACATTTATTTTGTATCCTGCCACTCTGCTGAACTTCTCAATTAGTTCCAGGAGCTTCCTGGTGGAGTTTTTGGGATCACTCAGGTATAAGATCATATCATCTGCAAATAGGGATAGCTTGACTTCTTCCTTGCCGATTTGAATCCCTTTTATGTCCCTTTCTTGTCTTATAGCTTCAGCTAAGACTTCAAGTACAATATTGAATAGAAGTGGTGAGAGAGGACAGCCTTGTCTAGTTCCTGATCGAAGTGGGAATGCTTCCAATTGTTCCCCATTGAGCATAATCCTTGCTGTTGCCTTGTTGTATACAGCTTTTATTATATTGACAAAGGTTCCTTCCATTCCTACTGTCTCTAGCGTTTTGATCATAAAGGGCTGTTGGATCTTATCAAAAGCTTTTTCTGCATCTATCGAGAGAATCATGTGGTCTTGGACTTTGGACTGGTTTACATGATGAATTACATTTATTGATTTACATAGAGTATTGCTGTTATTAACTACTTAAATGTCTGGTAGAATTCTGTGCTGAATCCATCTGGTCCAGGATATTTTTTAGTGGGAAGATTCGAGATTACTTCTTAAATTTCCTTATATGTTATAGGATTATGTAAATAATTCACAACTTCCTAGTTCAATTTAGGTAGGTTGTGTTTACTTAGAAATTCATCCATCTCTTTCTTGTTGTCAAACTTCACAGAGTATAAGTTTTTAAAATATGACATTATATTTCTCTTGATTTCTTAGGTATCCGTAGTGATAACTCCATGTTCATTTCTAATTTTGTTAATTTGTGTTTTGTCTCTCTTGCTTTTGGTTAATTTAGCTACGGGTGTATCAATCTTATTGATTTTTTCAAACAACCAGCTTTTTGACTGGTTGATTTTTTCTATCATTTTCTTAGTCTCAATTTCCGATATTTCTTATTTTGCTAATCTCCTCTCTTCTTCTACTTTTGGGATCAGATTGCTCTAGTTTCTCTAAAGCTTTAAGCTGCATTGTTAAGTTGTTTATTTCTGATGTTTCCATTTTTTTGATGTAGGCATTAAGAGCTATGAACTTACCACTTAGAACAGCTTTCATTCTGTCCCAGAGATTTTGGTAAGTTGTATTTTCATTATCGTTCACTTTCAAGAAATCTTGAATATCCTTTTTAATTTCTTCCTGAATCCAGTTCTCATTCAGCCTCATATTGTTAAGTTTCCAGGAGTTAGTATATTTTCTCTTGTTTGTTGTGTTGTGGATGTCCAGCTTTAGGCCGCGGTGGTCTGATAGGGCACAGGTTAGAATTTCAACTTTTTTGTATATGTGTAGATTCATTTTGTGGCCCGATATGTGATATATTTTGGAGAAAGTTCCGTGTGCTGCTGAGAAAAATGTGTATTCTTTGGTGCGTGGGTGAAAAGTTCGATAGAAATCTGTAAGGTCCATTTCTTTAAGGGTTTGATTAAGTTCCAAAGTGTCTCTGTTAAGCTTTTGACCTGTTGATCTATCCCATGTTGAGAGGGCGTTGTTGAAGTCCCCAAGAATTATCGTTTGGGGGTTGATTTCTTGCTTTAGACGCTGTAAGGTTTTCTTAATGAATGTGGAAGGGCCCGTATTGGGTGCATATATGTTCAGTATTGTGAAGTCTTTCTGGTGAATTGTACCTGTGACTAAAATGTAGTATCCATCTGTGTCTCTTATGATTTTCTTTGGTTTGAGGTCCATTTTGTCTGAAAGCATAATTTCCACCCCTGCCTTTTTCCTGGTTCCATTAGCTTGCAATATCTTGGACCAGCCTTTCATTCTTAGGACGTGCCTATCTTTTGTGGTGAGATGAGTATCCTGAAGGCAGCAGATTGTTGGATTGTGGTTTTTAATCCAAGTTTGTAATCTATGTCTCTTAATCGGTGAGTTAATATATTGACCTTTAATGTTATAATGGAGAAATTATTTTTAATTCTGGACATTTTTTATTTTTAGTAGATTTTGTAAGCATGTTGTTTGATATTTATGTTTTGGTGGTATTATACTTCCCTTCTGTCCTCCTGGATACGCTTGTTCTTTTCTTCAAGCTTGAGTATCATTTCTAGGATTTTTTGAAGGCCTGGTTTGGTAGACATGTATCCCTTCAAGTTGTCTTTGTGCTGGAACACTTTTCTTTCTCCCTCAATCATGACAGATAGTTTTGCTGGGTATATCAGTCTGGGTTGGCATTTTTGTTCATTTAATACTTGAGGTATGTCTCTCTAAGCTTTTCTTGCTTTTACTGTTTCCGTTGAGTAGTCATTTGTTATTCTAATAGGTTTACCTTTAAAAGTGAGTTGCTTTTTTTCTCTTGAATCTCTCAGCACCTTTTCTTTGTCTTGAATGTGGAGTGTTTTGACTATTTTTTGCTGTGGCGATTTTCTATTTTGGTCATATCTGTTTGGAGTGCGAAATGCCTCTTGTATTTGGATAGGCTTCTCATTCTTTAGTTGTGGGAAGTTTTCATTTATGATGAATTGAAATATTTCCTCAGGTGTGGTATTTTGGGATTCTTGCTCTGGTATTCCATGAATGCGCATATTAGGTTTCTTCAGGGTGTCCCATATTTCTTTTTTTTTTTTTTAATGTATTTTTTTTGTATTTCAGCTCATACAAACTTATTAGGTACACCAATTCCCTCCCTTCCTCCTCCTCCCCCCGTACCCCCTGCTCCCCCTCCCCACCCCTCTCCCTCCCCATCTCCCAGTGCCTTCCGCCCCAATTCCCAGGGTGTCCCATATTTCTTGAATGTTCTTCTCCAGTATGTTTTTGGACTTAACAATCTCTTCCATTGAGCTGGTTAGTCCTCTCACTTTGTCTTCAAGATCTGAAATTTTATTTTCTGCCTCATTTGTTCTGCTGATAAGATTCTCTTTTGAGTTTTGGGTTGAAGATAACTTGTCTTTTAGTTCAATTTTAAACTCTGCCTGAGACTGTTTTAACTGCTCTATACCTATTTTTGTTTTTTGAACTGTTTTTCTCAATTCCTCCAGGTGCCTGTTGTGTTCCTGTTCAAAGTGGTTGGTACGGTTGTTTAACTCTTCTCGGATTTCCTCTTTCATAGTATTAATCATGGTAATGATGATACTGTGAAAGTCGTTATGTTGGGTCTGGCTTTCATGACTATTTTCTGTGGATTTGTTCTAGTCAGAATCCATCACTATGGGATTGATTCTTTCAGTGGGAGAATGGTTTTCTTGGGTTTTATTTCTCATGGATCTGCACTTTGACTTGGGCATTGCTGTTTTGTTTTTTAGAACCTTTCAGTTTCTGTGTGTTTTTCACTGAACCGATGTAGTTGGTATTGTTACACTTGCCAGTTATTACTAGTGCTTGCCTTGGATTGGGTATGTTTGTGTATTGTTATTGTTATATCCTAGATGAGGCTACTAGGCTGTTAGTATGTCAGTTAAGTAACCAGGGGGTAAATATTAGTATGTAGTGCACTTTTATGATTTAGTGTCTTGGTGAAATGTGAGGGTGAGTGGTGTACTCCCTGGAGTTGTATGTTTTTGGGGTGGCTGTATGAGGAAGTTGATCTACAGCAGTGATACTAGAAAGGATCAGTAAGGTGAAAAGAAAAAAAAAAGGGAAGTTTACTTATCTTTGGGCTGAATGTGAAGAATCTTACCCATGTGATATAATGGTTGTAGTGGAGTCCAGATGTATGGCCTGTGTTCCCTTTGTTCCTTAGAGTTTTGCTTGAGTTTCCTTTGGACTCTATTGAATTCTGAGTAGCAGTGTGTCTTCTGTGGACCACGTGCGTAGGTCCCCGGTGGGCCAGAGAAGCACAGGGTCTGATGTTGATGGCAGAATTCTTCACCTGCAACCTGGGGGGGGGGCGGAAGCGCGCGGGGGCGGGAGGCTGTGAGAGCGCCAGGGGCTGGGGTCTGGGGCGGGGCCCCGGTGGCAAAGCCGGCGGGGTGCTGCTGGCCGGGCGGCTCCAGGGTGGGGGGCTGGATTGCTAAACATTTTAAGAATTATAAGTAACTTCTTTATTAGGAGATATCAGGTTAATTTTATGGTGATATCCATTCAAAAGAAAGTTGACAATTTAACCTGAATACTGGGAACATAAGCAAGTAACTGAATAAGGACTGAAGCCATGAGCTAATGTAATATTGAAAGTATTGTGAATGTCAAGAAAGAAAGGAATAAATGCAATTGATATTTTACAGTACTAGTAAGACAGGACATGGTAAAAATGTTAAAAAATAATAGAAACAAGAGTCTAAGAATTTGGTTCTCATGGTTTAATTATTAATACCGATACTGGCAAAATATTATGTGAATCACATATTTTATATATCAAATTATATCATCTATTATCTAGCATGTTTTAGTTTTTCCAATTGAACATGTAATGGGTGCTTATAGGAAATTACTATGTGATGAAGAAATATTTGCTTCTAGAGAAGAGAAAAAAATTTTTTTCCCTTAGGGGAGCTGTTTATTAGGTGTTTGTTGGCTCAGGCTTGCATCTCCAGGCAAGACATAGCCTGCAGTTTCACACCAGAGCCCGTGAAGCCGGTGCCGCCCCGCTGCAGCACAATGATGTCCCGCTGTGTGTGTCCCCATTCACAGGGTCCACCATGTCCTTCTGGATCAGCTTCTCCACACACCCCAGGGTGACCACAGTCTCAGAGCTCCGCAGGACAGCACACGGGGTGGCATTACTCAGGTTGTCGCGGGTCACAGCGCACACGTAGCGCTCGCTGCGCGTGATGAGTCCCACGCGGTCCGCAGAGTCATCCAGCAGTGCGATGAGTCCCACGCGGTCCGCAGAATCATCCAGCAGCGTGAAGCGCACAGGCGTCAGGCCCCACATGCGCAACGACTTCCCAGACTCGGGACAGGTCACGACTCGCCACGGCTTCTCCAGTTGAGTGGCCTTGGCGATGGGATCCAGAAGCTGGGTAGTGCCTTATCCTTGCTCGGGGCACCCACGCTGGGCCCCGGCTGCGCACCATCTAGGCCCGGCCGGGAGGGGGTCTTTGGTGTGAAGGGGTCGAGGGGCCTCCTTCTCCAGGAAGCCCCTTACTTCGTCCTGCGCCGCAGCCCTCTGCAGCTGCTTCTGTTCCTCGCGGCGAGCACCTGGCTGCTTCTCGTAGGCCTTCATCTGCCAGGCAATCTCCTTCTTCTGATGCAGGATGTACTCCAAGATGGGCTCGCCATCCGGGGTGACCACGGGGTCACGACAGGGCTGCAAGGACAGACAGCAGTAGTCGAAGTACTTCACGGCATCCCTGCTCAGATGGATGTTCTGGGTCCCATAGCCTGAGGCTGCTGTGTCCTTCTTCTCATGGTAGGTGTAGACGACCCCTGCAGCGCAGTTCTTGCTGTGCCTTGTCATCCTCACAAAAGGCACTTCAGCTCTTCGTAGCTTCTTCAAACTGTGAGAAGAGAAAATTATATTTGTGTAAAAATTGCTGTGACCCATTGAAATGTTGACAACGGAATCCGTATATGCTCTATATCTCCTTTTTTGTGATACTAAAGTTATCATGGGAACTGAAATTCTGCTTTACAGTTGTTAAGCATGGGAGGAAATTTTGCCAAAATACAAAATTAAGGCATTCCTTTAGCTACAGTTATTTCAGCATTTTGTACAGCATCAGAAATATTTTTCTGGAAAAATCGGTCTTCGATAGTAATTTTTCACTTCCTGCATGAACAAAATTAAATCAGCTATAAATCACTAAATTTGATATTGAACTCTACATATTTATCAGAGTTTAGCATTCTCTTTAGTTTATAATTGTGAAATATTTCTGTGAGTCAAGATATACTGCAGTCTGAATACATGAAGTATAATAAGTTGGTCATAATAATCATATAGGCATAGAAAATCTTTGACATGTTCATTACAGATTCCAAGTTTACATATACCAGAAAAGTTGCATATTTCAGTACTATTCAACATTATGATGTTATTGCTGTACTTTAGTATGTTTCAGATAGACCATTATTACATGTTTATGATTACTGCATTCTGCATGAATTAAACTGTCTAATAAAGAAGTTATACTTCAAATGTCATATAGACTACATTACTTTAAAACAGCAAAAAATCTGGAGAAAACCTATTCTCTAGTTTTCTGTTGTTTCACATTAGACACATAAATTACCTAAAGGTCATGTGATTAGATTATCCAAGATTCCAGAGATAGGGAATGTGTAGCGAGGAAACTGATCTTGAAATACTATACTAGCATAAGATACTGTGATCTATATTTAATAAGAACAGTCATGTATATATGTAGCACTGCTGTAGTGTGGACAAGTCAGAATCTCTTCCAATTTGACCCTCTTTCAGACTCTGTCACCTATCCTCAGGAATTGATGGACTTTGGATAAAGTCCAAAGTTTTCAATATCTCTGAAATTCCCACAAATCTACAGCTTTTAGGGACTTATTGCTATGTTTAAAATGTAAAATATTTGTTTTATTTTGCATTTTTGTGATGAAAACGTCTCCATGGGAAACATTACTCTATGTACATATAATGCATATTTCGTGAGAAATTTGAAAAATCAATCCTCACTTGTTGATGAATATTTGCTTAATATACATGCAATCAACTAATTTGTAAATTGAAATGTTTATTTTTCTTATATTACTTTTCTTTTTTCAAATATTAAAAAGTAAACCATTTCCAAACTATGAAAATAAGTTGTTTATTTTAAATATATCTAGTATTTAAAATTATGAAAATGTTAGCACAATGTGCCCTTGAATAAAAAGGCACAGACAATTTTTTCATATCCCAGGTATTCTGACAGAAGCATTAGGTTTATTGTACTTGTGTACAATGGAAAGCCAGCTAATAGGAGGTGTGCAACAGAATGAAGAAATATACTTCACTCAATCTCACAATTTGGGAATGGCTTTTTTGAAGATTCTCTCTTTTCAGTGCAAAAAGGGTAAAATATCCTTTGTACAATACTTCATTAATAGTATCTTCCAGGGCTGGAGAGGTGGCTCAGGGGTTAAGCCTCCGCCTTGCAGGCGGAAGGTCCCGAGTTCGGATCCCAGATCCCATGTATAGACGCCAGACAGAAGCGGGGGCGGCCTGCGCTTCTGGTCCTGGTAGGGCGGAGCCTGTGAATCCCTGGGCAGAAGGAGTTGGAGGCGTCCATGGTGGTTCGCGAATTCGTCCGTGGTTCTACCCACACACAGACACACACATACACACACACACACAGACACACGTGCGCGCACATACACACAGTTGAATAAATAATAATAATAATAAAAAATTTAAAAAAATAGTATCTTCCTGAGATTGAAATGGTAAAATTGAATGAAAAAACATTTACTGTAATTGATTTCTTGCAGACTTGTACATATAGGAACTGCATTTCCTGCATGTAAAATAAATCCTTTAATGATGAAAGGTATAAATAATGGAGACTGAGGCTAGAGTTAATGACAAAAAATATAGCACAACTGTTGGTGTAGAAATATTGGCCAATTCAAGTGATTTTGGGCTTCCCCATTAGTACATCTAGGTTTCATTTGTCACAAACAGCTTGCAAAAATTTTATAGAAATAACTTCCAGTTCACGAAGATATAACCATGCTGACATCTTCAAAGCTGTCTCAAAAAGCAAGAGAAAAACACTTAAAGATGTAAGTACAACTTTCCACAAAGACAGTGTCTACTCAGTGTCTTTTTCCCATTTTCCAAAGGTAGCTCAATATCTAATTTAGCAAGGTAAAACTAAAGTAAATATATGTTCTCTTATCCACTCCTCTGAGTTTAAAAAAAAAGAGCAAGTACCTTTGTAATCTCTGACAAACCATCTCTCAACATTTGATCGTGTTTAGACACACATCCTCTTTAAAGAAAAGCAAACAGAGGAAATCAATAAATGCACAAAAGATGATGGCTCATGATGGATTCCTCTTTGTCTTTTTGTTTTCTGCCTAATTCTTTTTTTAAAAAGTCTAAAATTAATATATATTGTATTGTAAAAGAAAAAAGTCACATTCAAAGCTTTACCTTTATATTTTTAACAGCTTGATTTCTTTTAATTTTGAAAAAAAACCCTGTAATAGTTAATTTTTTTCTCCTAAAATTAATTTTGTAGTGGCTACTTGTGATGGTTAGTCTCTGTATTAGTCAGGTTCTCTAGAGATGGAGAATCAACATAATGAATATATATATATATATATATATATATATATATGAAATGTATTTGGTTGGCTTACAGATATGGCTGAGGTAGTCCAATGATGACTGCCAGTAGCCGCTCAGTTTGGTAGTCAAGTGGATGATGGCTGAAGGCTGGAGAATTCCTAGAGTCTTTAGTCTAGCTGACGACTTGGAGGGTTGGAAGGATAGAGGGTTGAAACCGCCGGAAGGATGAGCGATTCCTAGCACAGCTGCAATAAGCATCTCTTCTCTTTGGTGGCTTTTTATATGGTCCAGTACTAGAAGGATTCTATGAGATCTTTGGAGGGTCTGATAGGATCTAAGGCAGGTAAAATCCTTTCAAGTAGTCTCAGTTGATTCTTCCAGGTGTGGTATCAGCCTATTTTAGTTAATACTGGGTGTGTCAAGTTGACACCCAGGCTTAACTATCATAGTCTCAGTTGGCAAATTTATGACATGTAGAAGAATCATCTAGGAGAGAAACTTCTGACCCTACCTATGAAAGATTATCTAGATTATATTAGCCTTTGACATGCCTATGGCAGATACAATTATTGAAGTAGTAGAAGTGGAAGACATGCCCACTTTGGGTGGAGCCATTCCCAGGCCTTGGATGTTGGATTATATAAAAAGGAAAAAGTGAATGAATATATAGAATCCATTTCTGTCTGTTTCTTGATCGTGTGTGACATATGACCACTTGCTTCAAGTGCCTACTGCCTTGCATTCCCTGAATTTGTGAGTCAGAATAGATACTTCTTGCCTCAAATTGCTTTAATCAGAGTACTCTGAAACACCAATAGTCAAAGATTCAATAGTATATGCTAACCCCTTCCAGATAGAATGATTTTGGAATGGCTGGGGAGGGGGTTGGAATTAAACATATTGCATAATGGAAAGATTACAGTTACCTTTCCCTTATAGAGTCAGTGAATTGCAATATGTGGTCTATAAGTGTGTCATCATGAACTCTCACTCTTAAATTTCATGGAGTATGTGTGTGTGTGTGTGTGTGTGTGTGTGTGTGTGTGTGTGTGTGTGTAAGAGGGCACTTGAGTGTGTGTGCCTATGGAGGCCCAAGGATGACATTGGAAATCATGTGGAATTGTTCGGCTTTGGGGTTTCATAAACTTGGAAATTACATATCCACCAGGCAATTTTTTAAGTTTGTATCTGAGGATACAAACTAAGGTCCTTCAACTTGAAAGGGAAAGGTTTGAACCTCTGAGTCATTTGTCCAGTCCAAGGATCCTTATGTTTTTCTGAATTCCCTGTACTTATAAGTCAGAATAAACACTTCTTGCCTTAAAATGCTTTCATCAGAGTACTCTGTAGCACCAACAATTAAAGACTCAAGATAATATCTTGAACAAGATAATATCTTCCTTACTCAAGCTATTGGCTAAATACCACATTAGAACTTTAAGAAATACAGGTAAAAAGAAGAGAGACAATTCCTTCTTGTTCTGCAGATAATTTCTTAATTTACCACATGAGGCTTCCATATACCATTTTACTGGCCATTCCTAGCACTAAAAAAAGTTTGGGCAATGTATGCTAACTTACAATACATGAGGTAAGTTTGGTTTTTGTTCTCTCTCTCTCTCTCTCTCTCTCTCTCTCTCTCTCTCTCTCTCTCTTTCTCTCTCTTTGTACCAGTGCCCATATGTGTGGTATTCAGAAGAGGATATTTGGTGTCTTGCTCTATTATCCAGTGTCTTATTCTGTTGAGAGAAGATCTACAAATGAGGCTCAAACAGGCCAGTTATCAACAAGATTGTCTTGCCAGCACACCTATATCTATAGCTCTATAGTCCTGGTTCACAACCATTTGTATATATGTATACGTTTTATGTAGTTTGTGAGGATCTGAACTTGGGTGTTCATGCTTGCAAGGCAAATATTCTTACCCAGTCTATCATCTCTCCAGTATCCAAATCAGTGTTTATACTAATAGATCCAAAATGGACACTGAGTTAAAAGTAACTGCTTATCAGCCAATAAGTATTCTGTATTTACTCCATGAAGTGAAGTAAATGGATCAATTTTTCTGTATCTTCAATTCAATAAAATTGAAATATTATGCTGCCTCAAAATGTCAAACATTATTCATCTCAGATAACACATATGTTATCTCGTTAAAAACATAAAAGATTTTTTTATAAAAATGTGACTGTAAACCAGTAACTGTGTACTTAAAGAGCAATTCTGTCTTCTGGAATCTAAGAAATGGCTATTGTGAGTACTAAGCTTTATGAGATCTACCTATACTTGAATAGTTTCTCTACTTAGAGTGGCTGAGAAAAGGGAATCTACCTGCAGTGAAATAAAGACTATTTTTCTGCTTTTCTCAGGAGTGTATTTATAAGATCTCAGAAGTCTCATTTCCATCTTCTTTTCTGGTAAACTAAACTGAACAGGTAGGTGACTTAAAGAAAGCTATGTTTCTTAGGAGCAGAATTAGAAACCGCTGAGGCCAGTGTGTAGATCTCCTTTTCATTAACCAGAATACTGGCATGCAGGGACCCCTGCCACAGCAATGACCCTCCAGCTGACTCAGCTAGTTTATTCTCAGAAAATGTGGGTAACCATAGGTGCAATTGATCAGAGTGAAACTAATATCATGCCTACAAGTGGCTGTCATATGGGAGCTACTGTGGTGAGTCATTTTAAATTCATTGCCTGGTGGACACAAATGTATGAAGATTTTGTAATGTAACACCCACTACTTTGCATGCTAACTTGATAATGAAAATTCATTAAATGATAAAATAAAATTGTCTGGTTTAACTTGAGATTTGTGAGGCTCTATCTGTCATTATTCTGATGAATTGAATGTCAAATAAGCTGATTGGCCTGTTAGATAAAGCAGTTACTTTCTAATCAATTGGTCTGGATTAAAATATGCCTACTCTATCATCAATGATGGCTTGTTTCATGTAGAGATAGATATATGTGTGATTCATGCACATTCTCCCAGAAGCACTTTTCAACATACATCATCAAGAACCTTTTGTAAAAAAAAATGTGCATTTTAGAAGGAAAAGGACATTAAGAGATCCCACATAGCTAGCTACAGATGCAGTGTGTTTGGAAAAGAAAAACAAACATTTGGTCTCATGCCTGAAGATGAGTTTAATGGCCATAGAGACCACATGGGCTATAAAAGCTGTTTAGGAATTCACTTTATTTCTCCCTTAGACAATTTGCTTGTTCTGAGAGCATTCACGGAGACCACCTCAGGTAATTGCTTCAAATGACCAAAAGTTGCAGGTAGAATTGTTCTTAGAGTCTTTCTGGTTCCATGTACTTACAAATATGCTTAAGGGCACTTAATGAATAACCTTTTACTGATGTACCACCCTTTCATTACCACCTGGGCTTAGAAGCAAAAGACATAAAGGTGAGAATTATTTCCTTACGGGTTCAGCCCAACCCTTCAATAACAGTGGCACTTTGTAGATGGCATCTATCAGTGGGAGGAAAATTATACCTTTGGTCATTTTAGGCAGAGTAGACCATAAAATGAAACACTATAAAATCTTTGGGTTTATAATAGTACCATGTCATAAATCCTCCCTGTGGAGAGACAGAGCTAGTACCTGCTTTACATTTCTAATGTACACAGTGGAACAATGCACTAAGAATATCCTAATTCAAGAATTATTCTTCCTGTGTTATTAAAGAAATCACTTAAATGACTGGGCACAAAGATTTTCATCTCACTGTAGGAGTTTCAAAGAAAATATACATGCACACACGAACACATGCATGCACCTTGGAAATTTCCATTTAGTAATAAAAACAAACAGGAACAAAAAATACTGTTTGTGGGTTTAGATAATCCAAGTTACTTCATTTTTTTCTTTGTTTGAAGAAATAGGTAAAAGTATTGTTATAACTAAACAATAGTTACTCTTTCTTTCCTTCATTGTCTTTCTTCTTTATCATTTTATTGTGTGAATTCCAAAAACAATTACACAGAGTTGGTATGCAACAATATTTATGTGATCTTTTAAAAGTTTCAGGCATTTATTTTCAAAGTTTAAGTGTTTAATATTTAAGTGGAATAATATTGATCATGTTTTTATCGACAGTTCTTGTTTTCTTACTATAGGAAAGAGCAGTAAGTCTCAGGTTTCATTCTCTGGTCAACAACCTAATGAAAGCTGTGCTCCTCTGCATATGGTTACTTGCCATTTAATCTCATCATCCAAGAGAGAACACTTAAAACATTGTGTTTGCTTTGTTTTTTCAAATATTTATATATTAGATAGTTTATGCTAATTTAAGCACATTATATATTTAATGGTTGAAATTTTCCTTTTTTAATACTAATAATCTCTCTTAGATCCTATAGTTTCTTTCATGCTACACACGTGTCCAACCACTTAATCATACTGCCAATGCCTAGATGAACTTAGTTACAAGGAAGTTCAGGGAAGAGTATATGAAACCTTTAAGCAATATTTGAGGTTTGCCTCTAGATACATTATGCGATAAAGTTTCTGTCATCACATATAGATTCCAATTACCCAGAATGCAGCTTATTAAAATTAAAATGTTTATAAATATTGAAAATGCCTAACATTTCATTCATACTCTTTTAAGCTCTTTATATTGGACTATGAGAAGTATAAAATAAATTGGTTAGATTGGGTTAAATAAAATACATCATTAGAACTAATTTCATTAAATCTCTTAACTTTCTATATATAAGTGTGAGTGGTGTTGTTTATCTATCACCTCAGTACTTGGCAGGCTAATGGAGGAAGAATGTAATGTTTGAAGCAAACATGAGTTAAATAACTATAACCACAAAATTACCCCAAACTTCTTACACCAGTTCTCTCTGTGAAAGGTTTTATTTTTGTAAATTCTAGTGAGATACATTTTTCCTGTTTCTGTGTATGTGTATATAAGTGTGTATGTATGTGGGAGGTGGTAGAACTCCAGAGATCAACTTTGGATGTTTCTCCTCACTTTGTTTTGGTGACAGTGATACATAGAGCTCCCTGATTAGGCTAAACTGAACTGGATTGATAAACATATTCTACTTGATAAACACTTTACAAAATGACCTATGTCCTTATCAGTTACATCAGTTTCTAGACACATGTTCTTTGAACTGGAGCTGATCAATGGATGAGTTCATTATTGTTTTCTCATAAAGAAACAAACTTTATCATGTGGTCTCTAGCTTCATGATTTCATCATGTCTGAATTTTCTCCTAAAGTATCACACAGTGGATGTTAATATTTTAATATATGAAGTTTCAGAAGATGGATAGCTGAGTATTGCTGAACTATCATCAAAGTAACAAACTGATGTCACTGCATATTTTACAATATAGAAAAAATGAATGTTCATTATTTATATAAAATATATTAATCACATTATTAATTAGGGGATATACCATCCACAGCCAAGCATAAGAAAGCAGACAAAAATATATAACTGCAAATCATGAGCATTACGAGGAATATTGAAGTGGCAAACTTTTAAAGGCCTCTCTGAAGAATGTGTACTTGAGCTGGATAGATGGCTCAGGGGTTAAAACTTTTGCCTCATGAACAAAATGACCTCCTAAATTCAGATCCTCAGATTCTATGGAAAAATGTATGGTAGAAATGACATCAACTGGCAATTCTGGCTCTGTGAGATGGAGCTTGGGAAACCCCAAGGTGAAACAATATGGAGGTAGAGTATTCAAGGATAATTCCCAATGTCACCCTTATGATTCTACAAGCATATACTCTCAAGTCCCCTTGTGCATTTATGCACTCCTGTGCATGTACACACACACATTTACACACACATGAATGTGTGCAAATGCACAGTCTAACTAAATTAAAAGATTTTATACTAACTGTAAATATACAGAAAGTATTTATGTATTATTATTTGTTATCTAAAATTTCATACATATGTATAATGTATATTGTTTACTTTCACCTCTCATATTGTAACCTGTTGCATCACTATATGTTTGCATCCTCTACCTCTTCTCCTTCTTGTCTCTTTCTCACACTCATGGCTCTTTGTTTTGATTTGTGATCCACTGAGTTTCACCAGTGCCAAGTGTTTTTTGCAAAATCTATTGAAGACTGTTAGACTCAGCAGTAGGTACACAACTGAAGGGATTCATTTCCATTTTCCCAGAATCTATCAATAGTAAATACATATCCTATGTTAAAAAAAATATTAGTCAGAAATGGCAAAGACAGCCTTACACTTCCAGTCTTGAAAGGCAGAGCCCTGGGAAACCTCAGACAATAAAAGATGTAGAACAATTCAGTATGATTCCCAAAGTTACCCTTGTGTTTCTACAGGTACACACACTTATGTGTCGTCTAGTACCACCATACAATGTACATTAAACCACACACACACACACACACACACACACACACACACACACACACAGTAAGAAATAGAAGAATATGTATTTTTAACATTTCCAATGAAATTTTTTATGTGGCATTTAAACAATAACTGTATTTCAAGTAAATACTATCAATTCAATAAGCTCATATCATTTAAAGCCTGTGTATTCAGAATCATTTGAGTTATACTAGTTTCTTTAATTATCTGTTACAATGCATGAATCAGTAGAGAGGAAAACCACAGTTTCATTTCCTTCTTTTCTGTGGTTACCTTCTCTCTCTCTCTCTCTCTCTCTCTCTCTCTCTCTCTCTGCCTCTCATAGCCTCTCCCATCATCAAAAACAGAATGTATCATCTCCTTTATTTTAAAAATTATGATTATATTGATATGGTATATTTGAAGTGCTCTGATCACTTTTAAATTTTGGTTTAATTGTGCAAAAATCTAGGAATATGAAAATATCACCAGAAAAAATACTGATGAAGTTGAGCTACACCCCATGTGTTTAAGATTCTGTGAAAATGCTTCTTTGTAATATTTCTATTTGTACAAATGCTTTGCTAAAAAAGTACAAAGTTTCCCAGTAATAGATGTGACTTAGTGATTTATTGGTGACTATTTAAAATAATGACTATAGTAAAGGCATTGAGAATTTGTTTAGTAACTCTGTGGACATAAGGATTTTTCACAGTATGTCAGTACACTCTGTGTTCAAATCCCAAAGACATTTCTTCATGTTGCTTTCCCTTAAAGAGTGTCATATTTGGCTAACTTAATATCCCCCACCTTGAGGTAGGTAGCAGCACAGCTATTACTCACATTGTCCTCTCTTCACAATCTGTCTGTATTGAAACAATATAGATCTTCTTGCTACCACAGTCCCCTAATACCATTTATTTAGCACTGGTTACATCATTGCTCATAGCGCTACACTATCTATCATGTGGCCCATGGAACTGCCTTCCAAAAGCACTCTTCCAATAACTGTTGTAATGTAATGTTTTGTAAAGAACCATGGACACAAGTCTCATCCAAAGGTAATTCAGTATCTGGTAAAGTTAATTTACTATATGAAGTTTTATAGCATTAAAATATTATATAAATATAACATTATTTCTTCAAGTATTAAGAGTGCTATTATTACATTCTTTAAGTGTGGTCATTTATCAAACATTGCAGCATAAGTCAGGAGTACAGGGAAGTAGTCTATCCTATAGTTCATGTTGCTTTGATAATAATCTATGATCTGAGTGATATACACCGAAACATTTTCATTTAAAAGCTGGAAGTCAGAGATCAGGGAGCCAACGGGGCTCCACTATTGGTTAGTTCATTCTTTTTGATCTTGAGAACTGTTTACTTGCATGGCTTTACATAGTTAAAGTAGCTAATGCTCACTGTCTGGCCTATTTTTATACAGCACTAATCACATTCATCAGGGTTCCACCCCCTTGACCTAATTCATATTAAAATTCCATCATGTTTGGAATTAGTTTTCAAAACATGATTTTTTTTCTTGGATTACAAACATTTAGCCAATAACGCAGTCTATTAGAAGTATGAGACAAATAATCATATTCATAAAAAAAATCCTTCTTTGATCTGATATATCTTAACACTGATCTAAAGGACACAGTCATTCCATCATTGGGAGACAAGAGATAAGACTGATCAAAATGGTCCATTAACGTCGTGGTAAAATAGTCTAGAATGTTTTGTAAGAAATGCAAGTAAAAACCCTGCAAGATGACCGCTGTATGATCAAACATGATGAAGAATATATATTGGTATTCTGGAAGAAACCAAGATAGAAGGGATGAAATTAATTACAGGACCCCAGTAATAAGCTGGGATGGCTCAGGGGTTAAGCTTCTGTCTCATAAGCAGAAGGACCAGAGTTAAGGTCTCAGTTCCCAAGGAAAAATACTGTGCAGAAATTACAATAACTAGTACTTCCCACTCTGGAAGACAGATCCTGGGAAACCCAAAGTAAAGCAAAAGGAAAATAGAAAAGAAGGTACAGAAATCTAAAATGGTTCTAAAAATCTCCCTCCAAGACAAACACAATGCCTTCTCTTTCTCTTTCTCTTTACCACTAGTTCCTTCCTCATGAAAGCTTCTGCTCTTGCCATAGACAAGCGGCTGTGAAAATAGGGCTGTGGATTTCCACAGCCCTATTTCCACAGTCTCTTGTCTATGGCAAACCATTGAAAACTCCTCTGCTCCTCTGTATTCACACACAACCTTTCTTTCTCTCTCAAATACTATTTCTAGAAAGTCTGCTTCTGGTTTCTGACTTCCAACTGTTTGTAAGTCTAAAGAAAGGTGAAGAAAAGGAAGTAAGCATAATGTGTGACAGAGAGAGAGACAGAGAGAGAGAGACAGAGAAAAAAAGGTCAGCATCAATACAGAAAACCACTCTCTCATGTTCTTATTAGAAAGATTCCTAATTACTCAGACATAATTCATATAGTAGATTGACTTTTTAGAACCTCTACATTGGAAGCAAGTCACAAACACATAGTTGTAATTTGGGTGTACATCACCTTGCTTTGGTGTAAGAGTTATCATAGAAACCTCATAAATTAGAAAGAGAAGCCAGTTCCTTAGTATATATCATTCTGGTTATCGGTGATGTAACACAACTAGCTGAGCTTGTCAAACACAAGATTTTCTTCTTTTTGTTGCTGTTGATGTATGTTGCATTTTTTCATAAGGCTAGGTTGAATCCAAGGCCTGGAGCATGCTAACCAGGTGCTGGAACAATAAGCAGTGTCCCCCGCATGTAATAGTAGAAGCTTTGAAGAAGGGATTCCCATGAGAACGTACCACCTTAAAAATGAGAATTTGCTTCCCAGGATCCTAAGAACAGGACTACCTGGATTTTCTGCTTCACCACTAGTTCCTTCCTCATGAAAACGTCTGTTCTTGTATGTTTCCACAGCCCTATTTTCACAGCCGCTTGTCTCTGGCAAACCATTGAAAACTTCTCTGCTCCTTTGTATTCACACACAACCTTTCTTTCTCTCTCAAATACTATTTCTAGACAGTCTGCTTCTGGTTTCTGACTTCCAGCTGTTCATAAGTCTAAAGAAAGGTGAAGAAAAGGAAGCAAGCATAATTCATATCTGCCTGCACCCATTTTTTCAGTCACTCAGAAAGACAAATGGCCAAGACAACAAGAAAAAAGGCAATTCAATTGGCTCTTATTCAGACTAATTATAGGGAAAGGCAAAAAAAAAAGAAGAATTTTTGAAAGGATGTATTCTCTCTTTTGTTTATGTACATGTATGTATGTTAGAAAGAGATAAGGCTTGAATAAAAAATAACATACAGGAAAAGAACTATAGAATGGGGGTAGTTAAGCCATGGGGAGCTGGCATGTTACAATTTGTGTGTTCAGGCACTTGTTCTTTTACAAATAGTGAAAATCTATTCCTTTAAAATACATTTTTAATATCTCAGGTAGTAGAGGAAAACACATAAATTTTTTTGAATCTAGAAATCTATGGTAGGTAAGAAAAAAATCAAACATGAGTATCATGCTGTGAATACATGGAGAAATAAAATAACACTGATATAAAAAAAAACAAAGATAAACACTATGAGAACAACAGCCAATATTCAAGGGAAGGCTGCAAAAGAAAAGCTCACTTTGACTTCAAGAAGTAAGAATCTCATTTCAAAATTGGATTTCATGATAACAAACCAGAGAAACAGACAAGAAATCAACTTGATTTGATCCAGTTCCCTCCAATGAGATAGCTGACTAATGGCCACAGCAATCTGAATTAATTAACATCAATTTGTTTTTAATAAAACGCTTCTGAAACTCATTCTGATAATGAATGATGTCCAGAGGAAAATCAAACAGCACTCTCTGATATATGTGAAGCCACAGCTGTACATTTTTGACCCCTATTTTACACAGTTGCGCCTCATTGATTTCTTCTGTTAAACTCTTACACTGAACACTGAGCAATGGCGAGAGAGCTCATATATCTTCTGCAGAGACACCGTCTGTGAACTGCAGGGCCAGAGCAGCTCCACACCCAAAGTACCTGCTGGTGACCCTGAAGACATACACCATGGATGCTGTCCTTAAGAACAAGTAACCTCAAAACAAGGTGATACAATCAGTCATTAATGAGGCCAACAAGGACGTAAACCTTGAGACAAACATAGAACTCAACTCATATGTTGACTTCAAATTCAGATTAAAGTACAGTTTTGCATTCAAATATTCTTAAAATAAAAAAGAGTAAACAAAATAAGTAGAGAAGCCTACTACTATTAAAGGATTTGTTTGTCAATATTCCACTAAAGCTTTTCCAAGAGTTCAGCAACAGTTTTGTACTCATTTATGTTAACAATTTTTTCTATTACTTTTTACATTTATTTACTGAGGTGTGTGTGTGTGTCTGTGTATGTGTATCAAAGTGTCCTAAAGGATGTCAAAGGAAACTGGTGAGAATTGAATTGGTTCTCATTTTCCAAATCATTATCATGGGTCCTAATTTCAAGTTCCCAGGATTGAAAGCAAGTGTCTTTATTAGTTAACTTGTCTTGGTCACCATGATACTTGTTCTTATAATGATGATAGACATGTGAAATGAATGATTTCAATAAGTTCCATTTTGCCTGTTCTATTGCTTTCTTACTTCTTAAGAAACCATGTTAGATTCACACTCTACACATGCATATCCAGTAATCATAAGAGGATATGCATGGTCTGCTTCATTTGGTTCTCTGCATTAGGCAAGGAGTAGAAAGGCAGAAAATGTTAATTCAGTTAGCTACAGTCAGTAGTCAAATGCTTTGGCTTAGATATTCAAAGATTACAAATATTAATTGTCATACCTATTATTATCGCTTAATAACTTGTTTTTGGTTTTTCCACAGTGCCCATCAGAAACTACAATTTAGACTTGCAAAACATACCTTATGTTATCTCATTCTGCACCAGCATTCTGGTGCCTTCTGGCCGTGGTGATAATTATGCAATAAGGGATTTTGCTCCTGACCATTTCTTTTGTGTCTACTAGACTATGGCTCCAACCTGCATGAAGAATTGAAGATGCATTGTTCTGTAATGCTGCCACTATTTTTTACTCAGATATTATGTATAATAGCAATATAGTTTTCTTTTTTAAGATTAGATACATGTTAGACTAGTAGAAAACTGCTAAGTGTTATTACATGAAGTGAATTCCTGAAGGGTTGGAAGTCTGTGGTTTATTTGCTATGCTGTCTTTCTAAGGCACTTTGCCCTAGTTGATTCACCATGACTTTTTGGGCAATGAATGAGTGGATAATATTCACATTTTTAATTTTTTTAATATTTTTTATTAAAAATTTTTATACAATTGTTTCCACTTCCCTGTCCCCTTCCCCCCCCGAACCCCCTCTCCCCTCCTCTCCCCCCCATCCCCGTGCTCCCCCCATTCCAGAGGTCCTTTTTGTGTAGCCTAACTTCACTGGGTCCCTCTCCGATACATATAAGACCAGTGGCATTCCAAAGACCTTTCTCTTGTTCCTAGCTAGGATCACTACTATGGCGTCAATCCTTGCCGTCGGGTCGGTGCCCTACAGACTAGACTTATGAGGGCAACATGCACTGACATTGCGCAGGGCAGCGCATTATGATGCTTTGGCCCAATATTGTGAGATCTTGCAACCCCTCCCACCTTGATCTACACTTACAGCCCCCTCTTCCCCAATGTCCCTCAGATGATATATTATTCCATTGTGTATGTGGGTTGTGTGTGGTGTGTGTGTTGTGGTGTTGTGAATTCGGGAACCCCCATGGACTGACTCCACCTCTTGTTTACTGCCCGCCATTCACACTCCGCCCTACTAGGAACAGAAACGCTGGCCCCACTTCCGCCCAGTGTCTAAACGAGGGGTCTAGGATCCGAACTCAGGACCTTTCACCTGCAAGGCAGAGGGTTAACCCCTGAGCCACCTCTCCAGCCCCCAATATTCACATTTTTCTAACTTATCACTGATGTTGAGTTCAATGAAAACTGTTTGGAATGTTCTTATTCCTGTTTTTTGTCAGTTTTGCTTCACTGAAATATCTTTTCCTAATTCTAATCATATATCAAAATCACACTGGCATTTCTTTAGGAAAGATGCAGACACTATTAATTTCACCAATGGATTCTCAAATAACAATTAACTAAAAAAGAATTTTAAAGATAATTGTTCTTCATAAACCACAAGAAAATATATAAAACATAGACTTTGGAAGGTTTATGTTCTTGTTCTTGTTCAGCAACTTTCTATGGGAAACTGAGGAAACCTATGCTCCAATGTGTTTCAACTGTCAAATAAAGTTTTAAGTGTACTCATGTTCACAGTTTTGCATGAAGTGTAAGACAGTACTTTAGAGAACATTAAAAAATATCTTATGTAATCACTATTTTAAGTATTCAACTGTCAAGAAAACATGAAATATGCTAATTAGTAAAGATAAGTTAAAAAGCATAAACACACTATTAAAAACAAATTAGTCTCCAATGAAACTGATTTGGGGATTTACTATTAGAACAAGATTATTTTAATCATAATTTGTAGCATATGTATATACATTTGAACACACATAAATTCAGTTTACTAAAATGCATATGTTTGTAAATCACCTCACAAAATTAAATCATATGAAACAAAACATTTAAACATCTTCTGTACCATATTAACTGGCTATTCATCTTTAGTGATGTCATGTTCATAACCTTATGACTTCAGGAAGCAAAGACTTTATCTTTGATAAGGGAATGGATTTTTTTAAATTCGTTCACAGTTTCATACATGTATATAATGGATTTTGATGATTTTCATCTTTGTTCCTCTCACACCCTTCTCTTTTCCACTGAAATCTTTATGTTTCCCAATGTAATCCCTTGTTCTATGTGTCTGTGTGTGTATGTGTTTGTGTGTGTGTGTGCATGTGTGTATGTTTATGTCTATCTGTATCTGTCCTGTGACTCCAATACAATTACTACATAAGAATGAAGGGATTATATTTAGTACCAACTAAAAGACTTAATGGCTTCTAAGGGAATAAGTCATAAGACGTCTAAGGGAATTTCTGCATATCTTTGTTTCCTTCCAGCTACTACATGACTGGAGATTTTTCATTGGAACTATGTTGAAAGCTGGCAGGTAAAGAAAACTTGATGCAGTCCATCCAGATGAGCTTCCAGAGAGGTTAGGTGGGGAGTAGGAAATTCATCAAAATAGCAAACGTGACTTATCTAGTATTGTGAAGATTCAAGAGTCAGATTTAAGCTAATTGTGAAAAATCTTAAGCCTGGAAAATAAAAAAAAGAAGAGAGATAAGATTATATAAAAAGTAAGGACATGGAATGATTTTTTTCACAAACTCAAACACTTCTCAGAACATGCTTTTGAAAAATGTAATTACATAATAATTCCATTGCAAAATTACTAAATGATAATCCATAACATAACAATCCCAAATTTTTGTTCACTTATTCACATGTGGAATAGAGAATTAAAATAATGTAATTGATTCAATTGCAATATGCAAAATTAAATCACAAACTATTTCTAAATGATGCAGGACACAATAATATTCTAAACACTACAATGTATGAAAGTATTTTGTGTATAAGACATTGTCTATAAGACAAAAAACAGTGTTTTAGAAAGGAATGTTTCAACCTAATCTGTCTTAATACGGGACCTGAACATAAGAAATGCCATTTTGTATATCTGTCTCCATTTTGTATTTGTTCACTTGTCCTCCCTCTGAAACACCAGACATGCCAGATGCTATGACTCTAACCATGAGCAGTCAACTCCAAATTAGGAAATACTTAAGATTCTGGGAGTACCCCTAAACTGGAAGAGCAACCTTTACAGTAACATTTGGTCCTTGCATAATCAACTACCTCACCAACTTTGTCAAGGACAGAATTAATATGATAGTTTATAAGAATTGTGGTCAGAGTAGGTGGAACTATCCAATCAGAAGTCAGTCACTAACAGCTCAAGGAATTCCAAGGGTACTAGAAACTGCTTATGGGGTACTCGAAAACTGCTGGTGATCAGAACTGACCAATCCCCACATGCCAACACGGCTTTTGCCTCAATTTACCCAATCATGTATCTGCTAGGTTAGAAACTCCCTCCTATAGAAATAGTCCATAAACATCCCTGTAAAACAAAGACCCGGGCTCTCATTCCTGATCTGCTCTGTCACTGAGGGGGAGAGCCTGGGCTCGAGCTTTGAATAAAGACCCTCGTGTGTTTACAGTAGTGGTCTCTTGGGATCTGGAAATCTGGGCACAACATTCATATTGTTACAATTTAATTCACATGAACATTATCTAAGTTTATTGCAGTTCATGTAATATAAATGCCTACAACCTAGCTATAGACCCCAACTAGAAATCATAATTTGTAGCATATGTAGAAAGTTCCAGATATTCCTGCTTCTTGTTCACTAAGAGGTGGAGTGTAAGCACCTAAAAACAATAAGTAACACAGCAATGTGTTATGTCCTCTGCAATTCAGAGAAAAAAGCACAACTATGAGGTAAATGGAAACTATGTGAAATATTCCTTCCAGAACCTAATCAATTGGAGGGTAGAAATGGCTAGATTGAAATCAAAGAAAAGCATTTAATCTATGCTTATCTTTACCAATTTTGGTCTAAGAACAGGTAGGTGCATATCTTCTTGCCACTGACTTAATCAAAAAGAAATCATCTTTTCCTTTCCAACATATTATTTTTAATCCTAATTTCTTTTGGAAAGAAAAATGAAACATTTTGCTAACATTGTCCTGTTCTCAGTAAAGGATGTTAGATTTTACTTAGATAAAATACAATGTCTAATAAATAATAGAATAGGATGGATCAGAAAAATTAAACATGGTGACTTACTACTTGCAAATTGAATCACTTTTTTGTTGCCAGTATACATTTTAACCTTGAACACATCCATTGAATAAAACAGATGAAAGTTAAATATTAGAGAAAAACAATGCTACTCAAAAGCCATCCTATAAATCATACAGTGATGCTCTGGGTTTTAAAAAGAGGCTTCAGGGATATGCACTTAAAATGAATTTTAGGAAGTTGTGTTTTGAATATTACTTCATATCAGCGTTTTCCACTTTCCATTTCCAGTTTGACATTGAAGTCTTTATGTCTCAAGGACATTTCAGTAAAGCTAATGGAGCTCAGGTTCATGCAAGGAAAACTCTGCTTGGTATTACATTTCACAGTGCAGTCTCTCTACGCGAGTGCTGTCACTCATTAGTGCCCCAATGTGCTGCATGAAGCAATGCTTTGCAAACAAGGCAGCAAGGGTCAAATGCTATGTTACCATTGAGGAAAGCAAAGAGACAGCAGAAAACCAGAGGCAGACTGCAGGGAATAAGTCATATGTCATAAAGCAGGGTTTGTGTGGTGTTTAAATGGAGTTGCTTAACATTCAAATCCCCTGAGTTTTCACTTGCTGTATTTGCTAGCAAGAATATGACTCATTTTACACGTCCTGCCTTCTCTAAAGATGCCCCTTGTTTCCCAAGCACCTGATAGTGCAGACCCAGGATGGTGCATCCAACAAATCATCCAGCCTGCCTGTGTTCTGCTATGTATCAAAGTCTCTTAATATGCCAACAAAGTTCTCCAAGGTCAGGAAAGCAGTTTATCAACGTTTTATATATCTTATAGCAGCAATAAATTTATTCTAGTGTAGGACCCATGAATATTTCAGATGCTCTGAGAGAAAAACTCATTGGCTTTAGATAGCCTGGGTAGTTCAGAGTTAGGTCTCCAGACACAGTTCATTGTTTTCTATGTGATGCTTTTATTGTTATTCTGGTACTAAATGAATTTTCTTGTGTATTTTCTCCTTGAGATACTTTCATTTAGAAGAATGATCATTGGTTCATGTATGCTGAATTTTTGTTACAGAAATATAGTAATAATGAAAATTTTGTCAAGTAACCCTGGAAATAATAGTTTTGCAATTTTAATTTTTGTCTATTTACTCTTTTCTAGTAATGGCAGAAATCACAATGTAACTTAAGATGCAGAAAATTTCTAATACAGTTAAATAGCCTGTAGTTTACCTTGCTGATTAAACAATATTGATTTTTATCCATTTTTCAGATTAGGTCATAATTTTCTTATATACCGAGAGAGGTTATTTTATATCATCTTATTGTACAAAAATTACTCTAAGAGATATGTGTAAGAATACACATTGCAAAATTGAGACTGAGGAAGGATATAAAGCTGAAAGCTAATCTATTGAGCCAAATTAAAAGAACATATACTCTCTCCATATATGACACAGAAGATCAATCTATTTGACAATTGCTAGACAATGCATTGGAAGCTTTCTTTTACCTTTAGTTTATTTATATTCAACTATATGTATGCAACTCCATGCTGTACATTTTTTTCCAAATAGTTCTCCTGTAGTTAGGATCTATATCCTCTTCAGATATATTAGTCTTTAGAAAAAACTCAATGAAGTTGGGTTAGAGTACAACTTTATTAAAAGTTTTTTTTTATCCTGCTCACCTTTATAAACAATTTGCCCTCCTTTACGTATATGTTGAACATAGTTATGAATTACTATTACTCAGAATATTAATGTCAACTTACCTAAGTACCTGGAACATATTTATTTATTTTTACACTTCAGAGTGTGCAATTTTTTATGCAATAAATTTTTTCTTTGATTATTTCATGTATGTATAAAATGTATTCTGACTGCTCTCACCCCTACTCTTTTAAAAATCATATTTAGGATCAAGGGTCATTTCCTTGCAGGAACTTGACCAGCTATGACTCTCTAAGTTCATCATTGGTCACTGGAAAGAGAGACTTCTCTGACTAAGGGTGAGAGTATCACTTATTTATGGACATAAACATAAATAATTCGAATGCACTTTGACCCAATGTCAGTTTAAACTAATTAATTTATGTTCCTGTAATTGGTTCTAGTGACATCATGTTTGAGAGTACTATTAGTCTAACTATAGTACAGTCGACTCTGGTTTCTCATCAGATGTGCTGTTAATATTACTCTGTTCAAACATAGACAATTGTGTTTGACACTGTGTTACTGTTTCTGTCTGAAATCTGTGAGAAGTTTTCTCTTTCTGTTCATGGCCTTCTATTTTTTTAAACTCTTTGATTGAATTACATAAGACATAGACAATTAATATGTAGTTGCTCACCTATACCCCTTATCTCAATCTATCAAAAAGGCTAATTTCCTAATTTGATGCTAACCAACAAAAGAAATATTGGGAAAACATTACTTACAATTTATCTATAAATGAGTTTATAGCAGATGTATCAATCCTCAAACATAAATATATTCAATAAATTAGTATAAATTAAAATATACTTTATAATCATTGCTCAGCTCTTCAAATAAAACATTATCATTATATGAGAATCTTTTTGATTTTATTCCAATTGATACATCAATTATAGTTAATTTGTTGCCTAATCTTGAACTTTCATAATTGATTTTCAAGGTATTTATCTTTATCCATTTACCTGTTTTGGTTACTCAGTGATCTTCCTGTTCACAGAATTATTATTTTTGGCTCTTATAAAACATGTCTTTCTACAGTGCTAATAGTTTTCAAAACTATGCCAATTTAATTAACTCTGTGTTCATAATCTGCTGTTCTGAACCCGTTTTGTGATATTAGAGTTAACTTTATTCAAATTTTTATTTATAATTCCATCCACACAATGAAAGTTAAATAACTTTGATACGTATTTTAGCATATATCTTTAAAATTAAAAAAATATAGTAAAGCCTTATAGTATGTGTTTGTTGGAGTGATGCTCAGTACATATTGTTAAAATGCAAAAAGTCACAAAGACATATTTCACACTAAAAATTTCTCATTTGCAGCTATTCCTTGTAAAATTTGTCAGTAGAGGGCGTAAGAGGGACATTGCAGAAGGAAAGGCCTTGATTCCATGTGGTTATCTTTTGGAAAAATCAATGTGTTGGTAGTAGACATTGTGGGACTTGTTTGTAGTCTTGTACTTGGGAGATTTACACAAAAAGAATATATGAGTTTGAAACCAGTCAGGACTATATTGAAAGAGTCTATGGAAAGAAAAAAATGAAAGAAAGCGTGAGAGAGACAAAAGATAGAAGGAAGGAAGGAAGGAAGGAAGGAAGGAAGGAAGGAAGGAAGGAAGGAAGGAAGGAAGGAAGGAAGGAAGGAAGGAAGGAAGGAAGGACAGAAGAAAAAAAGGAAAGGAGAAGGAAGGAAGAGAAAAAGAGGGAGGAAAGGAAGGGAGTGATAAGAAGAAGGAAGAGTTATGGAGGAGACAGGAGGGGAGGTTTAGGAAGGAGAACAGGATTGATGAGAAGGAGTCTAGAAAATGTTTCTTCTGATCTTGTGAAGCTGAAACAATGAAGGCAAATGTCATGTACTAGCCAGAGTCTGAGTTAAATGTCAGACTCTTAGCAAAACCTCAGCCCTGACCTGAACCGGCTGGGGTCTTCATAATTTGCTTTCTGTGCCTGGAAAACCACACATATTTGGCCAATTAATACAAGTTCATCTGAACAATATCCAAATTGTTATGTGGATCCAACAATAATTTTTTGTTATATACTTCTAATCAGTAGGACATTACACATTCTAGATTGTACCCTGGCTGACTGCTGAGTCTTCTGGCACTCTGCATGCACTGACTCATTCAGCTGGTCACTTGCAACACAACTTCCTTTACATGAACCTACAAACTGTTTGTAGTATTTGATTTTTTGTGCTGTATTTAATTCTGGAAGAATCCTGACCCCACGTCCACTAAATGTCTCAATATTTCAGTGAAATACAGCTTCTCTTCCACTGAGATCTATGATCCTTTGTGATATCTTTAACAGTGCTGTAACGGGGACATTGTGCTTCATCCCTGCACTTGGGAGTAACACTTTCAGCCTTCTCCAATTCAAGTTCTAGCTGCAGAGTTTAACACAAATGGAGGAAATTCCCTACTATTTCTAATTCATTGACTCATCCTTGAAAAAGACCTGAATATTACGCAATGTGTATACTAATTGAAATACCATACCTCACTCCATAAATATGTACAATTATTGTCATTTAAATATAATTAATTCATCAGTTTAAAAAAGAATAATTTTCTAAGTATATTTGAAAATATAAATTGTTTTCTTGTCAAATCAAATTAAATAAAGGGAATATTTGATTTTACTAATATTAGTTTATCTAGAAATGTTTAAATCCAGGAAGTCTAACTCGTTTTCCACTGCTTTAAGCCATCAAGTCGCATGTTTCATGACTGAGGATGAAAGATAAATAAGAGAACAGACTGGATTACAGACAACTTCCTTATTGTGTATGTGTGTGTGTGTGTGTGTGTGTGTGTGTACATACAAACGAGGATACAGGAATAGCAACTGGAATCACCTGTTAGATAGGTGTTTTGACTTTTTCCCAGAAATTATCAAGTTTCAAATTCTGAATTGCAAATTATTATCTGACTGAATCTTTATTATCAAAAACCATATATTAGTGATGAAACTTCTGTTTTATTAACTTGACTGACATATGAAAACCAAAAACAATGAACAACAAAGCTAAGAGGTCTGAGATACAATAACAAAATGAAAATTGGCATCCAAAAGAAAGATGCAAAATGAAAATATTTTAGTGCCAATAATGGTCAGCTATCCCTATTAGCATAAGACAATGCTTGCCTTCCTGATGGGATTACCTCCTGAAAACTGGCAAGAGAAATGTTTTCCAAAATAAGAATACAAAAACAAAACCCCGGTCTCTATTTTCAGAGAAGGTATGGAAGTCCTAGACTTTATAGCTTCAATTTGCCCACTGACCTTACAATACAGGGGAAAAGAGTTAAGATTTTAACCAAGTGAAAGGGCTCATTAAGCCCTTATGCATTCCCATGGCAATGCTAAAGCTTTATATCATTGCCAACAGCCATTCCCTTATCAGCAAGGAGGCCATGGAAAATGATGCCAGTGGAAAGAGATGTATGGACAGATCCATGACTTTACCTTCTGCCAGGATACTCAGTCCAGTAAGTTAATGTGGTCCTAGCACAACCACCAAATCTCCAGCAGGATATGTATGTCTTTGCTCCTTCTTGAAGGCAAAAAAGAAGAAGAAAGTGTCTATAATGAAAGTGCACCATAACCTGTAGTTTGTGAATGCTTTCACATTTTTTCAAATCATGTAAAAGATAACACGAAAAATATTAAAAAAGGAAGTCAGATGGCAGATCACCTAGGAAAACATTAGGTATTTTTTCTATTATTGCTACATTTAATAAACTCTTATTATTCTGGAAGGAATAAGTATTCATTTTTAATAATAATATAAAAAAACATGATTTGAGAAATATGACATTCTAAAAGATTAGCTATTCTGAGTTGATAATGTAGGTAGTTTATACTTCTATGGGAAATGATTTTTGCTATATTCATGGTTCCCAAAACACTGTGAATTGATAGTGGTTAGTGAAATTAAATTTATTTAAATGAGAGTTTACATTTTGTTTTTTTCAAAATAGAGTTGTCAAATTCCTATTTATTTATTTATTTATTTATTTATTTATTTATTTATTTATCTTTCCACTCATACAAACTTAATAGGTACCCTGGTCCCTTCCCTCCCTCCACCCCTCTCAGAGCCTCTTTCTCCCTCCCCCTTTTTCCCCTCCATTTCACTCCCCTCCCTCCCATTCTCCAGTACAAGCTTCTTCCTCCCCCCCAATCCCTGGAGCATCCTTTAGTGTGAATGTCAAACTTCCCTCTAAGTCCTTCACTATAATGAGGTGTAAGAACTCAGTAGCATTGCCTTTCATGTGCACCCCTTTAGTATGAGAACACTATTGTGATTGTTAATCCCTTGCCACTAAAGATTCTAGTGCATGTGATCCATGCTAGACTTTGGGGGGATCTAGGTGGATCCCAGTATCAAACCCACTTAATAACATATTCAAAAATAAATCTGTGTAATATCTACAGTAATTGCAAAGATTATAAACAAGAGGGAAGGTGAAGGAGGGCCCCAAGAAATAAGAAGAGAGGGGATCATGCTACAGCAGAGAAAATAGGTCACCATCAAGTACTGCAAGTAAGTAGTAAGACATCTGGTTAACCTCACTCACTTTCCTTCTTGGTCACTGAAGGAGGACAACTGAAGGGAGGGCATAGAGTCTGGCAGACAGATGGTAACCATCCTGCAAATGGGAGACTGATCCCCCCCTTCACCGAGATCTCCTACTTTTATTCCATCTTTTTACTCTCATAGTAAGACTCCATTTTAATAGCCTTTCATCTCTGGCTAGGAGGTGACATCCAATACCAATCAGGATGGAACCAAAGGTGGTACAGGAACAGCAAAAATGAAAATAACAGCAAACCATAATTCAGTACATCAGAGACCCTATATTAATCACCTGGAACCAGACCAGCCTAATCTCTCCCCATCCTAAATCTCAGGGAAATTTGCAGAAGAGGGAGCTGTAAGATTGTAAGAACCTAAAGATGGGGAGGAGCAACGATATGCAAGATACTCCACACAAGTTAGGGCTGAAATAACCATAATCGGACTTTGCATGATCTGTGCAATGACTGACATATCAAATTTCTTAAGATATTATGGAAAATAATTCAAATTCAAGTACAAAATAAGACAATGAATTTTATAGTTTATTATGAAATGTTATATGCTTCATGCCTTGAAATGTTGATTGTGAACATTATGTCCAAATTTACCATGAAAAGTATGGAAACCAGAATACTAATAAAAATCTTTGCTTTCCATCTGTTAAAGGCACCAAGATCCTTGGAGGCAAGGGATTGGCAGCCACAGCAGTGTTCCTATACCTAAGGGGAACACGGGAAAGGGTTCAGGGAAAGGCCACTGGGTCCTTGTACGTCATCGGAGACGAGGGCCCAGAGGAAAAATCAGGCATGCACAAGAAAGGACTCTCTGGGAATTGGGGCAGGAGGCACTGGGAGATGGGGGAGGGGCTGGGGAGGGGAAGCAGGGGGTACGGGGAGGGGAGGAGGAGGGAGGGAGGGAACTGGTGTACCTATTAAGTTTGTATGAGCTGAAATAATAATAAAAAATGTATTAATAAAAAAGAAAAAAAATCTTTGCTTTCATCTACTATATAGGAATTGAATGGAGCATGAATCATGGCTGTGTTCTGGTAAAATTTTATTTATAAAAATATGTGCTAAGCCACATGAAAAGTCATGTGATACGTCTTTCCTGCTTAGCGATCCTTGTACTTATACTCAGGTAATATTGCCATTGTAATATTCATTGCAATATATTTCCAAGTTGAGTATCATTAAAAGAATACTTACCTCAGTTCAGACTTTGTATTTCTGCAATGGCTGAGCAACTATCCAATTATCTCTTATGCTCATTCTTGGATAAAAGTATCTGAAATCCCTTGAAAAGAAAACAGAATTTCTCTCTCATGTTTTCTTTTTCAGAAACCTTTTCTACTGATACCTGGGTCAATTCCCTTACAAATATCAACTCAATTCACTCAAATCAATGCTAGAGTAATAATTTTGCCTTTAACTATCCTATCTTAATTTATTCCCTTATTATCTTCAAATTTATAAAAGAACAGAACTGAGTATTTGATAGTAATTCCATTCTTGTGACAACTTCAGTTTACAGTGCCAATAGTTTAGGTGAGCAAATAATTGATACTTGTAAGCAGCAAATTTACCATTTCTTTTCATATTATGATTTCAAAGGAGTATTCTCAGCCACATGATGAAAACAAGTATATCATTCCCATAATAATAGGTTCAACCTACTTACTTGCAAATCATTTACATAAGCAGAAAATCTTTCAAAACTTTTCAAGACGTAAGCTTCATCCATTTGACAGTAAATATTTCTGTGAAATATGAAGAGACTCATTTTCCCTGATTTTGGGAGGAGACCATTCATATTTAATTGTTGATTTGTATTGCAACATCTCCAAGCAGTAGATGAGTCATGGAAGCAGTATCCCTCATGTTTAGACTGATGTTCTTCAGAGTGAAGAAAGATTGCTTGCTCTTTTTTCTTTAACAAGATCTCTAGCATATCTCTGAACAGCAGCCATACCTTCACTTCTCTGAGCAACCAAGCAATTGTAGAATTTTCATTGTCTTACTTATTTTCATTTCTAGGGAAAAAATGAACTGCTGCTTGCTGCATCAAAATTTCATTTGCTGCTGACTTTTAGGACCATGATATTGCTGGGAATATTTATTTTTCTGTTTAATAAATTATTGTGAACCAGCTCATTGCATTATTTTGTTTTTGTTGTTGTTTTTGCTGTTGTAATTGTTGATAGGTTTTGCCTGTCTCTGAATTCAAAATCTTTCATGCCTACCTTTCATTTTAATATCAAGAAGCTTCTTTTATTTTTATTCAATTGTGCGCATGTGCGTGTATATGTGCGTGTGTGTGTGTGTGTGTGTGTGTGTGTGTGTGTGTGTGTGTGTGTGTGTGTGTAGAACCACAGACGAATTCGGGAACCACCATGGATGCCTCCACCTCCTCCTTGATTACTCTGCCCCGGGATTCACAGGCTCCGCCCTACCAGGACCAGAAACGCAGGCTGCCCCCGCTTCTGCCCGGCGTCTATAAGTGGAGTCTAGGATCCGAACTCAGGATCTTCCACCTGTAAGGCAGAGGCTTAACCCCTGAGCCACCTCTCCAGCCCTCAAGAAGCTTCTTGAGAAATTTGAGATTTAAATACAAGTTGTGCAAATGAATGGCACATTTTTGTGATCTTATATATGCCAGTGTCAGTGACTGGTATAACTGTCTTTTACATAAAATTATTTTTTAAGTGAGCTTCAGGGAAAATTACAGAAAAGGTACATAAGAGCCTGAGGGTAAGAGGAGTGTTGCCAAGGCTATTACAAATATGAACTTATGCTTGCTACTTCTAGATCCATGCGACCTTCACAAGTGTTGGCCAATCAACAGTTCATCATGGGAAAGGCAAGATACTAAGTGGTCCCATACCTCCCTAAGAGAATATTGAGGGTTGATGTAGTTTTGGTGAGCAGTAACAAAGTGTTTTCCTCAATGGCATTACCACAGATATATCAACCATACCCTAGTAAGTATCAAGTGCAGGATAATGCAGGTGAACCAGATGAAACTCAGGGTCCACACATACGGAAGGATGGAAAGTGGAAGAGAAACTATTGTAATTTGCCTGCATGCTATTAGGAGAAATAAGGGAATTTTATTCTTTCTTATGATTTTTGTTATGATTCTTAGTGGAACTTGGTAGGAGAGTTGAAACCAACACCAGGAGTCAAGGGAACCAGCCACGTCATATCCACAGGCATTACTCAGAGAGGGACAAACCTTATTTACCAGACTGCCAAACATCTAAAGTATATAGAAGTGTTTCAAACTTATTGAACCAGGTCCCTTCATCTTATCCATCTACACAGAGTATGGTTCCTCACACCATGGGCTTCTTCCACATCAGTTAGGTGCTTATCTTTAGGCTTTCTTAGTTCTTGCCTTGTGTCCTAGATCTTTGCAGAAGTGCCCACAGCTCAGCCTTCAGTTACAAAGTGGTCATCTATATCTAGTTCACAGAAATAATGATTGGGAGAAGATTTGCAGTGTGAAGAAGGAGTGTAACATCGGGTAGCAAGGGCTGAAATGATATAAATTAATTGTATCCATTTATGGAATTCCAAAAGAACAATAAAAAGAGAATAAAAAGTAGATAGCTAAATAAATAAAATAAAAAGGAACATTAGTTTTCTCTGAATTTTGTAAATTACTTTAAAAAAAATCACCATCTCATTTTAAAGAAAATCCAATAAAACCCAGTTCTATAACAATGATGATGAACTTATTAGAAGTGGCATACCATTGCCCACTTACCTTTGCAGTTTATTACATTAATGTAGCAGAGGTTTATGCCCATTTCTGAATAAATACCACTTTCTCTCTCTGACAAAAGCTGCCTTAACCTCCTCCGCCTCAGGATTCACAGTCTCCGCCCTACCAGGACCAGAAACGCAGGCCGCCGCCTGGCGTCTATACGTGGGATCTGGGATCTGAACTCAGGACCTTCCGTCTGCAAGGCAGAGGCTTAACCCCTGAGCCACCTCTCCAGTCCATGGTGGTTCCCGAATTCATCCGTGGTTCTACACCCACACAGACACACGCGCGCGCACACATACATACACACACGCGCACACATGCATACACGCACAATTGAATAAATAATAATAATAATAATAAGCTGCCTTAAATGGATATTCTCTTCATTAACCTCTTGTTTTCCTTTGTATTGGTGGATATCAATCTTGACTATACATTAAAATTACCTGGTGAGTTTTGAAATACTAATGCCTAGGATTTGGACTCAGTGTTTCAGAGTTAATTGGTCTGGAGTGCAGCCTTCTTGTTCTGACTCAGACTCCAACACAGAAAGAAGGATTGGAGGTTGGGTGCATTCTGTCCAGATCTTTCTCTCCCTCTCTCTCCCCCCCTCTCTTCCCCCCCCCCCGTCTCTGTTTCTCTCTCTGTGTGTTTCTCTCTTTCAGATAAGAATATTTAAAGAATCTGTATTCTTCTTCAGCCTTATTAGTTTTACCCCCCCCCCTTTCTCTTGTACAGCTCTCATTCATTTCTTGTTATCTATACTGAGGATGGAGCACGTGGGAAATGAAAATGCTGACTGAGAAAGCAGGAGGTCTCTGGGAGGAAATAGCCACAGATGGAACTATCAAATCGGAGGAAAGCAGCATACTCAGTGTCTTACACGGTGACTCAAAGGCCTGAATGGTCTCTTATAGGCAAATAAAAACATTGGTGGGATGTCAATATCTTCGAGCCATAATCGTCTGGAATATACGTTGTTTGTTACCAGGATGTATGATAGGCATACTCCTCTTTGGAAGCTGTCAACAACTTAGTAAGAAGTGTTGAACTGAATTAATAGTAGGTTTATGTCAAGCTGTCTTGATGATCCAGACAGAAATAAATGTTCACTCTTCATTCACAAAATGCAGCACCTACATGGTAAGATATCTCAATATATCATATCCAACTAGAGCAAGGATACAGTTCTCATGGGTAAAGAAACAAATATTTAATTTGTCAGGCGAGAAATTAAGTGTTGTGGCACTTGTTGAGCTGTGGAGGGACATTCTCTGGTGTCATTTTAAGATGGGTCAAGTGATCTTGACTGATGCTTGGTCTCAGGGTAAGCATCAGACAAGTCCATTGATGTCATTTTGTTGTTCATTTCATGTTTCATATCAAAGTGACTGAGACTTCAATGATATGCAAAAATGTAAGGAATGATTTACAATAAGAATAAACTAAACAGTAAGGAGGCCAAGCAAGATTTTTACTTAAACAGGGAGCAAAATACCATCAAGAACCAGAACTGTAAAGTTGCTTAATGTTACATTGATTCTAATCTCAGGATTTGCATGAGAGACAATTGATGTATCAAAGTGATATATTAACCAGACTGTTCATTAATTTCATCACAGTATTGAAACAAAGTTTTCATTAAATACTGGCAATGTCAAATTTTATATATTCTGAGAAACTAAAATAGAAAGATGACCTTTTGAAATTGGGTTATTAAATATTTTTCATTTAGCCATGTTTCACACTCCAGCTAAATGTCTTAAATAAAACATGGTTTATGTGTATATTTATCTGTGGAACAGTAAATGAAATCTTCGCTTAATGCCCTAGCAACTCAGTACCATGAGAGTATTTTTAGAAGTTCATTGTAGGAGCCCAAGACATTTGAAAAGAGGGAAAAGGCCATTCAGTTTAATAGAGCTACTTTTCATCAAGGGTATTAAATGTATTTTTCACATGGAAAATTAAGTGAACTGTTATATTGAGCAATCTTGGTACTATCTCACTATTATATAATAAAAGGCCTAAATGCATTGCCTAGGTTAAAATAGTCAAACTCCACATTTTATGCTTAAAAGAATTTGGAAACTTGATTGTCATAGCTCATTTGCTGCAAAAGGTTTTCAGAGAATAGCACCAACTCCCACACTCTCAATATTTTTATGTCATTGGACCATTTAAGTAAGTCAGATTCCAGGCATTTGATAAAACATTAAGCTTAATATGTACCTAAAAATCCTTAGCTGTGGGAGGGTATGACTGAGTAAAGATCAGTGAAGCCTAAATTAACCTCCTGAAATCCCTTAAAACTCTACCTATTGGTTATGAACAGTTGCCTTAGTTTCTCTTTTGAGGAAGGATACAGAAAGTAGGAGAGTATGGTATAGTGTATATGAAATGTGAATATGTGTTTTTGAGTATGAGTGCATGCTTTCATATAGATATGTTATGTGTGTAATTGTTGTTGTTGTTGTTGTTGTGTGTGTGTGTGTGTGTGTGTGTGTGTGTGTGTGTGTGTGCATGTGGAGATCAGAAGTTGAAACTAGATATGCTTCCTTAATTACTCACATCTTTATTATTTGAGACAGATGATTTCAGGAACTCAAAACTCATTGATCCAGCTAAGTTGGTTGGTATGTGAAATTAAGCGATCTACCTCTCTTTCCCCTACCCCATTCCCATTACTAAGGTTCAAACATACACTACTGTGCCTGACTGTGCATGTGATTTATGCTTGTTCAAACTCAGGTATTAATGTTTGTGCAGCCAGTAAGTCCTTTAACAACTGAGCAATCTTCCAAACCCCTTTCAATAACAATTGACTGACATCTTTCCAACAACTAAGGATGCATTCATTGCTTTAATCATATACAAATAATATCAAGTACACTTTAGGGAATTTTACATATTTATATGTAAATCAATGTAAATATTTTATGATATATTCACATAAGCTTTCTGTTGCATTAATTCATCAGCAATTTTAAGTACTGATTTTTAAGCAATTTATCAAATGAAGATATAGTATGTTGATATGGTTTCTAAAACTAGGACATTTATTTGGCACTTATGATAATAATGGCTGCTGATTTAGACATATTTTATCAATGTAAGTCCATGAATATTTCCCTTATTAAATAAAGTACACTATAATGCAAAGCATATAATTAAAATAGTATATTTTTTCTACTATTGTTAGCATTTTTTTGATTCTTGGGTCTTTCATTTTTTCTATATCTCTCTCAGTCTTCTCTCTCCTCTCTTTCTTCAGTTTATCTATTACTAAATCTCTCAAGCTCTCTACTTTTTTAAATTTTCTAGTTGAAATCCACTTTTCATCTCCTACAGATAACTAAGAAATCAAATGATAGTTATCCATAGACTTCATACCTTTAACAAGAAAGCAGGGTGGGGGGAGGAAGGGGACAAGGGAGAAGGGAGCAAAGGGATCCAGGGAGGGATAGAGAGAGGGAGGGGAATGCGATACTCATTAACTTTGTATGAGTGGAAGAAATAAAAAAAAAGAATTACAGCAAAGTACTTGAAGATGTGCAGTGTGACTTACAATATTTCATTGATATAGAAGCAACAAAATATACAGATTCTCTACAAAACCACTTCTGGAGGCCATGCTAGAAGAAAAGCAGAAGTTTGAAGAGAAAAAAAGTGAAACAAAACCAAGAAAGAATGACATTCCCCCAAAGCAGGTAATGCTGAAAGAAATAGGAATGACATGTCTGAGACTTGAAATAGTGGATAGAGAAGCATAGAAGGAAATATAAGTTGCAGTTTTAGAAAATCTTTGCTTCAACATGACTTACTAAAAAAGGAAAACATGGTGCTGTGGTTAGTATTCAAAATCAATAATATCTTGTGATTTTATGCCACAATATTTGCTTTATGATATGGCTATGGAAATTTTCAGAAACTTTAAGATATGAGGGTAAACTAGAAGAAGTTAGTCACTGTGGAGCACACCTATGAAATTTGTACCAAGCCTCTGGTCCTTTCATTTCCCTCTTTGCTAGTCCACTTCCTTTCTACCGCCTCCTCATTCTTTTATTCTTCATCGTCCTTTTCTTCTTCCTCTTCTTTATTATTTATATATCTAAGAAGTGTAAAAATTTCTCCATTATATGCTCCTCTACCTTGAAATTCTATACAAGTAAATGAAGCTTAAAAATTGTGGAATGGACTATCTGAAAGCAAAAGAAAAACAAACCATTCTTACTTTTCACCTATTTCTTACAGTTATTGGTAAAGATAAATCATAATGGATTATTCTTGCGGAAGGTCATAAAATTTGAATTCAGATAGGTAAGGTTTCCGTGATAATAAAGTCTTTGTTGAGAATTGGACACATGTGTTACATTTGGACAAGAATTTCTCTACATTTTGTTTGCATCCTGAGTCTCTGAGGGAGCTGATTTTAAAATGGAATAATTGTTTTTACAGAGATATGGAGATTTAGCATAGTTTTCTGGCTGTGGCATAGAAATGGCTGGCTGCTTGATGCCGGGCATGCAGTGAGAATCAGGAGATGAAAGCAGAAATATTACGTGAAAATAATGTAATCAGTCTAGAAAAGGATAAAAATTGCTTCTGAGGATGCTGTGGTTGTTATAGAGATTAGCATCATTATAAATAATTCGAACATTCTGTGAGGATAAAAAACAAAGTTGCCTTAAGGGCTCATTAGAAGTTGAATAGAAATCCATTTAAGGATTAAAAGTGAGATTGTATGAAACCACTCAAAAGCCTTGGCTATAAATGGCCTGACCCATCTACAGTCACCTAAAACTTTATTTCCAAATTTCAAGTACTTAGGTACTTAGTGACAGTTACATTCAAGCTCCAAATAGACCCAGATACTACTGTAGATATTTTCTTTTATTTTTTATTTTTTATTTTTTTATTATATAATACATTTTTATTATTATTTCAGCTCATACAAACTTAATAGGTACACCAGTTCCCTCCCTCCCTCCTCCTCCCCCCCCCCAACCCCCTGCTCCGCTCCCCTCACCCCTCCCGCCCCATCCCCCCGTGCCTCCCGCCCCGATACCCAGAGTCCTTTTTTGTGCATGCCTGACTCTCCTCTGGGCCCTCCTCTCCGATGACTTATAAGGATCAGTGGCATTTCCCTGAACCCTTTCCTGTGTTCCCCTTAAGCATAGGAACACTACTGTGGCTGTCAATCCCTTGCCTCCAAGGATCTTGGTGCCTTTAGCATATGCTAGACTTTGTGAGGTCAATAGTGTGTTGGACATTGCGCCGGGCATGCAATGTCCAATTATGATTGCTTCGGCCCTAACTTGTGTGGAGTATCTTGCAAATCATTGCTCCTCCCATCCTTTTGCTCTTACACTCTTACCGCCCCCTCTTCCGCAAATGTCCCTGAGCTTCAGGATAGGGAGAGATTAGTCTGCCCTAGTTCTAGGTGGTTGATATAGAGTCTCCGAAGTTCTGGATAGTGGTTTGTTGATTTTCTTTTGCAGTTTGGTTGCTCCTGTAATGCCTTTCACACCATCGTGATAGGCACTGTATGTCACCCCCTGGCCAGAGACAAAAAGCTGTTAAACTGGAGTCTTATTATAAGAGCACATTCAAGAGTAGATGTAATACTTATTCCCAAAAGTGGAACCGTAGGGTCATATGGCGTTAGGCAATGGGAGGGGTCAATCACCCATTTGCAAAATGGTTACTTTTTAATCTGCCAGATTATATGCCCTCCCCTTCTGGTGAGTTCATACCCCTTAGTTGTAAATGATCAGGAATGAATTGTGAACTTAACTAGGTGTCACATTACTTTCTTGCAGTCCTTGATGGGGGCCTATTTTCTCTACTGTAACATGGTCACTTCTCTCCTTGTGTCTGGTGTGGCCCTCCAACCCCATCCCTCCTGTTCATAATCCTTGTGATTACTGTAGGTAGTACATAGATTTATCTATGAGTATCTCAAGATGGGCAGGGTGGGGTTGGTATTAGGAGCCACCTATTAGGGAGTACATACGGCGCTTAATTTTCTGGGTCTGGGATACTTCACTTAATATAATTGTTTCTAATGACATCCATTTCCCGGCAAATTCCAGTAATTCATCATTTTTGATGGCTGAGTAGTACTCCATTGTATAGATGTACCACAGTTTCCTAATCCAGTCATCAACTGTTGGACATTTGGGTTGATTCCATGTCTTTGCTATTGTAAACAGTGCTGCTATGAACATGGTCGTGCTTGTGCTACCGAGGTGAACCTCTGCTGTATGGGGGGTTATACTCAAAAGTGGAATCGCAGTGTCATATGGCATTTCAATTTTAAATTTCTTTAAGAATCTCCAGACGGCTCGCCAGAGTGGCTGTATGAGCCTGCACTTCCACCAGCAATGTAGGAGAGTTCCCCTCTCTCCACATCCTGTCCAGCATTTGTTGTTGTTTGTGTTGTGGATTTTTGCCATCCTGACCGGGTGAGATGATATCTCAGGGAAGTTTTGATTTGCATTTCCCTGATGGCTAAGGAAGTGGAGCATTTTTTAAGATATTTGTTAGACATTTTAATGTCATCCCTGGTAAAATTTCTTTTAAGTTCCAGGGCCCATTTTTTAATTGGGCCATTGTTTTCCTTGGAGTTTAGTTTTCTAAGTTCTTTGTGCACTCTGGACAGTAGAGCTCTATCATATATGTGGTTAGTTTTCTCCCATTCTGTGGGTTGCCTTTGAGCTCGTGTTACAATCTCTTTATCTGAACAGAAGCTCTTTAATTTCACAAGATCCCAACTGTTGAGAGTTGGTAGCAGTGACTGTGCCATTGGATGTCTGTTTAGGAACTGTTGGCCTAGCCCAATCAGCTCGAGGGAGTTCCCTATCCTTTCAACTAGGGTTTTTATAGTCTCTGGCCTGATATCAAGGTCCTTGATCCATTTGGAATTAAGTCTTGTACATGGTGACAAGTATGGGTCCAGCTTTAATCTTCTGCATGTGGAGATCCAGTTTTGCCAGCACCATTTGTTGAAGATGCTGTTCTTTTTCCATTGGATTCTTTGGACCCCTTTGTCAAAGACCAAATGGCTGTAATTTTCTGGGCTTATATCTGGGTCTTCAATCCTTATCCATTGATCTGTGTGTCTATTTTGAAGCCAGTACCAGATTGTTTTTATAACTATGGATTTGTAATATAGACTAAGGTTCGGTATGGTAATACCTCCAGCATTGTTTTTGTTACTCAGGATTGTCTTTGCTATCCTGGGTCTTTTGTGCCTCCATATGAATTTTGAGATTGTTTGGTCAACTTCTTTAAAGAATTGCTTTGGGATTTTAATTGGTATAGCATTGAATTTGTATATTGCCTTTGGTAGGGTGGTCATTTTTACAATGTTGATTCTGCCAATCCAGGAACAAGGGAGGTCTTTCCACCTTCTGGTATCTTCTGCTATTTCTTTCTTTAGGGTTTTAAAGTTTTCATTGTGAAGGTCTTTTACCTCCTTTGTTAGGTTTATACCAAGATATTTCATTTTTTTAGGGGCTATAGTAAATGGAATTGAGTCTCTCAGGGCCTTTTCACTTCTTTCATTCTGGGCATATAGAAAGGCCTCTGATTTTTGCACATTTATTTTGTATCCTGCTACCCTGCTGACCTTCTCAATTAGTTCCAGGAGCTTCGTCGTGGAGTTTTTGGGATCCCTCAGGTATAAGATCATGTCATCTGCAAATAGGGATAGCTTGACTTCTTCCTTGCCGATTTGAATCCCTCTTATGTTCCTTTCTTGTCTTATGGCTTCAGCTAAAACTTCAAGTACAATATTGAATAGAAGTGGTGAGAGTGGACAGCTTTGTCTAGTTCCTGATCGAAGTGGGAATGCTTCCCATTGTTCTCAATTGAGCATAATCTTTGCTGTGGGCTTGTTGTATACAGCTTGTATTGTATTGATAAAGGTTCCTTTCATTCCTACTGTCTCTAGCGTTTTGATCATAAAAGCTTGGATCTTGTCAAAAGCTTTTTCTCCATCTATCAAGAGTATCATGTGGTCTTGGACTTTGGACTGGTTTACATGATGAATTACATTTATTGATTTGCATATGTTGAACCAACCTTGTGTGCCGGGGATGAAGCCTACTTGGTCCCCGTGAATAATCTTTTAAATATGTTTTTGAATCCGATTTGCTAAAACTTTGTTGAGAATCTTTGCGTCTGTGTTCATCAGAGAGATTGGCCTATAGTTTTCTTTTTTAAGTGAGTCTTTTTTAGGTTTTGGGATTAAAACGATATTAGCTTCATAGAACTTCATAGAAGGAATTTGGTAGTGTTTCTTCCTTTGCTATTTGATGGAACAGTTTAAGGATTATTGCTGTTATTAACTCCTTCAATGTCTGGTAGAATTCTGTGCTGAATCCATCTGGTCCAGGACATTTTTTGGTGGGAGGATTCAAGATTACTTCCTCAATTTCCTTATATGTTATAGGACTATTTAAATAATTCACAACTTCCTGATTCAATTTAGGTAAGTTGTGTTTACTTAGAAATTCATCCATCTCTTTTGTGTTGTCAAACTTCACAGAGTATAAGTTTTTGAAATATGATGTTATAATTCTCTGGTTTTCTTGGGTATCAGTAGTGATAACGCCATGTTCATTTCTGATTTTGTTAATTTGGGTTTTCTCTCTCTTGCTTTTGGTTAATTTAGCTAGGGGTGTATCAATCTTATTGATTTTTTCAAAGAACCAGCTTTTTGACTGCTTGATTTTTTCTATCGTTTTCTTTATCTCGATTTCAGATATTTCTCCCCTTATTTTGCTAATCTCCTCTCTTCTACTACTTTTAGAATCAGATTGCTCTAGTTTCTCTAAAGCTTTAAACTGCATTGTTAGGTTGTTTATCTCTGATGTTTCCATTTTTTTGATGTAGGCATTAAGAGCTATTAACTTACCTCGTAGGACAGCTTTCATTGTGTCCCAGAGATTACGGTAAGTTGTATTTTCGTTATCATTCACTTTCAGGAAATCTTGAATTTCCTTTTTAATTTCTTCCTGAATCCAGTTCTCATTCAGCATCATATTGTTAAGTTTCCAGGACTTAGTGTATTTTCTCTTGTTTGATGTGTTGTGGATGTCCAGCTTTAGGCCGTGGTGGTCTGATAGGGCACAGGTTAGAATTTCAACTTTTTTGTATATGTGTAGATTCATTTTGTGGCCCAATATGTGATCTATTTTGGAGAAAGTTCCATGTGCTGCTGAGAAAAATGTGTATTTTTTGGTGCGTGGGTGAAAAGTTCGATAGAGATCTGTAAGGTCCATTTCTTTCAGGGTTTGATTAGTTCCAAAGTGTCTCTGTTAAGCTTTTGACCTGTTGACCTATCCCATGTTGAGAGGGCAGTGTTGAAGTCCCCAAGAATTATTGTTTGGGGGTTGATTTCTTGCTTTAGATGCTGTAGGGTTTAGTTAATGAATGTGGAGAGGCCCGTATTGGGTGCATATATGTTCAGTATTGTGAAGTTTTCCTGGTGAATTGTACCTGTGACTAAAATGTAGTATCCATCCGTGTCTCTTATAATTTTCTTTGGTTTGAAGTCCACTTTGTCTGATATCATAATGGCTACCCCTGCCTGTTTTCTTCTTCCATTTGCTTGTAGAATTGTTGACCAGCCTTTTATTTTTAGAGCGTGCCTATCTTTTGTGGTGAGATGGGTTTCCTGCAGGCAGTAGATTGATGGATTGTGATTTTTAATCCAAGTTTGTAATCTGTGTCTCTTGATTGGTGAATTAATTCCATTAACATTTAGTGTTATAATGGAGAAACTATTTTTAATTCCAGACATTTATTATGTTTAGTAGTTTTTATAAGTATATTGCTTCGCTTTTAATGGTGTTATATTTGCCTTCTGTTCTCCTGGATATGCTTGTTTTTTTCTTCATGCTTGAGTATCATTTCTAGCATTTTTTGAAGGTCTGGTTTGGTGGACATGTATCCCTTCAAGTTGTCTTTGTGCTGGAAAATTTTTCTTGCTCCCTCAATCATGACTGATAGTTTTGCAGGGTAAATTAGCCTGGGTTGACATTTTTGCTCATTCAATACTTGAAGTATGTCTCTCCAAGCTCTTCTTGCTTTTACTGTTTCGACTGAGAAGTCATTTGTTATTTTAATAGGTTTACCTTTAAAAGTGACTTGTTTTTTCTCCCTTGAAGCTCTCAGCACCAGTTCTTTATCTTGAATGTGAAATGTTTTAACTATCATTTGCTGTGGGGTGCTTCTGTTTTGGTCGTATCTGTTTGGGGTGCGGAATGCCTCTTGTATATGGATGGGCCTCTCTTTTTTTAGATGAGGAAAGTTTTCCTTGATGATCGTTTGAAAAATTTCCTCAGGGGTGGTATTTTGAGATTCTTGCTCTGGTATTCCATGAAAATGCATATTAGGCTTCTTCAGGGTGTCCCATATCTCTTGGATATTTCTCTCAAGTATCTTTTTGGCTTTAACAACCTCTTCCATTGAGCTGGTTAGTACTCCCACTTTATCTTCAAGGTCTGAAATTCTGTTTTCTGCTTCGTTAGTTCTGTTGATAAGACTCTCTGTGGAGTTCTGGGTTGAATATAGCTTGTCTTGTAGCTCAGTTTTAAACTCTTCTTGAGTTTGTTGTAACTGCTCTATGCCAGTTTTTGTTTCTTGCACTGTTTTTCTCAACTCCTCCAAATGTCTGTTGTGTTCCTCTTCAAAGTGATTGATTCGATTATGGAATTCCTCCCTGATTTCCTCTTTCATATTGAACATGGTAATGATCATATTTTGAAAGTCGTTATCCTGGGTCAGGCTTTCTTAGCCTTTTTCCGGGGGTTTGTTCTGGTTGGAGTCTAACATGGGATTAATTTCTTCAGTGGGAAATTTGTTTACTTGAGTGTTGCTTCTCATGGATTTGCACTTTGACTTTGGCATTGTCGTTTTAACTCTTAAGATCTTTCAATTTCACTAAACTGTATTATTTGGCCTGGGGTTCTGGGGGTGGGCAGTGACAGAGCTTCCTAGGTTGTGGGTGAGGCCCGGCTGAATCTCGCGCGCGTCTCGGCTGGCGGAGCGGAGCGTTGGTGTGGAGCTATTTAACCGGAGGGCAGCTGGGGCGGGGCCCGGGCGCAGGGGGAGGTCCTCCTCGTCCCTCGGCCCTGCGCGCGGCTCTTGCTGGATGGTTGGGAGTTGGAGCCGGGTCCCTTTGGGCTGACCTGGGGTCCTGGTAGGCGGGCGCCGGCGGAGCTTACCTAGAGTCGCGGGGTGAGGCCCAGCTGGACCGTGCAAGCGCATTCCGACCGGCGGAGCGGGGTGGGGTGATATTTTCATCTTTGTGACACTGAGTTTTCAGGAAACCAGAAGAAATAAAAAAAATACAAATGATTCAACACATATCAAAAGATATTTGGAAGTCCAAAGAGATGGTTAAAAGATCAAGATCCTTGTAAGCAATTCAAAGAAGATTAGACGGGAGAGTATGAAGATGATGATTAAGTTACATTGGAGATATCAGGATGCTAGAGACGTAGAATGTGAGATGAGAAAGTTTGTACACAGAAGCAAGAGAGAGGCCTTGGGGACCTTGCATATAAGGACATAGGGCCTTCCAAATCCTCTGATACTCACTTCAATTCACAGCACCATGTTCTACTAACACCACATGTGAATCTACAAGACTGAGTTTTCCATTGATGAAATTTTCTTATGATTTGGCAATTATTCCTTATTTTCAGGAGCATAATGTTTCGTTTAAATATGAGTGTCCCCCATTGCTCAAATGTTTAATGATTATGAGTGTTTAAAAATGTTTTAAATATGAGTGCTCCCATTGCTCAAATGTTTAATGATTGTTTCTCATGAAGTGGTATAAATTTGGAAGCTTTGGTAACTGTAGGAGTGATGTTTTATTGCAGGGATAGGCTGCTGTAGATAAGCTTTGAAATTATAGTTCAATATTTAATAATTGCTCCCCATGAAGTGGTGTTATTTTGGAAGGTTTTGGTAAACTATAGGAGTGATATTTTATTGTAAGGATAGGTTGCTGTAAACAAGCTTTGAAATTATAGTTTCCATTACCACCTCCCCAATACACACTGACTAGTTGTCTACCAAGAGTGAAGAAGCAGGGGCTGGAGAGGTGGCTCAGGGGTTAAGCCTCCACCTTGCAGGCGGAAGGTCCCGAGTTCAGATCTCAGATCCCACGTATAGATGCCAGGCGGAAGCAGAGCGGCCTGCGCTTCTGGTCCTGGTAGGGCGGAACCTGTGAATCCGGGGGCAGAAGGAAGTGGAGGCGTCCATGGTGGTTCGCGAATTCGTCCGTGGTTCTACACATACACAGACACACGCACACACAGATACACACGCGCACGCACATACACATGCACATGCACACAGTTGAATAAATAATAATAAAAAAAATTTAAAAAAAAAAAGAGTGAAGAAGCAACTCTCTTACATGTTCTCACAACCCTGGTGCATTTCCCAACAGCACAGAGCTAATTATTCACAGACTGAATTCTAAAATAACCTCTTTCAAATTTCACATTGTCTCATTCAGACTACTGTAGCTACACAACAGCTTAAAAAAGTGAAATAAATAAAAAGGAACTATTGCACATATGTAGATACATGAATATTTTACACATGTAAGGAATTTGAAGATATGTAGCCTTATGATAATAATTCAGATAACAAATGCTATTTCTATAAGATTATCAGAGAATCGTTACTTTTACTTTGTCTTTTTATTTATTTATTATTTATTCAATTGTGGATGTATACATGTGTGTGTGTGTGTGTGTGTGTGTGTGTGTGTAGAACCACAACGAATTTGGGAACCACCATAGACCGCCTCCACCTCCTCCTTGTTTACTCCTCCCAGGGATTCACAGGCTCCACTCTACCAGGACTAGAAACGCAGGCTGCCCCAGCTTCTGAAGGTGTTTATATGCGGGGTCTAGGATCCTAACTCAGGACCTTCTGCCTGCAAGGCAGAGGCTTAACCCCTGAACCATCTCTCCAGCCCCTACTTTATCTTTTTCTATCATTGTTATTGTCACTTTTTTAAAGATTTCTTCTCTGGGTCATGTTTTAATGGAAAAGTGAAAATCTGCTTTCCAGCATTGGTTAACACTATGTTAATCCTTTTATGACTAATGATGACAGTTATATGAAATTCCGGGGAGTATCCAACGTTACTTTTCTGGAATTGTGCCAAAATGCTTGACTTAAATTTAATCCTGAAACACTTGTTCAGAAAAATGTACAAAATCAGTGGCCTTCCTATATGCCCAGAATGAAAGAAGAAAAAGCCCATTTACTATAGCCCCTAAAAAAATGAAATACCTTGGTATAAACCTAACCAAGGAAGTAAGTGACCTTTACAATGAAAACTTTAAAGTCCTAAGAAAAAAATTACAGAAGACACTAGTAGGTGGAAAGACCTCCCATGTTCCTGTATTGGCAGAATCAACATAACAAAAATGATCATCCTACCAAAGGCAATATACAGATTCAATGCTATACCAATTAAATTCCCAAAGCAATTCTTTAAAGAAGTTGGCCAAACAATCTCAAAATTCATATGGAGACACAAAAGACCCAGGATAGCAAAAACAATCCTGAGTAACAAAAACACTACTGGAGGTATCACCATACCAACCCTTAGTCTATACTACAAATCCATAGATGTAAAAACAGCCTGGTACTGGCTCCAAAATAGACACCCAGATCAATGATAAGGGTTGAAGACCCAGATATCAGCCCACACAATTATAGCCATTTGATCTTTGACAAAGGGGCCCAAAAATCCAATGGAAAAAGAACAGGATCTTCAATAAATGGTGCTGGCAAAACTGGATCTCCACATGTAGAAGATTAAAACTGGACCTGTACTTGTCACCATGTACAAGACTTAATTCCAAATGGATCAAGGACCTTGATATCAGGCCAGAGACTATAAAAACCCTAGTTGAAAGGATAGGGAACTCCCTCGAGCTGATTGGGCTAGGCCAACATTTCCTAAACAGACATCCAATGGCACAGTCACTGCTATCAACTCTCAACAGTTGGGATCTTGTGAAATTAAATAGCTTCTGTTCAGATAAAGAGGTTGTAACTCGAGCACAAAAGCAACCCACAGAATGGGAGAAAATCTTCACTAACCACATATCTGATAGAGCTCTATTATCCAGAGTGCACAAAGAACTTAGAAAACTGTTGCAGTCCGCCTGCATAGTTGCTGATAAATGACCAGAACACAGCTTAAGGGAACAAGGAGTTTACTTTCTTAGATAGTTCTGGTACAGTTCATAGTCCAGCTTGACGGGAGAGCACACACCAACACCAGGGCTGAGGGAACTGGCCACCATAACGGCTGAGAGACGGACAATCCTTACTTGCCAGACCAGCATGTCTGGCCAAGTATACAGAAGGATGCCAACCTCTCAACCAGCTCTCTGTGATTTATCCAGGGCCTAGTCCCACCCCCCATGGTCTGGGTCTTCCCCATCAGCTAGACAATCTCCTTCAGGTTTGTTCTGGGCTTAACTCAACCATCAACTCTCTACAACTGTGCCCAGAACTCAAACCCTCAAGAGTCAAGTTGACACCTGTGCTTAACTATGACAAAAACTAAACACCAAGGAAACAAATACCTCAATTAAAAAATGGGCATTGGAACTTAAAAGAAAACTTTACCAGGGACGAAAATAAAATGTCTAACAAATATCTTAAAAAATGCTCCACATCCTTAGCCATCAGGGAATTGCAAATCAAAACCTCCCTGAAATATCATCTCCACCGTTCAGGATGGCAAAAATTCACAATAGAAACAACACCATGTGGCAAGAAGGGAACGCTCCTAGATTGCTAGTGAGAAAGCAGGCTTATACAACCACTCTGGTGAGCCATCTGGTGATTCTTCAAAAAAATTAAAGATTGAAATGCCATATGACCCTGCTATTCCATTTTTGGGAATACCCCCCCCATACAGCAAAAATTGACTTCGATAGCACAAGCATGATCATGTTCATAGCAGCACTGTTTATAATAACAAAGTCATGGAATCAGCCCAAATGTCCAATAGTTAATGAGTGGATAAGGAAAATGTGGTACATTTATACAGTGAAGTACTACTCAGCCATCAAAAATGATGAATTAATGAAATTTGCCAGGAAATGGATGGAACTAGAAAAAAATTATATTGAGCAAAGTATCCCAGACACAGAAAATTATATGCCATATATATTCCCTAACAGGTAGATGCTAGTACAAAACCCACTTAGTGACACACTGAAATATAAATCACTGTAATACCTACAGTAATTACAAAGACTGTAAACAGGAAAGAAGAGGAAGGAGGGCATCACCAGAAACAAGGAGAGAGAGGATCATGCTACAGCAGAGAATACAGGCCACTATCAAGTACTGCAAGAAATGAGACATCTGGTTAAGCTCACAGACTTTCCTTCCTGGTCACTTGCAACAGATGGGGTTTGATCTCAACAGAAAGGGAGACCATAGAGTCTGGTAGATAGAAGGTAATCATCCTGCAAATGGGAGACTGAACCCCCCCCCCCTGCCTCACCGCTGTCTCCTACTCTTCTTCCACTACCTTTGAATCTACTCTTATAATAAGACTCTAACAGCCTTTTATCTCTGGCTAGGAGGTGACATCCAATACCCAACAGGTATTTTATCATAGATTTGGGGTTTGTGCATGCTTGCATGCATGCCTGCAGAAGCATGCACGTGTGGGTGTGTGTGCTTTTTATGCATTTGGGTGTACATGTATATATGTAGGCTGGTGTAGCTTAGGGCACCTGTGGAGACCCAAAGATGACATTGGGAATCATCCTGGATTGCTCTCCCAACTTATTGCCTAGACTTCCTTTCCCAAAGCCTAAATTACAGTCTGCTACCATATCCACTTGGCAGTTTTATGTGGAATCTGGGGATCCCAACTCAGATCCTTTGGTTTGCAAGGCAAATGTTTTAACCACTGAGCCATACCCCCAACCACATGATTTTTTTTAATTTTGATAATTATATATGATGATAAAACATAATATTATTGCTTCATATTTCAAAAAATGAAGGGCTAAGCAGTTATGTTCATAGCTTAAAATAATTATATGGTAATTTAGATGAAAGTATATGGCTTCTCGAGGTGTTATTTTATTAATATTTGTATATATTTTGCCAAATATATAGTAAGAGAAAGCTGTGCAACTATGTGTTGACTTTCCTTCCATAGTGTTTATGATTGTCATTGATTTTCTTCTAAACAAGAAGATACTCATATTCATCATATATATGTGTATGTATACAAAAGTATGATGCAGTATTAATAATAACACAATTTTAACATTGTTTCTATCAACTGAAAGAATATAGATAAATGTATTACTTTTAGATAAATATATATTGGAATTTATTAGTAAGCTGTAAATCCTCCAACTTAAAAATAGAATTAAGAATATTAGAAGCTATCAAAATGAATGTTGAAAACTAAATGGTGGGAAAATACAAGATAATCATATTTCAGTGAATAATGAATATGTAAAAATGTTCAAAAATTGAATGAATGAAAAGGATAAATGTAGGCTATGAATTTTAGGTAAAGATAAGACATGATAGAGGCAAATACATTCAATAATCAATGATTTGACATAGGAGAATCTGAGCTAAATATGATTCTGAATGTGCAGATTCAGGTGATTCATTATATTTTGGATCAAATAAATAAAATTGCACATATATGTACACATTTTGAAATTACTGTTTTTAATCTCAAATATATATGATCCTGCTCTTACAGAAAAGTATAAAATGTCACATAGTTATCTGGCATGACTTTTTTCATATTTTGAGTGTCTTTTACAAAATAAAAGTTGAAAATTACACTCTATAAGCCCATAAGCCTTCTAATCAAAGTGAACTCAACATAGTACAGGCACAGTATCCCAACCATCCTTGTTCAAGAATGTATTTCAGAAGCCAATAATTCTCAGAGCCAAGCAACTATTTTACTGTTCAAAGTATATTCTCAATTATATCTTTGTTTGGATTAATTTGGTAAAGAAAAATGGCAACTGATCATATTTTCAAATACTTCATTCAGCTACCTCAGGACCTTTAATTTATCATAAGTCATTTATTTCTCCAAACTTTGCACACTATTTGGAAATGAAATAAATCTTTGACCTTATCTTAAGTCTATAAATACCAGTAATTAAAAAAGCACAGAAACTTCTTTGTTCTTCTTAGCTAGAAAATATTTTATCATAACTTTATGTTAGTTCACACAAAAATACACAGAAACACTAGGTTTAAAATTTAAATCTGAAAGGATATTGATTTTTAACTTGAAATACAGTATGGAAATTCCTTAAATATAGACAGAAGTCTTCCCTGCCCACACCTTACTGACAAGGATTTGGTGAGAGATAAAGTTAAGTGTTTTGTGGATATTCTCCCTTTGCTTCTCTTTCTACTGCAGAGTTTCCATAGTGGATGAACACAACTCTCAGTTTGCTCATGTGCTCCAGACATTCATTGAAAGTGGACAATAGAATCATGCAGTAGTAATAATAAGTAATAAGACTGTGTTTCATGCATGCCCCCTCACTAGGTTTATTTCATGAAATTTTTCTATGGAGTTTTCATAAGAGCCCTTTGAAGAAATACAACTCTTAGGAGAGCCATAGTGCTTTGCTAAATCTCCACAGTGGTATTCATAAACAGTTCTCATATGTGAAAACAGACTATTTACCGTCTGTTGTTTTCCAGTTCTCCAGTTAAAATTTAATTATCATCACAACTTAAGTCTACATTTTTCAGTTCTTTGTCCTCACTCCTACTGGTGTTTAAGTAGTTCAGTTATTACATAACAACAGAAACAATCAGCAGAAGCACTAAGGAAGAACTGCCAGTTGCCATAAATATTTGTGGAATGGGGAGTAATTAAAACAGTTGTATTTGAAGGGGGATCATTGATACACAATGAAAAAACATCTAATAAAATATAAAATTTGATGAATTATACATGAATGTATATATCTAGGTGAACATCACACTAACACTTACTTTACAGGTCCATTTATATTCCATTGACTTTCTCCTTTAGTCACTGAACTCTCACTACCTTCCAGGCAACTGCTACTCTTTCTTTCTTGCTATAGATCATATTGTGTTTTGTAGACATTGTTGAGGAATTACATGGTTTGCAGTTTTCCCTGCTTCTGCTCACAGCATATTTTCAACCTTACCTGGGATGTTACATGTGCAAATCTTTTTATTATTATTACTTATTCAATTGTGTGTGTGTGTGTGTGTGTGTGTGTGTGTGTGTGTGTGTGTGTGTGTGTAGAACCTCGGGCGAACTCCACCATGGACCGCCTCCACCTCCTACTTGTTTACTATGCCACAGGATTCACAGGCTCCGCCCTACCAGGACCAGAAATGCAGGCCGCCCCCACTTCAGCCTGGCATCTATAAATGGGGTCTAGAATCTGAACTCAGGACCTTCTGCCTGCAAGGCAGAGGCTTAACTCCTCAGCCACCTCTCCAGCCCCACATGTGCAAATCTTTGATTCAGGTTTGTTTCACTGGATAACATTTCATCTTTTGAATATTTTAGTTCTTTTTATCTGCTTTCTTTTTTGCACATGGTTTGTTTCCAACAGTTGTTTTTTTAACCCAGCTACTGTGATCGGGTGTATAGGATCATGCATGTACTTATAGCTGTATTTCTCCTATAAATTCAGGAGTGGAAAGGTTTGGAGACATGGAAAGTTTGTCCTAAACCTTTGTTAAAATTTTTCACAAAGATTGGGTTTTACTGTATACCCACCAGCAGAAGACTTTAAGTTTCTCTACATTTTGTCAAACATTTCACAATTTTAGATATCCTTTTTAATTATCATTATCATTTTTTTTGCTTCTCAGGACTCAATAAGTGAAGACTTGTGAGGAGTATCCTGTGGCCCAATCTGAGAACAACACTACAGGGTTTTGAAGAAGGCTGGGTGGATTCAGCAGTTTGACCATTGCTAATCTCCTCCCTTAATGGTCTCAGGGACATGTCAACTCTTAGAGCATCCCCATAGCTCTCTATAAAAAAGACTCTCTGTTTTAACTTATTTAACTTATTTATTACTAAGGCTTGAATCAGGATTTTGAGCATTTTAGAGGCCCCAACTCTGAGCCATGCCACCATCCACTCATTTGTAGCTTCTAGGCAGGTGTGCAGCTCCTAAGTCATGTCCTCTGCCCCTCGCTGGCATATTTTAAGTAGGCGCTTCATCACCGAGCCAAGCCCCCTATCCACTTTCACATTTTAGGCTGGGTTTCCTGAGTAAATCAGTTTGGCTTGCCTTGCCTCCCCAGTTGCTAGAATGATAAGCCTGCACCATAAATGTTTAGCTAAGTCATCCTTGGCCAATTCCTAATGCCCATAATTTCTGTTTGTTTTCTTTGGCTTTCATGTGCTTACCCTGTATCCTTTAGCAAAAGCAGTAGTGGTGTCTCCCCATCACTAACAGTGATGCTTTCCCATATCATGCAGAATGGACTCTCTCAAACTCTAATGGTTGATTCACTGAATCTGAAAGATGAACTTCTCAAACTCTTGGCATCCCCCATTCTTCCCAGGTACCTGGGCACACATCCTAGGCTCCTTCCAGGAAGAAGAGATTTAGGAGATTAGAAAAGGGGACAAGGGTAGTGTTTTATTCCTGAAGGTGGCAGAATTGGGATCTTCCATATCTTTTTCCCTAATTTTCTCAATTTCCAGAGGCTACAGACAGTAAGTTAAGGAGCCCCTGGGGAGTTAGCAAGATGGGTTTCCAGACCAAATAGATTCAACCAGTCCTTTCTTAAGTTCTTGCCTTAATGGATTCTGAGAACTCGTAGAGGAAGCAATTTTGTTTTCTGTCTAGGACCCAACCCCAGGGGATGGTCCCTTTCAAACTTGGGGCAGGGATTTTACCCATCTCCATTAACCTAACCAAGATAATCCCTCAGAAGCATCACCAGAGGTTTGTTTCCGAGGTAATTTTAGAGCCTTTCTAGTTAATAGCACTAACCATCACAGATTTTTTTGGATGAAATATCTATAATAAAATAAAAATGTAAGTCATTTTTTAAATTTTTTTATTATTATTTATTCAATTGTGCGTGTGTGTGTGTGTGTGTGTGTGTGTGTGTGTGTGTAGAACCACGGACAAATTCGGGAACCACCATGGACCGCTTCCAGGTCTTCCTTGTTTACTCTGCCCCGGGATTCACAGGCTCCGCCCTATCAGGACCAGAAACACAAGCCGTCCCCGCTTCCGCCCGGCGTCTAAACATGGGGTCTAGGATCAGAACTCAGGACCTTCTGCCTGCAAGGCGGAGGCTTAACCCCTGAGCCACCTCTTCAGCCCTCATTTTTTATTTTTAAAAATTTTGTCACAGAAGTGACATGAAATATTTGCAAATATTTGCAAAATAGACATTTCTTTTTCATTTTAAAACTATTTAAAATAATTATTTATAAATAAATTGTGATATTACTCATTTAATTCTTATTTTTAGTTATTTTTGGCAAACTCAGATCTATATTTCATATGAAATTTAAATTCATTTTGTCATTTCCTTCCTGTGAGTCTGGCATATGATTTTACCAGTTATTGTGCACATAAGATTTTTCCCCTTCAATATTTCAACTTTCAAGCAATAAGCTTATATTTTATCTGATACATAAAAATATGAAAAATTATCTGCAAGATATGCCATGTTAAGTTTTAAGTGTGTGATGTTATGCTAAATCAGGCTATGAATATGTCTTTTCAAAATTATAAATATTTCTGTTGCAAATTTTCATTCCTAGGAATGGACAATTCACTATTTTTTACCTATAGTAAATATTTGTTGCATGTAGTCGCAGATGACATTTGTCAGTGAGTGTTTTACTTGATTTGTAATATAAACAAATATGATATCTTCATTTCTACGTACCCATATGGTTTATGCATCTCCACCTACTCCCAAATTCTCCATACCTTCTCTCTTTGTGTCCACTTCTCCAAGTTGTCCCCACTACTGAACTTCTACTTTCATGCAAGTCTGAACACATATATTATTGTCTATTATAAAATCATACATATTTTAGGGAATAATTGATTTAAATCATGAAATCAGTTCAGTTTTGTGTTGTATTGGTATCTAGACACACTTCATCTGAATGTATTCATCTTTTATATTCTAAATCTAATTTATCCGTGACAGATTTAAAAAGCTTTGACCACATAAAAACTCATATTGTCTATTAAGGCTACTGCTCCTTCCCTGTCTATTCTTAATGCCTTTCATGTCCATTATTATTAGTTCTTCAGCTAGAAACCCTGAACTTTGACACACGGCATGATGAGAGATGATATCCTTAACTATATCCTGATTTTGAGAGGAGACATTCAGTTTTTTACCACTAAATGGACTAAATAAATTATTTCAATGATAATTTTGTACAGTCCTCATCAAATTGAACATGTACCCTTTTTTATTATCTTTATTTATAATAATAGGTGTTTAATCATTATGAAATATTTTTCAATGTTCTGGAGAGAATCATGTCTTCACTTGAATTTATTACCATAGAGAGAGTTTCTCTCACTAGCAATTGTTACTGGCCATACCACTTTGTAGAGGGGCTCAAAAGTTGGTAAGTTTGAGGGGCATCCTTGCATATTCCCTTTGGTTTTTCAAGTTTGTGAGTCTCTTCTCCCTCTGGATGTTTCAATACAGAGGACATAACTACTCAACAACTTTCTTTCTACATGAATATTCACTTATTTTTACATTTACATATTTTCAAGTTCTTCAATATATGCACATATGCCTAATCCCTAGTTCTATCTTCACAGTTTTAAATTGTTCATGAGAGTAGGCCAGCCAGATGCTACTTCAGCATTCAGGGAAGAAAGCATGAGATTTAGAATCACTGCACTGATAAATTCAAGTTTAGTCTCACAATCTCCTTCAGCAAGAAACCATAATGGGTTCATGCTTGATCACTTTTTCTTTGGTTTGGGAAAATAGGGCCTCTCCATGCAACCCATTCTGGCCCCATGAGCAAGATGTAGCCCAGGCTAACCTTGAGCTTCATAGCCCCTGGTTAGCTGGAATTAAAGGTATACAGTAGCAGTCCTGAGTCAATTTGGAGCTCTAAATCTCAGGATACCCATGTTGTGCTGTTCCCCCTTTTTTCTACTCAACCTCATCTTATGTTTGAAGACCTTACTGAATTAAATATGAAGATTTCACCCATTTTAATTCTTCCTTAGCAGATATTCTGCCAAGGAAATGGAAAAGACACAATGGCACTCTCAATCAGAGCTCATGTTTCCTAACATATTTCAAGCCACAAAGTTTCTTTATAGCTGAGACTATACCATTCTTGACTCTGTTAAATTCTGCATTAACTTTCTTTGTTTACTGAGACTCCTGTGTTTGATAGATATTCTTCATGATTAAGGGTTCAGATATGCAAAATTCTTTCCTTGCACTTTACATATGAGTTTAATTATTTTCATTTATTTCTCATTTTGTTGTATTTAGTGAACCTAAGGATGAAATAGGTACATTGAAAATATAGTCCATTTATTAAAAGCTACAGACTATCTTAAGACAGTTAGTATTGATATATAATTTTATGACAACTTTAGTAATAAAAAGACAATATATCAATGGATAGTTCTCCTATCTTAAGAGGTGTTTAGTGTACATTGTTTACCAATTGCCATCCAAATGTTTTCATTTTTATTATCTTTATACATTATATTCTGTCTTCCTCATTTTAAATCCGGAGAACTATGGTGCTCAAAAGATGAACAGTGTATGACCCACTGGTCAGCTTCAATCTGGACCTCTATAATCTCTATAATGTTCATCCATAAAGTGTGTTCTAACCTACATTGCTTTGTATTCTCATTTTTAAAATTAAGGGAAAGGTACAATATATAATATTGGTATAACTGCATGAAATTAGAAGCATATCTTCAACTTTCTAAATAAAATATTGTTTTTCTTAGTTCGTGGTTGTTGGCAATAAATAACAAAAATTTATTTGGTCCCAATGCAAATAAAATACCTAACTAGTCATCCTCACATCAGTCTTGTATATTTTGATATCATAATTCTGATTGTTTATCAAAATACCCACTAATAAGACCAGCTTACAGAATCCAGAGGTAACTGGATAGTCACTTACACCCCTCCTTTAGTTAGAGGGGAAAATTTTTGTCTAACAGAGTGGGAGAACATAAATAGCATATAGCTGTTTCTTGAGTGAATGGGAAATTAAGATAGTTTATAAAAATAAATTTATATTTTTATACATATGTTCCTTACTTTCCTTATTCTCCTCTCCCTTTCTCCCTCCTTCCCTCCTGCTCTCATCCCTATGTGGGTCCAGTCTACTCTCCTGTTCATTGGTTCTAAGGGTTGTGGGTTCCCTCTGTACCATCTGTTCTCATGAAAGTTCACACCTCTATGGCAGACAGAGATGTCCTTTCTTGGGCAATCCACTGATATGGATACTCCCCTATCTCTGTCTGACACCTTTCCCCTAAGGATCCTACTGCCTGATTCTTGCCAGTTAATGGGGGTATGCTAACACGTTCACTGTTGTACAAATCTGATGAGTACAAGTCATACTGCCTTGAGGTCCTGGCTGTGGTTGCCCTATCTTGAGTGGAATAACCTACCCAGCAATGGAACTCAAGGCTTTTACAGTCTTCCTGCCTCTTCTGCAAAGTTTCCTGAAGAAACTTTTAAACTAAGTAAAAGCTGCAATGAAAGATAAGAACTTTAAATTTTTCTTATTGCAGTAAAATCTCAATTCAAAGTAATCCAGACTCAAAATGACTAGCACAAGGCTCCTTTGATTCTTATCTTTAAACTATTTTTCTCTTGTAAAAAGTATCAATTAATTAATTTAAATTTATTTTATAAGTTAAGTTTTAAGTGACTTAACATCTTGTTTTAAAATAAAATCACTCTGAAATTACTTTCATGACAGCTGCTCTGTCAGTATCATAACTTCAGCACACATTGTTCTTTGCTGATGGAAATTCCTCAGTATGTGATAGTGATATAGCCAATGGAGACTTTGTAAATATATTCTCTAAGGTTTCCATTGAATGAGAAGATAATAATTGCAAATATTTTTATTCTATTATTAGATTATTGTGCAAAACTTTCCTTTCTTTGTAAGATAATTTCCAGTTCATGAAAACATTAACTAATGAGTAAGTTCTGTTTCATTCTATTAGGTAATGTAGCATGATATGCTATTAATGCCTAGATGTCTTTAATTGTATGTAAACTCCAATGTGCATGAGATAAAGAGCCCATTTCTGTAGGAAAGAATGCAGCCACTAAAATGCACAATAATTATGTAAATTTCCACTTCAAATTCCAAATACACCTTTCAAGAATTAATAATCCAAGTTATTTCTATTCAGATAGTAGACACAAGTATAACATTTTGGTACTAGATATATTTATGTCATGCAGAATCTCTACGAACTTAATACAATAGCCTTTATTTTATTCATTTTATGCATACCGGACTTTATATACTATTGGTGATTTACTAAAACATTAGTTTTTTCATAAATTATAGCAAATAATATGATTAATAATTCAAACTTTAATATCTAGAAAAGTTTGAAGCAAATACTGACTTCAAAAATGATTTTTTTTCTATTTGAGGCTGAAACTTGTCTCTGAGATTCTCTTGAATAGCAAAGTGCATGTTAGTTCATTCTGCTTAGTTAGTTTTTATTTTTTCAATCTGTCAAAGGACCACTTCATTACTAATGATTTGTGTCCCTACTAAAGTGCATTCATGCTTAGAATATTGGTATAATGTATTGACAGAGGATGCTATTGCTGCCAGTGTGCTAATTGAAACTCTTTAGACCAGAGTTAAGCAAAACAAAATTGAATAAATCTAGCATAGTAGTTTAACCAATAACATTTCCCTTATATTGCTGGCCTTCAAATTTATGATGTAAATCAACTGTAGGAGAAAATAGGAAATTATCTGCATCACTCACAAAAGAAAATTTCCAATGAATAATTTAAATACCACTCTAATTTTAGAATATAATATTGTTGAGACTCATATTTAGGTGATAATATAAAGAAGCAGATATTTTCAGGATGTGAATTAAAATATTCAAATAAATCATGTCATAGGAAGCAAGCACGAATGAATTTTTGTATGTATGTATTTTAGTTCAAAATCTTAAGCAATATGTTTCCTCATATTAGTAAGAAAATATATAAATATTTAGTCCTCTAAGGATTTGGAGGACAGCTTCTAATCTTTCTGGACTTGGCAGGGCTGTTGTACTCATGAATTCATTATACTTCCATAAGAATAGGTCATCTGTTTCTTTTTATCCAGCAATTTTGGTCAATCCTTTTTCTTATCAATTTCAGGAGTTATTCTTATAAATATCTTTATTTTCTTTTACCTTGCAAGTAAAGCATCAACTTCAGTGGAATGTCTATTATGTAACTGTCTTTATTTCTCAGTCTCCTCTTGTTTCTGAATAGTGAAGACCTTTGAAAGGCATACAAAAACTCTATGAATTTTCTATTTTTCTTAAAGTATTGGCACAGTTTATCATAATAAATCATGGGACACTTAAAATTGCATTCTTATTAGTCTTAACACTGAACTCCCTGAAAAAAGCACACACATAGTAATTATAACCTTAGACTTTGAAATCAGTATTTTCATAAAAACAGTTAAAGGTACAAGTGAAATAAGGATATTAGTACTGTGAGTAACAATGTGATATAGAAAATTTATTTTGGGGAATAAGTACTCATACTAGACTGGTATAACTTAAAATATTAATAATATTAGTTGCACAATGGAATTCATTTTTTTTTACTTTTCCCCAGTATTTGTTACATATCCTGATTTTTCTATACTTAACATTCATAAAATTTGAAACCTTCAGCTAGAAAAATTATAAACATTTTTAAAGAAAAGAGAGATGAAAGTTTCACTATGGTCTGTTATATTTTAGTGATATAGAAATGATTTTTTAAAGTAAATGTCTCAGATTTTTATCTTCATATATAGACAAGAAGTCTAGCAAGGTATTTTCAAATTTTGTAAAAATCAGCAAATTCTAAAGATTAAAAAGTAAGTTACTTAGTTTTATCTATTTCAAAATTTTGTTTTGTATCTCAAGCATAAAAATAAAACAGCTGAGTTTATTTTATTTTAGGTACACAGTACTTAATCTAGAACATTTACTATATTTAAACCATAAATTAAATTTCTTGCATCTGGATACATTATGAAGAATTGGACGTGATCCTAATGTAACTTCAGTAGAAAAAAAAAACCAACTCCCTAACCAACTAAATCAGCAAAATGGTTTTTATATAGATTTATCTTTGTTAATAAGGCAAAAGAAGCATTTTCTAAATGTGTTTTATTATAGTTGCTACACAATTTTTCTTCAATTCTCTACTCTTGCCTACATAGCATGCATGTAAGTATTGAAAGGGTTATAGGAAAAAAACTGTATTTGACAAATAGTCTGCTGACTTATGCACAAAGATAAATCCAAGCTTCCACCTTAGAACTTAGGACACTACACATCTCTTTGACAGACAACATTAATTTGGTTACAAAGATGAATGAGAATGAGAAGCAGGTAAAGCAAGGTAAGCAAGTTCATGGCTTCCTGACTTCGAAAAGGTGGCAAAAAAGTGAAACAATATCTTTCATGTGTCTCCTTACTTCTGAAATTAATTTTTCATTCTGGAATATTAACAGCCAACATTCCCTTGAATGCAGTTACACAAGGAATGTAATGATGGAATTGCCTCTGTGCAGACTCACATACAAAGGTAGCACAGAAAGGAAAATTCAGTTAGCAGTGTATGGCAGAAGAGAAGACTGTGGCAGGAGGATTATGATGAATTCAAGATAAGCCTTGGTTATAGTTAGTCACTGTCATTTAGATCATGAAGTTGAGATAAATTATCACATTTTAGCAATGATTGTGGAGATGTGTATGTGATCACATACTAGGGAGAGTTCATCAATAATAGATGTTAGGATTTTATGTAACATTTACAGACAATATTAAGTTTTAGTAAATATTAGGCAAATAATTTTCAGTATTCTGAGTCATGGGCTTAATTGAGATGTCTCTTGATTTCTTCTATATATAAAATTAATTCCAACTATATACATTAAAAAGTGGATTGATTGCAAAACAAAAAAATACAAAATGAATTAACTGTTTAATTATATGTGAAAAACAAGATTTTTCCAGAAATCATTAGTAGTACTATCTGTTTCTCACCGGCCATGAGAATTCTGCAAAATATTCAATTCTCTAATAAAAGAAAATAATACAGGACTGGAGAGGAGGCTCAGGGGTTAAGCCTCTGCCTTGCAGGCGGAAGATCCTGAGTTCGGATCTTAGCCCTCACGTATAGGCGCCAGGCAGAAGTGAGGGCAGCCTGCGTCTCTGGTCCTGGTAGGGCGGAGCCTGTGAATCCTGGGGCAGAGTAAACAAGGAGGAGGCGATCCATGGTGGTTCCCTAATTCATCCGTGGTTCTACACACACACACATACATGCACGCACACACATACACATGCACAATTGAATAAATAATAAAAAAATTTAACAAAGAAAATAATACCTAAAGATTACACTTAATTTTATTTTCTAGCTAGAAATACTACTATCTAATGAAGAATTTTAATGAAGTCCAGGGGTTAATATTTAACTTTTTCTGATATGGTTTCCCAGATGAACCTGTTTTAAGTTGTATCTCCAACCTATATTCTGATTCCCTTTGATCTATTTAATTAGTTTTATAGTCTATTTAATAAAACTCAGATATCTCCTTGATTTGTTTGTTCCATGCTGGTTTTCTGTGCAATGATGGAATGTAAATTCTATATGAAAAAGATACATGATTTCTATGCCTAGGAATGACTGGGAATAAGTCTTTAATAAATTAATAAGTGAAAGGAAGTTTAATTTTCTGAGACAAGATTTCTTCAAATAAATTTATTTTGCATTTGTTGGAAGACTCTGTCTGTGGGAAATAGAAGGGAAACATTTATTTAGGAAGACAAAACATACTATTCACACATAAACCTCACTCACTACATTATCATGGAAAGGCTTCAGAGTTAGTTATTTTTACGGAAGAGAAATATAAGGTGTAATTAGAATGTAGCTATAATCTTGGATGAAAATCAGTTTTTTAAATATGTTTACTGATATTTTAAGAATGTAGTACAAGTATTTGCTGAGTCCTAATCTGACCAATCTGGTAGACTAGGTCTCAGTTTGGATAAGATGGATTCAAAGAAACAATTTCTGGAAAAAGGACATGGCATTATTTGAAATAAATAAGAAAAATAAGTAAAATATGAGAAATGTATCTCTGTCCAGTTGGGGGCCTAAAGCCTGCTTGCTGGAGAATGTCACAATAATGCCCATGGGCAGGTACTAGGAATTCCTCCCTAGACAATTTAAGTTTTGCCCTGGCAGGAGGAATTCTTCTGGGAATTGGTATGCCTTCTACCTGTTCTTAGGTTTTTTGGGACTAGCTTTCTGCTCTCTGATCTAGAGAAAAAGCTTACTTTTAACTTTAAATCAAATTACAACTAGAGATTTTATGTCATAACAAGTAAGTAGAGTTGTTAGCCAGAATGTATGCACTGATTTTAAAGAAATCAGAGAGCAACTTCAAGAGTCTTAAAACATAGGTGGTTAAATTCCCACCTATGAACTAACTCAGAAATCCCATGAGACTATGCCATTTGTTCACTAGAACTTTAAAAGGCTGTTTGATCCCTCTTGAATTGTAATTTATTCTATCATAGGAGGAATTGTTCTTTTAATAATTATATTGCTTAAGTATTTCCTTCAACACATTTCTCAGCAGTGCTCCATCAACAAGACCACACTACAAGCACTTATGCTCTTGAATATCCAAACCATGGCCCCCTTAGAGACGTGGTTCAAGCTTGGATTGCAGAGACTCATGTGGGTCTAATCTACTACCCACATATCCTGGCATGACTTCCAGAGGTGAGGTCTTTCGAGGGCCAGTGACTAATGATGGGTAAGATCCTGTGAGGCAGGAGGACCTAAGCCAGACACCAATCCCTTATGCTGGACCCCATCTGAGGCAGGGTCAACAATGTCAGAGAAAATAACTCTGGTCCCCACTGGCTGTCAAAAAAGATGGATATGTAGGAGGAATGAACCAGACTTTATGGACTGCATGCAACTTTCCCAAGCTAGAACCTGCTGCCATGCCTGGTGCTGATGTCGACCCACCTGAATGAGAGGACCAATCCAGACAGGACAACAGCAAAAGCTCACACTGAGACTTATAAGATGTTGGGCACACATATAGTTAATTGTTAAAATCTAAAGGAGCTCAATCCTCCTCTGTGTATTTTAAAAATGCAGTCTCTGTTAAAATGATGACACCTATGTGGGCTCAGTCCTCTGACTATCTGGTGAAGTATTATAGATTAGATAAATTTGGAAATAATGGGAGAATAGAATCTGTTTGTGTCTTTTCCCTCAAACAATGGGTTGGCTACTTAAAACGCTGATAATTCTTACTGACCATAGGAGACTAGGAGGGTCTGTGTGTGTTTTCCTCTGTTTGCAGGTGCAGTGACACGTTTGCCCTAAAATTTTCTAGTACAAAAGCTGTTACAAAATTTCAGTAAATGGTCCAGATTCACTCAGCCTAGAGAGTTGTTTCTGTTCTACATTCTGCCAACTCCTTGCCTCACCTGGTCTGGGGAAGCCCTGGTCTTGAGGCTGCAGCTCTGGCCTGCAGCAAGTATTTATTTGCTTTATATATCTCTTATGTTTTCCTTTCATATTTCCTCACTGTGAGATACATGGTCTACCAATTTCTGTGGACTACATCAAAAGTTCAGAGTATCTCTTTGACTAAACAATGTCAATAAAAGCATTGATGACTGGAGAGATATTGCAGATGTTAAAAACTTTGCCTCACAAACAAAAGGGCCTGAGTTCAGAGTTCAGAATTTCAGGGACAATTGCTAAGTAGAAATGGTGACACCTACATATCTTGTCCTAAAAGGCAGAACTTGGAAAACCCTAGAACAAAGCAATAAGTAGGTAGAGCAACCCAGGATGATTCCAGATGTCACCTTTGTACTTCTATGGACTACACACTCAAGTGCCCTCTTGTATATACATACAAACACACACATGCACATACACACACACACACACACACACACCACCACCACCACCACCACCATCATCACTACCACCAGCACAATAACAACAGCAACAAAAACAAAACAAAACAAAACAAAAACATTGGTGAACTTTAACAGTCAAGTTCAAGGATTAGATTCTGATGACACTCAGGAAGTACTTCTATCTCAACTTCACTTTTCCTTATATAGTCTCATCAAAAACAGAATGCACAAAGAAGTCAAGGAAGGGACATAAAAACTTCTCTGGCACTTAGTGGTGCTTAGAATCCAAGTCTCCAAAAGGAACAGTCCTAATACTAAGTTAAAATATGTGGACCAGTGGCAAACAAATGGCTACATATGGCAATCTCTACCCTGGATTAATTTGTGAAATATGACTAAAATTTTGCCTTAAATTTCCTATTACCTGGAAATAATCATTATTCACCATATTTTCAAATGTTTCAGAATAGAATTCAAATGTTCAAAATGCTCAAAAAATCAAACACATAGAAACAAAAGTACAAAAGTGGGGAGAAGTCTCAGTGGTTTAAGTTCAACAAAAGCATCAGAGTTCTGATCTCCAGATCTCACATAAAAGATGCCAGGCAGGCATGGTAGCCCACCTGTATTCCATTCCTGCAAGGCATAGTCTGGAAATCACTAGGGCAAGTTGGCTAGGTAGACTAATCCTATTGACTCACTCTGAATAAATTAGAGACCTTACTTCAAAAAGATATGTCAAAAGAGTGAACAAGGATGATTTGTGTTACTCAAACAAATCTTTTTTAATAACATAAAAGACAAATAATGAATAATAAAATGTGACAAGTTTATTTTTAATATTTTTTCATAAACACACATACATATATTTATATATATGAATATTCTATCTGCATATATGAACTTGCTATAGAAATCATAGGAAATTTCAGCATAGATGCTGAAGATTAAAAAAGAATAAAATAAACAGCAGAATAAAAAAATAATGTTAGAATAGGTTGACAAGTACAATAGTAGATTAAAAGCATCAGAAAATAAAACATATTAGTAAGAATAATTTGTTATACTAAACATACTATGTTAATAACAAGGAAATTAATTTTCAGAGGGTTATATAAAATATAAAATGATCCAATATATGTGAATTTGGATATTAGGACAGAAAAAAATATGGTCCTTAATACAGTCAGGGATGACAAGAAACAATACTCTCAAATGTACTGGTTGATAAAACTAAAAAGTGATCCAGAAGATGATGGAATAATTTCAGACTGGAGGATATAGCTACTAATTAACATTTGTAAAGTAAAACCAAATATTTCTCAGGGTCAAGATAAATGCCAGCATCACTTCCACTATTTCAGCATCAACTTCAATTACAAACAACTAATATGATGATGCAGTGCTTCTCACTATATGATGTGATCCATCACCGTGGTAGCTAAACAAATCATCTGTCAAAATTTGCTGCTAAAATTTTAGTGTGCATAACTTATTCTGTACATGAAACATGAACATTCATATGAGATACTTTTTAGAGGACAACTGGGAGAGATTTCCCTTTTGAAAAATTAAAACCATAGATGGTAATAATTGCAAACTCTAAATTCCTGAAATCAGCAAAATAACACTCTGATACTTTCCATAATACAAAAATGCAATCAGAGAGAGCTTTAACACCAAAATATTAATTATCAATTAAATAACTTATTAATTAACAATGTTTGCTATATCTTAGTCAATGAATATTCCCATATTTAAAAATCCCTATGACTGTATGTGGAGAAGAGTTAACATTTGGGAAATGTAGTACTGGCAAATTTAATCCAGTAATTAAGATGAATTAATAAGCACATTTGTACTTTAAGGATAAATATTAAGGATGTAAGAAGCATAAAACATAAGTATATAAATATATCTGGATATTCACAGAAATGTTAATTGTAAAATTTTGTCCTTTTAATTTACTTTATTCTTAAGTCAGGTCCTAAGACCTTAGGCCTTCCAATTAAAATTAATCATTCATGTCTGAGATGTATCTATTCATATGCTGTCACTAAGAAATAATATTGTGCTTATGATATTGATCATGTTTGTGCTTATGAATATGTAATTTTTTCCTAAGTTCTTCCAAAAATTGATTGTTTCTTGCCTGAAGTATTACACATACCTACACTTAGTCAATGATACTTCCATTTCAATAAATGTGACCTCCAATAGATCCTTTGCCACTTATAGTTGGAAGAATTAGAAATAATTTGAAGAACCTAAGTCATTCACTTCAGTAACATAAAATCTTACATTAAATATCAAGCCAAACAACCAGAAACAGGATATGCCATTTTCACCTGAGCAAGTAATACCTATGATTGTACTAGAATTATGAATACTTGTTAGGATTATTGATAAAACATTTTAATGAATTTTGGCATGATTTTATAAAGTAGTGCAGAACAAGATAAACAATGTGATTAATACAAGTATGTCCTGATGGTATATCATCATATCTTCAAAATGATAGAGAAGAAAAAGAAAAGAATATAAAAGGAGAAAGAGGAGGAGTCAAAGAAGAAGAAGAAGAAGAAGAAGAAGAAGAAGAAGAAGAAGAAGAAGAAGAAGAAGAAGAAGAGAAGAAGAAGAAGAAGAAATAATTAATGTCAAGGTCTCTAATTGCAATGTCACTCTCTTCAATTAATGTTCTTTAGAAGGTAGCATAATCCTTCAGCAATGGTAGAAGAAAATAATATCCTTACACTGACAATATTTGTACACCTGATAATGAAAATTACTGGAAAAAGTCATTAAATTTTGAGATTTTGTATTTCACACACATCCTATGGAATACTGTGTACATAAGTTTCTGATCCTGCAAGGCCGAATAACGAAAAGGGAACATCACGAAGTGACAAAATCTGACAGAAGATGCTGCTGGGAAGTCAAGTACCCAGAATTCAACAGTTTGTGCTACGATTAGTTCCCATGTGTGTGACAGATACATAATCAGTTTGTTCTCAAGATTTGCAATATTAAAAAACTTCAAATTAACCATAAATTATATGCTCTATCAACTGTGAGTTAACAATATTTTCTATTGAAAAGATAGTGCTTCAAAATCATTGGAAATTATTGGTTTTCATTTTTAAATACAGTGTTTAATGGGATGGAGAGATGGCTCAGAGTTAAGACTTTGTCTTGCTAGAGAAGGTCATGAGTTCGGATACCAGGTCCCACATAAAATGAAGGCAGAATGGCACCCAGAAGGAAGCAAGAAGAAGGTAGAAGCAATTCAGGATGTCTCAAAGTCACCCTTGGTTCTCCACAGGGATACAGTGTCCCTATGACACACACACACACACACACACACACACAGAGTAAATAAATAAATAAAATATTAAATATAATGCTTAGTTAGTAATAATTGAATTTCATTTTATTTAAATATTAATTTGCAAACTTCACTGGCTTACTGTTGTGTCGCCTTTCATATGCCCAATAGCAATTATATCCAGATATTCTATTAAAAACCATAATATTTATATAAATATATAGTGTCAAATTTATCATATTTGATATCAAATTGAAAAAGAATTTTTCCATTGGCAGATTAGATTAGGAATTTTAGCTATAATAGATTTTTTTAGCAGTCATATGCAACCAGGCTGGGAAAGTCCTTGAAGATCACACTCTACCACTGGAATTGTCCACAGGAATGCACCCTGTCAGTCTGCAGAAACTGGCTCCTATCCCCTACAGAGATAAGGTATACAACTTCCCCCAATCCTTTGTTTATGAAAGATGGAAATGAGCTCCTTGAATGTAGGTGAGTTAAGTTTCTCAAAAATAAGAATGTTATGCCCGAAGCGCAAAGTCCAAAGAAACCCACTGAAGTCGTCCACCGATGCAAAAACAAGAGGGTCGGAGCTGGAGAAGTGGCTCAGGGGTTAAGCTTCTCTCTGCCTTGCAGGCAAAAGGTCCTAAGTTCAGATCCTAGACCCACGTAGAGGCCAGGCTGAAGCAGGGGCGGCCTGCGTTTCTGGTCCTGGTAGGGTGGAGCCTGTGAATCCGGAGGCATAGTAAACAAGGAGGAGGTGGAGGCGGTCTATGGTGGTTCCGGAATTCATCTGTGGTTCTACACACACACACACACACACACACACACACACACACACACACGCACAATCGAATAAACAAACAAACAAAAAAAAAAGCAGAAACAAGAGGGTCATTTTTATTAGTTCAAACCTAGTTTTGGGCCACACAAGTCCTCAGCACAGTGTGGGAGTGCGACCCCAAGGCAGCAGAGTTTAGGGATTTTATAAGCAGGGACTGAGGAATTCACATGTAGCCCATGTAACCTTCCACAACCCCTCCCCTGTGACCGATGGCATTCTGCTCTTCCTGGTTTGTGCTAGGGGGGGGGACTGGCACCTAGGGGGTCTGAGGTTGCTTCAAAGGCATCAACACTTAAGTCAGCTCAGATTCCTATAAACAGTTTCTAGCACCCCTTGGATTACTCATGGCCCTTGAAATTCTTTGAGCAGTTAGTGACTGGCTTCCATCTGCTCTGATCACAATCTGTCTTGGCAAAGTTGGTGAAATGTTACTGTAAAGGCTGCTCTACCAGTTTAGGGGCTCCCAGAACATTAAGTATTTCCTAATTTGGGGCTGACTGGTCATCCTTATAGTCATATACACAAATTGGGTCAAACAGTCTATGTCTAGCATGTCCGGTGTTTTACAGGGAGGGCAAGTGAACAAGTAAAAAATGGAAACAAATATGTTCAGGTCCCACAAAAACAGGGCAGCTCAGCCAGGAGTTCCAAAGAGGTAAGCTAAGAGGTGAATAGACCAATCAGGCATGAGGGGATACCAAAAATCTTAATCAAATTTAAAGAAAATAAAACTAACCAATAAAGAAATTCCACTTTTCCCCAACCTATTAACTTCAAAAATACCCCTGATCCTGCCAGCCATCAGACAGCTCTCCTGTTCCTGTCAAATTGTATTCCTTTTTTTTCTCCACTATTAAATTTTGTCTTATTCCTCTATACATATTTTGGTTTCAATCTTTAGCACTGGAACACAAGAACCTGGGCAAAAATACCATAATAAAGTAACAAAGATATGAAAGATATCGAATATGTCAAAATATATGTCAGATATATCAAAATATATCAAAATCATTTGGACTAGTCATATATTTATCATCAGGCAAACTGTCCAAGCTTATTTTAAAAATGTGATTTCTTGTTTAGAAGTCAGAGGAAAATTTGCAAAAATCAGTTCTCTCCTTTTCATTATGTGGGATTTCAAGCATAGAACTCAGTTTGTCAGTTAGTGATCAGACCTCTGAGCCCTCCTCCATCCCATTTTTTAAAAGAAACATCCAGGTTATAGATATCATATTCCTTGAAGACATTCGTAAATATTATACTCCTTGAAGACATTTATAATCTTTGTATATTTTTATTATTTTCTGTTCACTTTTATTCTAAAAGAAAAATTTCTATCTTGCAGACCATTTTTGACTCAAATGTCATTGTTTTCTCCCATCTACCTTAATTTTTTAATCATTAAGTTAGATTACAAGATAAGTCTCCTTGTGGCATTTTAGACATATACTCTGTTCATACTCTGTTCTTGTTCATCACTTTCTCCCATTGATCTGTCCTCTCAAGTTTATTCCTGTCTTACTTCCTAGTGAGCTATTATTGTTCTAGGGGATTGGTTTGCAGACAGGGTTAGCCACCACACTGTTACTTATAGGAACTCTGGTGCGATAACATTGAATCCCTGATCTCTGGAGTACAGCATTTGGTACTCTATTGCCAAAGCATGCATGTCATACGGAAGTAAACTAATATCAGACCTCAGGACTGCACCTCAAAATAAGTATCAAGATCCATACATATTTCCTAATCATTAATTCATATGACTTAAGAGATATCACATGGTTGTTACCATATAATATAAAATATGAATGATTTTTTCCATGTCATGTTCTGTGTGAAGAAATCTAGATCTAGCAGCTAAAAAATGTAATTTGAATCAACTGAAAAAGTTACCCAACAAGGCACAAATGCCAAAAAAATAGTTATAGAAAATGGGTAAAACATGGTTATGTTACATTAATAAATTACTTTTACAATTACTAAAATAAGATAATCTAAGAAGTACTGGCCTAACAAAGTCCAGCTGTCAAGGTTCTAAGAATGCAAAATATTCAGAAAGCCCCCATGATTTCAGTAAAACCCTTGTCAATGAGGACCTTATTTCAGTAGTCACTTAGAATTGAGAAAGGAACAAATGAGGGGGAAATCATCTTCATTGAAGATAAAACAGGTTAATGGATTTTTAAATTTTCATATTTTTCAAAGAACTGTATCTGAAATTCTATTCACCTTACTCTTCAAGCTTTCAAAATATTGGTATTTGGTGTTAAATCTCAAGTACTATAAAAGTACAAACCACCAGACTCAATTATGCAAAACACAAACAAGTCAATGTAAAAATATATTACCTCTTGCTGCATTAAATTAAATATATTGAATCTTTTCATGATAATAGCAGACTTGAAACCATTAACATTTTTAAATGAAATGTATTTTCCAAGTTGCTATATTATACTTTTCTCTGGTTTAGCTTATTTTCAGCACCTTGTCAGTAATAATTTGTGTTCTCATATTTGCTCTAAGTATAGCTGAAGACCAAGTGAGATCATCCAGTGTAACACCTTGTGATCATAGGAATGGTCTTACAATGACATTTGTGAAATTTGTCTCTATATTCTATTTCTTCACCTTTCTTATGGTGAACATTTCTTAAATTGACACAAATTTTTTTATAAAGAAAAGTGTGAGGCAGGTGTTCAAGGCCAAAAGGAACACTGCTTTGGTCAGGCAAGGAGGGAATTTGTTTGACTTTGCTCCAAGCAGCCAATTAAGTGATGATGAATTAGATCCCCTCAAAGTGAAACTCTATTACTCTCAAACATGTCATGCACCCTGAAGTGTATAATGCTTGAGCATAAATAAGATTGTTACTAATTGTGTAAAGAAGCTAGAAAATAATTACCATTCCAACACCTAAATATCATCATTGATTGAAGAATCATGAAATTCCCTTCTGAAATTTTCAACTGTGGTTTGTAAGCTCTTAATTCTACTGTTGATACTACAAATTGTGGCAAAGCAATTGTTTCTTCTAAGATCCTAGTTAGTCCTTTGGGGAATGTCAATAATTATGCCATTGTGTAGATTTGGTGGTAGAAGTTCTCATTGTAGTGACCTTCTGAGTATAGCGGCCCTGTCTTGGCAGGAGTGTGTTGGTCAGGAATACCTCATCCCACATTTAAGCTCTTGCAATATTACCACCCCATCTTCTGAGAGGTTTTCTGAACTTTGCTGTGGGATAAGATTTTGGTAGGCTGATTAGGGCTGAATATTCCAGGTTCGCTGATGTTCAGTACTCTGGCCTGATGTGATTTTATGCCTCACTAGTCTCCCATTGTAAAAGGATGTGATTGAACTCTAAGAGCTTATCTAAGGGTTAAAAAAAGGAGTGTGTAGATGGTGTTTTATTATCAATCTCTTATAGTTAACACTAGGATTTCTGTCTACTTCCCTTCTGCTGCTATTGGGATAAGTTTACAGTATAATATATGGTTTATTTCCCTGACATTAAGGGGATAAGTACCCATTCAGAGAGTAACTGCTTTCACATGGGTTTTACATACCTCTGTGGCTCCCATAGATTCTTCTTACCAGAGTTGTAATAATGGTTTACAATGTTAACTACTGGTTTAAGCCCTTGATCTCTCTTTTTCCCCTAAACTACTTGACTCTTTTTTCCTCCCTTACCCCTTAAGACTTAGCACCTTACTTTCCTTCCCTTATGTGCTTTTCTTCCATAGTGGCCTTATATATCTTAGAAGAAACAACTGCTCTGAGAGAATCTTTCAGGTTCTGGACAAGGGAAGAGGAACATTTCCATTTAGGACTTTACCCACTGAAAGGCCACATAATCTGACTCCCTTACCCACACAGGCACCCCAAAGAGAGTCCTGTGATACATACAAGCAGAGAAAGGGAAGATGTGATGGGGGTGGGGAGTTGGAGGGGAAAGGGACATAGAGCAATATTGATGAAGGGAGGGGAGGGTGGGAGAGAAGGAAAGTGGGTGGGGAGAGATTCAGGACAAATACCTAAGTCCAGTTTGTTTGTAAAAAAATAAATATTTAAAAATGTACAAAGCAGCATGTTGCTACAGAGTGATGTCTGATGGTGAGCAACATCTGAAATCTCCTGAGATTTGTATCAAAGGCAATTGCTTGAAAATCAAGTGATTTCTGTTAATTTTTGAGATATAACTCAACATTCATATCCTAAGCTCATACAGGGCACTAGGATTAAAAAAAGTATATTCCTTTAAAAACCATCACACCTCCACATAAAATTCACATATTGTTTGAAAATTTTCTTATTTATGCTATGAAATATTACTACTAATATATTAATTATATTTGTGTTTGAAATTTAAAGTGTAGCAGTATCTTAGAGAAACCCTTGTTTTTGTTCTTTTTTTTAACATTTTTTATTATTATTTCCGCTCATACAAACTTAATAGGTACACCAGTTTCCTCCCTCCCTCCTCCTCCCCCCCGAACCCCCTGCTCCCCCTCCCCTCACCCGTCCCTCCCCATCCCCCAGTGCTTCCCGCCCCAATTCCCAGAGAGTCCTATAATGTGCATGCCTGACTCTCCTCTGGGCCCTCCTTTCCGATGACATACAAGGACCCAGTGGCATTTCCCTGAACCCTTTCCCGTGTTCCCCTTAAGCATAGGAACACTACTATGGCTGCCAATCCCTTGCCTCCAAGGATCTTGGTGCCTTTAGCAGATGCTAGACTTTGTGAGGTCAATAGTGTGTTGGACATTGTGCAGGGCATGCAAAGTCCAATTATGATTGCTTCGGCCCTAACTTGTGTGGAGTATCTTGCAAATCATTGCTCCTCCCATCCTTTTGCTCTTACACTCTTACCGCCCACTCTTCCACAAATGTCCCTGAGCTTCAGGATGGGGAGAGATTAGTCTGGCCTAGTTCTAGGTGGTTGATACAGAGTCTCTGAAGTTCTGGATTGTGGTTTGTTGATTTTCTTTTGCAGTTTTGCTGCTCCTACAATGCCCTTCACTCCATCCTACTGGGCACTGTATGTCACCCCCTGGCCAGAGACAAAAAGCTGTTAAACTGGAGTATTGTTATAATAGCACATTCAAAGGTAGATGTAATAAAAGTAGGAAACCTCAGTGAGGGAGGGGTCAATCACCCATTTGCAAAATGGTTACTTTTTATCTGCCAGACTATATGCCCTCCCCTTCTGGTTTGATCATACCCCCTTAGTTGTAAATGATCAGGAACAAATGTCTGTGAACTTAACCAGGTGTCACATTACTTACTTGTAGTCCTTGATGGAGGCCTATTTTCTCTAACATGGTCACTTCTCTCCTTGTTTTTGGTGTGGCCCTCCAACCCCATCCCTCCTGTTCATAATCCTTGCAATTACTGTAGGTAATACATAGATTTACCTATGAGTGTCTCAAGGTGGGCTGGGTAAGTTTGGTCTAGGAGCCACCTATTAGGGAGTACATACAACACTTAATTTTCTGGGTTTGGGATACTTCACTTAATATAATTGTTTCTAATGACATCCATTTCCTGGCAAATTCCAGTAACTCATCATTTTTGATGGCTGAGTAGTACTCCATCGTATGGATGTACCGCCTTTTCCTTATCCACTCATCAACTGTTGGACATTTGGGTTGATTCCATGACTTTGCTATTGTAAACAGTGCTGCTATGAACATGGTCGTGCTTGTGCTATTGAGGTGAACCTCTGCTGTATGGGGGGTTATTCCCAGAAGTGGAATAGCAGGGTCATATGGCATTCAATCTTTAATTTCTTTAAGAATCTCCAGACGGCTCACCAGAGTGGCTGTATGAGCCTGCCTTCCCACCAGCAATGTAGCAGAGTTCCCCTCTCTCCACATCCTCTCCAGCATTTGTTGTTTGTATTGTGGATTTTTGCCATCCTGACGGGGGTGAGATGATATCTCAGGGAAGTTTGATTTGCATTTCCCTGATGGCTAAAGAAGTGGAGCATTTTTTAAGATATTTGTTAGACATTTTAATGTCATCCCTGGTAAAATTTCTTTTAAGTTCCAGTGCCCATTTTTTAATTGGGCCATTGGTTTCCTTGGTGTTTAGTTTTCTAAGTTCTTTGTGCACTCTGGACAGTAGAGCTCTATCAGATATGTGGTTAGTGAAGATTTTCTCCCATTCTGTGGGTTGCCTTTGAGCTCTTTATCTGAACAAAACCCTTGTTTTTTTTATAAAATTCTTTCTTTCCTTTAGATTCTTGAAAAGAGAGATCTGTGCATTATGCTTGTACTTCAGAAGAATGGAATTTTTTTTCAGATGTGGATATTTGCATATGTAGTCTCATATAAATTTTTGAACATTCATTTTAGGAATATACTATTTTTATACTTTGAAAAATAATATGCTTACATCTTATGTATGATTTTTAAACTCACACCTCATTCTTGGATACACATTTCACTGAATTATTCCTCAGCTAGTATCAACATAATCTCAAGATATGTACCACTACATAGTAAAAACAGCACAGGTAGTAGTTAAAATTTCTACTTAAATGAGATTTTACTTCTAACTTGTAATATTTCTCATTTTAAGAAATGTAATAGACCTCTCCAAGACATTATTTGCTCAAACTTAAATATACATAACCCTATATTATTAGTATCGTGAGTAACTAATAGAAAAGTTGTGGCTTACAACTGAGTTCCTATATGTAAATAGGAATGATAAAATTATGCTTGATTATTGTGTGAAGTAAAACAAATTATGCATGCAACATTCCTTGTACACTGCCTGAAAGAGGGATAGAGTAAATGTTCTCTAAGAAGTAACTATTATAAAGTAAAGGTCATTTCCTACAGTCTAGAATTAATTTGTTTATAAATTTCCCATAATACAACAAACAAATTTAGAATACCAGCATTAGTTAAGTATGTATGCTTACCTTTCCTAGGAAGGGGAATGAAAATAATGTTAATGAAGCACAGGGAAATTGTATTTTATTATTCCAAAGAATGCATATACATATTTGTCTATGTAACCATAGTACTATACTTATACAGAAATATTCTAATTATTTTAGATAGGAAAAGGTTTACTGCATAATCAGTTTTAAAGCTTGATTGCTATCCATTAGTTCATTAAACGTCATGGAATCTACAAATTGATTTAGTTAACAGTTTTAGACAGTATGATTCTGTGTTTTGTTGTGCAATTTACCCCCTACTGTAATTAGAATGACACATGTATTCTGGCAAAGACTTCTGTGTAATAGTACACATATACCCCTTAATACACAAAGAAAGAGTAATCTGTTGGCAAAACACAACTTCAGCTGTGTTTTCTTTGGTATTTATTTGATTTTAGGCTTTAAACATAATTTATTTTTATGGGTTCATTTTCCAGGCTTATTAAGAAGGAAAAAAGTAAACATGCCAAAATTTCATTTTCACCTCATCCTGTATGCCCACTTTCAGCATATTTAATATTTTAACACATTGTTTGATTTTGCTCTCTCCTGAATTGCACATATTTCAAGATTATTGTATATGCAAGATAAATTTTAATAAATAAATACTGATAGATTAGTAAAACAATCTAATAGAGAATAATCAAATCAATTTAGCAGAAATATGTTGATTTTCTTACATAAGATACTGATATATTTATTATATACATGAAAAAGAATTAGGTTTGTGCTTTATCTTACTTCATATTCAAACACATCTTTGTTTTAGGGTATAAATGGTAGAAATGTGACAGCTCACATAACTGAGGATGACAATTGGTAAAGACAAAAAGAACATCTTCTGTAATTTAATTTTAAAAGGAGCCATCATTTATTTTCAGTTGGCATTTAATTTTCAATACATTCCCCTTAAAATGCATTACTGTTTAGCTTTCAATGCTATGGTAATTCTGGAATTGACTTAGCTTTCTCAGAGTCACAGACATGAAGCATATTAATGTACATGATTTCCCAATGACAAATGGTGCTTGAAGTTTCCATGTCTGCTAATTCATTTTTGATTACCACATAGGTGTCTTCTGAAATATAAATGACATTTGCCCAGCCAAACGGTCAGCTGACAGGAACATAGATGAGATGCTTCACTGGTGTCTGATCTTTGGAGTCATTTAAATTCATTGATAACAGTGTTTATAAGGCCATGCTTCCTGCCTTAGAATGAAGTAACTAAGGAATTGAACCATCTGCTTCTTTTATAATAGTCTTCTTATAATCTATTTCATTTATACAAATTGTTCAGAAGTGACATCTGGTCAATCTTTTCAATCAGATGAAGTTCTTTTATATTATATGCATATTTAAAAATGAATGTCCAAAATTTTGAACTTTAAAATATTTCAACTGTTATTTTTCTTAAACCTTAGTTTTGCTGATGAATAATACCAATTATTAATACCTCAGAAAAAAGAAAGAGCTGAAAGTAATAGTGAAAATTACATGATTATTGAGGCATAAGGAGATAGGGAGAGGGAAGATTAGGGGAAAAATCACACGTAAATGAAACATAATAACCCAATATCTTTTAAACCTATTTAAATATATTTGAAAAATATTTGAGAGATGGTTCAATCATAACTGTACCTGCCACACAATCAAAAGGAAACATGTTCAGCTCCCCAGATCACCTGCAAAATGCAAGGTTGGTATAATGACCCACGTATTATCCCAATCCCAAAGGCAGAACAAGGACCTAGAAACAGTGGGTTTCTCAATAAAAATTCCCACAAAGGTGATATGAAACTCATGAGCTGTTGATCAAGGAGCTCATTTATCTTTACTGACAACTAGCACTAGATGATAAGACCCTGTTATTGATTACAAGATTTAGGAAAAGCATTCTGGAACTGATTAGGAATCTGCTCTACCTCTATGTTTTTATTGTGACAGAAGATGCCCTGCACACTGTTGAGAGAGGAAAGGTATCAGTGGTCACTTCTATCTGTGAGTCCCATGAACAATAATACCAACATATTAAGCTAGATAAACCCAAATGTATAATACTGGAATGACTCTCAAGGGGCTAACCAAGTACCTTCTAGATTTGAGTAAGGTTCCACATGATAGAATACATGAATATATCTAACTTAGTCCTATATTTCTCAAGTCATAGCAAAGTGATGTAATGATGAAACAAAATACTAATTTGCAATTAGGAAGATTGTAATTATAAATAAAAAAATCTGAAATAAGCACAAGTAATGAATGTTAGTATTTTATGGATAAGTTTGTTATGGCATATATAGATAGGTATTATTATATAAGAATGAATTAGCATCATATATTCATTTCCCATAATTGAAACTCACTTTTAGTTTAGGCGTGGTGATGTAAACCTGTGGTTCCAGCACATCCAGAATTCAGGATATAGAGAAAGGAGGATCAAAATTTCAATCTGAGCAACATGAGACCTTGCTTCCAAAACAAACAGAGCAATAACAACTACTACAAATGTTTTGTGTTTATTCAGTATTTTAAAAATTAAGTTACATGTTTGTTTAGCCAGTGTGTTTCCTTGTAATATTTTGTTAAAAGATACCACATAAAACATTGCATTTGATTAAATTTAAAGCTCTAAATAGTTTGAAATACTCATGTATTTATTCTCAGAAACATCAAAAATCCTGAATCACCTCAAAATTCTAATAATAAAGACTCCTGATTTCTGAAGAGGTATAGATTTTCTAATTTTTGTACCTTTAAAATGAAAGTATAGGTTGGAGAGATGGTTTAGAGTTCAAGATGCTGCCCTGCAAGTATAAGTACCTGAGTTTTAATCCTGGATCCCAGGAAAAACTGCCAGGTAGAAATGGCAGCAGTCCGCACTTCCAGAAAGAGTTTGGAAAATCCCAGAGCAAAGTAGAAAGGTGGAAAATGCAATCTAAGACTATTCCTGAAGTCACCCTTGAGCCCTGTTCCACAGGGACACCACAGTACACATCGATGCACACAGAAACATACACACAACACACACACAAACTCAAAGAAAGGAAATAACTGACAATAGCTTCCATGTATATTCTATTAAATTTAGATATACAAAATATCCAATAATTTAGACCATTAGCATTTGCATATCAGATATCTGTTTGTTTTCCTAACATTTCAGCTAATATGCTTTCTTGACAAGTATCGAACTCCTTAAGTAGTTTATGTTAAATACTGACAAGTGAATAAGCTATCACTGCCAAAATAATGACACTGAATGAGGGAACACTTTTAAAACATGTGATCAGTCCTGTGGCACAGTGGTTCTAATATCTGAATTCAGGAAGTTAATCCAGAATTACCAACTATCTAAAGCCAACCTGGGATGTACAATGAAATCATACAACAAATTATATAGTAGTTAAAATAATAACTCTGAGTAACCTCTGAACTGCACATAATTAGAAGAGAAGAACATCTGGTAGCAATGGTCATGAGAGAGGAAGTGCTTTTCTTTTTTTTTTTTTTCATTCACTAATCACTAATTCACTTATTTTTTCTCCCACATTTTTTTTCTCTAATCATACAAGCTCACTAGGTACTCCTTCCTCTCCCTTTCCCCTCTCCTCCCAGTTGTCCCCCCTTTCACTCTTCCTGCTTCCCCCCTGTCATAGTTAAGCACAGGTGTTAACTTGACTGTTGAGGGTTTGAGCTCTGGCCACAGTTGTAGAGAGTTGATGGTGGAGTTAAGCCCAGAGCAAACATGAAGGAGATTTTCTAGCTGATGGGGAAGAACCAGCCCATGGTGGGTTGGATTAGGTCCAGGATCAATCACAGAGAGCTGGCATCCTTCTGTTCACTTGGCCAGACATGCTGGTCTGCCAAGTAAGGATTGTCCATCTCTCAGCCATTATGCAGTGATGGTGTGGCCAGTTTCCTTGGCCCTGGTGTTGGTGCATGCTCTCCCGTCAAGCTGGACTGAGAACTGTAACTGGACTACCATAAGAAAATAAAGTCCTTGTTCCCTTAAGCTGTGTAATTGTCCTTTATCAGCAACCATGCAGGCTGACTGCAACAGAAATTGGTACCCAGGAAGTGGGGTGTTGCTGATAAATCTGACTATGTGGACTTTCTGGCTTTTGAATGGTTTTGCTGGACAAAGCTTGACTTTGTGGACTTCCAATACCTTTCTGCAAAGTTTCGTGGGCCATTTAGAAAATAATGATGCCGAGAAAGTTGTGAATTGTTTTGGCTCAATTTGTGATGAAGGGAACAAGGACTTTGTTCAAGTTTAATTTGAACATGATGGACTGGTTTGCTTGATAGTGGAGAGCTGTGTTGGTGGCCATGAAGCTCTGAATGAGGAAAGGGCGGCAGCTGAATAGCTGCCATTGTTGGATAAATGAGCGTCAATGAAGGAAAACTTAGTGACTTGCACTGGGACGGTGGAAAACATGAAAACCACCATATGGTGAGTTCATGGTTTGAAAACCCAGATTCCTTCAGGGACTAAAAGCCCAAGTTAAAGCTGTTTCTTGCACTTTGAAAGTTTGGCTGCCTAGAAGAGAGATTTTTCCAGAGTCAGAGTGTTAAAGTTGGTGCAGCTGTAGCTCCAGTGGACTAAGCTACATTTCAACCTCACTTCGGAATCTGGCAGCATCCCTCAGGTGATACGGGTTTTGATGTACTACTGAAGGTTCATGGGAAGTAGCAAAAGCTTGGCACCAAGTGGCAGCCATAGCGTTCTTACAAGAGAAGGTGAAACTTATAGCTGTAGAGGAACCCAGAGTACTGTTGGAGATGCCAGAACCGTGGGACTGCTGCTAAGGACGGCTGTGAGTAGAGATTTAGCCTGGTTCAGAGGAACTCTGCTTTTACAATTTTGAGCTGCAAACAGGGACTGGGAATGCCTAGAATCTTTGCACCACCTTGACTACATGATGAGCAGCAGAAGATAGACATTGAACTACAGAATGTGGTGATTTGCTGAACTTTGATCTTTTTAATGTTTTCTTATTGTTTTAAGATCCTTCTGTTTTAATGTTTTATCTGTTTTAAAGTATTTAATTTATTCTGATTTAAGAAACTTTGAACTTTTAAAATGTTGGAACCGAAATTATAGTGAGAGAACATTTTAAATTTGTCCATGGAATGTATTTATATTTTAACATCTGTGGGGACATGGAAAGGTTACAGTTTAAAAGGGGTGGAGTGTCATAGTTAACCACAGTTGTCAACTTGACCATTGAGGGTTTGAGCTCTGGGCTCAGTTGTAGAGAGTTGATGGTTGAATTAAGCCTAGAGCAACCCTGAAGGAGATTGTCTAGCTGATGGGGAAGAGCCAGCCCATGTTGGGTGGGATTAGGCCCTGGATAAATCACAGAGAGCTGGTTGAGAGAGTTGGCATCCTTCTGTTCACTTGGCCAGACATGCTGGTCTGGAAAGTTAGGATTGTCCATCTCTTAGCTGTTATGCAGTGATAGTATGGCCAGTTCCCTTGGCCCTGGTATTGGTGGATGCTCTCCCATCAAATTGTATGAGAGAATTGTAACTGGACTATCATAAGAAAATAAACCCCTTATTCCTTTAAGCTGTGTAATGGTCATTTATCAGCAACCATGCAGGCTGACTACAACATCCCCATTCCTTCACTCCCCTCCTTCTCCTTCTTCCAGTGCCTCTACCTTCCTCCTTTCCATCCCGGGGAGTATCTTTTTGTGTGAACACCAAGCCTTCCTCTGAGTCCTCCACCCTAGTTAGGGTTCAGGACTAGGTGGTATAGCTCTTCTTGGTTTCCCCATTAGCGTGGGAACTCAAAATCTTCTTCCCTGTGATCCATGCTAGATTTTGGGGGGTCGTTGACATGTCAGCCATTGTGCAAGTCAGTCAGGTAAAGTCCATTTCTGGCTGCTGCAGCCCTAACTTGTGTGGAGTATCTTGCATATCGTTGCCCCCCCATCTTTAGGCTCTTAACGATCTTTCTGCCCCCTCTTCTGCAGGGTTCCCTGAGCTTTAGGATGGAGAGAGATTTAGTTAGTCTGGTTTCAAGTAACTAATGTAGGGTCTTTGATGTTCTGAATTATGGTTTGTTTGTTTTTCAGTTTTGCTTTTTCTGCACAGCCCTTAGCTGTATCCTGATTGATATCCAAAGTCACCTTTTGATGAGCAGAGAGTCAGGTGAGGTCAGTAGTCTGGGCAGAAAAGAGGAAGTAGTTAAGCTTTTTATATTCTAATATTTACATTTAAAATAATTATTTACATTCTTCAATACAAAGAATATACAACAATCTTGAAAATTATAAGTATAGTTTGAATAAGCTGTTGGTATGAGTGAGGATTCAGGAAGAGCCCATTTATCTAAAAAATAATTTTATGGTTGAAGAAGTGGATATAAATGATTTACAGGGATTGCATATTGAAGAGAATTTTGATTTGGAAAGGTATTATACATTAATGTTTTAACCTATCAGAGAAAAAGTGTCACTCAATCAGTCTTGTATGCATAAAAGAATGAAATTTTATACAATAGCTTGTGTATTGTGTTCTTATTATATGTAAAAAGTGTGGAAATATTTGAAAACTGAAAATAGGACAAGTAAGTTTAAGTATAATACAAAATTTATCAAAATGTGTTAGGATTCTATATTGTTTGGGACCTAACATTTAAAAAATTCACTTTTCATTGCTTTTTGAAATACACAACACAAATATATACCAAGTATATATTTCCTTGAAAATATAAGGTAAATTTACTGAAGCTATCTCTATAATTCTCAATTTATGAGTATAGACTAAAATGGTATGAACATTTAGAAAAATCATTCTGCACTTGTAAGCTTTACATTTACTTTGCAATTAGCTAAATTTCTACCTGCAGATCTTCAACTCTGGTTCTTAACTACACAAAAATTACAAAATATGAGTAGCTAATACATTGACTTGTTTCTTGAAAGACATTTAAATTTTGGTCAGCAAATCATCATAAAACAAGTAGCTTATTCTAAATACATAGTGATGTTTATTAGCCTTTTGAAAATTCTCATTTTATATGCTTTAATTAATAAATCTACTTTTAATTCATTCCTCTTTAAATATTTTAGTTGAATGAAATGTAATTACATAGCAACTACTTTCAGAAAAACATTGCAAGAGGTCACTTGAAATTCTAAGACAATAATAAATAATTAAGCTTCAATAAAAGACTCAATTTGTTTGCCTTTTTTAAATCCGTCTTCTGCATATTCTGAGAAATTTTGGGTGCAATTACAACTTCTTTTAGTGTTCTTCTTTCAAATCTCAGAAATGGATCCATGATCATGAGTGTTTAATAGAACAGAGAGCAATTAGGGTCATTATTGGCCTCAATTTGAAAGAGATTAAAATAGGAATGAAAGCTTAAATTAGGAATAAGTAACTGCCATGGTCCAATCAACAGCTTGGTTTGTGAATCTCTGCAGAAAACCCACAGGAGAAAGGTTTATGTTAATATCTGTTTTAGTATGGCCTGAAGTTTCTTGTCATGTGACACAGGTATGTAAGTGGAATAAGGTAGATACTGACCTGGGAAGTGGGAGAAGGAAGTTGCCAGATGCCTCAAGGTGCAATGTCTGGTGTCTACTAGGTATAGCTACAGGGGTTTCAACAGGAAACAGATTATTATTTAATTCATTTCACTTAACTATGCTGTGAAGAACAATGCTTATATTATCATATTGATGCCTTTTTTGCTTTATATTTCTTCTATGTTTTGTCTCTATAATTTTCACTTTGCAAACATTTTTCATTAATGGTGAGCTGCAAAATCAAGTTTCTCTTATTTTTGATTACAGATTTTAGGATTGTTTCATTCACATATGTGTTTGAAGATCTTGATCTTTAATAACACGTAGAACGTTATTTTCAGTCAGCATTCCACATTTGTGATAGTGTTCTAAAGGTCTATATGATATTAAGCCAGTCAGTCTTGGTAACATTTACTGAAGCATAATCTAGCTGACTCTGCTAATAAATGCATTCTCTTTTCACTGCATGGTATCCATACTGTATTTAAAAACTTTCACTACTTATCATGAGAGACATATTGTTGGATCCCTCATTGGATTGTAAATGAAAATGAAGCATGAAATTTGATGTATAAAGTCACAAAATTATTTGTTAGATAACAGAACAAAAGCTGTGTGTGTGAGAGAGAGAGAGAGAGAGAAAGAGAGAGAGAGAGAGAAAGATAGAGTTCACACAGGTACCCCAGCCTTCATTTATAAGCATATACTCACTTCCAGCAAAAGACAAAATAACTTCATGATATATGCACTTATAGTTATGATGGTTACTAAGTGCTTCACCATGAGAAGAATCTCCTCAAATAGAAGCATGGGAAGATCACTAAAAGTGCTACAGTGCATATGTGTTTTATATTTATAGGATCCTATATTCATGCATATTTGTTGCATGGATATAGTATGAGAGATAATTTTCTAAAAGTGCATTGAATTTTTGCACAGAAGTAAACAAATGCTTGAAAATTTCTTTTTTGGATTATCTTTTAAAGAACGTGTATACAGCAAACAGCCCTAGGAAATATGGTATCTCCCTCCAGTGCACAAACCCAAGGTTTCCCACTTCTAAAGCTACTTGCTGCATGCTCAGTACTCCTAAATCAAGCAAGAGATATATCTGAGGAAAGTTATGCAAACACAGTTTTTAAATATGACCATTCTGGATCAGACTTCAGTAATGAATATACTATTATTTGTCTTGGATCTTACTGGATCCAAAATGTCTTGCATACATTTTCACCACTAGTGAAGCTACCACAGTCTTACTTGTTAGTATGTAAGGAGAAAGATATCTTGTCTCTGCCATAATATGCTTCACTTAATGTAGCAAATGCTATATCATAATAGATCATAAATCCAATAATCTATTATTGATGCAATAGTTACAAATTTAAGTATTTCTTTAATTTTTAGCTTGTTTTTTTGCTTTTAATATAGTGTAAATACACATGTAAACAGTTCTCTTAAAAAATAGCTTAAATTTCTGAATAGAAAAAAAACTTTCTGTGTCATATGAGCTATGTGCACCATTATGCAAGTTCTACTTTTAACCCACACCCTGCCAATAGTTTAGAAACATTAAAATATAGCTGGATATTCAATTAAACATTTCATTTTTTAGTGATTTGTTTTGTAACTCATTTTTGCAGTTCCTGAGCATGAACTCTGTAGATGTGTGTTTGGAGTCAAAATGTTGGACATGTCTGCTGGATGGAATCCTGTTCTCCAAATTTTTCTTGTTCTTTGGAGCATCACCTAATCTGCCAGTCATGTAAAGTATGCCTCTTTATTGCTGAAATCCATTGATTAAATAATAAATAATATCTTAAGTGTAAAGAGAGAGTAAAGTGTCACTCAAATATTATGTCAAAAGCATTAGCATTATCTGTTCTCCAATAACACTTTTTTGAAAGAAGATTTTCTAGTGGTATCTCTCACAACGTTATAGATAACAATGCACTTTATTTGCAAACACTATGCACTCTGAAAATAACGTTACTTGCATTATTATAAAACTCAATTAGTTAATTTAGTCTCTGCTGGACATTAGTTTCTACTGGCAACTGCAAATACATGGTTCCATGAATGCATATTGGAATACTTAACTGAAGTATACTACTTAAAGCACGTTTATTCAAAGCTCTAAAGATCAAAACTGCATAAAATTATTAAGAAAGAAGGGAAATATCCCTATTATTTTAGAATAGAGTTGATAGCAGTTATATCAAATTCACTGTTACTGATAAATGTTTCAAATAGGTTTTTCTTCATTTTGAAGTTTTAGCAAACAGGTTTCAATGAAATATGTGATACTTTCACCATCTGCTATATATGTGTTAACTTAATAATAAACTTGTTTGGTGACAAATTTCGTATACTGATTAATTGGTTGTTTTTATTTAATATGAAATGTCACTATTACATCCCTGTGTTTGAACACTTAATTTCCAGCTGGTTGTACTGTTTAGAAAGATTATGGTGACGAGAAGGTGGAGCATTGCTGGAGGAAATATTTTTCTGAGGGCAAGCCTTGAGTTTGATGGTCAGTTTTCACTTGTTCTTTCTCTACCTCATGATTCATGATAAAGTGGCGGTCTCTCACTTGCTATTGTTCCTTCTCCACCATGGTTAACTATATCCCTCTGGAACTATAAGCCAAATAAACTACTATTCCTTAGGTTTCATTTAACACAAAACTTTCGTCACAGCAGCAGAAGAGTAACTGATATAGTAATTGTTATGGTTCGAAATGTGAGATGCCCCCCATAGACTCATGTATTTGAATCTTTAGTTGTTTAGGAAGGTCATGGCACCTGTAAGAGGTGGAGACTTGCTGGAGGAAGGCAAGCATAGGCAGTTGGGCTTGAGGTGGATTAGCCCCACTCTACCTCCAGGAGAGGTCTGCTTTTGAAGTTAGCAGCTTAGCAGCTCTGTCTCCTTGATAGATGTGCCTTTGGGAATATTTTTGGGAGAAATATGGAGAACTCTGTAGCTTTGATCTGGGAAAGCCTTTGTGCCTTGAAGACAGGGTCAAAAGGGCCATTCTAGTGAAATCTTGGAAGAAATTGATGCTTTTATAGATGTAGACAATGGAAACCAGCTTCTGATCATACAGAGGTTTACAGAGGATGTGTGTGGAACTGGACAAGGAGGAAATGGATCGTTGTGTTAGCAGAAGTATGATTAAATTTTGTCCTCATCCTGAAAGCTTGTCTGAACATAAATTCAAGTGTTTGTCAGAAGTTTCAAGGTAATGTGATCTTGAGAGTATGATATGGCTGCTTTTTAGTTCTCATGTTCAGAGTTATGACAAAACAGAACAAGAAAAACAAATCAGGCAGAAAGAGAAAAACAGTGAAGTTTGGTGAAAAATGTGAGAACAAGTTTAAGGGGAATGAAGACAATAAAATATGAGCCATTATTAAAGACATAAGCTCCATTTTTGAATCAAAGACTACTCTCAGTCTGGATAATGAAAGGGGGCCTGCCATGAGGGCAACTTCATTAGAGAAATCTTATGGGTATAAGAATGCAAATTCTTTTGAAAGGAAAGAGCTGAAGGCAGAGTTTCAAAGGAAAGGTTTGTTCCAAGCAACTGTCCCAGAAATAGTCTTTCCAGCAACAGCACAGAGAGGCAGAATCAGCTGTGATTCAAGGAGAAACCAAGCTCCACTTGGAGGTTATAGCAGAACTTAACAAATTGATCTGTATGGTCCTGGTTTTAAAGACATCAAAGATGCAAGAGGTACGAGGTCATTGATTCCCTCCTCCAAATTTTAAAAAAATGACAGAAGTCAGGCAACATGTGGCAGGACTGGAAAGTATACAGAAAGGCCCAAGGAGGGCATTTTGTGCTGTGGAGTTAAAGTCTGTTTTGCTATTGAGAAATAACAATCTTAAAGATACCAGGACCAACATGGGACATGTATCAAGGAAATCTATGTATCATGGGAGGAGATTACCCACGGGAATGATGAATTCTCTGGACATCTTAGTTGGAAGAGTAGAACTGATGCTCTTTTAAATCACGATGAATTTAACAAGATATGCTAAACTTGGAGCTACTGGATTTGGAGTCTGTCCTGCTGGTTTTCAGTCTTGGTATAGACTGGTCTTTCTTGAATATGTCCTCATTCCTTCCTTTTGGAATGGAAATTTTTATTCTTTGCCATTGTATGCTGGAAGTAGGTAGTTTATCTTTTTATTTTACAGGAGGCTATACACTTTGGACCTTCGGACTGGGTTAGGACCACTGATGTTTTTTATAGGACTTTTTAAAGTTCTTATCTTGGTTACTGTGATAATTAGATATAGGTGTCAACTTGACAGTTGCAGGCTATATAGGGCATAGTTGTGAAGAATTGATGATTAGGGCAAGTCCTTGAATAAGCCTGAAGCCAATAGCAGGTGGCACTTTCCAATAGTGGACCAGGAAGTATAGGAAGAAGGGACTTGCTCTTCCCTTGCCCTGGGTCATCTTGTTGTTTGAGTCCACCACCACTGTTCTTGACTCCTCTCAAAGTTCAGCCCTTTTGACTTTGCCATTGTCTCACTGCTTTGGGAGCCTAGTCTTAGTTGGACCTTGCTAATGTTCACTGCAGCTTTCAGAGCTCAGCCTTTTGGGCTTTGCCACTATTCATCTTTAATATTGCACCCAGCATCTTTGGGTTTGCTGATGTTCCTCGCCAATGTTAGAGCCCAGAATCTTTGGCCTGACTCTCTATCAATTTTGTTTCTTTAGAGAACTATGACAAATATAGTTGTCAAATATAAAGTTATATTTAAGAGACACTTTTTGACAGAAAGAAACATACCTGGCATTATAAACAAAGTCAAGATCACATGGGAGGGGAGATGACAGGCTGCAAGTGGGATCAAAACTTAGGTACAAGCACTGGAAAGCAAACTACCATCTAAGCAGTTAGTTATCATGATACCCATAGATTAGAGAGGACTTTAGCACTCAACCAAGAAGCATTCTTTTGCAATGGAAAGTGTTGACTACAGAGAATCACAACTGGCCGAAATGAAAGGAATAAGTGAATGTAGGACTGCTTAGCCCTAAACAAAACACTGTAGCCAACTACCCTCCATCCCAAGGCTCAGGGAACCTTGCAGAAGATGGGGCAGGGGTAAATGGAAGAACGTAAGGGCAGAAAAGGATGCTTTCAGACAAAAGCTTCTATTCAAAGCAGAGCTGCTACATTGAAGAACTCAGAGCAGTGATGTCCATTTTTGCCAAATCTGTATAATAGTTTGCTTATCAGTATTTCATTGTGGGAGGGTAAAGGGTCTCAAGTGAGATATTCATTTTACCCAAGAACTAGACTCATTACTTACTATGATATAAATTTCCACGTAAATGCAACTTGGATTTCTTTTGAGTAAAATCACATTACTCCTCTTGCCTGTTTTTGACCTACCTGGCAGAAGTTTATTACTGAGATACAGAAATGTATCTATAGCCTACTTGTCAGATTTACTTTTGCAAAATTTGTATTTATAAAAATAAAAATGCTATTTTAATTGAATTTCTACCATTCATAAATCCATTCAACAAAACTTCAATTCTCTATGTTATTAATATAAATTTTTCAATCTAAATTCATTGTATATTATGTCCTGATTTTTAATTACTCTGGCAAGAACCACAGGAAAGTCAGAGAAAAAAATTATTTTGGAAAAGAACAAGGTAAGCAGAATGATTATGTCTGGTATGTGGCTCCACACAGACCTACAAAGGCTTCTGCAACCTGGTCACTAATGCACACACAGGTTGCCTGGGTGGATTCAGTTCTTCTGAGGAAAAAAATCAAAGAGCTTTTGTTCTAAGGAGCTGAAGAGCCTTGCTACAGGTGGTCACTAGGATGAATGTGCATCTGTGCTTCTTGCCTGGCATCCCATTTTCTAATGAGTTTTGTCTGCTTTATGGTTCAGTAATTAAACAAATTGTTATAAGTAACTAAAAAATAGAAGCCAAGAAGCCCATTTCCACAGCTGGCAGTCTGATATATCAGAAGTTTAATTGCTAAAATGCTCTGTTAGGGGCCAAATTCTTTATTATTGTTTGCCTAACAATTACAAATGAGTAGTTAGGTAGAAGTGGCACTTTGGGCACCATTAGAATTCTATCATAATTGATCCTCCCCCCCAAAAAAATCTGCTGAGTTGCTAGAGAATGAATTACAATGACCCATTTCTAAAAGCAGGAATGAATCTTGAAACCATTATCACTTTTGTCACTGGACAGGTTTAAAGCTTAAAAACTTGTCTGGAAGCTTTCTCCAGATGATCACCATTCAAAGAAATAGAGATGGCATTCTGTTCTGTCATGTCTCTGAGGGACAGAACATCTTTCAGGAGCTATTTCTCTTTTCTTTCATGAAAACCTTATGCTGCTTCTCATTTTCTGGCTAAGGTGCTTAACATGAAATATCAGACATATTTGGGACCCTGATCTTCCATATCCAAACTAACAAGTACAGCTTGTTTCAAAATCTAAACACTGTAGCTTTATTCTCAGCTCAACACACTTTTATTTTATTATTCATTATTTTACACATATGAAAATGCTGCATAATGTATTTATACTGCAAATGTCAAGTATTCCATAATGATATTTTGGTCAACTATATATGGCATATATAACAACACAATGTGAGTATAATAAAGCTCAAGTATTTTCTACCTCCAATTGATGGCATCGATATCATAGTAAGTCTCAGGACAATGCTCTACAAGTTCGTAATGATTTTGGTGCAAACCAAATATAGCACATATTAGCATGTAGAAATAGCAAATGGCTTTGTTTCTGATTTAGGTGCTTACTGTACTATTTATCAATATTTTTAGTGCATTGCTTTTAATTTCTAAAATATCTTAGTATTACAACATCATGTTGTACATGTTCTGACAGCAGTCCTGTTCCTTTCTTGCTTATTAACCACTTTGATTATATCATCATTAATTATGCTTGAATTAATATTGTTTTGATCACAAAATTCCACAGGTAGACAAGATCTTCTGTTAAGATCTTCTCACCACACAAAGATACATTGAGTAGGTGGTCTAAAAAGAAAAGTAAACAATTGAAGACCATACAAAACTTGAACATTTAGAGATATCTGTGATTGGCCATTTGGGCATGGTGTTTCCTACCTTAATTTTTTAATCTTAAAAATGAGAATGAAGTGGCAGAAACTATCAAATTTCCTACCCTAATTTTTAATCTTAACAGTGAGAATAAATTGACAGAAACTATTAAAAATTTGGTCAATGGCAACAATGAAAGTTATGCCAGCTATGCAGAAACGCTCAACCCTAAATATCAGGGAATTTGTCTCTCTCAACAGCAAGATCTTCACAACCAAAGGAAATATCTAGTATGCAAATTTGAAATAAAATATTGTACTCATTATAGTAAACCTTATGTGAACTATAGATTCTTTGTAACATACATAATTCTTGCATAGTGCATATTGTGAAAGAGACTGTGAATGCTAATGTGAAAGTAAATGAAGCATTTTGGTAAGTCAAGGAAAAATCCTTGCAGTGAACATTACTTGCCAAATCAAATCTTCAATTGGCTAAATCCTGTTTAAACTATAAATGGCAATTATTGTATATTGACATGGATTTTCGTTCATAAGGATTTTATATCAATACCAGTTTCAAAACTTTTACAACATTTTAAGTTTTTTTTTAAATTGACACATAATATGTACATGATTGGGGTAAGCACATATATACATATATATGTGAGTGTGTGTGTGTACGTGTGTGTATATCAGATAATATGACCAAATCAGGGCTTAATCAGCATTTCTGCATCTTCAAATATAAATCATTTATGTATTTCAAAGAGCAAGACTCCTCTTTATAAGATATTTTGAAATCTGTTATAATTATTGTTGCATACTATAGTTATCTTGTTGTCCTATAATCTAATAATGTCCTATATTGTCCTATGATCTAATATTATATCTAATAATTAAATCCTTCTCTCACTATATTTTGGTTCATATTTTTAATTCTTCTAAAGTTACCTTCCCTCCCCACCATTTTTTATCTCTTATGACTTTACATGGAAAAGAGGTATAGCTTAAAGTTTAAAACCCTTTCTGATCTGTTATCTCATGGGCCATCAAGAGTATTACAAATCATTCTGCCGATGGAATGCTACAGGAGCAGCAACAACTCATCCATCATTATGTCCTTCTTTCAAGTTTCCCATCATAATTGATCAGCAAATAAATTTGGAATTACTGATGGAAGAAAAATTTAATGTCATAATTTTCAAGATTTTTCTTGTTTTTCCAAATCCTCTGTATGTGCGATTTTAGGTTAGAGTGATATTTATCACTAACATTCATTCATTCGATCCAATCACTGCATTAAGGAATTGTAGGAGCTTTAAAGCCCATGGAAAAGTTTTCTGTGAGTGTTATTGTAACTGACAGAAACACTGAGATGACACAAAGCCTTATTTGGATGGATTATGTCTATAGCTGCATCATGCACTGCTTGATGTGGAAATGGAATGTTGTCACAAAGGAATTCAAGCTTGGTACCTGAAAGGTTAATATTCAAGTCAAAATTCTATCGGCAAATTTAGTTTACTTTTCAAACTACCTGTTTCAAATGTTCAACTGTTCTTGCCTTCACTAAATATGTCTGTATCTCTTTTGAGTGTACTAGCAGAGTGGCAAATTTTCCTACATGATTTTCTGATAAACTTATAAAAACATGGAATTCCCCTTCATGACATGATAAAACAAAACACAGTAGTGAAAATGCCTTGGCAATTCTTGTGATGATGTTAAAATAAAATCCTACCTGTTACAAGACAAAATAATCAAAACAGTTGTCTTATGCATCTTTTTTTTATTTGTTCAATTGTGTATGTATGCATGTGTGTGTGTGTGTATGTATGGGTGTGCATGTATGTGTAGAACCACAGGCGAATTCGTGAACCACCATGGACGCCTCCACCTCCTTGTTTACTCTGCCCCAGGATTCACAAGCTCCGCCCTACCAGGACCAGAAACGCAGCCCTACTCCCCCCCCCCCCCCCCCGCTTCCGCCTGGCGTCTATACGTGGGGTCTAGGATCCCAACTCCGGACCTTCCGCCTGCAAGGCAGAGGCTTAACCCCTGAGCCACCTCTCCAGCCCGTCTTATGCATCTTTATTGAAAGCAATTGTCAGGAAGATATGGGTTGATCACCCAGCCATTCTTCAGTATATGATTTAAATAAATCAAGCATCCAATGGTATTAACATTTAAGGGTGTCACAAACAATTCAGTAGGAAAACATATCTCTTGTGAGAAATTTTATGCAGATTTATTCTGAAGATTTATTACTCATCCTCCAATAGCTTGAGCCCCATTCAATTTGTCAGGTCTCAATATCATTGTCATTTCCCACAGAATCTTGGATTTTTAAATCAAGGTCAAAATTTTCACTAACCTTGGAGGAAAGCAAGGTATATAGTATTACTGTAAGACTCCTGATCAAAGGATTTAAATCGTTTGTAACAATCATTCTTGTGTTCCCCTACAGGTATATAAATAGAACAATTATAGGTATGTCCAATAATAAAAGTAAGGAAAACACAGAGGCAAGTATATCAGCATAGCAGGAATTTTGGACTTAAAAAAATCTGCATTCATTAAATTCTTTTAAGAAATTATTTAAATTACTTACTTCCTCCAATTTCTGGGAGATGTAATTATTCAAATTCTTAGAAACAAATTCTTAGAAACAAAACAAACAAACAAACAAACAAAGATGCAAATGAAGAAGTCAAATGGTGGTGTACTGAAGAGTACAGATGCGCTATTAAATTAGCTGCCTGCACATGTGCATATAGCCTTCCAGTATTGTGTTATTTATTAAGTGGTCATCCAAACTGGGGCTTTTTCTGGATGCATCTGCTTTGATTCACATGCTCCTTTAAGTAATTCTCACCCATACCTGTAAGTGGCCCTCATTCTCTCAAAATCCTATGATTATAGAACTTGTTTACTGAGCTTAGATCTGATTTCTTTTAATTGACTATAAAACTATACATCAATTTTAAAATTTTATAATTTTATAAGTGGTATTTTATGCTTTATAATTTGTACATCCCTTCTGTAGCTTGATTTGTGGTATTCTCTGTCTACTTCCAGCTTCTTTTCTTTCAAATTCTTCTTAGAAAGCAAACATTGCTTCCTTTTTTGTAGCTTTCATGAAATCATTCTGAGTAGTTAAATTACTTAAAAAATTGTTATAAGGTTCCAACATGAGAATGATAACTGATATGAATAGTTTATTAGAAAAGAAAATTATTTGTTTTTCACATTTTGGCATTAGCTGATGCTCAAATCAACCTATTGTGTTTTATCTGAATCTGCACTGTGCATCATGATGGGAGCATAGTTAGGGGAGGGACTATTCAATCATGGTATCTAGAATGCCAAAGTAGAAAAGACCTTTCCAGAGTCCAAATATACCAGTTGGCAAGTCCACTCTGATGACTTCTCCCACTAAGCCCTTCTTCCTAGAAGTCAGATCTCCCCACTTTCAATTGCAGCACACAGATCTCAGTGGGACAGTTATTACATGAAATATAGAAGCAAGTCTCTTGAAATATTCTTTACTTGTCAGCTTCCTTTTCCCATCTTCCAATTTTCCCTTACTAATAGAGTTAAACATCAGTATAATGTTTAACATTGTCAGAACAAAGACAAAATATTTTTGATTATAAAAAAATGTTGTGATTGGTAACAGAATTTGTTTTTTTGACAACTGTACAACACAACTGTCATAAGGTCAAGGAAAAGATAAATTAAGGAATTCTTGCATTTATAGTTTAATAATTGATTTTGATTGTGAATATTATTTTTAAAAATATTTTATTTATTTATTTTGTGCATGTGTGTGTGCATTGGAGGGCACTATATACTTTTGTGGAGGCCCAAAAGTGACTTCAGGCATCAACCTGGATTATTGCTACCTCCTTTTTTGCTTTGCTCTGGGATTTCCCATGCTCTGCCCACCAGGGCTGGAAATGCAGGCCACCGCCATTTTGTCCTGATGTTTGTACATGGTACCTGGGATCTTAACTCAGGACCTTTTGCTTATAAGACAGAGTCTTAATCCCTGAGCTATCTCTCCAGTACATAAATACTCTTTTAATTTTGATATTGTATCTTAATGTTTAGCTTTCTACATTCAATTAATCACATATGTTGATTGTATCTTAATGTTTAGCTTTCTACATTCAATTAATCACATATGTTGGAGGCACAATACTAAGTCCATTGAAAGTTTATAGAAAATGCTCATCTACCCTAAATTAAAAGACTAATGAAGACAAATAAAAGATAAAATAAATCACTATGTTACAGTCAGCAAAGTTCAATGACAGAACAAAAGCCATACAACACAGTCACAAACAAATGAATAAAAAGAATGAAAGCAAAGAGAAAATGAGAAACCAGGTAGATAAACTTAAAGCTAATAAAATTTTGCAAAATATAGCATCATAGAATTATTTGAACAAAGTCATTAAAATAGTATTTTTGTTCTTAGTGTTACTGATATCAAAACTCTCCATGCCTTTATACATGGATGCAAACCCTTCCCCTCTTAGCTACAGCTCTAATCACTGTAGCAATTAACTAATACAGCTGTGTAGTCATTTCATGTCATTGATATTACTTCGAACATGGAGTGCTGAGATGGGAGAAAGTAGAGGATTATCAAGATAATCCTTGAAAGCTAGTCTAGGATTAGAGGAAAGCCATCTATATTCTCACTTTTATCAGAAATAGTCAAACTGGTGTTCAGTGTTTAAATATGAAACACATATATACATAAATACATGATAGAAAACTGTGCTTAACCCGGAAATTTTAGATGATTTGATCTGTAAAAGATTTTGAAAGAATGAGCAAATTTAAGCTGTGGTTTTGTAGAGGAGCATTAGCTTTGCTGATGATCTTTTTGCGTAGCATTCTTTAGTTAATAATATCCTTACCTCAGAGTCCTTAGAATATGTACTCAATAGAAGCTCTTTTCCCCTCCCATTTACAATCTGGATTGTTAGTCAGCTATTAGATTTTTTGTAACATTAATACTCAATTCAAAAGTGATTGTATAAGGCACATAATTCCAGTAAAGTTTTTAAGCAAATGTTATTAAATGTTCTATTTTGAGAGAGAAAAAAAGAAGTCAGCATTTCTAAAAGCTTTGTAAACAAAACATCAGACTCCTGGGACAATCAGCACATTCTATATGTGCAGACATGTGTTTTGGACAGACACAAGGGAACAGTTTCCTATTTACGTTAACAACTTTAGTTGTAGGTACCACTAAATCAAATTAATGTGGCAAATAGAATTTTTCTTTCTCAGTTAGCTTTATTCAAAAATAAGGAAAGACAGTAACAGAGGATAAAAAAACAAATACCTACACATATGAAGGAAACTATTTTGACTTCACATACTAAATTTGCTGTAACTGATTCAAAACAGCATGCATTATATTTCTCTTAGATACTAAGTTAGAAATAAATCCATGATACCATGAATGCTATAAATTCCAATAGACTTAATGTTAGAACAAGAAACCCACAGTCAGGGGAAATTTACAGTCTTAGTAAACAGAAGCAGAAACAGATTTTGTGTCTTTGTGACAGAGCAAATTCAGAACTTTTGTGACATTCACTGATTCTATTTGGAGTGGTTCCAAGACCCTGGGATGTTTTCCTATGAGCTGGACAGTAATGGTATGAAAGTTCATATTGAAGATTTCAGAAACTGGAAAAAGTTATAAACTTTTTATAAAAGTTATAAATGGGTCACCAGAGCTCAAATTAGGAAGAACATACTTTCTCTCTAAATTTAAATTTGTAGCAATGTCACACCAAATGACCATCATCTTAAAGCTCAACATTAAGTTAAAAACAGTATAGTCCTCATAGGTTGGTTTTGTTCTGCTGATAACAGTAAAGCTACAGTCTCACAGTCCTAGAGATATCAATAAACAGAAGAATTATGGTTAGGGTCAGGCTTGGAGGTATCAAGCTAGTGTAGTTTTTCTAACAACATATTAAGACTTTTCAAAGCAAAATGATTTACGAATAGTTGACATCTTAGTTTATGTGTGATTTATTGTTTTTAATAGTAAACAATTTGTGTCATTAAAAATAGGATTCACTTATGATCCAAGTATGGAAGTAAATGAGAACTACAAAAGAAAATGTATCACTTCTCACAAATTTAAAATCTTTGTAAAATATCAAACCTGAAGGTATATATGATAAATGTCAAGGGAACTACAAAAGAGAAATAACATTATTGATGTGCATAAGACATGTTACAAAAATAAGTAATTAAGCTGGAAGTAATTAAGCTGGATCATAACCAATAAAAGAGTTCCAATATCACCTCATATTTGTATGCACAAAATATAACTGATGAAAAACTAAAAGCATTCAGACAATATTTGTCAATACAAAAAGTAAGCTTCATCTATTTCCTAAACTTCAGAAAAGATATAATAATTTCTAACATATTGCATTATATGTGATTTCAGTTACCTATGAAATAAAAATGAATAAATGATAACTGGAGGAAGAACAACCTATGTAAAAAGTGAGTACCAAGTAAGTACTGGAAGAAATCACTTGATCTCTATTATTTGCTAATAACCTATATTAAATTATTAACACTGTCTCTATGTTTACATCTACCACTTCTAATTTTTTAAAATAAATTCATTTTTGTCTACCTAGTAGATACCAAAGACCTGACTTTGTATATTTGTGTGTATTCTTGTGCATGTGTGTACTCATGTATGTTTGTATACAGTGTGTATCAGAGGGCACTGTCTGGCTGTGGAGTCCCAAGGGTGACTTCAGGAATCATCTTTGATTGGCATATCTCCTGCTGACTTTTTTCTGTGGTTCCCCAGGCACTGTGATCTAGGGCCAGAAGTGCAGGGCACAGACGTTTCCACCCAGTGATTTTCTTGATATCTGGGATCCAAATTCAGATCCTTTTGCTTGAGAGGCAGATTCTTAACCTTTGAACAATCTCCAGCCTCCACTTTCTAAATTTTTTTGAATTTAGTTTTTTTAAAAACTTATTAAAATTGTTTCATGTTTTTGTGTATATGTATGTGTTCACATTTGTATAAGGGTAGATACAAACACATCAAGTATCATCCTCTGGAAAGTCATTGGCCACTTTAACACAGAGTATCTTGTTCTCTTTGAGTTCACCAATTAATCTAATCTCCTTGCACAGAGAGAACCTGTAATCCTCTTGTATCTACCTCTGAAGCTCTGGGATTTCAAGAATTCAGTCTTGACTGATACTTTCATGCAGGTTCTGACAAAATCATTTCCTCCTGTTTGGAAGGAGGAAAGTATGGTGAATGATATTATGATGAATGATAGCTCCACAAGTCATTTCATTCTTACTGTCCAGTATGGATTCTCATACTCATGGTCACAGGACATGTTATTGTAGAGGAAAAAAAATCCATCACATTTCACTTTTGTAGGTATGAAGGAGGCTTGTACTAAAGAATTTACTGCACAGTTGAGTAGGAGCCTTCAATCCTCCTTTGTGGTTGTTGCACATGGATTTCTCCTCATTTGTGCTTGGCAAAAATACACCTCATGATCATACCTTCCCACAGGGAACCTGGACAAAGCACACACTAAAAAAAAACAGGACTCTGTTCAAAGCAAATAGAAAATTGGTAGCCCTTAGTCAACTATGTTCCTATTTCTATGCATATGTTACATTTCACCATCACAATTTTCCTTTGAGTTATTCTGTACCCACATCTAAGCAGGCATTGGTTTCCTAATTAGGGACAAGTAATACTTCTGTTTTCCAGAATTGTAAGAAAATAAATTTCAATTAAATTCATTCAGTCTGTGATTCAATTCTTACAGATTTTCCTGCAAACTCTTCACCCACTGATTAGCCCTTAGACTAGGCACCTTAGAGCCATAGTTTCATATATCTTTTTTAGATTACATGAAGTTTGATATTTTAAATAAGACAACAATTGGATGTCAAGATAACTAAAATTTATTCTGGTTTGATTTACTTTGTCATGTTTATGGTATGTATTCGAACTTCACAGAGCTAGAGATTACTTTTATAAAGAGAGACACAATTCATCAGTCAAAGAGGTACATATTCATTAATATCATAAAGGGACTTTTGAAAATATTTTATGTATTGTGCTCGAATCAGGTTTCCTCAGGACTTTGCAAACCTGTTTCTTCAATATCATTTGCTTCGTAGTTGTTAGATAAATTTAATAAGATAATAAAGTAATAATAAAAATTAACCCCTCAACATACCTTTGGGTTTTTCCCAAAGGAATAAAAGTTTAACATTACCACTTATTATGGAAAGAAGTATGAAATCATTCTTTAATGGTGAGAAGTATATGGTCCATTTGAATAACTCTTCTCTTGCCAGAAATGTCTAGATGGTCGTTCTTGCCATGAATCAAATCAAGCCTGCCTGGAACAAGCTGACTTACCTCAAAAGCTGAAGTAAGGTCAGAGGCATTGATGCTTGAAGCTATCACTGTAATTTCACTCTTTGCAGGAAATAGAATTCTGGTTTCAAAGGGAAATCTGATGGCATATTTCCTTAGTTGCAGCAAATTGATAGCTGTGTATAAAAACCTTGGCACTCCATGGATGCTGCAAAGGATGGAAGTAGAAAAGTTTCCATTGGATTTTCAGAAGTAAATATAAAATGATTTTAGGGCTAATTAAAATAAGAGTGTTTAAAAGTTTTTCATAAAGAACAATAGACTGGCTAGCAATGGACTAAAGGCACTAGGATCCTTGGAGGCTAGGGACTGACAGTCACAGTAGTGTTCCTAAGCTTAAGGGGAACACAGGAAAGGATTCTAGGAAATGCCCCTGGTTCCTTGCACCTCATCGGAAAGGAGGACCCAGAGGAGAGTTTGGCATAAGCATTAAAGGATGTTCCGGGGATTGGGGGGGCACTGGGGGAATGGAGAGGGAGGGGAGGGGGGAGTAGGGAGGTGGGGGGAGGTGGAGAGAGGGAGGGGACTGGTATACCTGTTAAGTTTGTATGAGCGGAAATAATAATAATAAAAAATGTTAAAAAAAGAACAATGGACTGGGATAGACTGGAGAATATATGTAGCTTAATATAGAAAATTGGGAAAAACTGGTATGAAAGGAACCAAAAATTTACAGCAGTTGAGCTGATTTGCTTGTTTAAGAACGTACTGTTCAATTTTGTTTAAATATCATTTGATATTATGATATAAAAATTCCTAGATAATGTATGGATATATGGATCTGCTCATGAGTAAATAGCTGAAAGACGATCCAGGAAATAAGTGACTACATAAAAAACAGATCATCCATTCACAGAGGAGAACAAAACTGATCCTGCGTAGAAATATAAAGAATAGGATTTGACTTGAAATGAGTAGAAATGCTTCTTCTATAATGGGCAAAAAGCATATTTGTTGGTAGAAAGATAAGGAGCTTCAGGTTCCTGGCTTAAATGTTTTGAAAAAAGTTTTATAATGCAGAAAAGTGAGCTCTGAGCAAAGAATCCAATTATCCTTTTGGAATGTTATGAAGCAAGTTAAAGACCACAGAAGAGTGGTTTTCAGGCACTATGTGGTAAAATAATGACATTAAAGCTTTGAGCAGAAGTAATACACACAATCAGGGTTCCCAGATTTCATGAGACATTATGAGTCGGAGATAGAAATGTGCAAAGGAATTTCAAGTTTGTGACTTTATATTATATTTGAGGGGCAAAAGATAACATGCTTTTTTTTTATAAATTCAATGAATACAAGAGGAAAATTCATTAGTTCAAATTATGTTTTTTATTATATGAGTTTGATGAGTTTGTGTGTGTGTTGTGTATGTGTGTGTATACTTTCATGTGCATACATGTAGGTTCATGAATGATATAAGCACATACGTGGAGTTCAGAGTATCACCTCAGGTATAATCTTTATCTTCCATTTGCTTGAGTTAGAGTCTTTCTTTTGTTGCTCACTACTGAATATTTCAGGCTAGCTGATTGATGAGTTTCTGACAGTTCTCCTGTGTCTGCTATATCTCAGCCATAAAATAGCTAAGGTTCTAGATGTGTGTTACTGCATGCAGACCCAGGAGAGATAGATGGTCTTACACATACTTTGGAATGGTGATCGTGGTCTTTATTTTAAGTTATCTTTGCACAGAAAAGAGTTGATGTGTTAGAATATGAAAGATGGAATGACTGAAATCACAAACTTTCTCTTGCCTTATCTTATTGCTAGGTATCAAGTCTAAGAGATAAATGGTAATACAAAGAAAATAAGAGAAGGTAAAGCACAAGGTCATGAATAATGTTGAGATAAGTATTCACAAAAGAAAAAGAAGACTACAGGGTTAGTTTGAATCATTTCATTTTAGATCAGTTTTAATCCACCCTCTCCATGAAAGAGATGGCCAAATAGTGTATAAATTATCTATCAAAGCAAATACAAGTTGTTGCTAACAAACTAAACTAACCCTACATTTCTCCTTATGAGCCTGCATTCTTTCTTCATTTGATATTATCCTTCTATTGAAAAGAGTTTCAGTGTGTAATATCTAGTCTAGATTAATTTTGGTGTGTAGTATGAGCTATATCACCTCAAAATATATAAAAAGGACAACTTTTGGTGCACTTCTCTAGGAGGATATTGTATGACAAAGTAATGGTGACATGTATACCATGCACATTATCATTCAAAAATGGCAATGTACATTCACACAATTTAGTGTCCACAAATTCACGACATAACCAGCCTGTCTTTAATGCCTCCTAAGTTGAGACTGTAACCTTAGAACTGGTGTGCTTTAGCATTTTTATTTATGCCTGAAAAGGTTATTCACTGGGTGGAAGTAACTGGGAAGAAAGCACAGTGCTCTTATTTGTGGTTTGCAGACTGATCACAGCAAAGCTACATCTATAAATAAGCTTCCTCGAGAGTCTCACAATGCCTACTGCAAGTCCAAGGCCCAAGTTTATTGGCTAATCAGCAAAGAATTGGAATCTTGATTGGCTTTATTTGTTGGCTGATGGAAACACTGAGATAGGAAGTAGTGGACAGATTAATTAATTTGTGCTGGGAAATCCAAAGTTAATCTAAAGAATGCTGTCATGTTGATTGATGACTGAGAGAGAGAAGAAGTCTTTAAAAACTGCCATGAGTCATCTCTCTGTGGGTGCATAAATACAAGGTTTTGTCTGTTTAACTGAATTCTGTGAGTGTGACTGAATACTAATGCTTCTGTGTGCATAGATATTACCTATTTGTTTTAACAAAAAGAATAATGGGTAAAGGATATTAACTCAAATAAGCAAAAGAATTTCTTTTTTTTAATTTCCAATCATGCAATCTTAACAGGTACACCGGTCCCCTCCCTTCCTCCACTCCTCCACCCTCTTTGCTCCCCCCTTCCCTCCCTATCCCCCAGTGCCCCCCCCATCCCCGGTGTATCCTTTAAGGTACATGGCAAACTCTCCTCTGGGTCCTTTCCGATGAGGTGCAAGGACCCAGTGGTATTTCCCAGAACCCTTTTCTGTGTTCTCCTTAAGCATAGGAACACTACTGTGGCTGTCAATCCCTAGCCTCCAAGGATCCTAGTCCCTTTAGTCCATGCTAGACTTTGTGGGGTCAATAATGTGTTGGATATTGCGCAGGTCATGCAAAGTCCTATTATGATTGTGAGATTGTAAGAACACAAGGATGGGAGGAGTAATGATATGAAAGATACTCCACACAAGTAAGGGCCAAAGCAAGCGAAAGAATTTCTAAAGATTATCAAGTCTAAAGAAATAAGAGATTGCCTGAAAAACTTTTTAGATATTTTTACCAGTCAAAATAATTTTACAAATCTATAGCACTTTGTACTGGTTATAATTCTATCATTGCAGGATATATGTATACGAAGAGAGAGATATAGGTAGCAGAGTACAAGCTTCAGAACTGTTTTTTTTTTCCATTAGATGACTCCAGAAATTGATAGGTTGTTCAGTTTGTGTTCAGGCACATCTGCTCACTGAGCAATCTTGCCAACCCACAGGGTAGCAGTTTTGTTCTAAGAGAAAAAGATCAGATTTAAAGTTTGTATCTTTTTTTGTGTATAAGCAAGAAAATTAGCTTTGGCTAATAGCTTCTAACTGAGCATTTTAAGGAGATGAACTGTGAGACTATGTGAACATTAGTAAACCGGATTACAATTATATTATTTTTTCATGATTAATAATGAAATATCAGATAAGATGTTCATGAATGTACATTTGCTTTCTCTTCAGTCGGAGCTGAAGGAAAGGCACCCTTATAGCTAAGCATCTGTGAACTTTGACCAACTTCATAGTCTGTGCCTCATTGGATGAATTTTTGGACCCCACAACACTAGTATTTATTTATTTGAATAATTATTTATATATATTTATAATGAATTTATTTAAATTCTTTTACTCAGTATAGTCAGTTGTGTATATTATATGAAACTGGAAAACATGCCAAAAATCCCACTTTTTCTGCTTTACAAAGTGTTTATCAATGAAAATCACAAAATATCTAATGATTATATTCTAAAAAACACATATTAAAATTATTTGTGGAACATCTGAATATTATTTTTAAGCAAGTATGAAACTTGATTCAGTTGTTAATAAACCAAACCTTACCTTACATATTAATAACTGAGATCTTTCAAGCTACAATGATGTTCCCCTTTAGAGGCACCTATGGGCATCCATGACTAGTGTGCTTATCTGGCTTCACCGAATGGAGTTACCAGAGTGGAGTCAATGGAAATGGAGCCAGGCCAAGTCAGAGGGCATATTGGAAAAGTCAAAACCAAAATTGAATTTATTTTTAAATCTAATCTCTTATATACCATGAAGCAGGGATGATGTCTATACATTCCTGCAGATAGATGATATCAATACATTGGGACAGATAGGCTACAGCCATGTCAAGATCAATAATAGGTGGGGTCTCCACCAACATCACAGCCCTGTCAATCTTTAAAAATGTTAATTTGCCCTAATGGCCTTATTCACTGTGGAGAAAGAACAGGCTACTATTATGTACAAAGATCAGCAATTTGGTGATGCAATTATAACAATAAAGCTCTATGTCCACCTTTTAAATATGCTAATATATCTTAAGGGCCTCAAAAGAAGAGGAAGAGATATGCAGAAAACACCTCTGCTCTCTGGCCAGTTTCCAGAAAGGACAAGAGCCACCTTGGCCCCAAAACCAAGAGGGTCAGCAGGAGGCAAATCTCTACTGTTAGCACAGATCACCAGCTTCTGCTGACCACCCAGAGTATCCCATCTACCACCTCAAGAAACTAGAGCCTTAGGCTTCAGTGTTCCCTACAAACATCCAAGAGAGTTTTTGGAAAGCCAGTTTTGTCAGGAGTAGCTTGCTCCTCTAGAGACAAAGAGAATGACAATAAGAAAAGAAGGAAGAGACTTACTGAGTTCAGAATATTTTCTCTATAGAATTAGTATAGAGATTTTTCCATCATTACTGCAACAAGCTATTAATTCATTCTCTACTAGAGAAAATTTAATTTCAACAAATGGAAAAGAACAGAAATGAGCAAAGCCAACATTTTCCCTTCTGTGTTTGTTCATCGTGCAGCAATAATCCCACCAAGTTTTATAAGTGAGATGACTTTTCTATTTTCTTTTATTATTGCTGAAAAATTAAGTTTCTCATGTACAATATAAAATTTTACATTGCAGAAATAATATGTACTATTTTATTATCAAATTAGAATGCTAATGATCAAAATAATGAATTCAAATTCTTTGACAGAAATTTGGAGCAATTAAAATCCCAAATAGTAATGATACTTATAACTTTAAAATGAGTCAATTGATTCTTTTCCAAGCTTCCAAAAGTTGAAGCCTAAACTTTTCTATTTATTATTATTTTATTTAGCACCATATTTAATGACTTTTTAAGTATGTAGGATAAGGAAATGATAATTTTTGATTTTCAAGATTACTTCAATGTTTTTCCTCCATCTCACATTTACATTGGAAGCAATTTCCATGTCCTAGGGATGTTTATGCTGTCCAATAAAGGGACCTAGATAACTAGACTGAAGCTTTATGCTTTCTAATATGGAAAGAAAGGAACTGGAAGGCTTGCCAACAGACATGTGAGCACATCATCTGCAAATCAACCTCAGCCTGCCTACAGCTTGACTCCAGCCATAAGATGAGCAATGTGACAGAAGCATGAACTATTCTGCTTCCAATCTATGAAGCAGTATATTAATTTTCTTAATATATTTATCATTAAAAAATCATGAATATGAACAATGCATACATTTTGCATATGTAAACATGAAAGTGAAATGCCCCACTAAGCTGTTCTAAAGACACATATGGAACCGCTTTGTAGATTAAAATACCATACCAGTAGGTACCAGCACCCAGAAGCAACTGTGATTCTTTGGATCTCTTAACAGAGCAGCAATTCACTAGGTTATCTTAAAAACACCCCTGGGGATATACATCTAGTCAAACACCTGGAATATTGAGACACTTACTTTATTTTCTTTAGCAGAGAGGAAAACCAAAAGAAAAAAATTCATAAGGCGTAGCAAGAGCACAGAACTCCAAGTAAACTCCAATTTATGCAGTCGTGCTACTCTGAATTATTTCTCACAAAGGTTTCGCTCCAGTCCTCTGAGACGTGTGGAAAAACAAACAACAAAAGCAAGGAAGGTAATAAAGATGTCCTGTCTGTCCATGCTATAAATAGTAAAGATATGTCTCCAAATGTGTAATATTCTTTCCTCAGAGGCACCAATAAAAAAAGACTATTATAAAGCACTACAAAATAATTTCTTTATCCACAAGCTCTGAAGCAGTTATTAAACCAGCTGTTTTCAAAAGTACACAAATCTGCTAGGTTGCAGTTGGGTAACTGTTAAATGTTAAAGCAGTGAGTGATCAGCTTGGAGCAGATGCTCTGGCAATGGCTGAGAAAATGGCAGTGTTAATACCACCAGGCTGAGATGTTCATTTGTGCTGTGGTATGAGCAGACTGGGTGAATAATGAAGGTTCTGTAATAATTGTGTAAATCCCAACATTATTAAGTCGATTCAGCTGGGGTTTCTTAATATATGTGAAGCACTTGATGTACTCCAAGAAATACCTCCTCTTTGGCAAGAGCTGTTCTCATTAACTCATACTGCTTTATTTGCTGTGACCTCAGTGTTCCTGTTAAGTAATGAGTAGAATAAGAATTAGAAATCCACTTTCAATCTAAGTATTAGGAAGGAGGGAAAATGTTACAAAAAGTGTCACAGCCCAAGCGCTGAATAAGATTGGCCCAAGGCGTTAATTTACCTATCAAGTTCAGTTACTGTTTGTTTGAGAGGATTTAAGAGTTTATAATTAGACTTGTACTTTAGGGGTTTGAGGAAGTTGCCTCTCCAAGTCAATGCTTATTTTACCTGAAAAGAAAGTCATATTTTATGTCTACTTTTCACTTTTAACTTGGGCATAATTAGATTTTTATCAACATGTGACTCTGAAAGTCTGTGGGCTCTGGAATGCATTGAACTCTAGAAATTTTCTCAGCCTTGACAATGTTTGTGGTTCATGTCTCTTTGAAGTATTGTAGTATAAGATGCTAAAGAATATATATATATATATATATATATATATATATATATATAGAGAGAGAGAGAGAGAGAGAGAGAGAGGGATTGGCTTGCTACATAAAATGAAGCAACTGCCCCCAACTCCTATGAATTATACAGGCTATCAAATAGAGAAAGTGGGGTGCCAAGAAAGAAAGAGAGAGAGAAAGAAAGAAAGAAAGAAAGAAAGAAAGAAAGAAAGAAAGAAAGAAAGAAAGAAAGAAAGAGGAAAGAAAGAAAGAAAGAAAGAAAGAAAAGAAAAGAAAGAAAGAAAGAAAGAAAGAAAGAAAGAAAGAAAGAAAGAAAGAAAGAAAGAAAGAAAGAAAAGAATGCAAAAGAAAGAAAGAAAAAGAAAGAAAGAGAAAATAAATGCATGGAAATGTCATCAAAGTATTAGGACTTTTCTTTGCAATTGCTTTTAAATATGTATTTTGATGCATGGAGTCCCACAAGAGTATATAAAACAGATGCATCATATTTCAGTTCAATGAGCATGAAAATATAATGAATAAAACCAAAAAGTTGTGCTAGTATTTTTGCAAAGTATTGTCAGTATAGTACCCCATGAAGATATATAAAGTCAAGTCAAATATATTGCAAAATAAATTGCATACCACTGAAAAGCCATCTTGCTCAAAACATATGGAAGATTCAAAAGGCCTTCATGTTTAAGAAAATAACTTCCTTGGATTGGAGACGTGTCTCAGGGGTTAAAGACTTTGCCTCATAAGCAAGATGACCTGATTTCAATCCCAGATCCAAGTAAAAATGCTGGGTGGATATGGAGGTAGCTTGCAACTCTTGCCCTAGAAGGTTGAGCCTCAGAAACAGAAAAGAGAAAGAAAAGCAATAAGGAGGTAGAGAAATCTAACATGATTTCTGATGTGTATACCCTTGGACCTCAACAGGCACAAGCAATCATGTGGTCACTTGTGCTCATGCTTGAGTACACATATGCATATCCACCCATATTCATTTACACATATGCACATGCAAAGATTTTTTTAATTCGTTATTTTCCTTAGAATTATATACTTGAATGTGATGCATATACACATTTTATGTATTTATGTATGTACACATATGTATACGTAAGTGTAAAATTTATGTATATGTATAAGAATGTGGAAATGTTATGTGAATGAATAATTCATTAACATTTGACATTTTTCCCAAGTCCTTTGAATAGAGATTCTAAAGTCTACAGGATCAATATATTAAAACTCATGTAACTTTTAGGTTTTTCCATTCTTTATTTGCTAGACTTAATCTCTGCTAATTGAGAAATCTTTGAAAATAATTGAAAATATAATTTGTTGTGTTTGTGAATGGAGGAACAGTAGCAGGGAAAAACATTTCAGAAAATGACTAGAGGAAATATGGGGATAACTACAGGGCTGGTATTATCATGCTTTCCTGCACTCCAAGTACTGACATGTGACTGAGATTTAATGTTAAGACAGGAAGCTGAAAACATTAAAAAAGAAAGTGTACTGCAATTGAGAATAGGTGTAAGTATCAGTACATGTAAGATAACCACATGTTGCATTCTCAAAGGAACAACAGTAAAGCTATGGTATATGTATATATTTATCTATACTCATCTATTTCCTTCTTTCCTTCTTTTCTTCCTTTCTTTCTTCCTTTCCTTCTTTTCTTCCTTCCTTTCTCTCTCTCTTTTTCTTTCCTTCTTTCTCTTTCTTTTTTCTTTCTTTCTTTCTTTCTTTCTTTCTTTCTTCTTTTTCTTCTTCTATCTCTCTTTCTTTCTTTCTTTCCTTCTCTTTCTTTCTTCTCTTTCTTTCTTTCTTTCTTTCTTTCTTTTCTTCTTTCTTTCCTTCTTTCTTTCTTTCTTCTTTCTTTCCTTCTCTTTTTTCTTTCTTTCTTTCATTCTTTTCTTTCTTTCTTTCTTTCTTCTTCTTTCTTTCTTTCTTTCTTCTTTCTTTCTTTTTTCTTTCTTTCTCTTTTTCTTTCTAACTAGCTGTCTGTCCAGCTGTCTGATATCTATCTATCACTCTATGTATGATTGATATTATGTATACATATGAGCATATATATCATGAATACCTGACTCAATTATTAATATATTCTCTTCGACGACTGCATTTTTAATTTTGATTTCATGTTATCTTAGTTCCTTTCCCAATATAAATACTACACACACAAGTGAGTTTTTTTTTGCTAAGATTTCAAGATTTTGAGAAGTAACATAATCAAATGGAAAGCTATCTATATATCAAACATAGAAATGCTGGTGAAGTATAAAGATAATAAACAGAAAATGTCAAAGGTAAGAAAGGACAAAACCCTTTTGAAAATTTTTAAAAATTTTTCTTCTCATAGAGTTTCATATATGAATGTAGTGAGTTTAGGATATTTTCACACAGTAATCCCCAATTCTATCACCATCCTTTATGAAGTTCTTAAAAATTCTTTCCAAAGTGACCCTCGTCATCTTTAGACAATTCCAAATACAGTACAATAGTTTCAATATTATCAGAAGAAATATGACAAAATTAACATAATTAGTCTTATTAATTTTAACTAGCAAATCAGAAATTATAACACTAAAACATTTTATTCTCAGTATTATATTTCAATCAATTTGCTGGACCATTTGAACTTTCACATATTTTATATGAAGTAGTGTTCCTACTTTTGCATACTTTGAAGTTCACTGTTTTGATAACAAGATCCCCTGATAATGGGAAACTGAAACCGAAGAAACAGAACAAAAAGGGGAAGATTAATAGGATTGGAAAGAAAGCAGTCCTTAATCCTTGGATCTATCTAGCTGCCTTCCTTGTAGCTGAGTATGAAGAAACTTTAAACAGATCTAAAAGAGTTCTACCAGCAGAATTCACATAAATGCACAGAAACATGGTCTCATGGCTAGGCACAGGTGTCAACTTGACTGTTGAGGGTTTGAGCTCTGGGCGCATTTGTATAGAATTAATGGTTGAATTAAGCCCAGAGCAAACCTGCAGGAGATTGTCTTGTTGATGATGAGAAGGGCTCAGCCCATAGTGGGTGGGATTATGCCCTGGAACAAAATACAAAGAGCTGGTTGAGAGAGTCAGCAATCTTGTATACAGTTAGCCAGACATGCTGGTCTGGCAAGTAAGGATCTTCTCCCTCTCAGCCATTTAGTTCCCTTTGCCCTGGTGTTGGTTCATGCTTTCTGGTCAAACTGGACCGAGAAGCGTAACAGGAATATTGTAAGAAAATAAACCCCTTGTTCACTAAGACGTTTCATAATGATTTATGAACAACCATACAGGGAGCTGCAACATGTGGTGTGGTAGTACACCCTTGTAATCTCAACACTGGAGAGGTGGAGACAGATGAATCCCTGCAGGTAACTGGCCTGATTTGGTAGCTCCAGAATAATGAGCAATCCCATTACAAAAGCCAGGACAAACTTTTTTTATTTACAAAAAAAATACATGTTTAGATAACAAAGAAGTATTTGTGAAAAGTATGTTTCATTTTAAATCAATGTTCTTTGGAACATAACACCCAGGGACGATGTGATTGTCTTCACTGCATCTGGAGTCAATTGTTCTGGGATCCTATGGAAAGGTGATGTATGTGACTTGGAGAGTTTTACATTCCAAACAGAATTTAAAATATCTTAAGGTACACAATGCATGTATGAATTTACGAATGTGTATATATGTATATATGCATTTGTACGATAATCTTTTACAGTTTAGCCTAGGTAGCGACATATTGCCCCTTTGGTATGTTTAAATGAGAGTTTAAATCCTGATAATGCCAGATCTGATAATTATATATTTATATAACTATAATATTCATGAAATTTTTAAATGTTTTAAGAAAAAATAGAAAACTATTAATATGCTATGAAATAACTGGCTTCAGAAGATAAATACTTTCCAAGGTAATCCTTCCAGAATTGACCTGGGTATATGTATTATCCATTCCTTCCTACACTTCCCTTGTCACACACTTCTCTCCAGCTTGTCTAAGGCAACTGTATTTTAACTGATAGATCACTTTTTGTATCTCTCCCAAGACTGTTCAGATATCTTTTTTCTTTGAGGTCGTAATTCATTTATTTATACTCTATTAAGTTTGACAATTAGTAAGAAATGGATGAATTTTTTTATGTAAGAAATTATCAAATGATGTTTATTCATTGATACCAATATTATTGTTTATGTTCTTATGTCATTATGCTGTTCAAATAAATTTTTAGGATTTCTTTCCCCTTTTCTTGAAAAAAATTTTTAAATATTATTTCCGCTCATATAAACTTAACAGGTACACCAGTCCCCTCCCGACCTCCATCTCCACTTCCCCCCAACCCCCTGTCCCCCCTCCACTCCCCCTCCCTTCCCATCCCCCCCCAATCCCCATAGCATCCTTTAATGTGCATACCAAACTCTCCTCTGGGTCCTCCTCTCCGATAAGGTGCAAGGACCCAGGGGTATTTCTGAGAACCCTTTCCTGTGTTTCCCTTAAGTTTAGGAACACTACTGTGACTGTCAGTCCCTAGCCTCCAAGGATCCTAGTGCCTTCAGTCCATGCTAGACTTTGGGGGTCAATAATGTGTTGGACATAGCACAGGTCATGCAAAGTTCTATTATAATTGCTTCGGCCCTAACTTTTGTGGAGTATCTTGCATATCATTGCTCCTCCCATCCTTGTGCTCTTACAATCTTACTGCCCCCTCTTCCACAAATTTCCCTGAGCTTCAGGATGGGGAGAGATTAGGCTGGCCCAGTTCCAGGTCATTGATATAGAGTCTCTAATGTTCTGAATTATGGTTTGTTGATTTTTTTTTTTTTCAGTTTTGCTGCTCCTGCAACGCCCTTGGCTCCATCCTGATGGGTATTGAATGTCACCCCCTGGCCAGAGATAAAAACCTGTTAAATTAGAGTCTTGTTTTAAGAGTATATTAAAAGGTAGATGGAATAAAAGTAGGAGATCGTGGTGAGAGAGGGGTCAGTCACCGATTTGCAAAATGGTTACTTTCTATCTGGCAGCCTATATGCACTCCTCATATGGTGAGATCATACCCCATCAGTTGCAAATGATCACGAACGAAAAGTCTGTGAACTTAACCAGATGTCTCATTACTTACTTGTAGTCCTTGATGGTGACCCATTTTCTTTGCTGTAACATGGTCCCCTCTCTCCTTGTTTATGGTGGGGGCCCCTCTTCCCCATCTTTCCTGTATATAATCTTTACAATTACTGTAGTTATTACAAAGATTTGTCTTTGAGTGTCTCTAAGTGGGTTTGGTATTAGGGAGTAGATATGGCACTTAATTTTCTGTCTGGGATACTTCGTTCAATATAATTGTTTCTAATTCCATCCATTTCCTAGAAAATTGCATTAATTCATCATTTTTAATGGTTGAGTAGTATTCCATTGTAAAAATGTACCACATTTTCCTTATCTACTCATCAACTGTTGGACATTTGGGCTGATTCCATGACTTTGCTATTGTAAACAGTGCTGCTATGAACATGTTTTTGCTTGTGCCTATCGAGGTGAATTTTTGTTGTATGAAACAATCCCATTTACTATAGCCCCTAAAAAAATTAAATACCTTGGCATAAACCTAACCAAGGAAGTAAGAGACCTTTATAATGAAAACTTTAAAACACTAAAGAAAGAAATTGCAGAATACACCAGAAGGTGGAAAGACCTCCCATGTTCCTGAATTGGCTGAATCAACATCATAAAAATGACCATACTACCAGCAATATACAGATTCAATGCTATACCAATTAAAATTCCAAAGCAATTCTTTAAAGAAGTTGGCCAAACAATCTCAAAATTCATATGGAGGCACAAAAGACCCAGGATAGCAAAAACAATCCTGAGTAACAAAAACATGGTTGGAGGTATCACCATACCAAACCTTAGTCTATACTACAAATCCATAGTTGTAAAAACAGCCTGGTATTGGCTCCAAAATAGACAGAAAGATCAATGGATAAGGGTTGAAGACCCAGATATAAGGCCACACAACTACAGCCATTTGATTTTTGACAAAGGGGCCCAAAAAATCCAATGGGAAAAGAATAGCATCTTCAACAAATGGTGCTGGCAAAACTGGATATCCACATGCAGAAGATTAAAACTGGACCAGTACTTGTCACCATGCACAAGAATTAATTCCAAATGGATCAAGGACCTCGATATAAGGCCAGAGACTATAAAAACCATAGTTGATAGGGTAAGGAACTCCCTCGAGGTGATTGGGCTAGGCCAACAGTTCCTAAACGGACATCCAATAGCACAGTCACTACAACCAACTCTCAACAAATGGGATCTTGTGAAATTAAAGAGCTTCTGTTCAGATAAAGGGATTGTAACTTGAGCACAAAGGAAACCCACAGAATGGAAGGAATGTTCAGTATCTTATGGAAGCACTTATGTAGAACCAGAATACTTTGTCTGGTTTAAATCCTTGTATCTCTCATTAATGTACTGCTCAAAGACATGTGGAGTCATGATTGTGTCACTTTTTCCAGTCCTGTGGCTTCTAAACAAGTGCATTGTGATCCCGTTGTTTCAATATTGCTTCTTATTAAACCATTCCAAGGATTTAGCCAGTTCTGGACTTCATGCCAGCACCCTGTCATCTTCTAGTGTTCTATCCCCATCTAATCTGCTACTTTCCTTGCCTTTTATACTTTAGTTCAAACCAAAATTTTACAAAGAAGTCTTTATTGATCAAACTATCACAGAAACATCTGCCTATATTCTTGTTGCTGCTACCAGATTTAGTGTGGCTTAACTTTTCAAAAATAACTTCACATTTTGTGTTTTCTCCTTCTATACCTATCAGGAGTAAAGTGGTAAATATTTTAACAGAATAAGAGCAGTCAAATTATAAAATAATTTGGTTTTTTTAAAAACATGGACTAAATGTAGTCTTCTTCACAAAAGTTAATAGTGTAATTATAGACCCAAATGTGTAGGCAGAGAAAGTCTATAAAATTGATTACATGTTTTCTGAGAAATTTCAAGTGAATTTATAGGAATTCTATAAAAGTATGTAGAGGAGGAAATTCTAGGTTTAATCTTAGAAAGTCATATATTTGAAGCAAAGATTCACATGACCAAGTATCACAAAAGGATAAAGCAATATAACAGTATAAATAAAAATAGAATATGTATGCATTCATGTATGTATAGATTTATGACATATGTTATGTGGCAATAAGTATAATGAAAGGAATGAAAGAAGACAAGGGACAGTGGAATTATGGGTCACTTGAACTTTTTTATTTAAACTTGCCAAGATTGTATATTGGTTTCACACAGCTATTCTAACAAATTATCACAAACTGGATGCTTCAAACATTATAAATTTACTATCTTCAATGTCTGTGGTCTTAATTTTTGACACAATATCACATTAATAACTCATGACTGCTCCATGTGCAGATATCTACCTAGAGCTCCTAGAGGAAGACCTATTTTCCAGTTTCATTGCATAGCTACCTTTCCACATTGGTCCATGGCAATTTAATGTCAATAATGGATTGCTACATTAAAACATTTTCTACCTCACTCTTCTACTCTAAAACTCTAGTGATTACATTAAGTTCACACCCAAGACAATTTCATAAGCTTCAGTGTTGATGAGTATTGACGTGTTTTTCATCTGCTACTTAAGTTCCTTATTTTGGTCAACATAACATACTTAATACTTCTGAGGCTTAAAGCATAAGTATTTTTGTAATAATAATTATGCCTATTACATGAGCTTAGAGAGGTGAATTTGTAGTGATGAGATTAATCACTTGTAAGCAGTAGAATCTCATTGACCTGAGTTTAGTTTTAAATAATGTTTGAGGGAAATGAAAGAAAATACCATAATATATAAAACAAGTTATAGCAATCTAAAAGATGATTTTAAAGAAAATGCATACTATAGCCAAGCTATAATAAAAATGTTGTTAAAATAAAACTCTTATTACAATTTTCTAAGTATCAAACTGTGCATCATTTATGTGTGTATATCTATCATAAACACAATAATAGGTTAATGCATTCTAATATTGTATAAGAAAAAATGAAAAAATTAAACATAATAGACTTCTGATAACATGAAATCTACCTTAATAGGAATAATCCCTCATAATCAATAAGTAATACACATTTATATGAGACTCAGAATTCAGAAAAGTGACATTAAAAATCAGTGCATCTAGTAAAATGACAAATGTGTATAAATTTAGGTGTGTGTGTGAAAGCATTGTTCAAGACTAGGATTACTCTGATTATTTTTCATAGATTTCCTTCTTGTCATATCGATGTGGAATGATGTTAGAAATAAGTCATTTTGCAAACAAAGAAGCAATTGGTGCTGTGTGGAGCTTCTCCAAGGGCTGAAAAGAATGTACTATGAACTTTCCCATTACGTGTACTCCAACTTCATTCACATATGAAAATTTCTGTTAAGATACTTTTAGACTATTATGAACATACACATTAATACTATTTTGTTTTGTTCCTTTATATACAGATACCTTTCTTCTTCATGTAATGTTGATGCAAATATGAACACTCTTGCAAAAGTCATTATTTAGTTGTAGTGAAGACAAAGCCATTGAAAATTGAGTATAGCCCAGGCAAGTCAATGTTCTATGGGGTTGTTCCATAAGAGCCAGATATCAGCATGTTGATTTTTCAGGAAGTGTCTAAGTAAAAATTCATTAAAGATGAAACAAATGCTCATATTTGCTTCTGCTTAGGTTTATAATTGCTCACTCCTGATATTTGGTGGAAAGTGATTGATATATATATTCTCTAAGATTTGTTACTTTCCTTAACGTCACTGAAGAATTACATAGACAGTTTCTTCTCAGAAATTGGCTGTCAATTTTACATTTTTGTTTAGTGTAAGATTTTGTTCGTATTTTATGAGGATTCCAAGAAGTCAGAGGAACAACATCTTAATTGATCTTGAGTGTCATATATATATTCTGTCTGAACTTCCTAACTAAATATTAGAAATCTCTCTATCATTACCTGCCATCATTTTCGTCAAATGACTGAAATCATTATACAAAACTAATCTTAATGAAGTGAAGAATTGTAATAATGTAATAGATTAATCAGAAATTACCTATATCAATTACCTAAATCAATATCAATAATATCTTGGCATTTTTATAAGAATTTCACATATAAATGTGTGAAGCTATCAACTAACCTAAATATTAAAGATTACAGTCAATAATAGTACTTAATAGCTATTATTATTCAGTGGAGTCGAGGAAAAAATCTAAGAGCAAAATTAGTGAAAAGTAAAATTGAAAACAATTAATACAATAAAAGACATTTTGAAGCAATTATAAAATAATTTAATTTTTTAAAAACATGTTGCTAATAAAGAATAAAAATGAGTTATACAGAGAATCCAAGATATGAAATAATCTGGTACACATTAGATGGACAATTAGAAAGCAGAGAGAGAGAAAGACAGACAGACAGATAGAAAGAGACAGAAACATATAGAAACAGTGAGTGTGAGAGAGAAAGAGAGATAGAGAGAGAAAGAGGGAGAAAGAGAATGGTAATGGGGATAGCTAATCAAAGTTTTATACCTGACCCCAACCCTTATCATGGAGTACTTTATCCTAAAATGTTCTATCTCCTACAGATTCCATATTTCTCCAGTAGCATCACTCTCTGTGGATCAATATTTCAAATTCACAAGCCAATGGGAGACATTAAATATTCAAACCATAGCATGTATTATACCATGTTGGTAGACCTTGCTTGTGTGTGTGTATGTGTGTGTGTGTGTGTGTGTGTGTGTGTGTATTGAGATCGACCAAAGAAAAGTTTACACATGATTGTTAAAATAAAAATGAAATAATCATTCAATGCAAAATTCTCTAATGAGATAAATGACTGAAAATTACTGATTTTAGATGATTCTTACATTCTGCGGAGTGCTATTCATGGAAAACATCATTATCCATCCATTAAGTTGAATATAGATATTCTTGTCTAAGTTAAGGAACAGAACAAAGATGTTCTCATGTGCCACTTCTCTTTAATAATTCTTTAGTTATTCCTACCTTGGTGATCACTTACATTAGAAAAGAAAGAAAAGAAAACAGAAAAGGAAAAAATTTAAAAAGATGTAAAAGGCATTCATATTGACAGAGGTAGATTATAACTTTTTGGAAATGAATTAATTTGTATCAAAAGAACTTAATAAAAAATAAAAGTTTAAAAATATAAAATAAATACAATTTAACTCAAATATAAAGTTGTACCTTAAATCATATAAAACATTATTGACCTTCTGTCCTGGACCCAGACCAGGGTGGTACCCCTGCTCCTCAGAATTCAACGGAGTCCAGAGAAAACCCAAGAAAAGCTCTAGGGGACTAACACCATACATCTGAAGCTCTCTAAAATCATCTCATCACATGGGAGAGAATCTTCACATCCAGCTCAAAGATTAGCAAACCCTTTTTACCATCTTGCTCCTCTCAATTATTAGTAACTGTAGTTTAACATTTCCATACAGTCACCCAAAAATGTATACAACTTTTGGGACTATACCATTCACCCTCACATGTCACCAAGGAAGTAAACCAAAAAAGTACACTACTATACTAATCTTCACTCCCTGTCTACTAAACATGACCAAATTGATGTACTAGCAGTCTAATAGCCTCATTTAGAAAATAACACCAATACAGGACAAACATACCCAACTCCAAGGCAAATAGTAGTAATAACTTCATAAGTATAGTAATACCATCTAATTCAATTCAGTCAAAAACACACAGAAACAAAAAAGATCTTAAGAGATAAAACAAAAATGCTCAGGTCACAGTACAAATCCATGAGAAACAAAAACCAAAACAACAAATCTCCTATGGAAAGAATTAATGCCATAATGATAGATTCAAACCAGAACAAACTCACAGAAAATAGCCAAGAAAGCCATACCCAAGATAATGATTTTCAAAGCCTGATCTTTACTATGATCAATGCTATGAAGGAACAAATCTGGGAGGAGTTAAATAACCATATCAACCACTTTGAACAGGAACACAACAGGCACTTGGAAGAGATGAAAAAAACAGTTGAAGAAACAAAAATAGGCATAGAGCAGTTAAAAAAATCTCAAGAAGAGTTTAAAATTGAACTAAAAGATAAGTTATCATCAACCCAGAACTCAACAGAGAGTCTCAACAACAGAACTAATGGAGCAGAAAGTAGAATATCAGATCTGAAGACAAAGTGGAAAGACTAACTAGCTCAATGGAAGAGATTGTTAAAACCAAAAAGACACGTGAGAGGAATATTCAAGAGTATACCTTGGGGGCTGGAGAGGTAGCTCAGGGGTTAAGACTCTACCTTGCAGGTGGAAGGTCCTGAGTTCGGATCCTAGATTTCACACTGGGTGGAAATGGAGGCAGCCTATGTTTCTGGTCTTGGTAGGGCTGAGCCTGTGAATCCCAGGGCAGAGTAAACAAGGAGGAGGTAGAGGCAGTCCATGGTGGTTCCTGAATTCGCCCATGGTTCTACACACATTCACCACACACACACACATACATACACACATGCGCACACACGCACATATGCACAATTGAATTAATAAAAAATTTAAAAAAAGAGTTATACGCCTTGAAGAGGCCTCACAAGTGCATTCATGTGATACCAGAAAAAGAATCCCAAAATACCACACCTGAGGAAATTTTAAAATTATCATCAAAGAAACCTTTCCTTATCTAAATAAAGAGAGGCCCATCTAAATACAAGAGGCATTCTGCACTCTAAACAGATATGACCAAAACAGAAACTCGACATGGCAAATAATAGCCAAACACTCCACATACAAGACAAAGAAAATGTGCTGAGAGCTTCATAGGAAAAAAAAGTCACTTTTAATAGTAAAAATAACAAATGATTTTTCAATGGAAAAAGTAAAAGCAAGAAGAGTTTGGAGAGACGTACTTCAAATATTGAATGATCAAAAATGTCAACCCAGGCTTATATACCCCCAGAAAAACTATCAGTCATAATCAAGGGTGAAAGAAAAATTTTCCACCATAAAGACAACTTGAAGACTTACTTCCAAACCAGGCCTTCAAAAATGCTAGAAAAGATGCTCAAGCTTGAAGAAAAGAACAAGCATATCAGGAGGACAGAAAGAAAGTATATTACCACCAAAGCCTACAATCCAAATAATATCCTTATGAAAGCCACTAAGCACAAAAAGGGTCAGGAATTAAAGGCAATTTCTTTCTCCATTATAACACTAAACATCAATGGAATTAATTCACCAATCAAAAGACACAGATTACAAACTTGGATTAGAAATCACACCCCATCCATCTGCTGCCTTCAGGAAACACATCTCACCACAAAAGATAGGCACATTCTAAAAGTAAAAGGCAGGTCAAAAATTCTTCAAGCTAAATGGAACCAGGAAACAGGCAGCGGTAGCAATTATTCTATCTGACAAAGTGGACCTCAAACAAAATAGTCATAAGAGACATAGAAGGACATTACATTTAGTCACAGAAACAATTCACCGTGAAAACTTCACAATACTGAACATATACACACCTAATATGGGCTCCTCCACATTCATTAAGCAAAAAATACACTAACTTTTGGAAACGAAACACTATGATACTGAAAGAGAATTGGGTTCAGGTAGATATCATAAAAAAAATTCAAGATTTCCTAGAAGTAAATGATAATGAAAATACAACATATCATAATCTCTGGGACACAATAAAAGCCATCCTAAGAGGTAAGTTTACAGCTCTTAATGCTTATATCAAAAAAATAGAAACATCACAAGTAAATAACTTAACAATGCAGCTTAAAGTTTTAGAGACACAAGAGCAATCCAATCCCAAAAGCAGTAGAAGAGAGGAGATTAGAAAGATCAGTGGAGAAATATCTGAGATTGAGATAAGGAAAATTATACAAAGAATCAACTAGTCAAAAAGCTGGTTCTTTAAAAAAATCAGATTAAAAGGAAATTCAAGATTTCCTGAAAGTGAATGATAATGAAAATACAATTTACCAAAATCTCTGGGACACAATGAAAGCTGTTCTAAGAGGTAAGTTCATAGCTCTTAATGCCTACGTCAAAAAAATGGAAACATCAGAAATAAACAACTTAACAATGCAGCTTAAAGCTTTAGAGAAACTAGAGCAATATGATCCCAAAAGTAGTAGAAGAGAGGAGATTAGCAAAATAAGGGGAGAAATATCTGAAATCGAGATTAAAAAAACGATAGAAAAAATCAACCAGTCAAAAAGGTGGTTCTTTGAAAAAAATCAATCAGATTGATACACCCCTAGCTAAACTAACCAAATGCAAGAGAAAGAAAACCCAAATTAACAAAATTAGAAATGAACATGGAGTTATCACTACTGATACCCAAGAAATCCAGAGAATTATAACATCATATTTCAAAAACTTATACTCTGTGAAGTTTGACAACACAAAAGAGATGGATGAATTTCTAAGTAAACACAACTAACCTAAATTGAATCAGGAAGTTGTGAATTATTTAAATAGTCCTATAACATATAAGGAAATTGAGGAAGTAATCTTGAATCTTCCCACCAAAAAATGTCCTGGACCAGATGGATTCAGCACAGAGTTCTACCAGACATTTAAGGAGTTAATAACACCAATACTCCTTAAACTGTTCCATCAAATAGCAAAGGAAGGAACACTACCAAATTCCTTCTATGAAGCTAATATCGTTTTAATCCCAAAACCTAATAAAGATTCACTTAAACAAGAAAACTATAGGCCGATCTCCCTGATGAACACAGACGCAAAGATTCTCAACAAAGTCTTAGCAAATCGGATTCAAAAACATATTAAAAAGATCATTCATGGGGACCAAGTAGGGTTCATCCCCAGCACACAAGGTTGGTTCAACATACGCAAATCAATAAATGTAATTCATCATGTAAACCAGTCCAAAGTCCAAGACCACATGATACTCTCGATAGATGCAGAAAAAGCTTTTGACAAGATCCAACAGCCTTTTATGATCAAAACGCTAGAGACAGTAGGAATGGAAGGAACCTTTATCAATATAATAAAAGCTATATACAACAAGCCCACAGCAAGGATTATGCTCAATGGGGAACAATTGGAAGCATTCCCACTTCGATCAGGAACTAGACAAGGCTTTCCACTCTCACCACTTCTATTCAATATTGTACTTGAAGTGTTAGCTGAAGCCATAAGACAAGAAAGGGACATAAAAGGGATTCAAATCGGCAAGGAAGAAGTCAAGCTATCCCTATTGGCAGATGACATGATCTTATACCTGAGTGATCCCAAAAACTCCACCAGGAAGCTCCTGGAACTAATTGAGAAGTTCAGCAGGGTGGCAGGATACAAAATAAATGTGCAAAAATCAGAGGCCTTTCTATATGCCCAGAATGAAAGAAGTGAAAAAGCCTTGAGAGAAACAATACCATTTATTATAACCCCTAAAAAAATGAAATACCTTGGTATAAACCTAACTAAGGAGGTAAAAGACCTTTACAATGAAAACTTTAAAACCTAAAGAAAGAAATAGCAGAAGACACCAGAAGGTGGAAAGACCTCCCTTGTTCCTGGATTGGCAGAATCAACATCGTGAAAATGACCATCCTACCAAAGGCAATATACAGATTCAATGCTATACCAATCAAAATCCCAAAGCAATTCTTCAAAGAAGTTGACCAAACAATCTCAAAGTTCATATGGAGGCACAAAAGACCCAGGATAGCAAAAACAATCCTGAGTAACAAAAACACAGCTGGAGGTATACCATACCAAACCTTAGTCTATACTACAAATCCATAGTTACAAAGACAGCCTGGTACTGGCTCCAAAATAGACACACAGATCAATGGATAAGGATTGAAGACCCAGATATAAGCCCACAAAGTTACAGCCATTTGGTCTTTGACAAAGGGGCCGAAAGAATCCAATGGAAAAACAACAGCATCTTCAACAAATGGTGCTGGCAAAACTGGATCTCCACATGCAGAAGATTAAAGCTGGACCCGTACTTGTCACCATGTACAAGACTTAATTCCAAATGGATCAAGGACCTTGATATCAGGCCAGAGACTATAAAAAACATAGTTGAAAAGATAGGGAACTCCCTCAAGCTGATTGGGATCTTGCGAAATTAAAGAGCTTCTGTTCAGATAAAGAGATTATAACACGAGCTCAAAGGCAACCCACAGAATGGGAGAAAATCTTCACTAACCACATATCTGATAGAGCTCTATTGTCCAGAGTGCACAAAGAACTTAGAAAACTAAACACCAAGGAAACCAATAGCCCAATTAAAAAATGGGCCCTGGAACTTAAAAGAAACTTTACCAGGGATGAAATTAAAATGTCTAACAAATATCTTAAAAAATGCTCCACTTCTTTAGCCATCAGGGAAATGCAAATCAAAACTTCCCTGAGATATCATCTCACCCTGGTCAGGATGGCAAAGATCCACAATACTAACAACGACAAATGCTGGAGAGATGTGGAGAGAGGGGAACTCTCCTACATTGCTGGTGGGAATGCAGGCTCATACAGCCACTCTGGCGAGCCGTCTGGAGATTCTTAAAGAAATTAAAGATTGAAATGCCATATGACCCTGCTATTCCACTTTTGGGAATAACCCCCCATACAGCAGAGGTTCACCTCGATAGCACAAGCACGACCATGTTCATAGCAGCACTGTTTACAATAGCAAAGTCATGGAATCAGCCCAAATGTCCAACAGTTGACGAGTGGATAAGGAAACAGTGGTATATCTATACAATGGAGTACTACTCAGCCATCAAAAATGATGAATTACTGGAATTTGCCGGGAAATGGATGTCATTAGAAAGAATTATATTAAGTGAAGTATCCCAAACCCAGAAAATTAATCGCCGTATGTACTCCCTAATAGGTGGCTCCTAGTACCAAACCCACCCAGCCTACCTAGAGACAGTAATTCCAAGGATTATGAACAGGAGGGATGGGGTAGGAGGGCCACACCAGAAACAAGGAGAGAAGGGACCATGTTACAGCAGGGAAAATAGGCCTCCATCAAGGACCCAAATAAGTAATGTGACATCTGATTAAGTTCACAGACTTTTGTTCCTGATCATTTACTACTGAGGGGTTGTGATCTCACCAGAAGAGGAGGGCATATAGTCTGGCAGATAAAAAGTAACAATTTTGCAAATGGGTGATAGACCCCTCCCTCACTGTGGTTTCCCACTATTATTACATCTACCTTTGAATGTGCTTTTATCACAAGACTCTAACAGCTTTTTGTCTCTAGCCAGGGGGTAACATACAATGCCCACCAAGATGGAGTGAAGGGCATTGCAGGAGCAGCAAAACTGCAAAAGAAAATCAACAAACCACAATCCAGAACTTCAGAGACTCTATATCAACCACCTAGAACTAGGCCAGCTTAGTCTCTCCCCATCTTGAAGCTCAGGGAAATTTGCGGAAGAGGGGGCGGTAAGAGTGTAAGAGCATAAGGATGGGAGGAGCAATGATATGTAAGATACTCTATACTAGTTAGGGCTGAAGCAATCATAATTGGACTTTGCATGCCCTGAGCATTGTCCAACACACTGTTGACCTCACAAAGTCTAGCATCTGCTAAAGGCACCAAGATCCTTGGAGGCAAAGGATTGGCATCCACAGCAGTGTTCCTATACCTAAGGGGAACACGGGAAAGTGTTTGGGAAAGGCCACTGGGTCCTTGTACATCATCGGAGAGGAGGGCCCAGAGGAAAATCAGACATGCATAAGAAAGGACTCTCTGGGAATTGGGGTGGGAGGCACTGGGGGATGGGAAGGGAGAGGGGTGGGGAGGGGGAGCAGGGGGTATTGGGGGAGGAGGAAGGAGGGAGGGAACTGGTGTACCTAATAAATTTGTATGAGCTGAAATAAAAAAAAAATCAGATTGACACACCTCTAGCTAAATAAACCAAAATCAATAAAACCCAAATTCACAAAATTAGAAATGAAAATGGAGTTATCACTACTGATACCCAAGAAATTCAAGGAATTATAAGGTCATACTTCAAAAACTTATACTCCATGAAATTGATAATACAAAAGAAATGTATGAATTGGTAAGTAAGCATAACTTACCTAAACTGAATCAGGAAGTTATAAATTATTTAAATAATCCTATAACATATGAGGTAATTGATGAAGTAATCTCAAATCTTCCTACCAAAAAATGTCCTGGACCAGATGGATTCAGCACAGAATTCTACCAGACATTTAAAGAACAACTAACACCAATACTCCTAAAACTGATCCATCAAATTTTGAAGGAAGGAACACTGCCAAATTCTTTCTATGAAGCTAATATCATACTAATCCCAAAACCTAATAAAGATATACTTAAAAAAGAAAACTATAGGCCAATCCCTTTGATGAACACAGATGCAAAGATTCTCAATAAAATCTTAGCAAATAAGATTCAAAAACGTATCAAAAAGGTCATTCACTGTGATCAAGTAAGCTTTATCCCAGCCACACAAGGTTGGTTCAACACACACAAATCAATAAATGTAATCTATCCTATAAACCAATCCAAAGTTCAAGACCACATGATATTCTTGATAGATGCAGAAAAAACCTTTGGAAAGATTCAACATCAAAACCCTAGAGACAGTTTGAATGAAAGGAACTTTTATCACATGATGAAAGCTGTATACAACAAGCCAACAGCAAGAATTATACTCAATGGGGAAAAAGTTGAAACATTCCTGCTTCACTCAGAAACTAAACAGGGCTATCTACTCTCACTACTTCTATTCAATGTTGTACTTAATGTCTTAGTTAGAGCCATAAGACAAGAGAGGGAGATAAAATGGATTCAAATCAGCAAGGAAGAAGTCAAGATATCTCTAATTGCAGATGACATGGTCATATACCTGAGTGATCCTAAAAACTCCACCAGGAAACTCCTGGAACTAACACATAAGTTTAGCAGAGTGACTGGTTACAAAATAAACATGCAAAAACCACTGGCTTTCCTATACACCAAGGATGAAAAAAGTGAAAAAGCCCTAAGAGAAACAGTTCCATTTACCATAACCCCTACAAAAATGAAATAGCTTGGTATAAACCTAACCAATGAAAACTTTAAAACACTAAAGAAAGAAATTACAGAAGACACCAGAAGGTGGAAAGACTTCCCATGCTCCTGGATCAGCAGAATCAGTATCAAAAAATGACCATTCTACCAAAGCCAATATACAGATTCAATGCTATACCAATCAAAATCCCAAACAACTCTTTAAAGAAATTGACCAAACAATCGCAAAATTCATATGGAAGCACAAAAGACCCAGGATAACAAAAACAATCCTGAATAACACAAACACTGCTGGAGGCATCACCATACCAAACCTTAATCTATACTACACATCCACAGTAATAAAAATATCCTGGTACTGGCTCCAATATAGAAATGTAGATCAATGGATAAGGGTTGAAAACCTAGATATAAACCCACATAATTATAGGCATTTGACCTTTGACAAAGGGGCCCAAAAAATCCAATGGAAAAAGTACAGCATCTTCAACAGACAGTGTAGGCAAAACTGAGTGTTTACATGCAGAAGATTAAAACTGGACCCGTACTTGTCACCATGTACAAGAATTAATTCCAAATGGATCAAAGACCTTGATATAAGGCCAGAGACTATAAAAACCCTAGTCGAAAGGGTAGGGAACTCCCTCGAACTGACTGGGCTAGGCCAACATTTCCTAAACAGAAATACAATAGCACAGTCACTACAACCAACACTCAACAAATGGGATCTTATGAAATTAAAGAGCTTTTGTTCAGATAAAGAGATTGTAAATCAAGCAAAAAGGCAACCCACAGAATGGGAGAAAATCTTCACTAACCACATATCTGATAAAGCTCTATTATCCAGAGTGCACAAAGAACTTAGCAAACTAAACACCAAGGAGATAAATGGCCCAATTAAAAAATGGGCCTGGGAACTCAAAAGAAACTTTACCAGGGATGAAATTAAAATGTCTACCAAATATCTTAAAAAATGCTCCACATCAAATCAAACCCTTCCTGAGATATCATCTCACCCCGGTCAGGATAACCAAAATCCACAATACAAACACCACCAAATGTTGGAGAGGACGTGGAGAGAAGGGAACTCACCTACATTGCTGGTGGGAATGTATTCTGGTGATTTTTAAAAAAGTTAAAGAGGGGGATGGGGAGGGAGGAGGGGTAAGGTATGGGGAGGGGATTGGGGGTTGGAGGGAGGGAGGGGATTGGTGTACCTGTTAAGTTTGCATGAGTGAAAATAAAAAATAAATAAATAAATAAATAAATAAAAGTCCCAAGGAAAGTAAAAAAAAAAGTTAAACATTGAAATGCCATATGACTCTGCTATTTCACTTTTGGGAATAATCCCCCATGAAACAAAAATTCACAATGACACAAGCACAACCATGTTCATAGCAGCACTATTTACAATAGCAAAGTCATGGAATCAACCCAAATGCCCAACAGTTGACGTGTGGATGTGGAAAATGTGATACATTTATACAATGGAATACTAGTCAGCTATCAAAAAATATGAATTAATGAAATTTGCCGAAGTAGAAATAATTGAAAAAATTATATTGAGTGAAGTATCCCAGACAGAGAAAATTAGAAACTGTATGTACTTCCTAATAGGTGGATCTTAGTACCAAACCCTCTTAACGACATATTCAAAGATAAATTTCTGTAACACTTTCAGTAATCACAAAGATTGTAAACTGGAAGGAAGGGGAAGGAAACCCCGTCCCTGAAATAAGGAGAGACGAGATCATGCTTCAATAGAGAAAATAGGTCACCATTAAGTATTGCAAGTAAGTAGGAAGACATCTGGTGAAGCTCACTCACACTTCCCTTCCTATTTACTGGTGACTGAGGAGATTTGCTCTCACCAATGAGAGGGTATAAGGACTGGCAGATAGATGGTAACCATCCTGAAAATAGGACACTGAGTCCCCTCCCCCCACTACGATAGTCAGATCTTCATTTATACAGTCTTTTATCTTTGGTTAGGAGGTGACCTTCAACATCAATGAGGATGGAGCCAAGGGTGGTGTAGGAACAGCAAGACTGAAAACAAAAACAAACCATAGTTCAGAACACCAAAGATCCTGCATTGATCACCTGGAACCATACTATCCAAGTTTTTCCCCATCATAAAGGTCAGGGAAACTTGCAGACAAGGGGGTAGCAAAATTGTGAGAACCCAAAGATGGAGAGGACCAACCATATGCAAGATATGCCACACAAGTCAGGCACACAGTAGCCATAGTTCAACTTTGCATGACCTGCACAATAACTGACATGTTAATGAACTCCCAGAGCCTAGATTGGATCACAGGCAGTAGGATCCTTACAAGCAAGGCATTAACAGTCATAATAGTGTTCCCATACTAAGGAGTAGTCCCTGGGGGGTGCTCTGGGTCATACCAAGGAGTCCTCACACATCAGTGGAGTGGAGGACTCAGAGGGAAGTTTGGTGGTCATGCAGGTTAAGGCTCCAGGGGATAGGAAAGGGGAAGGCGGAGGCAGTGGGAGAGAGGGAGGGAGTGGGGGAAAAGGAAAAGGAAAAGGGGGGGAGGGTACAAAGGGGAATGGGGAAGATAGAGGACCCGGGTATCTATTGAGCTTGCATAATTGGGGAAAAAATTATAAAAAAAGTATTGAAAGTAAGTAATGGCTATTTGTGAAGGTGAAAGTATGAATTGTACATTTCCTTTGGAAGAGTTAATAATATTAAGATTACAATTTTATTTTAAGTAAGGATTTCATATATATATGTCAAAATATCAGTTAACGTTCGTTATTTTATAAAAAATGATGTCTGGACCTTTACGTAGATATGTAAAGCTAAGGAAAATAGAAGATTAAGACAACCTTGGAAAAGAATTTGGAGGAGTCTGACTTCTTAGATAAAGAACTTCTAAAAATCTAGAATTAAAGAAATATGCACTTGACATAAAGGATACAACAATAGTGAATGCATTCAAAATATACACTTGAACACATTAAATGTATGGCTAATATAACTGACAGGTATACAGAGACAATTCTATTGAAAAATGCCAACTTTTTAATTGGTGTTTCCTACGCTATTTGGTGTTTAATTAGCAATGAGCAAAAATGGCCTTTTACTCACTTGATATACACAAGTTTATGGAAAAAAGATCAAGTACCCAAATCAAAGGTCTGAAGATATGAGAAACAAAAAAAAAAAAAAACTTGGCTTGGGCTACAAAGTGATTGCTTACTTGTGACTTCTAAACAAAAAGCAGAAAACAGAATAAATTTGATAAATCGTACTTCATCCAAAAGCTGTTTGGATTATAATGAAAAATATCTCAGAGTCTTGCTTCTTTACTTTTCCTTCTCCCTCTTCTGTCTGTCTTATCCTCCTTCTCTATCTCTCTTCTTTCCTCTTCCTTATTTCCTTTCTGTAATTTTAATTTACTTTTCTTTTTCTTGTTTTTTCTTTTATTTTACTTCTTCTTTTTTCTTTTTTTCTGCATTCTATTTCATTTTGTTTAGAAAGGTTCTCACACAGCCTAGGCTGATTTCAAACTCACTACTTATCTGAGTCCATCCTTGTACTCATGATCTTCTTTTCTTCATGTCCCAAGTGCTGAGACTAAAACCAGGTGCCATTATTCATTGCCACAATATTTTCAAAAATAAAAAGCCCATAAAGAGTGAAAATATTGTCAAAATATGTTTGTAATTTATAGTAATATTACAAATGTTTGAATAGAGCTTATAAAGAAATGAAAATAACTGAAGCATGAAAACAGTTTGAGGATTTAGATAATTATTTTTCTAAAGAACCTTAGTTGTTGCAATGGGAGCAGTTAAAGATTCTCCATACTGCTATTTATTAAGAATATGCAAATCAAAATTACAGTAAATGTCATTCCTTGTTGTCATCAGATCTTTTTAGACAATTTCGATATTCCTAAATTGCTAGAGTAATAAGTATTATATTAGAAAATTTATATTTAAGATTAGAAACTTAATTTAGTTTAACATGTGGTCTAGGAGTGTAGTCTATTATTCTTTTTTCCCTTTTTTCATATGTTAGATACATTTGATAAATACCTAATTAATTTTAGAATCTTTGCTGACATGTATCCATAAGAATTTTAGGTGAGTTATCTGAAAGAACAATAAAATTATCTGTTACCCTAAAACTTTTTAAAACTCTGAAAAAGAATACTGATGAACTTATTATTGAAACTCACAAATATAATAGTATTTTTTCCACTTTTTAAGTAATTTTTAACTTTTAAGCCAGCTCATGTCAATTATGTTGCATATGCATATAAACAAACACATTCCTCTACTGATCACAGATTAAAAAAATCTCTTTTTTCTGGACATAATTTAATTTTAACCAGCAAAATGGTCCTAATGGAGTCAAATAAGCTGAGAAACTAGACCAAGAAATGAAGTAAAACTTCCATAAATCTGTTGTTTCTACTTTATTATATTTGTTTTAAAGCAGGGTCCCACTACATAGCCCAGACTTGACTGGAACTCTCAATCCTCCTGCCTTATCCTCTCAATGCTGAGGTTACAGACATGTACTATGATATCCAGCTTCCCTCACCTTTTGAAAATACAAGTGCACACACTGAGTGTATCTGAGTTAAAACTTTCCAATATTGGGGCTGGAGAGGTGGTTCAGGGGTTAAGCCTCCGCCTTGCAAGCGGAAGGTCCCGAGTTCGGATCCCAGATCCCACGTATAGACGCCAGGCGGGGGCGGCCTGCGCTTCTGGTCCTGGTAGGGCGACGCCTGTGAATCCCGGGACAGAAGGAGGTGGAGGCGTCCATGGTGGTTCGCGAATTCGTCCGTGGTTCTATGCACACACACACACACACATACAGACACACACGCGCACACACAGACACACACACATGCGCACAGTTGAATAATGAATAATAATAATAAAAAAAAATTAAAAAAAAAACTTTCCAATATTAAACAGAGGCTGCTGTAGATGAGAATATTGTGATGATAAGAATCTGGAAAGCAGAGTTGTAAAGCAAGAAGAGAGCATTATTTGGGTTCTAGACAGGCATTCCCTGCAATTATACCAAATTATGCAGGTCTTGCTGGAGTAAGAGGTTGATGGGTCTGCAAGTCATTCTTAGTGTATTCTTTTCTATTTTTACTTGGCATTTGCTTGTTCTACTATTTTGTAAATGTGGCAATTACTTTTCTCTGTTGCTGTGAGACAAGACCTAAAACCAAGCAGTTTAAAGGGAAAAAGGGAGATTTATTCAGCTTATGGTTCCAGAGGGAAGATATAGTCCTTCATGGTAGAAAGCTGGAAGTTGTGCAGTTAGGTAAAGTCCCTCATAGAAGTTGAGAGCTGAAAAAACTACCAACTGCAAGAGCAGACAAATCTCTCCCAAAAGTAGGGCATAATTAATCAACCTACGGTCCCACTCTCTTTCCATGATTGCCTTCCTCCAGCAAGGTTCCATGTCTTAAAGGTGCCAATACCTTTATAAGCAACTAAAGATTCAAACACATGAGCCTATAGGGGAAAACTCACATTGCAGTCCATGATACTCCACCCCTGGCCCTCACAGGCTCTTTGCTCTCTCATTATGTAAACCACACTCAGCCTAACTATGTAGTCCTCATAGACTACATCAGCAATCCTGACACAGTCTAAAGTCCAAGTCCTCCTGTAAAATCAAAAGACAAGTGACATATTTTCAACATACATTATCCCAGGATAAAAAATTCTACTCCAAAAGGATGGTATGGGGGCATATCCAGGAGAGGTTAGTGCATAAAAAAAAAAAAAAAAAAAAAAAAAAAAACAGCAGGACAAGCTAAACTCCCCATCCTGTATCTCTAAGTCCAACAGATGAACTTGCTAAAATCATCTCAGTTCCATCTCTCCAGTGAAGCTTCCTGTAGAATACACCACTCCCTTGTGCTAGCTCATCCCAGGGCATCAGCTATCCTTGGCACATTTCCCATGTTGGACCTGGCATTTCTAAGATCGCTTTTCAATGGCAAACTAGGCTTTAACTCCGCAGCATAAGATGCCCTCCTTGGGTCTCTTTGCAGATTTTCTAGTCCTGTCACCTGTTACCTGACTTCTGCTATTCTCTGAAACCTTGGAAGGGAGATCCATGACCTCCTCCCTCTTGCATCTTTGATGTTTCTTAAACCAGTACCACATGGACAACTTTGCTAAGTTCTGCTGTAATCTCCAAGTGATGATTGGGCCAATCAGTCACAGCTGATTCAAATCCTCTGTGTTCATGTTAGTAAAAATCTCTATTTTTCTTGAGTAGTTGTTTCAGAAGAACAACCGACCTTTCCTTTGGAATTTCACCCTTTGGCTCATTCCTTCCAGAAGGATTTCCATTCCTTTTTTTTTTTTTTACTTCTTTTTTTTATTAAAAATTTAATTATACATTTTAAAAATTTTTTACCAGTTCCCTCCCTCCCCCCTCCTCCCCCCGAACCCCCTCCTCCTCCTCCCCATCCCCCAGTGCCTCCCCCCCAATTCCCAGAGAGTCCTTTATTGTGTACGCCTAACTCTCCACTGGGTCCTCCTCTCCGATGACATATAAGGACCCAGTGGCATTTCCATAAGCCCTTTCTGTTGTTCCCCTTAAGCAAAAGATCACTACTATGGCTGTCAATCCCTTGCCTCCAGGGATCTCGGTGCCCTTAACAGATGCTAGACTTTATGAGGGCAACAGTGTGCTGGACATTGCGCAGGGCATGCAAAGTCCCATTATGATTGCTTTGGCCCCAACTATTGTTGAGAATCTTGCAAATCGTTGCTCCTCCCATCATTTTGCTCTTACAATCTTACCGCCCCCTCTTCCGCAAATGTCCCTGAGCTCCAGGATGGGGAGAGATTAGGCTGGCCTAGTTCTATATGATTGATATAGTCTCTGAAGTTCTGGATTGTGGTTTGTTGATTTTCTTTTGCAGTTTTGGTGCTCCTGCAATGCCCTTCACTCCATTCTGCTAGGCACTGTATGTCACCCCCTGGCCAGAGACAAAAAGCTGTTAAACTGGAGTCTTGTTATAATAGCACATTCAAGGGTAGATGTAATAAGAGTAGGAAACCTCAGTGAGGGAGGGGTCCATCACCCATTTGCAAAATGATTACTTTTTATCTGCTAGACTATATAGCCCTCCCCTTCTGGTGAGATCAGGAAAGAACGTCTGTGAACTTAACCAGGTTTCTCATTACTTACTTGCAGACCTTGATGGAGGCCTATTTTCTCTGCTGTAACATGGTCCCCTCTCTCCTTGTTTCTGGTGTGGCCCTCCTACCCCATCTCTCTTGTTCATAATCCTTGCAATTACTGTGTGACATAGGTTTACTTTTGAGTGTCTCAATGTGGGCTGGGTGAGTTTGGTACTAGGAGCCACCTATTAGGGAGTACATACGGCGCTTAATTTTCTGGGTTTGGGATACTTCACTTAATATAATTCTTTCTAATGACATCCATTTCCCAGCAAATTCCAGTAATTCATCATTTTTGATGGCTGAGTAGTACTCCATTGTATAGATGTACCACCTTTTCCTTATCCACTCGTCAACTGTTGGACATTTAGGTTGATTCCATAACTTTGCTATTGTAAACAGTGCTGCTATGAACATGGTCGAGCTTGTGTTATTGAGGCGAACCTCTGCTGCATGGGGGGTTATTCCCAAAAGTGGGATAGCAGGATCATATGGCATTTCAATCTTTAATTTCTTTAAGAATCTCCAGACGGCTTGCCAGAGTGGCTGTATGAGCCTGCATTCCCATCAACAATGTAGGAGAGTTCCCCTCTCTCCACATCCTCTCCAGCATTTGTCGTTGTTTGTATTGTGGATTTTTGCCATCCTGACCGGGGTGAGATGATATCTCAGGGAAGTTTTGATTTGCATTTCCCTGATGGCGAAGGAAGTGGAGCATTTTTAAGATATTTGTTAGACATTTTAATTTCATCCCTGGTAAAGTTTCTTTGAAGTTCCAGGGCCCATTTTTTAATTGGGCCAGTGTTTTCCTTGGTGTTTAGTTTTCTAAGTTCTTTGTGCACTCTGGACAGTAGAGCTCTTTCAGATATGTGGTTAGTGAAGATTTTCTCCCATTCTGTGGGTTGCCTTTGAGCTCCTGTGTCAATCTCTTTATCTGAACAGAAGCTCTTTAATTTCACAAGATCCCAACTGTTGAGAGTTGATAGCAGTGACTGTGCAATTGGATGTCTGTTTAGGAAGTGTTGGCCTAGCCCAATCAGCTCGAGGGAGTTCCCTATCCTTTCAACTATGGTTTTTAAAGTCTCTGGCCTGATATCAAGGTCCTTGATCCATTTGGAATTAAGTCTTGTACATGGTGACAAGTACGGGTCCAGCTTTAATCTTCTGCATGTGGAGATCCAGTTTTGCCAGCACCATTTGTTGAAGATGCTGTTCTTTTTCCATTGGATTCTTTGGGCCCCTTTGTCAAAGACCAAATGGCTGTAACTTTGTGGGCTTATATCTGGGTCTTCAATCCTTATCCATTGATCTGTGTGTCTATTTTGGAGCCAGTACCAGGCTGTCTTTATAACTATGGATTTGTAGTATAGACTTAGGTTTGGTATGGTAATACCTCCAGCTGTGTTTTTGTTACTCAGGATTGTTTTTGCTATCCTGGGTCTTTTGTGCCTCCATATGAACTTTGAGATTGTTTGGTCAACTTCTTTGAAGAATTGCTTTGGGATTTTGATTGGTATAGCATTGAATCTGTATATTGCCTTTGGTAGGATGGTCATTTTTACGATGTTGATTCTGCCAAAATGATTTCCATTCTTATGGGTGAGATCTTCCCTGAGAAATTTGTCCACCATTTTCAGCTTCTCTTATTATCTGAATGAATAACAGGCTTTGATTCATTAATAGAACTAATCTCTTTTGCTGTCTGCATGTTCTTTAGACTTGCCCTCACATTTTTCTTCAAACATCACAGTTTTTTTCCTCCTTTCTGTCTGAATTGTTGCTCTTTTTCTTCATAACTCTGAACAAGAGAGCCAAAATGTAGCCATTTCACACTGTCAAAACTATGTTGTCTTGAAAGTTCTTCTACTAAACACTTAAATTTAACTTCAGGCAAGTTTTTGGGACAAGAGCAAAACTTCACTAATCTCTCTGCCAACACATGGCTTATTTGCTACCAATTAAGTTTCCAACACAGTCTTTGCTTCTCTCCGGACCATCACTGCAAAAAAGAAAGAAAGGGCAGATTGGTCTTGCTTGCAGACAAGGAATGGAAAAAGTTTATTAAATACCTAGTTACATGATGGTCACTGGACTAATTCTCTCTGAAGGGTGAAGTTTGGTCTGAAGGTATAGTGGAACTTTTATCCCTGGGAATGTTGGAGGGGAGAAGGAGAGTAGGTGACCTATAAATTTTCATAAGGTATGTCAAGCTCAGGCTTTGTAAGTGCCTGAGGGCAGTGACCAGTAAATAAAATTTCTATCCTGAGCATGGGTGGTGGAAATCCTATCAATTACAGGCTGAACTTATGTCTTTCACAGCATTACTATCTTCCAATAACAGTCCCTTCAGCCATTTTTCCAAGATGCAAAGACTTTCCCAGTGCAAAAATCCCAAAGTATTCCATATTTCTCCCAACGAATAGCTCTGAAAGCTTACAAGCCACATCTCAGTAGTGATCATATTACTGATATCAACTTCTCTCAGCTTCACAAACAACAGCTTCACTTTTCGGTACCAGATTCTTTTTTTTTTTTTTTTTAAGGGAGAAAGGGAGGTTTATTCAGCTTACGGTTCCAAAGGGGAGGTCTCTCAAAGCAGAGGCAGCATGGCTGGCTGGAGGAGGCTAAGTCACCTCAGACATCTTGGAAGCTGAGAGCTGCAGACTGCTTGCAGCAAAGTCTGACTTCTCCTGGAGGTAGGGTAGGACGAATCCACCTCAAGGCCCACCCCTTGTGACTGCCTTCCTCCAGCAAAGCTCCACCTCTCAAGGTGCCATGACCTTGCCAAACACATGAGACAGTGGGGGACACATTTCAAGCCATGACATTCCACCCCTGGCCCCGACAGGCTCATTGCCATCTCATTATGCAAACCATATTCAGTCCAACTTTAAACGTCTTCATAGACTACAATGGTAGTCCCAACAGTCCAAAAGTTCAAAGTCCAAAGCCTCCTGTAAAATCAAAATACAAGTTACATTCTTCTAACATACAATGGCACAGAATAAACATTCCCATTCCAAAAGGAAGGAATGGGGCATATCCAGGAAAGATCGGTTCATAACAAGACCAAAAACCAGCAGGACAAACTCCAAATCTTGTAGCTGCAAGTCCAACAGGTGAGCCTCTTGTTGAAATCATCTCAGTTCCAAAGGACTTTGATTCCACCCCTCCAATGCAGCTGCCCATAGAATAAACTGGTCTCTTGAGCTGACTCCTCCCAAGGTATGCAGCTCTCCTTGGCAGGTGTTCCATGTTGTGTCTGGAATCTCTAACATCTTTACTTCTCAATGGCAAACCAGGCTTTAACTCCACAGCACAAACTGCCCTTCTTGGGCCTCTAAACTTGCCTCATGATGCCTGGATTCTGCCAACTTTTGAAATCTTGGAGGAGGACTCCATGATCTCCCTCTTGTATCACTGATGCCTCTAAAACCAGAAACGCGTGGACAACTTTGCCAAGACTGGCCCCCTTGAATTGCAGCTGATTCTGCTTCTCTATGTTGACCATCTCTTTCACTCCTGGGCAGTTGCTTGCTTTGGAACTCCACCCTTTTAGCTCAAGTCTTCTGAAAGGATTTGCATTCTTATGAGTGGGAGCCTTCCCTGAGGATCTTGCCCTCAAGCTAGGGCCTCTCCGATTATTTAAATTTCAAATGGAGCTAATCTCTTCAACAGCCATTTTGTTCTCTGCTTCTTCCTGGTCCAACTCTTTAAGTTTGCCATTATATTTTTCATTATTGGATCTTAAAGTTTTTCCTTCTTCCTGCCTGATTCTTTGCTCTTTTTCATAACTCTAAAGACAACTAAAAAATAGTCATATCACATTGTTAAGACTACATTGCTTTGAAATTTCCTCCGTCAAGCACTCCAGCTTAATTTCAGGCAAACTTTCAGGACGAGGGCAAAACTTCATTAAATTCTCAGCCAACACATGGCTCCATGTGTCATTCGTCCAGTTGCAAACACAGTCTCTGTTCCCCTCTGGACCATCACAAGCTGGGCTTCCACTGCTGCATCTCTCACAGCATTGCTCTCCTCTGAGCTCTTACAAGAAAAGCCCATTTGGCCCCCTTGCTCAGATGCAAAGACTTTCCCAGCACAAAGTCCCAAAGTTCTCCACATTTCTCCCAAAAAACAGTTCAAAAGGCACACTAGCCACATCACAGGATTGGCCATACTTTTGGGTACCAACTTCTTTCAGCTTCACAAACAATTTCACATTGTGGTACCAGCTGTTTTTAATCTCATAGAAATACCCCACTACCCGATACCAATTTCTGTGACGGTTACTCTTAACTATTGCTGTGAGAGAGCACCCAAAGTCAATCAACTTAAGGGAGAAAGGGAGGTTTATTCAGCTTACGGTTCCAGAGGGGAGGTCTCTCAAAGCAGAGGCGGCATGGCTGGCTGGAGGAGGCTAAGTCACCGCATGCGTCTTGGAAGCTAAGAGCTGCAGACTGCTTCTGGTACCAGATTCTATTAATCTCGCACAGCAACACACTTCTCTGGTAGTAGGCCCACCTACCATGGGCTGGGTCTGCCCCATCAACTAAACAATTTTCTGCAGGTTCACTCTGGGCTTAACTCAACGATTATTTATTTATAAATGTGCCCAGAGCTCAAAACCTCACATCAAGTTGACACCTGTAACTATGACACTCCACTCCTTGTCAACTTGACATAAGAACATATCACTCTTAAACTATAACCTTCAATCTTTGTCTCCACATATATTAAATTTATCTTATAAATACATTTAATTTTATTAATTCTAAAACTCTAACAAATTCTTAAGATCAATTTTAAAATGTTCTGTCATTAAAAAATCAGTTCCAGTTCCAGGTGTTTGATGTAGAGTCTCTGATTTTCTGAATTATGGTTTGTTAATTTTTTTTTTTTTTTTTTTTGGTTTTGCTGCCTGATTGTAAGAGCCTAAAGATGGGGAGGAGCAACGATATGCAAGATACTCCATTAAAGTTAGGGCTGAAGTAATCATAATAGGACTTTGCATGACCTGCGCAATTACCAACATATCATTGAACCCCCAAAGTCTAGCATGGATCACCGGTCCTAGGATTCTTAGAGACAAGGGATAAACAGCCACAATAATGTTCCTATACTAAAGGGGAACACAAAAAAGAGCTCTAGGCAATGACACTGAGTCCATACACCTCATCAGAGAAAAGGACCCAGAGGGAAGTTTGACATGCACACTAAAGAATGCTCCAGGAATGGGGGAAGAGGGAAAACTGGGAAAAAGGGGGGGAAGGAAAGGGAAAAAGGGGGGAAGGAACAAGGGGATCCAGAGAGGGTTGGAGGGATCAACTTTGTATGAGTGGAATTAATTAATTAATTAATTAATTAATTAATTAATTAATTAAATTTCAAAAGAATCATTCATGGTGATTTATTCCAGGTTGGTTCAACATATGCAAAAAAAAAAAATCAATTCCAATATTTTGAAATCCTAACCATAAGATTCTTATCAGATTCAATCTATTAACTCTTCAACACATATAAAACATTAAAACAGAAGTATCTTGACACAATAAGAAAATATTAAATTAGAATCAAATCCAGCCTATCTAATACTGCGTCCTATATTTCAAAGACCTTCTCCTGCTGTTCATCATGTAATCACATGGTGGCTGAAAGATTCTAGGTAATCTCAGTCCTTCTTTGTAGTTCAAAGTTGTATAAGCAGAGTTTCTCCTGCCTAGGTTGAATTTCCATTCACAGTTCTCAGCACACATCCCATGAACTGGGATCTCCAAAAATACTTCGGGTTCACCTCTGCAATTGTAAGCTTCACCTTCCCTTGCTTTGCATATCGACTTTTGAAAAGCTTCTGCCTATATAGCTGAAACTTCCAAAGGGAAAGAAATGGCTTCATCTTGGGCTTTTGGTCCCTGAAGGAATTGGTTTTTCAAACCACAGAATTGCCATGAGGTGGTATTTATGCCTTCCACCATCCCAGTGCAAATCACTAGGTTTTCTTTCACTGATGCTCATTTCTCCAAAAATGGCAGCTGTTCAGCTGCCTACTTTTTCCACATTCAAAGCTTCATGGCCATCAAGATAGCTCTGCTCTCAAGTAAACTAGTCCATTGTCTTTAAATTAAACTTTACCAAAGTCCTTGTTGGCTTTGTTATAAACTGGGCCTAAACAATCCATGACTCTCTAAGCACTACTATTTCCAAATGGCTCACAAACTGAATGGTTTTTAGAGCACAAGGTATCAATGTCTTCAAACATTGCAATATTCCTCCAGCAAAGCCATTCAAAATCCACAAAGTCCAAATACCCAGATTTATCAGCAATACCCCATTTCTCTGTATTCCATCTGCATGTTGCTGGTAAAATCACAATAAACTTTGCAAGGTAACAAGGGCTATAGTTTTTAGTCCAGCTGGACAGGAGAGCTCACATCAAAACCAAGGCCTAGGGAAATGACTACACCATCTCAATATAACAACTGAGAAAAGGAGGATCCTTACTTGCAGACCAGCATGTATGGCCAAGTATGCAGATGGATGCATACTCTCTCAACCAGCTTTCTGTGTTTTATTCCAGGGCCTAATGTCATGCACCTCGGTCTTCCCCTTCATTCCTGCAGGTTTGCTCTGGTCTTAACCAAACTACTAATTCTCCACAAATGTGCCTAGAGCTCAAAACCCTCAACTGTCAAGTTGACACCTGTGCCTAACTATGACAACCATTAAGTTGACATCTGAATCTAACTATGACACTGCACCTCAGATTGTCTTACTTGAGCATATTTATGCTTATGGAAATAGAATGGGTTTCACTAAAATTTATTATTATAATATTTTAAATTTTATTTTGCCCATGTGTGTGTGTGTGTATCAGAGGCACTATATGTCCCAGTAGAGGCCCAAGAGTGATTTAGGGAATCACCTTGGATTGCTTTTACTTCTTTTTTGTTTTGCTCTGGGATTTCTCAGGTTTTGACTACCAGAACCAGAAATGTAAGCCACATCCTCTTTTGCCTGTAGTTTCTACATAAGACCTGGGATCTGAACTCAGGATCTTCTGCTTATTAGGCAGAGTTTTAACTCTCCACTCCACCAAAAATTATTATTAAGATAAACAGTAAGTTGAGTGATGAGACAGGTGGGGACTGAGGTTAAGGATTGCCACCATTATTGGGCACAGGACTTGTGGTTTAGTTGACAGCTGTCAATGTACAGGACTAGGTAGTAAGTCTTTTCCAGGAAGGTCCTGCAGCAACTTAGGCACTGCTCGTACACCTGTTCAAAGTCAGTGTCATGGACATAATAGAGATCTTCAATAAAGTTGTTTTTGTGGATCAGCTTTGTAGTTTTTGAAACAACATTTTATTTATTACATATAACAGAAGGAATGTGCACTGATACACTATACGCACTTCCAGGGATTGAACTCATATAAAGTCTCCAGCTTTATCAAGTAGGTGGTTTACTCATTAAGGTATATTTCCATGGCCCAGCTTTGCAATTTTTTACTTGATCACTTTTTCTATTCATCTCTCTCAGACTGCTTTCACCTAGACACAGTATATAGTAAAATATGGCAAAGTCTTCTTTAGTAAGCTGTCAGACAAATTTGATTCATGGGATTCCATGGAGAAGCAAGGAATCCTCAGGAGTCAAGTTGCTGAAGCGTTTCATCAGTTACCATTTTTCTAAACACTGCTTCTACAATAGGTGACCTATAAAAGTTACCCAGACACAGTGATGCATCAACTTGGGACCATGCTCAGTCATCTTCCCTGAGGGCAGTGGTGTCATTTTTTTCTAATACAGATTTTATATTTTATTTATGAAATGTAATTATAGAATACTTCATAGTATATTACCAAGCAATGTCATAATCTAAGTGCATATATAAGCATTAAATTATAGACCCAGAAATCACACATTTTGCTCATAGTGAATTTGAGAAATACTGTTTAATACCATAAAGAAATTGATATTTCAATATGAAGAGCCCAAAAACTTTTTCTGTATGTAGTTAAAACAAAGGATACTGATACACTTTTTTAATTCTACGTTTCAAATTATTAAGACTAGTGGATGCATGAATATATGTTGCTATTGAAATTTTAGAATTAGAAATGTTTCTAGAAAGATGGATTTCAATTGTGGGAACAATGCGAGCTTGTTGTACAAGTTTTTAGAACATGAAATGCCTCTTCCATTCTTACGCCATCTTCATGGAAAGAATAACTATGGCCCAGATAAAATGTATGAGTTTGAACAAGAGAGAGTTCCAAGTCACGTTTCTTTCTGAAAAAAAGTAAATTGAACAGAATACTAAAAAAAAATTAAAATGTGAAAAGATTAATTCTATCAATCAGGTCAATGTTCTAAATTAGACCATTACACATCATTAAATTAGTATTTATGAGATACAATTAATAATTCATCTCTAGCACATTTTCTTAAAGTTCTTTGGAATCACTGTATTTATTCAGTGAGGAGTGAAATGATTTAATTTGCTAAGCATTCACAATAAGGGTTCCATCACTCTCTTGATTAGCGAGCAGTATTACAAGCAAATAAATTGAGGTCATTTTGGAGAAAGAAAACTTCTTCATGGAAATTTGAGAAACTTGAGGATATTTTTCCAATCCCTCAGTCACAATCTGTTCCAATAAGATATAGTTCCTTTACTTACATGCTGTTGAGAGACACTAGAATAGACTAGAATCCTTGGATAAAAAATGCTTGAGCTCCATTTGGCACATTAATATTGTTTTTGATTCTTCATTAGAATATATTGGAAAGCTTTTTCTTCCTGTTCTTAAGGTTAGTAATATGAATATCTGCTTCTCAGTGGATCTCATGCTACAGATTTAGGGATGATTACTTTGCAGATTACTTATTCATGGTGATGTATCAATTTGATATGTGAGAGAAAACAACGAATTGAAGATACATACACATCTCCTAACTCATTGAGTGATTTTAGTAATAAGTTCAATATAAGCTTCTATTAGGTAAGATAAACAGGACTTTATTTTTAAATATTCAGAACATATAGCAATTGATAAAAGGAAATGATTTTTCCTGGAGGAAGCAAAGCTGTCAAGAAAATTAAAAGAAATTATCACCATAAAAGATGGAATTGAATGTGGTAAGACTGGGTGGGAAGTGTGCCAGATCCTACAACCAACGCCACAGTACATACATCAGGTCTGTGGAGGGTAGTGCTGAACCTGGAATACAGCTTTCACAAATAAAGGCATATGAAGGGAGAAATGAACAAAGAATAAATAAGAGTAAGGGCTGAGGGGATTTGCAGGTTAAAGAAAGTTAGAACTCAAAGGTAGATGGAATAAAAGTAGGAGACCTCAGTGACGGAGGGGTTAGTCTCCCATTTGCACAATGGTTACTTTCTATCTGCCAGACTATATGCCCTCCCCATTTGGTGAGATCATACACCATCAGTTGCAAATGATCAGGAAGGAAAGTCTGTGAACTTAACCAGATGTCTCATTACTTACTTGCAGTCCTTGATGGTGGCCTATTTTCTCTGCTGGAACATGAATCCCTCTCTCCTTGTTTATAGTGTGGCCCTCCTTCCCCTTCACTCCTGTTTATAATCTTGGCAATTACTGTAGATATTACAGAGATGTCTCTAAGATATTACAGAGTGTGTCTCTAAGTGGGTTTGGTTCTAGGATCCACCTATTAGGGAGTACATACAGGGCTTAATTTTCTGTGTCTGGGATACTTCACTCAATATAATTATTTCTAATTCCATACATTTCCTGGCAAATCTCATTACTTTTATTCCATCTACCTTTGAATATACTCTTATTTATAAGACTCTATTTTAACAGCTTTTTAATTCTGTCCAGGTGGTTGCATCCAATACCCATCACGATGGAATGAAGGGCAGTGCAGGAGCAGCAAAACTGAAAAAAAAAATCAACAAACCATAATTCAGATCATCAGAGACTCTATATCAACCACCTGGAACCAGGCCAGCCAAATCTCCTCATCCTGAAGCTCAAGGAAATTTGCGGAAGAGGGGGCAGTAAGATTGTAAGAGCACAAGGATGGGGAGGAGTAATGATATGCAAGATACTCCACACAAGTTAGGTCCGAAACAATCATACTAGGACTTTGTATGACCTGTGCAACGACGAACACATTATTGACCTCACAAAGTCTAGCATGGACTAAATGCACTAGGATCCTTAGAAGCTAGGGATTACCAGCCACAATAGTGTTCCCATACTTATGGAGAACACAAGAAAGAGTTCTAAGAAATGCCACTGAGTCCTTACACCTCATCAGAGAGGAGGGCCCAGAGGAATGTTTCACATACACATTAAAGGATGCTCCAGGGATGGGGGGAGAAGGCACTGGGAGATAGGGAGGGAGGGGGGGGGAAAGGAAAGGGAAAAGGGGAGAAGGAGCTAGGGGGTCCAGGGAGGAGTGGAGGGAACGATGGGACTGGTGTACCTATTAAGTTTGTATGAGCGGAAATAAATAAATAAATTAATTAATTAAAAAAAAAGAAAGCTAGAACTCATTTCCTTGAAACTGTTAAGTACCAGGGAGACAGAATTGCATAACTCTTGTCAATATTTCTAGTGGTGGTACGTTGGGCAGACAATGTTATATATGAACCTAACTATGAGAGCAAGAATATGATATAAAACCCTACTGCCCCTCCTTCCTTCCTTCCTTCCTTCCTTCCTTCCTTCCTTCCTTCCTTCCTTCCTTCCTTCTTCTTTCTTTCTTTCTTTCTTTCATATTTTTTCTTTCGTGGCAGAATATTTTGAAGCATGGCTGGCTTGGAAAACTTGCGTAGCTGAGAATGAATGGCCTTGATCTCTGACTACTCCTTTTTCCAACTTTCAGATCTGTGACTATAGGCATTTGCCCTCACTCTCCAGTTGAAAGCATTCTTATAACTACTCATTACTCAAAGCAAGCAGAAACTTTACCACATATTACCATAATATTAAGAATTTTGCAATACTTTCATATGACATCGTATTTCTAAAAAGCAGAAAAAGTAAGTAAAACTGAACAATCATGAAAAATATAAGACTGGTTCAGCAATAAATGTTCAGCTTTAGAGTACTGTTTCAACTTCACACATACCTGAAGTGAGTAGAATGGGGGAGAGAAGTTATATGACTTGAAGGCAAAATCTCAAGTGAGATGAGTGAAATGAAACAATGGGCCTTCCTACTTTTCATATGTATCTTACTTTTGGTCAATCTCCAGGAAAGATCACATAAAACAAGGAGAGAATATTTGATTTTCTTTCAAGCCCACTCAGTTTTTTTTTTAATCTGAAAAGTAATTTTCTTGATGAACTGGATTTCCGTGTTCTTAATTCGGTGTTTCTGTTTGAAGATCAAAGAGTAAATCTCTAGATTTACAAAGGTTCCTTGACTTATCACCTTGATGGACTTTGCATTTATTAAAGGCTAATCCTTGGAAGCTTACAAATATCTGAACACACAATTGCCACTATTATACCTTATTCAGCAGCCTAAAGCTTCAGCTTTTGAAGTAGGTGACGCCTGTCTGAGTGAAGCAGATTGCTGCTTTTCAAGAAATCTCAGCTCTCCTTTTTGAAGAACGAATGAAAGTACTGGAAACAATTAATTTGAAAATCATGGCCAAAGAGAAGTCCTGGTTTAATTCTTATCAATCAGATTCTTAACTGTGACAATCTTAAGAGCAAAAGATTAGGGTAGCATATGACTTTAAATGATATATTGAGAGAAATCAGTGGCTAAATAAGTACATATTTGGAGAATCTGAAAATATTCCTTTTATAAGTTGCTAATAAAGCTTCCCAGTTAGTTGATATAGGTTTCTCAAAATATTACCTATTATATGAAATTAATAAACATTAGAAATTTTGCAGGTTTTAGTGACATACTATGTGCAAAAAGACTTTTCTGAAATTTTCATATTCCTGATTCATACCTAAAGACATTTTATTCATGTGACTAAGTTTCTGAATTTGCATATGCACATATTGAATTAATGTGAATGGAAACACCTTCAGCATTTTTAAGCCAATACATCTGCAGTGAAAATAACCAGTGATGTGGTATGAATTTGAAAAGGGCTTTGTATTGGTGTAGAATGTGGAAATTAATTAACGCTTCTGTAACACAAATTCTATTTGTGACAGAAGGGTAGTTAGAAACTAAAAGGCAAAACTAAGAGAGTGAGTTTATATTAGAAGGTACATTAGAAGAGTAATCTGAAAAGTAGGAAAAGAAAGATAACAGAACACAAAGGATCCCTGTAATTGGTGAGAAGATGAAATTAAAAGGGGGAAACCATGTAAAGACAACAATTATCATTTAATACTTTTATTATACTTACCTCAAGAGCTACTTCCTGTGATAGTAGTACTATATCGTGTTACCTGTTTTTGAGATTAAAAACTAAAGTTTAGATCTTCAAATCCCACTTAAAATACTTGTTTTCAATGGACGTTCACCTAGCTGTAATTCCAGCCTCTGAAAATGGACTGGGAATCTCATAGCTAGCTGGCTAGCTATACTAGCAGTACTGGTAAACTCTAGATTTGAATACAAATCTCTCTCAAAAAGAGTAAGGTGAGTGAGCAGGTATAATTCTAGATATCAGTCTTGGAACTTCATAGCATACAAAAACACAGATATATATACCCACAAAAACATTTAAACACTCGTGCCCATACAGGCGTCTGGAACCCATACAGAAAAATAGGAAAAAAATTTAAAGAAAAGTGATTGAGAAGAGAAGATGATAAAAAAAGATGGAGAAAGAAGTAGATGAGTAAAAAGTTGATTTATATTTCTTTTTCTAGGTTCACTGTCAAATTGGAAGCATCAAAGGAAACTATATGTTTAGATAATGCTCACTATATTTTCAGTGACTTACCATTTATTTGTTAGGAAATGAAATATTATAATATACTTATAATAAAATATCTAACCAAAGATGTATACATTTCATTTTTGTCCCTCATTATTTTTACAACTCAATTTGCAAATTCTATCAAGTCTAGTGAGCCACTGAAATGTATATAACAATCAAAATCATTATTATAAAACATAAGTGCCCTTCTTGTTTCCATAATAATCCGCTATCTTAAATAATCTAGCTTGATATAAAAATATGATAAGTTTATTTAATCTTTCCTTTTTTCTCTACAGCATCTTAATAATTTCTGACTGCTAAATAAATTTTATTTTTGGATTAATGGTGTAATTGACTTATCAGTTAAATGATATACATGTGCATACAGAGTTTATAGATGAATAGATGAATATATACTCAAACAGCAATGGCACCCTCATCTGAAGATGATATTTTAAAGTTACCTAGTGAATATCTGAATCTGAAGAGACTTATAAACAGCATATTGTACATGTGAATGCATATTTAAATTTTATTCTATTGATTAAAGAGCTTAAGAGTCTTTAATAATGTAAAGCAGTACATCAATATAATAAAATTGTGTGAATGTGATCTCTCTGTGTCTGAAAATAACTTTTCATACTGTAGTCTTCATCCTTTTCTTTTAATGATTTAGATAATGTAATGTCTAAGATATGAAATAAGTGAAATGAATGATGTGGACAAAATGATAAGTTATGATGGATTGTAAAAATCCTAGACTTCATTATATTATTTGTATTGACCAACAACTAAAAAAAGCACTTTCATGTTTGTAAATGGAAAATTAGAAATGTATGCCTATGTAAGAGATTTAGCAATCATTTGAAACATGGTTGATTCTTCCTCTTGACTAGGAGTAGTTGATTGATTGTTTAATATAGTAAATGATAACATAATGGATACAGTATATCTATCTAGATAAGATAGAATTTGTTTAATGTTTTGTTTTTTTTTACATTCAGAGACATTAAGATCATGTTAGTACAAAGAAATTGATGTCTCATGGTTTTACTGCTATTTATTTATTTATCGTTTGTGTGAGTGTGTGTTTGTATGTGTTTCCCTGTGGAAGACCAATATTGACTTGGGGAATCATCCTGGATTGAGTCACCAGAGCCGGAAGTGTAGGCCATCACTGTTTCTGCCTGGAGTTCAACCTGGGATTGAAACAGAAGTGGAACCTGGGATTCAAACTCAGGATCTTCTGCTTGTGAGGCAGAGTCCTAACAACTAACCCATCTCTCCAGCCCATGTTTTCACTATTTATATAGATAGATTTCTTTGAAAACATTACTGGATCAAAATTCACGAATTTTATTTTAATATAATTTTATGTGCACACAATTAAGTAACCATTCAGTCCATCAAGTTCAACCAACTTCAATGTTATATGCTAATGTGAGCATTCTTTTATCTCAAGTGGCATATTTGAAACTTTCTAAAATATTTTGTACTTCCACTTAATTAATAATCTTACAACTGACATGTATTATTCTCGTGTTAACACTACATTAATTCATCTTGATTTTGAGTCTAATATAAATGGAATTTTTATTATGTAATTATTTATGTCACTTCTCATTCAACACATTAGTGGATAAATTAGTTCTCATTTTTTATTGCTGTGTCATTTACTTTTGTGCGAACATGCCCTGTTTTTTCACCTACCACTTTTTACTTTAGCATATGTAACAAATTCTTAGTCATCATGATAACACACAAAGAGTTACCTATTAAATCAGTTATCTCAAGGAAATCAGATGCTTGTTGCCACCTTCTAGTAAACTATACAGTTGTAGAATTTTGTCCTGAGTATATCTCCTTCCTGGGAATTATAGTTTAAACTTACCCTTGGAAGTGACTTCAGAATAAGACACAGAATGAAGGATTCACATGCAAGCAGTTCTTTTGAAGATGTAGGTTGTTTCATGAGGACAGTGGAGAAATGAGCCAGAGAAAATAGTTAACAAAATGTGTGATACTGAGTAAATTACTCTGACAATAAAGAATCCTAATCTTGGCAGGATCATTATATAAAAAACATCACTGAATTACTCTTTTTAAGAAAAAAAAAGCCTTAGTACTTATGTACCAACAATTGAGAATCGCCAACTTTGCATTGATCCCAGGAATTGCCAATTTGCCAACAGTTAAAGTCAGTCACAGGTGCACAAGAAGTTTACTACTTTATCACTTGTATAAAATCACTCTTGTGATTGACAGTTGGTAAAAAAATCAAAGTAATACAATCTCAGGAATACAGGGGAATGATTTTTTTACTACAAAATTAAAATTTGCATTACGTTACTGGTTAATAATTTGCATGGGATTGATGTTTGTTTTGGTATAATGTTTGGAGCTCCAACTTCATTGTTTCATTTTGCTTTGCTTTTTTTTAAATTTCCTTCCCTCCCTCCCCCTTTCCCTATGCTATTATCATTTTGTGAAATGAATGGTAATACCATAGGAAAGAAGAGAAATGTCCATATTTTCCGTCCTGTTTACCTTCCTCCATCCTACCTATCACTCTCATTTTGACCTAACTTCCTTTCTTTCTCCTTCCCTTGTTCCCTTTCTACCTCTCATTCTATTTCTCTCCCTTTCATCTTTCCTTCCTTCCAATATTATTTTAAATTGATAACTGAGGTTTCAGCAACATTTTTTTGAGAAATCAATCTTTTCATTCTTCATCTTCAGTGGTATACTGATGAATTTTCCACTGTATCAACTTTGGCAAGTATACATAACATTCTCAGTCCAACCTACTTTCACTGACATGAAATCCTAGCTTCTAGGAAGGGTATGACAGGAGAAGCACAAGTGAAAGAACTACCAGTTCTGGCTTCATTGCTTGGCTGAGTTATCTTAGTAAAATTCCCTATCAAGATTAAAAAAAGGAGAAAGTACTGAAAAGAGGAAGTTATACACTTTAGTAGTAGTGAACTTTCATATCACGTGTGTTTCCTCAATTTAAATTACTCATACATGCAAAAATACTGTTGTTCTTAAAAAAATAAAAAGGAATATGGCCTTTTATTTTCAACAATTTCTATAGAATCTGGCTGATTCACTTGAATGAGTCCTTGTATCTCACAATTTTTATGCATAACTATGCACAAGTTTCTAAGCAAGGGACTTTAGTTTTCTCTTTCTTGATTTTATTTTTTCTATGTTAAGCTGCATTGTCCTGGATAAAACGTTCACTACAAATTTTGAATTGAAATTTTTACAATAAATGTGGCACTACTGATTCAGGGAGGTCCTAGCCTGGGCTCCCTACGGACAAGTCTAGACGCATACAGACATGCCCCAGACATGTCCCAATAGAGAACCATGCAGGCGAAGGGATGAACAACCAATGGGACACCTAATAAACAATTAAATGATTGGTGGCTGTACCTTGGAGCGGAGGGATAGCAACACCTGATTAGACCCCTGACCTTATATAAGCCCAAACACCTCTTTAATAAATGAATCTGCAGTAGTAAACTGGTCCACTTGCTTTTCACCTGATTCCCGGAGTCTGGATGCTGACCCCGCCCAGCCCCCTCACCCTGAGGCTCTGCAGTTTCCTCCTCCTTTCCCCAACTGGCCTGGCAAGGAATCGGCAACAAATAGTGATATCTTTCCATTTTCTCAAAAGAAAATCTTCCTATTTTTAACAGTTAAGAATGCTGTTTGACTCATTTTATCATAGTTTATAGCAGTGTCTTTTGCTATATTAGTGTTTGCATTTGCTTAAGTTATGAATATCTATGTGTTGGACCCTGAGACCCTCGCCCTAAAATTCACAAAGCAGGCTGGTTCAGGCCCACAGTATAGCCCTTGCTTGTAGTCATTCAGGCATCCATTGTTTATAGCCATCCAAGCATCCATTGTTAGTCATTGCTTAAAACTATGTACAGCCTTGAGCTTTTTACAGGTATTTCCCCACCCCTTAAGACCTCCAGCCCTTCAGTTCTGGAAAAGCAAGTTTGCACAAAGGGGAATTCCATCAATGAATGTCACCCAGAATGAACAGCCTGCGGTTAAGCAGGTGGACTGGAACGATCACCAAGAGCCAACTCCACCCGAGCTCTTGCCGACCAGACCAATGACTGTAAAGGTCATAGAAAATTCCTCAGCTAAGCAACCCCCCCTACCCCAAAACCCCTTAAAAACCCCTTGCCCGAGCTGCTCGGGGCTCCTTCAGTCTCTCCTGCGTGAGAGGTTGCTGGAGCTGCCCGGCGTCGTTAAATAAAACCTCATGCTATTGCAACGAGAAGGGTCTTGGTCTTTCTCTCGGTGGCCTTGTTCCTGACTGAAAGACAGGGGTCTTTCACTATGTGTACTATAAGAACATTTTTCTATATTTTATTAACTTGTACCTGTGGTATACCTTCCTTGAATTTTTAAATTGTAATTGAATGTAACAATTTATTTTAATGTTATCATGTCTAAGATCATAATAATCACATCCATAATTATTTTGGTTTAGTCATTCATTTTTTTCTTTTCCAAGAAAAGAAGAAAGTTTTTTTTTTTCTTCTATGAGCTTGAATCAGCTTAATTGTTAAGTAAGATTTCAGGACTCATAGCATTAAAGTAGAAAACAAAAGAAAACATATATTTTAATTGTCGATTAAAATTACTCCCATAGGTTCAGCTCAGTGAATCTGACCTGAAATCCCACCTCAAAGTCTGAGGCAAGAGAGCTGCAGTAGGCACAAGGCCACCCTGAGTTATGTCCTGAGCACCAACAGCTGGACTGCAGAATAAATCTGTTCAAAATGGCAACCAAACTTATACTTACATAAAATGTAAAATGTACTTCAATTGAGATGAACAGGTTATTTTCTTTGTGAATGAGAATTTTTACTACCGAGTGAATACATTTAATGATCATGTTTGTACAGTTTTCAGTGATTTTATTTTGTTTTCAAGTTAGAATTGGCTAGTTCAAATGAAGCTTTTTTTTAATGTTTTTTTTAAATTTTATTATTATTATTATTTATTCAACTGTGCGCGTGTGTGTATGTATGTGCACGCGCGTGTGTGTGTGTTTGTGTGCGTGTATGTGTGTGTAGAACCACGGACGAATTCGGGAACCACCATGGCCGCCTCCACCTCCTTCTGCCCCAGGATTCACAGTCTCCTCCCTACCAGGACTAGAAACGCAGGCCGCCCCCGCTTCTGCCTGGCGTCTATACGTGGGATCTGGAATCCGAACTCAGGACCTTCCGCCTGCAAGGCAGAGGCTTAACCCCTGAGCCACCTCTCCGGCCCTCAAATGAAGCTTTTTAATGGTCGTATTTGTCATAAGATTCTTATATCTATTTTGAAAATTTAATCCAACTTGCTTAAGAATTTTATTTGGATTTTTTTCTTTTAATGAACTAGCAATGTGAAGAGGACCTGTAATTATTGTTTACTGAACTGATGAGATAAAACTAACATTTTAGCTCAATTGGCCATGAAGGTTGCATGGACTACGAAGGAGATAAGGAACTAGACCGTAGTTAAGCAAAAACTACTTTCATTTTGACAAAAAAATCCCAAGGTAGTAAAAAACACTTTAGGACTGTGTATATTTACAATGTTATTGACAGTTTAGAATGTCTGGTATTAAACATTAGAAAACAGTTAAAACACATAAGGAAAAAAATGCTATAAAAATTGTTGCATCATAGATGTTTCTATGGCATATGTGTTAAAACATTTGGGTATATAGTGATATCACGAAAGGAAAATTTAGGAGTGTTGTTTGGACAATATAAGGAGAAAATAAAATGTGATGGGTTGAAACCAAATAAAATATTCCTGACAAAAGTATCAAAGGTAAAAATTCATTTATTTTTTACAACTAATTCCTTTGACATACTTAATATCAATAATTGATGATTTCAACACTTAGCTAATAGAATCTAGTATCTTATTCTCTGCCCATTAATAGAGGAAATAATATCTGTTTAATTTAATATTCTGTACAGTTTCAGTTTAACACACTGTTTTTACACATATAAAATTAATTTTCCTTTGAAAGATCGCAAATTATGGCAATGACATTCACCAGAGAAGGTTGCTCAGAACATTACTTCATTGTTGTTATATACCTTAGATAATGTTTAGTGGTGGTTGTTGTGTTAAGAAAGTATTATTTCATTCTAACACATTTGAATATATTATTCTTTGATTTAACAAATAATTCATAAATTATTTATTATAGGAAAATTTTGTAGGACTTTCCTATGTGATTTGAACTCGTTATATTATATTAGACTAAAAACTTTCTGTTATTTTGATGCTGCAACTGACTGTTTATAGTAACAATTGTAGCTCCACCTCTAATGAGCAAAAATATCATTTTATACATTAAACTATCAAGTTCTTCACTAGGATTACCAAACATATTAGAACTCAGTGAACTTATAGGCATATTCATTTCATTTGCTATAATTTTATCTTTTTAAAATGAAAAATGAGTGATTCTAATTAATGGGGTACATTCTCTTCTCTTGCTTACATCCTCTCTATTTATTCTCATCAATCATACATATAGTTCAAACATGGGTTTCAGTTTTGCTAATGGCACAGGAATTAGAGTTAATTAAAAATGCAAAAGCAAGTAAAAGAGAAGAACGTTCTAGTTCCCTCTTCATCAAACAAGCACACAGGTGGCTATATTAGAAAAAAATTGGATTGGGGGATAGTTCAGGGGTTAAGCCTCAGCCTCACAAGCAGAAGGACTTGACTGAATCCTTCTTAAAAATGCCTTGGAGAAATAAGCAGTCTTTCATTCTGGGGGTGAAAGGCCAAGCCTAGGAAACCCCAGAGCAAAGACAAAAGGTGATAGAACAATCCAGGATTATTCCAGAGATCTTAGGTCTCAACAGGCACACATAGTGCCATGCACAGATACACACACACACACACATATCAGACAGACAATGACTATCACCTGTAATTCCTGTCCTGAAAAACAAAGTCCTTACACACACACACACACACACACACACACACACACACACACACAGAATTAGCACAAAACTACTGTGCCTTGTATTAAATGCAGAAAAAGTTTGAGTAGGTGGCCATCATTGGTCCTTTCTATTTTGAAATATTGACCACCTGATAATTTGCAGACCCAGGGAACAAATAGGAAGTGCCAGCTCTTCCTGAAGTGGTTTGTGGGATACCAAGAGAGCATCTTGGATTCTAGCCAGGTAACTGCATTAATACTTTAAGCAGCTACTTTAATATTTGAGCTTAGCTTTGATTATATGCTATAATATACACCACACGATATTTTACTTAACTTTGTTAAAGACAGTTCACTATAGGAGTGTCCAGTTCAAAAAATTTTATCAAACTTACTAGGAATTTCAGGATATTAAATCTTCATTAAAATAGTATGATACATTCTTCCAGTCTTTTCTGTGCTGGTTGGCAGATAAAGAGATAAATTCCAAGTGAATAAATATATTTCCTGGTGATCCTATTCAATTATTATTATTTGTACAATATATAATAATATTCTGATACTAATAATCAATTTTACTTATAGATATCCTATTAATTTTATATAAAGTGTAATGATAATTTTACAAGACAATGAAAATACTATAGTGAAGAAAATATAGTGAAAAAATATTACTGTGAAGAAAATGTTGTAAAATATGTATCATTAGTTGCTCACAGCATTCTCCCCTCTGTGCAGTTAGAATTTAGTTTTGTTATTTTAGTTAGACATATAACTAAACCAGAGCTAAAGCTTATCAATAAACCAGTTCTAAAACTGAGGGGACAAAAATCAATGCATTAGTGATTTAACCGATATACCTGTATTTGAAGAAAGAATAGATCAGTACTTCATCAGTACAAATATTTCCTTTGATTAATCATATACAATTGATCAGATTTCCATTTCTTGGAAAGAGTAAAGTAAGGGAAAGAAATTAAGTAAGAGTCTGTGAAGAGGGAAAATGTAATTATCAGAATATAGGAAGTCTGTGTGGTTTATTTTGTTTTCTACTTCACTGTAATGGAATTGAAAAGAAGACAACATTTTTAGAAAACTGTTGTCATTTAATTTTTTTATTGAGAAATTTTCATAAACAAACAAAATGGGTTTATGTCATTGCCCTGACCCCTGCCGCACCTAACCCGCTTTGTTTCCACCCTTGCCTCCCTTCTACAACGGGCCATGTCCCACACATCCTCCATTCCTCTGCCGGGCTCCTTTTGGGATACCTGTGCTGGTAAGGGAGTCAGATAATTGTAGTATATGGAACTCTTCAGTGGGCAGATTCATAAGAGTGGAGGTTGCTCTTCCCTTGGTCAGTAACTACCCAGAGAGACTCTCCAAGTGTTGTTGATCTTGTGGGATCCTCACTAGTTCTCCAGGGAATTTTGATATATTAACTGTTGGGTAGATCCAGTGATAGAAACTCGCATTGCATTCAGCTCCTGGGTATAGCAGCCCTGTCTTGAATGGAGTGTGTTGGTCAGAAGTACCCCACCCCGCCTTTAGGATGGTATAATTTTACCATCTTCTTAAGGTTCCCTGAGCCTTGGTGTGGAGGAAATATTTTGATTGGTAAATTAGGGCTGAGCATTCCAGGCTGATAGTATATTCTATACTTTGGCCAGTCCTGGTTTATCTGCCTCACTTGTTTTCCTGTTGTAATGTATTGGTTGAGCTCTGAGAGCTCTTCTTATCTAAGGGTTAAATAAGCAATATTCAGGTGATAATTTATTATCTGTTCCTATCCAGGGTCTATTTTCTTCTCTCCAACTCTTATTTGAATAGGTTTACAGTGTTAAGCATAAGTTCCCTGGCAATAGGTAGTAGTTTAGAATTCATTCAGAGAGGGGTTGGAGAGGTGCCTCAGGGGCTAAGCCTCTGCCTTGCAGGCAGAAGGTCCTGAGTTTGGATCCTAGACCCCACATAGTCGCCCCGGGGCGGCCTGCATTTCTGGTCCTGGTAGGGTGGAGCCTGTGAATCCCCGGGGAAAGTAAACAAGGAGAAGGCAGAGGCATCCATGGTGGTTCTACACACACACACACACACACACACACACACGTACACACTTGCGCACACGCACAATTGAATAAAAATAATAATAATAAAAAAATTTAAAGAAAAGAAATGGAAGTCTAAAAAAAAAGAATTCATTCAGAGAGCAATTGGTTACTCAAGGGTGTTACATACTGCTGTTGCTCCACTGGCCAGAGTTGTAATAACTTACAGAGTCCATAACTAAGTGAAACCCTTGATTCCTCTTTTTTCCTTAAGCCTCTACCTTTTTTTCCCCTTCCTTACCCCTTATTAAGACCTTACTTTCTTCTCCTTTAGGACTTTTCTTCTACACTGGCCTTATTAATCTATTTGTCTAAGAAAACAGTTATCATTGCAGTTAAATAAATGCAATTGTCATTCTGATCTCTAACTGCACACAATTATTTCCCTCTTTCAAATCTTAATATTTTATAAATGCATATAACTATTTTATTTTTTATGTTTTGATTTGTGTTTTCTTACTGGTTTTTGAAATGCTGCTGCTGTTTATCTTTACATGTGTATTTATTTATATAAATATATGTATGCATATTTATTATTCTCCATACACATGCAAACATACTCCTGCATTAATCATCATAAACAAGGTCTACTTCTTTTTTTTTTAACATTTTTTATTATTATTTCCGCTCATACAAACTTAGTAGGTACACCAGTTCCCTCCCTCCCTTTTCCTCCCCCTGACCCCCCTGCTTCTCCTCCCCTCACTCCTCCCTCCCCATCCCCCAGTGCCTCCCCCCCCAAACCCGGAGAATCCATTAATGTGCATGCCAGACTCTCCTCTGGGCCCTCCTCTCCGATGATTTACAAGGACCTAGTGGCATTTTCCTGAACCCTTTCCTGTGTTCCCCTTAAGCATAGGAACACTACTGTGGCTGTCAATCACTTACCTTCAAGGATCTTGGTGCCTTTAGCAAATGCTAGACTTTGTGAGGTCAATAGTGTGTTGGACATTGTGCAGGGCATGCAATGTCCAATTATGCTTGCTTCGACCCTAACATGTGTGGAGTATCTTGCAAATCATTGCTCCTCCCATCCTTGTGCTCTTACAATCTTACTGCCCGCTCTTCCACAAAGTTCTCTGAGCTTCAGGATGGGGAGAGATTAGTCTGGCCTAGTTCTAGGTTGTTGATATAGAGTCTCTGAAGTTCTGGATTGTGGTTTGTTGATTTTCTTTTGCAGTTTTGCTGCTCCTGCAATGCCCTTCACTCCATCCTGATGGATATTGTATGTCACCCCCTGGCCAGAGACAAAAAGCTGTTAAACTGGAGTCTTGTTATAAGAGCACATTCAAAGGTAGATGTAATAAAAGTAGGAAACCTCAGTGAGGGAGGGGTCAATCACCTATTTGCAAAATGGTTACTTTTTATCTGCCAGACTATATGCCCTCCCCTTCTAGTGAGATCATACCCCTTCACGTCTGTGAACTTAACCAGGTGTCTCTTTACTTACTTGCATTCCTTGATGGAGGCCTATTTTCTCTGCTGTAACATGGTCCCCCTCTCCTTGTTTCTGGTGTGGCCCTCCTACCCCATCTCTCCTGATCATAATCCTTGCAATTACTGTAGGTATTACATAGATTTATCTTTGAGTGTCTCAAGGTGGGCTGGGAGCCACCTATTAGGGAGTACATACGGCGATTAATTTTCTGGGTTTGGGATACTTCACTTAATATAATTGTTTTTCATGACATCCATTTCCTGGCAAATTCCAGTAATTCATCATTTTTGATGGCTGAGTAGTACTCCATTGTATAGATGTACCACCATTTCTTTATCCACTTATCAACTGTTGGACATTTGGGTTGATTCCATGACTTTGCTATTGTAAACAGTGCTGCTATGAACATGGTCGTGCTTCTGCCATCGAGGTGAATTTTTGCTGTATGTGGGGTTATTCCGAGAAGTGGAGTATCAGGGTCATATGGCATTTTGATCTTTAATTTCTTTAAGAATCTCCAGACAGCTCGCTAGAGTGGTTATATGAGCCCGCATTCCCACCAGCAGTGTAGGAGAGTTCCCCTCTCTCCACATCCTCTCCAGCATTTGTTGTTGTTTGTATTGTGGATTTTTGCCATCCTAACCTGAGTGAAATGTTATCTCAGTGAAGTTTTGATTTGCATTTCCCTGATGGCTAAGGAAGTGGAGCATTTTTTAAGATATTTGTTAGACATTTTAGTTTCATCCCTGGTAAAGTTTCTTTGAAGTTCCAGGGCCCATTTTTTAATTGGGCCATTAGTTTCCTTGGTGTTTAGTTTTCTAAGTTCTTTGTGCACTTTAGGTAGTAGAGCTATATCAGATATGTGGTTAGTTAAGATTTTCTCTCATTCTGTGGGTTACCTTTGAGCTCGTGTTACAATCTCTTTATCTGAACAGAAGCTCTTTAATTTCACAAGATCCCAACTGTTGAGAGTTGGTTGCAGTGACTGTGCAATTGGATGTCTGTTTAGGAAATGTTGGCCTAGCCCAATCAGCTCAAGGGAGTTCCCTATCCTTTCAACTATGGTTTTTATAGTCTCTGGCCTGATATCAAGGTCCTTGATCCATTTGGAATTAAGTCTTGTACATGGTGACAAGTATGGGTCCAGCTTTAATCTTCTGCATGTGGAGATCCAGTTTTGCCAGCACCATTTGTTGAAGATGCTGTTCTTTTTCCATTGAATTCTTTGGGCCCCTTTGTCAAAGACCAAATGGCTGTAACTTTGTGGGCTTGTATCTGGGTCTTCAATCCTTATCCATTGATATGTGTGTCTATTTTGGAGCCAGTACCAGGCTGTTTTTATAACTATGGATTTGTGGTATAGACTAAGGTTTGGTATGGTGATACCTCCAGCAGTGTTTTTGTTACTCAGGATTGTCTTTGCTATCCTGGGTCTTTTGTGCCTCCATATGAATTGTGAGATTGTTTGGTCAACTTCTTTAAAGAATTGCTTTGGGATTTTAATTGGTATAGCATTGAATTTGTATATTGCCTTTGGTAGGATGGTCATTTTTACAATGTTGATTCTGCCAATCCCGGAACAATGGAGTTCTTTCCACCTTCTGGTGTCTTCTGCAATTTCTTTCTTTAAGGTTTTAAAGTTTAAATTGTAAAGATCTTTTACCTCCTTGGTTAGGTTTATACCAAGGCATTTCATTTTTTTAGTGGCTATAGTAAATGGAATTGAGTCTCTCAGGGCTTTTTCACTTCTTTCATTCTGAGCATATAGGAAGGCCTCTGATTTTTGCACATTTATTTTGTATCCTGCCACCCTGCTGACCTTCTCAATTAGTTCCAGGAGCTTCCTGGTTGAGTTTTTGGGATCCCTCAGGTATAAGATCATGTCATATGCAAATAGGGATAGCTTGACTTCTTCCTTGCCGATTTTAATCCCTTTTATGTCCCTTTCTTGTCTTATGGCTTCAGCTAAGACTTCAAGTACAACATTGAGTAGAAGTGGTGAGAGCGGACAGCCTTGTCTAGTTCCTGATCGAAGTGGGAATGCTTCCAGTTTTTCCCCATTGAGTATAATCCTTGCTGTGGGCTTGTTGTATACAGCGTTTATTATATTGATAAAGGTTCCTTCCATTCCTACTGTCTCTAGCATTTTGATCATAAAGGGCTGTTGGATCTTGTCAAGAGCTTTTTCTGCATCTATCGAGAGTATCATGTGGTCTTGGACTTTGGACTGGTTTATATGATGAATTACATTTATTGATTTGTGTACGTTGAACCAACCTTGTGTGCCGGGGATGAAGCATACTTGGTCCCCGTGAATGATCTTTTTGATATGTTTTTGAATCCGATTTGCTAAGACTTTGTTGAGAATCTTTGCATCTGTGTTCATCAGAGAGTTGGGCCTATAGTTTTCTTTTTTAAGTGAATCTTTATTAGGTTTTGGGATTAAAACGATGTTAGCTTCATAGAAGGAATTTGGTAGTGTTCCTTCGTTTGTTATTTGTTGGAACAGTTTAAGGATTATTAGTGTTATTAACTCCTTAAATGTCTGGTAGAACTCTGTGCTGAATCCATCTGGTCCAGTACATTTTTTGGTGGGAAGTTTCGAGATTACTTCCTCAATTTCCTCATATGTTATAGGACTATTTAAATAATTCACAACTTCCTGATTCAATTTAGGTAAGTTGTGTTTACTCAGGAATTCATCCATATCTTTTGTGTTGTCAAATTTCTCAGAGTATATGTTTTTGAAATATGATGTTATAATTCTCTGGGTTTCTTGAGTGTCAGTAGTGATAACTCCATTTTCATTTCTAATTTTGTTAATTTGGGTTTTCTCTCTCTTGCTTTTGGTTAATTTAGCTAGGGGTGTATCAGTCTTATTGATTTTTTCAAAGAACCAGCTTTTTGATTGCTTGGTTTTCTCTATCGTTTTCCTAATCTTGATTTCAGATATTTCTCCCCTTATTTTGCTAATCTCCTCTCTTCTACTACTTTTGGGATCAGATTGCTCTAGTTTCTCTAAAGCTTTAAGCTGTATTGTTAAGTTGTTTATTTCTGATGTTTCTATTTTTTTGATGTAGTAAGAACTATGAACTTACCTCTTAGGACAGGTTTCATTGTGTCCCAGAGATTTTGGTAAATTGTATTTTCATTATCATTCACTTTCAGAAAATCTTGAATTTCCTTTTAAATTTCTTCCTGAATCCAGTTCTCATTCAGCATTGTAATGTTAAGTTTCCAGGAGTTAGTGTATTTTCTGTTGTTTATTGTATTGTGGATGTCCAGCTTTAGGCCATGGTGGTCTAATAGGGCACAGGCTAGAATTTCAACTTTCCTGTATATGTGGAGATTCATTTTGTGGCCCAATATGTGATCTATTTTGGAGAAAGTTCCATATGCTGTTGAAAAAAATGTGTATTCTTTGGTGCGTGGATGAAAAGTTCAATAGAGATCTGTAAGGTCCATTTCTTTAAGGGTTTGATTAAGTTCCAAAGTGTCTCTGTTAAGCTTTTGACAACAAGGTCTACTTCTATCCTTGACTGTTTTTGTTAAAATATTTTATTTTATTTACCTGTGTGTGTGTGTGTGTGTGTGTGTGTGTGTGTGTGTGTGTGTGTATGCCAGAGTGCACTGTGTATCCCTGTGAGAACCGAAGGTGACTTTGGGAATCATCCTGGATCGCTTCTACCTCCTTCTTGCTTTGCTGTGGGATTTCCCAGGCCCCATCCACCAGAGACAGCAGTGGAGGTTGCTGCCTTTTCTGCCTAGCATTTTTATGTGGGACATGGAATCTGAACTCAGGACTTTCCGCTTGAGAGGCAGAGTCTTAACCACTTAGCCATCTCTCTAGCCTTACATGTTTGATCTGCTTAAGTAATAATTTATTCAATAACCAGAAGATTTGTTTTAGTGTTATATTATTTCACGTCAAATAATTTATTATTGCCAAATTTTTATGAGTTGGTTTCTTATTAAATCACAATACACTTAGCATCTATAAATCTATTATTGGGATAACAATCAAATTAAAATTAATTTAATTTTCATTGTATAAATATAGATCTTTGGGATCAGATTGCCAACAGTTTCCATCAATCAAAGTACCACCCCTATCACACAGATGAGAATGCAGGGAGTATTTTGAATTTTGTGTGTACTGGCTTTTTTCAGATATTCAAATAAGCAGTATCTTCTTCCTATGGAGAATGATTCCCTTCTCTAATTAGAGTAGAAAGTGTGAAGAATACAATGTGAAATGTGACCATCTGCATTTCTCAGTCTTTTCATTTTCTAGCTAGAACTCGCAGGTGTCTTTTAAACAATGATGAATTAGAAGGAATGCTCTTTTTTCTCACTCATTTGTGTGTTAACTACCTTTGTGATAATAATACATTTGCATTTTTAATTTTCTCAGTTGTAAATGAGCACCTCTGAACCACTTCCTAATTATTTTACAATTTTCTTGTATTGTTCATTATTCATGCTTTCTATTTTCTAAATAAAAATGACTTTTCTTCCAAAGGACATTTGCGATTCTTATTATGCCAAACATAGACTATTTGACTTCATAAAAGGAAGTAGTAATGGAAGAAAACAGAAACAAAGCATTCAACAAGAAACAATTAAACCTTTCTGCCTGCTTACCCATATATGGAACATGGCATATGGCAGGACATAAAATATGGTATAGTAAGAACCATGATTATTAATTTTTAACACATAATGTAACATGTTATACTCAACTGAGCTTTCCTTTATTTGAGGGAGTGGTTTTTACAAAAATATGAACACAGGATTGACCAGCAGCCAATAAAGGTTTCAATGTGAAACCTTTTACCACATGGATAGAAAGTCACAGTACGAAACATAGTAATGGCATAGTGGTATGGAAAAAGCTCATCAGATTCCTTGTATCCAAAGACTCATAATACTTTTGCCTTAATTGATGTATTTCTGGGATTATAGACATGCCTCACTGCACTGCTTCTACCTTCGCCTTTGGTAACTTCATCGGTCATCTGATCTTGGCCCCAGTGAAAATACATACAATATAGAAGTCGACAAATGGTACCATTTGAGAGCAACTGGTATTAGTAGAATTAGTGTGAATTAGTAGAGACCCCTGTGCTTAGAAAGCATTGCAGTTGTCCCTGGTAGCACCTCTAATTTGAGTCATTTTTCTATCTCTGTTGGCAAAAACTACTGGTTAAATTCAAACTTGCTTATTTTATAGATGACATAATAACACAGATTTACATATTCACTGTTGCTCCTTCTGATTTTCTCTTGTGTGTTTCAGGCTTATATGACTGCATGAAAGTAAATTTATCCTCTATAAGTGCTTATGATGATGAAAGTTCCAAGCATTATGTTTTTTGAATTAGAATAAAAAGATATGTAGGAGAGTAGGCATTACAGACATGACAGAGTCAAGTTAATTATAGAGTTGAGTTAGTGTTGGTATGCAAGTGGACAGTCATAGCTACCTAGTCACTACACATCATCTTTCCTAGGCTTTACTCACCCTGAAGAGCCTATTTTAATAATGTTAAAGGGATAGTAATCATTCATCCAAGACCGAAACAAGTGATTTGAAAGTCCATCCTCAAGTAAGATGATGAGAAATTGTGGATAGAAAAGAAAGTGCAAATCTGAATATTTAATTAGAATAGCAAATTATGACAAATTAGAAATTTAAATTGTATTAATAATTATTATCTCCATTAATGAAACACATTGTGTTTTTTCAATGTACTTAGAGACTTCTTTTATCCAAGATTGACAAATCTTACCAAAACGATAACATTTAATATTTTAATGTACTTTTTAGCCTCTAAAATATGTTTTACACATACTTTGGGTTTGATTATCTTTTTTCTTTAACATTACAAATATTAACATCCTTCCAGCAGAAGAAGAAAGTATTTAAATGTACCATCATGTGAATTATAAGACTTTGTGAAGATGATCAAGTCTTCTATTTATAGGATATGCACTTTAGAAGATGATGAATTTTCCAGACTAGTTTCTGGTGCCATAGATTTCACACATCGATTCTCTTTAATCACTCTCATATTTCTACTGCCAAATCCATAGACTGTGTTCATTTTCTAATGACCGTGTGAGTGAGGGTGTCTGCAGCTGAAACTTCATAGCTGAACGAAAATCATGACTTTGAATATGAGTTCTTAATATTGAAGTATATAGGTACAGTAAATGTGTTTCGGAATAGATGGTCTAGAAAAGCAGTGTTTCTTATCTCTATCTCTCTTTGTATGTATGTATGTATGTATGTATGTATGTATCTATCTATCTATTTATCTTCTATCATCTTATATATGTTATCTCTCCCATCTATCTACCTCTGTCTTTGTCTTTGTCCTCTGCTTCTTTTTCAATCTCTCTTAATCTTGGCCACTAGTACTAGATAAAATTTAGAAAATTCATAAGCCAAATCATCAATGTTTTATTTTTCTATATTGTATCACTTCACACACTCATGTTAGCATAAATAACTAATGAGAAGAATATTTTTCATTACCTTTGCCTGATATGATTTCTCACTTTGAAATGTTAATCAGACCAAATAGATTTATTTATTTTATGGACTGGTGAATACCATTCAATTTCCTGAGTAAAAATTTCAGGATGATTACATTATTTAGAAATCATAGCAGTGTTTTGTGTTTTGGTTTTACATTTTACTAAACAAGTCTTTCTTTCTTATGACTTTGTGACTATTATTAATGAGCTCAATACATATCTAGCTTATTTATGCAACATGCAATCATAAAACTTCTCCAATAAGCTAAGCTGTTCACTCTGCTAGATTCAAGGTAAACATTAATGAAATGCCTGGATGGTGCCTTTGATACCTAAAGTTATATTAAAAGAATTTGTCTTCAGGGTCTAATTCCTTATATTTTCTCCCTTTCCTCAGTTAATATGCTTGGAGAACAATATTTTTACAAATTAGAATGTGGGGGATTGGAGAGGCAACTCAGGGGTTAAGCCTTCGCCTTGCAGGCGGAAGGTCCTGAGTTCGGATCCTAGACCCCAGGTATAGATGCCGGGTGCAAGCAGGGGCGGCCTGCGTTTCTGGTCCTGGTAGGGCGGAGCCTGTGAATCCCGGGGCAGAGTAAACAAGGAGGAGGTGGATACATCCATGGTGGTTCCCGAATTCGTCCGTGGTTCTGCACACACACATACACACATACACATACACACACACTCATACATACACACACATACATACACATACGTGCACATATGCAGACATGCACAATTGAATAAATGATAAATAATAATAATTAAAAAATGAAATTAGAGGGGCTGGAGAGGTGGCTCAGGGGTTAAGCCTCTGCCTTGCAGGCAGAAGGTCCTGAGTTCGGATCCTAGACCCCACGTATAGACACCGGGCGGAAGCAGGGGCGGCCTGCGTTTCTAGTCCTGGTAGGGCGGAGCCTGTAAATCCCGGGACAGAGTAAACAAGGAGGAGGCAGTCTATGGTGGTTCCCGAGTTCGTCCGTGGTTCTACACACACATACATACATACACACACACACACATACACGCACACGCACACACACACACATACACGCGCACAATTGAATAAATAATAAAAAAATTAAAAAAACTATTAAGAAAATGAAATTAGAATGTGGGATTTAAAAACAGATACTTTTGTTTCTATTTGAGAGTAACTGGTATACTTGCACTTATCTGTTTATGTGAATTAGTAGAAACCCCTGTGCTTAGAAAGCACTGCAGCTGTCCCTGGTGGCAACTCTAATTTGAGTCATTTTTCTATCTCTGTTGAGATCTATACAATGAATTTTCATCTATACAATGAATCTTTATCATATATACCAAGTATTCCCCCTGGATTCTTCCAGTAACTTCCCTTACAACCTTCATGTCCTCTTTTTTCTTTTTTTTTAATCTTCAAGTAAAATTATTATGGCAAGCATGTGCATGAATGTGAGGCCATGCACTAGAGTATGAGCCAAATAAGAGTTTCCAATCCACCAAAAGAAAGTGACTGCCCCTTTGTGACCTAGGAGTGTGACATTCACCACTTATTCTAGAATGTTGATTGGCTGACTTTAGCACCTGTCCTGTGCAAGTAACCAGGACTGGTGAGTGGATGAGGGCAAAAGCCAAAAGACAGCATTTCTCAGTATGTTCCTTATCCACTGGCTCTTACATTCTTTCTGCTTTTTTTTTTTTTTTTTTTGATGTCCATTTGGGTTTGAACACTCAACAAGCACTTGTTCTCAATACTTTTTTTCAGTCTCTCTATCAATCCCTGTTCACTGCAGAAGGATGCTTCTTTGACCAAGGCTGAAGGCACCACTAACCTAGAGAGTGATTTGCTGGCCCAGTTGTGCATAAGTGAAATATAAAGTTGTTAGATTCCCCTGGTTCTAGCTGGTGCCACTTAATTGCTGTGAAAGGTGGAGGCAGTGTTGAGTTGAGATTATTGGGTATCTGCACCCTCCATATTCAGGGGGGTTCTGATAAGTGGGAGAGGAAAGGTTGTAAGTCTTTTCCTGGTAATTTCCTGGGTCAGTGAACTCTGCTGTGGCTTTTTCTGATCCTACATACTGGCATATAGAAGTCATTCTATTTCCTGTGCAGTTTCTAGGCAGTTTTAAGTGGCGGGCCATGCACACTGGAAAGGACTTCCAGCTGGACTCAAACTGTCTGTTTTACTACAAGCTCCACTGGAAAGGTCTCCCTGGTTACATAAGGTAGTTTTCAGACTATCTTTACCAAGACATGACACTTTAGTATTGTATTTTTCTGTTTCATTTGCTGAGTTTCAGTGGTGAGGCTTCTGATGTTACAACTTATTCAGAAGAGATTTTATTTTATTTTTAAATATAAATTCAAAAATTTTCTTTGGAACCTAGGTAAAAAATATAATTCCAAAATTAAATTTATTACTAAGGAAAGGGATAATAATCATAGCTGAGTAAAACTTCTGAACTGAAAATAGTACATAAATTAGTTAAGACTACTGACAAAAATGGATATTAACCACAAAGGGAATATTAAGTTCCTGGCCAAGAAGAATGGAAGGGGAGTGGGATGGTTTCATCAATTACACAGAAGTTTCTATAAGCAGAACAGCTGACCCACAGCAGTGATAACCTGAAACACTTCAAAGGTAACTTCAACAGTCATGTTAGCTTTCTTTCATGATAACTTCTTTGTAAAAGCTTGAATAATAATTCAGTCCAATATGAGTAATAATTCAATGCAGTGGTTATTGAGCACATGCATTTCCCATGTGCCTAATACTCATTTGGAATCAATTGAGTATCTCATTTGAGTATACTCAAATACATTATAATGAATCAAACTTCTGGCAGTTAAGCAGAAACTAGATTCCTTACAATTACAAGAAGAAGAAATGAAACATAGACTCCTTAGTGCACAGTCTTGAAAGCATCTTGTAAAGGAACAATGGGAAAATGAGGAGGGGCAAAGAAAAATATGTATGAAACCAAATATTGCTCATAAAACATAAAAATCTTGATTATAAAATAAAATTGTCAAATGCTAAATTTCTGCCTAGTATGTACACATATTTCAGTTTAGAAATGTGCTATAATTGAATAAGTTCACTAATTAAATCTAATCTAAAGAACAGAAGCATATTAAATTAATTCCATTGCATGACCTACAATGTCATTATGTGTGATTATGAGTGATTCCACTAGCAGAAATTGCTAATGTCTTTGAGTCGAAGGTTGAGTGAAGATGGATAAGCACAGACGGCTACATCCTGCTTTATTCACAATATCTCCTATTGAATTATTTTTGTTTGTTTGTGTTTTTAATTTTTTCACATGCTAAGCAACTTATGAAGCTTACCAGAAGGCACAAAAATAAGCAGACTCCTTCTGATGCATTTAAATTTTAAAGTATGGCCTCAACTCTTCTTAAATTTAGCAGCTGTCTCAGATGTTTTAATGAGAACCATATTAAACATCAATGTATTTAAATCAACCTGTAGGTATTTTCTTACTTTGTGGGAACACTGATAAATTATTCATGAGTTATAATTGTTATAGTTTGTCTTTTTAATGAATAAAACATGTTTGTAACTTTAACATCATGATATTTACTCTAGCTTTTTAAAGATATTTTATTTATTTGAGAAAGAGAGAGAAGAGGGAGGGAAGATAGGAAAGAAAGAGGTCATAGCATATGGGTGAAGGTCAGTTTTTATTTCCACTGTGTGAATTTATAAATATCTAACTCAGGTTGCCAAACTTGTGAGCATATACATTATTCACTGAGCGGTCTAGTCTATGTATTCTAGTTTATGAAACTGCACCACAAGTACATTTGGTCTTCTAGAACTGTAGACTCTTTTGAATGTTTTGGTTGAGAGGAACTAGACAAATCATATATCTGAAGTAGTCTCATTGTCATTTCCTTTTTGTTTTTGATGACATAAATACCATAGGCCCCAAAATTCTCAATATTTTCTGAAAATTGTTTTCTTTCTTGGCTACTATGTTTTTAACAAATTGGAGAACAACTATTGCAAATGAGAGGATGCTTTATTCTCTCTGCCCCAAACTTTTGTATTGCTTGATTCTAAAATGTCTTTACTAGTTCATGCTCTGAATGTGGGTAGCAGTATTTTGAGGTGCACTGAAGATTAGAAAAGGAATCTAGTTAGCAAATGTAGATGACTGTAGACAGGTATTTTAAGGTCAAATCTTGTCCCAGTTCTGGTGTCTTTCTGTTTCCCCACCATGTACAAATCTTCTGCCACATGAACTTGTCAGTATGTAGCTGACCATTGGCCATGTAGTCTCACTGTAGACTTGGTATTATTGAACATTCTGTCAGTTAGTGATTATTATAGCTATAGAGTTTTTGAAGGCTACCTTTCCACAATCCTATTCCCTGTCTTCATGCTCTTATATTCTTCTTCTTGCCCCTTCCACAGAGGTCCCAGATCCTTTAGAGTTACAAAATATTCCATGCTTTGGAGTGAATCTTCAAATTTTACTCATTCTCTGTTTCTTGTTCTGGTTCTCTATATGTACATATTTTTGTAGTTAAATGGGAAACTTGACTAATGAGTAACTTCTTGCTCAAGCAATTGCAGTTCTACTATCAGGATACAAAAAAACACTCTGGTATGCTTCAGTTCACTTGAGTCTCTTGTCTATAAATTAAATATATCCTATCTACAAACCAAAGAAGTCACATGGTGCCACAAACATAAAATGGTCAGGAAATATCACCCTGTTCTGTGTCGTAGAGAAGAATGACACTGTGAAAATACAGAGAGATTTCTATCTTCTGAGTTAATTCTTCTGGGATTCAGATGGAGTCAATAACTGAATAAAAATGAAAATAAAATGTGTGACTTCAAATGACCTGACCTTCTCTTGTTCCCAATTGAACTCTCAGTAATACTTTTGGTAATTGGGAAACAAGGCAATAAGAAAAATTATTTGTGATGATATAAATAATCTTTTCACTAATTAGATAGTTAAAAATAATGAGCAATTTTTAAAAATGAAATATCTTCCTTTAAGAAATGACAAATGAAAGAAAGCAGACAAATGCTAGCACAATGTTTTAATGCAAGCCTTAGTTGATTGCTTATGTTCATGAGTACTCTTGTTAACACTGTTACTAAATGCCAGACTGCCTTGAAACAGTTGATAAATACATTGTCTATGCAAATAATAAATGCAAAAAATATAAAATGCCTGGGAAATATATTTCCAGAAAGCATACAGAAGAATGAAAGTAGACCTGAGTGAGGGTAGAACAATATATGTGAAGCAGTCAGTGTCCATGATTACTGACATTTGAAAAAAGAACTAGTGGAAATTAACATTTTGGGGAAGAAGGAAATTTCAAGCAGGGGAAGCATCTTTATAAAAATTTGAAAGCAGAAAATATAAAACAAATAGATCAATGAATATGCAAGAGAATGAGTAAGATAGGGAGACATACTTCTAAGATTACATAATTAAGATGGATTATTAAACTTTATCTAAGACATTATTTAACTAGGATTTTCTAGTTAGACCCCAGGATTTCTATGCATGACAAGATAGGAAAATGAGCAGTGGTGATTAATTTTACATGTCATCTTGATTTGGCAAATGGATACTCACATAGCTGATAAACTGATACAGATGGGTTCTGGTAAAGTCCACACTGGTTAAAGAGCTTGACTCACTAGCCTAATGTCCAGGGTTTAGATTCCCTAAGGCCTGTGTTAAAACCTGACAGAAGAGCACAAGTATCTGTAATACCAGTGAGCTCACAGACAAGTAAGGGAAATATAGACAGGAGAATCCATGAATCCTTGAAGGTCAGTTGGCCTGTCTAACCAAACTGTCTAGAACAGCATGGAAGATATAGACTGATATCTCCGGGCATGCTCTGTGATATGGTCATGCTGACACTTTCACACACACACACACACACACACACACACACACACACACATACCACAACAAAAATTATAAGTGTTGCAGATACATATGGATGTAAGGATATTTATGAAAGATATTAGCATCTCAAAGTGTTAACTTAGTGAAGGAAATTCTAACTTACCAACAAAGGTGGAAGAACAATAAATTCTCTCTATTCTTGAGCCAGGATATAGTTTTATGTCTTTCCATGAAGCATCAGTTTGTCAGACCTCTGGCCTCCCAGCTGTAACCTTCACGTCAAACATGGTTATTCCACTGGGCTCTTTTATTGTTAGCATAAAGACTCTTAACTGAGTCCTAGCATTCTTGGTACTTCAATGTCAAGATGTGAAACTTCTAAATTTCCATCAGTGGATGACTCAATTTCCATAAGAATCTAACACCTATTTTTTCATCTATATCTATTTCTATCTGTTGTGTCTTATTCATTCATTTTTTAAAGGTAATTTGATAGAGATTAATAAATCACAGGCTAAATGTGTTGAATCCCCTTATAGCATTATTTCTTTGGCAATATAATAATCACTAAATAATTATTTTAAAAGTGAATATAATTGCGTTTATTTGAATTTTTAATTTGATATTCATGCAAATGACCCAAAGCTCTTATTAAAATATAGATTAGACTTCAATACTTCTGAGACTTGTGTTTCTAATGAGCTCTCATGTAGCCCTGATTTTTCAGACTGACAAATCATACTTTGAATATCCAAGAGTTTTAATAAATATTTCTATTGTTTTGAATGCTGGTGACATTAGGTGGTATTACTCCAAACTGTGTAAATGTTTATTTTCTTCTAGTTTGAAGGATGTACAGACCAAGAGTTCAGAAGCCTGTGATTTGTTTCCATGACAAATATTAATCTGTGATTTGTACTGCAGATGGTAATAGTCCATCCAGTTACAGTACACAGCGAACCAATTCAGCTCTGCAATTCATTGACTAAGGAAAAGCTCCAACCGGCTTTGTGAGTTTCTACAATAAACAAAATTCAAGTCTAAATCTAAAAAATTAAAAATTGTCAAGTCAGCTCTTCCTAAGCAATTATTCAAAACCTTATTTGGATATATCTAATTAGAGTAATTAAACATATCTAGTGATTGTTCCATTTCTTTATAACACTCAATATCAAATCTATTGTTTAAAAAATATGACAGAAGTGTTTAATTATTTTCAAAGAATGTAACTGTCCCCATACCGTATAATATGTCTCACCTTCGAATAGTTAAAATCTCCCATCTACCTAAAAGAGAATCAATTATCCTTAATTAACTTATATGCCTCATCAGGAGAAGCATCCATTTGATTTATTAATAAGCCTCCAGAGAACAAATTAGCTTTCTTAGCAGTGAGTCACAATACCACAGACTTTTTTCTGCTAGCTTTCTAGCTGAGTTTGTTAAACAACATCCTGTGAAGCAAAGAAAAGATTAACACATTAACCTCCAGTGCAATTATACATCTAAGAAAAAAAGTTCTCAGTACTACCTAATGGCAGGTTTAAGTGCAGTAGCCAAGTTTCTGAACTAACTGTTCTATGAAAGCCACTTCTATTCCTTCTTTCATTTTAGAAAGCTGGATTCTATGTCTTCCCTTTCCACATGTCTTTAGCATGGTTTACAGTACCAGCAATGATTCCTTACCTATGGATCAATGTGTGATATTAAAAATAAACAAACCAAACAAATCTATCAAGTTTTTATAAGTCCCAAACAGAACTGTTCATTTCACACATGCAAAGGGACATGGGAGTGGGAGGTGTATTGGCCGTATTGAAGAACTGATGGAACTTGGAGAAGAATTGGGGGTGAGAGGAGTGGGTAGAGGTCAAGTACATAAACTCATTTTTCTGTATATGAAAATTTTGTGGAATAAGGAGAAAAATACCTAGACTTTCTTAATAAAAACAACATTAAGTATGTTTGCTAATATAGCATAACTGTAGGTGGTCACCCAGTTGTAAATATGAAAAAACATATTCTTGTTACAACATAAGTTGGAAATGTCTTCACAGGCTCCCATGTGGAATAATTTGCTCCCCACTAGTGGCTCTGTTTTTAGAGGTTGTAAAATCATTGGGACAATGGCTGCTAGTTGCTGGTAGTGAGACACTTTATGTGGACCTTTAAGGTAACATCTAATTCTGGTTGTGGTCCAAGTTTTCTGCTTCTCAATTTCCCAAGATGTAAAGGGCTGTTGCCTCAAGTTTCATTTGCCATGAGTCAAACAGTTATGATTTCTTGCCTCTCCCTCTTTAATGTACACTCTGGAAATGTAATCCAAAATAATTCTCTCCTCTTATAAATTGCTTCTGCCAGTTGACTTGATCATCAACTGTAGTTATCTAATCTCTTCGTGAACTTCACAAATATTATAAAAATAAAGAATAAGATAGAAATTAAAATAGTATTAAGGCAATCATGTCAGCTTTTAATAGAGCATAATTTAATTCTTTGCAAATAAAAATATGCTATAGCTGATTCACTGCATTTCTCTAAGTTAGGTAGGGTTTGTATACAGTTTCCCCTTTAACTCCCCCTTGTAAAATAATGGTGATATTTTAGTTTTAGTATTTTTCATGTTACATGAATAACATCTGAGTAGTGTATTAGGAAAATTTCTTAATGAGAATCTGTTGCAAGTTTAACTAACAGTCAGTGGACAGAAGCACCCAAAGATCACATAGTTATCAAGCTCTTCTCTGTGGTGAAAAACATGCAGAAAATGTGATGAGCCACAAGAAGGTATGAGGAAGGTTTCAGAAGTAAAGCCAAGATTTGGAAAAACGGTAGGCTATACTTCAACCAGCATGGCATCAGGAGGGAGAGGCAAGTCTCTGCTGCAAAGGGAGAGAGAGACTTGTGTATGTGATGGTCCATTGGGTGAAGCAGAGCAACTTCACAAACCCTCCTCAGGATGACCACATTGATTCTCACTAGACTCAGCTGAATGTAACACAACCTAGCATTTTCCAGACAGACCACACAACTGTTCTCAGGAATTTTGAAATTCATTTCTTTTTAAAATGAGGCACCTATATATATATTCACTGCCAAAGGCTGAGAAGTTTGTTACTGATAGAACTATTGAACTTGTGTCTCATTAGCTATATATTGTTACTAGGATATATTTCAAAATCTTGAATTAGAGTTTTATAACTTCTTCACTTCTGTTTATTAGGCAAGTACTCTAATTAAAGCATGCAAGATTAATTTTTAAAAGTTGTTTCTTACCTTGACAGTCTGGTTCAGCCTTGGGAAGAGATGCCAGACTGAGGTTGCATGAGTTCCATGTTTTAAAAATTCTCATCTCACAGCAGACCCTGACTTGAAGAGGAGGACAGCTCCTACTGAAGGCTCCATGAAGAGTACTACAGATGGGGATTTGCAGAAGACCACTACAGAATGTTGCAGAGCACACTACGGATGGCCAAAACAAGACCAGCCCTCCCCTAACAACTCTGAGTTCCCCAGAACCATGAACGCTTTCCAGAGACTCCATGTCTTTCCATCATTCTCTAAATTCCTTCCATTTTAAATGCTTCTTCCCTTCTTTTTAATTTTAAGAGTCTAAGAGCAGCCTGTTTCGAGACCTTGGTAAAGGACCTGTGGATTTTGGTTTTCATTTCTGTCAATGGCACATTGCTTTTAAAAGATATTCATTTGCAATATAGTCTCTTGTAATTATATCTAGAATAATAAGTACCAAGTTCTTCACGTCCCTTGATATTCAGTCTAACTGCTTATTCTCTGAGTCTTTTTAGATCATAGCTTCAGGAATAGTAGACAAGTTTACTTAATTTGGCTTGTGTAACAGTTACTCTTTACTATTACTGTGAGAGAACACCCAAAGTCAAATAACTTAAGGGAGAAAGAGGAGATTTTCTCAATTTACAGTTCCAGAGAGGAAATAGATGTGGTCTTTCAAAGTGGCAGAAGCAGCACAGCTTGCTGACTGAAGCTGGCAGGCAGGCAAAGCACAGCCGACCTCCACATGGCTGGAACATTCCTAGAGTGTCTCTTCTCTTCTGCTCTGCATTCTGTTCTGTGGCTTTTATGTGGACAACTACTGGAAGGGTACAATGGGATCTATGGAGGTTTTATGGGATGACTGGATCTAGGGCTGATTTTAGTTAATGCCTGGTGTGTCAAGTTGACACCCAGGTTTAACTATCAAAGCTTGTAAGTGGCATTGATAAGAGAACAGCACACAGTAGGACTTCAATAAATGTTTACCAAATTAAGAAGCATATACATATGTTTGGATTCAGAAGATACACACAGCAGTGTGTTTCCATGACTAACAGAAGGGACAGAAAAACGTGATTTTTTTTTCCTGAAAATCCTGAGTGGAGAATACCGAGAATTCCATGCTCTATATTGTCAGCCTCTTTTTCCATTCCTCTCTTTCTCCATGGGGAAGGATCAAATTTGCTTTGAGTATCTCTAGCCTTCAGAAGGCTACACTCTGATATGAAGAAATTGTAAAGTATATGTCTGTCTTTCATCATAGGAAAACAATACTGTTCAATAACATCTGATGGAGTTTGAAGGCTAAGATAAAATGATTTTTCTGTTTATTTATTTATTTATGTATTTATCTATTTATTTATTTATTTTTGAATGCATGCATGTTTTGTGTGTGTGTGTATGTGTGTGTGTGTGTGTAAATATGTATGTATTAAAGGGCACTTGTGTCGCTGAGAGGACAAGTGTGACTTCAAGAAATCATCCTGGATTGCTTTTGCCTCCTTTTTGCTTTGCTTTGGGATTTCCAAGATTCTGCCCACCAGCTGCCTTTTCTGTCTGGCATTTTTAACGTGGGATCTGTGATCCAAACTTATGCTTGTAAAGCCAGAGACTTAACCACTGACTTATATCTCCAACTCCTAAATATGTTCTTTTCTGAAACAATTCATTCAATATTTCATTTATTATTCTGAGAAAACCATGATATCTAATAAATTAGATTTTTTTCCAGGTTAAACTTCTTTGTTTTACTTTCCAGAATAATATTTAAATATTGAATTTAGCAGTCTTTTTTTCTTTATTTTCCTATTTTTTATTTGAAGAGAAGGCAATGACAATTGTATTGAAACAGCAAAATATATAAAAATGAATTCTATCCATATTATCATTACTATTAACCCAAAGATTTGTTTCAGGGTTCAGAAGTTCATCTAATGAGACACGGACAACGAGCTTGACTGAAAAATATGTTTATTGAAAGTGAGTCAAACAGAACTGAAGCCTCAAGATTCCATTTAAGTTCAGGTCCTTAGATGGTGCCTTAAGACTCCAGGACTCCATCAGAATTTGGAGCCCAAGTAAGGGGAGGAGGGCAGTTCTTACAGAAGTTTCTAAGTTGGTACAACCTGTCCAGTTAGTGACTCAAGTTGGTATGTGCTGTCCAGCTAGTGACTTAAGCTGGCAGTTTTAGAGAGTAGCTGCAGCTGGAATTCAGATAGGGGTGTGGGATGGGGTGGAAACCTTGAGTGGTGGTCCTGCTGACCCAAGGCTGTAACTATGAAACCAAGTTGCCAACCAATAGCGAGAGCAAGTTTTTTTTATTATTATTATTTATTCAACTGTGCGCATGTGCGTGTGTATGTGCGTGTGTGTGTGTCTGTATGTGTGTGTCTGTGTGTGTATGTGTCTGTGTGTGTGTCTGTGTATGTGTAGAACCACCATGGACGCCTCCATCTCCTTCTGCCCCGGGATTCACAGGCTCCGCCCTACCAGGACTAGAAGCGCAGGCCACCCCCGCTTCCGTCCGGTGTCTATACGTGGGTCTGGGATCCGAACTCAGGACCTTCCGCCTGCAAGGCAGAGGCTTACCCCCTGAGCCACCTCTCCAGCCCGAGAGCAAGTTTTGACTATCTTTTATGTGTAAACAGTGACTATCCTCATGTGTAAGCAGTTTCCAGGAGCCAAGGAGCAGTTAGTCTAAAGTCAGAATTTTTCCACTGCATATTTTCTATAGCACACTGCACACAGTTTCATCACAGCACACAAGAATGGGGTCTTCCTTTTCTTAGACCACTACAGCATCAAATAATTGCCTGTTAATAAAGAAATGAAGTATTTTCTCCAAAATTAATGTCTACATGTTGTTTGCCTACAGTATTTTACTTAGCATTTTCCAAATTATATTTTGATTGAAAAATCATCTATAGAACTAAAATTTCACAGCTGATAATATGGTTTACATGTATTTTTTATCAAAGTTATTTCATTTTTCTAGTTTTACAAGCATATTGAGTACATGAACCCCTATTCCTCCCTTCTTCGCATGGGTTTTCTTGATTATTAATTGGTTCATAATAAGGTGATTCATTCACTACAATTTTATTTTATTTCTGCAAGCAACATCTCATAAATATAACTTCTATTGAAATTCCTAGAGTGGTTACTGCTGATTGTGACACCCAACTTCTCCTTTCCCAGTTTTGGTAAAAGTGATAGAAATACAGTCCCTGATCCAACATTTTCATGTGGGATTTTCCAGTGCATCATAACTCAGGTCCTTGCTTGCCAGGCAAAGGCTTAATCCCTGAGCCTCTTCCCATCTCAAATCTCATTATTTCTAATTCTCTTTTACTTATCACCAATCAGAAAAAGTGATTTAGTCTTTGATCGTACAATGTCATTCTTTCTTTTTGATTTTTTTCATTAAAGATATACTGAATGCTCCATTTGCCTTCTTTTCTTTTCCATATTTTTTCTTCAACATCCATTCTTCACATGATGTCTTTAATTCTTCACCTGCTCATAGTGTTCTCTGAATCTTTTTCTATTAGTATACATATCATTATTGAAAGTGTTACCTTAAGCTGTGATAAAGTATTCTTCCTTCAAAATATGTGCACTTCTATTCATACTGTAAATGTAACAGTTAAAGTGAAGCAAAGGACTTTTTTAAGAAAATAAAAGTAGTTGTATATTTCTAAAATTATTTCAATAAGAACACAGGTACAATGTGTGCTGTAAACACCTTCTTATAATACAATATGCACCGAATTGCCACTTTCATTGCTCACAAATGGCAGAAAGGAGTAATAGTTGAGGGAATGAAAATTACTGATCAATTGTGTTGATTATATACATTTGCTATAGGGTATTTTACACAGTACAAGATGTGGAATCTACCCCATTTCCTTGAAGAAAAAAAGCCATAAAACCACCATTTCCGGTATTTGCAAAACTTTTAAAATATATTTTGTAAGTGTTTTTCTTAACCCTGATAAAGTAAAATATGCATAGCAGGGTGTCTGGAAACAAACTGTCTTCTGAAATTGCGACAAGACATTTCACATGCCTACTGGCCATTTAATTTAATGGGATTTTTATTAGTGTACACATACTAGTTATTTAAACCACAGGGGACTTTGCAGGTATAAGCAGGAAGAGAAGAGGAAAGAAAAACCAAAAGCTGCAATTTCAGTTTTTTTAAATTAAATACTTACATTTTATATTCATTTATTTAAATTGCATTCTACCAACTTTTTTTTCTAAAGCATTAGGTGGAATATCATTTTAGCAGGTGTAAAACAATATACAATATATGGGATTTGTTTTAAAAATATTTCATACCCCAAAAAAACATTGTAATAAACATCATGTGACTCCATTTAATATGCTTGGTGAGAGACAACCACTGATAACACATCTTTCAAAACATGTAGTTTTATATATTCTGCAATAGTCTAATTTCTACTATAATCTAATATCTGCAGTTTTAGATATTTTTATTATTTATTCAATTGTGCATGTATGCATGTGTGCATGTGTGTATATGTATGTGTGTGTATGTATGTATGTGTGTGTAGAACCGCGGATGAATTCCAGAACCACCATGAACCGCCTCCACCTTCTCCTTGTTTACTCTGTCCCAGGATTCACAGGCTCCGCCGTGGCAGGACCAGAAATGCAGGCCTCCCCCGCTTCCGCCCGGCATCTATAAGTGGGGTCTAGGATCCGAACTCAGGACCTTCTGCCTGCAAGGCAGAAGCTTAATCCCTGAGCCACCTCTCCTATCCCCTGCAGTTTTATATTTTATACTCAGAATTATCTCTAGTAGGAACTCAAGAATTTCTATCTCTGTGAAACTTGACTTCATTTGAAACAGAGTTCTATGAAGTATTCCAAAGAAGAGTCCCTATTACCTTTAAAATAACCTAAGAATTTTTAGCTAGATTTTTTTCATAGTTTTCCTGTGTCTCTCTAACACTTTATTCAAGTTCCACTTAAATGTTTTACTTAAAATGTTCAGCTCATGCAAAGAATAAAACAAGGTAATTGAAAAAAAAAGATTTTGTATAGTTACACATTTTAATTTAAAAAGAGTCAATGAGTTTCTATGAGGGGAAATACCATTTTTCTTACACACGTGATATAGTCCATACTTTGAGGAAGAACAGAGAGAGGATGGAGGAGGAGGAAACTAAGGATGGATGACACAGGGAATTGTTTGGAATTAGAGAATGATAGCAGGTACTATGGACAGAATTCAACTTCCTCTTCTGCCCTTTCTTCAGTGTTGGAGCTCCCTCAGTATTTAATTCAGAGTTTGTTCCACCTTTAATAATTCCCATTGCTTTAGAATCACCTTTGGTGAATTTAGGCTTATTCAAGCATTCATCATGGGCACCAAAATACTGTTGTGAATTAAACAGGTTCAATTTCAAGTGACCAAGGATATTAATTAAAATTAATATGAGGAAAAACGGGCGGATGGTTAACTTCAGCTTCCATAATCAAACTAGTAAATTAGCTATGATCAGCCACTGTTTGTCAGATTTGTTGGAATATGAACAAATCAGCCAGTATATCTATCAGTATAGCATTGGTAAAATATAAACTGAATAAAACATGATATGGACTACATTTGAATGATTAAATAAACCTTTTCATAAGAAACAAAGAAAAATGTACAAATGTCATAAAATTGCATAAAAAGAGACTGATTATAGTTTAAAAACTCATTGTTGCATAATGTTTTCAAGATGAAAAGGACTGATTCTTTAAAAGAGATGGATACTTTTCTTTTAGAGCTCCCACAATCATTTTGTACTAGTTTTACATGCTCTGCAATTATGGGGAAAAAATGGAAAGTGACAAGTCAAAGTGTGCTTGTTGCATTCCCATGTGTTATGCTCAAAAGGAGTAAGCAGCTGTGTGTTTTCTGACATGGAGGCCTCATCCTCTGAAACATGACCCAGAGGAATTATTATATCTCTAGCTATGCTACACAAACCCTAACAGTACAAATTTATAATTTGGTTTCATTTGTCATCCATTAAACCCACATGCAATGAAGACTACATTCTTACCCAGATCTCTATTAGGCTTTTGAGGGATTTCTCAGAGGACAGAAAATTCTAAATATGCTTTACTAGAAAGAATGTTGCATATCAAAGCCATTATATGGTTATGTTTTGTGTAAGGATAAAATAAGCTTAAAATCTGCATTAAACTTACCTTTTTTGTAGTCTTTTTTGTAGAATGCTGTCAACTAAGTTTACTGAGCTGAATAAATTCAAGAGTAAAGATAACTGTACTTAACTAAAATTTAGGTATTGCCTTCAAATGGTTGAATGGACTGAACAAATAAAAGTATTTTAGTCCAGTGGTATGAAAGCACATTTTTTTAAAATTTTTTTTTATTTATTCAATTGTGCGTATGTGCGTATGTATGTGTGCGCGCGCGTGTGAGTCTGTGTGTGTGTAGAACCACGGACGAATTCAGGAACCACCATGGACACCTCCACTTCCTCCACCCCGGGATTCACAGGCTCCGCCCTACCAGGACCAGAAACGCAGGCCGCCCCTGCTTCCGCCTGGCGTCTGTACGTGGGATCTGGGATCCGAACTCAGGACCTTCCATCTGCAAGGCAGAGAGGGTTAACCCCTGAGCCACCTCTCCAGCCCCTGAAAGCACAATTTTTAATATTATACATGCACAATTTTTTTAATATTGAATTATCTACTAAAAATGGATCTTAGGAAATAACTTACCTTTTGTCTAAAAAAGAATGATAAAATACTAGTTTTATTTTTTTCAGGTGAAAGAAAAAAGTATGATTTCTAAGACACATGATGCAAAACACTGAAGAGTAATGGTCCTATAAGTTAAGAAAATTGATAGCTTCAAGTAGAGTGTGTAGGAAAAAATGAGATAAAAGAAGAAATAGTACAACAAGACCATGGGCCGAGAAAAATGGTATCATAAAATATAGAAAATAAGGATTACTAGATATTACAGAACAGTCATGAAGGAAGTGATTTGTGCCAAATTCTTGAGAACTAGAGAATTTCCATTGAGTGTTTGAAAGGGAATGAACCATGTCTATGACTGTTCATCAGCTTATCTAGCTGCACGTATATTGACACCAATATAATGAATGGATGCATATTTGTATATCCAAATATATTTATTTGTCAAATTTTCAGACATGAAAATAACCCAAAAAGTAATCAACAAATTTTCACAAAACCAAGAGATTTGCCTGCAAAATTTCATAATGCATAAAGCATTGGTGACTTGGATAAACATTCAGTGGCATACACCATGCTTCCATAATAACAAGGGGTAAGAGGCATAGACTGAACTTTTCCAGAAAAAGGGATGATAACTGAACCTTATCCCAAAATAAAGCTCAAGCTTAATTATAGTAATTCAAGAACAGCAAGCAAATTCATGGCTAAAGGTATTGTCTGATATCCAATAAAGACAGCCAAGCATGCAAAGAAATACAAAATATGATTTGGAGAAGTGTCAAGGCAAACAAGAGCTGGCAGAGTTGACAGAATGAAAATGTAGGGCATTAACACAGTTATTAGTACCGGATTGTATTTCATAAGTCACGCTGAATATGGAACCTTCAATAAATCCAAACTAAAGCTTTTTAAGGTCATCTGGGTTTAGTGGCCCATGTTTATAACCCAGTAGGCAGAAGGATTCAGGGTTTAAAGTTATCCTTGGTTCATAGAAATTTGAAGCCAATTTGGGGGACATGAGAACCTTTATCAAAACAAGAATATAAACAAAATATTTTAGACATCATTAGTGGATGCATGAGTCAATAAAATATCATGTTCAATGTATAATTCAAGCATGTAAAGATTTAAAAAAATGGTAAGACATTTAAAATCTTAACATAATAAAGTACAAATCCAGAGCAAAGAAGGAAATGCTGTTTTTAGTGATACTGTGAATGACCTTAGAAGATGTCATGCAAGTGAAATAATCCAGGAACAAAAGAAAGGTTCTTCCATATGGAATTAATAGGAATAAACTGATGAATTTTCAGAAATACAGAGCAGAATGAAGCTCAGAAGAACCAGGAGAGATAAGTTGATATTGTTCAAAAAGTCCAAACTTATACATAAGTTTAGGAAACAAACCCAACATGTATCATGATGGTTGTAATTAATCATCTACTATTCATTTTTCATCAAAGGACATGCATATTTCTGTCAAAACAATTAAAATAGCTACATGAGGTAATTAATATAATGGATGGATTATGACATATATTACAATATCTGCATGTATAATGTATTGCAGCCAACATGTGAATATACACATTGTTATTTGTCAGTCCTATGTCAATTATCTAGCAACATGGTCAAGAGGAAAACATATTTAAATAAGCCACTGAAGCTCATTATTATTGAGAAATTTTGGGCACTAAAGACTTTTATTTTAAAAAGTTCAAAAAGGGGCCTGGAAGCTAGTTTGGTGGATAATGTATTAGTCATGTAAGCATGAGACCTGGAGTTTAGATACAAAACTATGTGGATCTCTGGAGACCTATGGCTAGTCAAAATAGTTTAATAGGTGAACTCAGGTTAAATAAAGACCTTGTGTTAATAAATAAGATGAAAGGTGACAAAAAAGATACTCATGTCAACTTCTATTTTCCACATACCCACATATGAGCAAATTCACCACTACACGTGTACACACAATAGTCCGAAAACTTAAGCTTCTATGTCCACAAATAAAAATTGAAAGATAAACAAAATGATAAGAAATAAAATGATAAGCTCAAATTGCAAATCAGTGAGATTAAAAATCACAGAGAACCAATACAGAACCATTTGAAAGACAAGTGGAATTCATTGTTCAAACAGTATCTCCTGTTTTTGTAGTACATAGGTTGAAATTTCCTTTTTCTAAGTTACTTAAATGAGTTTGTCAGATTACCAGATGCACTGGATATAGGCCCCTGCAAAACTCATCTTTATGTCTATGCACTGACATCTAAAATTAGAAATTATACTAAAATTGAAGTTCTTTCCTCTACCTCCTAAAATGCTTGAAGTATCTAGGAATAAATTTGACACAGGTGTTCAAGATGTGAATCTAATAAATACAGATGGAATTTTTTAAGTTAAATTAAAAAATATGTGTAATTGGAGGGTTAGATCCTGTTCTCAGGCAGAATGCTCAATATCACTGTGATAACATTTTAACAACTGGATCTGTAGCTTTACTACAATACAAATCAATACTTCAGCAAACCAGACAGAGAAAAGTGTAAAGCTGACTAGAAATCAGAAGTAACTCAAAGCTCCTATAATAGTCATGAAAAAAATTTGCAATAAAACAAAATTGGAGGAATAATTCTTGCTTTCAGGACTATTTTTTTAATGTCACATATCAGAGTTTGGTGTTAGTGTCAAGACAGACAAACTAATCAATTGAAGGGAAAAGCAAATTGAATTCTACTTGTTAAAATGACTTTTGCTCTTTTGTTGGAAACTCAGTGGATAAAGATGGCTTTCTAGACAAGCAGTGCTAAAGTGACTCAATATCTATAAGCTAAAAATCCTGTCTGTTGAATATTTAAAAAATTATATGAATTAACCCAAGTGGAACATGGATATATATGTAATTCTATAACGTTAAAACATTTCAAAACATAGACAAAAATTGCCTTAGAGAAAAATTTCTTGGAATGATTAAAAAGACATATGGAGGTGAAATATAATGAAACTGCTAACCCTGTATGTTTCCTGAAGAGATACAGAAAACACAAAAAATTCACCATGCTTGAAAGCATAAAAATATCATGGATAAAAGATCCAAGGCTCAAGAGGAATGAAAACTTGTGTACAACTGGACTACCTGAGTTTGAGCCCTAGAATTCACACAGTTGAAGGAAGGAAATCATGTACAAATGTGTTCTTTGAGTACTTCTCTCTCTCCTTATTTCTCTCTCTCTTCTCAAATGAATAACTAAAATATTAAAATATAAAGTACCTGTGCATAAGAGTAATAAAACATGAATGTTTCTACAGATTACATTTATAATATTCAAAACTTAGGTATTGCTAAAATGTCCATCGCCTGATGCATGATTTGAATGATTTTTCAGGATGGTAATAACTTGAACATAAATGTTGCTAAAATCTATATCAACATTTTCACAATTTATTTATTTTCTGTTATAGAAATGTTTGTCTACCTTTATCATTCATCAGAGAACACATTTATTTTTACCAACACTATATTCTGAAATGTTTAGATATCATCTCATAAACCTCCAAATGTTCCCAACATATGAAATATCACTGAGTAAATCTATATATTTACTTTATATATATATATATATATATATATATGCTAGAGTTAAATTTTTTAAAACAAATTATTTTCAAGAAAAGACATATTATTAATAAACAATATACATATATATAGTACAAGGAAAGTTACATAGTTGTGAAAATAAATTTTCTTAAAGTTTATTTAATAGCTTCATGCTATTATTGTATTCTCTACTAAGTAGATAAGATAGGAATAACAGTACTTATCTGACTTAATTAATTTTATGGGAAGAGAAGAAAGTTGTTTAAGAAGGAATTGGAATGCATATCTTTATTTCAAGTATGTTTCATCATAAATCTAGGCTTAAACAGCTATATTACTTACCATCTTCCTTACAATGTACATGTTGTTGAGATTTTATTTTTAAATTCATTATCTTGCAAAAGTATTCTTTAAGAACATGACTCAATGCCAATGGTCTTGAGTCATCCACATAGCACACCCCTGATAAACCTTAAAAATTTCACTCACCCTCAATGGTAACTCGTCTATTCCTAGTTACTAAATCCACCCTATCTTACTGTAGGTTCTCTGATACTTAAGCCTAATCTCACTCACAATGCCTGATTCCAAATCTGAAACTTCTTAAATAAAATCAGATTGCAAACTCTTTTACCTCCAAATAGTGTTAGACTTGCACACCCCTAAGCAACAATAGCCAATTGAAATCCAGGGAGGCTTTTTCAGCAACCTCCAAAGTCATAAAACCCCATCTTACTCAGGAGAGCCAGATACACACAACAAAGAAAGCAAATAATGATCTAACACAAGATACTCAAGTCATATTGCAAAACTCCAAAATACAACAAATATCAGAAAAATATATATCCTAGAAAGATCAAGCACCTAAAAATATATTCCCACCATAATAACCTATTGGATACCTGTGAAGAAAACAATGCTCAACATGATGTATTTCAAGGAAATATCATTGATATGACCAATGAAATGTGAGCGAGAGTCTCATGTAGCTTATTGTTATTTTCCTACTCATACAAGTTTATATGTTTATTCACCTGCTCTTTGAGTTTTTCATATTCCTTTTGTAGTTCTGCTCACATTTCATTGGTCATATCAATGATATTTCCTTGAAAAAAATGTTGGGAAGCAAATGGTTTGTAACTTTGTAAGTACTTAAAACATGGTGTATCTTTTGCTTATGAATATTCTGTACTATAACCATTGTTTCTGTAGTTTAATTAAAATGTTTTCTTGGTGTCAAAGAAAAAAAGAGTAAAAGAGGAAACAAAATAAGAAAAGAACAGGTGAAAAAATTCCAAACCAAAAATAAATTGGGAATCAAAACCAAGTTGACCGCAAAAGAATGTTCAGGAGAAAAAATCACCAACAGAACTGATGAAGAAGGTAGATTATCAGATTTGGAAGACAAGCTGGCAGATCAGGATCATTCCATTAAAGAAGCTAAAAATAATACATGAAAGGAAATACTCAAGAGCTATACAATTCATAAAATTCCAGAGCAAGAAACCTAAGAAAACAGTCTAGCACATATTTTTTAGACAATCATAAATGACAATTTTCCATAACTAAGGAACCCATCCAAGTACAACATAGATATCTCAAACCAATCAGATAAAACCTAAATAGAAACACCCTATAATAAATAATAATCAAAACATTCCAGATACAGGATAAAGAGAATGACCTTAGACCATCAAGAGTCAAAAAAACGAAGTCATATTTAAAGGTAAACTTATCAGAATAGTAGGTGATTTTTCAATGGAAATTGCCGCAGGCCAGAGCCATAGCCTCGAAACCAGGGCGTCCTCCGACCAGGTGAGGCAAAGATTCGGCTGAATGGAGAACAGAACACACAACTCTCTAGGCTGAGTAAATCTGGACCCAGTTTATTGAAACTTTGTGACAGCCTTTATCCAGAATATTTGGGGGTAAAGAATGTTGCACCTACAAACAGACACATTCTTCAGTCAACAGAAATCACCTTCAGAGTGGACATTTTTTCAAGACCCTAACCCATTGCTTGAGGGTAAAGGCACTTAACAGAAACATTCCCCCAGTATTTCCAAACACAGCTAATCTATAATGCTCACCAAATAGCCATGGGGCTGAGCCCACATAGTTGTCATTGTTTTAACAGAGACTACGTTTTCAAATACACAGAAGAGGATTGAGCTCCTTTTGATTTCAATAAGGAACATGTTTTTCATTACAATTAACTATATGTGGATGGGGGGGAGGTACTGGGAGATAGGTAGGGGGGAAAGGACGTGAAAAAGAGGGGAGGGAGCCAGGGGGTCCAGGGAGGGGTAGAGAGAGGGAGGGGACCAGTGTATCTATTGTGTATGAGTGGAAATAAATAAAATAAATTAATTAATTAAAAAAAAAACAATTAACTGTACGTGAGCCAAACATCCCATAAGTCCCAGCATGAGCTTTTGGACAGAGACAAAACTTAAATTACCTACGAAGGAATCCTAGCACCTGCCCATGGGCGTTACTATGGCATTTCCCAGGGAGCAGTCTTTAAGCCTAAACTGGGCAGAAACACCAAGGCCTGACAATTCCCATTATACTTCAAAAATTTATACTCCACAAAATTTAACAGTCACAAAGAACAGAGCAAATTTCTAAGCATATAGAGCATATCAAACTTGATTCACAATGAATTGACTTATTTAAACAGTCCTATTATAAGTGATGAAGTTAAAGCAGTAAATACCAATCTTCCAATCCAAAAGCCCAGAACAGATGGATAAGCACAGAATTCTACCAGACATTAAAAAACAATTGAACACCATTCCCTAAATTATTCAACAAAATAGAAAAGTAAGGAACACTTTCAAACTCTTTCTATGAAGTCAATATTATACTGATCCACAAACAGAATAAAAATACAGCAGAAAAAGAAAATTATATGCCAATCTCATTGATAAACAGAGATGCAAAGATCCTCAAAATTTTTAGCTACCTGAACTAAAAAGAAAATCAGAAAGATCATCCACTATAACCAGGTTAGATTTATTCAATATATATAAATCAATAAATATAATTCATCATCTAAAAGAAGTCAAAACTCTCATGATTTTCTCAATAGACACAGCAAAAGCTTTTGAAAATTGTGCATCCCTTTATGATAAAGCTCTAAAGTAAATGGGGATAAATAAAGCAAGTATTAACATTATAAAAGTCATTTAAAACAAGATGGTAGCAAAGATCATTTTAAATTGTGAAAATCTTGAAACATTATTACTTTGATCAGGAACTAGACAAGGTTCTTCTTTCTCTCCACTTCTATTTCATCTTGTACTTGAAGTCTTAGCTAGAGCCATAGGAAAAGGGAAAAAGATAAAATGGAAACAAACAGAAAAAGAAGTCAATGTTTCCCTGTTCTCAGATAACATGTTTCTGTACCTGAGGGATATCAAAGGTTTCACCAGAAAACTCCTAGTAGCAGACTACAAAGTTAATGTTCAAAAACCCATGGTTTTCCTATAAAGGAAGTTTGAAAAAAGTGAGAGAGACTTGAGAGAAACAATTCCATTTACCATAGTTTCCCTCAAAATGAAACACCTGGGAATGGTTCTAACTAAGGTCATGACCTATACATTGGAATCTCTTTAAAACACTAAGGAAGAGGTAATGGAAGAGATCAGGAGGCAGAAAAACCTTATATACTTCTTGATTAGAAGAATTAACATTGTTAAATTACCATCTTACCAAAAGAAATTCATAGATTCAAAGAACTGCCAATCAATATCCCCACCCATTGTTTCATAGAAATTGGTAAAACAATCTTAAAATCCATATGGAAGCACAAATGACCCTGAACAACAAAAACAATCCTGAGTAATAAAAACTCTGCAGAAAGTTATCACCATACCAGACCTTAATCTCTACTAGAAATCTATAATAATAAAAGCAGCATAGTACTAGCTTCAAAGGATTAGAATTAACAGAAATCAAAGGGTTAGAATTGACAATCCAAATGAAATTTCATATACCTACAAACAACTGATTTTTTGATATTTGTCCCCCCCCAAATTTGGAAAAAGGACAGTATGTTCAACAAATGGCATTAGCAAAAATGGATCTACATGCAAAAGAATGAAATTAGACCCTTATTTATCACCTTGTATGAAAATCAACTCCAAATGAACTAAAGACCTCAATGTTAAACCAGAGACTATGAAACTCCTAGAAAAAAGATTCCAGAGTTCACAAATAACTTAAAAAAAAAAAAAACACCAAGGAGACAAATAGCCCAATTAGAAAATGGGCCTTGGAACTTTAAAATAAACTTTTCTAAGGAAGAAATTGAAATGCCTAACAAATACCTTAAAAAATGCTCCATTTCCCTACCCATCAGGGAAATGCAAATCAAAACTACGCTGAGATATCATCTCATCCCATTCAGGATGGTGAAAATCCACAATGTAAACAACACCAAATACCGGAGGAGTGGATGTGGAGAGAAGGGAACACTTCTCATACATTGTTGGTGGGAATGCAGGATTATACAACCACTCTGGAGATCATTATAGCAATTTCTAAAAAAGTTAAGGTTGAAATGCCGTATGATCCTGCTATACCACTACTGGAAATAATTTCCCCAAATGCTGCAATTCACTACAGTGATATTAGTACAACCATATTCACTGGAGCACCATTCACAATAGCACAGTTTGGAATTAACACAAATGCCCAATAGTTGACAAATGGATAATGAAAATTACCCATTTATACAATGGAGTTCCATTTGTACAGTGGAATATTGCTCAGAAATCAAAAAGGATGAATTAATGAAATATGTTGGTAAATGGGTAGAATTAGAAGAAATTATGTTGAATGAAGTATCCCAGACACAGAAAATTAGACATGGTATGTACCATAGGGATATGTTGGCAAGAATACAGGGAGAAGGGAACCCATGTGCGCTGCTCATGGGAATGTACTCTTATGCAACCCCTATAGAAGTTCTTAAAAAGTCAAAAATTGAAATATCATACAACCAGGTATATTATTACTGGGAATAATCCCAAAGAAAACTATGTCCTTCTACAGAGCTACATGTACAGCCATGTTCATTGCAGTTCAATTCACAATAGCAAATAAATGGAATCAGCCTAGATGCCCAACAATAGACAAATGGAAATGAAAATGTGGCACATATACACAATGGATTACTATTCAATTGTCTAGAAAAATAAATTAATGAAATTTGCTGATAAATGTATGGAGCTGAAAGAAATTATACAGAGTAAAGTATCCCAGACATGGAAAAACACTCCCCCATGTTCTTCCTTATGAATGAATTCTAGAATTAAACCTTCAGAATGGTGCATGTCTACCACCTGCCCCTATGAATCCCATTACCTATAATAATTACTCCTAAACTATTTCTTTTTTTTCCATGGGGGAATACTGATGCATCAGCAATTGTATAGATCTGGTGGGGGTAGGTCTCATTGCAGTGAGCTCTTGGATGTGCAGTTGTGTCTGGAGTAATCTGGTGAGCAGTGTACCTCTCCATCTTTAGCTCTTACAGTCTTACTGCCCCCTCATGCACAAGGTTTCATCCTTATGATGGGAAGAGATTTGGATGGCCAAATTGGGACTGAACACTTTAGGTTTGCTGATACTCTGTACTCAGGTCAGTTGTAGTTTTCTACTTCCCTATTCTTCTATTGGCATAGGCTGAATCTCAGTTGAGTGTTGAGATCTTTTCTTATCTAAGGATATAATGATAGGTATTTACATGGTGGTTTACTCTCAGACATTTATGGCTGATACTGAAATCTGACCTATCTTCTTACTTTCCACTGTTCCTTGAAAAGGTTTTCAGTACTGGGCTTGTGCTCACTATCATTAAGGGAAAAGGGGTAGGGGAGGGTTAGAGACTATTTGACAGATAAATCTTTTTTCCCAAAAGCTATCCCTATTCCTTACTATGTCCTTCCTTCTTTTAAAACTCCCGTTCTTCCTTCCCCTTTAAAACTTTTCTTTCTTAACTATCTATCTCCCTCTTTTGTCTCCACTCTTTTGGGATCTCCTCCTGTAACACTACCCAAATTCTGTTCCTTTACAATTTGTGGGTGTTTTAAGTTTCTAATTGATTGCAATTGTTAGGCAATCCATGACATTATTATCTGTTTTCTAGGTGACTATGATACTTATTAATAAAAGTAAGCAAACAAAGTTCTGTAAGTTGTTCTTCAAATAGTTAATAGAAAATTGAAAGAAAGAGAATTATTGAAGGAAAGGTAAGCTAAGTGAATTATAACTGAGTTTTTGATAAACTGACACTTTGGGTGAAGGATTTGAAAATGATATGAGATGGTCATGTTATTGATGCTACCCTTACAGTTACCACAGTATCAAAATTCTTTAAAGATTGTGAGGATAAATAAAGTGCACTCCTAAAATTTCATTACACAGACTTATCTAAAAAACAAAGTAGTATGCAATTATTTTAAAATGCATGTAGTAGTGTTAACATTTAGAAGTTATTATTGCTGATTTAATCATAGCTAAATCAGTATTGAATAAAAAACACTTTTACAAAAGTACTTTTCTTTTAACAGTCATGAAAATCTGGGTTAGCAGATTATAATTGAGTTGGAAATTTTCCAGTACAGTTTACTTCATATCTGTGTGTGCAAACAAAATTAGAATTTTTGATATTACCATAAAGTCCAATCTTCAGCTTAATGTTATTTATTGATGAAGAAATATAAGACTCATAAGATTTACAATGTGTCTATTAACCTAATATTCCTTTCAAATCTTCCAAATGAGACTCTATTTATAAATTTTATATTTGAATCTATTGATTGCATATTACTTTTATTAAAAACTACCTGAGACTTTGGAGTATACTCCAATCTACTTATTTTTTGTCTTGTTAGAATAAACAATCTGAAAGAAGTTAATTTGGAGGTAAGAAAATTCCATAATAGTTAGAACTTCACACAGGGGTTCTAATTGAATTTAGCTGGAGCAAGACTAATGCACTTCTTTCAGCAGATCTGAATCAATTCCTTGACTCCAAGGAATATTGCTTTTCTATTTTTCCCTTGCCTGGGATTATAAGGAAATGAGAATTGGCACAAGTTAGAAAATCTCCTTCAGGCTTTCTGCTGGTAGTGTCATTGTCAGTAAGGAAGAGGTTTGACTTTTGGCACAATGTTAAAACTAACTCTTCATTTGCTGATAGCCTGTGATGTATGCATTGCATGACCTTAATATCTATGCTCTCCTGTTGATGGAATACTTTAAACAACGAGGTCTGCAAATTCTGTTTGTAATCTATTAACACCAATATAATAATTGAGGTCAATTTAATTTGCAAAAAAAGGAAAAAAATGCAATCAAAAATCTGTGTCTTTTTTTTTTTTTTACAGATCTCTTAATATTAGCTAAAACAAATAGATGGTAAACCACCATCTGAACATTTCTCTTTATATACATTTTTTATTATTATTTCAGCTCATACAAACTTAATAGGTACACCAGTTCCCTCCCTCCCTCCTCCTCCCTTCAAACCCCCTGCTCCCCGTCCCCTCACAACAATCTGTATCTTGCATTGTGTACAAGGACCTCCATATGTCTATGATAATGCTCCAAATCTATACATCACAAATGTTCATGTATTAGCCCAAATGAACTGCACAGTAATATCTGTATGAAAAAAGACAGGTAATTATTCACAGTTGTTCACAGTAAAAATGGTATAAGCAGATCCATGAAAAAGATATGTACAATAAAATAGAATAGACTTAATGACAATATGTTTTATAAAGTTTGGGATACAAAGGAGTTGAATGTTGATTCAACATTGAGTCTTAGTAAATGCTTTATAGAAGTCTTTATGAATAATCTTAGGAAATGACATTTATCTTTTAGGTGGGCCACAATGGTTCTAAAGTAAACAATAAGAACCACATATATTGTAACAGTGGCAAGCAGAGAGGTCCTGTGATGGGAGTAGAGAGGTTTCTAAGCAGGTAGAGAAGATGCAGGGCCAGGAAATTGATACAATTTTGAATCTAACAAGATATAAATGTATCAAAAACAAGCTCCAGTTAGTGCAGTGTGTTGCTAGCTCTGTCAGTTCATTATCAAATGTTTTCCGTTTTTTGAATTTTACCAATGAAACAATAGAGACAAAACTGCATGATATCAAAGACTGAAGATTCTACATCAGAACTTCTAAGTACAAGTTCATGTATGAAAACAACCAGAGAGCTAGACATTATATCTTTATCTTAGAAAAGTAAAACAAAAAATTGTCATATAATTTACAACATTCTTGTGATGACTAAATTATTCTACAATTAAATAAATTATAAATAAAAGTGGCAATCTATTTTATACATATTTTTACTCCATCCCCATAGGTTATTTATGCACAGATTCCTATCATTCATAGACTGCAATTGTTTTGAATTAACTTTCTGTACTGAGCATATCTACTCTTTCCTTTTCTGCTGTTATTACTACAAGTATACACAAGCTTTATTTGTATTAAGTATTAAAGAAAGCAAGATGGTATTTAAGGTTAAAGAGAGTAGTCACTGTCATTACATGCACACTACTGTATGTGAGACTCTCATGAGCATATTCATATTTTCTATTTGGGACTGATTTTTCATAGATTCTCAGAGTACTAGCTATGTGATAACTTACATACCTAAATGTCAGGCCTCAGGCCATATTTCTATACCTATGGGAACTTATTAAATAAGCTACCACAGCCAACAAGAGATCTTGTTTACTAAAAAATTCAGTTGTTAAAAACTAAAGCATGCCTCTCTTATCATAGGAAAGAAGTTCCTAAAAACATAAGCTAATAGTACTCTTACGATTTCAATTTTACTGTGGGAGATGGGGAGCTTATGAAAAATAATATGGTAATGAAAAGTACACACCAATTGCAACTAGAATCATCTAAATGTTTTCTCTGAACTGAAACATTGTCATCTGGAGGAAAGAAGGAAACTCTGTATTAATCAGAAAATTAATGAGAAGGAACCCTATATTCATTAAAAGAATCAGAAAGCTTGGAAAGTTACAAGACTCACAAAACCCAGTCCATTATGTATACAGTTTGCTAACAGGAGGAGATTTTTCCTTGAAGCTGACCACAACATAGGTATACTAAATTTTTGGCTGAGTGTTCCCCAAAAGGTCACATACAACTGGATATTTCATAATGATTAATGTTGCCGTATCCCCCACTAAGCCAAACAAGGGGGGATGGACAGTGGGGCCTCAGGGCTAGAGGCGAGTGGGCCAGCTGGTGACAGGGTCACCACCAGACCCTGGGAATCAGGTGAGAAGCAGCAGTGGATGGGATGCGGCAAATTCAAAGTCATTAAGGGCATTTGGGCTTATATAGGGTCAGGGTCCAATCAGGTGTTGCCATCCCTCCTCCGGGGGACAGCCACCAGTCATTTAACTGTTTTCTAGTTGTCCATCGCAGGTGCAGGTTAAACTGCCGCTTCCCATTGGTTGCTCATCCCTCCACCTGCATGGTCCTCTATTGGGACCCTCCAGGACATGTCTGTACCTCCAGGCTTGTCCTGAATTCCAGAGCCAGGCTAGGGTCTCCCTGAATTGGTAGTGCCACAGCTTAAGCTCTTAATATCTCTATTAAGTAACTCACTTTATTAATATCTAGAAATGATAATCTTTGAAATGTTTGTGCAACTAGTATATATCTTTCCTAGGATGGTGATGTGGGAAATTGAACTGTGAACAGCAAAAAATACATAGCCAAAAATTAGTCAACATTTATGGACCACCAAAAATGAGAAAAGTGTTTTTGCAATATGAAGTACTGATATACATCATGCAGGAAAATTATTCAGAGGAGCTATGCTCATGATTATAAGATTATCATCTGGATAAATGTGGTGTTATAAATTATATAATGTCTGTTACTCTAAGAAAGTATCTAATTTTCTTTAAACATAGCCTAGGAGAGACACAGCTCAAGATAATTTGTAATATAAGTTATTTTCATGTGTGAATTCACTAAAATATTTCATTATGTTCATATTTCATGAAATATTTTAAATAATCATTTATATTGAAATGTGCTTAAAATAAAAATATTATTTGAAAGTGTAGTCTACATAAAATAAAATGCACTAAAGTATGAAATGCACTAAAGTAAAACAAATTTTTTTAAGTTTACATTAGTTTTTCAATTGCACAATTCAAACAACACAGATTCAGGAGACATTTATTAAGTGGAATTTCTTTCCTAGACATTGTTATAAGTTTAGATATTTGGTGAACAAATTAATATGCTTTCTGTGAAGTTGCAGATCTAAAAAACTAGAGAGAATGAATGTCTGGAATATGTGAGGAGCTAAGGAAGGCAGATTGTAGGGGGAAATAAGATAAGAAGTTGATACAAGTGGGATCTTTGCAAGCCCTGGTTATGCAGTTGAAATTTACCCAGAGCCAGAAGCAAAGACTTCAATCCATCTATATAAATCTCTGTTTTTCAAAATTCCTTGATTTGACTAAAAAAATTAAAGTTAAAAATAAAACCAATATAGTTCTGCCATCTTTTTAATGAATATTTTATTTACTAATGAGAGAGAAAGAGAATGAGAACAAACATGCCATGGTGCAGGGGTGGAGGTCAGAGGACAGCTTTCCTTCCACCATATAGGTTTCTAGGGACTGAACTCAAGTCACTAGGTTTTCCAGCATGTGCCTTCCCACTGAGCTATCTCTCTGGCCCAAACTACACCTTTTTATTCAACAGTTTAAACAAATTTATTTATTTGTTTATTATTTAATGTGTGTGTGTGTGTGTGTGTGTGAGAGAGAGAGAGAGAGAGAGAGAGAGAGAGAGAGAGAGAGAAAGAGACAGAGGGAGGAATTGTATGTGTCTGTGGAGGACAAGAGTGACTTCAGTAATCACTATGGATTGCTTCTACTTCCTTTTTGCTTTGCTTTGACAATCAGTCAAGAAAGAAATCCAAGTGCATGACCACCTACAAAATTTTGTACATTGAATAAAAGGTACTTTATTGTATGAATGATTAAGAGCAACTAGACCACACTTCAACTGTGAGTTACATTGATGATCAAGTCCCTTGGATGCAATATTAGAAATGTGCAAAATCATTTGAGACTCAAAAAAAGGTAGTTCTCAAAATGAACAGATGATGTGGTTTTTGGTGGTTTGTATTTCTAGGCAAATCAAGACCTCAAGGACTGGATCAGAGGGTGGAGCCAAGAAGAGGGACATTTCTAGGCACCACATTGTCATTCCTTGACTGTCACTCTTTTTTTAATTTTTTTTATTATTATTTATTCAACTGTGCACATGTGCATGCGCGTGTGTGTCTGTGTGTGTCTGTGTGTGTGTAGAACCACGGACGAACCTGTGAACCACCATGGACGCCTCCACCTCCTTCTGCCCCGGAATTCACAGGCTCCGCCCTTACCAGGACCAGAAGCGCAGGCCGCCCCCGCTTCTGCCTGGTCTGGGATCCGAACTGAGGACCTTCTGCCTGCAAGGCGGAGGCTTAACCCCTGAGCCACCTCTCCAGCCCCTTGACTGTCACTCTTGACAGATATTAACTATGGGATGAAATAGAAGGAAAATTGAGAGGGAAGTGCTTGCTGAAGAACAAAGTAAAGAATGAGTTGTTCAGTTGTAAATTTCTCACAGTCCTTACTGGGTACAGATGGAGTTCGTATAGTGTAAAATGCCACAGGAAATTATTAAACAATGATAAATCAGAAAGACTCACCCAGGTGTACATTTTTGTTGCTTCTTGATTCTTTGAAGTTATAAGTTTTTCTTTCCTAAACCACCAGTCAAAGCTAATAGTTATAAAATTCCCGGGGACTTCTAAATACAGAAAAAGATTCCTATAACCTTCTCATACAGCTTCTCTTTCATGTGGAAATGTAGGAAGTTTTATGGCCCTAAGGATTTGCCATCACACTGACTACTAATCCCTTATACTAACCAAGAACATGTACTATAAGGAGGGATCCTTTGGTTCAAGTATATCGTTTTTATGTTTGGATTTAAAAAAAATCTGTATTTATTTTTGGTACAGCATCAGGAAATACCATTTTCTCTATTTCACTCTTATGCCTAAAAATTTTTCTCAGTCCTTTAATGAAGAAGAAGCTAGAAGACTGCATCATCAATATGTCTTCTTTTTCTAGAGGACATTATGTCAGGGAAGCCTAAAACTTCAAACAGTTACCCTGTAGGTGTTCCTGTTGCTACAAGCATAGAATCATTGTATACTTAATGAATGATTAATAGAAACACAGCTGTGTCCTGATGAGAGAAACGTAGAGTGGGTAAAATTCAAAAGCTCAAAGCACATCATGAGTTTCATTAAGTTTAAAGTGAGTGTACTTCCATCAGAAAACTCTGTAGCATTTCGATTATAGCTCAAGTCATCAGCAAAATATGGTTACACTTAATTTTGAGAATAATTCTACTCTACAAAGGTAAAAAAGAAACTTTGTTCTGGCAAAGATTTCAAAAATGACATGCTGGAGTAAACGCCAGAAAATTCTGGCTTTAAATTTTAATTCTTTATATTACTTTTTTCTTCTGAGGAGGCTATGGTTTCATATATTAATGTATATTGCTGCAAAATATTAAGTAAATTCATCACAGACTACATTTACTACAAATTTATTGCCTATTTATCTCATCTTATTTAGACAAATTTGCTTTTTACCAAATGTTAATTCCTATAAAAATTGAATTGCAGAATATCAAGATAGCATTACAGTTAATCTATAAATCTGGTATCCTATCCAAAAGATTTTGAGTTACAAAATAATTATTCCATTAACCTTATTAATCATTTAATTCAACTACAAATATGATTCAGATTAAAACCTAACTAAGTCCCGCCTGCCTGCCTGTCCGACCAGGACGGGAATAGCTGGCGGTCCTCCATCCCAGGTGAGTTCCCCAGCCCCTAGATGGCCCCTTGTCCTAGCCTCTCCCACCAGCCAGCCCAGGCAATACCCAGGCTGCCTCTGGTTTGCCCCAGCCACTTTGATCCTCCTGCCCGCCTGCCTGCCCAACCAGGACAGACTATGCTAGTGGTCCTCTATCCCTGGAGCCTGGGTGGCCCACTCAGCCAAGTCCAGGTCCCAGGTGAAGAGTTCTGCCATCACCATCAGCCCCTCTACCCCTCTGGCCCACTGGGGACCCTCGCTCATGGTCCACGGAGGACAAACTGCTACTCAGAATTCAAAGGAAACTCAAGCAAAGCTCTAAGCAGCAGAGGCCATACATCTGAAGTCCTCTAAAATCATCCTATCACATGGAGAGATTCTTCGCATCCAACCCAAAGATAAGTAAACCTCTTTTTTTTTTTTTACCATACTGCTCCTTTTTAGTATTAATCACTGTAGATTAACTTTTCCATATAACCACCACAAAAATATATAACTCCAGAGATTATACCACTCACCCTCACATATCACCAAGATACTAAATCGTAAAAGTGCACTACCATACTAATATTCACCCCATCTACTTAATTTGACTTAACTGATATACTAACAGCCTAATAGCCTCATCTAGGAAATAATACTAACATCAGACAAATGTCCACAACTCCAAGGCAAGCACTAGTAATAACTGCCTGAGAGTAGTAATACAAACTAAATTAATTCAGTCAAAAACACACAGAAACTGAACGATCTAAGAGACAAAACAACAATGCCCAAGACAAAGTGCAGATCCATGAGAAACAACACTCAAGAAGACAAATCTCCCACCAAAAGAATTTACCCCATAATGATGGATTCTAACTAGAACAAATTCACAGATAATAGCCAAGAAAGCCAGATCCAAGATAATGACTTTCAAAATATGATCATTACCATGATTAATATGAAAGAGGAAATACGGGAGGAGTTAAACAACCACATCAACCACTTTGAACAGGAACACAAAAGGCACCTGGAGGAGTTGAAAAAGCAGTTCAAGAAACAAAAATAGACATAGAGCAGTTAAAACATTCTCAGGCAGAGTTTAAAATTGAACTAAAAGACACGTTATATTCAATCCAAAAGTCAACAGAGAGTCTTATCAACAGAACTAAAAAAGCAGAAAAAAGAATTTCAGATCTCGAAGACAAGCTAGGAGAATTAACCAACTCAATGGAAGAGGTTGTTAAAGCCAAAAAAATACTTGAGAGGAATATTCAAGAGTTATGGGACATCCTGAAAAAGCCTAACATGCAAATCCATGGAATACCAGAGCAAGAATCCCAGAATATCACACCTGAGGAAAATTTTTCAAATTATTATATTGAAAATTTCTCTCAACTAAAGAATGAGAGGCCCATACTAATACAAGAGACATTCCACAACCCAAACAGATATGACCAAAATAGAAAATTTCCACAGCAAATAATAGTAAAAACACTCCACATTCAAGACAAAGAAATGGTGCTGAGAGCTTCAAGGGAAAAAAATCAAGTCACTTTTAAAGGTAAACCTATTAAAATAACAAATGACTTTTCAATGAAACAGTAAAAGCAAGAAAAGTTTGGAGAGACATACTTCAAGTATTGAATGAGCAAAAATGTCAACCCAGACTGATATACCTGGTAAAACTATCTGTCATGATCAAGGGAGAAAGAAAAGTTTTCCAGCACAAAGATAACTTGAAGGCTTACATGTCTACCAAACCAGGCCTTCAAAAAATGCTAGAAATGATACTCAATCTTGAAGAAAAAAACAAGCATATCCAGAAGGACAGAAACCTAACTGTCAAACAATACACTTACAGAGGCCACTAAACATCAAAAAAGTCCAGAATTAAAAATAATTTCTCCATTATAACATTAAATGTCAATGGTATTGTCACCGATCAAGAGACACAGATTACCAACTTGGATTAAAAACCACAACCCATCAATCTGCTGCCTTCAGGAAATTCATCTCACCACAAAAGATAGGCACATCCTAAAAATAAGGTAACGGAACAGGAAACAGGCAGGGGTAGCCATTATGCTGTTGGACAAAGTGGGCTTCAAACAAAAAAAAAATCATAAGAGACACAGATGGATACTCCATGTTAGTCACAGGTATAATTCACCAGGAAGACTTCACAATACTGAACCCAATACGGGCCCCACCACATTCATTAAGCAAATCCTACAGCATCTAAAGTGAGAAATCAACCTCCAAATAATAATTCTTGGGGATTTCAACACTGTCATCTCAACATGGGCCAAAAACTTAACAGAGACACTTTGGAACTCCACCAAACCCTTAAAGAAATGGACCTTACTGATCGCTATCAAACTTTTCATCCATGCACCAAAGAATGCACATTTTTCTCAGCAGCACACAGAACTTTCTCCAAAATAGATCACATACTGGGTCACAAAACGAATCTACACATGTACAAAAAAGTTGAAATTCTAACCTGTGTCCTGTCACACCACCATGGCCTAAAGCTGGACATCCACAATACATAAAACAACAGAAAATACACTAACTCCTGGAAACTTAACATTACAATGCTGAATGAGAACTGGATTCAGGAAGAAATTTAAAAGGAAATTCAAGATATCCTGAAATTGAATGATAATGAAAATACAACTTATCAAAATCTTTGGGGCACAATGAAAGGTGTCCTAAGAGGTAAGTTCATAGCTCTTAATCTCTACCTCAAAAAATGGAAACATCAGAAATAAATAACTTAACAATGCAACTTAAAGTTTTAGAAACACTAGAGCAATCTGATCCCAAAAGTAGTAGAAGAGAAGAGACTAGCAAAATCAGGGGAGAAGTATCCGAAATTGAGGGTAGGAAAATGATACAGACAATCAACCAATCAAAAAGCTGGTTCTTTGAAAAAATCAATAAGATTGATACACCCCTAGCTAAATTATCCAAAAGCAAGAGAGAAAAAACACAAATTAACAAAATTCTAAAAGGAAAATGGAGTTATCACTACTGATACCTAAGAAATCCAGAGAATTATAATGTCATATTTCAAAAACTTATACTCTGTGAAATTTGACAACATAAAAGAAATGGATGAATTCCAAAGTAAGCACAACTTACTGAAATTGAATCAGGAAATTGTGAATTATTTAAATAGTCCTATAACATATGAGGAAATCAATGAAATAATCTCGAATCGTCCCACCAAAAAATGTCGTAGATCAGATGGATTCAGCACAGAGTTCTACCAGACATTTAAGGAGCTAATAACACCAATACTCCTTAAACTATTCCATCAAATAGCAAAGGAAGGAACACTACTAAATTCCTTCTATGAAGCTAATTCGTTTTAATCCCAAAACCTAATAAAGATACACATAAAAATTAAAAATATAGGCCAATCTCTTTGATGAACACAAATGCAAAGATTCTCAACAAAGTCTTAACAAATCGGATTCAAAAACATATCAAAAAGATAATTCATGGGGATCAAGTAGGCTTTATCCCAGGCACACAAGTTTGGTTCAACATATGCAAATCAATAAACATAATCCACCCTATAAACCAGGCTAAAATCCAAGACCACATGCTACTCTGGTTAGATGAAGAAAAAGCTTTTGACAAGATCCAACAGCCTTTAATGATCAAAACCCTAGAGACAGTTGGAATGGAAGGAACCTTTATCAATATAATAAAAGCTATATACAACAAGCCAACAGCAAGGATTATACTCAATGGGGAAAAACTTGAAGCATTCCTACTTTGATCAGGAACTAGACAAGGCTGTCCACTCTCACCACTTCTATTCAATATTGTACTTGAAGTCTTAGCTGAAGCCATAAGACAAGAAAGGCAGATTAAAGGGATTCAAATCAGCACGGAAGAAGTCAAGTTATCTCTATTTGGTGATGACATGATCTTATGCCTCAGTGATCCCCAAACCTCCACCAGGAAGCTCCTGGAACTAATTGAGAAGTTCAGCAGAGTGGCAGGATACAAAATAAATGTGCAAAAATCAGAGGCCTTCCTATATGCCCAGAATGAAAGAAGTGAAAAAGCCCTGAGAGACTCAATTCCATTTACTATCGCCCTTAAAAAAATGAAATGCCTTGGTATAAACCTAACCAAGGAGGTAAAAGACCTTTACAATGAAAACTTTAAAACCCTAAAGAAAGAAATTACAGAAGACACCAGAAGGTGGAAAGACCTCCCATGTTCCTGGATTGGCAGAGTCAATATCATAAAAATGATCATTCTACCAAAGGCAATATACAGATTCAATGCTATACCAACTAAAATTGCAAAGCAATTCTTTAAAGAAGTTGACTAAACAATCTCAAAATTCATATGGAGGCACAAAAGACCCAGGATAGCAAAAACAATCCTGAGTTACAAAAACACTGCTGGAGGTATCACCATACCAAACCTTAGTCTATACTACAAATCCCTAGTTATAAAAACAGCCTGGTACTGCCCCCAAAATAGACACACAGATCAATGGATAAGGGTGGAAGACCCAGATATAAATGATCTTATACCTGAGCAATCCCAAAATAAGCCACACAATTACAGCCATTTGATCTTTGACAAAGGGGTCCAAAAAATCCAATGGAAAACGAACAGCTTCTTCAACAAATGGTGCTAGCAAAACTGGATGTCCACATGCAGAAGATTAAAACTAGACCCATACTTGTCACCATGTACAAGACTTAATTCCAAATGGATCAAGGATCTCAATATAAGGCCAGAGACTATAAAAACCTTAGTTGAAAGGGTAGGGAATTCGCTGGAGCTGATTGGACTAGACCAACAGTTCCTAATGAGAAATCCAATAGTGCAGTCAATACAACCAACACTCAACGGATGGGATGTTAAGAAATTAAAGAGCTGCTGTTCAGATAAAGAGACTGGAACTCGATCAAAGGCTACACATGAAATGGGAGAAAATCTTCACTAACCATATATCTGATAGAGCTCTATTATGCAGAGTGCACAAAGAACTAGAAAACTAAACACCAATGAAACTAATGGCCCAGTTAACAAATGGGCCTTGAACTTAAAAGAAACTTTACCAAGGAAGAAATTAAAATGTTCAACAAATATCTTAAAAAATCCTCCACATCCTTAGCCATCAGAGAAATGCCAATTAAAACCTTCCTGAGATATCATCTCACACCGGTTAGGATGGCAAAAATCCACAATATAAACAATGCCAAATGCTGGAGAGAATGTGGAGAGAGGGGACACTCCGACATTGCTGTTGGGAATGCAGGCTCATACAACCACTCTGGCGAGTGCTGATTCTTAAAGAAGTGAAAGATTGAAATGCCAATATGACCCAGCTATTCCACTTTGGGGAATAACCCCCCATATAACAAAAATTCACCTTGAAAGCACAAGCACAACCATGTCCATAGCAGCACTGTTTACAATAGCAAAATCATGGAATTAGCCCAGATGTCTAACAGTTGACCAGTGGATAAGGAAAATGTGGTACATTTATACAATGGAATACTACTCAGCTATCAAAAATGATGAGTTAATGCAATTTGCCGGGAAATGGATGGAACTAAAAACAATTATATTGAGTGAAGTATCCCTTTCACGGAAAATAAAGCACCATATGTACTCCCTAATCGGTGGATCCTAGTACCAAACCCACTTGGAGACACACTCAAGGACAAATCTCTGTAATACCTACAGTAATTGCAAAGATTATAAATAGGAGGGAAGGGGAAGGAGGGCCCCACCTGAATCTAGGAGAGAGGGGATCATGCTACAGCAGAGATAATAGGCCACAATTAAGGACTGCAAGTAAGTAATGAGACATCTGGTTAAGCTCACAGACTTTCCTTCCTGGTCACTTGCAACTGGTGGGGTATGATCTTACCAGAAAGGGAGGGCATAAAGTTTGGCAGATAGAAAGTAACCATTTTGCGGGGCTGGAGAGGTGGCTCAGGGGTTAAGCCTCTGCCTTGCAGGCAGAAGGTCCTGAGTTCGGATTCTAGACCCCACGTATAGACGTTGGGCGGAAACGGGGGCGGCCTGCGTTTCTGGTCTTGGTAGGGTGGAGCCTGTGAATCCCCTGGCAGAGTAAACAAGGAGGAGGTGGAGGCGTCCATGGTGTTTCCCGAATTCGTCCGTGGTTCTACACACACACATACACACACATGCGCACACATGCATACACACACAGTTGAATAAATAATAAATAAAAAAAAGAATTTTAGAAAGTAACCATTTTGCAATGGGAGACTGACCCCTCCCCCTCACTGCGGTCTCCTACTCTTATTCCATCTACCTTTGAATCTATTCTTATAATAAGACTCTATTTTAACAGCTTTTTATCTCTGGCCAGGGGGTGACATCCAATACCCATCAGGATGGAGCCAAGGGCATTGCAGGAGCAGCAAAACCGGAAAAAAAAATCAACAAACCATAATTCAGAACATCAGAGACTCCATATCAACCATCTGGAATCAGGCCTGCCTAATCTCTCCCCATACTGAAGCTCAGGAAATTTGGGGAAGAGGGGGGTGGTAGATTTTAAGAGCACAAGGATGGGGTAGAGTAATGATATTCAAGATAGTCCACACAAGTTAAGGCCGAAGCAATTATAATAGGACTCTGCATGATCTGCGCAATGACCAACATATCATTGACCCTTCAAAGTCTAGCATGGACTAAAGGCACTAGGATCCTTAGAAACAAGGGATTAACAGTCACAATAGTGTTCCTATACTTAAGGGGAACACAAGAAAAAGTTCCAGGAATTGCCACTGAGTCCTTACACCTCATCAGAGACGAGGACCCAGAGGAAAGTTTGACATACACGTTAAAGGATGCTTCAGGGATGGGGGAGGGGGCACTGGGAGAAAGGAAGGGAGGGGGGAAAGGAAGAGGAAAAGGGAGAAGGGAGCAGGGAAGTAAAGGATGCTACAGGGATGGGGGAGGGGACACTGGGAGAAAGGAAGGGAGGGGGGAAAGGAAGAGGAAAAGGGAGAAGGGAGCAGGGAAGTTCAGGGAGGGGTAAAGGGAGGGAGGGGACAGGAGTACCTACTACATTTGTATGAGCCGAAGATAAAAAAATTAAAAAATTCTTAGTTTTTTGGTTTTTTTATTATTATTCATTCAATTGTGCATGTATGTGCGTGCGCGTGTGTGCATGTATGTGTGTGTGTGTAGAACCACGGGCGAATTCGGGAACCACCAGGGACACCTCCACCTCCTCCTTGTTTACTCTGCCCCGGAATTTAAAGGCTCCGCCCTACCAGGACCAGAAATGCAGGCAGTCCCTGCTTCCGCCTGGCGTCTATACGTGGGGTCTAGGATCCAAACAGAACCTTCTGCCTGCAAGGCAGAGGCTTAACCCCTGAGCCATCTCTCCAGACCCAAAAAATATTCTTAGTTTTTTTTGTTTTTTTTTTAAACTAACTCAGGAAGAATTTTAGTTTAAAGACACTGTCACTCATATAATTATTTTAATTTAAGAAATAAATAATCTATGGTTGGGAAGATGGCTCAGTGTATAAACTGCTGCTGTGCACTTGACGACTTGTGTTTCAATTCTTAGAATCCATGTGAAGCTGTAAAGTGTGTGTGGAATACTAATATTTCTATGGTGAAATGGGAAACAGACATAGAAGAATCTCTGGAAGATTGAATGTCAGATAGTTTGATTTATACACGGTCCAAGAATAAAAGAGAAACTCTGTCTCAAACAAGATAGAAGAGACCTCACCATCTATGAAAGCAAACAAGGTTGTGCTGTGATTTTTCTGGTATGCTATGGCAAATCTGTACCTAGACACAAGAAAGCACACACACACACACACACACACACACACACACACACACAGTAACCATCCTAAAGAACAAAATATTTTTATGGAGTTGAGGTTTGTTAACAGAGTTAGTATTACCATAGGTACTTTCAGAATTCTTTTGCAAATATTCTCCCTTAAATCTCATAGCTTTAAATGTCATAGGATTATTCTTCCTTATGTACTATGGACTGGACCTATGAATCCTTGCAATACCCAAAGCCATATATGTTCAGTTTATCTAATAAAATAATATAACATTTGCATGTAACTTACATGCATTTTCCCCTATGCAGTCTTGACTGATATGACTGGCACAATAGAATAAAAAATCACTCTGCTTTTCACTTTTACTACATTAATCAATGATTTCCTTGAAAGTTCAGTGACAAAAATTTTAACTTTATCAGTGTGTGCGTGTGTGTGTGTGTTGTGTGTGTGTGTGTTTCACTGTCAGAGGGTACTGTATGTCCCTGTGGAAGACCAGGATGATTACAGGAATTATTTATTTTTTATTTAATTATTATTTGCTTCACTCTGGGATTTCCCAGACTGTGCCCACAAGGGCCTATAGTGAAGGCCATCTACATTTCTGCCTGGTATTTTACTTGGGACTTGGGATCTGAACTCAAGATCTTCTGTTTGAGAGGCAGAGTCTTAACACCTTATCCATCTCTGCAAAACACTTTTTAAGCATTTCTATGTTCCATTTAAAATTGAATGATGTACAGTTGGTATGTTGAATTTTTCAGGAATAATGTCAAGAAAATTATTTGTACATTATTTATACATTGTATTATTAGTTTTTGGTTAATCAAACCCATGGATATAATTTTCCAGTGTATTTAGGAAAATGTTTATTGTATCATGATATATAAACCATTGCTACCATTCAGACTTATTGGCATGTATCTTATGGGAATTTATGAGGCAACTTTTAGCAAAGGAATTTCAAATGTAATGCATTTCAGCAAACTGGTATTTTGCGTCACGCCCCTCTAGAGAGAATGAAGGTAGATGACAATATGTGCATTTACTATTAAATGCTTTGAACAAAAGTTTTCATTTGGAGATTTTTAAGTTTCAGAAATAGAGGCATCACTCACTCCTGATCTTTAAATTGAAGATCTCGGAGTGATAACTTAGTGCATCATTATTAAAGTAGCTTCTGGTGATCTTTCAGTAAATGTGACAAAAGACCAAAGGTTCATCTGCAGTATGGGAACTCCTTCTATGTGATTTAGTAATGTTCAGTGGTTCTAGAATATATCAGCACGGGAAGGTGATCAAGAAGAATGAAGGTAGGCACTCTAGTTAATGAGTCAGAGTTACTCCCGGACATGGAATGTTTTATCTCTGTCTGTACTTTAATGATGACTACATGCATGTGAACAAATCCAGTACTAGATTATTTGGCCAAAGGGAGGATGCCTAAAATTTCTTTTCACTTTGTGATTTTTCCTTTAGTTTGAAAACATCTAATTTATCTATGAAGTGTCTGAGAATTTCAAATGTGCTTGAGAACATTAAAAAAGTGCTGTGTAGCTCTTTCAGATAATAATATTTAATATTCCTACAACCCAAACTTTGTAAATGGTCAAATGACATGCTTAAAACCAGCAGACAATTTTTCTCATAATTTTAATGATTTAATAGTTATTGAATCAAAACCATTTCCTCTTATTTTTCATTCTTATGGAAATGCTTTGTTTTACATTATTTTGACCCATTTTAAAGAAGGTTTTATTTATTTATTTCACATTTAGGGAAAGATTAAGAGAACCTGATATTGTAAATGTTCAAAGATAATGTACCTGTATCTCTTTCTGGAAAATATGTGTAAAATTTTATTTGCATATTAATTTATTCAATCTATTTGACAATCGGTAATAAACCCAGTCAAGAAAACTTTCCCAGAATAACCATTTGAATAAAAACAGAAGTAATAAAAATTAACTTGGGCTTTTTACTACTACCAGAGTTGCGAGCTCAAACTCAAGCTTAGCAGATGCCACCCAAAGCAAAAAGTGGTTCTGGAAAAGGGGTAAAAGGAGGTGTTGCCTTAGAGAATAGCAATGCTGGCAAGAAGGTTCAAGGACCCAAAGATGGTGGCAATGCAGTGAAGTTCAGACACATTCTAAGTGAAAAACAGGACAAAATCGTGGAAGCCATGGGAAAGCTAAAGTCTGGAGTAGAATTCAAGGAAATGTCCATAGAGTACAGTGAAGCTAAAGTCAGGCAGAGGGGTGACTTGGATTGGACGATCAGAAAGTCCATTGTGGGACCATTTCAGGAAGTGGCAGTTGCTTTACCTGTGAGCAGATAAGCCCTGTTTACAGACCCTCCCATTAACACAGAGTTTGGCTATTATATTATTATGGTTGAAGAGAAAAAATAAAATCATATGGAAGATTTAAAAATTAACTTGATTTTAAGACATATAAACCTACAGACAATCGTTACAGAATGTATTAAGGTTGTCTTGATAGTATTTAACCCTTTATTGAGTAGGAATCTGTGTTTACTACAATATTCACAGGATTTCCCAGCTTATTCTGTATTCATTCAGTAATATTCTAAAACAATGTTAGTCTCTTCATTCCTGATCCAGAATCTTTGTGTTAAATAAATAAAAGAAGCATGCACTATTAACTCTGTGATCTCCAATGACTTATTTATGCTGTTCCTTTTCATTTTGCTGCATGGTGACCAAGATATCCAATGATTTTATGTCTAAATTTTAATCTGTGCTGACATTAGGAGTCTACTCAACATCTTTCCCAGGTCTATAATGTAAGAATAAAACTAGGTCTGACCATTTGAGAGATTTAAGAAGGGAATATACTTTTCCTTCCACAGACATACTCTGTGGTAAGACCATATGTTGTCTGCAATCATATCTCTAGAGTCATTATCTAAGCACTCACGATATTATGAAATAAATATTGTGAACTTGAAGACATTATAAAATGAGTAGGGACAAAGATTATTAAGAGGAGGGAAAGATAAGGAGGGCCCCCAGGAAATAAGGAGAGAGGGGATCATGCTTCAGTAGAGGAACTAGGTCGCTAAGTATTGCAAGTAAATAGCAAGAGTTCTGGTAAAGCTCACTCTCAATTTCCTTCCTGGGCACTTAAGACTGAGGAGGTTTGATCTCTCCAATCAGGGAAGGTATAGGAACTGGAAGATAGATGGTAACCATCCTGCAAATGGGACACTGACCCTCCCCCCCACTGTGGTCTCCTACTTCTATTCCATCTATCTTTGAATTGCCTCTTACAGTAAGATAATCATTTACACAGCTTTTTATCTTTGGTTAGGAGGTGACCTAACCCCCTAACCAAGGGTGGAGACAAGTGTGGTGCAGGAACAGAAAAACTGAAAACAACAAACCATAATTCAGAACACCAAAGACCCTGTATTGATCACCTGGAACCAGACCAGTCAAATCTCTCCCCATCCTAAAGCTCAGGGAAACTTGACGAAGAGGGGACAGCAAGATTGTAGGAGCCTAAAGATGGGGAGGACCAACGATATGCAAAATGCTCCACGCAGTAGCCATAATCAGACTTTGCACGACCTGCACAATGACTGACATGTTAACGACCCCCCAAAGTCTAGCATGGATCACAGGCAGTAGGATCCTTAGAGGCAAGGATTTATCATTCATAATAGTGTTCCCATACTAAAGGAGAGTCCAAAAAAGGGCTCTGGGCTATGCCACTGAATCCTTACACCTCACTAGAGTGGAGGACTCAGAGGGAATTTTGCCATTCACACAAAAGGATGCTCCAGGGGATGGGAGGAGGGAAAAGAGAGGTACTGGGAGAAGAGGAGGGAGAAGGTGAAAGGAAGGAGAAAAGAGGGGGAGGGTGCAAGGGGGACTGGGGAAGGGTGGAGGGAGGGAGAGGATGGGGTACCTATTGAGCTTGTATGATTGGGGAAAACTAAATAAAAAATAAATTAAAAAAGAGCAGGGATGGAAACAGATAAAGAAATTGTTTATTAAATACCATCAACTACATCTGAGTAAGAATGAATGAATTTGTTGATGCTCCCACATGAAAGACTATCCATTTTTTCCTCATAATTTAGGGAATATATTAGGGAACAAGTTAGGGACTCCACTGCTTCTGAGTGAGCTTTTCATTTACAATTGGTTTCTCATTAGTGTTTCAAATTGTAACTTACAGATTGTTCCTTGAATTTTCATGAATTTGCTAACAGGGGTTACCTCATGGAGTGTTTTTAACCTACTCTTTATGAGGAAATGACTCAGCTCTTAAGTCACATTCCCTACAGTAGGCTCCCAATATTTATCTCAGCAGTCCGGCTGAACATTAGACTTATTTTTTAACCTCACAATTATGTAATTGCACCCTTCTCGGCAACAACTATTCAATCTACCTGCACATGTAGTCCTTGAGAGAGGGAACCACACTTCCTTACTATTGTGACTAGGTGGCAAAAATGATAAGAGAGTACTAGGGTATATCAAAGAATGTATTGCTCCTGTCTCTTCAATTTTAATATAGGGCACAAAATTTATTTCAGTGCTAATATTCTCAATGTAAACTCAAACTTGTTTCATATTTATGAATTCTTGACATGAAATTCAAATGACTTTCTGTTGAGTAATTTGAAAATTCCAACATCCTCAACTGTTTTAACAGACCACAGTATCACCTTTTGCTATATTTGCATTTGTGATTGGCAAGGAAATTTTGCTACTGGTATGTTATTACTATGATTGGCAAAAATATGTAATCAGAAGCATCATCGTTTTAGTAAAGAATGAAACTGGTTCTTCAGATTAAACTTGAATTATAAATTTCTGTGAATGTTAGAACCTACTTTACAGTTATCTATCTTTATTACCTGTTAGGACTCTTACATTTAGTCACATAAGAACAGCAAATCTTTTTCCACAGTGCTGTGTTGAAGAATATAGAAAAGGTTTTGTCTGCCATACAGTTGGTGCTTAGTAAATAACTGTGGGAAATCATGTGAAAAATCCAATTTGAAGAAAATCACTTCAAAAATTCCTTATCAACAGATATAAACAGCAGATTATCAAATTGATAAAGAAAATTGAAGACAAAAAAAGTTCAAATTCTTTCTAAAATTAGTAAATAGAAATGATCCAGAATAAACAATAGGAAGCCAAATCTACGTTGACAAAACTCTTGATAATTAACAGTATCAGTACTGAAAATTAGTCAAGAGAAAATACTAATAATGTGTTTGCAGAAGCATTTGTCACCTCAGAGGAGCTCTACCACTGCTCACACTTACTATTCACTGTCCCCTCCAAAGTGAATGCTAACCTGATACAACTTTGGAAAGACAGATATGTGAGCTTCATTTATCATAGCAAAATAAGCACTGATCTTGTCATCACAAAGTCAACTTTGCAAATATTCCTCCCTATTCATTGAGTCTAGAATCAGAAAGACTCATGTCATAGATTCAATTTCTGAAACAGAAAAGGGAGTTTAAAATTCTTAAAGTATGTAATATGGTTCTTATGATTTTGTTCTTAGGACTTGTACACTAATTAGAATATATCAAAATAATAAATAATATAATATATAATTAATAAATATATATAAAATAATATAAATTATGGCATCAATTTATTTGTCTTGTTAGTATCAAACACATCATGTGGTGGCTCATTCTGGATTTCAGATATACTCTGCTAGTTGGCCAGATGCTTAAAATTTGCCCATTAATTTATTTCTCAGACTGAGAAGTTAGGAATTCAACTTAAAAGATTCTATAAGACTGTAGGAACATGATTAATTTAATTATTATTCATATTATATTATATTACATATATTATATTGTGCATACTAAATAGAAATCTATCTAATAATAATATTACTATTTCTCAGAACTTGTTTAATATATTTTCAAAGCCCTGTGTACCATCTTCAATATTACAGAGTTACTGAATTTCTGGAAAAAATAAATTGTATTTTATTCTAATTCCAGTGTGGCTATTGTGTCTCTGGATTACTTTCTAGGATAAAGTATTTCCAAGCCTATTTACTTGCCCTCAAGAAGTTCCTTCACGACTTCAATACAGTCCCAAGTTTGCTGTGACACATTATGTTTTTGGTTAAGATCACCAAATTACAGACAAATCAAATTAATTTAAAGATGACAGGATAAAAAATTAAAAGATGTTTCACTTTTAGAAGTTGAATGGTTGATCCGGGTGGAAATGTGGAGGTGACAGGGAGAATTTCCTAGACCCCATGGTGGTTGTATTAGTTAGGTTCTCTAGAGATGCTGAATACACACAATGAATATATATATATATGGAGTGTATTGGGTTGGCTTATAGATATGGCAGAGGAAGTCCAACGATGGTTGGCAGTAGCTGCTCAGTTCAGTAGTGAAGTGGGTGAAGACTGAAGGCTGGAGAATTCCTACAGTCTTTAGGCTAGCTGACAACTTGGAAGGTTGCAAGGCCAGAAGGTAGAAGAAACCAGGTGGCTGGAAGGAAGAGCGATTCTGAGCACAGCTGCAAAAGCATCTTTTCTCTTTGGTGGCTCCTTTTTATATGGTGCAGTACTGGGAGGATCCTATGAGATCTTTGGAGATTCTGATATGATCTAGGGTGGGTATAATCCTATCAAGTAGTCTCAGTTGATCCTTTCAAGGGTGGTCTCAGCCTATTTTAGTTAATACCAGGTGTGTCAAGTTGACACTCAGGCTTAACTATCATAGTGGTCATGAGCTACTTACATGATTTAATGACTCTGACACATTACACAATTGAAAATCTCAGTGCTAGAGTTTCTCATGCAACCAATCAAATCAACAAAAGTACATCAAACAAGTAACTATTGATTAAATAAACTGAGGACAGGTAATTCATTATTTTCTTCAAAGTCAATGTAATATCAAAATGAATCCATAATCTCGTGAAATGTTCCCATGATCATATGTGTCTGGAAAAAGATACAACTTATTGCTTTATTAGCATACTATACATCTGTGTCATGGCAGTTGGAGAGATGACAAAGGTTTTCCTTTACTTACATAAAAACCAATGATTCTCCTCTAGAGAAACACCTATAAGAAGCTGACATGCTTTCCTTTAAATTTTCAATTCTAAATGTACACAACTGAGACAGATTGTTTTAAGAATAAAGCCTGTCAATTCTGGTCAAGAGCCATAGTAAATTTCTCATTATAAAAGAAAGGAAAAAGGATTTCAAAAAGTTAATGTCCTTACTATGCATTACATACCAAATTTGTTTGAAAATCTTAGTGTTCTTAAAATTCACTGTAGTGTTACAATAATCTTACCATTAATTTCTGCTTTTCATTTAGATTTTGGTTATACAATACAGTTTGAATTAAAGTACAGGTAACTTCTGCTAAACACTGATTTTTGTCCAAACATATAATAGGTTCATTTTTCTGCTAGTTATACTTTACTTTTAAAGATAGAAGTCATTGATATACTGATAGAACATTTGTTTGTTTATGGCACATGATTCTTATATCTTTAAGCTAAAAACAATTTAATCTAGAATATAGGATTGAGAAATGACTTATTGATAGTTTGTTTTATAGACACTGTCCATATAAAGAGTAATAGACAGTATACAGCAATTCTAGTTGAATAATAGTAAATTAATGGCTGTTAAACTATTTCTTACTATTTGAAAAGAAATAATAATAATGATAACATTTCCAACAAATTTATTAAACATATCTTGATTCAAATAAGATATGTTATAAGTAAGATAAAAATAAGATAAAAATAAAAAGAAGTTTACATTTAAAATCATATGGCAATAAGAAGTGGCCTTTCAAGTAGACCAGAAAAGTGAAATTCTTAATATGCAATTATATTGCATATCATAATTATTTTTTAATTCTTGGCCTTTAAAGAAAGAAAAGTTTGCTATCAAAATGGTTAAACAACACATTAAAAATGCTATTCACCTTCTTTTACTTTCTATGAATTATATTGAAACCTGCCTTTCTTGTATCCGTATTCTTTACTTAAATTTATTTCTATCACATGAAACAATTATATGTTCATGAAATCAAAGGTAAATAATTCTTTAGTGGAATTTGTAGCATAATACTTTTTTATTTCTTCCAAAAGCTGTGCTGACTGTAGCTTTGTAAGTCGTCATAGAAAGCTTTTGTGTAAAACTGTACCCAAGAAAGATCTGTGTGGTGGATTCTATTCCAGCTAAGTTCTATAAAGTTAAGTGAAAGCTTAAAAATGAATTATATTTTTTTTAAAAAAACTTTATTCATTCAGTCATTTAGCGTGTGTTTTTTATAGTCTCTGTGTGTGGTGTGTATGTGTGTGTGTGTGTGTGTGTGTGTGTGTGTGTCAGAGGGCACATGCATCCCTGTAAAGGACTAAGGGTGACTTTGGGACTTATCCTGTATTGCTTTTCCCTACTTTTTGCTTGGTTCTGAGATTCCCCAGGCTCCACACACCAGGACTGGAAATGCATGCCACCACCATTTCCACCTGAAGTTTCTATGTGAGACCTGGGATCCAAAGTCAGGATCTTCTGCTTGTGAAGCAGTCTTAACTCCTCAGCCATCTCTCTGGGCCCCCCCAAAATGAATTATCTTAAATGTGAATATCATCTTTGTGCACAGAAATTTGTAGAAATATAGGAGCCACAATTAAAAAGTATTGTTTTGGGTTTTGGGAGTTGCATCAGGGAAGTTGGATTTCTTATTAGAAGGCTTGTCAAAATCACAAAGTAATAGATATTTTAAGGAAGAAAACTGAGATATACAGCATTATTTCTTTCAAAACAACTTACACTTTTAATGTATACATATGACATTCGTCTCATTATTTTATTACTGAAAATAATATCAATATCCAATTATAATGGATATCTCTAAAAATAATAGATGAACTTAGGCTGAGAATCAATAAAGATACTCTTTCCTTAAAAAATGATTTGAATATATTATGGAGGGCCAGGATTGGCTAATAATCATAAAAATTATATATATTTTAAATTTCATCTCCACCAGTTACAACTGTAACATATTTAGGAACATTCCAGGGACTCTATTTGTTTTTTACACTGAGATTATATATATGAATGCATCATAAATATTGTTTAAAATATTTTCAAGGATGGCATTAATCAGATAAAAAAATGTATTCACACAGTTCTATAGCCCAAGGAAGTACATGGTTGATTTTCTTAATATCAATACAGTGATGATAGTGGCATTTTAAATATTCATTGAAATTCAAAAGGTTAATTAATTTGAACTCTAGACATTCTGAAAATAACAAAACTCATAGAAACTTAATTATTAGGTATTTCTGATCTGAGACATTGAGGAAATGTACTATGAATGCAATTGGATATTTGAAAATTTTATGTGAGTTCTTTTAAAGCCATTCTTTGGCTTACTTTTAAATATTCCCCAATGGAGAGTAGAATCTGCATACATATTCTTAATAAATAGTATCCTATCAAATTGAAATCATGGAATGTTTCCAGAGGCATTTGAGAGTCAGAAGCGAATTGTGATTTCTCAACATCCCCAAGTTCTTGTTAAACTGAGTGAATTACTTAACATACTAGGACTGAAGTATTTTTATGAGTCATTTGTGAACAATAGATAATGAATGTTAAGCATTTAGCATAATGCTTGACACATAATAAACACTTTGCAACTTTACGCTTTCATAATTATCATCACCATTACCTTCATAAATAAGTAACAAGTAATCCTTGCCCTCAACGGGAATTCATTTTTTTTACATCCTTCAAAATATTCAAAAGATATTACCTTTTCTCTATAATGATGATTTTATTGTGTTTCAAGTGTGGTGACTAGTTTAGGAATGGTTCTCTAGGAGAATGAGACAAAGTAGTAGCTATAAAAATGCAAAGATGAGTAAATAAAAATGTGTTTACAAGTGTAGCCATTCTTTTTGGAAGGAGATATGCTGAGAATCAAATGTAGGTGCTCACATACTTGAAGTGTGTATTACAACACTGAACTGGATAGTTCCAGCTCAGCACAATACTTTTGGGAATATATAATTTGTATGTCATTCATAGTTTGTCTAATTTTTTATCTGTAGCAGATTAGTAAATACAGATTGAATTGCAAAAAGGGCAATTGTATTGAAGTCTTTTTTGAAGTGTTTTATATATTTAATTATATATAATTCTATGTGAGAAATTAAAGAATTTTTAATTTTAATATTTTCACTAAAGACACTGCTTTACAAGATTAAATATATTACCATTACCTTTACTATTGTTACTTTTATGGATGAATTATTTTCCTTTTTGTTGTTTTACTTTTATTGGTTCTTAAAATTACTGTGAAAAATAAGTGGTATCATGATGAAATTTTTAAGTATTCTTTATTTTTATTACTCCCTTTTCCCCTACTCCTTCCTCCTTTACCCCTTTACTTGTTGTAATATCATCTCTTCTGCTTCCTTGTCACTTGTATTCCCTTATCCTGTTTTCCCTTTCCTCCCATTAGGAATTCTTTCTTATTCTATTTTCATGAACACACAAACAAGGGTAATTTCAGGAATCTTCTGTTTTTCAGTATTAGTTCTCTGGTTTTTAGCTTTTTGGACACAGGATACAAATTATTTCATTACCTTCTGCTCAAACATCCCTAGTTCTCAGATTGTGGGCTAAGAATGGAAATGTTATCATTGCTTTTCCTGGGTCTTCACCTTTCTGATGCTGGGCCTGAGAATGCTGAGCCTCAATTCAGCTTAGTCAATCCATTACCTTTCTTTCTTCTTATTTGTCTTTATGTCCTGAAAAACCCTGGATAATGCAATAAGAAATTACATGTCGTTTATTACTAACATTCAGAAAATAATCACCTAATTACTTAGTTCATTTTTCTTAAAATAATAGTATTCTATAGTATTGATGTGAAAATATGTTTAGTGATTGTGGACATGGATTCTTCTTTTGTTTACATACCAGCTGCATCTTTTCTAGCATTTTAGTTCTTGTATACGTTTCAATCTTAAGAATATATTTTGAACAGAGCATCACTGATCCGAATTTTGAGTAATGTGACATGCTGAATCAGTCAGCAATAGAAGAAATACACATAATATATATTAGCAAGCATTGCCATAATATAATGAATCTTGAGCATGTTTCTTGTCTCCCCTCAGGGAATATGTGTTAGCTTTTTCTTGTTTTGAATTAATACTAGATTTCTTCTTTGTAAATAATTGGCGGTTTCTTATTTTTTAAAATATTTAAAGTATTGATAAAAAGCAAAGTAGTTGACTTCCAGAATTAAGAAGAACTATTTCACTTACACCTTGATCTTTTTAATATTTATATTTCTACACTTTTGGCATAATCTAAGTGCATAAAATCATTCCTTGGCAGTCATTTGGATTTGATTGAAATGTGAAATATGCAGATTGGAAAAAGGTTGAATTAGGAAATGCATTTATCACATTTTCACTTCAGCATGACAATAAATCTTTCTATTAGGTGAAACCAGCCATGTAACTATCTGCTTCTGCTAGATGGAATGATCGTAAAATCTAATCTCTTTTGTGAAATCATCATGCATGAATAATGAAAGCAACAAACCCAAACCAACAAAATACCTTACTATCATACACTCAAGTAAATTCACTAAGAAATATGCACAATTAAAATATCTATGAACACATTTTCACAACAATTTTTTATTTCTTTGGATCAATTTTTCATTGCTCCTCTCTGTAGTCATGCATAATAGGGAGCCATATATTCTGAGACACTTATTTTGACAGGGGACCAAGTAATGAATAAAAAGGCTGGCTAGTTCATTGAAGGTCACAGCAGTACCATTTCAGCTAAGAAGAGGACTGCACAACCTTACCAACTCAGGTGACTGCTTGAAATTCATTTGTATGTATTTTTCCTATGAAACCTAATATATGAACACACTTCATCTTAAAGTGCTTCGAGTTGTACTTTCAACATATTAGTTCTCTCTCTAGAGATTAGATGTAGAAGTATAATAATCCTAGGGGCTAAATTGAAGACTCTTAAAGCTAGCTACCTTAGCCATACTATGAATGAAATATCTACATCAATAGGGATCTACTTAAATAGTGCATCCCAAAATCATTTCCTTAACTTGATGACCATTTTAATTAAGTGGATATCAGAACAAAGTTATAACATAAAAAGAAAACAAATTACTTTCATTTACTTGATTCCAAGCCCTTTTGAAGTCAATATACTTAATGTCCCTGGTGACTTTTGAAATACTGAAAAAAAATCTCAAAATAACTTTATGGGGGGGGTTCCACCCTCATGAAGTCTCCACACCCACCTGAGATATGTTCTTCTTCTCAATTCATGTGTTCTTTGTCTGATGGTTTGCCTTGTAAAGAAAAGAGTTCAGATCACAATGCTGGGCAATGTCAAGGAGTTAATATCACTGAGACCATTCCAACAATTCGTGGTAACTAGTAGTATGTTTGGTACCTCTTAAACATACTGCAGCCAGCACATGAGAGGTACATTACATCATCATCCAAGTTTATATAAATGATCTAATACTAATCATTTTTAGAACACTTTAACGATTTATGTGTAGGAATGTTATTGAAAAATATTTTATAGAAAAGTTCAATAACGAAAGTTGCAATATTACAGATGAGACTTGAAGCACACAAAGTATATAAAGGAAAAATATGGTGAACATTCACTCAGTCTAGAAGAGTAATTCTCTTGAGAATAATCAGGTGACTGAGCTGAGATCTAATCTCATGAAATAATGAGAAATGAAGTTCAACAGATAAGGACTTGGGAATCAAATGTGATATTAAAGATTTTGCTCTTAATCCAATAAATCATATGCAAGGACAGCAAGGATTTAATTGAGAAAATTATTCTCAGAGTACTGTGATTTATGATTATCTTACTATAACTGTGAAGGAAGAGAAACACTTATGAATGCATATGAAACATATTTTCAAGAATCTTCTGAGGTGGGGCTGGAGAGGTGGCTCAGGGGTTAAGCCTCTGCCTTGCAGGGGGAAGGTCCTGAGTTCGGATCCCAGATCCCACGTATAGACGCCAGGCAGAAGCGGGGGCGGCCTGCGCTTCTGGTCCTGGTAGGGCGGAACCTGTGAATCCCGGGGCAGAAGGAGGTGGAGGCGTCCATGGTGGTTCTCAAATTCGTCCGTGGTTCTACACACACACACACACACACACACACACACACACACGTGCGCGCGCGCGTGCGGACACTTGAATAAATAATAATAAAAATATTAAAAAAAGAATCTTCTAAGGTATTTTGAGAGATAAAAATTAGATATGAGCCACACTCCAGGTCCCAGGTGAAGTGAGCCTCCATCTCCACCAACCCCTCTGCTCTTCCCGTCCACCCAGGATGCTCACGAGCACACACTGCTTCTCAGGTAATTCCCACCAGCCCCAGGTCACCCGCTCCTCCCAGCTCCTCCCACCAGGCAGCCTGAGCAGCATCCAGGCTGCTGCCGCTAGGGTGGGCCTCTAGGCCACTCCCCAGGTCCCAAGTGAAGTGCACCACCATTGTCCCCTGTCCCTCTGCCCTTTCTGCTCTCCCTGGATACTCCCGGTCCAGAGAGGACATGCTGATCCTCAGAATTCAACAGAGTCCAAAGCAAAGCTCTATGGGACAAAGGCTATACTTCTAAAGTCCTTCAAAATCATCCTATCACATGGGAGAGATTCTTCACATCCAGCCCAAAGATAAGTAAACCCCTTTTTAACACCCTGCTCCTTTCAATTACTAATCACTGTAGATTAACTTTTCCATATAGCCACCCCCAAAACATATACAACTTCAGGGACTATACCACTCACATATCACCAAGGTACTAAATCATAAATGTGCACTACCATACTAACATTCACCCCCTAATTACTAAACCTGACTTAATTGATATACTAAGAGTCTAATAGCCTCATCTAGGAAATAACAATAACAACGGACAAGTGTACTCAACTCGAAAGCAAACACTAATAATATCTGCCCAAGAGTAGTAATTCAGTTCAGTCCAAAACACCCAGAAACTGAAAGGTCTTAAGAGACAAAACAACAATGCCCAAGTCAAAGTGCAGAATCATGAGAAACAAAACCCAAGAAAACAAATCTCCCACTGAAAGAATTAATCCAATGATAGATTCCAACCAAAACAAATTCACAGAAAATAGCCAAGAAAGCCAGGCCAAAGATAAGCACTTTCAAAGCATGATCATTACCATGATCAATACTAGGAAAGGGAAAATCTGGGAGGATCAACTAATTTGAACAGGAACACAACAGACACTTGGAGGAGTTGAAAAAGCAGTTCAAGAAACAAAAAGAGGCATAGAGCAGTTAAAACAGTCTCAAGCAGAGTTTAAAACTGAACAAAAAGACAAGTTATCTTCAACCCAGAACTCAACAGAGAGTCTTATCAGCAGAACTAACGAAGCAGAAAATAGAATTTCATATTTTGAAGAAAAAGTGGGAGTATTAACCAGGTCAATGGAAGAGGTTGTTAAAGCCAAAAAGATACTTGAGAGGAATATTCAAGGGTTATGGGACACCCTGAAGAAGCCTAACATGCACATTCATGGAATACCAGAGAAAGAATCCCAAAATACCACACCTGAGGAATTTTTTCAAATTATCATAAATGAAAACTTCCCTCATCTAAAGAATGAGAGGCCCATCCACATACAAGAGGTATTCCGTACCCCAAACAGATATGAACAAAATAAAAACTCGCCATGGCAAATAATAGTCAAAACACTCCACTTCAAGACAAAGAAAAGGTGCTCAGAGCTTCAAGGAAAAAAAAAAAAAGTCATTTTTCAAGGTAAACTTATTAAAATAACAAATGACTTTTCAATGGAAACAGTAAAAGCAAGAAGGGCTTGGAGAGGTATAATCAAGTATTGAATGAGCAAAAATGTCAACCCAGGCTGATATACCCAGCAAAACTGTCTGTCATGATTGAGGGATAAAGAGAAGTTTTCCAGCACAAAGACAACTTCAAGTCTTACATGTCTACCAAACCGGCCTTCAAAAAATGCTAGAAATGATACTCAAGCTTGAAGAAAAGAACAAGCATATCCAGGAGGACAGAAAGGAAGTATAATACCACCAAATCCTAAAAGCCAAATAATACACTTACGAGAGCCACTAAACATAAAAAATGGCTCGAATTAAAAATAATTTCTCCAGTATAACATTAAATGTCAATGGAATTAACTAACCAATCAAGAGACACAGATTACAAACTCGGATTAAAAATTGCAACCCATCAATCTGGTGCCTTCAGGAAACTCAACTCACCACAAAAGATAGGCATATCCTAAAAATAAAAGGTTCGTCCAAAATTCTGCAAGTTAATGGAACTAGGAATCAGGCAGGAGTAGCTATTATGCTATCGGGCTAAGTGGATTTCAAATAAAAAAAATTAAAATAGACACAGATGGTTACTCCATTTTAGTCACAGGTACAATTCACCAGGAAGACTTCACAATACTGAACATATATGCCCCTAATATGGGCCCCGCCACATGCACTAAGCAAACCCTACAGAGTCTAAGGAAGAACTCTACCTCCAAATGATAATTCTTGGGGATTTCAACACTGTCCTCTCAACATGGGGTAGATTAACAGGTCAAAAACTTAACAGAGACAGATTGAAACTTAATCAAACTCTTACTGAAATGGACCTTACAGATTTCTATCAAACTTTTCATCCACACACCAAAGAATACACATTTTTTTCAGTAGCACATGGAACTTTGTCCAAAATAGATCATGTATTGGGCCACAAAATGAATCTCCACATATACAGGAATGTTGAAATTCTAGCCTGTACACTATCGAACCACCATGGCCTAAAGCTTGACATCTGCATCAAAACAAACAATAGAAAATACACTAAGTCCTGGAAACTAAACACTATGATGCTGAATGAGAATTCAATTCAGGAAGAAATTACAAAGGAAATCCAAGATTTCCTGGAAGTGAACGGTAATGAAATTACAAATTATCAAAATATTTGGGGCACAATGAAAGCTGTCCTAACAGGTAAGTTCATAGTTCTTAATGCCTACATCAAAAAAACAGAAACATCTAAAATAAATAACAATACAGCTTAAAGCTTTAGAGACACTAGCGCAATCCGACCCCAAAAGCAGTAGAAGAGAAGAGATTAACAAAATCAGGGGAGAAATATCCGAAATTGAGATTAAGGAAAATGATACAGAGAATCAACCAATTAAAAAGCTGGTTTTTATGCCATATGACCCTGCGATTCCACTTTTGGGAATAACCCCCATGCAGCAGAGGTCCACCTCGATAGCACAAGTGCGACCATGTTCATAGCAGCACCGTTTACAATAGCAAAGTCATGGAATCAACCCAAATGTCCAACAGTTGACAAGTGGATAAGGAAACTGTGGTACATCTATACAATGGAGTACTACTCAGTCATCAAAAATGATGAATTACTGGAATTTGCCGGGAAATGGATGTCATTAGAGACAATTATATTGAGTGAAGTATCATAGACCCAAAAATTAAGCGCCATATGTACTCTCTAATAGGTGGCTCCTAGTATCAAACCCACCCAGCCCACCTAGAGACACTCCACGATAAATCTCTATAATACAGTAATTGCAAGGAGTATGAACAGGCAGGATGGGGTAGGAGGGCCACACCAGAAACAAGGAGAGAGGGGACCATGTAACAGCAGAGAAAATAGGCCTCCATCAAGGACTGCGAGTAAGCAATGAGACATCTGATTAAGTTCACAGACTTTTCGTTCCTGATCATCTACAACTGAGAGGGTATGATCTCACCAGAAGGGGAGGGCATATAGTCCGGCAGATAAAAAGTAACCATTTTGCAAATGGGTGATTGACCACTGTGGTTTCTTACTTTTATTGCATCTACCTTTGAATATACTCTTATAACAAGACTCTAGTTTAACAGTTTTTTATCTCTGGCCAGGGGGTGACATCCAATACCCATCAGGATGGAGTGAAAGGCATTGCAGGAGCAGCAAAACCATAAAAGAAAATCAGCAAACCATAATCCAGAACTTCAGAGACTCTATATCAACCACCTAGAACTAGGCCAGACTAATCTCTCCCCATCCTGAAGCTCAGAGAACTTTGCGGAAGAGCGGGCAGTAAGATTGTAAGAGCACAAGGATGGGAGGAGCAATGATTTGCAAGATACTCCACACAAGTTAGGGCCGAAGCAATCATAATTGGACTTTGCATGCCCTGTGCAATGTCCAACACACTATTGACCTCACAAAGTCTAGCATTTGCCAAAGTCACCAAGATCCTTGGAGGCAAGGGAATGACAGCCACAGTAGTATTCCTATACTTAAGGGGAATACAGGAAAGAGTTCAGGGAAATGCCGCTGGGTCCTTGTATGTCATTGGAGAGGAGGGCCCAGAGGAGAGTCTGGCATGAACATTATAGGACTTTCTGGGAATTGGGGCGGGAGGCACTGGAGGATGGGGAAGGAGGGGTAAGGGGAGGGAGAGCAGGGGTTCGGGGGGAGGAGGAAGGAGGGAGGGAACTGGTGTACCTATTAAGTTTGTATGAGTGGAGATAATAAAAAAATGTTTAAAAAAAGGTGGTTCTTTGAAAAATCGATAAGATTGATACTCTCATAGCTAAATTAATCAAAAGCAAGAGAAAGAAAATCCAAATTAACAAAATTAGAAATGAAAATGGAGTTACCATTAGAGATACTCAAGAAATTCAGAGTATTCCAACGTCATATTTCAAAAACTTATACTCTGTGAAATTTGAAAACACAAAAGAAATGGACGAATTCCTAAGTAAGCACAACTTACCTAAATTGAATGAGAAAGGACTGAAAAATGTCCTGGACCAGATGGATTCAGCACAGAATTCTACCAGACATTTAAGGAACAAAGAATACCAATACTCCTTAAATAACAAAGGAAGGAACACTATCAAATTCTTTCTATGAATTTAATATCATCTTAATCCCAAAACTTAAAGAGATACTTAAAAAAGAAAACTATAGGCCTATCAAAAATGATGAATTAATGGAATTTGCCAGGAAATGGATGGGATTAGAAATAATTATATTGAGTGAAGTATCCCAGACACAGAAAATTAAGTGCTGTATGTACTCCCTGATAGGTGGCTCCTAGTAAGAAACCCACTTAGAGACACTCAAAGATAAATTTCTGTAATAACTACAATAATTGCTAAGATTATGAACAGGAGGGATGGGGAAGGAGGGCCACACCAGTAACGAGAGAGGGGACCATGTTACAGCAGAGAAAATAGGCCACCATCAAGGACTGCGAGTAAGCAATGAGACATCTGATTAAGTTCACAGACTTTCCTTCCTGATCATTTACAAGTGATGGGGTATGATCTTACCAGAAGGGAAGGGCATATAGTCTGGCAGATAGAACGTAACCATCTCACAGATGGGTGATTGCACCCTCCCTCACTGTGGTTTCCTACTTTTATTACATCTACCTTTAATATACTCTTATAACAAGACTCTAATTTAACAGGTCTTTATCTCTGGCCAGAGAGTGACATCCAATACCCATCAGGGTGAAGCCAAGGGCATTGCGGGAGCAGCAAAACTGAAAAAAAAAATCAACAAACTATAATCCAGAATATCAGAGACTCTATATCAATCACCTAGGCCAGCCTAATCTCTCTCCATCCTGAAGCTCAGGGAAATTTGCGGAAGAGGGGGTGCTAAGATTGTTAAGAGTACAAGGATGGAAGGAGCAATGATATGCAAGATACTCCACAGAAGTTAGGGCCAAAGCAATCATATTTGGACTTTACATGCCCTGCGCAATGACCAACACACTATTGACCTCACAAAGTCTAGTATTTGCTAGGATCCTTGGAGGCAAGGGATTGACAGCCATAGTAGTGTTCCTGTGCTTAACGGGAACACAGGAATGGGAAATACTACTGGGTCCTTGCACCTTATCGGAGAGGAGGACCCAGAGGAGAGTTTGCCATGCACACTAAAAGATGCTCTGGGGATGGGAGGGGGAGGCCCTGGGGAATGGGGAGGGAAGGGGGAGGGGAGGGAATCACAGGGAGATGGGGGTTGGAGGGAGAGAGGACCAGTGTACCTGTTAAGTTTGTATGAGTGGAAATAAAAAAAAATCAGAAAAAAAAGAAAACTATAGGCCAATCTCTTTGATGAACACAGACCCAAGATTCTCAACAAAGTCTTAGCAAATTAGATTCAAAAGCATATCAAAAAGATCATTTACGGAGATCAAATAGCATTTATATCAGGCACACGAGGTTGGTTTAATATACACAAATCAATAAATGTAATTAACCATATAAACCAGAACAAAATTCAAGATCACACGATACTCTCGATAGATGCAGAAAAAGCTTTTGACAAGATCCAACAGCCTTTTATGATCAAAACCCTAGAGAAGGTTGGAATGGAAGGAACCTTTATCAATATAATAAGAGCTATATATAAGAAGCCTACAGCAAGGATTATACTCAATGTAGAAAAACCTGAAGCATTCCTGGTTTGATCAGGAACCAGACAAGGCTAACTACTCTCACTACTTCTATTCAATACTGTACTTAAAGTCTTAGTTGGAGTCACAAGACAAGAAAGGGAGATAAAAGGGATTCAAATCAGCAAGGAAGAAGTCAACTTATCTCTATTTACAGATGACATGATCTTATGCCTGAGTAATCCCAAAAACTCCATCAGGAAGCTCCTAGAACTAATACAGAAGTTCAGAACCATGGCAGGATACAAAATAAACATACAAAATTCAGTGGCCTTCCTATATGCCCAGAATGAAAGAGGTAAAAAAAAGCCCTGAAAGAAACAATCCCATTTACTATAACCCCTAAAATAAAAGAAATACCTTGGTATAAACCTAACCAAGTAAGTAAGAGCCCTTTACAATGAAAACTTTAAAACCCTAAAGAAAGAAATTACAGAAGACACCAGAAGGTGGAAAGACCTCCCATGTATCCTGGATTGGCAGAATTAATATCATAAAAATGACCATCCTACCAAAAGCAATATACAGATTCAATGCTATACCAACTAAAATTGCAAAGCAATTCTTTAAAGAAGTTGTCCAAACAATCTCAAAATTCATATGGAGGCACAAAAGACCCAGGATAGTAAAAACAATCCTGAGTTACAAAAACACTGCTGGAGGTATCACGATACCAAACCTTAGTCTATACTACAAATCCCTAGTTATAAAAACAGTCTGGTACTGCCCCCAAAATAGACACACAGATCAATGGATAAGGGTGGAAGACCCAGATATAAATGATCTTATACCTGAGCAATCCCAAAATAAGCCACACAATTACAGCCATTTGATCTTTGACAAAGGGGTCCAAAAAATCCAATGGAAAACGAACAGCTTCTTCAACAAATGGTGCTGGCAAAACTGGATGTCCACATGCAGAAGATTAAAACTAGACCCATACTTGTCACCATGTACAAGACTTAATTCCAAATGGATTAAGGACCTCAATATAAGGCCAGAGACTATAAAAACCTTAGTTGAAGGGATAGGGAACTCTCAGGAGCTGATTGGACTAGGCCAGTAATTCCTAATCGGAAATCCTATAGTGCAGTCAATACAACCAACACTCAATGGATGGGATCTTATGAAATTAAAGAGCTTCTGTTCAGATAAAGAGATTGTAACTGGGGCACAAAGACAACCCACAGAATGGGAGAAATTCTTCACTAACCACATGTCTGATAGAGTTCTATCTTCCAGAATGCACAAAGAATTTAGAAAATAAATACCAAGGAAACAAATGGCCCAATCATCAACTTTTAAAGAAACTTTACCAGGGACAAAATTGAAATGTCTAACAAATATTTTTAAAAATGCTCCACATCCTTACCTTTCAGGGAAATGCAAATCAAATCCTCCCTGAGATATCATCTCACCCCATTCAGGATGGCAAAATCCACAATACAAACACCACCAAACACTGGAGATGATGAGATGAGAAAGGAACTCTCCTATATTGCTGGTGGGAATGCAGGCTTATAGATTCACTCTGGCGAGCTGCCTTGCAATTCTTAAAAATGTTAAAGATTGAAATGCCATATGACCCTGCTATTTCAGTTTTGGAAATAATCCCCCATATAGAAAATATTCACCTCAATAGCACAAGCATAACTATGTTCATAGCAGCACTGCTTACAATAACAAAGTCATGGAATCAACTCAAATGCCCAACAGATGACGAGTAGATAAGATAAATGTGGTACATTTATACAACGGAATACTACTCAGCCATCAAAAATGATGAATTAATGAAATTTGCTGGGAAATGGATGAAACTAGAAAAAAATTATATTGAGTGAAGTATCCCAGATACAGAAAATTAAGTGCCGTGTGTACTCCCTAATAGGTTTACCTTAGTACCAAACCCACTTAGCGACACACTCAAAGATAACTCTCTGTAATATCTATAGTAATTGCAAAAATTATAAAAAGGAGGGAAGGGGAAGGAGGGTCGCCCCAGAAACAAGGAGAGAGGGGATCATGCTACAGCAAAGAAAACAGGTCACCATCAAGTACTGCAAGTAAGCAATGAGCATCTGGGTATGGTCACAACCTTTCCTTCCTGGTCACTTGCAACTGATGGGGTTTGATTTCACCAGACAGTGAGGGCATGGAGTCTGGCAAATTGATGGTAACCATCTTGCAAATGGGACACTGACCCCCCCACACTCCCTCACTGCGGTCTCCTACTCTTATTCCATCTACCTTTGAATCTATTCTTATAATAAGACTATTTTAACAGTCCTTTATCTCTGGCTAGGAGGTGATGTCCAATACCCATTAGGATGGAGCCAAGGGCGGTGCAGGAATAGCAAAACTGGAAAAAAAAAACAACAAACCATAATTCAGAACATCAGAGACCCTATATTAATCACCAGGAACCAGGCTAACCTAATATCTCCCCATCCCAAAGCTCAGGGAAATTTGCAGAAGAGGGGGCGGTAAGATTGTAAGAGCCTAAAGATGGGGAGGAGCAACGATATGCAAGATACTCCACACAAGTTGGAGCTGAAGTAATCATAATAGGACTTGGCATGACCTACACAATTACCAACATAACATTGATCCCCCAAAGGCTAGCATGGATTACAGGCACTAGGATCCTTAGAAGCAAGGGTTTAACAGCCACAATCGTGTTCCTATACTAAAGGGGAACACAAGAAAGACCTCTAGGCAATGTTACTGAGTCCTTACACATCATCAGAGAGGATAATCCAGAGGGAAGTTTTGACATGCACACTAACAGATGCTCCAGGAATGGAGGGGAGGGGCCACTAGTAGAAAGGGAGTGAGGGAGTGAAAGGAAAGGGAAAAGGGGGAAGGGAGCAAGGGGATTCAGGAAGGGGTGGAGGGAGGGTTGGGAATGGTGTACCTATCAATTTGTATGAGTAGTAAAACAATTTGTTCGCATTACAGTTGTGTAAAATTCTTAATTTTGGTTCATAATTCCAGTGACTTCTGTATAATATTCATTTAATCATGAAATAAATAGATATGAAAACAAACCAAACAAATGTCTTCACAGGAGCTGCATTTCTTTTCAAATAACCCTAGCTCAGGTAATGAAATCATGTATCATAGTATTATGGATATTTAGGGCAGCCTTATAAAACTACTTACTGTTTAACAATAGTGTTTACAAAACTTGGTCAATAATGAGTAAATGTTAACGAAGACCTTTATATTCCATAAGGTGACTCTAAAGGAAATGGAAGTATGGTTGTCAGTCTTCTAAAGAAAATGAAAACAGTGTCCTAGTTGGCTAGTTTCTGAAAAAACAGTAACAGGAAATTAAAGAGTATTTTAAATAAATGTTAAAGTCAGTAGTCTAAAAGTTTTATCATGTAACACAAATCAGTAGATATGTTCATATCTACTGAATAGTCTTAAAATATCTGAAATATCATAAACATTGTAATAATCTTTAATCGGGTGCTATAATTTTTATTGTCTTTTCTTCCATGAGCTTTACAACTTCAGAAAATGTCCACAGTTGGTTCAAAATGTAAATATATTGTATATGCTTCTGTCAAATACTAAAGTGTAACTGCCTTTTCATTGCTACTTGATATGATGCCCATTTTAACATTAACTTTAAATGTAAGGAAAGTTATCACAAAAACATTTTAAGAAAATTTAAAGACAAACAAATTCAATCCTTGATAAAATTCTGCATATTCCTCTTCAGCATTTTGAATTCTATGCTTAATCATAAGTCTTCGGCATAGGCAAGTTACAATAGAGTGGTGCTTATGATTCATCTTAATACTATAACTTCATTCAAACTTTTGATAAACCCACTGCATGCATGTAAAAGTAACTATCAAAAATATCTTAATTATGTATGTTGGATGAATAATGGTCTAAATATTAAATGCATCACAAAGTGTTATGTTTAACAATGTCTCACAAAGCCAAGGACATGGAACCATGTTTTTCCTTTAAAGCATAAGAAAAGAGAGAGAATAATGAAAAATTGAGACTAAGTTCAATAATGAAGAATATATTGTTAGATTTTAGAATCTCTGCAAGAATCTTGGAAATTTCTTGGACTTTCTGTAAGGGAAATTTTAGTAATGAAATATTGAGGATAATGAAATATTGAGACTAAATTTAATAATAAGGAATGTATTGTTAGATTTTATTATCTCTGCAAGAATCTTGGAAATTTCTTGCAATTTATATAAGGGATATTTTAAAATTTAAGTGCCAAGTGTGGTGATGACTGACTGTAATCTAATCACAAAGTAGGTTAATTAGTCATTTTCAAACAATGTAATTATAGCTGAGTTCCTTCAGAGGTGCTTTTTTGTGAAAATTTACACACTGAACCCACGAATGGACAGACAGAGTTTCTGCAAGCAAGCTACCATAAACATTAGTGAGAGAACAGAAGTACAGATACTGCCTCTATCTTTTGTGCATATGAACATAAATTCTCACCTTTGGAGAAATTGTGAAACATACTGGCCAGGATTAACATATATATTATGTCTTAGAGTATAATAACCCACATTCACAAAGTATTATCTATTAGCTTCAAATATGCTTGGAGTACATGGTTCTCTGAAGTCACTCATTTGGAGAATGTCCTTATGGTTATGAGTCTGGCACCATGCTGCTTTTACTCCAAAATGAGTTTCCTTTTCAAAGCACTATTATATGAAATATCATAGTGTTATTTACATCATTCTAAAATTTTACAGATGATATTGTCATTAACAAATTGGTTATGGACATGAAGGGAAAAACTCAAATTGTTACAATGTTACTTATACCATGAGAAACAAAAGAAATCAACACATAATCTCCTCCCTGATAGGATATATGTGATATGTTTTCATGTCATGATTTTCATTTACATCCATTCATTTTCCAAAGGATGGTGTCAATTGAAAACTCAAGACTTCCTTCCATCATACAACAGCTATGTAAAGTCCATTCTTAGTAAGAGATGAGGGGAATTCCAAACAGTTGAGCTCTTACGTAGATTCTGCCCTTTTAGTCAAGGCACCTGGAAAATGAGTCCATTGATCAAACATTGCAGAGTCAAGGAAAAAATGGGCTAACATTCACCCAGCATGGTTTCCAAACCAAGTGGTTATTATTGAGTGTGGCACGATAGTGATTGTTCTCTCAAAGATGTTTACATGGTTACATACATTACTTTTTATTTGCAATCATGTGTATTATTAAATTTAAGTTATGCTTATTTGCTTTTTTATTTTTAGATTTCTGCTCGACTTATTAGCTACTATCAATGTTCACATTGACATGCCCATAATTCCATTCACTCAGATAGTTTTCATCACAATTCTTCAGGTGTACAAATTCAGGGAACTATACAGTAGCACCTTGGTACCTTTCACTTATAGTAAATGCTAGCATATTAAGAAATATCATAGGAAAGTCATATTTGTTTTTACATATGATCTACTTGTGGAGGTTGAAGAATATGGAGCAAACTAAAAGAACTATGTTCCATGACCACCTAAACTGCTCACACCCAGAATTTTCTTTTCCCCTATGACTCCTTTTAGCCCAGTTTCACATCAAGTAATGGAATTCTTTTGTATATATCTTCCTTTACACTTTATGATTTGATTAAAGTACTATTGACTGTGATGTCAGATCACATATCTTCCAAGTATTCCTTGGCTCTTAGCCACTAACTTCCAGTGAGTGTGCAGCAGTTTTTCACTTTAATTGTTTTACTTGTTAAGCAGAAGATGGCATCCCCCTTGGTATGAAATTATAGTACTGTTAGAGTTGCTGTTATTAATGCTTGATAGATATGCTGTTTATACCATGTGTTACACTGACTGAAGGCAACTTTGAGTATAATGGATAATAATGACCAGATGCCAGGTTGTTTATACCAGGAAAAAAAGATTTCACCTTCTTAGCAATTCTCAAAAAAGGTTTCCATATTATATAGTGGTTAAATCAAATACACAAATTTGACCAGTGTTACAAATCCAAAGGTTACCCATCCATTATGTATGCTTACTAACCTATCCTTAGACAAGAAGCAGAGCCTTCTCTCCTCGTTCCCCAAAGGACCACCAGTATGCCTTAGATTACTGAAATCATAGCAGCTTTAACAATACATCAGGAAATGACATTGGCCGAAGCACTTATTTCTTGTTTTGGCAAGCATGCTTTATGTAAATGCTGTTAGGCATATGTGTCTCATTAATTGTCAGTTATAGCCAGCATAACTAAATCAAATAGGAAACTAGTAAGTTATCTTAGGCAAATGAAGACCTTATTGTGGTTTAAGAGGTAAATAAAAGTAGACATCATCTTGAAGCAAGACAAGACCATCTGATGACTTGGCTAATGGAAAGGAAAGTATTCTGGTATATTTAGTATGTTTAAAATTGAGGATAATGTATCATGAGGTAAAGAAAATTTGAGTGAAAGTATACTGTTAACAGCATGTGAAATGAAGTATGAAACAAGATACTCCAAAGGAAACTGTGATTATTTTGCCAAACAGGATGATTTCCTTGAAATAATATTTATTGAACATCAACATAAAATATTTTTAATGATTGAATTCATATAATATTTAACTTTGCCTTAAATTCATATGTCTGTGTTTAAATTCATATGTCTACCTTGTCTCCTGAAATGCTGATTTTGTTGTCAAACTAAAAAGTTAGATAACTCTAAAGCTGGCATAAACTAAATTTTCATTCAGCTTTGCTTAATATTTCTTATATTAATAATGAGATATTGATATATTTCCCATATATGTATCATTTATTTATATATTTAAGAGTTCTGCTTCTTCTGTTAATACTTCATCAATATTACCAATATTTTGCTACATAAATTTACTGTGCAGTTGTAGAGGTATCACAAGCAACCTCTGCATATTTCACAAGTATTTCATTTCATTGAAATTCAGAAAATAAATGTAATTTACTTTCGCTTAATAATAAGAGATCATCTGGCCTCAGCTGGGCTCCTACAACAGAGATTGATAAAACCTTTGATGAAATCTTGATTAGGCTACACAAAGCATGGTATTTGGGAAACACAAGTGTGATTTGATTTTTTATGCAACTCTGACCCTAATGTCCCTTGCACTGAATGAAATAATCAGTTTAAATATATGTGCACTAATGATGTGTTTGTCATGAAAACAGAATACACAATCCCTTCATCAGCCTTTCATAGGAGGACTCAATTCAATTCACTGTTGATTTTTAAACATTTTTGTGATGGCATACTTTTAAGAGCTCTATTTTTGAAATGATCTTTTGTGACTAATTTGTACAGTCCATGGATGACAAGCAAGGTTTCACCCTCTTTGGCTTTGTTTTTCTTTATTTGTAATCTAAGAAGTAAAAAAGACACACAGATACCAAGAGACAAAGCAGAGAATTTAGTGCATATTTTTTAAAGTGTCATTGACCTTGTCGATTTGTATCCTTTAAAAAATACTCCTGGAACATAAATATTTGCTGCTTGTATTTTAATTACTAAGACTGTGCTTATCTCAGAAGTGTTATGTATCTTTACTGTCTTTCAAATAGAATTCATAGAAATATAATCTTGATTCGGTGAGTGTAAAAACACATTCTGCTGCGATGTTGTCTATAACACAGAGAGATATGTAGGAAGCAGACATGAAGCGTGTGCTACACAGAGCTTGATGGAGTGTCTATGTCATGTCTTTAATATGAAATGTACTACAAAGGATGATGTACTCAAATACTTGGTGTCCAGCTGCTGACCTGTTTGTGATGATTTCAGAATTATTAGGAAGTTGTTTTGCTACAGGGAGTAGTTGCAAAAGGGTGTGAATTGAGGTATGTGTGTAGGCATGTGGTGTGTGTGTGTGTGTGTGTATGTGGTGTGTGTGCATGTGGTGTGTGTGTGTGTGTGTGTGTGTGTGTGTGTGTGTCAGAGGTCCCTGTGTATGCCAGTGGAAGCACCGGGGGAAATCATCCTGAATTGCTTGTACATTCTTTTTGCTTGGCTCTGGAATTTCCTAGGCTCTGTCTTCCAGAATCAGAAGTGCAGGTCTCTTCCTTTTCTGCTTGGTGTTTGTATGTGTGATCCTGGATCTCTACACAGACCCTTCTGTGGTTTTTTTTTTTGTTGTTGTTTGTTTGTTTGTTTTATTTTCACTCTTTTACAATTTCATACATGCAGACAATGGATTTGATCATAGCTACTCCTATCTCCCTCCCCTTCCCCTGGACATTTCCCTAGCATGTCTATCTCCTGCCTTTATGACCTAATTTTTTAAATTGGACAATATAAAATAATATGTAAGCAATGAATGAAAATACATTAAGGATGTAGATAGTTATGATTGAGTTCCCAGTTCCACATGGTTAAGAATACATGATAAAGCTGATGAAGAGCAGTTTTGTCCATCTTCTGTGAGACTAAGTTCATGGTGTGAGCGCAAGGAAACCCCGGCTCACGGGAAGCCATCCACATTGTGAGCACACCACACGGAGATGATATAGATTTGAATGTGTGGCATGGTTCCTTGTCACCACTTTTATTTCAGGCCTAGAATGAGAAACAACAGGTCATTTGGGAAGAAACAACAAAAACAATTTGTTGAGGTAAGGTGTGTTGACAAACTTGTTGATCCAGAAGATATCAAAAGAATTTCAATGATGAAAAGATTGCAGCCAGTAAATATAAGTTTCTCATTCTTTACCTGAACAAAAAGAAAAGTGCCCTCAGGGTAAGATCAACCCACTGGTTTATCCAGTTGGGTAAAAATACAGACTCATTTCTAAGGACAGAGTTTAAAGAGAGACTGTTACTTTATAGGAACACTAACAATCACAAAAAGACTGTAACAGTCTTGGGGATTTTTCTCCCCATACTCAATACAAAGAATTTGAAATATCTGTGGTCTAAAGGGTCAGGTTACTTCCCAAGACTGTGGTAATCTTGGAACATCATTCATTGTGGTAAAGGTTATAAAGACATTAGATACAAAATTGAGGGAGGAAGTTATGTATTCCTCTCTAAATTCACAGAACCCTGAGGTCAGGCAATGTTCAGAGTCTCTGTGTGAGATGCTGAGAAACAATTTTATGAGTTTTAGAAGGTGAAGAGTGGATTGCAGTGGAGACGCCAAGGTATCAGAAATGCCAACCATATGGATCATCTACCAATTAGGGATATATGCCAGTCGAAATGAGAGGTTAATCCTGTATGCAACAAATAGGAGGAGCAGAATAGTCCAAGTCCTTATGAACAGATATAATTTCACCAAGATGCTAAAATGCTGTACATAGAGCTGCAGGGTTTGTTGCCTGATTGGATGTTGGTCTTGCTATACTCTAATATTTGTTGGCTATGCTGCCATTAATCATTTGTAAATGGGAAGGTTCACTCTAAGTCATTATATGTTGTAAGTATGTAATTAGATTTTTTATTTCATAGGAAATCATAGAGATTGATTGTCATGAATCTCAGAAGAGATTTTAGATTATATGGTTCATCAATGTATCTAGCAGTAGCTTGTCAAGATGTGTCTACTACCATCACATAAACACTTGCAGAGAGAATTCTTTTTTTGGAAGATGACATTTCAGAGCTGACCCTCAGATTCTTGAGTAGGACACTTAGAGCTGTGAAGCTGGAAAGAGGTCAAGAAAATGTTTATATATCAAATTCTAAAGTAAATGTTAATGTTTACTCAAAATATGATTGCTATAAAAATCTATACAATTCGAGGGATTTTTATAGATAAATTTATTACTTCACAAAGAACCTTGTGGTAAGTGTGTTGAAACTAATTACATGTAAGCTCTAGTTATTCGTACTTGTTTTTTTTAAAATCATATTCTGGGGGCCAGTAATATGACTCTGTGGTTTGAGAATTTTACTGACAAGTCTCAGGATCAGAATTAATTCTCAGAATTCACATGGCAGTAAAGAACCAATTTCCTGATAGCTGCCCTCTGACCTCTGTAAATGTGCTATATCATGTATACTCCTCACCAACACATACTATGAATAAACAAACATGAAAACACATTTTAAAATTCACATCTTACACTAGGTGATATAAAATGTGACACAGAAACATAAAGTTATAAAACTTATGAAATCAACATCAATAGATCATATTTGTAATTCTTTGCTAGAAACTGCATAGTTAGTATAATCATTTACTTTTTACTTGATCACACTACCACAAAATACTAAGTGCTACTAAATTTACTCATACACCATAGGGCATGAAAACCAGACAGCATGATCTCTTTTTCCATAAACCATTTGTTTAATAAGTAATTTGGTAGTACTTCAGTGACTTAACTTCTATTTAATTTTCATTCTTTTAGAGGTGAATATATCTAAATGACAGTATACATGTAGTGTTTTCTTAGAGTACTGGTTCTCCCACTTACCACTCACTGCATGACTGCAGACTCTATGATGTGACTCACTTTATGTCACCTTTTTGCTCAGTGAACAGTGATATGTATACTGAATGCAGACGTGAATGATTCATATATGTCAGTATTCAGAAAGGTCATTGGATCCTCACTCTATGTTCAAAGTCATAGTTGTGAAAATTGTATGGAGGATAAGGAAACCTTAAAAAAAGAAATAAAAATTGGTATTGACTAAGTCAGCTTTAACAGAAACATCCATTTCAAGAAAGCACGGGTACTTATGTATTAAGCTTATAAAACATAAATTGATAATAAAATGAATAAAATCCAAAAGTGTCTTTTGATTATAAAGAATCATGGGCAAAACAGAATGCTTTGACTGAATGCTTTCCTTAATGTGAGGCCATAACTCAAGCCTTGTGACCTTGACTAATCCATTTTTTCTTAATAGCACGGAGCAATAATGGTGATTTCTTGTGTTTTATGACAATAAGTTCTTTTTTTCTATAAATTTTTTATTATTATTTCCGCTCATACAAACTTAATAGGTACACCGGTTCCTTCCCTCCCTCCCTCCCCCCTGACCCCCCTGCTCCCCCTCCCCTTACCCCTCCCTCCCCATCCTCCAGTGCCTCCCACCCCAATTCCCAGAGAGTCCTATAATGTTCATGCCAGACTCTCCTCTGGGCCCTCCTCTCCGATGACATACAAGGACCCAGTGGCATTTCCCTGAACCCTTTCTCGTGTTCCCCTTAAGCATAGGAACACTACTGTGGCTGTCAATCCCTTGCCTCCAATATTCTTGGTGCCTTTACCTGATGCTAGACTTTGTGAGGTCAATAGTGTGTTGGACATTGCGCAGGGCATGCAAAGTCCTATTATGATTGCTTCGGCCCTAACTAGCGTGGAGAATCTTGCAAATCATTGCTCCTCCTATCCTTGTGCTCTTACAATCTTACCACCCCCTCTTCCGCAAATGTCCCTGAGCTTCAGGATGGGGAGAGATTAGTCTGGCCTAGTTCTAGGTGGTTGATATAGAGTTTCTGAAGTTCTGGATTGTGGTTTGTGGGTTTTCTTTGGCAGTTTTGCTGCTCCTGCAATGCCCTTCACTCCATCCTGATGGGCACTGTATGTCACCCCCTGGTCAGAGACAAAAAGCTGTTAAACTGGAGTCTTGTTATAATAGCACATTCAAGGGTAGATGTAATAAAAGTAGGAAACCTCAGTGAGGGAGGGGTCAGTCACCCATTTGCAAAATGATTACCTTTCTCTTTTATTTTTCTAAACACCCTAAAAGGTATTATGTTAATTATAAATAAGAAAACTGTAGCCCACAGAAATTGTATGAGACATCCACATTTATAAAAGAGTCAAATTCACATGAAAATCCAGTATCATGAAATTTTTCAGTTACATCTTCAAAATTTTTTTTTCATTTTAGGTTTTAAGTATCTTTTTTCATTAAATTTTTCTTCCTTCAAATTATTTATCAGAGTTTGACAAGTATGACAGGGATTTACTTTCTTAAATTTTGTATAAATAATAAAATATAAATATGCATATAAATTTGAAAAATTTTGTTATTTCCTGCTGCCTAATTATATGACCTGCAGTTAACTTCTGAAAGTCACAATCTGAAGAAAGCAAAATTTATGTTCCATATCTTTCAGAAGTAACATTGTGTATAATAAACACCCTTTTACTATGTGAGATAATGGTTGAACTTTGTTTAATCACAGCAAAGCCTAAGTATAAGCATCATCTATTTTTATTCTTATTACTTAAAAATGTTTTGTTAATAGTGTCTTGGTAGACACTGTTGCTAAAAGCAGCACACACAGTGATCATAGGATATAGAGAAAATAAATCAGAAGTGATGCAGAAGTCTCTTCCATGCTGGTCAGGTTTCACAGTTCCAAAGGTAATATGCAGACTACTGTAAGAGAAGAGCCGAAGATAATCTCAACCACCTGTGAATTCTGAGAAATGCCGCAACCACAACCCTGGCAAGGCATACTCATTCTTACAATGGTTGCATGAAATGATATGGGATAACCAACTGGATATAGACTGGAGCTCTGGGTCCCATGCTTCAGTCGGGAGCATATGACAATTACTATTAATCAGGCCAGGAACCTATGGATAGAGAAGCATAAACCCAAATGGCATAACAAAATAACATTATTTAACTAAAGTCATACCAATTTGAAATTGTACCCATAGTTAGAACAGCTCATAGTCCCCAACTGAGAACTTTCACAAGTAAGGATTTTTATGAAGCATGAAGTGAAAATGGTTTGCATTTATCCTATTCATTTATGAAAATGTAAATAAATAAAAAATGTAAGATGTACTGTTAAATGTTTCTTCATGCTAAGCAATCTCTAATTTCCACATAATTATAATGTATAGGTGTCATCTTATACAGTTGATTCTCACAGTAGATTTCCTCAAACAATTCATCATTTCTACTTTGAATTCATATGTAAAATGATCATGAAAGGGGCCATACCTGAGTTTCTACTAATAAGATGAGCATGAATTTAAAAAGACCCTCTTCAATCTCTTCTGTTTATAATGAGCAAAAAATGTATACAGCTGGAGATAATCAATTTAAGGAAATAGAACTGTTTCAGAAAGATAATACTGTACATTTTCTTTCATTTGTGATGACACATTTAGCCATGAATATATGTGGAAGATAGAAGCAGACAAAAAAAAACTAAGGGAACAAAAGGAATGATGAAAGGGGCGAGCAGAGAAAAGATCAGAATAAAGATCATTTTAGGGGGAATTTTTGCAATGTACAGTATATACTCTGGACATGTAAAAGTAAGAATGTATATATGAGATAGAAAAAGCATGAAACTGTCTATGGGAACAAAGGGACTGATGAGATGAAGTGGAGGAAAAGGTGTATAGCACAGGCGATTTAGGGAAAATTCGTGCAATATGCGACATACACTCGTGAAAGTTATAACAAATGACTTTTAAAGGTCACTAAGTCATCGAGGTAACATAAAGTCTTAAGACAAGTGGTTAGTAATTGTAGTGTTTTTCAATTTTTGTTGTGGGAAATAATTGTTTTAATAGTAATACTTCGGTAGCAAACTTGGAAACACTTAACTGTTGATGTGATTGAAGTAAGGGCCGCATGTGTCTTGTACACAATGAAAAACACACCTCAGAATCATTCAGAGTAAATGGGAAAAGAGAAATCCAAAGCAATGCCTGAGGATTATTAGAGTTTTCTTTGTAGAAGGCTAAGTAACATTTTTATCAATGGGATGAAGGAAGGGAAGGAACACTTGATGCTTGATCCTCAATGGAAATAAATCATCTGGATTTCCCAGAGAATTAGATTAATTTATTCCTACATTACAAAGTTACATAAATTATATACAAATAGGTACACACCTAGGAGATAAATTGCAAATAAAAAGAAGTACAGAAATGATCAGAAATGGCAAGTAAGAGAATGGAAATCGAAAATATTTTCAAGATTTCATATTGCTTTCTATTACAGCATCTGAAAAGCTAATCCTTTCTATATATTGCAGAGAATGTTTTCCCATGGAGTCTCAGAATTCATTTTGTACATCATACGATAAGCAGAACTTATTTGCCAAGTCATAGTTTCCTTTATCTATTTCAAAGGTGTACTTATATGTGGTGAAGCAGCCACACCTTCTCCCTGATGATCATCTGTATCAGGAATATCTAGACCCAGCTTATTTTACTCTATTGCTGACATCAATATGTCAGCACTACGTTATGACAGCATTGTCTCTTGTAGTGGCATCACTCCCTCACATTCCTGTTGCCTTGCTGCTAACAAATCAAGTAGAATCGCCTTCAGAAAACCTGATTGAAAGTCTCAAGGTTCTAAAGAGAGTGAAAAACTATGGTTGTTCAAAGTTGTTCAAATACTGGAAAAATGATGGCAAAAGGAAAATATATCTCAGGAATGAATACCTTTATTTCATTGCTGTGATAGCAGGTGCAAAGTGTAATGAATGCAGTTAATAGTATAGTATGCATTTCAAAGGTAGCAAATTAGTAAACTTAAATATAAGCATTTAAAATGATAGACTAATTTGATTTAATCATTTCATATTTATAAAAAATATACTTATTTCACACCCCATATATATTATATGAACTAATAATTTACAATATAATTTTAAAAGAAGAATATAAAGATGAGTATTTTGTTTTGCCAGGGACTTGTTATACTGCATTCATTGGTTCTCCTCTGCATGACATATTGGAACATAACTCTTTTCAGTGAGGGTTATTTTAAAGAGTGTTTTTCTTGATAAATATATGTCACTGCACACCAGTCCTGATAATAAGTGAATATTACAGTGTTCAGCAGTTGACTAATTTAGACTACAAAAGATGTACAACAAATATTCATGATCGATCTCCCTGAAAATCCTGTCAGAGGTTAATCATTTATAGACTTTCTCCAGAAACCTCAAGATGGAATTAAAGGAGTTTGTCATCATACCTCCTATGCAGACACAGAATCAGATTTTGGGGCAGTACAGATGAACTAGATTAAACCATTTAAGAAGTCACATTTCCCTTCAAATCTAATTAGAAAAATATAGGGCAGGTCCAAACATATCTTTAGTATACCATTTTTCATTTAGCATGTCCTTGCATTCAAGTTGTTGCTAAAATTTTATGAAGATTCTTCATGTATAGAGATGAAGGGTTTAAAAAGAAGACTTTCATGTAAAGCACCCCCTTTAAAAAGAACTGTGCTTTTCCAGCTTTGTAATTGTGGCAGAAGAATTTATCTCTACTACTGAGTTTCCTTAGACACATCCTGTAACTTCTGCCTTTCCCTTTTGAGTTTGACCTCAGTCTGAGCCAGCGATTTGGATGAGCTCCATTTAAAGCAAGACCTCTGCACAGTCCCTTGCTTTCCTCTATCTCAGAGTGAAGTTGGCATGGAATGCACGGTGATCAGATGGTATGGTGTTTGCCAGTCTGACTCATCAACTTGAGCCTTTTGAAGTAAAAGTGTGACTCATTTACCAGGCAAACAGAGGGAGGGGGAGAGAATGAGGTTTTGTTCCCCAAAATGTAGAAATGGCTTCTTCTTAAGTTGCCACACTGGAGAATCACTAAGTGTACTCTCCACAATAATGCTCTAGAGTTCTTTTTTGAGAAAGTTGTTTATTTCAGAGTTGAAGCTCCACATTTGTACAAAATATAGAAAGCAGTACAACACAGGAGGTTAAAAAAGCTGTTCTGCTGTAATAGTGTAATTTGTTTCTTGGCCATTAAATGAGAATGCTGGGATTTTAATTCCACTATTTGGTTTCCAGCATCTACTATAATTAATTTTCTCTTATTTTGTTGCTATAGAATCAAATGGAAACTAATGATGTGGAACCCAGCGTTGTCAAGGCTGTGATGAGCTTCATCTACGAGGTGGGGAAGCTCCTCCATCTGACACAATGGCAGATGACTTCAATGTTTTCTAGCAGTGCCGGGGTCTTGTGCCTTGTGGCGATGTTCTGCTCGAATTAGACCACCTAGGGACTGCAGTTCCAAACCAAAGCTGTTTTACATCTTTCACTTGCATGGCTATGCACTTCTTTGTCGGCTTCATAGGGTATTAGTATGCCTTATACATATACTTTGTTTAACTGAAATTTTAAGAACTATAAAGTGTCCTGCACTCTAATACATGTCACAGTGTTTCTTGATGTCACCACATTAACATGTAAGGAAGTGCCTTCAAAATCACCATAAACACAAATTTGTAATCACTGTGTATTAACTGATAAAAGGGGACAAGAAAACCTTTCCTAACTTAAACTGTTTAAGAATAGGTTAATTTCTCAAAAGGTAAACTAAAGCAATAAACCTAATAACACTGCAGATTTATGATAGCAAGGAGAGAATTTCTTTATTCAGAATATAGCTCTATCATCAAAAGCCAGTGAAAATCAGAGAAAGTGAAGATTCTTTTCAAAGTAAATCTGAGAAAAAGTCAAGATAGCATTAAGTTCAAACTTTAAGTAGAAAATTGTGCAATGAAGAGAAGCAACTGATATAGACCTGAAGAAGAATTTCCTGTGAGCTTGAAAAGTTTCAAGAATTGACAGCTCTAATAGGACACCACTGGAAATAATAGCATTACAGTAGGTAATTTACATTTAAAAAATAACTCAAATTTATGCTACAGAGAGTAGTAGTCTGATGAGGAAGAAGGGCAGAGACATCTGCTCTAGTACATGAAGGAAGTCTTGCAGTGGAAAAGAGCATAGTAATCAGTCATTTTGGGGAAATGTACAAAAGACAGATAAGAAACAAAAAATTACATAAAAAGGGAAACCAGACTACTAGTGGGAAGATATAGTAAGCCTTCTCATAAACAGTCTTAAAGGTGTTGGGCCTTTATCCTAAACAAGATGAGGTTTTGGCCAATTTTACATAGATAATTAGTAAGATCACAAATAAGAAATTTATTAAGAGCTGTGTATGTTGGGAAAATGTTTGAAATGTTTCAAAAGCATGAAGAAGTATTAGAAATCCTTTGTGAGATCATTCTCAAGGAAAGGTAAGTGAGATAAATTTCAGTGGGCAGAGAGCAATGTAAATACTTAGCTATATAAGAGTCTGAGAAGCAAAGCTTGATATAAAAGAGTAAGGTGTTTTCTCATTCAGATTATTTAAAACTAAATTCTGAAGATAGTTGAAAGACTGATTTTTCCCTCTTTTTTATTCCAATTTTGACTCCAGAACAAAAACAATGATTAAAAAATGTGGAATGGGATCAGAAGAGATAAGAGTCACTGTAAAGTGAATGTGTTATAACATTATCATTCATATTGATCTTTCCCAAGATACAGGAAGTAGTTTATAGTCACTTACAGTAATCTACTACAATCTCTACAGATGCCAAAGTAAAGCTTGCAAATTGTACCGTTAGAATAAGGGAATATTGTTCCTGATGCATTGCACAAGTGACTGCTATGCCACATTTGGGTCAGTAGGTTGCAGAGATGAGAGAATGATGTCTATGGTCAGTGTTCTGATGGGAACATTTGATTGACTGGTAGTCTGACTTTCTACTTTGCCTGAAAACCAACCAAATGCCAATATCTAGGAGCTCACAACAAGGGCAGACTCGTATGGGCCAATTTCAGTACACTCACATATGGACCGTCTCCTGTAAATCTGGCTTTGTGAGATCAACTGTGCATATATACCCTTCAACAGACTCTGTACTCACCCCCTGGATTGTCTTAAATGGGACAGAGTGTATATGCTCATCCTTCAGATGATCTCACATAGACTAGACAACAGGCATTCACACTATGGGCTCATTCATTTTTCTCAGGATACTGAAAAAACTGCCATTCTTTTGTTTTTCATGGGTTCCTAATAATGGGGCATTGGGTTCTCAATCACAACAGGAATCTACTTCTTATATACATTTTATTTTATTCTTTATATATTATTTTATATTATAGTCCTACTTTTGGGAAGAAAACATATTAAATAGAGATGGGGTTCTGTTGATGGGATGTACAGGTGATATAGGAGAAAAGGAGTCATGATCAAAATTTATTATGAACATGTGTGAAATTTTTAAAGAAAATTAAAAGAATATGGGAGTGAGGAAGAAGGTAAATTTTCCTAGTTTATCCTTATTTTTATTCTTCAGTAATATAAATCTTCACATCATGTAGTTTCTCTGAAACATTATAAGAACATCAGAAGAAAGAAAAAAAGAGCTATGTTCAATATGATCCTAATCAATACATTCTACTTAACAAATAGATGAATAATGGCACAGAAAAGCAGAACAAATGATTTTTATTTCAGAGGTAATGTTCTACATAGGTTGTGTTTGGCCTATGCATGAAACAGGTAGTTGAAACACTAGCAAACATCCCAGAGAAGGAATCAAAAAGGCTGAAGACCCAGTAGAGTTTACATATGAATAATAATTGAGTCCATAGGAAGGATTAAGATGTATTGCCTCTTCAAAACTGTCGGTAACAAAATAAATGGAAGCTAGAAAGACCATGGAATATAGGTGCTTGAAAGGTAAGAGTGAACCTAAAATAGGAAGAGATTGCAGGTGCATCTTCCAAGAAAGACAAGAAATGAGAATTCTACAATGGTCAATGTGATAAGCTGCACTGAACACTGCTGGGAGATGAAGCACATAGGAAGCACAATTCAACAGAATCACAGATACTGAAAAGTTGAAGGAGTTTTGAAGAATTGAGCATAAGCCATCCAAATTAGAATTGCCTGTGTAATGCATGAGAGATAATAATTAGATAACAATCATAGTATTAAATACATGTAATAGGGTTATTTTGTCTTAATAATAGTTATCATACATTTTTGAATAAAAAAAGTCAGTAGAGGATAGGAGCTGGGGATATGGGTTAGATTTTACAGTATTAAAAAAGGACCTAAGTTTGTATCCCTAGATCTTATGCAAAAATATATCAAATATTGCAATAATCTTTGTTTCTGACCCTGGAAAGCAGAAGCGTTGGAAATCCCAACACAAAGCAATAAGGTGAAAGAGTAATATAGATAATTCTCTATGTCATCTTGTACCTCTCCAGGCACACACACCATTAGGTGCCCTTTTGTACATATATTTGCACACTCATATACATTTACCGACATGCAACACACATACACATAAAAAGTGTAGGGTAAATATGAAGACAAGCAATTTATAATAAATATCACAGAGCTCTTGAAAAGGTTAAAACTACAACTTAATGTTCAACTACACAAATTATTCTTGATAAAAAGAATCAATGGATTAGTTTTAATATAAAATATAAGAAAATGATTGATGATATATTCAGAGAGGTATTTCTAAGCAGTTATTTATTGTTAGTTCTTCTATTTTGGTTTCCTATACTTTTCAAGTACGAGGAAAGAAATGTTTTACAATGATTTAATGACTTCAGAAAAGCTCGAAATGGAAATGTCAGCAGAACTGTTTAAAACAATTTTGTACAATTTTTATTAAATTTGTTTCTTGACAATTTTGATAGGGAAAAAACAGTAAGCAAACTAAATAGTGACAATTATAGTTAACAAGAATATGGCTAGTGTTAGGTATGTAGGTTGAATTGGTTTTCTCAAAAAAAAAAAAAAAAGATAGTCTATGAGCTTAAACAGCAGTTCCACAAAATGCAATAGTAGTTGAGGAGAGGATCTTTACAGAGGCAACGTATTCAAGATAAGCTCATGAATTTGAGCTCCATCTAATATGTATGCCGTTCATACAGAGCAATAACATTTGATTAAAATTGTTGAGAGTCATAAGTAGGTGAGAGAGAGAAGGTATTCCTCGGGAATCAATATGAGATATCTATCTTGCATATCATTGCTCCTCCCATCCTTGTGCTCTTAGACTTTACATGCCCTGCGCAATGTCCAACACACTATTGTCCCCACAAAGTCTAGCATTTGCTAAAAGCACCAAGATCCTTGGAGGCAAGGGATTGACAGCCAAAATAGTGTTCCTATGCTTAAGGGGAACACAGGAAAGGGTTCAGGGAAATGCCGCTGGGTCCTTGTATGTCATGGGAGAGGAGGACCCAGAGGACAGTCAGGCATGCACATTAAAGGATTGTCCAGGGATTGGGGGAGGGGAGGCACTGGGGGGTGGGGAGGGAGGGGTGAGGGGAGGGCGAGCAGAGGGGTGGGGGGAGGAGGAGGGAGGGAGAGAACCGGTGTACCTATTAAGTTTGAATGAGCGGAGATAATAAAAAATGTTAAAAAAATATATGAGATGTCAAGATCAACTTATTTTTCAACCTTCATGAAGTATCCATTTGTCCATATAATGGTTTATGCCTCTATAATAAAAAAATACCAAAAGGCTGTTGTTTAAGCTATGTTATTTGTAACACTTTGTTGGTAAGAATTCATTTTCATCTGACCAATGTGAGATTTGGTTCAGAGCACACTGGGAGGTGTGTGTTTATAAGCTTTCAATAGTGCAGGTTCCGGTAATAGGTTGTAACAAATGAACAAATGAAGAAGAACATTGAGAGCATTGCATAAGTGAAGCTTTGACCTTATGAACAATGAATCTAATGGAAAGAGAAGAGCAGTCAAGAGGCACAGGAATACTAGAGGTAGTGGGGGTCAAAAGAACCCTTTACAAAGTGGAATTATTTTTTGCAAGCTTTTGTCATGACTGAATATAGGAAAAACAAAGCAACAAAAATAATACATGAAAGATCAAACAACTCAAAGGTAATAACGTGTAGGGATAAAAATTATTGCTTTAAATGAGAAAGAAATGTGTCACATTAATACAATTCAAATCATGCAAATTTATTACTAAAATGCTAAAAATTTTATGCAAATCTATTACTAAAAATCATATGCGTATGTATGTAAGTGTGTGTGCATGAGTGGTATTGATGTGTGCAAAGTTGAATGAAATTCCCAGATACCATAATCAAAAAGATGGTTTCATTTGTAGACTTGGTTTATAAGAAACACTGTGTGGAATACTAAAGGATGAAATAGAAAGACCCTGTAGACTTACTTGATTCTTGAAAATATCAACAGCAGAGGTAATGACAGATACCAGTAACAAGATTTTACTGTGTAATTTCTTTATTTTATGAATAATAGAACAGTGCTACTGAGAAGGGAACTCATGAAATGCTATTTGTGGCAATCTCCACATGAATGACAACAATGTTCTTATAAATGGTTTGAGTAGAAGCAGAAGCACAGTGTTTCTCTAGTCTTTTGAGATAAAGTCGATACTAATGCAGATCAGTTGTTATGAAGATATTTCATGGGAGCTCTGGGTTAACAATTAAGAAATAACTACATAATACTACAAAAGAAAATGAGAAATAAGGTGTATGATTAAAGAAAAAGTTCACATAAGTTGAAGTTAAGACACACTTTGAAAAATAGAGGCAAAAGTTACCAAACATATTGAAAATATTAAAATTATAGAAATATTTCTTCTGTGTTTGAAATAGAAAAAAAGCTTCTCTTTAAAGATGGTGAAAATTAAACGTGTGTACAGTGCAAGGGACCCTGGGTAGCAACCCCCAACCGGCCCAACCTTCTTGCCCAGTGCCACTGAGAACAGAGACCGTGGATCCTGGATAGCGCTCCTCCACCTGCTTACCCATATCCCTGCCTGTACTGGGAGCCCTGCCCAGCACCAGGAATGCCAAAACCATCTACCAAACACAGCAGCCACAGACTTAACAGAAAATGGCCAAATCATAACATTAAAAACCACAAAATACACAAAGTACCAGGAAAATATGATTTCAACAACAAAAATAAAAACAGCAAATTCTAAACTCCAATCAAAACAACGACATGGACACTACTCATGGAAGCAATACTGAGGATAATGTTCCCCAAAGAAACTTTACCAACTTCATCAACAAACTTTGAGAAGAAATACAAAAGCAGCTTGGAGGGACGTGAAAAATTCAGAAAGGAAATAAAAAAATGTATGATCTCATTTGAGCAGGAAAATGATAAAACAATATCTGGGACAGAAAAGGAAATCGAGGAAATAAGAATAAGTTTAGACTAGGTTAAAAAACAAAACAAGGGGCTGGAGAGGTGGCTCAGAGGTTAAGCCTCCTCCTTGTAGGTGGAAGCTCCTGAGTTCGGATCCTAGACCCCAAGTATAGACGCCAGGCAGAAGCGGGGACGGCCTGCATTTCTGGTCCTGGTAGGGCGGAGCCTGTGAATCCCGGGGCAGAATAAACAAGGAGGAGGTGGAGGCGATCCATGGTGGTTCACCGAATTCGTCTGTGGTTCTACACACACATACATACACACACGCGCGCACACGCACGGAATTCAAAGCTAAACTAACTGAAATTGAAAATTCAATAGAGAATATCAAGAACAAAATAAATCAATCAAAAGACAGAATATCAGATTTGGAAAGTAAGTTGACATAACAGAATCATTCAATTAAAGAAACTGAAAGGTCAAATAAAAAACATGAAAGGAATATGCAAGAAATATGGGACACCGTAAATAGGTCAAACCCACACATATATGGAATTGCAGACCCAGAAACATATGAAAAAACACTCAGCCCTGATATTTCAATCAATCATAAATGAAAACTTTACACACCAAAGTAAAGAGCATCCAATCCAAATACAAGATACATATCATATACCATCCAAATGTTACCAAAATAGGAATAAAAGAAGGCAAATAATAGAAACAACATCTTTAATACAAGACAAAGATGTTACTCTGAGAGTTGCAAGGGAGAAAAACCAAGTAACATTTAGTGTGTGGTTAGCTTATTAGAATACCAACTAACTTCTAAATGGAAACAGTAAATTCAGAAGAGCCTGTGAACACATATTTCATGTTATGAAAGATCACAAATGGCAACCCAGGCTACTATATCCAGCCAAACTATCAGTCATGCTTGACAGAGAAAGAAAAGTATTTCTAGATAAAAAATAAATTAAAGTCCTTCTAATCTATCAAACCAGGCCTGCAGAAAATTCCAGAAAAATTCTCAAGATAGAGCAAGTTGGTCAGCAGACTAAAGTATATAAAGGGGAAAAAATAATGCCTATACAGCTACCTGGCAGAAAACTACCAACACACAAAATCCAAAAAAAGCTAAAAAATGACAGGAATCAATAAAAATTTCTGTTACGCTTTTTTAAAAAAATGTGTGTGTGTGTGTGTGTGTGTGTTTGTTCTGGATTTTCCCAGGTTCTGCCCATCAGGGCTGGAAGTGAAGGCTGACACTGTTTCCTGGCTTTTTTTGTTTGCTTTTTGTTTTGTTTTATTTTGTTTTAATATGAGACCTGGGATCTGAAATCAGGATCTTCTGCTTGCAATGTAGTCTTAACCCCTGAGACATCTCTCTAGCTCTCATTAATAACCTTAAACATCAACAGGATCAATACCGCAACCAAGAGACATAGACTATTAGAAGTCACAACCCATCAATATGCTGCCTCCAACAAATACACCTTATCTTGAAAAATAGGCTCAATCTTAGGGTTAAAGGATAGTCAAAGACATTCCAGACAAATGCAACTAGGAAACAAGCAGAAGTAATCATCATAATATCTGACAAAATAAACTTCAAACCAAAACAAATCATAAAAGATAAAGAAGGATACTATATACTCATCAAAGGAACAATGCACCAAGAATAACTCATAATTCTAAATATATATGCTCCAAACATAGGCTTGTCCATGTTCATTAAACAAATACTACTATACATAAATCAACAAATAAACCAAAACACAAGAATAATAGGGGATTTCAATAACCCTCTCCAATATACAGGTCAACAGGCCAAAAATTGAACAGAGACACACTGGAACCAAACCATAAACTAGATGGAACTGAGACACATCTACAGAACATTCCATCTTAATACCAAGTGATATACATTCTTTTCAGCAGTTCATGAAACTTTCTCCAAAATAGATCACAAACTAGTCCACAAAGATACCTTGCATAAATACAAGAAAACAGAAATCATCACCTGTAATCTATTTGACCATCAGGGAATAAAGATGGACATTCATAAACAAGCAAACAACAGAAAGTGTACAAATACCTAAAAGCTTCACAACATGTTACTGAATGAGGAATGGATCTGGACAGAAGTAAAAATGGAAATTCAAAGAATCCCAGAGCTCAATAATAATGGAAACACATTGTATCAAAACCTCTTGGATATGATGCAGGCACTGAAGAGAAAGTTCATAGAACAAAATGCCTACATAAAAAAATGGAAATACCACAAGTGAACATTGTAACAGTGCAGCTTAAAGCTTTAGAGAAAAAAGAACAAACCAGTCCCAAAAGAAGCAGATAGGCAGAGATTAGCAGGATGAGAAGATAAATAACACATTGACACAAAGAAAATAATAAAATGAATAAATCAAACAAAAAGCTGGTTCTCTGAGAAACTTAACAAGATTGACAAACCCTTAGCCAAATTATCTGAAAACCCAAAGGAAAGAAAGATCCAAATTAATAAAATTAGAGTTAAAAATAGAGCTACAATGACAGATACCAAGAAATTCAAAAAATTATAAGGTTGTGGGGCTGGAGAAGTGGCTCGGGGGTTAAGCCTCTGCCTTGCAGACAGAAGGTCCTGAGTTCGAATCCAGACCCCATGTATAGGGGGCAGCCTGCGTTTCTGGTCCTGGTAGGGCGGAGCCTGTGAATTCCGGGGCAGAGTAAACAAGGAGGAGGTGGAGGCGGTCCATGGTGGTTCCCGAATTCATCTGTGGTTCCACACACACACACACACACACACATACATACATGCACACACACATACACGCACACATGCATACATGCACAATTGAATAAATAATAAATAATAATAATAATTTTTTTTAAATTATAAGGTTGTACCTTAAAAATATATACACCACCAAGTTTGACAATCACAAAGAAATGGACAAATTCTAAAAACATATAATACACCAAATTTAAACTATGAGGAACTGATTAATTTAAATAGCCCTATAACAAGAGATGAAGTTGAAGCATTAATTATGAATCTCCTTACCAAGGAAAGCTCAAGACCAGATGGGCTCAATTCAGGATTCTACCAGATATTCAAAGAAAAATTGACATCAATACTCTATAAACCATTCCACAAGACAGAAAAGGAAGGAATATTACCAAACTATTTCTATGAAGCCAACATCACACTGATCCCAAAACTAAATAAAGAAATAACAAAAAAGAAAACTATAAGCCAATCTCACTGATGAACACAGATGCTAAGATCTTTAATAAAATACTAGCAAACCAGGCTGAAAAACTTATCAAAAAGATCACCCTCTATGAACAAATTGGGTTTATTCCAGACACACAAGGTTGGGTCAATGTACATAAATCTATAAAGATAATTCACCATATAAACAAATGCAAAGACAAAAACCACATAATTCTTTTAATTGATGCTGAAATAAACTTTTAACAAAATAGAACACCCCTTTATGATAAAGAACCTAGATAAGATAGTATTGAAAGGGACATTTAGCAACATAATAAAGGTCATATATTGCAAGTAAATGCCATAAATCATCCTAAATGAGTAAAGACTGGAGACTTTTCCACTTAGATTTGGAACTAAGCCAGGCTGCCCACTCTCACCACTTCTATTCAACATTGTCCATGAAACCAACCATAAGACAAGAGAGGGAAGTAAAGGGAGACAATTTGGAAAAGAGGAAATCAAGTTATCTCTATTCACAGATATCATGATCCTATACCTCAAGGAATCAAAAAATGTTATGAGAAAACTCCTGGATATAATAAATAAGCTCAATAAAGTGCCAGGATACAAAATTAACATTCAAAAACCAGTGTCTTTGCTACATACCAATGATAAACAAAGTGAGACAGACCCAAGAAAACAATACCATTCACAATTTGTTCTTAAAAAAATGAAATACCTTGGAATAAGCCTAACCAAGGTTATGAGAGATCTATGAAATGAAAACTTTAAAATGCTAAAAAAGAGATTACAGAAGGCAAAAGAAGATGTAAAGAACTTCTGTGCTCCTGTATCAGCAGAATCAACATTGTTAAAATGACCACTCTACCAAAAGATTCATACAGATTCTACACAATACCATTCAAAATTTCAACCAAATTATTCACAGAAATTGACTAAAAATCTTAAATTTCATATTGAAATATAAAAAACCGAGGATGGCAAAAATTCCTGAGCAATAAAATCTCTGCTGGAGGTATGATGAAAACTGACCTTAAATTACATTATAAAACCTTAGCAATAAAAACAGCATGATACAAGTGACAAAAAGTGATATAGACAAATGGATTATAATTAAAGAATGAAATATAAGTACACTTGCCTAGAGTCAACTGATATTTGACAAAGGTCCAAAAAAATCCATAGAAAAAAGGGCAGCATATCCAACAAATGGTGTTGACCAAATTGGATATCTACATGGAAAAGAAGGAAATTGGAGCCTTATTTGTCTCCCTGCACAAAAACCAACTCCATATTGATCAAACACCTCAGTGTTAGACTAGAGACTATATATAAAACTCCTTGAAGAAAAATTAGGTAATATCCTCGAATAGATTGACCTTGGCCATTATTTCTTCAGTAGGACCCAAAAGACACAGAGATAAGTCTAACTCTAAACAAATGAGATCATATGAAATTAAAAAGCTTTTGCTCAGCAAGAGACTGATAATCAAGCAAACAGGCAACCTACAGAATGGTAGAGCATCTTAACTAACCACATATCCAGTAATGTACTAATATCCAGAGTACACAAAAGAACTTCAAAAATTAAACATCAAGAAATTAAGTACCTCCATTTAAAATGGGCTAATGAATGGAAAAGAAACTTCTCAGAAGATGAGATTCAAATGTCTGGCAAACATCTTTAAAAATGTTCTACCTCTCTAGTCATTAGCAAAATACAAATTAACACCATCCTGAGATATCATCTCATTCCAGTCAGAATTTCTATGATCCAAAACACAAACAATAGTAAATGTTGATGCAGATGTAGGGAGATTGGAACCTTCATATATTGGTTCAAAGGAGTTTAAATTCTGCATCAGCGACACATGTACAACTATGCTCATAGCAACACTTTTCACAATTGCAAAGAAATGGAAACAACCTAGATGTCCAACAGTAGACAAATAGTTAATGAAAATGTGGTACTCATATACAATGGAATATTATTCAGCTGTCCGGTAAGGTGAACTAATAAACGGATGGAATTAGAAGGAATAATACTAAGTGAAATATCCCAGAACCAGAAAGACACGTTATATATTCTCCCTTACAAGTGGATCCTAGAATTAAATTATTGGTTTGATGGAATTAAACAGAAACCGTTACAACACTCACAAACGCAAAGGAAAACCCAAGTTGGTGGGGGGGGGATGTAAGAAGATCCCGAAGAGTGGAAACAAAAGAACATAGGCAAACTGTTAAAAAAAAAAAGGCGGCTTTTATATAAGAAAAAAGAGAGGGGATAACAGGAATAGGTCACAATAGAGAGTGGGGTTAGCCTCTAGGTAATCAACCATGTGCAAAATAACCCTTAACCTCCCCCCCCTCCATGAAAGGGAACAAACACACCCAGCACTGTAAACCAGTCTAACAACAGTGGAAGGGGAATAAACTGACAGTGGACAGGGTCAGATGTCCCAATACTAAGCACAAATGCCCAAAAGTAAACTTCCATCTAAACAGTTCTCATTTTATCTTTAGATAGGAGAGAATCTCAACATTCAGACAGGGTGCCACAGCCTAGCACAGTGGAAAAGCAGTGAATGAGACAACAACAGCCAAACAGAATGCAGAGTACCAGCGACACTGCAATGCTCATCTAGAACCAGGCCAACAAAGTCTCTCCTATCACAAGGCTCAAAAAAGCTTGGAGAAAGAGAGCAATAATATTGTAAGAACCTGAAGATGGGGCGATCCACTGCTGGACAAGACATTGCATTCAAGGCAGTACTGCTGCAACCAGGAACTCACTGAAATGAAACTTGTCCTTACCAGACCTGCACGATTACTGACATACCAACATAGCCCCACAGACTAGCAAGGATCTCAGGAGAAATAATCAAATGCAGTGGGAATCTTAGGGGCTAGGGCTTCTGAATATAGAATATTTCTAATGGATAGTATTCTCTAGTGAGTTATTTATAATCTTTGGGATGTGCCTGATGGTTTGAAATTGATAGAGATGATGATTAGACATTGTAAATGCCCTAATGACAATGAATTATAAACTTTAAAAATTATTGATTTTATGTAAATTTAATGATATGAGATATGCATGGAATTATTATGAAAATTTGTTTATGTATTCTAACTGTAGTTAAATACATAGGTACGAATAATTTTTAACTATTAAGAACACCTCAGTATAAAATAATCTAATATCACATTCCTCTGCATTTTCTGTTCAAATAAATTTACAATACATTTAAATGCTGCCATTAAAATTTTGCTAGCAAAACACAAGATGTATTCTTTCATAGAAGAAATATTATAAAAATTACTCTTTCTATTATAACTCTGAGTCAGAACAATAGCAAAACTGCATATAAGTAGATAATTTATTTATAATACATTATAAAATAGAGCATCAAATATATTTAAAAAGACACTTTTCTGTGGAATAGCAAAAGTTTTTTAATTTTATTATTATTATTGTTTATTTATTTAATTGTGTGTGTGTGAGGTGTGTATGTGTGTGCGGTGTGTATGTAGAACCACGGACGAATTCGGGAACCACCATGGACGCCTCCACCTCCTCCTTGTTTACTCTGCCCGGGAATTCACAGGCTCCGCCCTACCAGGTCCAGAAACGCAGGCCGCCCCCGCTTCCGCCCGGCGTCTATACATGGGGTCTAGGATCCGAACTCAGGACCTCCTGCCTGCAAGGCAGAGGCTTAACCCCTGAGCCACCTCTCCAGCCACAGAATAGCAAAAGTTTTTAATGCTAGGTAACTAATTCGTAGAGTAGCTTTTCTCTTAATAAAAATTGCTTTCCTCAATGATATGTTTCGAAAAGTACCCAGGCACATTCCATCAAAAGCAACCTGGATGAAACCCAAAGTCTCATACATGTAAGAAGACATGAAAATAGAAGACAGTGAAAATAGGGTTATAGGAAGAAGGATGTGATTGATGAATAAAGTATGAAAATATAAATACATCATGTTCATGTGAGAAGCTCTAGAAGAAGAACAAACACTTAAAAGAGAATACATTTAGAAAATAAGACAAAATATTTCGAATATATTAGGTATAAGAGAAGATGTACACAGAAAAGGAGCTGGTACAAACATACACACACCCTACATATAAATATAAAATTGTAAAGAAAATAACAAACCACCTTTCCAAAGACTTCTCCCATTTTAATGTCTCATGTGTGTGTGATGAAATGAGTTTCATGCCTGTATTACCATGTTCACAAGCACATGCTGTAGCATGGGCAACCTACAGTCATCTATAATGCTAAAGAAAGTAACTTCTCTTCCCCAGGCCAAGATTAAATGTCAACAGTTCTCCAGGAAAGATTGAGGTATCATGAGCTTTCTTGCTTTCAAGATGAATATTGATTGGCTCAATCTTTTACAGATCTTGAGCAGGTAACCACAGTTCCAGCAAGTACAGGATTATAATTTCCATATCATATCTAAAAGACACTATTTCGCAACACTACCCTGTCACTCCCTGCTTTTTCACAATACCTCCTGAATCTTTGCGTGTCCTGGGGTATAGATGTTCTGGTTAGGGTCTTCACGTCACAGTTTCTTATGCTGTGTACTGTGATGAACTGTAACTCTCTGTATCAATTCCCTTTGACCTTCAGAAACTAAGGCCAACAATCTACACATGGAAACTAATGGAATTAAGTTCCACTTCAATAGAAGAAACTGATCATTGGCTAAGGAGACAACCTTCAGATTAGGAGAAAAGTCTTTAGCAGTTCTATATCTGGTAGAGCATTAGTATCTAGATTATACTAAGGACTAAACAATTGAGTATAAAAAGCAAACAGACTAATTGAAAGTGGGTTATGGAACTAAGCAGAGAGGTCTCAAAAGAAGTAATATTAAGGAAATATTGTAAAATTGTATGACATCATTGGTAATCTTGAAATTCCAAATTAAAATTACATTGCGATTTCAGTCAAAATGGTTAAGGTAAAGAAAACAATAACAAAATCTGGTGAACGGAATTCACTGATAATGGAACCGTAATTACAAATCTTGGAACCAAAACAAATTCAGGACAGTATGGATTCAGTGCAGAACTCTACCAGATATTTATTTATTTATTTATTTTAAATTTTTTTATTAATTTTTTAATGTATTCAATTGAGCATGTGTGTGCGTGTGTGTATGCGTATGTATGTGTGTGTGTGTAGAACCACAGGTGAATTCAGGAACCACCATGGATGCCTCCACCTCCTCCTTGTTTACTCTGCCCCTGGATTCACAGGCTCCACTCTACCAGGACCAGAAAGGCAGGCCGTCCCCGCTTCTGCCCGGCATCTATACATGGGGTCTAGGATCCGAACTCAGGACCATCCGCCTGCAAGGCAGAGGCTTAACCCCCTGAGCCACCTCTCCAGCCCCTCTACCAGATATTTAAAGAAAAAGTAAAACAAAAAAAGTAAAAGAAAAAGTAAAACTTTGTACTTTCAATAGACATAGGAAAAAACTGACAAAATTCAAACCCTTCTATGATTAAAGATATGGTTAGAACATATATCAACATAATAAATATAACCAGTGTTTAGCAAAACTTATCCTTAATGATGAAATATGTGAAGCATTCCCACTTAGATCAGGAACTAAACAAAACTGTGAACTCTCACCATTTTTGTTCAATATTGTCCTTGAAGTCTTAGCTAGACTTCAAGAAAAGACAGGGAAGTAAAAGAAATATAAATACAAATGGAAAATATCAAGCTATCCCTATTTGTGGATAACATGATTCTGTGTCTGAGAGACCCCCAAAGGATTCACCAAGAAGTGGCTACAAAATTAACGTCCCCAAATCAGTGCTTTTCTATAAATCAAGAATGAACAAAGCAAAAGTCCCGAGAGAAACAATTCCATTTACCAAAGCTCCAATAAAAATGAGGTACCTTGAAATAAATCTATCAGTGGATAAGAAAGAAGTATACAATGAAACTTTAAAACACTAAAGAAGGAGATTGCAGAAGACACAAGAATACAAATGACCTCTCATGTTTCTGAATCAGTAGAACTAATATTGCAAAAATAACCATTACAACAAAAGAAATATGTAGATTCAATGTCATGCCAATCAAAATTTCAACAAAATTCTTCATAGAAATTGGTAAAATAATCTCAAAATCCATTTGGAATTACAAAAGGCCCAGGATAACAAAAGCAATGCTGGGTAATAAATCTCAGCTGGAGTTATTAACATGCCTGACTTTAAGTTATACTACAAAGTCATCGTAATAAAACAGTGTGACCTAAATCTTTAAAACAGAGATTCAGATCAAGAATGCAATATCTATAGTCAACTGATTTTTGACATAGGTGCCAAAAAAATCCAATGGAAAAAGATCAGCATCTTCGAAAAATGGTGTTGGAAAAACATAGAGAAAAAAATGAAAGTAAACTTATCTGTCATCCTACAGGAAAAATAATCCCAAATGAATCAAGGGCTTCAATGTTAGAAACAAGACTACAAAAATTTTAGAAAAATGAATAAGAGAGTACACTGGAGTTGATTAGTTTGGGTAGTCATTTTCTGGAAAGGCACAGGAAATAAGATATGTGCTTTCTTATAAACCAAGTATGAACAAAGCAAGAAAGTCTAGAAAGAAACAAGGAAAATAAGCAGAGGAAATAAGATTAACCTTTAACAAGTGTGATTTTATGGAACTGAATATCTTTTGTTCAGTAAATATATTATTAGTATAGCAAAATGTCAACTCACAGAGTAAGACAAATACCTTTTGAAGTTGTTCTTTTAGTTTGGAATTTTGTTACATTAATAAACAAATTGAGAACTCCCCTCCTCACACTCTTCACATGATTTTTGTTTACTATTGCTCTCTTTGGGCATCATTTTGACCTGGAGCTAGATCTATTGTCTATTAGTATTAACACAAGAAATTAATTGCATGCTTCTGAAATTTTCAGGATAGCGAACTTTTAATGATTTTATCAGATTCCTCAAATTTGCATATAACAGATTGGCTTTGTAATGAATTGTAGATATCTAATTACAGATCTTCTTCTAGAAGAAATGCTAAACATGATTAGGAATTACTAAGTCGACATACAAAGACAGTATGTTTCCTTAAGTTACATAAGAAAAAGTCAATGTGAATGAGGTTTATATGAGTGAGAAAGATTTGATGCAACAAAACCAGTGATAATAAAACAAGGATTTCAAAGTACATTTCTTTTTTTAAAACATTTTTTATTATTATTTCCACTCATACAAACTTAGTAGGTCTACCGGTTCCCTCCTTCCCTCCCCCATTTCTTAGAGTTTACTAATGTGGTGTCACTGAATAATTATTTTGATCCTTGATCCATCTAATAAATGAAATCTAAAGCTGGATCATATGATAATTCATCATATATGCCTCTATGAAGGTTTTTATCTTCATACAACACATATATTAAGTTAAGCAGTTAGTTATGAAACTATTGTAGAATTACAATATTTCTTTTAAGGTTATATTCTAAACACAGCATGTTTTACCACTTATGTTATATTCTTATGTCATTACTTGAGTTAAAAATGTGACTTTAAAGATAGAGACAAAAGAGGGGAAATTTCAGCAATAATTTACTTCTTAGCTTGATAGATTGATGTTTTATAATAAGCAAAGCTATTGTTGCTTAATATAACAATAAATTCATAGCTTTATAACAGCAATGAGCTTTCACTTCATTCAACAAATTTCTTTATTAACAAAATAAACCATAAATAAATATTTCTAAGGAATCAAAATTGCTCAGAAACATTAGTTTCTAAAATGATTATTTAGGTTAAAACAGAAATAAGTTCATGAATGGAGCATTTGTTATCCTTTAGCATTTTTTCAAAAATAGGAATAGTTGATTATTATAAAATTTTAGCTGTCAATAAAGATTAGTGGTATTACCTAATTGTGTAACTCTGAAAATACTGTCAAATTTTGAAATGAAAATGGAATGTTGCGGAAGGGAAACATCTAAAGCATTATGAATATCTTTACTACAAAAAATGGATAAAAATTGGCACTTCACAATTTTCTTTTTTAAAAAAACTAAGCTGTCAGCTTCACTTTTAAGCTACAAATGATACCTCCAACACCTAGATTTTTCCCCCTTTCTTGAAGGCGTTTCTTTAACCTGAAGAAATATTGCAAATTGCAATTGGGAAAGTCTTCATGACTTCATTTTGGAGTTTTGCTGTAAAGCTGTACTGTATACAGGTAATCAAAACTGTTTGCATACTTTGGATATGAACTAATCAAAATACCCATTAAGTATGCTAACAAGCACACCTGTTATCATTAACGGATTTATTCTCTAATTTTATATGATTAGCACAATCAAATTAAAAGGTGAAAACATGTTGATAACACTCTTTTTATAAAGTATGAGTTATTATTAGTGTAAATACTTTAGTCTCAATACAAATCCAAATTCCTGGGAGTGGCAGATTAATGTGATAACACTACTTTCATTCATAAATAAAAATTTTATATGGAAATTCAGGCATTTGAAAGCATTTTACTTTTTAATTGCAATCCACAAACAGAAACTTAAAAGTTGCAGCTATTTCAGTGCAATCTCCAAATCTCTGCTTTTTGTGTAATATTTTTATTCTTTTTGTCTAGGTGTTTGAGGTAGCCATAACTTTTCAAATAGTAATATGTGATATAAGTGTCTTACAAAGGTTTATTTTCTTGTTTGCTTGTTTCTGTCCAGATCTTGAGAGGTAAAACCCCATACAGATGTGACAAGGAAGTCACATATAGAGTATACATGACTTTAATCTGCTATTTGTATGTAGTAGATGTCCCATTTTTAATGATAGTGACTCTAATACCAATTTTATATGCCAAAAAGACTGAAGAATTTTTTTGTTTAACATTTTTTATTATCTCCGCTCATACAAACTTGATAGGTACACCAGTTCCCTCCCTCCCTCCCTCCTCCTCCCCCCACCCCTCTGCTCGCCCTCCCCTCACCCCTCCCTCCCCACCTCCCAGTGCCTCCCCTCCCCCAATCCCTGGACAATCCTTTAATGTGCATGCCTGACTGTCCTCTGGGTCCTCCTCTCCCATGACATACAAGGACCCAGCGGCATTTCCCTGAACCCTTTCCTGTGTTCCCCTTAAGCATAGGAACACTATTTTGGCTGTCAATCCCTTGCCTCCAAGGATCTTGGTGCTTTTAGCAAATGCTAGACTTTGTGGGGACATCCAATGGCACAGTCACTGCTACCAACTCTCAACAGTTGGGATCTTGTGAAATTAAAGAGCTTCTGTTCAGATAAAGAGATTCTAACACGAGCCCAAAGGCAACCCACAGAATGGGAGAAAATATTCACTAACCACATATCTGATAGAGCTCTATTATCCAGAGTGCACAAAGAACTTAGAAAACTAAACACCAAGGAAACCAATGGCCCAATTAAAAAATGGGCCCTGGAACTTAAAAGAAACTTTACTAGGAATGAAATTAAAATGTCTAACAAATATCTGAAAAAAAAATACTCCACTTCCTTAGCCATCAGGGAAATGCAAATCAAAACTTCCCTGAGATATCATCTCACCCCGGTCAGGATGGCAAAAATCCACAATACAAACACCAATTGCTGGAGAGGATGTGGAGAGAGAGGAACTCTCCTACATTGCTAGTGGGAATGCAGGCTCATACAGCCACTCTGGTGAGCCGTCTGGAGATTCTTAAAGAAATTAAAGATTGAAATGCCACATGACCCTGTGATTCCACTTTTGGGAGTAACCCCCCCATGCAGCAGAGGTCCACCTCGATAGCACAAGAATGAAGAATTTTTAAACTTTATTTATTTAGTGTGTGTGTGTGTGTGTGTGTGTGTGAGAGAGAGAGAGAGAGAGAGAGAGAGAGAGAGAGAGAGAGAGAGAGTTTCACAGGTCATTGTGTGTCCCTGTGGAAGAACAAAGATGACTTTAGGAATTTTCCTGGATGGTTTCTACTACCTTCTTGCTTAGGTATGATATTTCAAAGCCTCTGCCCACCAGGACCTGAGTGTAGGCTGCCACTATTTCTGGCTGATATTTTTTTTAGGTGGAATTTGGAATCTGAACTCAGGACCTTCTGCTTGAGAAGCAGAATCTTAACCCCTGAAGAGTTTTTTTAAAGGTTTTTAATCCTGACCTGAACAGCAAAGAATTGTCTTAGGTGCCTACTTACATTGTAATAAATATTAGAGAATTCTAATATTTATGCTTATATGTTAAAATTAAGGAATATAAACTTTCTAAATCTTACAAGGAACATATGAACAACGTATGATAATATAAATCCTAAGGAAGTAATTGTGGATTGGACATGGGGGAAATTTTGGCAAAAGAAATAAATCAGTAATCAATATCTCCTTAAGGTGTCAATCAAGAATAGGTTGAAGAAATGTCATTCGACATCATGATGAGGTTCATTACCAAGAGAAGAACTGTACCAGTTACTCTTTTCTGTTTCTGTGAAACAGGTTCAAATTCAAATAACTTAAAGGGAGAAGGAAGATTTATTTAGTCTATAGTTCCACAGAGGAGATTTAGTCCATTATGGTGGTAAAGCAACATGGCAGAAGTTAGAGGAAGCCTAGGTCACTGCAGCCATCTTGGAAACACAATAGCCGACTCACTCACTGAAGCAGGGAGGCCCATCCCCTTCCTTCAGCAAGGCTCCACCTATTAAAATTGTCATGACTTTCCTAAATTAAAGATTTAAACATCTGGCCATGTGGGGGACAATTCACATTTCAAACTGTTATAGGAATGGAGCAATAGGAATTGTAGGCAATGCTTCATCTTAGACTGGTTCAGTATCATTCAACAGACTTTCTTAATATTTGTCACCTTACCAAAATGAATTCTTGATGATACTCTAAGATGTCTTCAGTTTTGCTTCTGAATTTCCACCCCAAATTTTTACAGCAAATTAAACATTGCATATGATTTTTATGAGAAAGTTGAAAGCATGCACTGGTAATTCTAGCTTATTAAGTGGCTGAAATATATGCCAAGATCTTCCTGTACCGCAAAGTGAATACAAAACCAGCCTGGACAACTTAATGAAGCTTTGTCTTAATAAAAACTGGCTGGGTGTCTAGCTTTGAATGTAAGTTGTCATTCACAGACTCATGTCTGAATTCTTAGATGCTGTTAATTCTTGGTAAATTTGCAGCACATTTAGGAGGTGAAGCTTTGCTGGAAGAAGTCATGTGACAGGGAGCAGGTCTTGAGGTTTTCTGAGTGCAGCCCAGTTTGCTGCTTGCTTCCTTTTTCTACATGGTGACCTGAGTCTCCTCCAGACTCTGCCTCCAAACCACGCCTTTTCTGCCATAATGTACTATATTTCCTTCAGAAACACAAGCCAAATAAATCTCTCTTTCTTCCTTAAGTTGTATATGAGCAGTGACTCACAGCAGCAAAAAGAAAGAGTAACTCCAAAGAAAAATTGGTACCAAGAAATAGGGTACTAGGTATTAGTACGAAACTTAAAGACTCGGGTTGGGGAGGGGAATAGGTCAGGCATTGAATTGCTAACAAACATGAATATCTGAGTTCAACTCCCTGAACATGTGTGTGTGGGGTGGGGGAGATTGCTGGCAATCTTGACTTGAAATGCTACAGACTAAGGAAACACTGTTTCATAGTAAAAGACAGAGGAGGGGCTGGAGAGGTGGCTCAGGGGTTAAGCCTCTGCCTTGTAGGTGGAAGGTCCTGAGTTCGGATCCTAGACCCCATGTATAGATGCCGGACGGAAGTGGGGGCGGCCTGCGTTTCTGGTCCTGGTAGGGTGGAGCCTGTGAATCCTGGGGCAGAGTAAACAAGGAGGAGGTAGAAGCGGTCCATGGTGGTTCCCTAATTCATCTCTACACACACACACACACACACACACACACACACACACACACATAATGCATACACATGCATCCATGCACAATTGAATAAAAAAAAAGACAGAGGAGAAAGGTTGTCCTTTAGCCTCCAAATACATGCACACAATAGATCCATTGTGCTAACACACACACCCACATATATACAAGTATGCACACAATTTTTTAAAAAATTATTGAGTTTTTCATACACAAATAAAATGGGTTTATGTCATTGACCCAACCGCCTCCCCACTCACCCCCCTCTTCTTCCAGCCTTCCCACCTGCAGCTGGACTATATACTCATTGACTCATTCCAACTGACAAATATTCCACACCTCTTCCCACAATAGCATCTCTAATTGGAAACCAGTGAGAATACAAGAGACTGAGGTGGGAATTTCACATTCATTCTGTAAAAACTTCTAAGCGAACAAACAAAAAAAATTTAAGAGATAGAGAGAGCCACATCTTATAAGTAAATATAGAATTTCCATTTCCAGTAGCACAGCCTCATAAGCATGGTAACAAACTGCATTCACATCAAACTGAAGGTCACTGAAGTACTTCATGAGCAAAGACTGACACCTCAAATCATCACTAACATTTTGAACCCTGCATCTGTAAAAGACAAAGATTTTTAAGCTGTATGCCTATGTGCCAACTAATTTGTAACAGGAAAAAAAAAGAAAGAGGAAGGAATTTTTCCAGTTATAACTAATTAACAACACCCCTGGGATAATAAATTCAATTTTAGTGTAATATTTAGAGTTTAAATGACTAGAGATTCTTTGTTTGCTACATTCTAGGTTTGGATATGATCATTTCTCTAGTATAAAAGGAAAGGGTCATATTTATTTTTTGCAGGGGTGTGTGTGTGTGTGTCTGTATGTGCGGTGTAAAATATGGATATCTAGGAGCACTATGTATGTCAGTGGAATCCCAGGGATGACTTTGGGAATCATCTTATATTGCTTTACCTCCTTTAGCTTTGTTCTGGATTTTCCAGATTCTGTCTTCCAGGATAGGAAGTGCAGGCTGCTGCAGTTTCTATTTCTTTTTTTACATGGATCTAAGATCTTCACTTCTGCTTGTTAAGTAGAGTTTTTACCCATATATTTCATTTTAGATTTTATTTTTGGCCTGAGGCAGCGACTGTGTTTTAGTCTAGAAAAACTGTTTCTTTTGTCAAGCTAATTCAAACATCAGTTCAGACTTTCCTATGACATTCCTATTCTAAAAGAATTGCAGATATTTCAGAATCACTTGGAACCATATTTTCTTGCTATATGGCAGTTTTTGAAATTTTATACTCTCTGTGGATAAAACAAAATATAATTTCTTATCACTTATTTTCTAGGCCAGATTGCTAAAAACTCATGAAGTGAAGAATTCTTGCATATCAGAACGCAGACATGGATGTAGAAACTACAAACATATGACACAAATTAGGTATTAATTTATTTCAAATGTTTCCAGCAGGCAGAGTGCTGAAAGTAATAAAATGTTTACCTAAATTTGTTTATTTCACTTGGAACCACAAAAGTTTTTTCTGTCTAAAATTCCAATATAGTGATAACAATTAAAAGATAATTCAAAATGTTAACATTTGTACAAAATTTCTAATTGAGCAATGTTGTTGAGTTTAATAAGATTCTGGATTTGTAGTAGAATGATGATAGTCTCTTGCTTATTAGCACACAGCAAAAACCAGCTACTAAACCAGCTGTTTTTGAGTCTATGGTATTACACATGAAATCCCTTTGGTCCTCTACAGATTTAAGATATTAGGAACTTGTTTCTTCAACAACCAACAAACAACTGAAAGAGTGAGGAAAAACTGAAATAAAATATGTGTGTGTTCAGGAAATCAAGGCAGGCTAGTCAATCTCAAAATAGGTAAGAGCTGGTGTTAGTAGTCTTTGAGAGCTTGGAAGAAATCTGTACAAACTTCCAGGATTACCTTGTGATGTTTGATACAGAAATTGCTTTCATGACTTTGGTTAGGAAAAGTGATATAATGTGGTTCCCCCTCAGATAACCATGAGGAAAGTTTGCCTAGTCTAACAAAAAGAATAGACATATAATTGAAATTTTCTACTGATTTTTTATTATACTTTTAAATTTTATTTTTATTGTCTTAGAGTTTCATAGTTTAATTTAGTGAAATCATGACATTCACACCTTATTCCCCTATCTCATCTCCTTCTTTTCTCAACTGAACTTTATGAAGGACTGTGCTACTTGAAACTTAGAATTCAAAATAGATACTTAACTTTTCTACAGATTATTACCTTATCCAAATGGAATGGTACTGAAGAGAGATGTGTTGATTTGAGATAAAGGAAGGAAAGAAAAAATTGGTGGAAAGGTAGTAAGTGGAAGAGAGTAGAAAGCACAGTGGGGAGTATGATTTTATATATCATAGCAAATTTTTAAGCTTGGCAATACATTATTATTTGCAACTGTTAAGCACTAAACCCACTATTTTCTTTTTTTAAGATTTTTTGTTATTATTTCCGCTCATACAAACTTAGTAGATACACTGGTTCCCTCCTTCCCTCCTCTTCCCCCCAACCTCCCTGCTCCCCCTCCCCTCACCCTTCCTTCCTCATCCCCCAGTGCCTCCCCCCCAATCCCGGGAGAATCCTTTAATGTGCCTGCCAGTCTCTCCTCTAGGCTCTCCTCTCCGATGATATACAAGGACCCAGTGGCATTTCCCTGAATCCTTTCCTGTGTTCCTCTTAAGCATAGGAACACTACTGTGGCTGTCAATACCTTGCCTCAAGGATCTTGGTGCCTTTAGCAAATGCTAGACTTTGTGGGGTCAATAGTATGTTGGACATTGCGCAGGGCATGCAAAGTCCAATTATGATTGCTTCGGCCCTAACTTGTGTGGAGTATCTTGCATATCATTGCTCCTCCCATCCTTGTGTTCTTACCTCTTACCGCCCCCTCTTCCACAAATTTCCCTGAGCTTCAGGATGGGGAGAGATTAGGCTGGCCTAGTTCTAGGTTAAACTCACTATTTTCAATGAGATTTAAATCGAAATAGGATGCCATTCACTGTATATGGGAGGAACCAAAAGATGAAAGAGTTACAAGTGATTAGATATTAAATTTTTTTAGAATAAATTACTCCAAGGTCATCTCAAAAACATCCTATGTATGATTTCATTTTTTTCCCAGATCCATTCCTTGACCATAGATTGTATAAATGGGGTATCCTGTGTTCTGATTTGGAAGTGTGAGTTACAATGAGGAATTGCTGAATGCAGTGAAAGAGGAGTTCAGCAGCCTCAGAGTATGGGCATCAATTCTTGCATTACTCTTCCATTTTTAACCCCACAGTATTAGGATGAATCTTGATCCATCCCTCACGATTTTGCTATACGTGTTCACTTGTTTTCCAATACTCTCACAAGATGACCTGTTTGAATACTTCGTAAATTTATTTCAAGAACATTGGCTGGCTCATCTTTTTAGATCAGTTACATGCTTTTTGGACAAAGTCTGAATCCTTACTTTCTGGAGGTGTTTAATAAAACCAGGTTCATTAATATGTTGAATCCTTTTGTTTATCTATATCTAGGTTTAATAACATTTATTTGCAGAGAGATTGAAACATGCAAATGCACCTATACCACATGCACATTCTACTTCCTGCACAAAAGACTTAAAATTGTTTTTAGTTAATGTATTTAATGACACTATCCAGATTATACACAGTAATTTGTGTTAGGAAACTTAGCATGAATAACAAGAGTAAAACATCCATGTAAAATTGTGTCTAGCAAAGTAATCAGAAAAACAACTTTGAAGTGCTAAAACTCTTTAAATATGTTCTGCTTGATATATCCTGTGCCATATGGTGAAATTATAAAACATCGCTGCTTTTCACATCTCCTTATAGAAGGATCTTAATAATACTTCAAAAGTTGTATATATCTGTGACTTCACAAGACAATAGAGATTTTACATTCATTCGGCATTGTCACCTTCCAATCATTTCCTGGCATGGGCCATTTCTAAATTGTTTACTACTCAGAATAACAACAGTGTGACATTGGCATTGGGCTAAGTCAATAAATGTAATGTCAACTTAAATATTGGTATTGACAAATATTCTATTAATATGCTTCATGCATTATATTAGATGCATGAGCAAGACTTTGATTTATATTTTTTCACTTCTAAATTCAATACTGCTGTAGGCAATGGAGATCACTTTTATGTTTATAGCAAACTTGTCTCCTGACATCTATCTGTATTGAAATCTTTAAGATCTCTATTAAAAAATCCTTATAATAAGTCTTACCTGAACACTAGTTATTCAAATTTTGCATAAAACTTACAAAACATAGCCTTTTGTTCCTGAGTCATAGGGCCAGCAATGCCTAGTAGAGTGGCTGGGTAGGTGGTAGTTCCCTGGCTATGCCCACTAGGCCTGCGCACTGGCAATCTCCACAAACACCACTCATCCAGGCCTGTCCCTACTTCCCCTGTAATCATTAAAAATTCTAAAACTTTTCAAGAATTTAATAGCATGAACAGAAACCACAGGCAACATTTCAGCAGACCATACAATTGAGGACTCCAAAAATCTTCCCATTGAACAGAAGAAAATTTTCACATCCAACTCTAAGATAAGTAACCCATTTTATTTTTCTTTTATTCTCAATTGATAATCATCACAGTTGAAGATTTCTGTAGAGCCCACCCAAAAACCAACACACCTGCCCCTCAGGGTCTTAATCATTTACCCTCACACAGTGCCAAGGAAATAAGAGCTAAAAACCTGACTACCACACTTATCTTCAACTCCTATCTACAAAACTCAACTTAATTTATATTCTAAATACATAAATATATATGAAATAGCATCAAGGAATGTTAGACAGATATGTATAACACCTAGCAAACAAATACCAATAACTAAGTGTAGTAATTCTGTCTAATTCATATTATTAAAAAATACATACTAAGAAATACGTTACAGATAAAACACAAAATGCCCAATCACAATATAAATCTAGGAGCTACAACAAACAAGAGAGCAAATCTTCCACAAAAGAAAGTTCAACTCCATAATGATGGATTACAATCAGAATAATTCCTTGGAAATCAGCCATGAAAGTCATGCCCAAGATAATGATTTTTCAAAGCTTGATTTTTTACTATAATCAAAATAATGAAAGAGGAATTCTGAGAGGAATTAAAAAACCTCATAAACCAATATGAACAGGAACACAAAAGACACTTGGATGAGATGAAAAGGGCAGTTGAAGAAACAAAAGCAGGCATAGAGTAGTTTTAAAAATCTCATGGAGATTTGAAACTCAAAAAAGCTAGCTTTCTTCAATCCACAATTCAGCAGTGAGTCTTAGCTGCAGAACTAACAAGGCAGAAAATATAATATCAGAACTAGAAGACAAGATGGCAGAACAAACTAGTTCAATCAAAGAAGTTGAAAAAGGCAAAAATACTTAAGAATATTCAAGAATTATGGGACACCTTGAAGAAGCCATACCTGTGCATTCATGGAATACCAGAGTAAGAAACCAAAATGTCAGACCAAAGGAGATTTTTAAAACTTTTGTAAATGAAAATTTTGCACATCTACATAAAGAGATACCCATCCAAGTACAAGAGGTATAACTCTCTCCAAACAGATATGACCAAAATAGAAACTCATCAAGGCAAATAATAGTCAAAACACTATACATTCATGACAAAAAATGTATTGAGAGCTTCAGGAGAAAAAAATGTCACATTAGAAGGTAAGCCTATTAAAATAGCAACTGATTTTTCAATGGAAATAGTAAAAGCTAGATTTTTGAGAGATGTACTTCATAGTATGAATGAGAATAAATGCCAAACCAGGCTGATATACCCATCAAAACTTTCAGTCATGAGTGAAAGTGAAAGAAAAATTATTCTCAAAAAAGGACAAACTGAAGGCTTACATGACCACCAAACCAGGCCTGCAAAAGATGCTAGATTCTTATTCTAGTTTACAGTACAGGGATGGGTACCATTCTGACAAGGTGGTCTGGGATCCAATCAGAAGGCTGTTGTCTCTTTCACACTCATGCCACTATTACTCTGGTGGTCACCTGTTGCCATGGTGATTTATATTGCAACTTACAGATCACATGCCATTGATGGGGCCTGTGCCTGAAGAGAGGTAACTTGATATACCATGGAGGCTTGAGTCCCCACAGGAGTAATTTAGAGTAAACCCTGGGGTCTATAGATAGTACAGGCAGAAGGGTGAAACGGAATGGGAAGGAATAGTGAAGAAAAGTGAGGGAATGGGAGGGAAGGGAGAGAATGGGAAACAGATGAATACTTGATATGCTTATAAAAGTAGAAAAAAATACAATTAAAAAATGTGAGAAGAGATACTCAAAGAAAAGTACAAACATATCCAAGTGGACAGAGGGGAAATATAATAACAACACAACTTCCAAGCAAAGTAATACACATATAAAAGACACTAAAGTTAAGAAATGACAGGAATCAACAGCCATTTCTCAATTGTAATCCTAAATGTCAATAGAATTAGCTCACCAATCAAAAGACAACCTACAAACATAGATTAGAATCACAACTCATCAATCTGCTGCCTTCAGGAAACCATCTCATCATGAAAAACAGAGACATTCTCTGAGTGAACAGCTGGTCAAAAATATTTCAAAGTAATGGAACAAGGAAACAAATCACTGTAGCAAATACGGTATCTGACAAAATAGACTTAAAACCAAAAGAAATCATGAAAGGTACAGAAGGATAGTGCATACTAGTCAGAGGAACAATTTATCAGGAAGACTTCATAATACATGAAATACAGTCTAATCCACATTAATTAAACAAACACTACAACATCTGAAACAACAAATCAGCCCCAAAACGATGATAGTAAGGGACTTCAACAATCCACTCTCACCAATGGATAGTTCAACTGGCCAAAACAGAGACACTGTGGAGCTCAATCAGACTGTTACCCAAATAGACCTGACCTATCTATACTGAACCTTCCATCCAAACAAACATCAAGTATGGCTGTATTGATTCAGGCAGGCCCTAGCCTGGGCTCCCGGCTATGGACAAGACTGGACATGCACAGACATGCCCCAGACATGTCCCAATAGAGGACCATGCAGGTGGAGGGATGAACAATCAATGGGAAGCAGCCATCTAGCCTGCCCCTGGAATGGACACCTAGTGAACAGTTAAATGATTGGTGGCTCTCATTCTCCCCACCCCCAGCAGAGGGATGGCAATACCTAATTGGACCTCTGACCTTATATAAGCCCAAACACTCCTTAATAAATTGAATCTGAAGCAAACTGGTTCACTGCTTGCTTCTCACCTGATTCCCGGGTTCTGGGTGGTGATCCCACACCCACTTGCCCCATCCCCTTGAGTCCCAAGGCTCCGCAATGTCCCCCCTCCTTTCGCCAGCTGGCCTCTTTGAGATTCGGCAACAACCAAGGAATACATACACATTCTTCTCAGAAGCCCATGGAACGTTCTCCAAAATAGATCATGTATTAGGTCTCCACATATACAGGAAAGTTGAAATTATAGCTAGTACCTTATCTGATCACCATAGAATAAGGCTAGACATTCAAGACAAGGCAAACACTAGAAAATACACTAATTCTTGGAAATTAATTATCATGATACTAAACAAAAAATGGGTTCAATTAGAATTTAGAAAGGACATTCAAATATTCCTAGAAGTGAATGATAATGAAACTACAACAAATCAAAAATCTCTGAGACACGATGAAGGTTATCCAAAGAGTTTATAGCATTCAATACTCATATCAAAAAAGTGGAAAAGTCACAAGTAAATAAAAATGCAAATTATAGTATTAGAAACACATGAGCAATCCAATCACAAAAACAGTAGAGGAGGGGAGATTAGTAAAATCAGAGGAGAAATAGCTGAAATTGAGATAAGGAAAATGATACAAAGAATCAACCAAAGAGCTGATTCTTTGGAAAAAATCAATGAGATTGATAAAACCTTAGACAAATTAGGACACGACTGACCTGTACATCCTTAAATTCACTAAATGTATACTACAGCAAGACCTGCAAAAGATTTGACTTATCACTGCCTTAACCATGGAAAGAAAGGGAAAGATATCAAGAAGTTCGACACTTCTCTGAGAGACCATTGAGAATTAATTCTGGATGGATGGGAGAAGAGGCTGTATACCTATAGATATACCATCAATGCCTCAACAAGTGCCAGAAAATGCCATGAAATGCAACCAAGATAAAATTCAATTGGTCATACACACACATTAGAAGGGTTTTTTTTTTTTTTTAAAAAAAAGGGTTTGTAGTAGAAAAGGATTGTGAAAATTTGATTTGTAATAAGGAGTGTAATAACATAAATTCATTTTAATCAGATATAAAAACTTTAAAAAAACAAAAAAAATTTAAAAATTAACTTTTTTTCTGGAAACTTTTGTCATAATACTTTTTTTCTTTTCAGCAGTAACAGGAAGTGACTGCTCAAAAGTTAGGCTTTGCTTTCTTATCTGCTCAATATTTTAAATTAGCAATTATTTTGTAAAACAGATCATGTACTATAAATTGCTTGAGAATTAGAGCATGCATGCATGAGAGACAGGGAACATATCTAGAAAGCCTACACACTAACTTTGAACAGTATCTCTTTAACTGTGACAGTACGTGTCCTCTCAAATTCAATGATGAGCCATTTCAAACTTAAAATGAAAGCATATTCCCTCAAATAATTTGATATATTTTATACAGAGTTTATGATACAATATGAAATAGCCTCAACTCATTATTTACTCTCAATTAAAGTAAAGCACAAATAATTATTTGGTTGAAACCCCAATGTATATAGGTAACCTCTAAGTAGGCAAAAGTAGATAGTTCATTTAGAAGAGTTTGAGATCTTTAAAAAAAAAAATCTGAGTAACTTAAAATAAATGGGGAAGGAGGGGGGCAGAGGGTTGGAAGGAGAGAGGGGACCAGTGTACCTGTTAAGTTTGTATGAGTGGAAATAAAAATAAATAAATAAATAAATAAATAAATAAATAAATAAATAAATAAGATGAGGAAAGTGAGTGTCATGGAATTTAAAAAATGTTCCTAGTACCATATAAGACCAGCCCACCTTGAGACAAAGGTAAATCTATGCAATACCTACAGTAATTGCAAGGATTATGAACAGGAGGGATGAGATTGGAGGGCCAAACCAGAAACAAGGAGAGAGGGGACCATATTATAGCAGAGAAAATAGGCCTCCATCAAGGGACTGCAAGTAAGTAATGTGACATCTAGTTAAGTTCACAGATGTTCGTTCCTGATCATTTACAACTGAGAGGGTATGATCTCACCAGAAGGGGAGGGCATATAGTCTGGCAGATAAAAAGTAACCATTTTGCAAATGGGTGATTGACCCCTCCCTCACTGAGGTTTCCTACTTTTATTACATCTACCCTTGAATGTGCTCTTATAACAAGACTCCAGTTTAACAGCTTTTTGTCTCTGACTAGGGGGTGACATACAATGCCCATCAGGATGGAGTGAAGGGCATTGCAGGAGCAGCAAAACAGCCAAAGAAAATCATCAAACCACAATACAGAATTTCAGAGACTCTATATCAACCACCTAGAACTAGGCCAGCCTAATCTCTCCCCATCCTGAAGCTCAGGGACATTTGCGAAAGAGGGGGCGGTAAGATTGTAAGAGCAAAAGGATGGGAGGAGCAATGATTTGCAAGATACTCCACACAAGTTAGGGCGGAAGCAATCATAATTGGACTTTGCATGCCCTGCACAATGTCCAACACACTATTGACCTCACAAAGTCTAGCATCAGCTAAAGGCACCAAGATCCTTGGAGGTAAGGGATTGATAGCCACAGTAGTGTTCCTATGCTTAAAGGGAACATGGGAAAGGGTTCAGGGAAAAGCCACTGAGTCCTTGTACGTCATGGGAGAAGAAGGCCCAGAGGAGAGTCAGGCATGCACAATAAAGGACTCTCTGGGAATTAGGGCAGGAGGCACTGGGGATGGGGAGGGAGGGGTAAGGGGAGGGGGAGCAGGGGGTTCGGGGGGAGGAGGAGGGAGGGAGGGAACTGGTGTATCTATTAAGTTTGTATGAGCGGAAATAATAATAAAAATGTATATAAAAAAGAAAACAATGCCTAGAACATTTAAAGGGCTACAAAAATATCATTGTTTATGTCAGTAATAAAAACAAATAAAAGCAATACCAAAGCCAAAGTCAAACTAAAACCCACGTGAGGAAATCTTTTAAGTAGAAAAAGAGATAAGAAATGGATTCTACATGTTTGTAGTAATAGTATATAGTCATTCCAGGTTTGGAAGGGGGAAATCTCTGAATATTTATTTTATATCCAAAGTCAGCCACTGTTTATGTTTTCATTTCTGTATGTATGTGCTATGTTCTAAATCTATTTGTTCTTTGAAACTTAAAGTTAAAACTTTTCAGTTTTAATTTTTATCATTACTTTAAACATGTCATTTTGTATTGTCATTTATATATGTTATTTGCCTGGCTACAATATTAAAAATTAAACAATGAAAAAAATCCACATTGAAAATATCTTCATGTTAAATTATTTATAAATTTCTTAGGAAAACAGATTGCTATAGTATGAGATATGACAGTATCATTTTTATTTAAAAAACGGGAATATTTTGTACATTCTGAAGAGTGGCAGTGTTTTTGTTCATTTGGTTAATGCATAATGGCAGCTGCAGTTCTAAGGCTATCATCTTGAACCTTGGAGCTGCTAAGGATGTAAACTAAAGATTTCTTTAGTTGCTTCATTATTCATATGTTCCTTCTGATATTGATGATTAGATTAAGATCTTGTCTGAAAGATAAATTCAGCAGTAGAAAAATTGCCTAGTGTTCAGATGTTATTCTCATATTGGGGAGGTAGCACTGTCACCATCTCAGTCATTGTGAAACTATATGAATTTAGTAAGATTGAAATGACTGAAAAAATCTTTATGAATGAAAATTTGTCATAAAGAGAACTATACTTGAACACATGACCAGTTTTCTTTCCTTCTTTCTTTCTTCTTTCTTTCTTTCTTTCTTTCTTTCTTTCTTTCTTTCTTTCTTTCTTTCTTTCCTTCTTTCTTTCTTTCCTTCTTTCTTCTTTCTTTCTTTCCTTCTTTCTTTCTTTCCTTCCTTCTTTCTTTCTTTCTTTCTTTCTTTCTTTCTTTCTTTCTTTCTTTCTTTCTTTCTTTCTTTCTTTCTTTCTTTCTTTCCCTCCCTCCCTAACTCCTTCCCTCCCTCCTTCCTTCCTTCTTTTTACTTTTACTTTTTCTCTTGATACTACTACTAATAAAAATATACATCATTGAAAAAATTTTAAAGCTGTATTTTACTATTAATATTTCTTTGAAAATTGCACTTTCAATTACTTCATTCTATTTTTTCCATAATTTTCTAATTAAAAAACAAAGGAGTTATTTAATAGTGTGAGTTCACTGAGTTTAGCTTCCAGTATCAGCATTAAATGCATATTTTAGCTAATGTTTCTGCTGCTGCAAGACAAAATTCAGACATAACTAGGGAAGCAGGGAAATTTATTTGGCTTATGGTTTCAGAAGGGAATTTCAATGAGAAATACATTACAGAATGCATGACTGGAAAACAGAAGCGTGGGGAAGGTTCAGGTCACTGCTATTGCCCTCATGGAGGCAGAAAGGAAGGAGGGTTGACCATCAAACCTCAAAGCCTGTCCCCGGTGATATGCTTTCCTCCTGAAGTTCCCAAAACTTTTACAAACATTAACAGCAAGATGTGAACACAAGAGCCTGTAGTAGACAACTCATTTAAATCATAACTTGTAATACATGCAGTCATTTTGTCAGCCAAATATTTAAACGTACTGGAGACTAAACCCACTGCCTTGGCAGAGTGGCTCATTTGAAATTTGAACATGTTTTCAGGACACTATATTTATAGAAAAAGAAATACAATATTCTTCCTGCTTAGTAATATTTTATTTGCCATCCAAGTCTTTCCTTTCATAGCTATCTTACTTTAGTGATTATTAAAACTCATAGAAATTAATACAATGATCTATCAATGACAAGTTTAATCCTTTTTATGTGTGAAAACTAAATGTATGTTAATGCTGAGTTTTGGAAGAACTGAGAAGAAACAAGTGCACCTGTCTCTCTTTTAAGGTCCCAGAACCACATGAATTCAAAATAACCAATATGAATTAATAGTCCCTTCTCCTCTTTACATCCCATGCCTTCACTCTCTTCATACCTATTGTGGTAAAAATCTCAGAAGAATCACTGGTGCCCATACCTAGCATGTACTTCATAATTCATTAGGCACAACTAGGTGTCTCACCTTCTTTCACAATTTCTCAGGGCCTGTTTCATGTAGTGTTATCAAAGTAATGGCTGTGGTGGTGGATACAGGATTGGCAGAGACATTTTCTCTAACATAGTTTGATTTTGAACAATGTTTTTGGCAAATACTTTCACTGAATTTGTAATACGGACCTGCCAGTTTGAGTAATATTCAATGTGATTACATGTAACTACACATATTTAACAATTGGGTTGAATATTTAAAAACTACCAATACTAGAAAAAACTATGTCAACTTTAGTAAATTAATTTTCATAGAAAGCAGTGTAAAATTTTCATTTGAAAAAACCAATTTAGTATCATAAAAATCAAATGTAAACTATATGTTTATATTAGTTGTTTCAGAAAAAATGATAAACTCCTATGAATCATAAGTTATTACTAAATTAAGTATACAAGATTATTACATTTTTATGCATTAATCACTTTTATCGGTCCTGATTTATCCTCTTATGTCCTTGCCTCTACCACTTAAACCCTTCTTCCCAACAAGGTCAAAGGTCTCCTCCTATTTTCATATCTTCTTTATGAATATAACCCTGCCACTGAGTTTAATTGGTATTTCTTGATAGAATATAGTTGAAGGACTTCCTTTCATTTAGCACTAGAAATAGTTAACACTAAAAAGAAAAAGAAAAACCCTCATCAATAACCCAAAACTTATAGAGATGGGGAGCATAATGGGCTCCTGTCACTCTAATGTATACTATTGATGAGTCCAGCTGTGTGCAAGCCTTATGCACATAACTAAAAGTGAAGTGTGAAGCTATATATAAAACATTTTTAAAAGATTTCTAGAGCATGGCAGGAGAATATAAAGTCTACTACAATGGAGAAAACCCAAGTGGGAACTTGCTGCTTTTATTAATCAAATTGCCATTTTCTCAAATTTCAGGGAAAATATCTATATTTTTAATTTGTTTTTAAAAAAGCTACTAGTCTTTAAGCTGAGAAGCACAGAGAGAGGAAAACAAGGCAAAACAAATAAAAAAAATCTCTCTGTTGGTCTACTTCGAACTCAGTGACAAGTAAAACTATATTAGAAGTACCAGGAATGTGACACTTCCTGATAGGTTGTTGGTCAGAGAGGTCTCAAAGCCTCCCTAGCAGTATAGACTTTTGCCATTGTTCTTGGTTACCCTCCAAAAAGACTGACAGTAAAACCCTATTACTGAAGATGTAACACATATGGATCACAGGACATGGGCAAAATACACCAACTGGAACTGGTTTGAGATCTTTCTCATTACTAGATTAATTATGCAATACTAAGGAATACTGTAGAACCTACTGTGGAAGAAAAATAAATCAAAGGTCTGCAAGTTACAAAAATATCATCATGACAACAGGTGGCCACCATTGAAATAGTGGCATGAGTATCACAGAGAAAACCAACTGATTTCTGATTGGATTGAAGACCTGCTTATAAGAATGTAATACACTTCTGTTGCTGTTAATTAGAAGAAGAACCTGTAAAAGGAAAGGAAAAAGGTTTCTAGGGAAGAACAGATTGTGAATATCTGGCTAGGAAGACAATAGACCAAACTGCTCTGTAAATGCCTATTATTATACCCACATATTGGAAGAGCACTTAGCAAGAAGACTGTTCTACAGCAGAAGGTATTTCATACTAAAAAGCAAGACTTGACAAAATATAGAAAATAAGGGTCTATGGATTACTTGTCCCTAAAAAGGACATGTAAGCATCATCCACCCCCCACCCCAGAGGCCCAGGAAACATCACAGAAGAGGGTGCAGAAAGCTGTAAGGGCCTGAAGTGGGGAGATAGAAGACCATGCATTATTTCCTGGACATGACATAGTCATGATGTGCAAGATCTTATGACAGTAATGTGTTCTTACACAAGAATTGCACAAAATTATCTTATCAACATCTCACATAATATCAGAAAGATCTCAAGAAGCTCCAATGTCTGAGAGACTGATGAAGATTAATGCTGATGGGGAAGTATAAGAGGCCGTTTTCATCAATGGTATATCCACTGATTTAGGATGCTTGCTGGAGCATGAATCAGGTCATGATGATTCAGATGAGATAGAGTGGACCACACAAGAGAAAAAGATGTAAAAATGGGAGGGAGTCAGGATATGAAGGGTTGTGAGGGGAAAATTTGGGAGATGGTGTTTGAGTCTAAGGGATGAAAATATTTTAAAGTCATTATATTCATGCATACAATATTAAAAGAATTAAAATAGAAAACTAAAACTACTGTCAGCCTTAACCAGGAAAGTCTAGATTTGGAATGAAAGGCCGTGAATGTGGAAACTCAATGCTGTCTTGGAGAATAATAATATGCCATGCATCATTGAGTCCTCATCAATAGAGAAGACATGTATACCACTAACTCTAAAACTAAAGGGACGTTGTTGAAAAGGGAAATGAAAGTATATGGAAGCTGGAAGATAATTTGAAGCATCTGAAAATCTCTTCTAGGCAGGACACCACCAGTGCATCCATGACAAAAACTATAGTTACTTGCACTGGGCACTGAAACATTGACTCACTCAACAACAGGTCATTGATGGGAAAGGTTCATGTTGCCTTATTCTTTATTCCTTGACTACTGGGTACTGACAAATTCTTGGAGATTGTGTCTTCAATTATAAGGACTTCTGAACTCACAATATTAAATAATCTAGCACCAAACCTCAGGTCACATAGACTTAGTGGATCAGACAACAACATTAGTAGACAAAAATGTGAAAAAGACACTTTTTAGGAAAGAGCTAAATGAAAAGGAAGGTAGTAGAGAGATTAGAAGGGAGATGGTAAGAGTGGTAAGTATACATTATGTACATGTGTGAAATTTGTAAAGATATTTATATTAAAAATGAAACAATCTCCAAACTATATAGCAAAATTCATGTTGAAAGACAAAATATGTCAAAAATCAAAATGTGGCACATAAAATAAAAATTAGGATGTTTAACACACATTTTTATCTTACAGTTTACCAGAGATTACAGAGTTGACTAACAATGGAAATAAAAACATTTAAATATCATTATATAGAGACACTACTATGTCTATGTAGAAAATTCAAATCAATCTATGGAAATCTAGCAAGATTAATAATGAGGTATCCCTTAGTAGATGCAGGATCACTTTTTGATCTATTTGTATAGCATGCATAAATCAGTAATGTGATGGTTTTTAAAAGTAGTTTTTACATAATAGAAAACATTGAGATATGAAGAATAAGTACAATTAAGAATATGTAAAACTTTTGCACAAATTGTTCAACATACCATTAAATATCCTTATAATAGACATGATAAGTAGAGTGATATGTCTTGTCAAACTTTGTGGCAATTTAATTCTTCCTAAATTGTATTGAATGACTCAATGCCAGAATTTTTTGTGGCAGTTATACAAATACACTGATGTTTAAAATTTACATAAAATAATAAAATAGTTCAAGTGATATAAATTTTTAAGAGCCAACAGAATTTATGACCTCAGAACAGTGGTATAAATGTCAAAAAAAGAAACTAACTAGTGGAATGTAATAAGGTATTCCCAAATGACAGACAGGTGATGATGATGATAAATAATTTTTAGATAAAGGATGAATAGGTAATGAAAGATGGACATTATATAGAAAATAAACACACACACACACACACACACACACACACACATATATATATGTATACAGATTCATGATGTTTAAATATATGAACTGATAATTAGAGTTAGAAAGATTATACATATATGTGGATGATACATATGTAATGAATTATATACAAGTTCATGGATTGAGAGATAATGGAGAAATAGATAGATGGATGATACATTTTGATTTTGAAATATATAATAGATAATAGATAAGTAGAAAGGTCATAGATTGATGATAGATAATAGATGACAGACTTAGAAAATTGCAGAAAATTATATGGAAAATCCGTATATAGATTAGAAATTTTTGACTTTCTTAATGCTATGTCAAAATTGTTCCAGAGTAATTCATAAATATAAGAATTTTAATGATCAAGGTTATAGTATTAAATACTATGCCATCAATTACTTATTGAAGTATTGTTTTTACTATGAAACACTAAGAAAATGTTGAGATTTATAGTAAATGCAGATAATGCAGGTAAAGTCCTGAGAAGATATGCATATAAGAGTATAACAAAACCAAAATGATATACAAAATAATAATAAAGATGCATCTAGACAGATCTAGCAGCTTTAATGTGAGCTACAATATTAGTCTTAACAGTATCCTACATAGAATAAGACACTCACTGAAGAACCTGTCCCATATTCCTTGAATGTGGGTTATACAGGACAGTAAACTACAGGAGATAGGTAAAGTTGAGATTTCCAACAGGATGACATGATTTAATGTAGAACTTGGAAAAGGGGCACACAAAGATTGCATGTGTACTCAACAGGAAAATTATTTTAAAAATATAGTAAATGGAACAATTTCAGTAAGTGGGTACTACGTGACATAGAATGGAGTTTGAAGTGTTCTATCCTATCCATTTGGCGTTGAAGTCCTATCAGCTAAACTCTCTAAGGATGCCTTGGATTTCTCCTGTTATCTGCTCTTTAGCTGAGCTCAATGTTCCAAATGCTACTCTTTTCACTGGGAATATAAAGATGAAAAGGATTGATCAATCTCCTGCCCTTATCATTTTTGCTTCACTACAGATTTTCGGTTTTGTTTCTCTGTAGTAAGTGCCTTCCTTCTATTCTAAGTCTATGATTTTGTTCTCAAACTAAAAAAATAATGGTCTCATAACACAAAATCCTATTACACAGAATTCCCTCAAAATTAACTCCCTTTTGTATGTATCTATGCTCTTCCCATTTTAGATCCATACTCAGACCTGGTCACATTCTGATCAATCTACTACTTTTATAATGTGCATGTCATGCTTTTTATTAAAAAAAAACCTGAAATTCCTTTCCATCTGCTCCTGGAAAACAGAACCCTACTTATAATAAGTTTAAAGTTTCTGTGTGAGGTTAGCCCGGACTTTTTTCCAGATAAAGCTCCCTTCTTCATTTCCTGTCAGTACATTTTCAGAGTGTCCTCTCTAACAAATATTGTCCACATTGCCAAAAACCATCATTTATGATTTCAGAATGTGAGTTGCACTGATACACAGGAATTTTTCTAGAGATAAATCAACCCTCTATTCAAAGAGTGATAATCAAACTACATAAAAATGGTATCCCCCTATGCTTGCTGACATGACAACACTGATAACTATATTTTCCAACAAAATATGATCCCACCAGGAAAAAAGCAATCATTTATATTTTTGGATTACCACTTTCCATGAACTCAGTTGTTTATGCACCCACTTACCAAATCTAAAGGAACAGTATTTACCAGTTTGACTATATCATTCTAAAGTCGTGATCAAAGCCAAAGGGAATGATATGCAACTAGCACACCAGCCACATTCAAGCTCTTCATTTGAAGTATTATCAGTTTTTTTAAAGGAACAATTTCCAGCATGTCATAGACTGTGGGTGCTTTATTAGCTCTCACACATTCCCAGATTTATATAATTGCTATGTTGTGAAACTGTTCCTTGTACCTAGATGATTTTCACATAGCAATAGAGAATAGTCTCTGATGAAGCTTTGATTCACGATTAATTAGCACAGCGAAAGGTTTTGCTTTGGCTCTGTCCCTTCAGTGGATTGTACTATGACACCGATTTGCATTCACACAGCACAGCTGTTTTTCATGAAAAGAGCATTTGCCCTCAGAATAATTTAAAGCACTTGTAGAATCCTTTTACTTCTAAAGAAGAAAAACACGGTGCAGAGCAGGTGGTTTGAATTTGCTAAAGACAAATTATTCTTCCATATACATTATCTTAAGAAATCTTTCTCATGAACAACTTTCCCTTGCTCACCAATTGAAAAACCCATAATAAAAGAAAAATACCACGCAAAACTTTGCAACACCATGTTATGGAATTCTTTGAGATGCAAATCATTACACAATACATTAAGAAAATTCTTTGCCACTTTATCAGATAATTATTTTAACCAACACTATTATTTTGTTCTGTTGGCTGTTAGAACATCTAATGGCACTTTAGTGAATATGAACTTTTGTTAAGTTTTAAATTTGATTTAAACACATGCATGATCCACATAAATACTTTAAAACCAAAACTTTAAGATATGGCTCATAATCTCCATCTTTATATAAAATTAATTTTTTTCAAATATGTTCCATGTAATGTTTTCTATTCTATTCAAACGTGAACCTGAAATTTTACCATTATAATTTCATTGTACCCTATAATTTTAAGAAACATTTAGATATGAGAAAAAAGGTGTGTGGGAGGGAAGATATACTCATATTGAAAAAATGCACTAAAAATACTATTGGAGATCTATAATTTTCCAAAAGCATTCAGGAGCAATCACAAAAGGATTTACAGCCTCATTCTAGTAATCTGCACCATCATACTACCAAGCTACCTTTCACACAAGTTAACATTATTATTGCTTAATACTTTCAGATAGTTTTACTATTTAGCATTGCATTTAAATTTACTTGGACAGCTTAGTGTTTAGAACATGGGTCACGATTCTTTATACATAAAGTTTATAATACAGAAGCATGGAAGACAATAGGTGCTATATTTCCTATATTTTTGCTACAATAATTGAAAACCAATAAACTTTGTCCTAAAAACGAAATGGTTTTAATTATTTCCAAGGAGTAGCTAAATATTATTTGTAATTTTGAAATCATTTATGGTTTTCCAAATTGTAGATCAAGTACTTATGAATGAACCAGTACAAAATATCAATTTCATCATGTCACAGTTACTCTTCTCCCATGATGTGAGACAAAACTTAAACAACTTAAGGGAGAAAGGAAGATTTATTTGGTTTATGGTTCCTGAGGGAAGATATAGTCCATTACAACAGAAAAGGCATAGCTAGAGGTGGAAGCTGAAGGTAGCACAGATCACATCCACCAATCATGGATGGAAGAGGGGCTTGTTAGCACCTCACAAGTGAGTCCTCAAGCTCTTCAGTCTTGTGGTTACTTTTATCTGGTCTGCTACTGAGAGAATCCATTCAGATTCCGTTTGGTTTTTGTGTTGCAAATACCTTAAAAGATAATCTACCCAAATTATATGACATCTAATCTGTCAGTTAATCCCAGGTACAATAAAGTTGACAGATTAAATATCACAAGTTGGAACTTAAGAGAACTCTTGTTTTAAGCTATAATAAGATTATGCCTTGTCAATATTAATAAATTCATAAGGCAGGTTTTCAGTGACTATTGAACAGCCATTCAGAAATGTCAGTTTAAACTAATGAAATATAATGACATTAGGCAATAAACAGAAAGATGTCCTGACATCTGATGATTTCAGGAAGTACTGAATTAGGAGAAGGTTCCACTTTGTACTACAGAGAGAGGGGATTAGAAGAACCCATAAAAGTCATGACATGTGGCCTTAAACTTCTTAACAGTGCTCTGCTTTTTCTGATGGAATCCTTGTTTCCTTTGTCACATCTACTTCCTTGGTAATTCTTATAGATACTTGTATTTAAAGTTCTTGCTTAAACTGGATCTCCACATGCAAATGATTAAAACTGGACCCATACTTGTCACCATGTACAAAAATTAATTCCAAATGGATCAAGGACCTCAATACTAGGCCAGAGACTATAAAACCTTAGTTGAAAAGGTAGGGAACTCCCTTGAGAAGACTGGACTAGACCAGTCCAGTTCCTAAACAGAACTCCAACAGCACAGTCATTAGAATCATTAGAAATAGGATCTCATGAAATTAAAGAGCTTCTCTTCAAATAAAGAGATTGTAATCCAAGCAAAAAGGCAGCCCACAGAATGGGGCTTCACTAACCACATATCTGACAGAGCTTTATTATCCAGAGTGCATAAAGAACTTAGAAAACTAAACACCAAGGAAATAAATGGCTCAATTAAAAAGTGGGCCTGGGAATGCAAAAGAAACTTTACCAGGGACGAAATTGAAATGTCTAACAAATACCTTACAAAATGCTCTGCATGCTTAGCCATCAGGGAAATGCAAATCAAAACCTCCCTGAGATATCATCTCACCCCGGTCAGGATGGCAAAAATCCACAATACAAACAACACGAAATGCTGGAGAGGATGTGGAGAGAAGGAAACTCTCCTACATTGCTCATGGGAATGCAGGCTTATACACCCACTCTGGCAATCAGTGTGGTGATTTTTAAAAAAGTTAAAGATTGAAATGCCATATGACCCTGCTATTCCACTTCTGGGAATAATCCCCCATAAAGCAAAAATTCATTTCAATGATGCAAGCACGACCATGTTCATAGCATCTCTATTTACAATAGCAAAGTCATGGAATCAACCCAAATGCTCAACAGTTGACAAGTAGATAAGGAAAATGTAGTATATTTATACAATGGAATACTACTCAGCCATCAAAAATGATGAATTAATGAAATTTGCCGGGGAAATGGATGGAATTAGAAAACATTATATTGAGTGAAGTATCCCAGACACAGAAAATAAAGCACCATATGTACTCCCTAATAGGTGGACCCTAGTACCAATCCCACTTAGTGACATATTCAAAGATAAATCTCTGTAACACCTTCAGTAATTGCAAAGATTATAAACAGGAGGGAGGGCCCCCCAGAAGTAAGGAGAGAGGAGATCATGCTACAGCAGAAAAAATAGGTCACGATCAAGTACTGCAAGTAAGTAATGAGACATCTGGTTAAGCTCATAGACTATCCTTCCTGGTCACTTGCAACTGAGGGGGTTTCATCTTTCCCCATCCTAAAGCTCAGGGAAATTTACAGAAGAGGGGGCAGGCAGATTGTAAGAGCCTAAAGATGGGGAGGAGCAACGATAAGCAAGATATTCTACACAAATTAGGGCCAAAGTAACCATAATAGGACTTTGCATCACCTGCACAATGGCTGACATATCAATGACCCCCCAAAGTCTAGCATGGATCACAGGCACTAGGATCCTTAGAGGCAAGGGATTAACAGTCACAATAGTGTTCCCATACTAAAGGGGAGCACAAGAAAAGGCTCTAGGCAATGCTACTGAGTCCTTACACCTCATTAGAGTGGAGAACACAGAAGTAAGTTTGACATTCACACTACAGGATATGCTTCAGGGATTGGAGGGGAGAAGAGGAGGACACTGGGAGAAAGGGAGGGAGGGGGTGAAAAGAAGGGGAAAAGGGGGGAGGGAGCAAGGGGGACCAAGAAATAGTGGAGGGAGGGAGGAAACTGCAGTACCTATTAAGTTTGTATGCATGGGAAAAATAAATTAATTAATTAAAAAATTAAGTTCTTGCTTTATCTCATCATGACAATACAAATAAAATTCCAGTCATACTTCTTTTTATTTATATTACTGTACAAGGAATGAGTAAATCATATAACTCTTAAATTTAATATCCTTTGGCACTATGAAAGCTATCCAGTAGGGAGGAAACTGCCATAGTTCCTGATTATTTTACTTTTCATTGTATTTTTCCATGAAGGATATGTGGTGTCTTCAGCAATAGAGATTTATAGACCAATTCTGGTGGAAAACCAAGAGGAATATTAAGAAAATATTTTGTTTTAGAGACCGCTGGGGCCTCCCTGATGAGTAACTCTTAAGTAGGTATCTGACGTAGGAAGTTTGCATTATAAATCATGGATTTTAGGAGCAGTAATAACTAGGCATCTTGCAGGACATCTCCTTCTAACATCATATAGTCAGGCAGACAGAAAGATAGATGGAGAAATAAATGTTCTATGAAATATATATATTATATATAATTTACTTGAGATGAGAGAAAGAGAGAGAGAGACAGAGAGAGAGAGACAGAGAGAGAGAGAGAGAGAGAGAGAGAGAGAGAGAGAGAGAGAGAGAGAAAAGCTGCTTGCCTGCTGTGATGTGCATGGAAAAAGTAGGATGACAACCTTTGGAACCTGATTTTTCTTTTGCACCATGTCCCCTCTGGAAATTGAACTCAGGGCACCTTGTTTACATATAGTCACTTGAGTTGCTGAACCATCTGTCAGGTCTATATTTCATATTTTCCATTCAAGTTGTAGATTTCTGTATTACTTTTTAATATATCCTTTATTTTGGTTCTCGCTGTCCCCTTAACCCGTGGCTCTTCCACCTTCCTCCTTGCTTTAAGCTTTCCACTCCAAGCATTTTTCTTCCCTATTTTCTTTCATTAGAGTGTTTGTGTATCCTTGAACGAACCCAAACATGATTTTTTTTTTTTTAGCATAAGGATTGGATCCATGTCAAAGACAGAAAGAGGGCTTGGATTTGGCTGGGCCTTGGAGGTGCTAGTCCCAATCAGCCAAGTTCCCCAGCAGACTTACATACTCTGACTGATGAAAGCTGTGTTTTCCCACTGTTTTGAAGGACAGGCATAATTTCAAATTAACAGCCAAATATGTTTTGAAAATATTTGTTTGACACAATGTTTAAAAATGTGTTTCCACAATATGGTAAGATTTTAGTTTACTTGGAATACAGTTTCTTGCTAAAAGAAATATTTTTAATTAAAATTTCTCCAATCTGTTAAAAGAGCACATGTTTATATTTAACATATAAGTGTAAATCTATGTTTTACAACAGGTGATTAACATTAGAATAAGTTTGAGGTGAAATAGGTGATATAAGTTTCAAAGTCATTCACCTTCAGAACTACAGAAGGAAACAACTATTTTAATTTTCATATTTACCTTCACTTATACATATTATTTGCAATATGGGGTCAGGCAAATGATAGCATAATAACAAATGAGAATATCTAAATTAAAGGATCAAAGCTAAACAATGTCTCTCTATAAAATTACTCTTGTTCCAGTCTCTGTTAGTAATACCACAAAATATTTAATTCGCCATGTCTTAATTGGTTAAGAAAATTAATAATGCCATGAAATTGTTTAAGCTTAATAGTACAGTTTACTGTAGGATTTTCTTTCCCTCTATTAATAGATATCTTTCTTTAGATATCTTTGTTTTATATTTTTTAACTTTTTTATTTTTTAAAATATTTTTTCTATTTTAAAAGCACAATGAATGGTCATCTCTGCGTACTCTCCATTCCATCTCCCTTCACCCCCAACACTTCCACCCTACCTTCCTTCAACAATCCACCTCATCAATCCCTCCCATCATCCTATCTGCCTCCTTCAGTAGGCCCTAGGATTCCCTTTGGATTGATTGTTTGTTACAGTAGGACCCAGATCAAGTAGCCCTTCCTTGGGGAAGGCCACTCATACAGGCACTCCCCTTCACCTATTTTCCCCTAACCCCTGAGATTGCTATTGCCTGTAATTATTGCTCCTGAGATCTCTTTAGTTTATGGGGGATACTGATATGTCAGTCATAGTGCATGTCTAGTAAGGACAAATATTTCAGTGAGTTTCGGATGTAGCAGCTCAGCCTTAAATGGAATGTCTAGGCCAATGGTGAATCGCCTCATTTTTAAACTCTAACAATCTTATCTTCTACAAGATTCCCTGAACCCCAGAATATAAAGAGATCTGGTTAGTCTGATTCTGACTTTGTGTTTCTGGGTCACTAGTACTCTGCATTCTGGTTGGTTGCTGATGTGTATTTCAGTGCTTCTCCATTGAATTAGGTTGTATCTTGTTTGGATGCTAAGATCTTTTCTTATCTAAAGATAAAATCAAAAGCATTTAGATAGAAGTTTGCTGTACAGTGTCTGTGGTTAGTTTTGAGATATCTGATCCTGTCTACTGTCAGTTTTCTCCCTGTCTATTGTTGTTTAGATATCTTTTAAAAATATTTATATCAATTTGTCAAATATTCAGCATCGTATCCTGTTATACATAAAAGTAAAAGTGGCATTGAATGTGTATGCTGATGAGTGTACATAGAATTGTCATATTTCCAAATATATTTTTGTCAATTGTGAACAGAAGAAAGAAACCCAAATGTTGCGTTCATCAAAGAGCAGTAGAAGCAAAATATTAATGAAAATATTCAGATGTTAAAACAAATAATGATACAGGCAGTTATTACAGGGAGGTCAACCTCAAAAGACCACATTTTATGTATGAATTATGTAAGAATTAGAAAGTTAATAGGAACAATACTTAGATTATTATCTGCTAAAGAATCAGATCAAAAAGAATGAAGAGGTGTTTTTCTTAAGTTTTCAATGATATTCCAAAATATAATACTGTCACTATAATACTGGTTGGACATCTGTGAAAAAAAGTGTAAGTCACTAGATTGTTCCTGGCTTCTTCACTTTGTCTGCTTTCTGACCAGCATGAGGTAAGCAGCCTTGCTCCAGCAAGTTTTCCTTTACAATGTAAAGCCCTGAAATAACGGAGCCAAGTAAATATGGACTGCATCTATGATGTGAATTTTAAACCAAAACCTATCTTATCTTCTTCATACTGCTTCTTTCAGTTAATTGTCACCACAAAGGAAAAACTGACCAAGATAACAGGAAGAATTCCAAACATTTCAATATGGTTAACATTGGCTCACCCATCCATATCCACTGGCCCATTAGCTGATGATTTGTGTCTGAATTCAGGTGATCATTTAGGCATCACAAGTTTCAAATTCTGCTATGATAATTTTTGTGATTGGTTCAACTATCCTAGGCCTAGTTCAGTGAGAGTGCAGTGCCCTAAAGTTACTGGATTGGTTATAGAATGGATATTTCATCCAAGTTTTAAAAACAGGAGAATTTTAGTGAGGATTTATAAGGAAATGCCTTCCTTTTTCTTTATACAATGTCATTTTAGAACCACTTAATGTCATTCAGTAAGCACAATGATTCTGATGATACGCAAAAGCAAATAGTCTAGAAAATCAGTATAAGATGACCAATTATCACAAACTATGGTCAGTATGCTTTTTTGGTTACTCTTATGAAGAGTATTCCTTCAGTCATTTATACCAGTGAAAACTCAATTCCATTACACTCAACTAAAAGCAAGAACTGAATGCCACCTTCTTGTTGCTGTCCTCTGGCTATTCTCTCCTATTAACCTCTGATTCTGTTCTGTTTAATAATGTGATGTGCTGAACAGATTTTTCTTCTTGTACTGCTCTGGGCCCTAGCATATCATACCAGCTGCAGAATTCCTCATTTTTCAGGTGCAAAGTAACTCCCTCAGGAAGCTCTAAAAATGTCCACTTTGGTGAATTTGATGAACGCTTTCTTATCCCCATACTTTACACAGAACTTCTCTTTACAATTTCCCCTTAGTATTATATCTGCTAATATTCACTCCCCCCCATCACTGGAGTGACAGCAGCAGCCAGTACAAGAACCAAGTGTCATTTTTATAAATCAATATTATGTTCCTAGAATAGTGACTAGCAATTTACAGGGACAAAAGAATCATTTCTTGTATGAACAAATCAATAACTATAAGTGAAACAAACAGAAATGAAATAGAGGGTGTTAATTAAGGGTACTGGATGCAAAACAATAACCAACCTTTTAAATTTAAAAAGATAACATATTAACATTAAAAGAAAGTGAAGTCTTAAAAAGATAAGATTTGTTAAATTTGTTATATATACAGAAATAAATATACACCTACACTATCTTTCTGTACTTCCCTAAGAGCCATAAAAGATGTCCTGCAAATACAGTAAGGAGATGTCCTCAAAATCCTGCAGAAGAAACTGACTTCAATGACACCAACTTTGATTTTCAAAGGGAACTTACTGACTCAGTGTGATTTGATGGACATTGGACTGGGAATTTTTGTATAATGGCATCATTTCCAATGCTTGACCTCTTCTTTTAAAGAAAGAACCTAGATGGGAAAGGAAGAACGGACCAAAGCTGAAGAGGATTTTCAGGGTAAATAGATGATGTCATTTTGGGAGTTCATGGACACTCATCCTGAGGTCACAGACACAACTGAAATTGAGAAGGAGCCTCCTTTCCCCATTCAGGAGCTCCATATGAATCCTGGCGTCCCTCCCCCAAATTCAGCTCAGAACTGACTTCTAACACAGGACCCAAAAATTTTTAATTGAAAAACAATACTGCAAGGAAAATGGGCACCAAATAAAGAATATAAAAATATTAGGTCTTTATTATTAATATCATATGTTAGGTTAAAAAATTTTAACTTTCATGGTCATAAATTTATATTGTTTTATACTTTGCTTCATTATAATGAAATGAAAAATTTATACCAAACCAACCCATCCTAAAATATCAAAATTTAATATTGGCACTCTTTTTTTAATACATTTTTTATTAATTCTGCTCATACAAACTTAATAGGTAGACCAGTTCCCTCCCTTCCTCCCTCCTCCTCCCCCCGAACTTCCTGCTAACCCTTCCCTCACTCCCCATCCCCCAGTACCTCCCCCCCAATTCACAGAGAGTCCTTTATTGTATATGCCTACTCTCCTCTGGGTCCTCCTCTCCGATGACATACAAGGGCCCAGTGGCATTTCCCTGAACCTTTCTCGTGTTCCGCTTAAGCATAGGAACACTACTGTGGCTGTCAATCCCTTGCCTCCAAGGATCTTGGTGCCTTTAGCTGATGCTAGACTTTGTGAGGTCAATAGTGTGTTGGACATTGCGCAGGGCATGCAAAGTCCTATTATGTTTGCTTCGGCCCTAACTAGTGTGGAGAATCTTGCAAATCATTGCTTCTCCCATTCTTTTGCTCTTACAATCTTACTGCCCCCTCTTCCGCAAATTTCCCTGAGCTTCAGGATGGGGAGAGATTAGTCTGGCCTAGTTCTAGGTGGTTGATATAGAGTCTCTGAAGTTCTGGATTGTGGTTTGTTGATTTTCTTTGGCAGTTTTGCTGCTCCTGCAATGCCCTTTACTCCATCCTGATGGGCACTGTATGTCACCCCCTGGTCAGAGACAAAAAGCTGTTAAACTGGAGTCTTGTTATAAGATCACATTCAAGGATAGATGTAATAAAAGTAGGAAACCTCAGTGAGGGAGGGGCAATCACCCATTTGCAAAATGATTACTTTTTATCTGCCAGACTATATGCCCACCCCTTCTGGTGAGATCATACCCCCTCAGTTGTATATGATCAGGAACGAACATCTGTGAACTTAACCAGGTGTCACATTACTTACTTGCATTCCTTGATGGAGGCCTATTTTCTTTGTTGTAACATGGTCTCCTCTCTCCTTGTTTCTGGTGTGGCCCTCCAACCCCATCCCTCCTGCTCATAATCCTTGCAATTACTATATTACATAGGTTTACCGTTGAGTGTCTCAATGTGGGCTGGGTGAGTTTGGTACTAGGAGCCACCTATTAGGGAGTACATATGGCGCTTAATTTTCTGGGTTTGGGATACTTCACTTAATACAATTGTTTCTAATGACATCCATTTTCCAGCAAATTCCAGTAATTCATCAATTTTGATGGCTGAGTAGTACTCCATTGTATAGATGTACCATAGATTCCTTATCCACTCGTCAACTGTTAGAAATTTGGGTTGATTCCATGACTTTGCTATTGTAAACAGTGCTGCTATGAACATGGTCGTGCTTGTGCTATCGAGGTGAACCTCTGCTGTATGGGAGGTTATTCCCAAAAGTGGAATAGCAGGGTCATATGGCATTTCAATCTTTAATTTCTTTAAGAATCTCCAGACAGCTCACCAGAGTGGCTGTTTGAGCCTGCATTCCCACCAGCAATGTAGGCGAGTTCCTCTCTCTCCACATCCTCTCTAGCATTTGTTGTTGTTTGTATTGTGGATTTTTGCCATCCTGACCCGGGCGAGATGATATCTCAGGGAAGATTTGATTTGCATTTCCCTGATGGCTAAAGAAGTGGAGCATTTTTTAAGATATTTGTTAGACATTTTAACGTCATCCCTGGTAAAATTTCTTTTAAGTTCCAGGGCCCATTTTTTAATTGGGCCATTGTTTTCCTTGGAGTTTAGTTTTCTAAGTTCTTTGTGCACTCTGGACAGTAGAGCTCTATCAGATATGTGGTTAGTGAAGATTTTCTCCCATTCTGTGGGTTGCCTTTGAGCTCGTGGTACAATCTCTTTATCTGAACAGAAGCTCTTTAATTTCACAAGGTCCCAACTGTTGAGAGTTGTTAGCAGTGATTGTGCCATTGGATGTCTGTTTAGGAAATGTTGTAGGCCTAGCCCAATCAGCTCGAGGGAGTTCCCTATCCTTTCAACTAGGGTTTTTATAGTCTCTGGCCTGATATCAAGGTCCTTGATCCATTTGGAATTAAGTCTTGTACATGGTGACAAGTATGGGTCCAGCTTTAATCTTCTGCATGTGGAGATCTAGTTTTGCCTGCACCATTTGTTGAAGATGCTATTCTTTTTCCATTGGAAAAGATCAAATGGCTGTATTTTTGTGGGCTTATATGTGGGTCTTCAATCCTTATCCATTGATCTGTGTATCTATTTTGGAGCCAGTACCAGGCTGTTTTTATAACTATGGATTTGTATGGTATGGTGATACCTCCAGCAGTGTTTTTGTTACTCAGGATTGTCTTTGTTATCCTGGGTCTTTTGTGCCTCCATATGAATTTTGAGATTGGTTGGTCAACTTCTTTAAAGAATTGCTTTGGGATTATAATTGGTATAGCATTGAATTTGTATATTGCCTTTGGTAGGATGGTCATTTTTACAATGTTGATTCTGCCAATCCAGGAACATGGGAGGTCTTTCCACCTTCTGGTGTCTTCTGCTATTTCTTTCTTTAGTGTTTTAAAGTTTTCATTGTAAAGGTCTTTTCCCTCCTTGGTTAGGTTTATACTAAGATATTTCATTTTTTTAGGGGCTATAGTAATTGGGATTGTTTCTCTCAAGGCTTTTTCACTTCTTTCATTCTGGGCATATAGGAAGGCCTCTGATTTTTGCACATTTATTTTGTATCCTGCCACCCTGCTTAACTTCTCAATTAGTTTAGGAGCTTCCTGGTGGAGTTTTTGGGATCACTCAGGTATAAGATCATGTCATCTGCAAATAGGGATAGCTTGACTTCTTCTTTGCCGATTCAAATCCCTCTTATGTCCCTTTCTTGTCTTATGGCTTCAGCTAATACTTCAAGTACAATATTGAATAGAAGTGGTGATAGTGGACAGCCTTGTCTAGTTCTTGATCAAAGTGGGAATGCTTCCAATTGTTCCCCATTGAGCATAATCCTTGCTGTTGGCTTGTTGTATACAGCTTTTATTATATTGATAAAGGTTCCTTCCATTCCTACTGTCTCTAGCATTTTGATCATAAAAGGCTGTTGGATCTTGTCAAAGGCTTTTTCTGCATCTATCGAGAGTATCATGTGGTCTTGGACTTTGGACGGTTTACATGATGAATTACATTTATTGATTTGCGTATGTTGAACCAACCTTGTGTGCCGGGGATGAAGCCTACTTGGTCCCTGTGAATGATCTTTTTGATATGTTTTTGAATCCGATTTGCTAAGACTTTGTTGAGAATCTTTGCATCTGTGTTCATCAGAGAGTTGGGCCTATAATTTTCTTCATTAAGTAAATCTTTATTAGGTTTTGGTATTAAGACGATATTAGCTTAATAGAAGGAATTTGGTAGTGTTCTTTCCTTTGCTATTTGATGGAACACTTTAGGAGTATTGGTGTTATTAACTCCTTCAATGTCTGGTAGAATTCTGTGCTGAATCCATCTGGTCCAGGACATTTTTTGGTGGGAAGATTCAAGATTACTTCTTCAATTTCCTTATATGTTATAGGACTATTTAAATAATTCACAACTTCCTGATTCAATTTATATAGGTTGTTTTTACTTAGAAATTCATCCATCTCTTTTGTGTTGTCAAACTTCACAGAGTACAAGTTTTTGAAATACGACGTTATAATTCTCTGGATTTCTTGGGTATCCGTAGTGATAACTCCATGTTTTTTTCTAATTTTGTTAATTTGGGTTTTCTCTCTCTTGCTTTTGGTTAATTTAGCTAGGGGTGTATCAATCTTATTGATTTTTTCAAAGAACCAGCTTTTTGACTGATTTTTTCTATCATTTTCTTAATCTTGATTTCACATATTTCTCCCCTTTTTTTGCTAATCCCCTCTCTTCTACTACTTTTGGGATCAGATTGCTCAAGTTTCTCTAAAGCCTTAAGCTGCATCATTAAGTTATTTACTTCTGATGTTTCCATTTTTTTGCTGTAGGCATTAAGAACTATGAATTTACGTCTTAGGACAGCTTTCATTGTGTCTCAGAGATTTTGGTAAGTTGTATTTTCATTATCATTCACTTTCAGGAAATTTTGAATTTCCTTTTTAATTTCTTCCTGAATCCAGTTCTCATTCAGCATCATAGTGTTAAGTTTCCGGGAGTTAGTGTATTTTCTCTTGTTTGTTGTGTTGTGGATGTCCAGCTTTAGGCCGTGGTGGTCTGATAGGGCACAGGTTAGAATTTCAACTTTTTTGTATATGTGTAGATTCATTTTGTGGCCCAATATGTGATCTATTTTGGAGAAAGTTCCGTGTTCTGCTGAGAAAAATATGTATTCTTTGGTGCGTGGGTGAAAAGTTCGATAGAGATCTGTAAGGTCCATTTCTTTCAGGATGTGATTAAGTGCCAAAGAGTCTCTGTTAAGCTTTTGACCTGTTGATTTATCCCATGTTGAGAGGGTGGTGTTGATGTCCCCAAGAATTATCGTTTTGGGGTTGATTTCTTGCTTTAGACACTGTAGGGTTTTTTTTAATGAATGTGGAGGGGCCCATATTGGGTGCATGTATGTTAAGTATTGTGAAGTCTTCCTGGTGAATTGTACCTGTGACTAAAATGTAGTATCGATCTGTGTCTCTTATGATTTTCTTTGGTTTGAAGTCCACTTTGTCTGAAAGCATAATTGCTACCCCTACCTGTTTCCTGGTTCCATTAGCTTGCAAGATTTTGGACCAGCCTTTCATTCTTAGGATGTGCCTACGTTTTGTGGTGAGATGAGTTTCCTGAAGGCAGCAGATTGTTGGATTGTGGTTTTTAATCCAAGTTTGTAATCTGTGTCTCTTAATCGGTGAGTTAATACCATTGACATTTAATGTTATAATGGAGAAATTATTTTTAATTCTGGACATTTTTTGTATTTAGTAGATTTTGTAAGCATGTTGTTTGATATTTATGTTTTGGTGGTATTATACTTCCCTTCTGTCCTCCTGGATACACTTGTTCTTTTCTTCAAGCTTGCTTATCATTTCTAGCATTTTTTGAAGGTCTGGTTTGGTAGACATGTATCCCTTCAATTTGTCTTTGTGCTGGAAAACTTTTCTTTCTCCCTCAATCATGATAGATAGTTTTGCCGGGTATATAAGTCTGGGTTGGCATTTTTGCTCATTTAATATTTGAGGTATGTCTCTCCAAGCTCTTCTTGCTTTTACTGTTTCCATTGAGTAGTCATTTGTTATTCTAATAGGTTTACCTTTAAAAGTGAGTTGCTTTTTTTCTCTTGAAGCTCTCTGCACCTTTATTTGTCTTGAATGTGGAGTGTTTTGACTATTATTTCCTGTGGCGAGTTTCTGTTTTGGTCATATCTGTTTGGAATGTGAAATGCCTCTTGTATTTGGATAGGCCTCTCATTCTTTAGTTGTGGGAAATTTTCATTTATGATGAATTGAAATATTTCCTCAGGTGTGGTATTTTGGGATTCTTGTTCTGGTATTCCATGAATGCGCATGTTAGGCTTCTTCAGGGCGTCCCATATTACTTGAATTTTCCTCTCCAGTATCTTTTTGGTTGTAACAATCTCTTCCATTGAGCTGGTTAATCCTCCCATTTTGTCATCAAAATCTGAAATTCTATTTTCTGCCTAGTTTGTTCTGCTGATAAGACTCTCTGTTGAGTTTTGGGTTGAAGATAACTTGTCTTTTAGTTCAATTTTAAACTCTGCCTGAGACTGTTTTCACTGCTCTATACCTATTTTTGTTTCTTGAACCGTTTTTCTCAACTCCTCCAGGTGTCTGTTGTGTTCCTGTTCAAAGTGGTTGATACGTTTGTTTAACTCTTCTTGGATTTCCTCTTTCATAGTATTAATCATGGTAATGATGATACTCTGAAAGTAATTATGTTGGATCTGGCTTCCATGGTTATTTTCTGTGGATTTGTTCTGGTTGGAATCCATCCTTGTGGGATTGATTCTTTCAGTGGGAGATTGGTCTTCTTGGGTTTTGTTTCTCATGGATCTGCACTTTCACTTGGGCATTGTTGTTTTGTTTTTTAGGACCTTTCAGTTTCTGTGTGTTTTCACTGAACCAATGTAGTTGGTATTGTTACACTTGCCAGTTATTACTAGTGCTTGCCTTGGATTGGGTATTTTGTGTATTGTTATTGTTATATCCTAGATGAGGCTACTAGGCTGTTAGTACGTCAGTTAAGTAACCAGGGGGTGAATATTAGTATGGTAGTACACTTTTACGATTTAGTGTCTTGGTGAAATGTGAGGGTGAGTGGTGTACTCCCTGGAGTTGTATGTTTTTGGGGTGGTTGTATGAGGAAGTTGATCTACAGCAGTGATACTAGAAAGGATCAGTAAGGTGAAAAGAAAAAAACAAAAAAAAAAAAAGGAAGTTTACTTATCTTTGGGCTGGATGTGAAGAATCTCACCCATATGATATAATGGTTGTAGTGGAGACCAGATGTATGGCCTGTGTTCCCTTTGTTCCTTAGGGTTTTGCTTGAGTTTCCTTTGGGCTCTATTGAATTCTGAGTAGCAATGTGTCTTCCATGGACCACGTGCGTAGGTCCCTGGAGGGCCAGAGAGGCACAGGGTCTGATGTTGATGGCAGAATTCTTCACCTGCGACCTGGGAGGGGGGCGGAGGCCGCTGGGGCGGGAGGGCGAAAAGGGCTGGGGTCCGGGGCAGGGCGCCAGGGGCTAAGCTGGTGGTCGCACTGGTGCTGCTGGCAGGGTGGCTCTGGGATGGGGGGCTGGGCTGGGCTGGGATGGGCTCTCTCGCTTGCTCACTCACCTGGGGGGGGTGGCAGGGGGTCGGCGCAGAGGGGGTGGGGCCCTGGGGGCAAATTTGGTGGCCGGGCGGATGCCGCTGGCCGGGCGGCTCCGGGGTGGGGGCTGGGCTGGGCTCAATATTGGCACTCTTGAGAACAGTAACGTTATTATGCTTTTACATGGATTTGTGCAGTACGCATTGATAGAACTTAATGTTTTCAGTGAAGAAAATCTAAACCAAAAATGCTAATGATTATTAATAAATAATCTTAGATTTTATGGAAAATTATACTTCTCATTAGTAGGAGACATACAAAAGAATATTAGCATCCTTAGGAAGTTTGAGCTTCTTATTCACCTTAATTGGAATTTAAAAGGTCTAAACATATAAATATACAAAAATGCATCATATGTTTGCCTTAGAAAGGATGTAATAAGATTCTGAAATTCAGAGAAAACTTGCCTACCATTTTATAGTTTCCACAATTTAATAAATTTCACAAGTTCAAAGGATTGAGAACTCAAAGAATAATAATGTTTCAGCACAAATCACACTTCTACTTTGAAAAAATAAGAAATCACACTTCTACTTTGATAAAGGCATGATTTCAATCCCCGTTGAGCTTTTTCTTTATTTTAAGCAACTGTGATATAATTCATACACTCTAAAAAACTTACTGTTGATTTCTTTACATCAAGGTAAATATAAATTACAAGTCACTATTTCCAAAGAACTTCTATTTGATGTTTTTCAATTCCAAAATTATCCCAAGTGTCATTTTGATCTTCTTATCTGGAAGAAAATACTGTAGGACCCACATAGACTTCACTGCATATGTGAGGGACTCATATTAGGAGTTGGGAGAAGGTCTTGCTAGACTTCAAGGTAGAAAGTAAGAATGATGAGTGACAGGAGTTTCTGTTCTATCATGTAAGGCTGAAGCTAAAACAAGGGACACTTATCACAAGGTTTCTCGAGTAATCTAGATAGGAATTAAGGCAAAATTTGGTGTCATGGTTAATGTGCATGGCATGTTTGGCCATGTATGCCAGAGATTGCCAATTCCCTGAATTACCTCCCTCCATTTGCGTACATTCCCAGGGAATAATTCTACTAAGCATCTGCTTGTCCTTCCCTGTGAATTAGTTAAACTATTTCAGGCTTACTCAGGGATTATTCAACTACTAATTCTTCACAACTGTTTCCAGAGGTCTAGCCTTCAGTTGTAAAGTTAATACCTTTCAGTCATTGTCCCCCAAAGATGTTATCTTTGCATTCACTCATAGTGAAATTCAATGTCCATTTTATGTTGCTCATTATATAATCAGTTCCTTTCACAATCACTGGGCACATCCATTGCTTCCGCAGGATAAACTGCTTACCTCTGGGTCATCCCAATTTTCACTCATAGCTTCTTCCTCCCTTTAGATTGATTCTGCAGTCAGTTTCCCTAAGCATATTCCCCGTGTTTCTGATACCTACAACATTCTGGGTTGACTAGAGTAAAAAGGAACTTCACTTTCCTTTGCAGAATCTACAAATGTACCACTTAGTAACAATTTTTTCTTCCCTGTTCATGAACACAACAATCATGCATCAAAATCAGCACCATCTTATTGAAACTGCAAGTTCTGCAACGCAGATGAGACATAGGCTGGCCCACTTGAATGACAGCCGTACCAAATTCTGCATGTTAACCCTGGAAAACACCTTTTCTAGGCATCCAAAACATTTGACACACAGGAAATGGCTTTAACTTAGCATTTCTTCCACTAAACAAATCTGTGTTTTCAAAACGCAAAATCTCTAAAGGTCGATATTCATTTCTACCATTGTCTCAGACCAAATCACGGGTTACTGTTCAACAATGTTTTGACCTATAACCACAGATGTTTGACAGTCTGCATTTACTTCTTCCAAAACTTCAAGGCTGCCAATATACCTATCATTTACCAAGTAAAAACGTTAATCAATTTTAATTCAACTTCACCAAAGTCCTTACTACTTTCATAACGATCTGGGCCCAAATAATTCATAACTCTCCCAGCATGATTATTTTTCAAATGATCCACTAATACACAGTCTCAAAATATTTAAATATTTCCAGACTTCTCCCCCAAATGTTCAAGTACACAAAAGCCACATACCCATATTTATCAGCAACACTCCTCACTTCTGGCTCCGATTTCTGTCCCAGTTTGCCATTATATTACCTATTGAACAGAATTTGTGATCAGAAAGGCTTAAAGGGGAACAAAGCGTTTGATTATAGTTTACTATTGTCTGGTTACATTTCTTAAATCAACTTGGCAGGAGAATGTGTACCAAAAACTGGACACATCATATCCACAGGACTGCTGAGAAACAAGACTTCACTTGCCAGACAGCATGACTGTACAAGTATGCTGAAGATTGCCAGTTCTTTAAATCATTTAAATCTTATCCACCTGCCTGCAGAAAACCCCCACCCAATATGGCCTCAGTCTTCTTCATAAATTTGAGAATTACCTGCAGTTTCCTGAGGTTTTAACTACTAGTTTTTCACAACTGTGCCCATAGTTGAAGACTTCAATTGTCAAGTTAACACCTTTCAAAAATAGATTTTTCCAAAGCTGGAAGTGGCTAAAAATTACTGAAAGTATTTTCTGAGTGATAGGAGGGCTATTTATCTTCTGAGTAATGATTCATTGTTTCTGCCCATTGAAATAATGTCATTCCCTGAGTTTGACGGGTCATGCTTTAATTCTTCATACTCCAAATTTCTTCATTTACTTAAGTTGTAAAAGTGAAATAATCTGAACATGACGATGTGGAATTTATTGCTAAACTTTAGAGCACTGCAAAGAGACTAGTAGACAGCAAGAAGCAGTAGTCTATTATGCCTAAAATACTCTTGTGTTATTCAAGGCAGGCACCAAATTTGTAAAAGTCAAGTTCAAGGAAGTCCATTTTCACCGTCATTGATTTTCACTGAAGGCAGACGCTTTTCACCTCATTGATCTTGATGTTGATTGAGTCATGTTCATCTGGCTGGTCAGTATTTGGAAGCTTTTCATTTTTGATGGGTTAATTTGTTTAGGATCACTGATCAGTCGCCTTGTGCTATAGTTACATATTAAGATTTTTTTGAAAAAATTTATTGAACAGATTATAATTTCTAAAGAATTATATCATTCAAAATAATTGCCTACATTTAATTTCAAAATCTGAATGCACATGTAAACTTAATACAAGTCTGTCTGTATCTAATAAGTGTTTTAATGATTTATGTTACAGCTTATGCATAAAGGGTACTACTCTGAAAAATTACTTCCACAAAAGTGTAATTTTATATGTATGTGTGTATATATATGTGTATGTGTATGGGTGTATGTGTGTGTGTGTGCACATGTGTATTTAAACATTACGTTGCTAAAGGAAAACAAGCTCCAGTGTCATGATTCTGTAACTGTTCAGTTTTTCTCACATACAAAGCAGCATTTTCCTCGCAAATATATGTTATCCATCAAGTTCTTTCTCCCTATAAATAACTTCATCATCACAAATATTTGTGTGCAGCACACCAGAAAACATCTGGCTTATATTTAAGATAATAATTACCCTTTATGACACATTTATGAGTTTTCTTTTCATTATTTTTTATCTTGGAAATTTTCACTGTTCTGATAGTCTAGTTTTAGAACAAACACCTGCTTTTTATAACTCTTAGCTGAATCCTTCCACATTTTATACTTAAAATATCTCACAGATCTGTACACGATTTTTTATCCTTTATTATTCCAGCAGAACTTCTCCCATCTACCTTGACTTTGTGTTCAGTTCTTGGATAAAAAGTAAATTTCTAAATTATTAGGCTGAATGTTAAGTGACATTTCTTTTTTATCTATATCATCAATCTCCTCAAATTAACCTTTGTCCCATGGGTGCATATACTTTATTTTCCTTATGAAAACATATATGAAAATTATAAATTTTTTATTCTTTGAAGTTTAATGACAGAAATACATTAAATCAGTCTAGTTTTAGAAGAAACACCAGCTTTTTATAACTTGTACCTGAATCCTTCCACACTTTATATCTAAAATATCTCATAGATCTGTACAAGATTTTTGATTCTTTATTATTCCAGCAACTGGCCACCCATTCTCATCACCTCTCCTACCCCCACATCATATTTTCTCCTTTCCAGCTAGTCTCCTTTCTACTTTCTTTTTTTTAATTTATAACCTGCTTAAATCTCTTTTCTGGTTTATACCATTTGTAGTGAAAACCTGTGGTTTTTGCTATAAGCAAATGAGTTATTATATGACATAAGGCATTAGACATCATTGTTATTATTAGATTAACTACCATCTGTCTTGTAGCTCAATAAAAGCTAAAATATGAAAGTTGAGTCTGTTCAGGAAAAAATATATTACCCAATGTCCATCCAAAATCTCTTTATTCTCTAGACAAGTCATAACATATTATGATCATCATGACATATCAATGAATTTTCTTATTAAACACACAATAACATTTCAGGAAGCAAGAATTTTTTATTATAATGCTTCTCTCATTTAATAAAAAGATTTGTTTGAATATATTTTATGTATACATTTAGATTACTGTGGGTAGTTTAGCATCTTAAATTTTACAGAATCTAGTATGATCTACCAATATAAAGAAATGCAAACAAATGAAAAGAAAAATAACTTAACATTGTTAAATTATTCGACTGAAGATTATTTTAGATATGTGGTCAGCTAAGGGAACTTGTGACCAGGTGATGAGAAGACAGTATATATCTATAATAAGACACTGAATCTCACACCCACTAAATTTAGGAAAACATTGAACATTTATGAAAAGCGCTATACCATGACTTGACCAGCTGTTATAAAAAAATTAAAAGCACTAGCACTTTACTCAAAACAAATGCACCATTCCAGATGGTGTGCTAAAGAATTTGGCTCAGGCTAATTTATGTTACTAGTACCAGCAGCCAAAAGAAAATATACCAAAAATAGCTTCAAAATATGGAGAATCAAAAAAGAAAAGCAATATTAAGAATAACTGTCCTGGATTTTTCAAAAATCCAATGACTTTTGGGCAGGGGAAGAAGATAAGACTGTTCAAAACTAAATTATTAAGGAAAAATAATTAAACATTTGAACCTTCATGAAAAGAAAGTAATTGATTCATCTTAGGCTCTTCTCAAATACCACATCTTTTTTTTTCAGATTTTGCTGTTTGTTCTTCCGAAAATATTTATAAAACACCCAAGTGTTTATCTTCTCAATTGCATCTCATATTAAAAACTCTTAACTTCAATGTTATTAGTAACACTCTCCGAAGATGTTTTCCTTGTAGTTTTATTAGACTTTGTTTTTGGTGACTGGGTTTACCTGAATGTTATGTCACTGCCACTATTATAGTCCACATGGTGATTAAAGGTTTTCATTTGACCTTCCTCTATGTGTGCTCTCATCTGCAACATTGAAATACAACATCATCAAAGCAAATGATTTTGAATCCATTTTGTAAAACACAGTGGCCCATTCTTTTATTTAAATTACAGAATCATTTTACTTAAAAATGTAAATGTGTAAAAAAACAATAAAATATTTGTCAAATGGTTTTGCTCGTTTTTAAAACAGCACTTTGAAATCAAGCAAGCCATAGCCAAGGAATAGAAGGGCAACTCAATATGTGATACATGAAGGTTCAATTTAAAAGACTGAAAGAAATTATGTGTAATTGTCCTAATATCTGCAGCAGAGAAAATTTTTGGAAAAGAAAGATACATACTTATAAACATAAGACTTATTTAAAAAAAACAACTCAATAGCTAACAAAAAAAAAGCAAAGAAGTAACCTTCCTTAAGTTCATAAAGCTCAAATGTCAATATTCTCACAGCAAATAATAGCTCGTACTTGATGAGAAAAGTCCAGGTGTATTTCCTGTGGATGGCATCAAGACAGGGACACTGTTCTTTGCTACTATTTTGCTGAAGGAGGCTGGGCAATCACATGAAGCAGCTGAAAAGAGAAGAGTTGAAACTTCTACAATTTGTAGAACACATAACCCCTTTCCTAGAAATAATTAACAGGATTACATGAAATATTGTTGCCAAATAAAAATAAACTACATATGAGATAGCTTCTCTAACACTTTATAGTTGGAAGCAAAGTATCACTCATAATTTAAACAGGAACAAATCCATGTAGCTAACCAAGAAGTACAGTGATTTATTCTTACTGCAGGGTGTTCAACACGAATAACTACTCCTTTCTTTCTGAAATGATGCCCTCAACTTGGCTTTCAGGTGAACACATTTAACTCTTTCACTTCAGAGGTCACCTCTGCCAGCTACATGTGGCAGAGGAGTCATCATCATTGTGTGTTTTCATCACCTATGTCCTATATCACATCCCTCCAGCCACTTTCTTTCTCTTTTTCCCATCCACTGCATGTGCAATCATCTTGGTCCTATGGATGCCTGCACTAAACAGTGCCTAAGCACTTTTCAGCAATCAAATGATCAAATGGTCCACTGGTGGATATAGCGCCAATACTCATCCCCTTATCCAGCTCATGACCCATATAGTCTTTAGGTTAGTGTGTTCTATGGTGAAATCTGTCTGTGAGTGCATTATGAATAAATCTTGGGTGATAATATCTTAGTTTATTACTTCCCTGATATCATCTGATATCATCAATAACAAGCTTCTATGTCAACCATAATCTCCAATTACACATTCAAGGTCCATGATTTCAAGTCCTGAAAGTTAAGGATCCCTAAAGTATGAATTCCCTAAAATCCAGATTGTCCAAAATCACAACCCAGAAATATTCAAATCTTTGTTGTTGAAATCATGGAAGGCAGGAATCATGCATTTCACTTAAAAAAAAAAAAAGAAGCACCTCTGAATTCCAAAACTGAATTGTTTGGAAGAGACTGGCTATTCTTACAGAAAAGTGGAAATTTCCATTTAAAAAAATGACTGTTACTTGCCTGCATTGTCCTCTCTGCAAGCTCATAAGTTTTCAGATGTTTTATGAATGAAAACATTTTCTAGAATAAACCAGGAAGTTACTGTTTTACTGGAAATTAATTATACACACAGTAGAATAAGAAGGCATAGTATTGCAATTTAATCATCACTATTTCTACTAAACCAAAGTTTCTACACAAGACTGCATAAGGAATGTATTTTTCTACTAAAATGTTACAGAAACCAGGTAAAGATTATCAGAAAATTTAATTCATGTCAGTTAACATATAATCATAGAACAATTCTGAACACAGTGGTAACACACATGGATAAGAGGACATGGACAACAAATACCATCTGGAACTGGTTGGAAAGTTTCCTTCTTGTTAGATAGCTGACAAAATATGGGAAGGTACTATGGAAGCTATCCAGGAGAAAAGCAAACAAAAGTCTCATCAATTTGAAAAATCTGTAAGTTGCAAGAGTTATCACCATGGTAAGAGGTAATCAACCATCTGTGGAATAGTGACATGAATATCAAGGAGGCTTTCTAATAAGATTTAAATTCCATTTGTCAGAAGGGACCACATTTCTATTATTATAAACCAGAATAAGATTTTTATGAAAGGGGAGGTCATAGGTCCCAGGGAAAGAGAAAGCTAAAAAAGTTTAGTTATGAAGACATCACACCAAACTCCCTTTTAAACATCTGTTATTATACTCATAGATTGAAAGAGCACACAGCACTCATCCTCAAAACCTCCATTTACAAAATAAGTGTTTACTATAGAAAACACAAGAGGTCATATTGCAGAAAGTAAGTGACTGTGGACTCCTTGACCCACATCAGGACATCTAAGCGACATTCATTCCCACCTCAAAGGTGAAGGAAGAGGGGAGGGAAGATTGTAAGAACCTGAACTGGGACAGTGGTGGGCCAGACACTGCATCCTGGACATGACAAGAACTGCACAGTAACTGTCCTATCAGCATCTCACCATGGAATTAGAAAGGACTTAAGAAGCTCCACACCTCTCTGAGAGATTCATGAGAGCTAATACTTACAGGGAATAAAAGGAAGGTGCTTTATCATAATGGTACATCTATCCTCTAGACACTTACTGGAGCATGAATCATGGAGGTGCATGGCATCAAATACAAATAAGATGAAACACAGTGAACCACACAAGTGAAAAGACTTGAAAGTAGGAAGGATTGTAACAGGGAAATAAGGAGTTGTTAAAGGCAAAGGAAGGGTAATGGGAACGGAGATCATGGAGAAAGAAAAAAGAGAAATAAAATAAAAATATCTTCATACTTTATAAAATCCCTTCAACATGAATGTAATATTTTCTTTAAAATTTAGTTTCATCATATCATGTGTAAAACACTGTAATGCTTTTGGACTCACAGTTTAAAAAGTATTTGAAAATGATTTATTATGGTTGTATACTACTAAAGGAGTTAGTTCATTCCTTCTATGATAATTTCATCTTCTAACATTTCTCCTTTCTTCCTTCATTTGTTGTAGTCACACTGGCCTCCAGATATCTATCTCTGGCACATCAAATAATTATCCACATTAAGATAATATATAGACTTCATATTCTCAAAATCCTACTTCCTAATTCTCATATTTCCTTTATTCTTCTATTAAAATGTTAATATTGGGGCTAGAGAGATGGCTTGGGATTAAGACTCTGTCTCACAGCAGAAAGTCCTGAGTTCAGATCCCAGGTCCAGTGTAAAAATGGCAGGCAGATCAGGGAGGAGCTTGTGAAATCCCAGAGCAAGGCAAGAAGGAGGTATAAGCAATCTAGGATGATTCCTGAAGTCACCCTTGGTCCTCCACAGGGACACACAGTGCCCACACATATACGCACACACACACACACAATAAATAAAATAAAAAAGAAGTTTAAAAAAACCAAAAATGTTGATATTAAAAGTTTTCACTTTACAAATGTACAAATGTAAAAGAGTATGTATACTCTTGAATACAATATAGAAATTCTACATTATTTTCTTCAAAAGATTGCAAATAAACAGTTTTTAAAAGTCAAATAACTCTTCTTCCTTAAATGTAACACATGGCTATGTCCTATGTGGTTCTAGCTTCTATTTTGATGTATGCTTAGTTTATGTGGGAATGAGTGTGAGTAGAGTCAGGAAATTGGAAAGGGGCCAATGAGAGGTGAGAAGAAACATTAAAGAAGACATGTATGAAGGCTCCAGGGAATGGGAGGCGTGAAGTCTCCAGGGAATGGGAAGGGGAAGAGGGTGGCACTGGGAGTAGAGGAGGAAGGGGGGTGAAAAAAAGGGGAAAGGGGGGGGCAGGGTGCAAGGGGGACTGGGGAGGGGTGGAGGGAGTGAGGGGAACAGGTTACCTATTAAGCTGGTATGATTGGGGAAAAATAAATAAATATAATAAAAAAGATCAAATTGAACTTCTATCTAGAAAAGACAATAAAACTCATCATCTTCTGAAGACCTTTATTAGCTTTTTTTAAATGAAAAGAAATTCTTCTGAATGCATCTGCAACCTTTTTAAAGTAGTGAAGTAACTGCAGAATCACAAACATAGTCAGACAGTGGCTACATCTTTTGAGTGAGCAAGTTGTGGTATGTTATGATGATATCAAGAAGCCACTATGTGACTAGTGCCTAGGGGATCCACTCATCAGAAATGGCACTGACCATGACCATGTCAAGTGAGGTGAGCAGTCAGAGACTATAAAAACCTTACTTGAAAGGGTAGGGAACAACCTGGAGCTGATTGGACTAGGACAACAGTTCCTAATCGGAAATCCAATAGCGCGATCAATACAACCAACACTCAACAGATGGATCTTATGAAATTAAAGAGCTTCTGTTCAGATAAAGAGATTGTAACTCAAGCACAAAGGCAACCCACAGAATGGGAGAAAATCTTCACTAACCACATATCTGATAGAGCTCTACTGTCCAGAGTGCACAGAGAACTTAGAAAACTAAACACCAAGGAAACACGTGGGCCAATTAAAAAATGGGCCTTGGAACTTAAAAGAAACTTTACCAAGGATGAAATTAAAATGTCTAACAAATATCTTAAAAAATGCTCCACATCCTTAGCTATCAGGGAAATGCAAATCAAAATCTCCCTGAGATATCATCTCACCCGGGTCAGGATGGTACAAACAACACCAAATGCTGGAGAGGATGTGGAGAGAGGGGAACTCTTCTACATTGCTGGTGGAATGCAGGCTCATATGGCCACTCTGGCGAGCCGTCTGGAGATTCTTAAAGAAATTAAAGATTGAAATGCCATATGACCCTGCTATTCCACTTTTGGGAATAACCTCCCATACAGCAGAGGTTCACCTCAATAGCACAAGCACGACCATGTCCATAGCAGCATTGTTTGCAATAGCAAAGTCATGGAATCAACCTGAAATTTGCTGGGGAAATGGATGGAATTAGAAAAAATTATATTAAGTGAAGTATCCCAGACACAGAAAATAAAACACCGTATGTACTCCCTAATATGTGGACCCTAGTAACAATCCCACTTAGTGACATATTCAAAGATACACCTTCAGTAATTGCAAAGATTATAAACAGGAAAGAAGGGGCAGGAAAGCCCTGCCAGAAAGAAGGAGAGAGGGGATCATGCTACAGCAGAGATGATAGGCCACCATCAAAGACTACAAGTAAGTAATGAGACATCTGGTTAAGCTCACAAACTGAGCTTCCTGGTCACTTGCAACTGATGGGGCATGATCTTACCAGAAAGGGAGGCCATACAGTCTGGCAGATAGAAGACAACCATTTTGCAATGATAGACTGACTCACCCCTCACCACAGTCTCCTATTCTTATTCCATCTACCTTTGAATCTATCCTTATAATAAGACTCTATTTTAACAGCCTTATATATCTGGCCAGGGGGTGACATCCAATACCCTTTAGGATGGAGCCAAGGGCAGTGCAGGAACAGCAAAACTGAAAAAAAAAATCAACAAACCATAATTCAGAAAATCAGAGATTCTATATCAACCACCTGGAATCAGGCCTGCCTAATCTCTCCCCATCCTGAAGCTCAGGGAAATTTGCCAAAGAGGGTGAAGTAAGATTATAAGAGCACAAGGTTGGGAGGAGTCATGATATGCAAGATACTCCACACAAGTTAGTGCCAAAGCAATTATAATAGGACTCTGCATGATCTGCGCAATGACCAACATATCATTGACCTTTCAAAATCTAGCATGGACTAAAGGCACTAGGATTCTTAGAAGCAAGGGATTAACAGACAGGATAGTGTTCCTATACTTAAGGGGAACACAAGAAAGAGATCTAGGAATTGCCACTGAGTCCTTACACCTCATCAGAGAGAAGGACCCAGAGGAAAGTTTGATATACACAAAAAAGGGTGCTTCAGAGATGGGGGGAGGGGCACTGGGGGAAAAGGAGGGAGGGGAGAAAAGAATGGGCAAAGGGGGAAGGGAACAGGGAGGTCCAGGAAGGAGTGGAGGGAAGGAGGGGACAGGGGTTCCTATTACATTTGTATGAGCAGAAAAATAAAAAATAAGTTTTTTTGATCCACCATGTGACCCACATATGCCATTTTTAATTTTTAACCAAAGGTCTCTGACTCAATGTATCACCTGTGTACCACTGTTTATTTGAATACTACTCTCAATATTTAAACCATTGAATGTATATAAATTTCTTTTAGATATACAAAAGAATAAAATTATTTAGACAGAGGAAACGTGATGCAACTGGAGACTATCATATTAAGCAAATTAAGTCAAACTCAGAAAGTTAATCATTAAATGTCTTCCATAATTTTTGAATCCTAGATTACATATTCAATCATGCATGTATATTCGACATGAAAATAAAAGTAAAGCTGTCTAGGGAACATCCCTGGACTGATGGGAGGTAGCAGAGTAGAAGGGAGAGAAAGACATTTAGGGAGGAGAGACATGGACAAAGGACATTGTATACATGTGTGCAATTGTGCATAGGAAAGCCATTGCTATGTGTTATGAATATAGGACAATACAAATTTAATATTGACTTATTTCCTTCTGTTTCTATTTTTCAAATTATTTTAATTTTTGTTTGATTTTTTGTTTAAATTACTAAGAATATCTAGCACAATAAGTATTGCTGGAAAGCAGCATGTCTTTCAGACATTCATTTTATTTCTTCAGTCTTACAATGAAAGAACTACAAAGCATTTTTTTTTGTCAAGAATGAAATCCTTTGTCAAACTCCCTATACTCACTGAAGCACTTGCAATAGATAGACTATCCTCAGGTGGGTTGAGAATCATAAGGACATGAGAGTCTGTTTGTTCTTCCCACACTATCTGCCAAATAAAGGCAAATCAAAAAGAGAATTATAGACCAATCTCACTAATGAACCTAGATGTAAAAATTCTTGATAAAATAATTGCAAATCAAATTCAAAATTATATTCCAAAGATCATTCATAGTAATCAAGTCAGGTTTACTCTAGAAATGCAAGGATGGTTTGCCTTATGCAAATCAATAAATGTAAATCATCATGTAATCAGACACAAAGGCAAAATCATATGATCTCTCACTATATGTAGAAAAGTCCTCTGAAAAAATTCAACAAGGCTTCATGATAAAAGTTCTGGAGACAACAGGGATATCTATAACAAGTGTTTATACATAAGTCCATTGCTTTTGCCATTTTATTCAGTGTTCAAATAAAGAATTAGCATGCATTGTAAAACTAGTACTTGTCTATTTTGATTATATTCAGAGTTAAGCTTACAGCATATGGAAATGGTCATCCTTAGAGAGCTTCCTGGCTCCTTACTGAGATACACTGAAAATTGCCCACTCTGCTGCCCATTAGAGAATGTTTCTCTCTTTCCTTGCCCTCTGGCAACCAATGTGGATTGAAAAGACTGCTAAATGTGTCATTATAGGTCACATGGGTTTTCTTTTACCCTGCTATTAATTTAAAATAGATTACTTGAAGAAAATCTATTGAAAATGGAGGGAGAAAATAAAAGAATAACTGTTTCTTATTATTCCAAACAGATATTCATTCCTCTGTATATGTGTTATGAGTATGTTTTTCTTTTCAAACAAATTACACATAAGTTCTAATGGAATTGTGTGAAAGATGATTTTATTGAGTCACTATGATAATTTACCTAACTCCTGTATTACATACACTACATACAAACTGACGATTTTCCCATATCTTATTTTCATGCTATAATTTAGTGCTCGTTTTCTCTTTTTTTCAGCTTTTTATTTGTTGAGTCTGTGACTTTTTTTACTTTTACAAGCTTATTGAATAATAATCCCTGTTTCCTTCCATCCCACCTCCTTCCAGTTCTCTTCCTTTTCCCTCATCAGTCTATCATACTCCCTCCCACCCTTCTACTTGGCCACTTCTATGGACCCCAGAATTCCCTTTGGCTTGTTTACTCTTGTGGGGGTTCAAGCCTCTGTGAATATATTCTATCTGTACATGCCTAATTTATTAAATATGAAAAGGGGTAAACTAGAAGCAGATTCCTATATTATTTAATGATGCAATAATCATTTCAATAGGTGGATATACTGATATAATAAAACATGATCAATATGCTTAAAAGGACACAGAGTATAAATTAATTTTGTGTCTGTTACCTCATATATAATTTCTGGTATACACTTCCTGCCCTTGATTTACCCAAAAGAAGCCAAGCACACAAAAATATTTTCATTTGTTTAAGCATAGCAAAGTGTATAGAGCACAAGACACTTCCTGAGAAGAGATATCTAATTGTAAGGAACAGTCTTACTGGTAGATTACTTGTTCAATCTTATATCAGAAACAATTCATAGTTAATCTTACATCCCTAGGTTAGGCACATTCTAAATAAATCCTGAGAATTCATTGGCCTTTTCTGGATTTTTATTACTCTGTGTATGAGATACAGAGAGATATAGGGAAAGAGAAGAGAGAAAGAGTAGAGTATCTTAAATCAAGAAACAAAAGAAAATGGAGTGTGTGTATGCATAATTAGTAACTTGTAAATCTATTTCAATTTTTAAAAATGCTATAAAATTATTTTTTTGTTTTGTCTGAATTTTTAAAATTTTTATTTTGCTAATTTATAAACATAAAAGGAGGTTGTCCCTGCTGGTTCCCCTCCCTTCCCTTTCCAATTCCCTCTCTCCCTTCCCCACAGATCCCTTCCACTCCCTCCTTCTGATCGCTCAGTGGGTTCCTGGACAGCAAACCTTTCTTGTAGAATTTCTTTTTTTTTATTTTTATTATTATTTATTCAACTGTGCGCATGTGCGTGTGTATGTGTGAGCGCGTGTGTGTGTCTGTGTGTGTGTGTCTGTATATGTGTGTGTGTGTGTGTGTCTGTGTGTGTGTCTGTGTGTGTGTATGTGTAGAACCACGGACGAATTCGTGAACCACCATGGACGCCTCCACCTCCTTCTGCCCCGGGATTCATAGGCTCCACCCTACCAGGACCAGAAGCGCAGGCCGCCCCCACTTCCACCTCGCGTCTATACGTAGGATCTGGGATCCGAACTCAGGAACTTCCGCCTGCAAAGCGGAGGCTTAACCCCTGAGCCACCTCCCCAGCCCGAGTAGAATTTCTTGGCTGGCAGTGGACTTCCACATTTTAGGATTTTACAATCTTCCCACCCCTCTTCTCCAAGATTCCTTGAACCTTAGGATAGGAAGAAATTTGGTTGGCCTTATTCAAGCTGCACATTTCAGGGTTGCTTATACTCTGCATTCTGGTTGGTTGTTGTCTATTTTAAAGAATTACTATTTTTAGAAAGTTAATTCAATTCATTATTGATGTTTGATGACTTTTTATTTGCTTCCTTTTACAGATGTGTTAAATAAAATATTTAAGGCTTCATGTATCTACCAGAGCTTCTCTATAAGAACAATATTATTCATTTTGCAAAAAGTCCCAAATTTGCTATGTGACCAAATCTTTCTCAAGAATAAACCCAGAATCTGAAGCATTTGGAAACAAGTTAATTCTAGTTCAATGAACTCCTGTTGCTTTATGATTATCTCTTAACTGAAAGTATAGCTCAACAAATAGAGTTATTCAACTTGATCTACGGACTCCCTGTTTTCTTTGTGCATTCTTGTATTATGATTGACTGCCAAGCTTATTCAGGATTTTATGTGTTTTAAGGATCTACTCTGATCCTTACACTTGTGGAGAAAGCTTCTATTACAGTTTGCCTGCATGGTTAATGATAAAATCACCGTCAAATGGCTTAAAGGAACAAGGGTTCATTTTCCTACTGATAGTTCCATTACAGTCTGTAGTCCAGCATGACAGGAGAGCATGCATCAACACCAGGGCTGAGGGAAATGGGCACACCATCTCTACATAATGACTGAGAGAGGGATGATCCTCACTTGCCATGCCAGCATGTTTGGCCAAGTATACATAAGGATGCCAACTCTCTCAACTGGCTCTCTGTATTTTATTCTAGGGTCTAATCCCACCCACCATGGGCGGGGTCTTCCCCATAAACTAGAAAATCTCCTAAACGTTTGATCTTGGCTTAACTCAACAACTAATTCTCTACAAATGTGACTAGAGCTCAAACTCTCAACTATGAAGTTGAAACCTGTCCATAACTATGACACTCTACCTCTTTTCAACTTGACGCAAAGACATAGCACTTTTAAACTGTAACCTTCAATCCTTGTCCCCATAGGGGGACAAGTTATCTTGTTTATAATTCTAAAAGTCCAAAATTAAAAGTTTCTATAGTCTAATTTAAATCAGTCTTTCTTTAAATATCCTGGATCTTTTAACTATAGAAGTCTATCAAGTCAAAATAAGTTATATACTTTAACACAGATAAAACATTAAAACAGAAGTATCTTGACAAAATAGAAAAATAATCAAGTTAGAATCAAGTCCAGCAAATCAAATACCACATCCTATATTTCAGTGTTCATCTTCTGTTGCTCATCATGTAGTCAAGGTGGCTCAAAGATTTTAGGCATTCCTAGTCCCTGTTTGCAGCTCCAAGTTGTAGAAAACAGACTGAACCAGGCTGAATCTCCATTTGCTGCCATCCCTCAGCAAATCATGCAATGGTTCTGGCATCTCTAACACCATTCTGGGTTTGCCTCTTCAGCTATAAGCTCCACCTTTCCTTGAAAGAACTCTGCTGCTCTCCGTGAACTCCTTAACCATACACCAAAACCAGTACCATGTGGGGAATGCTGCCAAGTTCCACAATGAGTTTGAAGTGTAGTTCAGTCCACTGGAGCCACAGCTGTACCAACTTCAGCATGTTGGCTCTGGAAAGGCCACTTTCTAGGCAACCAAAACTTCCAAAGGGCAAGAAACACCTTCATCTTGGGTCTTCGGCCCCTGAAGGAATTCAGGTTTTCAAACCATGGAATGGCCATATAGTGGTATTCATATTTTCCACCATCCCAATATAAGTCAGTAGGTTTTGCTCCATTGATGTTCATCTCTCCAACCACAGCAAATGTTCTGCTGCCTGCCCTTTCCACATCCAGAGTTTCAAATCCACCAAGACAGTTCTCCTCTGTCAAGCAAACCAGTCCATTTACCATAAATTCAGCTTTGGCAAAGTCCTTGCTCCCTTCATCATAAACTGGGTCCAAACAATTCATAACTCTCTCAGCATCACTATTTTCCAAATAGCCCACAAGCTGAATGGTATTCAGAGTACACAATCACAATGTCTTCAAACGTTGCCATATTACTTTAAAAAAAAACATTCAGAATTCACAAAGTCCAAATAGCCAGATTTATCAGCCCAAAGATGCCTCAACAAATACAGATCTCTGTATTTTATTCTAGGACCTAATCCCACCTACTGGGGCTGGGCCTTCCCCAAAATCTAGACAACCTCTTTCAAGTTTGCTCTGAGATTAATTCAACCATTAATTCTCTACAAATGTGACCAGAGCTCAAACCCTCAACTATGAAGTTGACACCTGTGCCTATGACAGTTTATTTTTGAAAAATCCTATTTATTTATTTGTTTGTTTATTTATTTATTTATTTATGTGTATTTGCATACGTGTGTGTGTGTATGTGTGTGTAACATAGGGTACTGTGTGTCCCAGTGGAGGAGGGGAGCATGTGCATGGTGGGAAATCATTCTGGATTGCTTCTACCTCATTTTTGTTCTGTTCTGTGATTTCCCAGGCTCTACCCTCCAAGAGCAGAAGTAAGAGCCAAAGCTTTTTCGCCTGCATTTTATTGGGATCTGTGATTCTAATTCAGGACCTGTGGCTTGTGAGGCAGAGTCTTAACCCCTGAACCATTGTTCCAGCCCAGAAAGTTTCTTATGCACTATGATATCTTTCTGACCTTATATAAATTGTTTAAAGAGTGTATAAAAACATAAAAATGTACATATGGATGGGATGACATGCAATGTTTGGTACATTATACATCCTTTAAGGTTTTAAATTATATTAAAATATTTATTACCTCAAATATTTACCAAATCTTAAAACTCTCTTTAAGAAACTAAAATCTGTGATATCTAAGTAAATGTTTAATTATCAGCTCCCTGTGAAATACAACCTGTATTTGGAACCTGTGTTGGTCTTGTTAGAGCAAATACTGCTGCCATGGGCAACTACAAGTTACTTGGACAATTGTATAAAACCCTTACTAAGTGGCTCACAGAAATCAAAATCTGAGTTGACTTCAGTACACACTGACTAAAATCTATTATGTGGTAATTCATGCTTAACTCAGCAATATTTTAATATGTTAGAAAGTAATTTGATTTCTTTTGCTTTATAGTTAAAATAATAACTAAATAATTAAAAATAAATTAAATATTCTAAAGTGTATTTTGAAAATTAATGCAGATATAATTATTCTGGATGATCTTCCTCCAGTTAATAAAGTAATATAAAGTTTTCAAAATATTTTTCATAGAACTTTCAGGTGTAATACTGTAGTTTTGAGAGAAACCAACTACAGTACACTTCAGTGGCTTTCAGCATCTATGCAGAATTGCATAGCCAGCAGAGTTCTGTAAGACATGATGCCAAATAGAATCTTGAAACTCACTACTACATAACTTGCATTGCTCCTCCTTCAAGCTCTGATAGCCATGAATATATTATTTTCATCTCTGAATTTACCAGATCAAGGTAACAACCAGGTCTTTTGCAGACTAGAAACACATTCTTTCATTTGGCATAATGATTTCAATGTGATTTATATTGTATGTATCAGTATTTCATTATTTTTCGCTGCCAAAAAGTATTACATTGCGTGAACACACATGTCCTTTCATTCATCAACTGAGGGATATTGTGTCTTATGCGCTTCTGGAGATTGTGGACAATAATGTTTTAAATGTGCTCACACAGATTAATTTAAATAAGATTTCTAATTATTTTTGAATATATACATAGCAATGGAATTAATACATTTTATGGTAGTTCTTAGAATTTCTGAGAGTAACCAAAGTATGCCAAATTATCATTTCCATTTTATAGTCCCATCATCAAAACAAAAGGAATAAAATTATTCCTCCTTCTTGGCAACACTTATTATTCTATATTCTGTCCTCATTTTGTTTAAAATACTATTTTTTTCTCATTGAATTTTCCTGGAACCTTTGGTCAAAAATCTATTAGCCATAAATATAATGTGTAGTAACCATTAAATTTCATCAATTGAAGTGATTATCTTTATTTTAGCAGCATGTTGCCTTTATTATTCTAGCTTTTATTTAGTAGAGATTATGATGTGAAAATGCTCTAAATTCATCTTTTCAATATTTTTCTATTTTGGATCTATTGGATATATTTTAGGACACACTATCTCTTCTGAAGAAAAACACACATAGCATTTTGGTAGATACTAAGCTTAACATGTTGAATTTTGTAAGGTATTGTCACACAAAGCAGTACCAAGTCTTTAATCCATGCTTTTAATCATTTTGTTACATGTATCACTAAAATAATTTATCTTATATGATTCTTGATTTTTCTAACATTATTCCTTTCCTATGAAGAGATTTTCAATTGATTTATAAATATTTATTTTACTGTTAACATTCATAGGTCATTTTATTTATTTCTATTTCCTCAGAATTTTTGAATATTGTTTGAAAATGAATCTCCCATGGGTCAGCGAGGATTTCAGGACAATCTGCTAAGAGACAATATCTGGTGTTGGTGTTAGACAATAGAAGGGGAGCTTTCCCACTTGTTAGTTTGTCAATTGAAGGCCACTTATATTAGAAAGAAGGCCTAGTCCCTTACTGGCATAGACACCCTGAAGGCATCGAGGGATCTGCACATGCAGAGGGACATAATGTCTAAAGGACAAGGCTAGATTTGTAAAGGGGTTGGGAACATAGGAAAGGAGGGCATTAGGAGGTGAGTAAGGAGCAAGGACACAAACATTTTGTTTGTATATCAAAAGCTTTTAATTTCAAAGAATTCCTAAATAAAAAATTCTTAATGAAAAAGGAAATTGCTTCTGATTAAATTACACCATATGATGATCATTTATAAGGAATTGAAAATCAAAAATTTCTGTAACTGAGATAATGAACATGTCCATCACTTTACAGAGTGTCTTTGCATATGGTAAAAACTTGGGATGTATTATTACAAAATTGTATGTGCACAATATATTCGAGAAAATTACATTAACTTAAAGCACTTGAGCAAAGATAGTGAATGGGTGCTCTCATTATATGGAACATTTTTAACCTGAAACAGAATAACAGTGGAAAAATGATGATTATCTAGGACTGGGTGGATGGGGAATGAAATTTTGATCAAGAGAATATGCAAGAAAAAGTACTAGACAATCACTGTAGTCAATGACGTATCATGGTCTCCTGGTCTGTAAACTTCTTGAGCTCACGTATGAACCATTAAAAGTTTGTTGGTGTATTCCTCAGGATTTTCTACATAAAATATCATGTTTTCTGACAACAGACAGTTTTATTTTTTCCTATTCATAATGTCCATATTTTTATAATTTCAAAAAATTGTAAATGGTATTATTTATTTTCCTTAACGAATAAGAACATATATACATGTACAGAGAGATGGGGAGGGAGAAAGAAAGTGAGAAAAAATTTCTCTTTTGACTTGGGAGATGGCACAGTCAGTAACTTCTTACAGTATCAGCATGAAGACCTAAATTCTATCCCAGCACAGAAATAAAATTAGAACCGCAATGTGGTTTTATAATCCCACTACTTGGAAGACTGATGCAGGAGGATCCCTTTGAACATGGCATGTTGGCCAGGCAGTCCAGTGAATCTTTGAGTTTCAAGTTCAGTGACAGATGTCGTCTAAAAAAAATAAGATGCACAGAAGTAAAGATAAATAGACAGACAGACAAACAGACAGACAGACTGGAAGACCTCCCTTTTTGACCTCCTAGAACACAAACACACACACACACACACACTCACATTCACATACATACACACACAGGGATGTGTACACAAGCACATGTGAATTCAAGGGTGTATACAAATGAAGTAATTAATATTTTATTGTTTTAATCTACTTGGTTTATTTTGTTTTCTCTACCATTTCATTTCTATCTTCTTTTCCAAAAATGTTATTTTGCTGAAATATTTAGTCCCTTTGTCTCCTAGTAGTTCTCCTAAACTTTAATTTAACATTAACTTAAAATCTGACTAATATCAGTTTATTTTTCAATAATATATGTAAAAATATTTTTCAGCGAGTGGGTCGCTTCTTCTTAGCTTCTTTGATGCTATTGTGGTGATAACATACTTATCTTTTTACATTACAACCCAATCAATTTACTTTAAATTATTTTTAGGAAGTTTCTTTTTTTATTCTTTGACAGTTGCAAAAATGTATGTACACTATTTTTAATTTTTTGTTTAATTGGATAAAAACATCTATTTTTCTTTACATTTGTAAATACTGTTATTTTTAGTAGTCTTTATTTATTTTTACATATTTGAGATATAATGTACAATATTATTTTTAGCTTGAGAGACATTGTTTAGCATGCTCAGAGTTTAAATTTACTGGGTATGAGTTCTCAGTGTTTGTTAAATTGGGGGCTTATGTGTTTCTTTTTCTTCTTGTAAAAAGCTTTTTCATTTTTAATGATTGTAACTTTGATGATCGTTATCCCTCATTTCCATTTGTCAATTACACCATCCATTCTGCTCTTTGGTCTCTCTTCGTATATATTTATTCGTTTCTAATGAAAGTTCAATGTTGCTACTACCAGAATGAATCTGTTTTTAAGTTCCTGTAGGGAATGCTTTTGTCTTATTTATTACAATTTAAATTCCAGATATCTCATTTAGTTTCTCTTTTAAAATAATTTATATTTCTATTTGTGACAATATGATGCTCATACTTTCCTGCAAATTTTCAAAGATGTGTTTATTTATGTCTTCAAACACATTCACTATGATGAGTTTACAACGTTTGTGCCAGTTCCACATCACTGGAAGAAAAAAAAAAAAAAAACAACAAAGCATAATTCAGAACATCAGAGACCCTACATTAATCATCAGAAACCAGGCCAGCCTAATCTCTCCCCATCCTAAAGCTCAGGGAAATTTGTGGAAGAGGGTGCGGTAATATTGTAAGAGCCTAAAGATGGGGAGGAGTAATAATATGCAAGATACTCCACACAAGTTAGGGCCGAAGTAATCATAATAGGACTTTGCATGACCTGCGCAATTACCAACATATCATTGAACCCCCAAAGGTTTGCATGGATCACAAGCACTAGGATCCTTAGAGGCAAGGCATTAACAGGCACAATAGTGTTCCTATACTAAAGGGAACACAAGAAAGAGCTCTAGGCAATGCTACTGAGTCCTTACACCTCATCAGAGAGGAGGACCCAGAGGGAAGTTTGACGTGCACAAAGGATGCTCCAGGAATGGGGGGGGGGGCTGGGAAAAAGGGAGGGAAGACGGTACTGAAAAGGAAAGGGAAAAGGGGGAGGGAGCAAGGGGATCCAGGGAGGGGTGGAGGGAGGATGGGGTACCTATCAAGTTTGTATGAGTGGAAAAAACAAAAACAAAAACAAATTAATAAAAAAGACTTATTCAGGAACATTTATTATTATTTAATGCACCCCAGAAAAATAAGTATGCAATTCGGCTTTTTGTATATTATACTCATTTTCATGCAAGCAGCAATAATTTAAGTAAGACAGTATGATCAATGGAAAAAAATCACCTCTTTCCTAGTTACATTGCCATTACTGCTTGTTAAATGATTTCCTGTACTTATTCTGTCAAGATTCTATTATTTCTCATTTGTAGCTACTGAAACCTACTTGTCTTGATTAGCTAGTGATCTGTAAGCTATTGGACAGTTTCCTTAAATTCTCTTGGAAGTACAGATGTCTCTCAGCCTTAGCCCAGGGCTCTGTGCACGTGTGCCATGATGTGACCCCAATGCTGCAGCAGTCAGTATTTTCACCTAAGACTTTATTTTCTACTTTGACAGGGTCACAAAGTCAGAAAAAAGTGAGGCTCTCCTAGCATCTCCTCAGAGTCTCTCTAGTCACATACAAAGCTCTGTATATGAACGTGTCCTATTGCATTTCTTAAAATATGTCAAATTTTAATTGTTCCCTGTCTGCATCTCTGCATTTCCTTTCTGTCTCCATTGGTTTTGCCCTTACAGATTTCTAAAAAATAATAGTTTCTGTTTTTTGGCTGCTGTTGTTAATCATTTTTTGAAGAGTGCCACTCTCACAAAGCCACTTTATTTTTTTCAGGATTTTTTATACATTTTTTATTATTATTTCCACTCATACAATCTTAATAGGTACACCGGTTCCCTCCCTCCCTCCTCCTCCTCCCCCGAACCCCCTGCTCCACCTCCCTTCACCCTTCCATCCCCATCCCCCAGTGCCTCCTGCCCCAATTCCCAGAGTCCTTTCTTGTGCATGCCTGACTCTCCTCTGGGCCTCCTCTCTGATGACGTACAAGGACCCAGTGGCATTTCCCTGAACGCTTTCCTGTGTTCCCCTTAAGCATAGGAACACTACTGTGGCTGCCAATCCCTTGCCTCCAAGGATCTTGGTGCCTTTAGCAGATGCTAGACTCACAAAGCCACTTTAAATCATGTCAAATAAAAGTTCAACGAGATGATAGAGAAGCCAAAAAGGGAAAATTTTGTATGCTTTATGCAATTTGAGGAACATCGATCTCATTATTCTTCCTCTCCACCATTCAATAGAAGGTTAAGGTTTGTCACAACGATTGCTATGAAACTGCTATTCCTCAAAGACATTGAAGTGAAGGAAGTGATGAGAAGAGAGCAACTTAGAACATTACCAAACTGTTCTAGTTTCAGCTGTGGTTCTTGAGTAAACATTTCAGGGAAATTTGCGGTTCTAGATAATTTTCAGAAATCTGAAAAAGCTGATTTTCATATATCTGGCAGCAATGTTTCTTTCACACTGATCTTTACCCTGAAAGTGCTTTAACCACTAATATTTTAATAATGTTTTAAGTTTACATATTACATCTGAGATCATAAAAATCAAAACTCGTATACTGTTACAATTAAACTGCATGTCATTAACTTTGAGATTACCTACTAATATTTGCACATTTTAAAAAAAATTTTGTTTATTCAATTGTGAGTGTGTGTATGTATGTGCGTGTGTGTGTGTGTGTGTGTGTGTGTGTGTGTGTGTAGAATCATGGGCGAATTTCGGGAACCACCATGGACCACCTCCACCTCCTCCTTGTTTACTCTGTCCCGGGGATTCACAGGCTCCGCCCTACTAAGACCAGAAACACAGGCAGCCCCGGCGTCCTCCAGGCGTCTGTACGTGGGGTCTAGGATCCGAACTCAGGACCTTCCACCTGCAAGGCAGAGTCTTAACCCCTGAGCCACTTCTCCAACCCCTATTTGCAAAATTTTTAAAGCTAATAATAATTGATATCATTTTCATATGCAAAATTAAAACTATGCTTAGAATTTTATTTCTATAGTTATAATAATATAATAAAATGTATATAATTTTATCTTTAGAAGATCATACAGTTATGGTACTTTAAAATTAACAGAATATTTTACATGTGATAAAACAATATGTATAATGGCACATGCTAGTTTAAACATTTGGAATACAATAAATACTGTACTCAGTAACTTAATTTCAAATATTTCAAAAACAGTATCAGACTTTGTATATATATACACTTTGTTGTCATGAAGTTTATGTTTTTGTGCAGAGAATAAAACAAACTAGTAAAATTATGACAAAAGTAATATCAGATGAAAAATAATATTTTGTGAGGAGAACCCATGTACTGAGGCAGTATTAGAATCTGAACATATTTAAAGTATCATCAACAAAAATTTCTTCTAAAGAAATTCTTTTGATATGGTCAGGTTTTAGATATCCACACTACAGAACAGTTCACACCAATAAAGCAATAAATAAAATGACTTAACTTGAAAAGGGGTTAGTTAAAGGGGTTGGTTATAGTTACAAAATAAATGTACTTCGTCCCACAGAAAATGCAGTAAGAGAAGCAAGCAATGAAGCAGTATGAAAGGCAATGGAAACAGATTCCTAATTTAAATATTTGTACATACTCTGCCTTTTCCAAGATCATATAAAATTTTATTAAATACAATGGAAAGATATTTGAAAAGACAGGACATAAGGTAATAACATTGTCTGATTTTGTTTTGCATGCATACATTTAGCTCTTCTGTCATAGATCCCTTCTAGTCATAATTAGGTTTTCTGAAACAGGTTCCCAGGTATGTTATCTGGCCTCAAATTCACTAGATAGCTGACTGTGAAACTGTCATTCTCTGGCTGACCTCTTGCTCCAAAAGGTAGAATTATAGGCATGTGACTCTCCACCCAGCCTTCAGCTTTTAAGAACTGAGTGACACAAAAGGAGCTCATTAAAAGGAATATTCAATGCACAATGCATTCAGTCTTCATTTTGGTTGTAGTAATGGGAGAGTTGAATAGATTGTTTGAACAATAAAACAAAATGGGAATTCAAGACACATAACTTTGTCATATTAAGCACTGGAGAAAAAGGTAAAGCTAAACATGTTTTCTTGATTTTTGACTTTAGTTGGGAAATTGAGAATCAAATGTTTCCCTTGATAACATTAAATTTGAGGTGCCTTAATAGAACTAGCTACTTCCCTCTGGAGCTCAGTGTAGAATCAAAAAGAGTAATTCCTGTTGGTAAGTTACCAATAATTTCAAAATTGCAACAACACATTAAACTAGGTATTGGATGAATCTATGTCCAAGGAGCTTGTCCAGACTGAGGGGCTCTTGTTTTTTTAGACAAATAGCACTTTTTTCCAGATAATCAAATGAATGTGCATAGGAGAATGCATCAGAAACAAAGTAACTGAATGTGAGGTTAGCTGCTCAGTCATCATTATCGAGTTTAGAAGAGAAGTTGAGATCATCAACATGTGCCTCATACAGCTTAATTGTTAACAGGAAAGCAGTTAATGAGAAGTTTAAATGATTCTAAAGTTTATTCTAAATATGTTGTATAACTTAATTGGAAGGAAGTAAGAAAAACTGTGAAAAGAACTGAAGATAATTTGAAAAATGCAAAAATAAGAGGTTTATACAGTAATACATCTATGATCTAATGCATAAAGTATTCTATACTGCTGTTTAAGTGTGTGTGTGTGTGTGTGTGTGTGTGTGTGTGTGTGTGTGTGTTAATGACCCTGAAATACCTGAAATGGTCATCTGAGCAGAAGTGGAAGAACACTCTTGGAAAAAAAAAATAACAGGCTATTGTGAGGAACATATTCATGATTTACAGCAATTATTTTTAAACAAGACTAGTCAGCATGCTTTGCTTCTGTAGCTGGCTACAGCTGCACAGTTGCAGATATAAAGAAGATTAATCTGGGGCATAAGAGAGGGGGAGAGCATTGCCCAGATGCAAGGAAGGATCCACCTGGATTGGTGTGATAGGTCATCACAAATGAGTCGCCACATAAGTGAAGTGAGGATGAAGTGAAGAGGATGAAGTGAAGATTAATAGCAAAGCAATAGAATTGATAGACTGAAGATTTGGGGATGAAAAGTAACCCGTGGATTGAGAATTTCTGTAGCAGAAGCAGGGAGAAATATTTTTGGGAAGCAAATTTCAAAAAAGGGCCAGTATCCCCACATTGAAGACTTTTTTTTTAATTTTTCAAAAATATGGAATGCTTCATGAATTTGCGTGTCATCCTTGCGCAGGGGCCATGCTAATCTACTCTGTATCATTCCAATTTTAGTATATGTGCTGCCGAAGCGAGCACCACACTGAAATCTTAAGAGCAAGATGGCTCATTCAAGAACATGCATTGGAACATTTTGTAAGAACGGAGAAGCTGAAAATTTTGTCAAATTAATGACTATTTCTGAATCAAGAATTTAGGATGATGGGAAAAAGAAAAAAAGGATGGCTGAGAGAAAAAGAAGAAAATCAGGTTTTCCTGATTTGTAGAATCTCTTGTAATGAAAGTATGACAGAAAAAGCAAGACTATGGTTCTATTAGAAGGCTACTGGGATTAGTTGAAGAAAAATGGAAACTAATGACAGACTTTCCTTGAAAGACTTAATGAGGGATAAGGAGTGATAGCCCTTCTTTACTGGATTTAATTGCAATGCTTCAACCAGTGAGAGTTAGGATTGAAATATGAGCATCCAATATAGACCAGCATTCTTAAATTTCTGTTGTCTAAATATCCATAAAATTTCCATTTACGAAGTTTAATCTTCCAATTTGTTATTTCATCTATTTTTATACGTACTAAGAAACCAGTTACAAAGAAATAAATCTTGTTCAAGGGTATTCAGCAACTGACAAATCAAGCATTATTTAATCCTCTGATTATGGAACCTTAATCTATCAGTCAACCATTTCTCTTCTGATCTTGCCTTTAACTAAAAGAACAGAGACTTCAGTCAAGGATCAACATATAACTACTGTGCTTTGGCCTTATAAATGCTGAAATTAAGTTAGTTGGTGATAAGTGAATTTTCTAGTATTTGAGTTAATAAAGACCTAGCTAAGATTACAGCACACTGACTTCAGACCTTCAACCTAAGGTAGGGATTTCAAAATTCTAAATAAACAGTATCTCCAAAAAAAGATTTCTTGTTAAACTGCTTCTTGTTTGAAAGTCTGGATTTGAAAGTCTATGAGTATAAAATTCTAGTCCAAGTAAAAGGCAGGAAACTGTCTACTTGTGAATACTTTTGTCTTCCAACAGAATAGAGAGAAAATCATGAGATGAAAAGCTCCCATAGATTCCAAAGGGTTGTCTGAGTGTAAAAGAGATGCAGTGTCTGAAAATGTTTTATATATTGAAGCATTTTAAGATCTTGGAGTATTACAAGTAAATGATTTAACTACTTTCAGCTGTCCTGTAAGTTGTTCATAATCACTGATTCTGCTTTTCAGATGAGCATAATAAAGTGCTCAATATAGCTCTTTCAACCGCACAGCAGTGCTGACTCGTCACTATGAGATGCTCAGTCACACAGGATATCTTCACATCCAAGAAAAGCCAAAAACAAAACAAAACAAAAAAAGAATGACAGTCCATACAGCAGCAGTGATAGTGGTCTTGTATGTCTGGAACTTCATTTATTGTTAGCAAAATGTGGAATCTTTGCAAAGGTAATATTTAACCAAATTTACTATATAGTTTGAACTCAGTCACTTTGTAAGAAATTATTGCACTTTCAGTTTGAATGTGCATATTCGTAAATCTGATCTACAAACAAGGTCTGATTTTTTTTATTTATTCAATTGTGCGTGTATGCGTGTGTATGTGTGTGTGTGTGTGTGTGTGTGTGTGAGTAGAACCACAGACGAATTCGGGAACCACCATGGACGCCTCCACCTCCTTGTTTACTCTGCCCCGGAATTCACAGGCTCCTCCCTACCAGGACCAGAAACTCAGGCTGCCCCCGCTTCCGCCTGGCGTCTATACGTGGGCCTAGGATCAGAACTCAGAACCTTCTGCCTGCAAGACAGAGGCTTAAACCCTGAGCCACCTCTCCAGCCCAAGGTCTGATGTTTTAAGCTAAATTACAACACCAATTAAAAAAATTAATGCTTTTCTTCGATATTCACCAGTGAGGATCTAAGGTAGTGGTGGGTCTAGTGTATATATACTAGAATATATAGAATATATGCATAGAATACTAGTATATAGATAAAAGAAGATATGTAGTAAAATAAGAACATATACAACAATTAATTTATTTCACACAGTGAAGGAATACTGTTGGAGATGAGACTTCTTTGAATATTCTTCTAAGAAACATCAGTTTAGGGAAACTAAAACATTTATGAAAGCAACATGAGAAATATGAGAAAATAAGTTATTTATGACAAAGTTTTTAGAACTAAAGGCTGTATAAACTAAACTGTCTCAAAGAAGAATCTTAAAGTGGTACTCATTTGCTATCACCATGGTTGGGAAACTGATGCACAAGGATTTCCCCAAGATCAAGGTCAGCCTACGAAATATAGTGAGAACCAAGCTAGAAAAAAATAAAATAAAAAGGTGTCATATATAATTATTTTAATATTTCATTATCAACCTTTGAAGAATCAATCAAAGATTAATATGATCGGTTATAGTTTTGTTAAAGGATCAAAGGATAAAACCACTTTCTAAACATATATGTTTAGACTCATTGATTAGTGCAACTCTCAGCCTTCACCCTAGCAGGATGCTACAAGACATAACTGTAGAAAACAGCTTCCCTAAAAGCAAAGTGCATTTAATTTATAAAGAAGTCTATGCATAACACTGCTGGGAAAAATAAACAATAAACAGAAAATCAACAAGAAAAAATTCCAATACTGAAAAGGAATTACACACATTATACAATATTAAAATGTCAAAGAAGAGGAAACATGATGCAGAAACAGAATAAAAGCCAAAAACAAACCAAGATAAGAAAGCTTGTAGCATTAATGATATTATTGGAACTAGAAATAGAGCAATAGACAGAGATAGAAGACATTTTAGGAATAAAACTTAAATAAATATTATGATTGGTTAAGTTACTGCACAGTAGATAACACATGATTTTTTTTAATTTTTTAACATTTTTATTATTATTTCCGCTCATACAAACTTAATAGGTAGACCAGTTCCCTACCCCCCTCCTCCCCCTGAACCCCCTGCTCCTCCTCTCTCCCTCCCCATCTCCCAGTGCCTCCCCCCCAATTCCCAGAGAGTCCTTTATTGTGTATGCCTAACTCTCCTCTGGGTCCTCCTTTCCGATGACGTACAAGGACCCAGTGGCATTTCCCTGAACCCTTTCTCGCGTTCCCCTTAAGCATAGGAACACTACTGTGGCTGTCAATTCCTTGCCTCCAAGGATCTTGGTGCCTTTAGCCGATGTTAGACTTTGTGAGGTCAATAGTGTGTTGGACATTACGCAGGGCATGCAAAGTCCTATTATGATTGCTTCAGCCCTAACTAGTGTGGAGAGTCTTCAAATCATTACTCCTCCCATCCTTTTGCTCTTACAATCTTACCGCCCCCTCTTCGGCAAATGTCCCTGAGCTTCAGGATGGGGGGAGATTAGGCTGGCTTAGTTCTATGTGGATGATATAGAGTCTCTGAAGTTCTGAGTTGTGATTTGTTGATTTTCTTTTGCAGTTTTGCTGCTCCTGCAATGCCTTTCACTCCATCCTGATGGGCACTGTATGTCACCCCCTGGTCAGAGACATAAAACCGTTAAACTGGAGTCTTGTTATAATAGCACATTCAAGGGTAGATGTAATAAAAGCAGGAAACCTCAGTGAGGGAGGGGTCAGTCACCCATTTGCAAAATGATCACCTTTCATCTGCCAGACTATATGCCCTCCCCTTCTGGTGAGATCATACCCCCTCAGTTGTACATGATCAGGAACGAAAGTCTGTGAACTTAACCAGGGATAATACATGATATTTAAGAAGTGATTATATATTGCTTTTTCTAATTCATGTTTAAAGTGTGTTTCTGATTTGTGTTAGAATACACAAGTTTTTCGATGGAAGTTGTGGTAAGTTGCTATTCCTCGCTCTTAGAAACATCCTATAAAGAAAACAGGAGCAAACATTGCTGTGTAGTATTCAGATATCAAAGTATTTGAATTTTTTAGAAACATTTTTGGTTTAATGTAGACTCTAATCAACAATGCAGACTTAGGAAATTCTTTGTCTTGAAAAAGTTAAATTATAAAAATGCAGAGGGTCTGGAGAGGTGGCCCTGTAGTTAAAAGATTATGGTTTGCAAGCAGAAGGAAAAATGCCAGGTAGGAATGGCAGAAGTGTCAACTTCCAGCCTTGGTAGGTGGAGCTTGGGAAATTCCAGAGTGAAATAAAATGTAGGTAGAAGCATTCCAGGAAGATTCCCAAAGTCACCTTATTCCTCCACAGGGACATACAGTGCTCTCCGAAACACACACACATACACACACACACACACACACACACACACACACACACACCCATAAGCACACAATAAATAATCAAAAATGCTGAGGATGTATCTGGTTTAATATTTACATACATTTTGATATTAAGAATATCAAATAATAGATTACTCTTCAGAACAGATAGAAACATTGATAAAATGCCAAGTACCTCAACAAGAGTAAGTGATCAAATCATATTTTTTTCTTTTTTGAAATACTTTAAATTCTTTTTTAATACATTTTTTGTTATTATTTCCGCTCATACAAACTTAATAGGTACACCAGTTCCCTCCTTCCCTCCTCCTCCCCCCGAACCTCCTGCTCCACCTCCCCTCACCCCTCCCTCCCCATCCCTCAGTGCCTCCTGCCCCAATTCCCAGAGAGTCCTTTATTGTGCAAACCTGACTCTCCTCTGGGCCCTCCTACAAGGACCCAGTGGCATTTCCCTGAACCCTTTCCCGTGTTCCCTTAAGCACAGGAACACTACTGTGGCTGTCAATCCCTTGCTTCCAAGGATCTTGGTGCCTTTAGCAGATGCTAGACTTTGTGAGGTCAATAGTGTGTTGGACATTGCACCGGGTATGCAAAGTCCAATTATGATTGCTTCGGCCCTAACTTGTGTGGAGTATCTTGCAAATCATTGCTCCTCCCATCCTTTTGCTCTTACAATCTTACCGCCCCCTCTTCTGCAAATCCAGAACTTCAGAGACTATATCAACCACCTAGAAATACTTTAAATTCTGACGTCACATTTCATACTTTTATTTCTTATGCTTGTATTTTTCTCTATTGTTTTTGACTATAACTTACTTCAATTAGTCTCTTTATTTTGACTATAAAATTTTTAGTTTTTCATTATGATTAGATGTTTGTTTCTACTTCACATTTTAATTATTTTTGTTAGATTCAACAAGTTATTGAAAGGAAAGCAAAAAAAATTTCAATGGAAAAACAAAATTTAAATAGAATGTTAAGTTATATATAATATATCATGCAATAAAGTATTAACTGTATAATATTCTAATTGAAAAATTCCATTTTCATTTCACTTTCATTTTTACTTTTTTATTTTTTTTATTTTTTCCCACTCATATAAGCTCAATAGGTACCCTGGTCTTTTAGTCCTCTTCCTCCCTCCACCCTTCCCCAGTCTCCCCTTATAATCTCCCCTCCTCTTCCCCTTCCTTTCACCCCCCTCCCCTTCTCCTAGTGCCTCCTCTTTACCCCCTCCTATCTCCTGGAGCATCCCTCTGTGTGAATGCCAAATATCTCTCTGAGTCCTCCACCCTAGTGAGGTGTAAGGACTCAGTGGCATAGCCCAGAGCCATTTCTTGGGCTCCCCTTTAGTATGGGAACACTATTATGACTGTCAATCCCCTACCTCTAAGGATCCTACTCCCTGTGTTCCATGCTAAACTTTGGGGGGTTCGATAGCATATCAGTCATTATGCACGTTATGCCAAGTCTGATTATGGCAACTTGTGTGGAGTATCTTGCATATCATTGGTCCTCTGCATCTTTAAGCTCTTACAATCGTGCTGCCCCCTCTTCTGCAGGACTCCCTGAGCATTAGGATGGGGAGAGATTTGACTGGTCTGGTTCCAGGGTCTTTGGTGTTCTGAATTATGGTCTATTGTTGTTTTCAGTTTTGCTTTTTCTGCACCACCCTTGGCTCCCTCCTGATTGGTATTGAAGGTCACCTCCTGAAGAACAGGGAATCCGACCTTGTCTGGTCCAGGGCAGAAAGCTTCATTTCACTTAATAATGTTCAAGATGAGACATTTCCAATTCTGTTGAATCACAGGTATCAAGTAAGAACTTACATAAAACCTAAATTATTTCAATTACATTGGAATGCCTATTTGCAGAATATTATTAGTAAAGTCCATAAAATTTTCCTTCAGTGTTAGTGGCAAATACATTATTCTATCCTCCATTTTAAGCTATTGTTAAGGATAACATGTTTTTGTTCACACAGCATTCATTTTGACATCCTTACTCTTAATTGCATAGTGATAACATGAAGAGAAATCCTATGACAACTAGTGTAAGTAAGATGTTGTAGAGTTAGTAACTTGTAATGGGATAAATGAGCTCACCAAAAAATGCATGCCCTGCACAATGTCCAACACACTACTGACCTCACAAAGTCTAGCATCTGCTAAAGGCACCAAGATCCTTGGAGGCAAGGGATTGGCAGCCACAGTAGTGTTCCTATGCTTAAGGGGAACACGGGAAAGGGTTCAGGAAAATGCCACTGTGTCCTTGTATGTCATCGGAGAGGAGGGCCCAGAGGAGAATCAGGGATGCATATTAAAGGACTCTCTGGGAATTGGGGCGGGAGACACTGGGGGATGGGGAAGGAGGGGTGAGGGGAGGGGGAGGAGGGGGTTTGGGGGGAGGAGGAGGGAGGGAGGGAACCGGTGTACCTATTGTTTGTATGAGCGGAAATAATAATAAAAAATGTTAAATAAAAAAAAAGAAAATGAAGGCACAAAAAATAAATGTAAAAAAAGAGAACGGTTTGAAGAATAATAAATGTAGACAGAAAATAATAAATGTAAAAAAAGAAATCAATATTATATCACTTAGAAACAACTGTCAAATTTGGCAAACCTAATTTCAAACCATAGATAATTTATTTTTCCAAAAAGGCAGCCAAACACCTTGATATGATTCATAATTCTAGTGTGGTTGAGGTATAATTTACAAGTAAAATTTACATGAACCCAAAGTGCATATATGATCTGATTGACATGATTATTTAAATTGATATCTAAAATGCCCTTTATATTTGTTTGTTCCCTCTCACATTTTTATAAGCAATACCAGTTTCTTGTCTTGCCATTTTGTTGACTAATAATATTTTCTGTTTCTAAATATTATACTTCTCTTTTTGAGGTGAAATACAGTCATATTAGGTTTCAGTTTCTGTTTAAATCCTTTGATCTATTAATTTAGGTTATTCCTATAATTTTCTTTATTTTTTATCATATTTCCTAGCAGTTGAGGTATATATAGTTCTTTAACAATCCCATGCACATTTGCCTTCATGAAACTATTTGCTGAATTACAGCATACATCATTGAGTCACAGCATTTATTCCTGCCTCTTTAAATGATGCTTTTTAGTTTGGGGATTCAAGTGGTTTGGTGACTCATTTGGCCCAATTAATTGTACTTGTATAACATAATATGCATTTATGTATATATATATATATGTATATATGTATAACTTATTATATATATTCAATTCAGTCCATGAACAATTCTTACATGTATCTCAAACCTGAACAGGAAAGGCAGTGATTACTGGTTTGAAGTCAAAACCTTGAAAGTAAATAAGAAAAATATATATTTAAGAAAACCTGGGGCTGGAGAGGTGGCTCAGGGGTTAAGCCTCTGCCTTGCAGGCAGAAGTTCCTGTGTTCGGATCCTAGACCCTACGTATAGACGCCGGGCGGAAGCGGGGCATTTCCGGTCCTGGTAGGGCGGAGCCTGTGAATCCCTGGGCAGAGTAAACAAGGAGGAGGTGGAGGTGTCCATGGTGGTTCCTGAATTCGTCTGTGGTTCTACACACACATACATACATACATACCCACACATACATACACACACGCGCACACATGCATACACGCACAATTGAATAAATAAAAAAAATTTTTAAAAGATTTAAAAAAAAAAAAAAGAAAACCTAATTCATGTTCTCTAATATTTTCAACAAAATGCACAATCTACTTGGAGTGAAATCTAATATTTCACTAAACATTATTTAAAAATAATACTATTTTAACAAAAAGTTGGGTATGTTTTCAGCTTTATTCACAAAAGTTTCATAGAATTTACATTCAACTCTGCTTTACATATATTGAAGAAACTAATGATGGGACTGGAGATTCTTCAGCAGCTAAAGTGCTTATCATGTAAGTATTGTGCCTAAGTTCATATATCCAGAATACTTATAAATGCTGAGTTGATTCAATACAACACCTATAGTTCCAGCCTCAGGAATAGAGAGAGGCCATACACAGAAAAGTTCCCTTGGAAGTAGTCATATCTATTAGATCTGGGATTGACTGGAAGACCTTGACTCAGTGAATAATGCAGAGTCATTGAAGAGGATTCCCAAAACCAGCTTCAGGCCTCCACACTTATAGGTACATATGGACCATCATTTACACACACACATGTGAACATATGTAAACACATGTACACACACAGCACACACACTCATGCACTTGAATAAAAGAAAAAAATAGCAGTATAATACTCATTGTATGGTGACGGATATTGAAATTGGATAGATTAAGTACCAACTTTAGAATACTGAGCTGTGTTGACCACTGTAATGTAAATATAGTAAGACATAGGATGATGAAAAAGAAAAATGGAATTTGGATACCTTACCTATACTTTTACATTTAATCTCTATACCTTATTAATGAAATAGATATACATACAAATATACATACACATGCACACTCACATATGTATATATTATATATATACATAACATAAATTTTTAAGCTAAGACAAATTGTATCTATATGCAATATAATAAGTGCTCATGTGTTATTTTAATTGCAGTGGTGAAAGTTATATTAAAAGCAAAACATACATGGCAGTGTTTTTAAGTGAAATCTTCCAATTTATGCATATCATACCAGTAAGAGGCATATGGGATTTTTGTCTTTCAAATGTCATTTATACAACAACATATGCAATTAAAACATGATTTAGGTATTGTTGTAATTAATGCAAGAAAACAAAATTAAAACTTAGTTAAGATTTAGGCATATGTTTTGTGAAATAAATTTAATCTATTTAGATAAAGATTTCAAATTTCTAATGCCCTTTTCTAAGAAAATGATACTTTTTTGAAACTGTTATTAAAAATGAGTATTATAAATATTTTAGGGATTTTTAGCACAAAAACTAATATATAAATAAGGACACAAATAAATGTATAATAGTGTCAAATTTGAATGAATACAATTTTTCATTAGGCCATTGAGAATTTCATCTTAATATCATATTTCTTTGAATAACCCATTTTAACTTTCTTGTATAACCCATTTTACCTAGTAAAAAAGATTAGCATAAATTCTGGCCTAAAATGTAACCAATTCTGAGTAATAAGCTATGTATGTCCCTTCAACATTGTCGTCTTTCCCTTGCATATTCATAGGGGTGCTACCTAATAATAAATTTTAAAACTACAGTATTTCTTCATCTTTCTTCTGTCAGCAGCATCTATTGAGTAAGCCATCTGAGTAGTTTCTTAGATTGTTGTACTTATATGTATTATGAGGTTTCTTTCTTACTCTTCTCTTTCATGCTCTTAATTTCTCCTTTATTACCTCCATTTTTTCCCTTCTATTTGCTTTCCTTCCTTCATAATTTCTATTAATGTCATTGCAACTACAGAAAGCATTATATTTTTATATTTTCTACACAGAGCTGTAAAATATGTGGGAAATCCATTAAGATTTGTTCTAATATTAATCCCATAGCTGATATAGTGCAATGTGTTAACATTGATAAATAACAATTCAATTATCTGCATTCCAAAAGTCTAGTTTGTTTTCTATATAGGTTTAAAAATTAGATACATAATTTTGGTGGAGTGTCAGAGTTGTGAAATGTGCCATTTATCAAAGAGAAAAGGTAAGAGACACACACTCTGGGCTTTTGGCATCTCTTTTTATAGTTCTTCCACTGACTCTCCTGTGACCTTCACCAAATGGAGCTCAGTTGAACTGACTGTAAAGGGAGGATAGACATAGTGACCTGTCTTCCAGTGGTGTTAGAAGACTCAATAAATCAGAACCTATGAAGTTCTTTAAGGTTCTCCGATGAATTGTGCTGGGGAAGGGTGAAATGTCAGAGTACGAAAACTGCTTGTACCTTTTATACATCAGTTATTACCAAATGGTGCTATGAAATAGCATGCCTACATCTTCATAAAATAATTCTCATTTTCTAATAGAACATCCAGTTCAGTCACTTTAAAAGTGTTTAATAAATTGTGTTAACCTGAACAAACTATTTTTACCTCAAGTATTTATGGAAACCTATTTTGCTCCATTATCTCTGATAACCAAGATAAATAAGTCCTTTAGAAAAAATTATGGATTAATAAATGCATTTTATGTGTTTGCCAGTTGCACTGTCTTTGCTTACTTCCTAGATGTGCTCTTTGGAGTTGATTAACAGCTATGCTATCTTTGCCATCTTAATATATAAGGAAGTTGGTGTGTATTCTAAATCATCTATATTCAGACTTGAAAATTAATTTTGCTTTGATTTTTTTTAAACATCTACTGATTAAACTTAAGCAGCTAAAACATCTCAGGCATTTAACTTCAATGTTGTGTCCTCCCCTATCAGAGCAAAATTGGGCATTTTCCTATACACAATAGAGGAAAAAAAGCAATTACTATCAATCAGTGACTAAGCAACAGATTGGAGTATTTAGAAAGACTCATTCATACACAGATTTGCAGCAGTGTTCAGCTCTCTGATTAGATTCCATAGATTTTAAATTGTAGCTAATTAGGCTGTCATAGGTTCATTAATGGCTCTACTGATTCAGCACTCCCTCACCTGCATGCATATTAAAGCTCATTAGCTCCCTTGTCTAAAATACCACCTGCATTAATTGCTGCCAATGCACCAGGCCTCTTCAGAAGGCTCTTGTGACAATGATTCTACCTGCTTGTAGTGCCCCATGCCCCGGAAAGCTCTTCAGGAGAGCTTTCACATAAAGTTCATGGTGCTGCACAGTGGCAAGACTGCAGCTGTTGTAAGGGCAGTCAAGCCTGCTTCACGCTTAACAGCAGGATATAAATAATTAGAGATGCCTGTGCTGCAGAGCTTGACATGCGCCTTTGCACCCCACCCAAAGCTTCTGCTGCAATGTCCCTTCCTGAAAATAAGCTCTCCATGTAACCTTTTTTTTCAATTTTTGATTTCTTGAAGGAATTTCCACAAAATTTTTAGCCTGAGTCAGAGACAGAGAACTGTAACTTTCCTTGGATTCATGGTCTTTCTTCCTAGAATGCAGGACATGGAATCTTGGGTAGGTCTCCTGAACCTATCTCAGCTCCCAGTTGCCTCAATAAGTTACCAACACAGATAATCAATGATATCATCCCATGTTTTAATATAGTTTTCATCCTTAAAGTCAAAGTGGTATGCTTGTTTTATGCTTCAATTTATTTTCATTTGAAAAGCTTTTATTCCCTCAGCAAAAGCAATTTTTTTCTGTAGCAAAAGGATATTGAATTCAGTTATCCACAGCCTCACAACAAATCCAAATACTCAGTGTTGAGATAGTTCTAGTAAGAATGACCAAGTAAAAATGTCAATGATTTCGAAATTGGCAAATGGTAAAATCCTTCTCATGTTGCTGGCTTTTCCCCTAAATGCTAAGTTGTTAAAAAATCTGCAATTGCTAGTGCCCAGTAATGACTTAAGGATGGATTTCTGTCCCTTCCAAGTTTAATATAATAGCGACTTTTTGATTTTACAGGCATTTAGAGTTGAATTTAAAATTAAAAGAAAATTTCTCTATATTAATGTAAGTTTATTTGTATAAATATATATGTATAATTGATAAAAAGCTCAATTTCCTTAATATAATTTTTGAATAATAATAAATTATAAAATTATATGTGTCACATATTTATATGAAAAATTGGTCTTTTAAAGTTCAGTAACTTTAGAGAGACTTCATTTATGAAAAAATGAAAATTATGAGTAAGCTGAGAAAATTAGAACTGTGTATAAAAATGCGAATTGGGTCATAAAAATACAAGTTTTGCAGGTAATATTAATTTATTCCCCCAAGATAAAAATATCATCTTACTACTAAATGTCAAATAGACCAAGAAGATACACTACATACATCTCATCGTATAGATAAATATCCCATAAAATAAAATAAATTATGTTATTTTATTATATATTATTATATTATTTCATGCAGTTAATTCCATAAATATTTTGGATAAAATATTAATTTAATTTAATCTAATAGCCATCAGCACTTCCAGGTGTCTCTGCAAACTCTTATTGTTTGCTATGGGGAATTAAATTTAAGAATTTGACTAAAAAAAAAACTACTAAAGTGTTGAGGAGATTGCTCAGCTACCAAAGCTGCAGCCAGACAAGCCTAACAGCTTAAGTTCAGACTCCAAGATCAAGCATAAAAGCCAGATGCATTGGCACAAGTGTCTGTCATCCCAGTGTACCTACCAGAAATTGGAGGCAGATACTCAAGGAACCCTAGAAGCTACATGACCAGCCAGCCCAGATAGATAGCAGGTTAATCACAAAGTGGAGAGGCAAGAACAGAGACCTGAAGGTTGTCCTCTTACACACTTACTCATCCACATAGTCACCCATATACTAAATCTAAAGCAAATAAGCTGCTGAAATTTACCTGGAGAGATCTCCCGAAATACACAGTTTAAAAAAAAATACTGTATGCAGGCCATATTCCTACCCTATTCCTTATTATGATACTAGAAATATGTCATATTTCAAAAGAAAAAATATATTTGGCTTTAATTGCATCCAGTACCGAAGCAATGATAAAATACATGTGCAAAACTTCACGTCACTCCCTTCAGTTTTGCCTAAACATCACAAGACTGTAGGCTCTCAAACACAGGTCCATAGGCTCTCACTTCACACCTGTCAACTGTTGAGTTATTTCTCACAGGTATGTGATCATCCTGCAATAACAATATAAAAATGGTTTCCTTCAAAACAAATCTGTAAGTCTTAAACTTACTACTTGTGTTCGCTTGGAGCAAAAGCTTGCAGTATTTATTTGTCTGCTTATAATTTGTCTATAATTCACTCATTCCTCCATTCATTCATGTAAAAGCACTCTGTTCTGATTTCAGGAAGACAGGACAGGCTTGCTCCATGTCACTTCTACAGAACTCTTTGGCTGCAACACACTACTGAGAACTAAAATGACAATACACCCACCTCAGGAACAGGGTACTCAGAGATAACTTTGCTGATCTCCCACCACTCCAAGCCTCTTTGCTTCTATTGTATACTTTCTTGGATCTTTTCTAAATTCTGCCAATACTTTTATAAATTGTGCTTTCTTTACCAAACTCTCATCCACCCTGTTGAGAGTGTAGAATTTCTTCTTTGGATCGTGACTGATACCAACTTATTATCGATTTCTTGAATAAATGAATCAGTCTTCTCGTTCAAATAGTTTGATTTTGTTTAAATGGTACTTTAATTGTATTATTTCCTTTAGTTTATTTTTAATGCTCTTATCCCAAATACATGCTAAGTATACTCTTTACTCTGTTAAGAAAGATACTTTGCCAACAAAATGGCTCAATAGTTAAAAGAGTCTGCTTGCAAAGCTAGCAACCTGAGTTGGATCCAACTCAGCTTGGATCCCCAGGATCCACATGGTGGAAGGAGAGAATTGACTACAGAAAATTTGTCTTCTGACCCCCATGTGTGTGCCATTGTACTCACATGTTCTCTGTCTCTCTCTCTCTCCCCCCTTCCTCTTTCAAATAAATAATGAATTAAAAAAGAAACTAAAATACAAATTTTATAACATTTCTATTAGGAATTGTCATAGTTAAGCACAGGTGTCAACTTGACTGTTGAGGGTTTGAGTTCTAGGCACAGTCGTAGAGAGTTAAAGAGGGCATGAAACCGTTAAGAGATAACGGTTGGGTTTAGGCCCTGGATAAATCACAGAGAGCTGGTTGAGAGAGTAGGTATCCTTTTGTTCACTTGGTCAGACATGCTAGTCTGGCAAGTAAGGATTATCCATCTCTCAGCCATTATGTGGTAATGGTGTGGCCAGTTTCCTTGGCCCTGGTGTTGGGTGCGTGCTCTCTCTTCAAGCTGGACTGAGAACTGTAACCAGACTGTCGTTAAGAAAGTAAATTCCTTCTTCCCTTAGGCTGTGTGATGGTCATTTATCAGCAATGTTGCAGGCTAATTGCAACAGGAATGTTTTAAACCATATATACATACAAAATACCTGTTTAAATTCAGGTAATGTTTCAGGTTATGTTCCAACACATTTTGTGATATTCCTATTTGAATGTATTTATGAATATGCATTATTATCCATGCATAAGTAATTATATATACCCCCTGTTTGAACACACATATTTAAATGTAGCAGTACATGTCTTTCATGGTTACTTTTAATTTTTTTATTATAGCCCAAAATAATGGTACCTCCTACTGATATGTTGCTATCACTGATAATTTAAAGTTAATTATTCTTGGTATTTTATGTTGTGTCTTCTGTTTTTGTTAAATAATCTGAAATATCAAATCTTCCAGTAATCCCCTTACTATTTACTTTGTACATATCAGCTTTTATCACTGTAATTTTTTTTATTTCCACTCATACAAACTTAACAGGTACACCAGTCCCTTCCTTCACTCCAACCCCCACCCCTCCCTCCCCATTCCCCACCCCCTCCCTCTCCATCCCCCAATGCCTCCCCCTCCCCTCCCTGGAGCATCCTTTAATGTGCATGCCAAACTCTCCTCTGGGTCCTCCTCTCCGATGAGGTGCAAAGATCCAATGGCATTTCCCAGAATACTTTCCTGTGTTCCCCTTAAGCATAGGAACACTACTGTGGCTGTCAATCCCTTGCCTCCAAGGATCTTGGTGCCTTTAGCAAATGCTAGACTTTGTGAGGTCAATAGTGTGTTGGACATTGTGCAGGGCATGCAAAGTCCAATTATGATTGCTTCCGCCCTAACTTGTGTGGAGTATCTTGCATATCATTGCTCCTCCCATCCTTTTGCTCTTACAATCTTACCACCCCCTCTTCCGCAAATTTCCCTGAGCTTCAGGATGGGGAGAGATTAGGCTGGCCTAGTTCCAGGTGGTTGATATAGAGTCTCTGATGTTCTGGATTATGGTTTGTTGATTTTCTTTTGCGGTTTTGCTGCTCCTTGCAATGCGCTTCACTCCATCCTGATGGGTATTAGATGTCACCTCCTGGCCAGAGATAAAAAGCTGTTAAGCTAGAGTCTTGTTATAAGAGTATATTCAAAGATAGATGTAATAAAATAATAAAAGTAGGAAATCACGGTGAGGGAGGGGTCAATCACCCATTTGCGAAATGGTTACTTTCTATCTGCCAGATATGCCCTCCCCTTCTGGTAATATCATATTCCATCAGTTGTAAATGACCAGGAAGGATAGTCTGTGAACTTAACCATATATTTCATTACTTCTTGCAGTCCTTGACGGTGGCCTATTTTCTCTGCTGTAACATGGTCCCCTCTCTCCTTGTTTCTAGTGTGGCCCTCCTTCCCCATCCCTCCTGCTCATAATTTTCCAATTACTGTAGGTATTACAGAGATTTGCCGGGAAATGGATGGAATTAGAAACAATTGTATTGAGTGAAGTATCCCAAACACAGAAAATTAAGCGCTGTATGTACTCCCTAATAGGTAGATCCTAGTACCAAACCCACTTAGAGACACTTAAGGATAATCATCACTGTAAATTTTGAGTTATTTTTATGGGTATCAAGTCTACAATAACTTTTTGCACATTTACAATAGAAATACAGTAGTAACTTTTACTCTGCTTATACTCTACCAACAATATTTCTGTACATTGTTGAATAGCTCTTTGCTGCACATTCACTCTGTGTAGAAAACTGGGACTATAGTAGGCTTCACTTTTTCACAACTATGCAGATTTACTGATCTTTAATATGTGATATCAAAACATTACTTGTCTACAGACTTTCCAGCTTGGGATAGTTTCTAGTGAAAAGATAAATCGAGCCTCTCTATTCATTATAATTTGAAGTCAACCAACAGCAAATGATGCTTGAAAAGATGATGAATGAGAAATTAATTATGGATTAATTTGATTTTCTGTTTGCTTCATTATGTGTTGAATTTCAAAATGCTATCTCATAAAAGTGAGATTAGTCATTTACTTTTTGGTAGCTTCTGTGTTACCAGTATCAACACCCTTTTAATAGAAATGGTTTTGGGAAAAATACAAGCCCTGTGTGTTTGTCTTTTATTATCTCAGGAGGCCTGATGCTTTGAGTGCTGGAATTGTAAGTATCATGAATCACATGAATACTAGAAAATTCTCCTGGGATCAGAGATAAGGATAAGCTATATAAGGGAAGAGGTAGTAAAATCTTGTTTTGAAGTTATGAACGTTTAAAATTTTGCAACATGCCCCTATGTACTGGTGGCAATCTTAGGAGAAGTAGTTTCAGGCAGTAGGATCCTTAGGGTCCAGGGTCAGACAGAGGTAAGGTAGTACTCATATCAGCAGCAGTCCACCCAAGAAAGGGCTTCTTGTTCTACCACAGAGGACTGAACCCCCACTACAGCAGATGATAGAGAGGCAGCCTCAAGACTTATAGAGCCAAAGAACAGGCAAGTAAGAAGGAGCAGGCTGGACCAATGAAGGGAGGCGGGAGGCTGAGAAGGGAAGAGAGGATGGAAAGGGAGGAAGGAAGGACGGGGGAGCAAGCAAGGCAAGTAGGAAGAATTTAAATTATTTTAAAATAAATTTAAAAAATAAAATCAAATTTTATTTCTGAAGCTAGATTTTCTTCAGGTATCTTAGGATGTTCCAAAATTTTCAATAGTTTTAATATATCTTCAAGGGATGTTGTTTTCCAGAAGAAATATCTTCAGATATTTAATGTGAAAATTTAAATTGTTTCTTGGTCCTAAGTTATCTAATGGAAACTGTAAATGAGGAAAGCATCACAAAAAATTAAACTGCTTCTAAAAGAATTTTATTTTGTGTTGTCTATTCTTTCCTATAATCCTGTAATTACCAAAATGAAAGTTATGTATTACCTGTGTTGCCAGAAATTCTAAAGACTCATCTATGACTACTGGTCCTCAGAGAACAAAGCATTGAATTTGGGGAGATCAATTCATAAATTAACTATTAAGTATGAGAAGATGACAATATTCTTTGAATATTATGCACATTTTATGAATAGATAAGAAAAATATCAGGGGCTGGAGAGGTGGCTCAGGGGTTAAGCCTCTGCCTTTCAAGCAGAAGGTCCTGAGTTCAGATCCTAGACCCCACATATAGATGCCAGGCAGAAGCAGGAGTGGCCTGCATTTCTGATAGGGCAGAGCCTGTGAATCCCGGGGCAGAGTAAACAAAGAGGAGGTGGAGGCGGTACATGGTGGTTCCCGAATTTGCCCGTGGTTCTACACACACACATACATACACACACGCGCACACACGCACAATTGAACAAATAATAAATAATAAAAAAAGAAAAATATCAAGATCACTAGATTTTCTATTTTAATTTTTTATATTCATTGCAGGACATAAATTAATATAATTTCTTACTACTAACAACGCTATACTAATACATGTATTTCTAAGAAAACAATTCCATGGGTTACAGTCTTAATGGAACAGAGCCACTTTTTTTTTTAGTTTATTTTAGTTTTTAACTAGCTCTTACAATGAGCTATATTTTCATGAGTATTTTCATAAGTACATAGCCCCACTCCTTGCTGAACTCTCTGTTGACCATCCCTGCTGAAATCCTTCCTCCTTGTTCTTCCATCTGCTCTCTCCCTTCCTCTCCCTTTTCCCTCCCTTCTCCTCATCCATCTATCACACTCTCTCCCACCCTCCTACCTGGCCACTTCTATGGATCCAGGGTTTCCTCTGACTTGTCTACTCTTATGGGGGTTCAGGCTTCTGTGGCATACCAAGTTAACCCTTCACAGGACACCCCACTGATAGGGGACTTTCCCTTTACTCAGTCATCCGGTTCTAATCCCCAAGGTTTCCCCTGTGTGATCTTATCACTCTTCCTTTCTTGATAGTCTATGGAGGCATGTTCATATTTCAGTTGTTCCCCAAGCTTTAGGATGGGGAGAGATTAGGATGGCCTGATTCTGGGAAAGCATTGGTGGATTCCTATAATTCTGCATTATGACTGCTTGTGGTTGTCCACTTCACTACTCTTCTATTGGCCTAGGGGATGTTGAGATTCTTTGCCACTCTTGTAGAAGATTTCTAGGCTGAGTGCTAAGTGCTTTTCAAATATTGAATTATTTCCTTCCATTTTGCAGGTTCTTGTGTCAAACAGATTGAAAATAGAAAGTCTGAAAACAGACTTAGAAATGCTGGAAAAAAAAACAGAAGTGATCTACCAACAAACATAGAAACAATGAAAAAAACAAAACAAAACACTACTGGAACAAAAAAAACCTCAACAGCATAATAAAATATTCAATAGTCTCAAAAATAGAATTGATAATATAGAAGACAGAGCCTCAGAACTGGAAGATAAGATAAAGGAAGTTCGAAAGTCAATGAAAGAAACTGATAAATGGAAAAAAAAAAAAAACACTTCAATGGAACACTGAGGCTAGGCCAACATTTCCTAAACAGACATCCAATGGCACAGTCACTGCTACCAACTCTCAACAGTTGGGATCTTGTGAAATTAAAGAGCTTCAGTTCAGATAAAGAGATTGTAATACGAGCTCAAAGGCAACCCACAGAACGGGAGAAAATCTTCACTAACCACATATCTGACAGAGCTCTACTGTCCAGAGTGCACAAAGAACTTAGAAAACTAAACACCAAGGAAACCAATGACCCAATTAAAAAATGGGCCCTGGAACTTAAAAGAAACTTTACCAGGGATGAAATTAAAATGTCTAACAAATATCTTAAAAAATGCTCCACTTCCTTAGCCATCAGGGAAATGCAAATCAAAACTTCCCTGAGATATCATCTCACCCAGGTCAGGATGGCAAAAATCCACAATACAAACAATACCAAATGCTGAAGAGGATGTGGAGAGAGGGGAACTCTTCTACATTGCTGGTGGGAATGCAGGCTCATATGGCCACTCTGGCGAGCCGTCTGGAGATTCTTAAAGAAATTAAAGATTGAAATGCCATATGACCCTGCTATTCCACTTTTGGTCATAACCCCCCATACAGCAGAGGTTCACCTCGATAGCACAAGCACGACCATGTTCATAGCAGCACTGTTTACAATAGCAAAGTCATGGAATCAACCCAAATGCCCAACAGTTGTTGAGTGGATAAGGAAAAGGTGGTACATCTATACAATGGAGTACTACTCAGCCATCAAAAATGATGAATTACTGGAATTTGCCAGGAAATGGATTTCATTAGAAACAATTATATTAAGTGAAATATCCCAGACCCAGAAAATTAAGCACCGTATTTACTCCCTAATAGGTGGTTCCTAGTACCAAACCCACCCTGCCCACCTAGAGATACTCGACAATAAATCTCTGTAATACAGTAATTGCAAGGAGTATGAACAGGAGGGATGGGGTAGGAGGGACACACCAGAAAGAGGGGACCATGTTACAGCAGAGAAAATAGGCCTCCATCAAGGACTCAAATAAGTAATGAAACATCTGACTAAGTTCACAGACTTTTGTTCCTGATCATTTACTACTGAGGGGCTATGATCTCACTAGAAGAGGAGGGCATATAGTCTGGCATATTAAAAAGTAGCCATTTTGCAAATGGGTGATAGACCCGTCCCTCACTGTGGTTTCCTACTTTTAATACATCTACCTTTGAATGTGCTCTTATAACAAGACTCTAGTTTAACAGCTTTTTGTCTCTGGCCAGGAGGTGACATACAATGCCCATCAGGATGGAGTGAAGAGCATTGCAGGAGCAGCAAAACTGCAAAAGAAAATCAACAAACCACAATCCAGAACTTCAGAGACTCTATATCAACCACCTAGAACTAGGCCAGCCTAATATCTCCCCATCCTGAAGCTCAGGAACATTTGCAGAAGAGGGGGCGGTAAGAGTGTAAGAGCAAAAGGATGGGAGGAGCAATGATTTGCAAGATACTCCACACAAGTTAGGGCCGAAGCAATCATAATTGGACTTTGCATGCCCTGCGCAATGTCCAACACATTATTGACCTCACAAAGTCTAGCATCTGCTAAAGGCACCAAGATCCTTGGAGGCAAGGGGTTGGCAGCCACAGCAGTGTTCCTATACTTAAGGGGAACACGGGAAAGGGTTCAAGGAATGGCCACTGGATCCTTGTACGTCATCGGAGAGGAGGGCTCAGAGGAGAATCAAGCATGCACAAGAAAGGACTCTCTGGGAATTGAGGTTGGAGGCACTGGGGGATGGGGAGGGAGGGGTAAGAGGAGGGGGAGCAGGAAGTTCGGGGGGAGGAGGAGGGAGGGAGGGAACTGGTGTACCTATTAAGTTTGTATGAGCTGACATAATAATAAAAAATGTAAAAAAATGGAGGATACAAGGAAAAGACAGATGGAAATCTATTATATAATAACCAAAATAAAAATAATTTTAAAATAGGGTTTAAAGTTCGATACCCAATATGGCTGGATAACGATTCTCCTAAAATCTGTGGATCACTAAGCAAAATTCTCAGGGTCAGTTGCTATCAGGGAGGACTCATACTCCCACCCCCCAGAACAATACAAACCTTTTCCTTTCCTCTAGGTTGTTCACCCAAACTAAATTAATGAAACTTGTTGCTGAAGATACTATCCAAAACAGTAGACAAGCCAGAGGGAACCTTGTTGCCCATAGAAACAGACAGACAGGCGAGCAGCAGGGAGTGGGATGGATTGATGAAGGGAAAAGAAAATGGGAGGGAAGGAGGATAAAAAGAAGCAGGGATAAATGCTCAATATGCTTGTAAACCTAGAAAAATGAAACAGTAAAATCTAAAATTAACAATACGTTTTTCATAAAAGAGTAATTTCTCAGTCTAGAGGAATTTATAGGAAAAAAATTTTATGCACTTACATATTCAAATTAGGAGTGATGTTGAGTCTAACAGAATTTTTATGTTGCCAAGTACAATGATTGAAGACATATTATGTGGTCTATTTTGTTTGATCCCTAATTTCCTTAGTATGCTTCACCAAGGCCCTTCCTTTTCCAAAGCAAGTAGACTAAATAGCTTCAGAATGACATTCTTCTAGCACCAGCCAAGTATGTTTCAATGAGAAAAGAAGACACTGAAGAGAGGATTATTGCACCATAAAAGCCTTAAGCATATGTAAACTGAAAACATAATTAGAAACACTCAGCTAAGAATATTAACATTTGTAGTGCTTATACATGTGATTCCCTCAAAAGTTGTCTGAAACTCGGTGGTAAAATGACACTGACAGAATGAAGGAGAATGATCCAGCAGCCTATTACAGGAGAGATTAATAGCTTCTGTACTCAAACAAGTTAATCTCTCTATAAAACATATTGCCTTTAGGATACCTTAGAAGAAAGGAATTAAATACTCAATAGATCTTTGTGTGTGTGATTCACAAGCTACATCAATTCCTATACACATGCTCTTTTAAAGAATAAAAACAGAATATACTCCCTATTGGCAGAATGTTGCTTCTCCACTAAATTATGCTAAGGGAGAAAATTATTTAGCATTATTAAGTAAAAAGAAAATATAGAATGAGAGAGTCCAGGTACAAGACTGAGCAGATGAGTACCATGCAGGTTGCTCAGTATATTTTTGTTTTATTTAATTTTTACAAATAGTCATTCTACAATAAGATTATCAGCACTATTTACCATTATAACACATATTTGTAAGTTTCACACAATAGATCTAAACATACTTTAGAACCTGTTTTTCCCTCAGAGAGATGTAATGCTAAAAGACAAATGTTCTTCCATTATATTTAAGTAGAAGCATAACATTCTTCAATTGAAAGAAAATTTACTGGGCTTTACCTTCAATTATTCACCATATTACAGCGATAGCAGTCAGACCATATCTATTCTGGTAGAGGTCTAAACAACAAGAGAAAAACAATAATCAAAAATGAAACAAGTTATTACACCCATGTATTGGAAGAAGATTTATCATTCAGCCTAGAAGTCCTCTTTTACTACAGATGCAGAGGATCTCAGTACCCTAACAGGATGCAACCTAGCTAATAAGATCAGCAGTAAAGTGGACAGCTATAGCCAACCATAATGCAGAGTACCAGAGACTCATCAAGGTTCACCCAGAATCAGACCAACCTAATCTCTCTCCACTCTAAGACTTTGGAAACCTCATAGGAGAGGTGGCAATAAGATTATCAAAACCTAAAGATTGGAAAGTTAACAGTTGGTCAAGACATTCCACTCAAGGTAGGACTGCTGAGTCTAGGAACTCACTGCAGTAAGACTTTTCCTTCACAGAACTGCAGTAATGACTAACATACCAATATGTCCCCATAAACTATCTAGAAACTGAAGGAAGATAAGAACATATGGTGGAAACCTTGAGTCTAAAGCTGGATGAGTGAAGGGAAATGCCCCTATTTTGGGGTAGCCTGAAGAGAGCCAACTTGATATGCGACAAAGGCCCTACAACAGTAGACAAGCCAGAGTGAACACTGAGGTCCATAGAAACATAAAGGTAGGAGGGTGGGAGGAAGTGGGAGGGATTGATGAAGGGAAGGGAGAGGATAGGAGGGAGGGGGATGGAGTAAAGAAGGAATGAGTACTCAATATGCTCGCAAAAGTAGAAAAATCAAAAATTAATAAAGAAATATACCCTGCAAATGTAAAACAATAAAAAAGGAAAGAAGTAAGAATCTAGAAGGATGGTTCCCAATATGTTCCCATTTATTTAATATATATTCAGTCATGTGCCTGTTTTTTGTGTATTTTAGGTTAACTGTGTATAATTTTGAAGGTCAGCTTTTAATTTGTAACTAAAACTTTCAAGACTAAATATAATTCATATCTTAAAAGTCAGTCAGGAAGAGCTGGAAAGTTGGCTCAGGGGTTAAGTCTCTGCTTCCTAAGCAGAAGATCCTGAATTCAGATCCCAGGTTTCCACTTAAAAATGGCAGGCAGAAAACGTCGCAGCCTGCACTTTCTACCTTGGTGGGTGAAGCCCAGGAAATCCCAGAGCAAAGCAAAAAGGAGGTAGAAGCAATCCAAGATGATTGTCACCCTTGGTCTTCCACAGGGACACACAGTTCCCTCTGATACAGACACACACACACACACACACACACACACTAAATTTTTTAAAAATTAAAAAAAGAACTTTTAAAAAAAGTCACTGGGGAAAAAGTCAGAAGCACAGAATGCATAACATTAACAGTGATGGAGCACCAAATATACTCTGAAACTACCACTAAATACAAAAACATACCATTTGCAATGAAAGTAATAATAAAGATCAAATCTACTAGATGATGAGCGAATATAGGAAATATGATAAAATAATACATATAAGAGGTAACAAATAGTGAAGATGAAATATGAATTAAGCATTTCTATGCATACAGATACATGTATATACACATGTATAAGCTGATATCACAAACCAAGTATATATTAGTTAGTGTCCATTTTTCTGACTAGAATTTACAGTCTATTCATGGGAATCAGTTAGTGATTATTGTGGAAATAGTCCAGAAGTTAAAGTTTAGCTCTGATGAAATCCTGTGATAGTCCAGCTCATCTAATTTGGGATTGCTCTCTATTAATCTGCACAGCCAGAAATGCCAGGAAACACTTAACAGAACAATCGTTATTAAGGACGTACATATATTTGCCAGAGTAACCAACTCTGATTTAGTACATCTTCATTTCACTATAGAATGATGGAACAAGTTAGAATTAGAAAATACATTAGCCAATTTCAACTGTTTGTAATTGGTTTCAGAATCAGTGTAATATTAGTTTCTAAGAAAGAGTTTGGAAATGTTCCTTTCTTTTCTATTTTGTGGAACAGCTTAAAGAGTAGTGGTGATATTTGTTCTTTAAATGTCAGGTAGAATTTTATAAACTTTTATTTGCATACATTGGGTCATGAATTTCTATGTGTGGACGTGTATTCATGAAGGTACTCTAAAAATACAAAAGTACAACTTAAGGGAGAAAGAATCTAGTTTGGCTCCAAGATTGGAAGTGCCATCCACTGGAAGGAAATGTATGGCAATAGAGTGATTCTAGACATTGGCATCAGGAGTACAAAGTACCTTGCTCACATCTGTTGGATCAGAAGGCAAACATAAAGGAAATAGGAACGTTTAACTAGAATTCTTATTTATATGTTAGTTCAGGAGCACTGTACCTTTGGACGTTCCTCCCTGCATGTGTGACAGATCTTCCCTGTTAATTAATCTTCAGAAAAAAAAGTAACCTTCACAAATATGCGCAGGTCTGTCTCATTAATGGCCTAGGTGTTTCATAATGTAATCAAACTGAAAACTGAAATTAAACTCGCGCGTGTGTGTGTGTGTGTGTGTGTGTGAGTGTGTGTGTCTTAAGATTAAAGCTTACTGTGCACATGCATTATATGAACTTTTTTCTGTAACTTTAAGAAGAATTCAAGTATGGAAAGCAAATCCCAACTAGTAAAAGTTCTTAAATAATGATGCCTTTAATTTTTCTATACATTATTGTGACAAAATAAATTCATTTAAAAATAGTTTTAGATTTTCTCAAAATATCAGGACTAATAAAATATTTTATTGTGCTTAAAATCTATTTTAGATTACAAATCAGACCTCCAAATGAGAATTTTCCTTAAAAGTTCTCTTTTCTTTCAACTGTCATAAAACAGCATCATTTCTTACTTCATTGGCATCATGACAGTGGCTTTCATCTCAGTTTTGATAGATAAACCCATATTTTATCATTATTCCTTCCATTTTCCTTATTGAAAGTCATATTGAATGTGATAAAAAGTCGTGCAACACAGTATCTCTTTTTTTGAAATAATTAAGCTATTATATTCTATTCTAGTTCACTTATTTCTATCTTCCAAAGGGAATCAGTGCTTATCCTGGCTTGTCCTCCTCACTCATTTCTTCCCCCTTTGAAACAGTCTCAATGACCTCTGCTCAGATTTTAGGTGTTATTCTCTCTTGATCCACATATGAAATGGAAAACATAAAAGTTTTCTTTACCAAGCTTGTCATCAAGGATTTTTGAAGCACATATCACCTCAGTCCCAAGAAATCAGTCCCTCTTCTTTGCTCCAAGTTTTAAGTCATGATCCCAGTCTCTATCTTCTCTCTCTCGCTGTGTCCCTATCTTTCTCTCTCTCTTACACACACACACACACACACACACACACACACACACACACACATAAAATTGCTTTTATTTCTCCTAGGCCAGTACTCTGAATTACATTGATCTTCATTTCTCCATGTCCTGCATGTTTTCTAACTAAAGGAGTTGATCTGTTCCTCAGTCATAAACTTGAAAATATGCCTGAGACTGCAATTTCATTCCAAAAATCTCTATAAAGACTATAGATGTCCTATATTTTACGTTAATAAAATAAGCTCCTTTGTACACTGCAAAGTCATATTTGCTTCCTTACATTCGTTTTTGAGATAATAGTATTGTCATCCATTTACTTTCAGAACAGACATTAACAACTGCCCCCATGGAACTATTCCATACAGTGCAATGTTATTATTCACAAAGAATGATTCCTTTTCTTTGTTGTAAATGAGGGAGTGGAAAAGCAAATGATTGATAGCACTGGGTCCAAGATATTCAAAAGCTTCCTTTTTACTTGGTAATGTTTGTTCTTGCTTTGATGCCATGAAGGTATTCATAAACAACTAGTGAGCACCTTCTATGTGCCAGACACCCTGCCGACTCTTTTACATTGACTACGTTCTCCTTTAATCTTGACAGTGCCTTGTGAATTGAATACTTCTCTCATTTCCTGGGTGAGAAAGCCGAACTAAACTCAAGAAAGTATTTTGTTCAACTCATAGAAGTAGTATAAAAGTCTCAGCTTGGTTTCTAAAGGATCTCTCTCTCTCTTTTGCTCTCTCTCTTCATCTCTGTGTGTGATATATTACTTATACACTCATTCATTCATTTACCATATTCATTTAAGACATGCAGTGTAATATTTTTAAATAATTATTATACTCCAGCAAATGAAAATTTCCACTTGCCTATTCATTCATATCCCAAAGATATATTTTTAGTTGATATGGTGTCTCACACCTATAATACCATCATTCAGGAGGCTGAAACAGGATTGTTACAAGTTCAAGGTCAACCTAGCTTACAGGACTACACTGTGAGTTGCAGACTGATATGCATTATCAAGTAAATCATTTCTCAGAAAGCCAAATTACAATATTTTTCTGTATTTATCACCTGTGACTTCCAAAATAGATATTTGAAGTGTGAACAAACAACAATACTGGAGATTATATTTAGTTCTTGCATAGCCTAAGGAAATTGAACCATAGGACAGAGCAAAAGAAACTGTTTTACATACTTCAGTAATTTGACATTCAGGACATAACTGCTGAATCTCTAATCTGTAATTAGAATCTTGTCATCAAACTTTTGATATATATATGTGTATATATATATATATATATATATATATATATATAGCATGTTGTATATAGGTAGCTATAATAAAAAAAAAGAATATGCCTGTATCATTTATATCTGGAATCCAAAAATTGGTCCTGCATCAGTAGACATTTTTGTCATCATTTGAATACAAAGACTTTTGATCTGTGTAGATGATTAGAAAAAAATTTAAGAAAGTCACAGTCTTGGTGATCAAAAAGAACAGACTTATCACAAGAAGTATTTGTTAAGGAAAACATATGTCTTTTATTAATGAATTGGCCCATTCCTACAATCCTTGTATGTTTAACAATACAAAATAGATATGAGACTGCTTATCCTAAACTGATGAAGTGTTGTGGAAATATGCTTTCCTTTGCTAATTTGAGTTGTAATGTAAAACAAGAATTCACATTTTAGATGTTAAAAGAAATAAAGCTTGGTTGAAATGATATTCTAAAGGAAAAGAAGCAACAACAAAAACAAGATATTCTCTTTAAAACAATGGCAAATTCGTAAAAATGACCTAACCACTCTCTGCCACTTCAACAAAGTATTTAAGAAAATTCACCTTGAAAGAGGACAGTCATTGTTTCTGGAGCTTCAGTGAGAATGTATATTGTCACAGAAATATGAAGAAAATAAAGCTGGATAGAGGGTGGGAGGAGAGGAGAGAGAGATACAGAGAACCACAGTGTTTGCATTCCCATTGTGAGCACAATGCTGGTAACCGAAGCTTCTAGATTTGTAACTCTTCTTTTACAGGTTTTAACCTTTCCTCAAGCCTTTATTATGTGTGCCTTAACAGGGTATCTAAAATCCAAACCATAATGGGAACTTGTTAATGCCAGCTTGTTATGTAAAAAGAAACTGTGATATTGCTACCATTCCATGTTATTACATCGTAGGCTATAGCCATAAAGTTAGGTTATAGTAGAATTTTAATGCTGTCTATATATCAGATTGTTGAATTTAAACAATATGATGTTTTATATATAATATACATTATTAGGGATATAAAGCTGCAAAACATAATGAAAACAAATGGTGATTTCAAATGGAATTTGCAGATAATATTGTTGCCATTCAATGGAGTTGAATTAAATATTATACTCCTTTTTTGGCACATTCAGCTAAATTAAAAATAAATACAAAATTGACTATGACAGTCAATTCTGTAATTCAACAGAACTGGACACTTTTTAATTTATGAACTTAAATAGAAATGCTGAGTACCGTTCCACACTGAGGTTTGTTTGTTTCTGTCCCTGATATGTTTTCAGCTTTAATATTATGTGTGGCCAGCAGTTTATTCAAAATTTACCTTAATCTCTGATGATCAATATGATAAAGTCTAAATATCAGACACTGTGTCTGTGGTAGTATCTCCCAGCTGCAGTTTGCTAAGGTGCTAGAATAAATGTGCAATTCTATTGATATGCTTGGTCCAGGCCTCCGACTAACTACTTTAGCAAGAAACCAGAGATATCTTTCTAAAAGAAGCGATCCAATGTTTGAATATCTCCTGCTGTGTTAAAAATTTCAGCTGCCATAATTAGCAGCATGTTTTGCCTTCTTGTCATGATAGGCAGAAGAAAGGAGCCTCTGCAGAGGAGACACAAAGAAATACAAACTAGAAGAGAACTGCAACAATTCCGTAGGCAACATGCTGCTTGATCAATGTCCATGCCTGTAACAAATCTGCTTCATGGGAAACTATCGAACTTTGCTAGGTGAAACATCAGAAATTAAATCCATAAAATTATCCATAAAATTCTAAAGAATCTCTCAACTTTGCGATTAACAAAAGATTAAGTACAATTAGGTACACATTGATTTGACGCTATAAAGTATATATTTGTTTGCCTGATAACTTTAAATATCACAGTTTTTGATTTTTTTTCTGGTACATGTGCTTTTTCATGAGAGTATTTCTTTTATAAAAGTATATATCACCAATCATTCATTTACCATCATAGAAACAGTTTCCATAAATTTTGGAAATAATTTATATTTTGACTCTTAAATGTGAATTAATGTAAATATGCAATGTTAAATATTAATGTAAATATGCAAGTTCTGAAGACTATGGGGGCATTTATGAAATCTTATTAATAGTTAAAGACTTATATGACAGTGGTATTAATCCAAATAATACTTATTATAATAGGAAATTGAATCAGTAAAAAAAATCTATATTTCACTCTGCCCATTACTCTGCACAGCCTGGTAACCACTCATAGATATGTTTATATGAAGACAATCAGAAATTATTAGAATTTAACAGTAACCAAGACTGCCTAGAGCAAGTTCTGTGATAAAGAGAGGTACTTCAGATTAAAGAAGTATTAAACTTTTCCTAGGTCAAGCCTCAGTTGCTGCCAATATCTATTTTTAGTACAGAAATAAAAGAACAGGTATAACCCACTTTAGATGCAATGGGGTACATTCATGTTATTTTATTTCTATTTTTATTTTTTTCTAGTTTTGCAAGCATATTGAGTATTCATTCCAGCTGCCCTCCTTCCTCCTCCCCCCTCCTATCCTCTTTCTTCCCTTTACCTTTCCCTCCCATTCCTTCACATTCTTCTGCCTATATGCTTCTATGGACTTCAGAGTTCATTCACTCTGGCTTGTCTACACCTGTAGGGTCTCAGGCCTCCAAGGTATATCAAGTTATATCTCTTCAACTACCCCATTGATTTGTATGCTCCCTTCACTCATCCGGCTTTAGAAACAAAGATTTACATCATGAGTTCCAATTCTATGGGTATATAAACAGCTGCCTACAGAGCAGTTTGATGTACTGTTCTTGCTACCTATAGGTTTGTTGGCTGTGTTCTCTACTTATCTATTTCTGTGCCTTTTTTAGGTTATTTTTAATGGGAATATTTAGGTATATTTTAAGATAAGTTATAGGAAACTTCTTATCAGCACTAGAACTTTTAATGCAAAAAAAAAAAAGCCCTTTCTGTGATTTTTCACAGGAGATTTCATTCTTCTCTAATTCTGCTTAGGACCCAGTTTAGTGATACTCTGTGCCTTAGATTAATTACCCCGATCTAATTCATTTAGTGGAGGACAGCTGTGGTACGTGGGTTGCCCACTGATGTATTGTGTTAAATGACGCCCATCTGTCACCGCAGCATATCAGCATGGATTCAGTGTCATCCACTTCATTGGTTCTGCTGAGATGTGAAGTACAGCTACAATGTTTACTACTGTTGTTAATTTAATATCTACACCTTTAATAACCTGACTGCTGTCACTCGCTGAACAATGATACATGACGACCAAGGAAGGACCAGATAGAAAGCATTAACGAGACAAAAGAGCAGACACTCTGGTACAGTTAATTAGAACATTTGTGGGCAAAATTGCTACAGAGGCCCCAATAGGGCATTCTCCTAGGGAAATTCTTTATGGGAAATATAGTTAAAGAATTTGCATCAATAGCACTTCTGAAAAATGTAATCATTAATTAAAAATTAAATTTGAACAAGTTCAATCATTTTCTTGAAGCAGGACAATTTAAGCCATTTTATCTTTTTCCATATTTAATCTTCGACTTTCAATTTTTCTTATGGCTTCATTCTTATTTTACACAGATGTCCCAAATATGCAATACATGTGCTTCACTGAAAGTGTCTGATGTAATTATAACGCAGCAAATTGCTTTAACCAATAATTATAGATACTATCTAAGGTATTAGTTTTATGTAAAACAATGGATCCTGTTTTCCAAAAGTGCTGCTGAATATTACCATAGTTATGTTTTACATCTTTATAATTTGGTATTAGTTGTATATTAAAATAAAAAATTTAAAATACAATAAATATGCTTTGCTAAATGATTATGTAATATAGAAAATTATATAAAATAATGAAATCATTATGTAAATATAGAAAATCATTTGAAATAATGAAAAATTAAATACCAAAAAATAAAGAAATTTCAGCTCTGGTCCATTTTATAAGCTAATGTAAATATAATTTTACTTTTATAAAATTCCCTTCGTTTTTGTCTCTCACATGATACTTTGATCAGATTTACAGGTTTATATATTCTTATCATACTTAATGAGAAGTCTCTACATCTTTTTGCATACCTTCCCTCCATTTCTTTGCTCAGAATGGAATTTGGTCCCATGGAGGGGCTGTTTTTGCTCCATTATCTTGCAGTAGTTTCTGCTTCATGCCACATATCTATCCACTTAGACATGAGAAATGGAGCTTGTCACAATGGCACTCAAAGGTCACCATTGCATTCATTCTTTGCCTTTACTTTCTATTAGGTTTCTCTTTAAAATTTAAACCTTATCATCCACAATATCACCTATCCTCATTCCTACGGTTTGTCTGAGATCTTGATGCTTGAAAGGGAGTCAATTGAACAAAACTTTAATCTCTGGCACAAAATAAAAATAAAAATTCAATGCATACCATCCAATAGATAATTATTAAACATACAAAGATGCAAAAAAATAATAACGTATGGTCAGCACACTCATACCAATATGAACCAGAAATTTGCACAAAGAAAAAGTTATCTAGACTGGCATCTATGGCAGGGAAATTATGAAAAACTACCTAACTTGAAGAGTCAAGTATTAGATTGCCCAACATCCTCTCTTGGAAGCACAAGGCTAAGGAAAGGGCCATAAAACATTCCTCATAGTCAGAGGTCATTTTTATAATTCCCTGTGCTGGGCTAGATATACAGTCCTGCAAGAACCAGGCTTAAAATGGCATAACTTTGAAAATATCCAAAAGACTCTATTACCTATCTGTATATGTGAGATAGCATTGCATAAATGTACAGAAAATACCTTTCTTGTTTTTACTTTCCCAGCTACTGGCTAAGTGGTAATAGCAATGGGTGAGGTAACATTCTTGATATTATAAATCTTATTACCTTCATTAAACTAGTAAGACTAGTAAACAACTCGTATCTATAGAGTGTTGCAATGTGCTCAGACATTTGTAATTTTCATAAATATCATTTTTTCTCATTTTTCAAGACAATTTATAGGATAGGTACTATTCCTGATGTATACACAGGATAACTGAATCTGAAAAGTTACTAGTTGAAGGGCAGTAATTATACTCAAGAGCAGAAAAGCTTAACTGCTATCATGAACTATGTTTCTCTTTTTTAGAATGAATTCCTAAACACATGCTATCAGTGATATACTTCAAATACCAATTATTAAATTGGGAAATGAATGAGTAGGAAAGGAAACAGGAAAAATGAAAGAAAGGGGTAGGTAGATATTCTCACATTATTTATTATTTATAAAGAGCACCAGTACCAATTGCCGTGACAGTATTTTGTACTACACTTGAATCAGGCTAGTCATTGTGACCACTGAGGAACAAAATTAGGTATGAGAGGAATTGAAGCATACAAATGACCCGTCAAATTAAATCGATCAATTTTGGAAAATCTTTCCATCCCTTAGCATTCTAAATTTAGGACATTCTAAAGATAAAATGAGAGGAGTTTAGATAGAGGTTTACTATTGGATGTTTTAGTTAGTGTTGAAGCTTCTGATCTTGACTACTGTCAGTTTTCTCCCTGTTCACTGTTGAAACTGGTTTACATTGCTGGGCATTTGTTCCCTGTCATTAAGGGAAGCAGGGGTTAGGGGTTAGCAAGGAGGTGGTTAGTGACTTGGAGACTAACTCACTTCCTACTGTGTCCTATTTTAAAAAGGAGACAAAAAGTTGGGAAATTTTCATTACAAAATACTGTTTTTTATTTTTTTGTTTACATGTAGCGGGAATGAATATTTCTGACTTTCATTTCCCTTGTAAAATGTATGTTTGAACTTTATACTCAAATTTGTTGAAATTCATTGACTCTGAGTTCAACATATAATACCAAAATGCAAACTCCTGCTTTTCTTCCAAAATATCTAAATCTTCTCTATTCAAATGTAAAATAGAACAGCTTCAAAAAAATCTGACTAGTTATATTTTGTTAAAATAGCCTCAAATAAGCCATGTTTGATCCACATTGACTATTTTGACTGGGTCATGGTGAAACCCATTTTCCAGGATTTCACTGCAACAATATTAGAAGTCCTGCTTCAGCCCAAATGTCTAAATTTATGAAGGAATGCTGAGGACTCAACAAGATAATGTTACTCATTTGGGTGATTAGCAGAAGGATTTAGAAGTCAGTTTTCTGCTTTGTTTACACTTAGAAAATTAGGAAGAATGTACAATATGTCTGAAAATGCTATGCCAGATCCTTTTCCCCCTACGAATTACATCAAACTATTCATGACATTTGTCTTGTGCCTCAAGGCACAAGGCATTTTTGCAGCCTAGAATTTGGAATATTACATTCAAGTGAGTTTATGGTTTTTCAGTAAAATATGGCAACAAAAAGAATGAAAAGTCAATGCATGCTACAACATAAATAGAGCCTTTGAACATTGTGCTAAATGAAATAAGAAAAATATATACCCTATTCATGGGTAACCTGGTAATGTTTTTACATGAAGCTTAAGATATAAAAAAGTGTTTATGCAATAAAAATTAGAAACTATTGCCAGTGAGGATTGTGAGGTAGGAATAGTTTGACTCTGAATAGACTTGAATGAATGTTCTAACATAAATGAGTTTTTTTGTTACACAAATATCTTCATTTAACAGGCTCATCAAGCCTCTAAGAAAGATCTATGCACTAAATGGTTTGCAAGCTATACATCCAAATGTAATAGAAATAAATGTGATGATCACATATGTTAGAATGAAGAACTAAAGGAAATTTAATATACTGCTGAATGCGGTACAGACACTATTAACATTTTTAGTTAAACATTGAAAAAGGCCATGGATAACTATTTGCACTTGAAAACATATATGTGCATATGCATCTAAAGTTGTGTATATATGCACATAAATGTTCCTAGCTAAAATTAGATAATTAGTTCTATTGATTCAAATATCTATTAACTACAATATGCATATATTTTATACTTTATCCTTATATAAGATTTACCTAGGATATTAATATATTCTTTTTATACTTATACAAATGTATTTTTATATTTAGGTCACATAATGTATAATACAATGCGTATGTGATATAAATATATACATTTTTATATAAATGATTTATGTTTATCACAGCATATCATAATATAAACTATGAAACAAGCACAATACATAAAAATAAGGGAGTTGCACATAGTCTATAGCAAAAACATGATGAAAAGACTATAGAATATTATATATTTACTATTATTTCTGTTGCATAAAATAAGAAATTAATATGAATGTATGCTATAGTTTGTTGGTGGGATGAATATATAATTAATGCAAAAATAAGAAAATAACTATGATGCTTTAAGATAATTGTTATTTCACTAGAGAAATTTGTACATTTAATGAGTTAAGTAAAGCCTCAAGCTTGCCTACATTATTATAGTGTATTGATGAATGACATCATCAACAAAATGGGCTGTATCTATATAATGTAATATCACTTGCTAATAAAAAGATTTGAGTGCTGATACATACTGAATACAGATAAGCTTCAAAAGGATTATGTTATGGCTTGCAAGATGGCTCAGCAGATAAAGGTGGCTTTCATAGCATACCTAGAGACCTGCGTTTGATCCTTGGACCCCACATGAAAGACTCAAATTCCAAAAGTTTCCTCTGACCTGCCCTACCACTCTGTTCCCCTCAAAAGAAAGAAATAAAAACTGATTATGCAACTTATTAAAGACAATACATTTTGTGATCCCTACTCTTATAAATTCCCCAGAATAGGCAAATTGGTACAGATACTATCAAGTAAGTTTAGTATAAGGAGAAGATTAGACAATGACTCTTGGTGAGCCCTAGGCTTCTTTTAGGATTTATGAAAAGGCCTCTAAATTAGATTATAGCAATGAATATACAAATGCCTAAACTGGGTATTGAAAATATTGAATTTTTGTGATAAACAAGTAAATAGATGACCCTGAAGTTTTTGCAATCTTTTTGAAAAATAAAATAGCTGTCCATGTTGTAGCTTACCTTACCTTTTTAATGTTTCCCTGTAAATGTCTACAACAGATTTCACAATTTTACACTTAACTATACCATTCCACTATAATTCTAAGCTTTCTGAAACTTGTGATATATTAAGATCAGACTCTGATTCAACCATGATCTGTTGCCTCGTAGCCTATAATTCACTTTGGTGTATGTTTCTTTCAGTATTCTTAACTTCTGGAACGAGAACTGAAATTTTCCTGATCTCAACTGGCAAAGAATTTAAAAGACATGGATAACACATAGAATTTCCCAAAAGACCATCAGATTGTGTTTAAGGCTACATATGCAAGAAAGCAAGTCTAAAGCAAGTCCTGCCAAGGAATGATCTGCTCCGTGTTGCTTGACTGGCACATGCTTCATTGTGCCACGAAAGGAAGCAGATCTATGCTGGGAACATTGGTTTTTCTTTCTCATGCTATCCTACACCTAAAAGACCATATTGCATTTTAAAGAGAATTTTCTTCTCGTAATATAAGCTACAACAATGTTTAGATGCAGTTTAAGAATATGGCATTTTTCAGCATACTTGGACAGACTTGCAGTCTGGCAAGTAAGGTTTGTGCCTGTCAGCAATGGATATTGTTGGCCAGTTTCCTTGGCTCCTGGTTTTAGTTGGTGTGAACTGTCCTGATAAGCTAGCCAAGTAATGTAACCAGATAATCATAAGACAGAATAAAACTCCTATTTTCCCTAAACAGTTTGGTTGTGAATTTATTAGTAACATGCAGATAAAGTGCCACATAGCTTATAGGAAAACTATCTCCTGCTTCTTTCCAGATGAATTCACTTTTTTCATATTTGGCTGAGATAATGTTGACTTTACATTGGGTTTCAAAATAGTTTTCATAACTTGAAGGATTTATTTATATGTTTGAAGTGAAATGGAATCAGTCCCCAAAGATAATCTCAAGAGAAAACAAAACCTGATTATAGAACAGAATGAGTTATTCCAGCCTCCTGTAACTTTATTTCTAGTAAAACTCTTCATTTTCCTTTCTTCAGAATGCATTCAAAGCTAAAGCAGTTTAAAAAGAACCAATTCATCTCCATAAAACATGGTGTGTAACAAGCTACAATTCTCATTTCAGATGCAGTTATATTTTTTAAATAACCAAAGAAGGCAAGAATATGAATGTTTGAATTTATTACTGTTGATTAATACTGTGACTATGAGTGAAGTAATAATAGGCAACTTATTTCTTTTACATATGACAATCTAATAGAGTCATTCCAGGTCAAAGTTGTAAGAAAGAACCTTTCAAGTTGACATGCACTTATGTTTTGGAGATTTGTTGCAAATGGTATAATAACCAGTTGTTAAAAGTAACTACGGCTTTTATTAGACATACAAACATACGCATGTATAAACATGTATATTTCCTAAACCATGAAAGCATGAGTAATACATTGTTTACTAAGTTACTTGGTAATTTTCATATTTAGATATGCATGTGTTTTGTGTTGGGGGTGTGAGAGAGAGAGAGATAAATAACAAAGCACTTTAGTTGTATGCCTGTGTAGGCTCAAGAATGGCTTTGGTAATCATCTGAATTGCTCTACCCTTTTTCACTTTGTTCTGATGTTTCTTAGGGCATACCTTCCAGGACCAGAATTTCAGGCCACTACCATATTGATCAATATTTTTTACATGAGATCGGGTGATACAAACTCAGGTAAAGGCCTGAGATACTTGAGATGCAAAGGTTTTAATCCCCTAAGTCACTTACCCACTTTTAGATAAAGATTTCATGACATGACTCTATTAAAATATTTCAGATTACCCAATGCAAAAACAAAAAAATAACAACACATACATCATTTTGTGTCAAAAGATAAAATATTCTGCAATGAGAAAACTTTGAGATGAATCAGACTTTTTTTCTTGCCTCTGGAAGGTAAAAGAGTACTTGAGAGTAATAGATACTCGTGTGTTAAAGTGAAACAATTTTCTTATCAAACAATAATAAATACAATTACTTTCCTAAAAATTTCTATATGTCTATATGAAATCTTCATTCATTGGCATTGTTTTACATAAAAACATTTTCATTCATTTTCCCTAATTTGCTCATTTATTATATTATAATGAACTTCAAATTTTAATATTTATCTGTTTTGAATGAAAGAGAAAAATGTTGATAAACCGTTTAATCTTTCTATTGAGTCTATTTATATTAGTCAATCTTTCAAATACAAAAATAATTTTTTCCTATTGGTACTCTTGTACACAAAACTATTAATAAAATCATAAGGTCTCAGAAATTACTAATTCTTTGGTTTCCTAGGAGAGACCCTAGAAGAGCAAATTGTAATTACAAAGAACTTGACTTGGAAAATGGAACTCACGAGTCTGGTTCCCAGCTGCATACACAATGCTAAAAGACATTCATGGATGAGTAGCAAATAAATGTGACTGAGTTATGAAACTTCCTTTACATTTGTATCTATAGAAGTAAAATGAAGAAAATAAATTTTAGGTTATCCAGAGTGCACAAAGAACTTAAAAAACTAAACACCAAGGAGATAAATGGCTCAATTAAAAATTGGGCCTCAGAATTCAAAAGAAAGTTTTCCAGGGACAAAATTGAAATGTCTAACAAATATCTTAAAAAATGCTCCACATCCTTAGCCATCAGGGAAATGCATATCAAAACTTCCCTGAGATATCATCTCACCCCGGTCAGGATGGAAAAAATCCACAATACAAACAACACTAAATGCTGGAGAGGATGGAGAGAAGGGAACTCTCATACATTGCTGGTGGAAATGCAGGTTTATACAACCACTCTGGTCATCAGTTTGGAAATTTCTAAAAAAGTTAAAGATTGAAATGCCATATGTATTAGTTTCTCTAGTGATGCAGAATTCACAAAATGAATATATATATTAAATATAGCTAAGAGATTTATTGAGTTGGCTTACAGATATGGCCGAGGTAGTCTAATGATGACTGCTAGTAGCTAGCTGCTCAGTTCGGTAGTCAAGTGGGTGATGTCTGAAGACTGGAGAATTCCTAGAGTCCTTAGTCTAGCCAATGACTTGGAGGGTTGGAAGGCTAGAGGGTTGAAGAAACTGGGTAACCAGAAAGAAGAGTGATTCTTAGCTCCTTTTTATATGATGTACTGGGAGAATCTTATGAGAGCTTTGAAGGTTCTGATAGGATCTAGGGTGGTTATAATCTTGTCAAGTGATCTCAGTTGATCCTTTCCAGAGGTGGTCTCAGCCCATCTTAGTTAATACTGGGTATGTCAGGTTGACACCCAGGCTTAACTATCAAAAAATATGACCCTGCTATACCACTATTGGGAATAATTCCCCATAATGCAAAAAATCACTACAGTGACACAAGCACAACCATGTTCATTGCAGCACTATTTACAATAGCAAAGTCATAGAATCAACCCAAATGCTCAACAGTTGATGAATGGATAATGAAAATGTGGTACATTTTTATATAATAGAATAGTAGTTAGCCATCAAAAATATGAATGAATGAAATTTGCTGGGAAATGGGTGGAATTAGAAAATATTATATTGAGTGAAGCATCCCAGACACGGAAAATTAGACATCGTATGTACTCCTTAATAGGTGGATACTAGTTCCAAACCTACTTAATAAGATATTCAAAGGTAAAAAATCTCTGTAATACCTACTGTAATCACAAAGATTATAAACAGGAGGGAAGGGGAAGGAGAGCCCCCTACAAAAGGAGATAGAAGATCATGCTTCAGTAGAGAAAATAAGTCACTGTCAAATATTGCACGTAAGTAACAAGACATCTAGTGAAGCTCACTTTCACTTTCATTCCTGTTCACTTGCAACTGAAGAAGTTTGATCTTGTGGTAACCATCCCACAAATGGGACACTGACCCCCCCCCCAGCCACTGCTGTGTCCTACTCTTATTCTTCTATCTACCTTTGAGTCTCCTCTTATATTAAGATCTTCATTTAAACAGTCTTTTATCTTTGACTATACCAAAGATACCAAAGAGGATGCAGCCAAAGGTGGTGCAGGAAAAGCAAAAATGAAAACAACAAGAAAACAGAATTTGAAAAACCAAAGACCCTACATTATTCACCTGAAACCAGACCAGACAAACTTGCTGAAGACAGGGGGTGGGGGCGAAAAGATTGTAATAGCCTAAAGATAGGGAGGAACAAAAATATGCAAAACACTCCACACAAGTTATGGCTGTAGCAGCTAGACTAGGACTTTGCCTAACCTGGACAATGACTGACATGTCAACTACCTTCCAAAGTCTAGCAGGGATCACAAGGGAGAAGACTTCAGGCAGTAGGATCCTTAGAGGAAAGGGATTAACATACATAATAGGGTTCCCATACTATCAGGGAGCCCAACAAAGGACTCCAGGCTATGCCACTGAACCTTACCCATCACAAAGGTAGAGGACTCAGAGGGAGGTTTGGCATTCACACAAAAGGATGCTCCAGAGGATGGGAGGGAGGAAGGGGGAGGCATTGGGAAAGGGAAAGGGAGGGAGAGGTTTGAAAGGAAGTGGGAAAGGGGGGGAGAGTGCAAGGAGGGATGACTGGGAGAGGAGAAGGGAGGGAGAGGACAGAGTACCTACTGTATGTATGATTAGGAAAAAAATAAAATGTGGGATAATAAAGTTTACAAAATACTGAATAATAAATCTCATATATATCATAAACTTCCATAAAATATTTGTAATTTGAAGACATTTACACTGTCATCATGAAGTAGTTTGTGAGAAAAGGTAATTAAAATTATCAGTTTCTGTGTGTAGCCCTGTCCTGTGAGATATTAAAAGTTCTGATTATTTCATTCTCATATGTAATATTTTTATGGAACAAAGGACTTACTCTTCAAAGCACTGATCATTGCTACTGCTCATATTAAACTTTATGTTAACAATATAACTGAAGATTTATAGCAGCATTTTTCACATTCTGGTGTCTGTGGGATTTTTTAACCATTTTTATTAGTATTTGATTTCTGAATTGTCTTGGAACTTACTGTAACCTTTCACCTTATTTTGGGCTTCTCTGAAACCAACCATCGGCCTTGGGAGAAGAAACAAGGGCAGCTCAAAAAAATAAATGTTTCATGGTTGGATTGTGCAAAGAGGACCAATTTTGTTAAGAACTATTTGTAAACCAAAATGTCAGCTTTCTCTGTTACAGTGAGATCAAAATCAGGTTTGCTTTACCACCACACTTTGCCTCGTCATGAAACCAGGAGTGTAGCCACACTTGACTTCATAACATACTGGAAAAACTGTCTTTTTTAAACTATGTATTATGTCTACTATAAAAATATCTCATAAAATGAAATATAGGAAACAAAAACTTAGGAGACAAGAATGGGAGGAGCAATGATTTGCAAGATTCTCAACACTAGTTAGGGCCGAAGCAATCATAATAGGACTTTGCATGCCCTGCTCAATGTCCAACACACTATTGATCTCACAAAGTCTAGCATCTGCTAAAGGCACCAAGATCCTTGGAGGCAAGGGATTCACAGCCACAGTAGTGTTCCTATGCTTAAGGACAACACGAGAAAGGGTTCAGGGAAATGCCACTGGGTCCTTGTACATCATCGGAGAGGAGGACCCAGTGGAGAGTCAGGTATACACAATAAAGGACTCTCTGGGAATTGGGGGAGAGGCACTGGGGGATGGGGAGGGAGGGGAAGTGGAGCAGGAGGTTCGGGGGGAGAAGGAGGGAGGGAGGGAACTGGTCTACCTATTAAGTTTGTATGAGCAGAAATAATAATAAAAAAAGAGTTATTGGGTTGATCTGCTCATAGTATCCCTTTAATATCAAATATCCAAGCAAGTATTTTTATGCAAAGCCTAAATATAATTAATCTGCTCAAAGCCTATCCAGAAACTCTAACTTCCTGAACACTTGGGAAGACATATAGTCCTTTACATTAGACATGGGCATAGCTCTCATGACTTAGAGAATTAAAGAAGACTAAGGTATTCTTTAGTATCATAACTAAATAAAATGGAGTAGAACTAAGAAAACCCATATATTAGTTCAAATTCAGAAAAGGAAAATAATGCTAAAAGTTCTGATTAGTGATAACAAATGACAAGATCTCATCCTGTTGTAATGAAGACTCTATGTTCTAAGAATGGAAACTAGTAAGCTTATGTGGCAGTCTCTGGTTCAGATCTGTGGCAGGAATGGAATTCCTTTAAACTTCTGGTTTTGACTTTGAACACATCTTTACATACAACTTATCCTCAGTACTATAACAAGGAATCTGTCCACTTTGTGAACCTATACATTTCTCAGACTCACTAATATTAAACAAATTTGAAGATAAGTCAGATCTTGAAGGGTTAAATTTCTACTGGACCATACTTATGATAATAAGTAAGATATTCTTCCTCAAATATATGTAAAATGACAGCAGTTATAAGTGGTGTTCATCCTTTCACCCCACCCCGCTCCGCCGGTCAGGACGCACACTCGCGTTCCAGTCGGGCCTCACCCCGCAACCTAGGTAAGCCCCGGCCACGCCCACCCACCAGAACCCCAGGTCAGCCCAAAGGGACCCGGCTCCGACTCCCGCCATCCAGCCGGAGCGGTGCACAGGGCCGAGGGACGAGGAGGACCTCCCCTGGCGCCTGGGCCCCGCCCCAGCTGCCCTTGGGTTAAATAGGTCCACGCCAATGCCCCCATCCTCCCATTCCCCACCACGCTCCCCTGCTCAGGACGCACGCGCGGTCCAGCCGGGCCTCACCCGTGACCTAGGTAAGCTCTGTCAATGCCCACCCCCAGAACCCCAGGCCAAATAATTCAGTTTAGTGAAATTGAAAGATCTTGAGAGTTAAAACGACAATGCCAAAGTCAAAGTGCAAATCCATGAGAAGCAACACTCAAGTAAACAAATTTCCCAATGAAGAAATTAATCCCATGTTAGACTCCAACCAGAACAAACCCGTGGAAAAAGGCCAAGAAAGCCTGACCCAGGATAACGACTTTCAAAATATGATCATTACCATGTTCAATACTATGAAAGAGGAAATCAGGGAGGAATTACATAATCGAATCAATCTCTTTGAAGAGGAAAACAACAGACATTTGAGGGAGTTGAGAAAAACAGTGCAAGAAAAAAAAACTGGCATAGAGCAGTTAAAACAGACTCAAGAAGAGTTTAAAACTGAGCTACAAGACAAGTTATCTTCAACCCAGAACTCTACAGAGAGTCTTATCAACAGAACTAACAAAGCAGAAAACAGAATTTCAGACCTTGAAGATAAAGTGGGAGTACTAACCAGCTCAATGGAAGAGGTTGTAAAAGCCAAAAAGATACTTGAGAGAAATATCCAAGAGATATGGGACACCCTGAAGAAGCCTAATATGCGTATTCATGGAATACCAGAGCAAGAATCTCAAAATACCACCCCTGAGGAAATTTTTCAAACGATCATCAAGGAAAACTTTCCTCATATAAAAAAAGAGAGGCCCATCCATATACAAGAGGCATTCCGCACCCCAAACAGATACGACCAAAACAGAAGCACCCCACTGCAAATAATAGTTAAAACACTCCACATTCAAGATAAAGAACTGGTGCTGAGAGCTTCAAGGGAGAAAAAACAAGTACTTTTAAAGGTAAACCTTGGAAAAAACAAATGACTTCTCAGTCGAAACAATAAAAGCAAGAAGAGCTTGGAGAGACATACTTCCAGTATTGAATGAGCAAAAATGTCAACCCAGGCTGATTTACCCTGCAAAACTATCCGTCATGATCGAGAGAGAAAGAAAAACTTTCCAGCACAAAGACAACTTGAAGGGATACATGTCCACCAAACCAGGCCTTCAAAAAATGCTAGAAATGATACTCAAGCGTGAAGAAAAAAACAGGCATATCCAGGAGAACAGAAGGCAAATATAACACCATTAAAAGCGAAGCAATATACTTATAAAAACTACTAAACATAATAAATGTCTGGAATTAACAATAGTTTCTCCATTATAACACTAAATGTTAATGAAATTAATTCACCAATCAAGAGACACAGATTACAAACTTGGATTAAAAATCACAATCCATTAATCTACTGCCTGCAGGAAATCCATCTCACCACAAAAGATAGGCACGCTCTAAAAATAAAAGTCTGGTCAACAATTCTACAAGCAAATGGAAGCAGAAAACAGGCAGGGGTAGCCATTATGTTATCAGACAATGTGGACTTCAAACCAAAGAAAATTATAAGAGACACAGATGGATACTACATTTTAGTCACAGGTACAATTCACCAGGAAGACTTCACAATACTGAACATATATGCACCCAATATGGGCCCCTCCACATTCATTAAGAAAACCCTACAGCGTCTAAAGCAAGAAATCAACCCCCAAACAATAATTATTGGGGACTTCAACACCGCCCTCTCAACATGGGATAGATCAACAGGTCAAAAGCTTAACAGAGACACTTTGGAACTTAATCAAACCCTGAAAGAAATGGACCTTACAGATCTCTATCAAACTTTTCACCCACGTACCAAAGAATACACATTTTTCTCAGCAGCACACAGAACTTTCTCCAAAATAGATCACATATTGGGCCACAAAACAAATCTACACATATACAAAAAAGTTGAAATTCTAACCTGTGCCCTATCAGACCACCACGGCCTAAAGCTGGACATCCACAACACATCAAACAAGAGAAGATACACTAACTCCTGGAACCTTAACAATATGATGCTGAATGAGAACTGGATTCAGGAAGAAATTAAAAAGGAAATTCAAGATTTCCTGAAAGTGAATGATAACGAAAATACAACTTACCAAAATCTCTGGGACACAATGAAAGCTGTTCTAAGAGGTAAGTTCATAGCTCTTAATGCCTACATCAAAAAAATGGAAACATCAGAAATAAAAAACTTAACAATGCAGTTTAAGCTTTAGAGAAACTAGAGCAATCTGATCCCAAAAGTAGTAGAAGAGAGGAGATTAGCAAAATAAGGGGAGAAATATCTGAAATCGAGATAAAGAAAACGATAGAAAAAATCAACCAGTCAAAAAGCTGGTTCTTTGAAAAAATCAATAAGATTGATACACCCCTAGCTAAATTAACCAAAAGCAAGAGAGAGAAAACCCATATTAACAAAATTAGAAATGAACATGGAGTTATCACTACGGATACCCAAGAAATCCAGAGAATTATAACATCATATTTCAAAAACTTGTACTCTGTGAAGTTTGACAACACAAAAGAGATGGATGAATTTCTAAGTAAACACAACCTACCTAAATTGAATCAGGAAGTTGTGAATTATTTAAATAGTCCTATAACATACAATGAAATTGAAGAAGTAATCTCAAATCTTCCCACCAAAAAATGTCCTGGGCCAGATGGATTCAGCACAGAATTCTACCAGACATTTAAGGAGTTAATAACACCAATACTCCTTAAACTGTTCCATCAAATAGCAAAGGAAGGAACACTACCAAATTCCTTCTATGAAGCTAATATTGTCTTAATCCCAAAACCTAATAAAGATTCACTTAAAAAAGAAAACTATAGGCCAATCTCTCTGATGAACACAGATGCAAAGATTCTCAACAAAGTCTTAGCAAATCGGATTCAAAAAGATCGTTCACGGGGACCAAGTAGGCTTCATCCCCGGCACACAAGGTTGGTTCAACATACGCAAATCAATAAGTGTAATTCATCATGTAAACCAGTCCAAAGTCCAAGACCACATGATACTCTCGATAGATGCAGAAAAAGCCTTTGACAAAATCCAACAGCCTTTTATGATCAAAACGCTAGAGATTGTAGGAATGAAAGGAACCTTTATCAATATAATAAAAGCTGTATACAACAAGCCCACAGCAAGGATTATGCTCAATGGGGAACAATTGGAAGCATTCCCACTTCGATCAGGAACTAGACAAGGCTGTCCACTCTCAGCACTTCTATTCATTATTGTACTTGAAGTCTTAGCTGAAGCCATAAGACAAGAAAGGGACATAAGAGGGATTCAAATCAGCAAGGAAGAAGTCAAGCTATCCCTATTTGCAGATGACATGATCTTATACCTGAGTGATCCCAAAAACTCCACCAGGAAGCTCCTGGAACTAATTGAGAAGTTCAGCAGGGTGGCAGGATACAAAATAAATGTGCAAAAATCAGAGGCCTTCCTATATGCCCAAAATGAAAGAAGTGAAAAAGCCCTGAGAGAAACAATCCCATTTACTATAGCCCCTAAAAAAATGAAATACTTTGGCATAAACCTAACAAAGGAGGTAAAAGACCTTTACAATGAAAACTTTAAAACCCTAAAGAAAGAAATAGCAGAAGACACCAGAAGGTGGAAAGACCTCCCATGTTCCAACATCGTAAAAATGACCATCCTACCAAAGGCAAATTCAATGCTGTACCAATTAAAATCCCAAAGCAATTCTTTAAAGAAGTTGACCAAATAATCTCAAAATTCATATGGAGGCACAAAAGACCCAGGATAGCAAAGACAATCCTGAGTAACAAAAACACTGCTAGAGGTATCACCATACCAAACCTTAGTGTATACTAGAAATCCATAGTTATAAAAACTGCCTGGTACTGGCTCCAAAATAGACACACAGATCAATGGATAAGGGTTGAAGACCCAGATATAAGCCCACAAAAATACAGCCATTTGGTATTTGACAAAAGGGCCCAAAGAATCCAATGGAAAAAGAACAGCATCTTCAACAAATGGTGTTGGCAAAACTGGATCTCCACATGCAGAAGATTAAAGCTGGACCCATACTTGTCACCATGTACAAGACTTAATTCCAAATGAATCAAGGAACTTGATTTAAGGCCAGAGATTTAAAAACCATAGTTGAAAGGATAGGGAACTCCCTCGAGCTGATTGAGCTAGGCCAACAGTTCCTAAACAGACATCCAATGGCACAGTCACTGCTACCAACTCTCAACAGTTGGGATCTGGTGAAATTAAAGAGCTTCTGTTCAGATAAAGAGATTGTCACACGAGCTCAAAGGCAACCCACAGAATGGGAGAAAATCTTCACTAACCACATATCTGATAGAGCTCTACTGTCCAGAGTGCACAAAGAACTTAGAAAACTAAACTCCAAGGAAAACAATAGCCCAATTAAAAAATGGGCCCTGGAACTTAAAAGAAACTTTACCAGGGATGAAATTAAAATGTCTAACAAATATCTTAAAAAATGCTCCCCTTCCTTAGCCATCAGGGAAATGCAAATCAAAACTTCCCTGAGATATCATCTCACCCCGGTCAGGATGGCAAAAATCCACAATACAAACAACGACAAATGCTGGAGAGGATGTGGAGAGAGGGGAACTCTCCTACATTGCTGGTGGGAATGCAGGCTCATACAGCCACTCTGGCGAGCCATCTGGAGATTCTTAAAGAAAATAAAGATTGAAATGCCATATGACCCTGCTATCCCACTTTTGGGAATAACCCCCCATGCAGCAGAGGTTCGCCTTGATAGCACAAGCTCGACCATGTTCATAGCAGCACTGTTTACAATAGCAAAGTCATGGAATCAACCTAAATGTCCAACAGTTGATGAATGGATAAGGAAAAGGTGGTACATCTATACAACTGAGTACTACTCAGCCATCAAAAATGATGAATTATTGGAATTTTCTGGGAAATGGATGTCATTAGAAAGAATTATATTAAGTGAAGTATCCCAAACCCAGAAAATTAAGCGCCGTATGTACTCCCTAATAGGTGGCTCCTAGTACCAAACTCACCCAGCCCACATTGAGACGCTCCAAAGTAAACCTATGTAACACAGTAATTTCAAGGATTATGAACAAGAGAGATGGGGTAGGAGGGCCACACCAGAAACAAGGAGAGAGGGGACCATGTTACAGCAGAGAAAATAGGCCTCCATCAAGGTCTGCAAGTAAGTAATGAGAAACCTGGTTAAGTTCACAGACGTTCTTTCCTGATCTCACCAGAAGGGAAGGGCATATAGTCTAGCAGATAAAAAGTAATCATTTTGCAAATGGGTGATGGACCCCTCCCTCACTGAGGTTTCCTAATTTTAATACATCTACCTTTGAATGTGCTATTATAACAAGACTCCAGTTTAACAGCTTTTTGTCTCTGGCCAGGGGGTGACGTACAGTACCCAGCAGGATGGAGTGAAGGGCATTGCAGGAGCAGCAAAACTGCAAAAGAAAATCAACAAACCACAATCCAGAACTTTAGAGACTCTATATCAATGACATAGAACTAGGCCAGCCTAATCTCTCCCCAACCTGGAGCTCAGGGACATTTGCGGAAGAGGGGGCGGTAAGATTGTAAGAGCAAAAGGATGGGAGGAACAACAATTTGCAAGATTCTCAACAATAGTTGGGGCCAAAGCAATCATAATGGGACTTTGCATGCCCTGCGCAATGTCCAGCGCACTGTTGCCCTCATAAAGTCTAGCATCTGTTAAGGGCACTGAGATCCCTGGAGGCAAGGGATTGACAGCCATAGTAGTGCTCCTATGCTTAAGGGGAAAAGAGAAAGGGCTTATGGCAATGCCACTGGGTCCTTATATGTCATCGGAGAGGAGGACCCAGTGGCGAGTCAGGCATACACAATAAAAGACTCTCTGGGAATTGGGGGGGAGGCACTGGGGGATGGGGAGGGAGAAGAGGGGGAGGAGGGAGTTCGGGAGGAGGAGGGGGGAGGGAGGGAACTGGTAAAAAAATTTTAAAATGTATAATTACATTTTTAATTAAAAAAATAAGTGGTGTTCAGAAATATTTGAACCTCAGAAATATGTTTATTTATATATCTGCTTCTGTGTTTATTTGACTCTCAAGTCACTGATGCATTGGAACAATAATTTTGAGAAAGGAACTCTATAATTTGAGCTTTAACAGTGGCCTTGTATGCATGGCCTAGCAGAAAATCTTAATAGAAAGTGTTTTGAAAGATTTAAGAAACAGGCTTGTTTCATCTTACAACTGTCATTTTGACTACAAGGGCATTACTTATAGGACTGCAAGTCACTGGTCTTCACAGTATTATCAATATAACACTTTATTTTTTTTAATTTTTTTATTATTATTTATTCAATTGTGCGTGTGTGTATGTATGTGCGCGTGCCCACATATGTGTGTGTGTGTCTGTGTGTGTGTCTGTGTGTGTGTAGAACCACAGACAAATTCGGGAACCACCATGGACCACCTCCACCTTCTCCACCTCCTCCTTGTTTACTCTGCCCCAGGATTCACAGGCTCCACCCTACCAGGACCAGAAGCGCAGGCCTCTCCCTCCGCTTCCGCCTGGCTCTATACGTGGGATCTGGGATCCGAACTCAGGACCTTCCGACTGCAAGGCAGAAGCTTAACCCCAGAGCCACCTCTCCAGCCCCAATGTAACACTTTAAAGTGGCCATGTGATAGGATAATAGATTTTTAAATTCATAGAAATTCTCATATTTATGCTAATTTATAAATGCATTAATTACTTTCCCACAATGTTAATTAGAAAGAGATTACCTGGATATTTTGGAATAATCATAAGCACAATCTGTGTGTACTCTTTTTCTACTGCAGAAGCATTGGATTTGTAGTTTAAGTCATATATTAAAATTAACATGTATGATAATATCCTGATATATTCACATACTTAGTCCAATTCCAATTTCAAACTGACTTTTCTTATTCCACATCCATTGTAATTTCTACCATCATGCTCATAATGCATCACTGCTCAACTCGGAATACAAATGGCATTGACTTGAATTTCATTTGCTTAATTAACAAATAGTATGAAAACCAGTTGGGTGTAAATATCTATATTCTAGTTTGTTGCTCTGCTATATAGTAACTTTGAGTCTTAAGAATTAAATGTATTGAAATAAGGAAAATTATTAAAGGTTAAGGACTACATTTTTCATTATAATTTTCCATTGTACTATAATGAAAACTGAAAAAGAAGATTAAAACTGATTTAAAAATTAATCCTTAAATCTCTTCTTCAAGTGATTTTGGTTTTCAATTAATAAGATGAGATTTACAGATTTCCAGCTGCACACAATGAGATTTGTGTTATTGTCATTGATGTTGCCACAAGCAATCATGGTCTGGTTTATCTTAAAAATGAAAATAATCCGTCAATCCCATCTTAAGATCTGATTTCATCAGTAGGAGGAGCAGTCATCAATCTATGTATGACCTATAGACAAACTGAATCCTGTCGAAAAAATAATGTTTAGGTATGAAAAAGCAAAAAATGAACACCCCAACAAAATTATTTGAAATTCAGAAATAGAAATCAAGGTTACACTTGGTATTTTAGCCAAATGTATGCTTTGCATATTTTACCAACTTACTTATTTCCATATAACCTTGTACCAGATACACATTTTGATGTTTAAAAATCATTTGAAATAATATGGAGCTTCAAATTTAAAATATTTAGCAGCTAAAATGTCCATGTACCATTTTTTTCAGAAGTTACTAATAAGTATTGTCCTTTTTCCAGGGAGTAAAAACAATAACCTTTGTAACAAATAATAGTCATAGTATTTTACATCGAAGGTAATTTATAGGATATGCTTCGTGTCAAGGGAAGAAGCTGAAGAATTGCATAAGAGAACATGATGAAATTCTGTTTGCATGTGTTTACAAAAATTTTGAGCAGGCAAGTTCTGAGCTTTTAGAATAAGCTAATTAATAAAAATTTTATATGTATAAAAAAGAAGAAATATAAAATTCCAGTGACAGATCTGTATTATATATAATATGTGTTAATTGCTTAGTTAATTGCTAGATACAAATAGTGGATAGTGAAAATTAGCACAATATTAACAAAATAAAGTAAAATGTGATCACATAAATTAACAAAAAAATTATAAGGGAAGTAAAAGTTAACATGTATGATAATATCCTGATATATTCCCATAACATTGTGAAGTCACCATGGGTACTTTTAATAAAATGTCACTGAATGGGGCTGAAAGATAGCTCAGGATTTAAGACTCTGTTTCACAAGCAGAAGGACCCAAATTTGGATCCCAGAGCCCACATAACAACACCAGACAGATACAACAGTGACCTGTATTTCTAGCTCTGGAAAGCAGAGCCTGAGAAATTGCAGAACAAAGCAAAAAGGAAGTAGAAGCAAACCAGAATTATTCCCAAATTTACATAGTTTTCTCTCTCTCTCCTCTCTCTCTCTCTTTCTCTCTCTCTCTTTCTCTCTCTCTCTAGCTCTCTCTCTCTGTCTGATACACACCACACACACAAAAAAAGAAAAAAAATAATTTTAAAGGAATAAAATAGAAAATGTCACTGTGGTCGAAGGTCATTGAACACAACCGGTTGCTATGCTAGTTCAAACCACACAGCCACCAGAGGGAAAAAATATTGTCTATGCCATGCTGTTACCTGTTGCATTTGGCATACCCCATTCAAAATTCATGTTAAAAGCTTGGTCCCCAGCTGGTGGCAATATAAGGAATTTGCAAAATATGTTAAGAGATGGGGTCCTATTGGAAGAGAAATGTTCATTAAGGGTGTGTATGGCTGTCAAGGGTGTCAATGCCTCTCTTCCCCTCCCCTCAATTAACCCCCTCCTTGTTACTGTGAAGTGTTGAACTTTCATTTTTCATGAATTTCTGCTATGATAAACCATTGGCACAAAAACAATAGAGTGAAGTGATAATGGCCTGAAAATTCTGAAGGTGTTAAAATAAATTCTGTCTCCTTTGAAGCTGATTTTTTTTCAGATAGCTTGTCATAAGAATCTAGCAAACATAATTTTAAATCATTATATTCTCCCTCTTACAAATTACAGTTTTGCAATCATGTGTTTGAGATCATAGAGAACTGTGTGAGCCACCTAATGCTGAGTAATTAAAATGTACACGGGAGGAACAATTTGCCTCCATACTTAGTATAAACAGGGTTGAAATCTAATCACATCCTATAGCCTTCTTTTGTCATGTGTACAGATTGTTATCAAATGTTTAAACATTGTATCAAAGTCATACAAATTAAAGCTAGTCAAATTGAAATTATAAATTATTAAGAAAAAAGAAAGGGAAAATATCCTGCATTATCACAAAGGAGAGTGGAACAAGGAAGGCCACACTATTATAGGAGCATTATGAAATAAAATAGTTTTAGTGCAGAGCAGTTTATAATTAGTACTCCACAAGTTCAAATAAGATTGGATTGTCTGAATGTGAAACTTCAGTAATTGTTGCAGTCAGCCAGGATGGTTGCTGATAAATGACCATCAAACTGCATAAGGGAACAAGGGATTTTCTTACTGATAGTTGGGTTTCAGTTCATAGTCCCGCTTGACCGGAGAGCATGCACCAACACTAGCGCGGAGAGAACTGGCCACACCATCTCTACATAATGGCTGAGAAAGGGATCCTTACTTGCCAGACCAGCATGTCTGCCCAAGTATACACCAGGATGCCAACTTCCTCAACCAGCTTTCAGTATTTTATTCATTTGTTCAGGACCTAGTGCCACCCACCATAGACTGGGCCTTCTCCATCAGCTAAACAGTCTCCTGCAGCATTGTTCTGGGCTTAACCCAACCACTGTGCCCAGACCTCAAAACAACCAACAGTCAAGTCGACACCTGTGCTTAACTATGACAGTAATCACTAAGAAAAGAAATCTAATCATGAAAATCATGATTATTCTTAACAGTTGCTGTGAAAGAACACCCAAAGCCACAAATACTTAAAGAAGAAAGGGAAATTTATTCAACTTAAGGTTCCAGAGCGGAGAAACAGTCCTTCATGGCAGAGGAGACATGGCTGGCAGCTGAAGCTGGAGGCGGACTAAGTCACTGCAGACATCCTTGGAGAGTCTCTCTTCTTTTCAGTCTTCTGTGGTTCCTTTTATCCACTACTGGGAAGTTCCAATCAGATCTAGGGCTGGTCTTTGTAAATGTATTGATCTGATAATCTCTTCAGGTGGTCTGATAGCTGATTTTAGTTAAATGCTATGTGTGTCAAGTTGACACTCAGGATTAACTACTACACATATGGTTTCTCAAAAAAAATTTTTGGCATAATTCTGGCAGTTTAAAGGAAAAAAGGATGTCCAATATGATGAATTACAAAGGCCTTTTCCAGGGACCTCTTCAGATTCCTAAGACATAAAACCAGAAACTTTTAATTAATTTTGAAATGTGTTTATTTCTTCAGTCTGCAGTATACAGACTTTTTCCACATGCCAAGGCATCACTGCCAGCAAGATAGCTCCTTATAGGCTGATGAATAAATTAATCCACTTTCTCTTCTGTCATTTTCAAGTCTGTCACTAAGCTCTGCACTTAAATATCAGTAAAGTATGCTGTCATGAGGACACATTAATTCCATTAATTAATTCCATTAATTCCATTCTTTCATAACAATGATGCAATATGTTCTCCTTTTGTTATCCTCAACTTACCCATACTGTAGGCAAGTGACTTTCCGGTAGACACCTGATCTCCCTTCCCACTTCAGGCCTTAAAGGATCCAGGAATCCTGAAAGACGCTTGATCTTCCTTTCCTTAGAACATTTTCTTTAGAGAACTTCAATGGCAAATTACCTCTCTGATTCTAAGAGCCACTTTCCAATTTTAAAAGACATAAATGGCTTTCTCAAGGACTTGGTAGTCATCTCTTTGAAATGTAAACATCAAGGAAGATAGGATATGATCACAGCATAGCCCTCTTTCCTCTGTGTACCTGTGTGCCTATGTCTCTATGGGGAAATGAGCCATTATATTTGGTTTCATATTAATCCAGTATCACTTCATGCTATGTAATTATGTAACAGTGGCACAATAAACAAAGTCCCTTTCACTCTCAGATGAACAGATGACTAAGGTTTTCTCTATTGAGAATCAAAATAATTAAATGAAATGACTTAATAAATATACTGGTTGGAAAGAGATGTTGAATTCATCTTGCCTCCAATTCAACCTCTACCTGCACTTGTTTTTCTGCCCTTAGGTTCATAAACTTTAGGGGACAGTAAACAAATTAATTTTACTAACTTTTTAACACTACATAGCAAATACCTTACCTTTCTTCAAACTTTGGGCATTTGATCTGCATGTAATATTTCACTTAGTCGAAGTTCCAAAACCAAACTTGAGAATATCCAAGAAAGCTATATGCTGTATGAAAATAGATGGGTTGTAATGATAACAAGAAAGACAGTAGATTGGGTATTAAAGTGTGGAAATATCATAAATTTGCTATATTCGTGAATGAAACACTAAAATGATGAAAAGAAAGCTACACATCACAGGGAACATTAAACATGGAAATTTCCAACAGTCATAGAAGCATGCATTTGTATTTCATTGATGACAACCTTTCAAAATAAAATTTTGAGGTAGATTGACTATTACAATATCTATGAGGGGGAGGTTAGTTGCTGTGTGATATCAAGGCAATATTGTTAGCACTGTATCCAAGGGAAAGGAGAGGCAGTCTTTAGCTTCATCTGTCAAGCAGTAACCGTTGCTATTCATAGTGGTATTCTCACCTATTTTTGAGATTGGAGGGTATTTTTATGGAACCATTGTAGTTTTCTGTGCATGTTTGTAGTTCTGCTTTCTCAGAAAAAAATTGAATATACACACTATGTTTCAATTATCAATATATGTAAGTACTCAAACAAGGAAATAGGTAAATAAATATTTTGAAATAGAATTTTTGTATAGATCATAAATGTATAAAATTTAATAAATTGAACAAACTATAGTTTCCCCACATAAAAAAGAGGCAGGAAGAAGGCATTTGTATTTTGAGACCAAAGACAAAAGTGTGGATATGCATCTGAGGGGTGTGTGTGTGTGTGTGTGTGTGTGTGCACACGCATGTATGTGTGTGTGCGTGTATGTGTATGTGTGTGTGTGTGAATGCAATTGCATATGTGAAATTTGCTATGTTTCATTTAAACTAAAAAGGGGAATGAATAAACATAGCACTTCTCTAGGTTCCTCTTTCTAAAACAAAGTAATTCTATTCCTAAAAAGTTAGCAACCATTTACAATACCAATTCAGATGCACACCTTGGAAGGTTGCAATGAATTTCTAAACTTTCCTAGAAATACAAAAACAGGAACCTGTTCTCACACCTAATGATAGATAAGGGATCAGATTCCAAGGAAGAAAGTATCTTCCCACTTAATAGTGAGCTTCCCAGAAAAGACAACTAGAGAATAGAATGTAATTTCTAAAATGGAGCCTTTATAAAGTTGCATTGTGCTGCTTAATGGTACATAGTTCCTGATGAGCATTCCAAATTACAAGGTAGTTGTTCAGATAGAATTTTAACCAAGGGCTTCATTGATGTGCTTCCTAAAACAAGGGGCTCTTTTAATTAGAAAAATCTATGCTGCCTTCTTTCCTGGCAGCATTTGCAAAGGCTCCCACCAGAAAGTTCTCAGAGGCAGCCAAATGCAGAAAAAATACAGATATTCTTTGCTTTACACAGTTGCTGAACACTTCAGGCTCTGCATATCCACAAACCACCCAGAGATCAGAGATCAATGAATGTTGTCCCATCAAATTGAAAATAGTCAGGAAATTATCTCTTGCTATTTAAATGGAGCAAAATAGAACTCCAGCTACTTAATTTCCCCTTTTATCAGACAGTATAGCATTATGACATAAGGTATCAGTCTTCTCATTATGTTTATTATCCTATTGGGATACAAAAATCACCAAAAATATTGTTCATTTATAATTCCCTCTTCATCATACTTGTAGTTTCTGTCTTCATTGACAAAAAGTTTATGAAGTGTGCATGCATGAATGTGTCAGTGTTGGAAAATTATTTACTCTTCTGTTGTCTGCATCAAAAGTTTCTGTAGATTAAAAGCTCCATCATTGACCAATCCTTTTATTTATGTTTCATGTAGACATGCAAGCATCATTTCTAAGTCTGCTTTTATAATGCTAGTAATGCAGAGATTTATTGCAGTCTTTACTCAGTCCCCCAGTCTATATGTCTTCGATAATTGTGGTAGAGTATCGTAGGACAGTGTTGACATTGACATAGCCTCTGATGATATGGATATTATTTTTCAATTCTGCTTATTGTCTATGAGTTTTTGTGTAAGTGCTATTTAGTTTTAGTTATATGCAGTATGATCTTATGGGCCAATTTGTAGCAGCCTTTAATATGGCCAAGATAAGCAATGTTAAGCCAAAACTAAAGTTTTTTCATTTTTCCTGTGACTGACTAATGTCTATTCTCTTGTGCATCCAATACCCACACCCATAATCTCTGAGTATTTTGCTTCTATTTATATTCATCTTTTATTTATGCCGAAACTATTTTAAAGCTTAATCATGTAATCTTATAAGTATATTTACTTAAGTATATTTAATGACAATCAGTATACAGTATGTAAACATTTAAGAGACACATATAGAAAACTATACTGTAGATATAAATTTATGAAATTTCTGATACCATTACCAACTGACACAAGACTTCTTTACTGTATTTTGGTGAAATTGTGAATAGGTAATGTGAATGTACCTATAGTTTTGTTTTTAATATTTTATTTATTGAAGAGACAGAAGAGAAAATGAGTGAGAGAAAGACAGACAAAAAGAACTACATGAGTGTTAAACACATGGTGTCTGTAGATAATAGTCAGAAGACAACTTTGAGAAGTCAGCTCTATCCTTTCACTATGTGGATGCCCAAGATCAAGTTCAGGTTTCCAATTTGCAGCATGACCCTTATCCATTGAAAGATATCCTAGTCCCTTTGTGTCAATAGCTCTGAGATTAAGATGTTGGGGGACACTTTTGTCCACATGTTAGAATTTAAACTTTTAAAGGGGCATAGACCCCAAAAGATAATGTTATAGTACCCTGGCTATCTAGCAATGGTATCCACCTCCAGGTGTAGGGTATCAAGATTGTCGATATTTGGAGTTATATCTGTAGGCTACTGCTCAGTTGCTGGAATTAGTATCTCTGCAGCTTTCTGGAACTCTCTAGGGAGCCAAGGCTCACCTATTTTTCAACTCTAGTTCTTCACAGTGTATGGCCTACTGTGTAATCTTTGTTGCCTACTATCACAAGAGAGACTGGCTGCTGCATTGATAACTCTGAGGATAAAGCAGAGCTGAAGTCATAGCTGTCACCTTGATCAAACTTCAAAGCAATGTTTAATCCCATGGATGAGGAAGTGGTAGGTCTAGGGGAGACCATACTACCATTGTTCTTCTAAAGGAAGATAGTATGAAACTTCATTTTCAAAACTTACCTTTAGATATATCGACTAGCTCTTAGCCTACATCCCAGATGATTCTTTTTGCAGAAAATCATGGTTTGGAAAGAATTAAAAAAAATATTGTGGTACTAAGTCCTACATGAGAAATGTTACATTCTCCCCCACTAAGAAATCAAGGCACATGACAGAGAAGGGGGAAGAAAAAATACAAAGACTACACACAGCCTTAAATAGAAGATCTCACTGAAGTAGCCAGAGGTTGAGTATAGAGAACCCTGAGAAGCATAGGATGTTAAGAATAAGTGAAAATGAAAATTTAATATTCTGCATGAAATAAAAGCTAGACCTGAAGACTTGGGAACTCCTACAGAAATTAAAAACAAAAAGACATGGTAAAGGATGTAGAAATACCTTGCTACAAAAATGAAATATCCATGACAACCATGAAACTGTATCAGAGGTGATTATTGACAGTGAGCCCACAGGGGATCTACCTGGCCATCAATTAGGAAAGGAAGAGATACTCATAGAACTCGATGAATTGCCGATGGCCAAAGGCAACTAGCAGAATGACAAAGATTAAAAAAATCTAGTTAAGCACCTATTAGGACCCAAGATGTAGTTCCAAACATAGGATTGCACCAAAGGCCCATGATGAACCTTTTAAATTTGTGGAAAACAAAACAAAGCAATAGGACATGAATGTGGGAGGGAGAAAGAAGCTTGTGGGAAGTGAGAGTGATGGAAAAAATTAAACAGGAATGCAATCAGAACATACAGTATACATATGTTAAAATTATGAAAGAGCATACTAGTCCAATAAAGAAAAGTGTGAGGCACATGTGGAGAACTTCCAATTCAGCAGCAATGTCTCTCTATAGCTTGTCAATTAGGAACATCTCCCAAGGTGGCTTGTTCCATGTCTAGTCTGGGGTAATAGTTTGGTTTGGATACTGAGTAATTAACCTGGATAGTAGAGTGTTAATCAAATAACTAAATGGCTCTCTGTGGATATTTTCATTCACTTAAAGAAAAAAATTAAAAGATCTTATCATATAAATCTATTATGAAATGTTAATGGTGATAGTTTTTACTACTAGCTTAATATCTTAGGAGAATTGTGTCCCTACTTGTTTTTAACATAAAGATGGTGGGAGTATGAATTTGATTGAGGAAATTCTTAATTCAAATTATATGTGCTCATTCGGGGCTGTTGCAGTCCGCCTGCATGGTTGCTGATAAATGACCAGAACACAGCTTAAGGGAACAAGGAGTTTACTTTCTTACGACAGTCCGGTTACAGTTCATAGTCCAGCTTGACAGGAGAGCATGCACCAATACCAGGGCTGAGGAAACTGGCCACCATAATGGCTGAGAGATGGACAATCCTTACTTGCCAGACCAGCATGTCTGGCCACGTATACAGAAGGATGCCAACTCTCTCAACCAGGTCTCTCTGATTTATCCAGGGCCTAATCCCACCCACCATGGGCTGGGTCTTCCCCAGCAGCTAGACAATCTCCTTCAGGTTTGCTCTGGGCTTAAATCAACCATCAACTCTCTACAACTGTGCCCAGAGCTCAAACCCTCAAGAGTCAAGTTGACACATGTGCTTAACTATGACACTCCACCCCTTGTCAACTTGACACAAAAACAATACACTTTTTAAGCTGTAACCTTTCCTTGTCCCCACAGATGTTAAAATATAAATACATTCCATGGACAAATTTAAAATGTTCTCTCATTAAAACTTCAGTTCCAATATTTTAAAACATTAAAACAGAAGGATCTTAAAACAATAAGAAAACATTAAAAAGATCAAAGTCCAGCAAATCACCGCATCCTGTACTTCAGTGTCCATCTTCTGCTGCTCATCACGTAGTCAAGGCGGCTCAAAGATTCGAGGCATTCCCAGTCCCCGTTTGCAGCTTAATGTTGTAAAAGCGGAGTTCCTCTGAACCAGGCTGAATCTCCACTCGCAGTCGTCCTCAGCAGCAGTCCCACAGTTCTGGCATCTCACACACAACTCTGGGTTCTCCTCTGCAGCTTTAAGCTTCACCATCTCTTGCAGGAACTCTACGCCTTCCACTCGGTGCCAAGCTTTTGCTGCTTTCCATGAACCCCTCAGTATTTCGCCCAAACCAGTATCACCTGAGGGACGCTGCCAGATTCTGAAGCGAGGTTGAAACGCAGCTTAGTCCACTGGAGCCACAGCTGCACCAACTTCAACGTGCTGACGCTGGAAAAGCCTCTCTTCTAGGCAACCAAACTTGCAAAGGGCAAGAAACAGGTTTAACTTGGGCTTTCACCCCTGAAGGAAATTGAGTTTCCAAACCAGGAACTTGCCATACAGTGGTTTTCATGTCTTCCACCGTCTCAGTGCAAGCCACTAGGTTTTCCTTCACTGATACTCATTTGTCCAACAGCAGCAGATATTCTACTGCCTGCCCTTTGCACATCCAAACCTTCAAGGCTGCCAACACAGCTCTCCTTTGTCAAGCAAACCAGTCCATCATCTTTAAATTCAGCTTAACAAAGTCCTTGTTCCCCTCATCACAAATTGGGCCCAAACAATTTGTCTCAGCAATTGGCCCACTAAACTCTGAAGAACGGTATTTGTAAATCCACAAAGTGAAAATTCTCCAGCATTTCCAACTTTGTCCAGCAGAACCGTTCAAAAACCACAAAATCCACATGGTCAGATTTATCAGCAACACCCCACTTCCTGGGTACCAAATTCTGTTGCAGTCCGCCTGCATAGTTGCTGATAAATGACCAGAACACAGCTTAAGGGAACAAGGAGTTTACTTTCTTACGACAGTCCGGTTACAGTTCATAGTCCAGCTTGACAGGAGAGCATGCACCAATACCAGGGCTGAGGGAACTGGCCACCATAATGGCTGAGAGATGGACAATCCTTACTTGCCAGACCAGCATGTCTGGCCACGTATACAGAAGGATGCCAACTCTCTCAACCAGGTCTCTCTGATTTATCCAGGGCCTAATCCCACCCACCATGGGCTGGGTCTTCCCCAGCAGCTAGACAATCTCCTTCAGGTTTGCTCTGGGCTTAAATCAACCATCAACTCTCTACAACTGTGCCCAGAGCTCAAACCCTCAAGAGTCAAGTTGACACCTGTGCTTAACTATGACAGGGGCATTAAGGTATACTTTCTAAACAAATGTGTATGGACACACATTAGCATCATGTAAAAAGCTTTTAACCTTTGCTTGCTCAACACCATCTTAATAGTATCTGAGTCAGTGTGTCTGCAGTAGAAGCTCAAAATTTTCACTTCTAAAATATCCTTAAGTGATATTGAGCTGTAAGGGTAACTTTGGGAACCGCTGGAAAAGAAAGGGCAGTTGAACACTGGGCCTAGGATAGAGGAATGAAGAAGAATGAGGAAGAGCTGGGTGATTACTTGTTTATCAGCAATGTGAAGCCAAACACCACAATACTATTGTGGATGTCGAAAAAAATAAGAAAATTAATGAGTTAAACAGATTGACAAAAAAAAAATAGGAAACAATATTGGGTGGATATGAAAAGTGACAAGAGAACATTTGTTTTAGAAACAAATATTGCCCAAAATCTTAATTTAAAAGACATACTCCAATAGTTATGTACACGTCTTTGTTTGCTGAATGGAAAGTTAAATTGAACACCTTTGTTTGCCAGTCAACTATGTTTCTTATATCTTGTCCCATTCCCCAGAAAAGAATTTCTTCAGAATGAAATATATAAACATATCTTGTCCTTGTTAAGTTATAGTTTTAGCCAATTCTTTAATACTATAATGAAAGTAAATTAACTAGAGAGTATGGGACCTATGATATATACTTGTGACTTGAATAAAATATCATGTTCAATTGATCATTGTGGCTCTTTCAAATATCTTCATATTCTGATTTCTGCATGAGTCACATTTTTTACATTGCTTCAAGGTGTCAAGTTTCAGGTTATTTGCTAAAGAAAAATGTAACTGTGAAAGCAAATTGTCTTCCAAAGAACGAATATTATAGGTACCTTTCTTCTGATTTCTGCTCCAAAGGAAATTGATAAAACTATAAACACTTGGTTATTTTTTTCATGTAACAACCCAGTTTGTTTTCCCCTGTTAATTCAAAGTATAACTATATTAGTTTCAGTCCACATCCATGGCAATGTAATACTTGACTCAAGCAATTTAGGGAAAAAGATGTTCTTATGTCTCATGATTCTATATTACAGTCCATCATAACTGGGAAGTTAAAGTGGTAGGAGTTTGAATCAGCTGGTCACTTCATATCCACACAAAAAACACAGCACAAGTAGTAATCCATGCATGGTTGATTCCATGTCTATGTTCAGATAGCTCTCTCCATATGTACAGTGCCCCACACCACCTACATAGGGAATAGCTCTGCCCACAACTATGTAATCCAGACAGTTCCTAACAAACATGCTCAGAGATCAAACTTAATCTACAGAGTGTATCTCAGGTATGCCTCATGGGGGGAGGGAGAGCACGAAGCTGGCCTTCTAGGAGTCTTTTGAGCAGATCAGACTGGGCAGTAAGATCATCAGTTGAGACACCTTGTCTCCTATTCATTGGCTTGTAAAGCCTTTGCTTTCCCTGTGATTGAGTCTCAAGCCAGAAATGATACCACATGGCTCACAATGTTCTTTTCCCTTACCTCGGACAAACAGCATGCATCCATAGCAACCTTGGACAAGTAAAACATGCTTCTCCAAAACTACTGACTGCTTTAGAACCCAGTAAATTACAAATATCTGTTTCTAGTATACAATTGTTGATTTTTCAACAACACAGTAACAATAACATAGTAAATCAGGAATATCTTCATGTATTTCCTTGTATGGTTTCTTGTTATTCATTTTGAAATTCTTGTCTGAACAAGATTTTGCTGTTCTTTACTATTTTCTCTATGGTTACTGATTCTGGATGATTACCATAATTTGACACATACATACCCATTTATTTGATAATAAAATTGTCTTGTCATTCCTTCTGGCTGAGACCCTTCCAACCCTGGCCTGGTTCAATTCCTGCTGATCTTCATAGTGATTGCAAGTGCAGGCACTTAAACCTAGAGCCTTGCCTGCGAGGTGTCAGATTGTCAATGAATGTTAAACACCACAGTGCAAAATCATGTCATCTTCTTCTGACCAAGCACTTATCCATATCACTGTCCCCAGTATTTCTTTTTTCTTTTTATATGTGTATTTCCACACATGCGCACAAGGGCATTTCAATTTGTGCCTGTGAAAGACCAAGTGTAGCATCAGAAATCAATCTGGTTTGTTCTATCTCCTTATTGCTTTACCTTGGGTTTCTCAGACTGTGTTCCATGGCCAAAAATGCAGACCACCACCATTTCCATCTGGATTTTTTTGGGGGAGAGTTTCTGTTGTGTATATATATAAATATAATTTTTTCCTAGTTTTACAAGCATACCCCTGCCAATCTCCTTTTCCTCTCCCTCCCTCTGTTCTTTTCCTTGCTCCCTCCCCTCATTTCATCATCTATCCCATTTTTTGCCACTTTCCTATCTGTTTGCTTCTTTGAGTCTCACCACCTGGCATTTTAATATAGGACCCGGACTACAAACTCAAGTTCTTTTGCTTAGGTAGCAACGGGTTTAACCCTGAGCCATCTCCACAGTTCTAATTCGCTAGTATTTCCAAGGACCCAAAACACTAATTGAAACCCTAAATTATTTATCCAGTTTAGTATGTAAGCTTGTAGATAAAATCCTTAGCTTCTTCCTGGTGATGTTTTTCTGAGCAAAAGTGATAAAAGAAATTAAGATTTATAAAAGCAACTTATGTCAGACATAATCAAAAATGAATATAAATTAGACATCACTCAGCAAGAGCTATTCCAAAAATGCAGAAAACACAGGATATCTCATTATAGAAATAAACTGCACGGTCTGGCTGAGGTAGTAATGGCTCTTCTTGAGCTTCCTATGAAATTCAAACACATAGCAAATTAGAATGTCTTTCAGGAAAGCAGTATGGTATTTAGAATGTATTTATATAAGTTGGAGAAACATCCCTCAGGGAAAAAAAATTCAATTTTTCATTGCAGCCATGATTAAATAGAAGTCTCCCTAAAAGTATGAGGAGATGGAGCATCAAAAAACTAATGGAAACTCAATGAGCTTGGGAGATAAGCAAACTCATGAGTGTGATGACAAATAAAGAAAGCTTAATCCAGTAATTTCTAAAATTGTTTAAGATTTAAATAAAAAAGAGATTGGGATAAACTAGAAGATCTTCTTTCAGAACTTTTGTTAATTCCTGGAAAACAAGGATGATTTCAGACATAGCAGGAATAGGAAGGAAGCAAATAAGTGACAGTTCTTTTTCTGTCACACTTCAATGCCAGGAATTAATATGCATAGTTTATATCATGAATTGGTATTACAGGGATATATATTAAAACTAGGTTAAATATTACTTCCAATATAGTAGCAAAATATATTTAGGTAACTGATGAGCAATTGATACCTTTAATATTGGACTATAAAATAGTGAATCAAAGCTTAGAATAGTTTTAGGTTACATCTGTAAATTTAGAAGACTTTTATGGAATAAATACAGTGTACTAATACAATTACTATTTTATTTAGAAAGTGTTGACCTAGCCCAAAAGGCTCAAAGTAGTTCTGTACTCTTTCAACTAGGACTTTTATAGTTTCTGGCCTAATATTAAGGTCTTTGATCCATTTGAAATTAATTTTTGTGCATGGTGACAAGTACAGGTCCAGTTTTCATCTTCTGTATGTGGATAGTCAGTTTTGCCAGCACCATTAGTTGAAGATGCTATTTTTTTTCCTTTGGACTTTTTGGACCCCTTTGTCAAAGACCAAATGGCTGTAATCATGTACGCTTATATCTGGGTCTTCAACCCTTATCCATTGATCTACATGTCTATTTTGGAGTCAGTACAAGGCTGTTTTTATAACTATGGATTTGTAGTATAGATTAAGGTTTGGTATGGTGAGACCTCCAGCAGTGCTTTTGTTACTCAGGAGTGTTTTTGCTATCCTGGGTCTTTTGTGCTTCCATATGAATTTTGAGATTGTTTGGTCATTTTTTAAAAGAATTCCTTTGGGATTTTGATTGATGTAGTATTGAATCTGTATGTTGCTTTTTGTATGATGGTCATTTTTACAATGTTGATTCTGCCAATCCAGGAACATGGGAGGTTCTTTCCACCTTCTGGTGTCTCTTGTAATTTTTGTCTTTAAGGTTTTAATGTTTTCATTATAAAGGTCTCTCACATCTTTGGTTAGATTAATACCAAGATATTTAATTTATTTAAGGACTATTGTAAATGGGATTCTCTTAGGACTTTTTCACTTTCTTTATCCTTGGTGTATAGGAAGGTCAGATTTTTGTATGTTTTTTTTTTGGAACTTGCTGCTCTGTTGAACTTATGTATTAGTTCCAGGAGTTTCCTGGTGGAGTTTTTAGGATCATTCAGATATATGATCATGTCATCTGCAAATAGAGATATCCTTACCTTTTCCTTTCTGATTTGAATCCATTTTATCTCCCTCTCTTGTCTTATGGCTCTAGCTAACACTTCAAGTACAATATTGAATAGAAGTGGTGAGAGTGGACAGCCTTGTCTAGTTCCTGATTGAAGTGGGACTGCTTCAAGTTTTTCCCTATTGAGTATAATGCTTTCTGTTGACATGTTGTGTATAGATTTTATTATGTTGATGTAAGCTTCTTCCATTCCAACTGTCTTTAGGGTTTTGATCATAAAACGATGTTAGATCTTGCCAAAAGCTTTTTCTACATCTATGGAGAGTATCATATAGTCTTGGATTTTGGATTTGTTTATATGATGGATTACATTTATTGATTTTTATATGTCAAACCAACCTTGTATGCCTGGAATAAAGCCTACTTGAACACAGTGAATGATTTTGATATGTTTTTGAATCTGATTTGCTAAGATTTTGTTGAGAATCTTTACATCAGTGTTCATCAAAGATATAGGCCTATAGTTTTCTTTCAAGTATATCTTTATTAGGTTTTGGGATCAGTATGATATAGCTACATAGAAAGAATTTGGAGGTGTCCCTTCTTTTGCTATTTTATTGAGCAGTTTAACGAGTATTGGTGCTATTTGTTCTTTAAATGTCTTGTAGAGTTCTGTGCTGAATCTATCTAGTCCAGGTCATTTTTTGGTGGGAAGATTTGAGATTATATCAATTTCCTCATTTATTATAGGATTATTTAAATAATTCAAAACTTCCTGATACAGTTTAGGTAAAATATGCTTACTTGGGAATTCATCCATTTCTTTTGTGTTATCAAATTTCATGAAGTATAAGTTTTTTAATAACTTTTAATTATCGACTTTTTTATTTCTTCCACTCATACAAAGTTGATAAGTACCCCATTCCCCTCCCTCCCTCCACCCCTCCCTGTATCCTTTTGTTCCCTTTCTCCTTTTCTCCTTCATTTCCCCGCTCCCTACTTTTCTCCTAGTGCTCCCCCCTTCCTGGAGCATCCTTTAATATGCATATCAAACTTCCCTTTGGGTCCTCCCCTCAGATGAGGTTTAAGGACTCAGTAGCATCACCTAGAGCTCTTTTTTTGTGTTCCCCTTTAGTATAAGAACACTATTGTGGTTGTTTATTCCTTGCCTGTAAGGATACTAGTGCCTGTGATCCATGCTAGACTTTGAGGGGTCAATGATATGTTGGTCATTGCGCAGGTCATGCAAAGTCCTGTTATGATTTCTTCGGCCCTAACTTGTGTGGAGTGTCTTGCATATCATTGCTTCTCCCCATCTTTAGGCTCTTACAATCTTACTGCCCCCTCTTCTGCAAATATCCCTGAGCTTTAGGATGGGGAGTGGTTAGGCTGACCTGGTTCCAGGTGGTTGATGCAGAGTCTCTGATGTTCTGAATTGTGGTTTGTTGATTTTTTTTTCAGTTTTGCAGTTCCTGTACCACCCTTATAGCTCCATCCTGATGGGTATTGGATGTCACCCCCTAGCCAGAGATGAAAAGCTGTTAAATTAGTGTCTTATTATAAGAGTAGATTCATAGGTAGATGGAATAAGACTAGGAGACTGTGGTGAGGGGTGGGGTCAGTCTCCAATTTGCAAGATAGTTATCTTTTTTTTTTTTTTTTACAAAGAATCCAATGGAAAAAGAACAGCATCTTCAACAAATGGTGCTGGCAAAACTGGATCTCCACATGCAGAAGATTAAACCTGGACCCGTACTTGTCACCATGTATAAGACTTAATTACAAATGGATCAAGGACCTTGATATAAGGCCAGAGACTATAAATACTGTAGTTGAAAGGGTAGGGAATTCCCTCGAGTTGATTGGACTAGGTCAACATTTCCTAAACAGACATCCAATGGCACAGTCACTGCTACCAACTCTCAACAGTTGGGATCTTGTGAAATTAAAGAGCTTCTGTTCAGATAAAGAGATTGTAACACGAGCTCAAAGGCAACCCACAAAATGGGAGAAAATCTTCACTAACCACATATCTGATAGAGCTCTACTATGTAGAGTGCACAAAGAACTTAGAAAACTAAACACCAAGGAAACCAATGGCCCAATTAAAAAATGGGCCCTGGAATGTAAAAGAAACTTTACCAGGGATGAAATTAAAATGTCTAACAAATACCTTAAAAAATGCTCCACATCCTTAGCCATCAGGGAAATGCAAATCAAAACTTCCCTGAGATATCATCTCACCCCGGTCAGGATGGCAAAAATCCACAATACAAACAACAAATGCTGGAGAGGATGTGGAGAGAGGGGAACTCTCCTACATTGCTGGTGGGAATGCAGGCTCATACAGCCACTCTGGCGAGCCATCTGGAGATTCTTAAAGAAATTGAAGATTGAAATGCCATATGTCCCTGTGACTTCACTTTTGGGAATAACCCCACATACAGCAACAATTCACCTCGATAGCACAAGCATGACCATGTTCATAGCAGCACTGTTTACAATAGCAAAGTCATAGAATCAACCCAAATGTCCAACAGTGGACGAGTGGATAAGGAAAAGGTGGTACATCTATACAATGGAGTATTACTCAGCCATCAAAAATGATGAATTAATGGAATTTGCTGGGAAGTGGATGAAATTAGAAACAATTATACTGAATGAAGTATCCCAGACACAGAAAATTAAGCGCCGTATGTATTCCCCACCTAGAGACCATCCGAGAGGCTAGTGAGTGAACATTGAAGAATTCCTGGCAAGTCTCTCTTCTTTCTTCCTATTCTGTTCCTTTTATCTGGTTCACTACTGAGAGGTTTTAATGGGAACTAGGGCTGATCTTTGTATTATCCAGATCTTCAAGTAGTCTCGATGATCTTGCCACACAAGGTCTCAGCTGATTTTAGCTAATGCCAGGTGTGTCAAATTGATACCCAGAATTAACTATCACAACCTTCTATTGTGACTGAGAGTTTTGCTGGATGTAAAAATCTGGATTGGCATTTGTGTTCATTCAGAACTTTTATTGTGTCTTTCCAAGCCCTTCCGGCTTTTTTTTTTTTTTCATTTAGAAGTGAGTTATTTTGATGGGTTTACCTCTATCAGTGACATTCCTTTTGTCCAGCTGGGACTCACCTCGACCTAGGTAAGCTCCGCCCCCACCCACCCCCAGAACCCCAGGCAGCCCAAGGGACCCAGTTCCTCCCACCAGCCAGTGGGAGCCAGAGCCACACAGGACCAGGGAGGACCCCCTGCGACCTGTCCCCTCTGTGCCTGGGCCCCACCCCAGCTCCCCAAGGTTAAATAGTGCCCCGCTGACTCCCCATCCTCCCTTCCCCTACTCCGCCACCTGGGACCCGCATCAGTCTAGCTGGGATTAACCGTGACCTAGGTAAACTCTGTCCCTGCCCACCCCCAGAACCCCAGGCCAAATAATTCAGTTCAGTGAAAAACTCACAGAAATTGAAAGAAGATCTTAAGAGTTAAAATGACAATGCCCAAGTCAAAGTGCAAATCCATGGGAAACAACACTCAAGTAAACAAATCTCCTACTGAAGGAATTAATCCCATAATGTTAGACTCCAACCAGAACAAACCCACGAAAAATGGCCAAGAAAGCCTGACCCAGGATAACGACTTTCAAAATATGATCATTACCATGTTCAATACTATGAAAGAGGAAATCAGGGAGGAATTACATAATCGAATCAATCTCTTTGAAGAGGAAAACAACAGACATTTGAAGGAGTTGAGAAAAATAGTGCAAGAAACAAAAACTGGCATAGAGCAGTTAAAACAGACTCAAGCAGAGTTTAAAACTAAGCTACAAGACAAGTTATCTTCAACCCAGAACTCCACAGAGAGTCTTATCAGCAGAACTAATGAAACAGAAAACAGATTTCAGACCTTGAAGATAAAGTGGGAGTACTAACCAGCTCCATGGAAGAGGTTGTTAAAGCCAAAAAGATACTTGAGAGAAATATTCAAGAGATATGGGACACCCTGAAGAAGCCTATTCATGGAATACCAGAGCAAGAATCTCAAAATACCACCCCTGAGGAAATTTTTCAAACGATCATCAAGGAAAACTTTCCTCATCTAAAAAAAGAGAACCCCATACATATACAAGAGGCTTTCTGCATCCCAAACAGATATGACCAAAACAGAAGCTCGCCACAACAAATAATAGTTAAAACACTCCACATTCAAGAAAAAGAAATGGTGCTGAGAGCTTCAAGGGAGAAAAAAAAAGTCACTTTTAAAGGTAAACCTTGGAAAGTAACAAATGACTTCTCAGAAGAGCTTGGAGAGACATACTTCAAGTATTGAATGAGGAAAAATGTCAACCAAGGCTGATTTACCCTGCAAAACTATCCGTCATTATCGAGGGAGAAAGAAAAATCTTCCAGCACAAAGACAACTTGAAGGGATACATGTCCACCAAACCAGGCCTTCAAAAAATGCTAGAAATGATACTCAAGCGTGAAGAAAAAAACAGGCATATCCAGGAGAAAAGAAGGCAAATATAACACCATTAAAAGCAAAGCAATATACTTACAAAAACTACTAAACATAATACATGTCTGGAATTAAAAATAGTTTCTCCATTATAACACTAAATGTTAATGAAATTAATTCACCGATAAAGAGACACAGATTACAAACTTGGATTAAAAATCACAATCCATCAATCTGCTGTCTGCAAGAAACCCATCTCACCACAAAAGATAGGCATGCCCTAAAAATAAAAGGCTGGTCAACAATTCTACAAGCTAATGGAAGCAGAAAACAGGCAGGGGTAGCCATTATGCTATCGGACAAAGTGGACTTCAAACCAAAGAAACTCATAAGAGACATGGATGGATACTACATTTTAGTCACAGGTACAATTCACCAGGAAGACTTCACAATACTGAACATATGTGCACCCAACACGGCCCCTCCCACATTCATTAAGCAAACCCTACAACGTCTGAAGTGAGAAATCAATCCCAAAATGATAATTCTTGGGGATTTCAATACCGCCCTCTCAACATAGGATAGATCTACAGGTAAAAAAACTTAACAGAGACACTTTGGAGGTTAACCAAACCCTTACTGAAATGGACCTTACAGATCTCTATTGTACTTTTCAGCCATGCACAAAAGAATGCACATTTTTTTCAGCAGCACACGGAACTTTCTCCAAAATAGATCACATACTGGGCCACAAAATGAATCTCCACATATACAGGAATGTTGAAATTCTAGCCTGCACCTTATCAGACCACCATGGCTTAAAGCTTGACATCCACAACACAACAAGCAAGAGAAAATACACTAACTCCTGGAAAGTTAACACTATGATGCTGTATGAGAATTGGATTCAGGAAGAAATTACAAAGGAAATCAGGATTTCCTGAAAGTGAATGATAATGAAAACACAATTTACCAAAATCTCTGGGACACAATGAAAGCTGTCCTAAGAGGTAAGTTCATAGCTCTTAATGCCTACATCAAAAAAATGGAAACAGGGCTGGAGAGGTGGCTCAGGGGTTAATCCTCCGCCTTGCAGGCAGAAGGTCCTGAGTTCGGATCCCAGATCCCATGTATAGACGCCAGGCGGAAGCGGGGGAGGCCTGCGCTTCTGGTCCTGGTAGGGCGGAGCCTGTGAATCCCGGGGCAGAAGGAGGTGGAGGCGTCCATGGTGGTTCGCGAATTCATCCATGGTTCTACACATACACAGACACATACACACACACACACACACACACACACACACACACACATGCACGCACATATACACACATATGCACACAGTTGAATTAATAATAAAAAAAATTTAAAAAAATAAAATAAAATAAAAAAAATAAAAAAAAAATGGAAACATCAGAAATAAATAAATTGACAATGTAGCTAAAAGCTTTGGACACACGATAGCAATCTGATCCCAAAATCAGTAGAAGGGAGGAGATTAGCAAAATAAGGGGAGAAATATCTATAATCGAGATTAGGAAAATTAACCAGTCAAAAAGCTGCTTTTTTTGAAAAAATCAATAAGATTGATACACCCCTGGCTAAATTAACTAAAACCAAGAGAAAGAAAACCCAAATTAACAAAATTAGAAATGAAAAGGGAGTTATCACTACTGATACCCAAGAAATCCAGAGAATTATAACATCATATTTCAAAAACTTATACTCTGTGAAATTTGACAAAACAAAAGAGATGGATGAATTCCTAAGTAAACACAACTTACCTAAATGGATTCAGGAAGTTGTGAATTATTTAAACAGTCCTATAACATATGAGGAAATTGAGAAAGTAATTTCGAATCTTCCCACCAAAAAATGTCCTGGACCAGATGGATTCAGCACAGAGTTCTACCAGATATTTAAGGAGCTTATAACACCAATACTCCTTAAACTGTTCCACCAAATAGCAAAGGAAGGAACACTACCAAATTCCTTCTATGAAGCTAATATCGTCTTAATTAGAAAACTGAATAAAAATACACTTAAAAAAGAAAACTATAGGCCATTCTCTCTGATGAACACAGATGCAAAGATTCTCAACAAAGTCTTAGCAAATCGGGTTCAAAACATATCAAAAAGATCTTTCACAGGGATCAAGTAGGCTTTATCTCAGGCACACAAGGTTGGTTCAACATATGCAAATCCATAAATGTAATTCACCATAAACCAGTCCAATGTTCAAGACCACATGATACTCTCGATAGATGCAGAAAAAGCTTTTGACAAGATCCAACAGCCCTTTATAATCAAAACCCTAGAGAAGGTTGGAATGGAAGGAACCTTTATCAATATAATAAAAGCAGTATACAACAAGCCAACAGCAACCATTATACTCATTGGGGAAAAACTTGAAGCAGTCCCATTTCAATCAGGAACTATTCAAGGCTGTCCACTGTCACCACTTATTTTCAATACTGTACTTGAAGTCTTAGCTGAAGCCATAAGACAAGAAAGGCAGATTAAAGGGATTCAAATCAGAACGGAAGAAGTCAAGTTATCTCTATTTGGTGATGACATGATCTTATGCCTCAGTGATCCCAAAACCTCCACCAGGAAGCTCCTGGAACTAATACAGAAGTTCAGCAGAGTGGCAGGATACAAAATAAATGTGCAAAAATCAGACTCAATCACATTTACAATAGCCCCTAAAAAAATTAAATACCTTGGTATAAACCTAACCAAGGAGGCAAAAGACCTTTAAAATGAAAACTTTGAAACCCTAGAGAAAGAAATAGCAGAAGACACCAGAAGGTGGAAAGACCTCCCATGTTCCTGGATTGGCAGAATCAACAACATAAAAATGATCATCCTACCAAAGGCAATATACAAATTCAATGCTATACCAATTAAAATCCCAAAGCAATTCTTCAAACAAGTTGACCAAACAATCTCAAAGTTCATATGGAGGCACAAAAGACCCAGGATAGCAGACACTCCTGAGTAACAAAAACACTGCTGGAGGTATCACCATACCAAACCTTAGTCTATACTACAAATCCATAGTTATAAAAACAGCCTGGTACTGGCTCCAAAATAAACACACAGATCAATGGATAAGGGTTAAAGACCCAGATATAAGCCCACAAAATTACAGCCATTTGATCTTTAACAAAGGGGCCCAAAAAATGCAATGGAAAAAGAACAGTATCTTCAACAAATGGTGCTGGCAAAACTGGATCTCCACATGCAGAACATTAAAACTGGACCTGTACTTGTAATCATGTACAAGACTTAATTCCAAATGGATTAAGGACCTTTATATGAGGCCAGAGACTATAAAAATCATAGTTGAAAGGATAAGGGAACTCCCTCGAGGTGATTGGGCTAGGCCAAGAGTTCCTAAACAGACATCCAATGCACAGTCACTGCTACCAACTCTCAACAGTTGGGATCTGGTGAAATTAAAGAGCTTCTGTTCAGATAAAGAGATTGTAACACGAGCTCAAAGGCAACCCACAAAATGGGAGAAAATCTTCACTAACCACATATCTGACAGAGCTCTACTGTCCAGAGTGCACAAAGAACTTAGAAAACTAAACACCAAGGAAACTTATGACCCAATTAAAAAATGGGCTCTGGAGGTTAAAAGAATCTTTACCAGGGATGATATTAAAATGTCCAACAAATATCTTTAAATATGCTCCACTTCCTTAGCCATCAGGGAAATGCAAATCAAAACTTCCCTGAGATAGCATCTTACCTGGTAAGAATGGCAAAAATCCACAATACAAACAATAACAAATGCTGGAGAGGATGTGGAGAGAGAGGAACTCTCCTACATTGCTGGTGGGAATGCAGGCTTATACAACCACTCTGGTGAGCCATCTGGAGATTCTTAAAGAAATTAAAGATCGAAATGCCATTTGACCCTGCTATACCACTTTTGGGAATAAACCCATGTACAGCAAAAATTCACCTCGATAGCAGAAGCATGACCATGTTCACAGCAGCAATGTTTACAATAGCAAAGTCATGGAATCAACCCAAATGTCCAACAGTTGATGAGTGGATAAGGAAACTGTGGTACATCTATACAATGGAGTACTACTCAGCCATCAAAAGTGATGAATTACTGGAATTTGCCAGGAAATGGATGTTATTAGAAACAATTATATTAAGTGAAGTATCCCAGACCCAGAAAATTAAGCACCGTATGTACTCCCTAATAGGTGGCTCCTAGTACCAAACCCACCCAGCCCACCTAGAGACACTCAAAGATAAATCTCTGTAATACAGTAATTGCAAGGAGTATGAACAGGAGGGATGGGGTAGGAGGGCCACACCAGAAACAAGGAAAGAGGGGACCATGTTACAGCAGAGAAAATAGGCCTCCATCAAGGACTGCAAGTAAGTAACGGGACATCTGTTTAAGTTCACAGACTTTCGTTACTGATCACTTACAACTGAGGGGATATGATCTCAACAGAAGGGGAGGGCATATAGTCTAGCAAATAATAGTAACCATCTTGCAAATGGGTGATTGACCCCTCTGTCACTGTGGTTTCCTACTTTTATTACATCTACCATTGAATGGGCTTTTATAACAAGACTCTAGTTTAACAGCTTTTTATTTCTGGCTAGGGGGTGAAATACAATACCCATCAGGATGGAGTGAAGGGCATTGCAGGAGCATCAAAACTGCAAAAAAAAAAAAAAAAATCAACGAACCATAATCCAGAACTTCAGAGACTCTATATCAACTATCTAGAACTAGGCCAACCTAATCTCTCCCCATCCTGAATCTCAGGGAAATTTGCGGAAGAGGAGGTGGTAAGATTGTGAAAGCACAAGGATGGGAGGAGCAATGATATGCGAGATACTCCACACAAGTTAGGGCTGAAGCAATCTTAATTGGACTTTGCATGCCCTGCGCAATGTCCCACACACTATTGACCCCATAAAGTCAAGCATTTGCTAAAGGCACCAAGATCCTTGGAGGCAAGGAATTGATAGCCACAGTAGTGTTCCTATGTTAAGGGGAACACAGGAAAGGGTTCAGGGAAATGCCACAGGGTCCCTGTAGGTCATCAGAGAGGAGGGCCCAGAGGAGAGTCTGGCATGCACATTAAAGGATTCTCCCAGAATTGGGCGGAAAGGCACTGGGGGATGGGGAGGGAAGGGTGAGGGGAGGGGGAGCAGTCGGTTCGGGGGGAGGAGGAGGGAGGGAGGGAACCGGTGTACCTATTACGTTTGTATGAGCAGAAAAATAATAAAAAATGTTAAAAAATAGTGGAATGATAGCACAACTAATTGTTGTTTTTGAATTCATCAAAGCTTCAATAAAAATGTCCTAAATGACTTTAGGAAACATAAAATTTGCAAAGCATCTATGTTTATTATTTAAAATTAACAAAACATTACTTCAAAACATACAGATAATTAGAAATCACTCCTCTATCAACTCATGCTTCTCACAAAGCTACTAGCTATTAAACATACTGAAAACTAACCATAAAGCTTTAATGAATGGCTGTATTTTGAAGGAAGAAGTAGAGTTACACAGAAACAACAAAGAAATTTTTGGTCCTTGCAACCAATGAGAAAGACAAGTTGATTATAATTAATCAAAGACAATTGATTATCACAAATGCATGTTTTTATTATGCCAAGCTGTTCATCTGCTGTTTGAAATCAAGCATAACCACCACATTTATCCACACATCTCCTTGTTTGGCATTTTTTCCAGGTATGAGGGCACAGAAAGGGCACTGAGCACAGGTTTGAAGGTACTTTCTACAATCCTTGAATACTTTGAACCAAACAACCCCTTTTATTACACCTATATAAGTGAAATCTAGGCATCTTTTCTACTTATTTATAATGAAAATATTTTCATGAGTGATTGATTGTTCATTTAATATATTCATGAGAAATAGGAAACTTATTGCATGTTCATAAATTAGTAGTGACAAAAAGCTGTAGCAGATTTCTAGAATCACTTTTCTAGTATAACTTTTCATCCTTGGTATCCAAATAATAGCCTCCTACAAGATCAGTCTCACTTGTAATCAGTCATACTGATTTTTTTCTGAATTTCCTAGAAAAGAAAATTTTGAATTTGGTTACTGATGAATAAGGTACAGAAGTTCTCATGGTAAAGATTCTCAACAAACTTTTAGAAAGAGATTGTGATTTGGGTGGCATCAATTTCTTCAGTTTGTCTAGCTGATATGCTGAAATATTGCCTTACATTTATCTAAACTAGTGTGTTAAAGTTATAGTCAATATACATTTTAAGTTCTAACTTTTTTTCTCAGCTTCAGTTGTTAATTATATGGAGCAATGCTACACCTTCTTTCTAATTCCCCATAGTCCCATAAATTACGGATGATAATTACCTAACCTAACCAACTATCTATCAAATTACCTAACTACTCTAAAAAGTCACCTTGAAGGTTTACAAGAAAGTCCAATGGATAAGATCTCTGGTTGGCAAGTAAGATGACATGAGTTGAATCCTTGGAACCCATGTGGTTGAAAGAGAGAACCAACTCTCAAATTAGCATCTTAAGACTATATGCAATCTTGGCATTCCTGATAACTCTCTGATCCAATAAATAAAGTAACTGTAAACAAATTTAAAAGAAGTAAAAGTTCCCCTTGAGTTCTAGAAATAGTAAATTGACAACACATAATTATTAAATCCCACTGAAATAATCACATTCAATACAATGGATGATTCTTCTAATAGAGGCTATGAAGTCTACTTTAGTGTAATACTTTAGATTAAAGAAGATTAATGATGGGCTGGTGAGATGGCTCAGTAAGTCATGTACCTACTTGTAAACCTGGCAACGTGATTTGATCCCTAGAAGCTCACATGGTACATGTATATGCACACCCATCTTTCTCTGTCTCTCTCTTTCTCTCTCTCTCTTTTTCTCCATCTCACACATAAATATTAAAAAAGGAGATTAATGATGGTGAAATTAATGTAGTGAAATTGTATTACTTTGAAGAAGATTAGGTACTACCGTTACAGCTTAAGATTTAGAAAGGTGTGGCCAAAAGGTTGATAAGTAACAGAAGATGCAGAAGATGTGTTACAATGGATGTTGACATTAAATATTATGTGGGTACCTGCTGAGAGGAAATAGATGCTGCGATTCCATCCCTCGTGCACATGTTAACTTGCTTTTCACAGGTCACTTGGTTGGGTCAAGAAGGACTGATAGCTTCTTTAAAACAGAACCATATTTTTCTTCTGCTGTACCTAAATTTACTCCCTGAAACACAAGTATAGTGCAGGCCAAGGGAAGCACTCGATAAATGTTTGAGTGAATGAATAGCACTAATATAGGACATTCTGAGAAAAGAGATAAAAGAGAATCAAACAATGACAGAAAAGATTATTAGAAGGAAGATAGCCATTGATCAGTAGTTGCCAGAAGCCATTCAATATTGTTCCCACATCAACAAAGGAAGACAAACACAGGCAAAGATCAATTTTTCCTTTTTATCATGTATTTCTAAAGCAAGCTCACACATCACTTTCCCCTCATAACATGGTAAATAGAGAAGGACACTTTTGCAGTTCCTGGATGGGTAAATTAGCATCATTACCTATTCAGTTACCATCTTTGCCTCTACCACCCGAAAGTGACATTATGATACACAAAAGAAATGCGTGGAAAGACACATCAAGGAATACAATGGACTCCTTTCAAGTTTAAAGCATATTTTACCATGCAGGTCTTATGTAACAATATATTGAACTTCCTCTGTCAATTTTCTCTTATTTGCAAAGCACTAGCTCTACATTATTTTTTCCATAAGAAAAAAAACTCCTGATATTCAAGAAGCCTAGTTATCCTGCTAACTTTATAAATATCACACAACATGTCAAATAACAGTTGAACATTGAAGTTGCTAAGGGTAAATATAAATACACAAAAGAATAGGAGAGGTGAAAAAAAGAAAAGGAATTTCTCTGTTTTAGATATGCATTTATGTATTTACACACTTATATATGTGTATATATACTTAGCTAGAATAAAAAAAATTAAACCTAAAGGTAGCAAACAATGACCTTTCAGAATGTAGCCACCATTGGCCAGTGAGAGAAAAGTAGGACCAGGCAATGTGATACTATACATATTCTCATAACTTACATTTAACCAGCAAAATATTACCTCACTGAATGTCAACTGAAAACAGGTTAATTGAGCTAACTGAGTAAAAATGAGCATTTTATTATTTGTGTTCCATTAGCACAACCTGAGGAAGAAACAGTAGAGAGTTACACATATCATTCATTGCTTCTTGTTCTTTTCCAGACTAATGTCAGAAAAATCTCATTGCAAATGATCAAGGGGATGCTAGTGATTTCAATAACATCTGGTATCTGTTTCCTTGCATGTATTTTTTTGTGTGTCAGCATTCATAATACAAATAACTTGTCATCACTGGTTTTTAGCAGGATGCAAACAACTCAAAGGTTCCTCTCTTGTTTCAGTCCACCTTGGAACCCAATATAATATGTGTATTATATAGATTCTAAAAAATGGATACCATCTTTGTATGTGCATGTAGTGCATGTGAATGTGTGTGTGTGTGTGTGTGTGTGTGTGTGTGTGTGTGTGTGCATGCATGCGCCAGTGGAAGCCAGAGGTCAACCTAAAAGGTCATTGTTCAAAGGCTGTTCACTTCAATTTTAAGAAAATAATCTTATTGACTGGTTAGCAAGTCATGGATTCGCCTTTTCCTCACTCCCCAAGTCTGAGATTACAAGCTCATGGTACCATGCTCGTTTTTTACAATATGGAACACTTCATAAAATTGCTTGCCATCCTTACACAACTGCCATGATAATCTACTCTGTATTGTTCCGATTTTAGTGTATGTGTTGCCAAAGCAAGCACCAGATTTTTTTAATATGGGGTCTAGCTTACTTTACTTACTTACTTACAGTAGTTGCAAGGATTATGAACAGGAGGGATGGGGTGGGAGGGCTACACCAGAAACAAGGAGAGAAGTGACCATTACAGTAGAGAAAGTAGGCCTCTATCAAGGACTGCAAGGGGTGACATACAGGGCCCAGAAGGATGGAGTGAAGGGCATTGCAGGAGCAGCAAAACTGCAAAAGAAAATCAACAAACCACAATCCAGAACTTCAGAGACTCTATATCAACCATCTAGATAGAACTAGGCCAGACAATCTCTCCCCATCCTGAAGCTCAGGGAAATTTGCAGAAGAAGGGGCGGTAAGAGTGTAAGAGCAAAAGGATGGGAGGAGCAGTGATTTGCAAGATACTCCACACAAGTCCGAAACAATCATAATTGGACTTTGCATGCTCTGCGCAATGTCCAACACACTATTGACCTCACAAAGTCTAGCATCTGCTAAAGGCACCAAGATCCTTGGAGGCAAGGGGTTGGCAGCCACAGCAGTGTTCCTATGCTTAAGGGGAACGCGGGAAAGGGTTCAGGGAAATGCCACTGGGTCCTTGTACGTCATCGGAGAGGAGGGCCCAGAGGAGAGTCAGGCATGCACAATGAAGGAGTCTCTGGGAATTGGGGCAGAAGGTACTGGGGGATGGGGAGGGAGGGGTGAAGGGGGGAGCAGGGGGTCTGGGGGGAGGAGGAGGGAGGGAGGGAACCGGTGTACTTATTAAGTTTGTATGAGCGGAAATAATAATAAAAAATGTTAAAAAAAAGAATTTTAATATTGCTCACAACGTGTAATGATGATACATAGATATAGGAAAGCAATCTTTCTCCTTCTTTTCACTTTTACAATCCTGTTCCTAGACTTTTCCATAAAAATTTAATTATTTCCTTTTTATTATAATGAACGTTAGAATTCTATGTGATCCTGTCTTAATGACAGTGGAAAATATTTCCAAATGTCTATTTACATTTGCATAAACACATACATGTGCAAATATGCATAAACATCCCAGGTTTCATACTTGTATCTCCTGGGATTTGCACTTGTTTATCCCATCCAGTTCTATAATATGTAACATGTACCTATGTATGAAATCCTTTGTTTTTACAACAGTCCATTTTTTATCTACCTGATTGTACCAGGAGCATAGTCTTTCCACCAATTATCATCTGCTGGTAAAGTAAAATTACTTCTATATACAACTGTGTTATTTGATAAAAATAATTAATCAATTACTAATTCTCATATTTTAAGGCCTAAAATTTTGGAATAATAATGTATACTTCTAAGAATATTTACCCAAAGTGAAGATAATGCATTTAAATAATGATTAATCCATAGTGAACATAGAATATCAGCTTCATCATTAACCTTATAATATGCTCATCACAATCATTTTTTATCCTTATTTTAAGAAAATTAAGAGTGTGTATTTTACTACCACATCTTTACCTTTTTTTACTCTGTTTTTAAGTTATTTCCCTTGTTTTGGCCAGTCACAGAGAACTTGTTATAGAAGTTCTTGGTTCTTAATCATGTGTCGAGTTTACCCTAACTTTCTGCAGATAGAACTTAAATTTTCAAATTGACATTTTTTAACCTATGATCATACTCTAATAAGATCTTCTTTTGCAAAGTGTGGGTTTTGGAAGTGACTGCTGTAAAATTTAAGTACAGTGAAAAACACTAATATGGAAAATGAAAGAAGAATAGGTTTCTGCAATATCAGTACACGTTCTTGAGAGTTGTGTAATGATCTGAGGTAAATGACTAAAAACCAAATGTGTACATCCTGTTAATCAATAATTTTAGCTTTCTAAGGAAAAATTATAAATGTGATTTTTTTCAATTTACAAAAAATACTTTTCATGCTGTTACTGAATTGTAAATCTGTAAATACATAAAAAGACATTTTACTACTCAAAATTAAGTCCTGTTTTTTCTCTTTGTGTGTATGTATGTGTGTTAGTGATGTATATAGACACTCATGAATCATCTCTCATGGCTTTAGGTCAAAGGAAAAATCTCCAATGTTGGTCCATTCCTTAGTCCCACCTAAGGGTGGAATAAGTTGTTTTGTATTCGTCTTTATATGCCAAGCTTGATGAGTTAGAAGCTTCTGTGGATTCTCCTGTTTTAGCTTAATATTTCACAAGAAGAGAATTGCAAATTCAACTTCTGTTACCACTTCCAGGCTTTCCAAGGACGATGTCAACTGAGGTCATGATTATACAACCAAAGCTTTTCATCAATTGAAACATAAACATTTAGAACCTATGATTTTGTTTTGTTTTCCTTGTTTGACTGTGACTATTGCTGCTTGTTTTTACCTTGGAATTACAGAAAAAAACAGATGAACAAAAATGAAATTATGTCCAAGAAAATTTAGGATTTCTACTCTAATTGTTTTTCAATCACAATGGCTTATTAGCATCAACGGAAGAAATTAAAAAAGAATGTAACCAATACAAGAGACTATATCATCTCTGAGTAATGGCAGCTACTACTAAAAAATAAATTTCGATAGATGACAATCCAATGAAGAAAAAAATCTTCTAAGAGAAGTGAATTGCTATTGCAAAGGCAAGTGCATTAAATGACATATTCATAAGGTTGTATAACAACTTAATTGTTTTTACTCTCAAACTTCCTGCTTCTATTTTTATTTCATGACTATAGAATGTCATATTAGAAAATATTTTATCAAAGTAAATTTAAAAAACAAATTTCATAGAAAAAAATTTCTCACACTTTTATCAACTTCACTTAAAAAATTATAATGAATATTGATCCCAACCCCTTTTCACCGAGAAACTTATTCACATAGTCTAAGAAACTCTTGAGTAGAAAATATGTAAGTAAATAATATTACAAAAGGTTCCTGAAGAATTTGACAATAACTTGAAGGACTTCTGGAAATAAAGCTAGTTCAGGGGCTGGAGAGGTGGCTCAGGGGTTAAGCCTCCGCCTTGCAGGCGGAAGGTCCTGAGTTCGGATCCCAGATCCCACGTATAGACGCCAGGCGGAAGCTGGGGCGGCCTGCGCTTCTGGTCCTGGTAGGGCGGAGCCTGTGAATCCCGGGGCAGAAGGAGGTGGAGGCGTCCATGGAGGTTCGCGAATTCGTACACACATGTGCGTGCGCACATACACATGCATATGCACACAGTTGAATAAATAATAATAAAAAAATTTAAAAAAAAGCTAGTTCAGATCCAGATATGATAGCTCAGAAGGAAAAAATATAACTAGTACATTTATATTTCAAAAATAATGTTATAAGACGCTATAGCAAAAGCCAGTTCCCCCATAAAAATCAGAATAGTACTGAGAACAATTTTTATTAGTGAAAGTATTCGAGGGCAGTATTGCAATGGAATGATGGAATTAGATTGTATTGGCAGTTCAAAATAATATTGTTCCTTGTCACGTATCCTTAGTGATTTGTCTTTAGAACTTTATTATGAGATTAATATTAATGTAATTGAGATTATGAAATGGTATAAATAACGGACATTCAGCAAATCTTATCCAGAAAACAAGTAACCTCAGTAGTCATAGTGGAGAAGTTCAATTTCTGCCTAGTTCATTGACATTGGTGGAGGGAGAGTATTGATAGGTATCTCATAACCAACTAATTAACCTTTTCTGAATCTGAGTAAACCCAGACATATCTTCATTTATGAGCAATTGGCCTAGTAAAATCAGAATTCAATACTTCATATAAATTACATTATACTTTAAATTTTCAAGAACTTAATACTGATGCAAAATTTTCATTTGCAACACAATATGCACATTAGGTGATTGAATATCAACTCTATCTTGTCAGTACAAATGTTCTCACGAGCTAAGGAAGAACCTCTCAATTCTCTGTATTCAGACAGTGAAGACATAGTCAGCAGAAGCAAAAATCCACTTGTCTCAAAGCTTCAAGTCAGACCATCACTGATTGATTACATGTAAATTTGTATGCTAGGAATCGTAAGGTCAGCACCATAAATATCCTAGTTACAAAGCATCTCCCCTAAGCAGCAAACGAGCATCATTTGTCTTGTTGTTTCACGTTAAAGATTTTACTGATTTGATAAAAATTGCTGAAGCTAAACTCCTAAGATGGTTATCAGATTTATCATGCTCATTAGAAAAGATTGCTACTAAAGATTTTTTCAAAGAAGAACACCTATTATAAATTAGAACTTCATAATAATATATGATTATGTTTCCAAAGATGACCTCTGGCATGTATCTATAGATTCCTTCATATGGCTTCTCAAGTTTAATGATTTACCATCATTGAGAAAAATGAAAAAAAAATTATCTTGTAAAATTATAATTACTTGCTACTTCTTAATCTAGATAGGCTTTTAATGATAGCACTTTATGAAGCTGTATTTGTTTCTAATGCACTATTTCAAGGCAACCTGATTCAGTAGCAAATGAGTGAAATGATTAGTGAGAATAGAAAAGATACATAGCAAGCCTGAGTAAATGAAGCATTCTCATGAAAACTATTAAATTGATGAATTAGATTAAAATGTCACTGCCATTAAATTCTGTTTAATAAATGTCAAATAAATACTTCAGCAGTGTTCTGCAGCCTTCATGACTGGTACTGTATCTGTCAATAAAAGCTTCAATTGTTTTTGCATTTTATATTTCTCCTAATAAAAACATTTACATTCTATGTATGATTGTAATTTTCACCCTTGTTGGTGAAACCAAATTCTGAAGACTGACTTGAGTGAAACTTTGCAGCCTAGAGAAACATTCTGTCCAGTTTTGTGACATCATCTTTATATTATTGATTGTTTATAGTACCCTTCAATCCATGCCACATGAACAGCACACACACACACACACACATACACACATGCACGCACACACACATGGTACTTAGCACATAGAGGAATGGATATGGAAGTTCTATTTCTCAACTAAGAGAATATTCCTGTCACAGCAAATGGAAGCAATTCTGTACATTGGGGGTTCTGGTTTAAGTATGAATATCAACACAGTTTTATGTATTCTATTTTGATCCCCAGCTGATTGTACTTTTTGAACCACTCCGTGGGTGGAAAATGGCAGTGGTCTGCATTTCTTCAGAGCAAATGCTGGAGCAAAGAAATAAGAAGGGAGAGTAATCCAAGTTGATTTCTAATATCATCCCTGGACCTCCATAGGCACACATACACACACACAAAAGCACACACACACACACACACACACACACACACACACACACAAGCACACACCAAAAGTAAAAATAAAAATTCCAGAAATTTATATAATACAGAGTAAAGGAAATGAATGGATAGGAAGAATTAGAACAAAGAGATTTAAAATGTACAAAGAGTACCTCAGATATCAAAAACTAAAATATAATAAATTGAAGCATGCATCCATAAGGATGAGAGGCACAGGGAAACAAAATCTTATTGAAGATACACAAGGGCATTTTAAGTCTTTAATAAATTTGGGCTTAAATTTTAATGGAAGGAAAGGTCCAAACATAAATTGAGTAGTGAAAAGAATAATACTGAGAAAAAATAACGTTTAAAATTTAGAAGCTATTTTGTATGCCCATTTCTTATATTTTATTCACAGAAATATGATTTATATTTCTGCTGAGACAACATTTTCTATCATAAAACTACAGAATATTTTTAAGTTTAGACATCTGATCCAGATAAACAAGAACAATAGTTAATATCTATGCTGTTTCTATTTTAATTATGTTCTTCAACACAAATAAATAAAATATAAGCATTGTGGAAAGAGTATGAGTGAATGCTGACAGACTCCCTGAAACACTACAGTGATGAAAATAAGCACAATCATTTTTTTCATGTAGAAATAATGGTATTCCAGAATGACATGGTGAAAGGAATGTAAAATCACCAAATTTAAAAAGAGAGAGAGAATAAGAATATTGCATGTTTACAATACACATGCATAAAACTAGTCCCAAATGTGTAACAAAGAAATCAGCCTGTTTGAAACCACAGTTATAAATAAATACATGTTATAACATTAGAGACCACCACACTGAAAAGAGAACATTTTATAAATTATTTTATTTTTTTGTTTTACACATATAATGAGTGATTGTCCATTTCCCCCTTTTTCCCTCCTTTTCCTTGTCCCTCCCTCCCCCTTCCTCTACTATCTTCCTCTCACTCTCCTCTTATCACTCTTCCTCTCACCCTCCTCCTCTCTGCTTAGCAGAGTTCCCTTCAGGTTGTCTGCTCAGGTCTCTGTGGCAGATTAATTGGCCCTTCCTTTCATATACCCACCAATAGGGGCACTCTTCTTTACTTGTCTAGCCTAGCCCCTCAGGCTAGCCCCTAGCCCTTGTATGTAATTATTTCTATAGAATTCCACACTAGTGTGTGGAGGAATGTTGAAATGTTAGTCATAGTGTAGATCTGGTGAGGATAAGTGTCATTGCAGTAAGTTTCTGGATGCAGCAGCCTATCTTGAGTGGAGTGCCCTGACTGGCCAGACATGTGTACCTCCCCACCTTTAGGCTTATTGCCCCCTCTTTGGAAAGGTTCCCTGAGCCTTAAGATGGGGATAGATTGGTTGGCCTGATTCTGGCTGAGTGTTTTATGGTGGTTGGTACTCTGCACTCTTGTTGGTTATTGTCTGTTTCACTGCTCTTCCATTGCAATAGGTTGCATCTTGTTTAGGTGTTGTGATCTTTTCTTTTCTAAATATAAACTGAGAGACATTAAAATGGAGGTCTACTTTAGGATGTTTGTGGTTCGCATTGAGGCATCTGATCCTAATTACTGTCAGATTTTTCTCTGTCCCTGTTGTTTAGAATTGTTTGTACTGTTGGATATGTGTTTCCTGCCATGGGGGTGGGTGTTAGGAGCTAGTAACTAGGTGGTTAGTTATTTGAAGACTAACCTCACTACCTCGTGTGTCCTATTTCTATCTTCCCTCCCCTTAAAGACTTTTCTTGCATAAAAGTCATTCTTAGTTGTTTACCTCATTCTTTTGTTTCGCATCTTTTGGCGTCTTCTTGCACCCCACTCCCTTCTTGTGTTTCTTTATGTTTGTGAGTGTTGTGAGAGTTTCTGTTTGATTACATTAAATTGAATGTTTAATGCTAGGATCCACTTATAAGGAAGAACATAGAGCATTTGTCTGCATCTGGGACATTTCACCCAGCGTGATTTCCTCCAGTTCCATCTATTTACTGGCAAATTTATTGGTTCATCTTTTCTGGCAGCTGACTAGTATTCCATTGTATATATGAATCATTATATAAACCTTGTTCTTCTATGAGTGTGTGTCTGTGTGTGTGTGTGTGTGTGTGTGTGTGTGTGTGTGTCTTCTGTGTTAGATGCTAACAAGAACATGCAAAAATGAGAATGTAAATATAAGAGGACAGATTGAGGTACTGATTCTGCTTCCCACCTATCTGAGACAGTCTCTATTCTTTGCTTTTGCTCTATGTATTCCAGGATAAGTGAGTTGCAAACTTCCAGAGATGATCCTATCCCCACCCTCCATCACCTTATGTGAGTGAGCTTTTTTTTTTAAAAAAAAGGAATTTTATTTCCTTGCCGTCATAAGACAAACAAAATCTGGCATGAGGAAATCCATTTGTTCTTCAGCTCCTTCTCATCCAGGAATTAGCATTATTTCCATTTAGCAAAATCTGCTCTAATTTAGTGATTCTTCTTCTTGATGTCATTTCAAATTCACTGACATCCTCCAGCACGATATTGACAAAGTTATCAAATTCTGGAACTGTACCAACAATCTTTTTATCACGCTTCATCACAATGTGAATTCTTGATCTTATACATTTACTTGTCCATAACCTCTAAAGGAGTAGGTTTGAAGAGTTAGTGGTAGCGTTAGCCACCATGGCTAACCAGAAGTGGCATACAGACACATATGAGTGAGCTTTACAGTTGCTCACACTACATTTCAGGATTTTATGTGTACTCTAAAGCTTCAAGCTGAGGTCATCACACTTGTGTGGCAAGTGGTTTCACATACTGAGCCATTTCCCTAGCCCTATAACATCATTTCCTAACATAAGTTATTGGTAATTCATTATAACAGGGTTCAATGTTGAGCAAGAGCAGTTAATTGCAAGAAAAGGGAAAGACATTTTAAATTTGTGATTGTACATTAGTTTTCCATCATTGTGACTAGATACTTAGGAAAGCAACTTAACATAGAAGAGATATTCAAAATACCTCTCAGTTGGGTCTGGAGACCTGCTTATGAGGTGTTTATTTGATAATATTAACCACAGCACTCAGTATTTTACTTGATTTTTGTTGTAGATGTATGTAACATGAGATCTACTCTCTCAATATATTGTAATTTTTTAGTTTTACAAGGATTACTCCTATGTCCGCTTCCTTCTTCCCTCCCTCTTTCCCCCTTTCCTTCCCACCTTACTCTCCCTTCACCAATCCATTCCAATCTCTCGCACCATACTTTTTCTGTCTGCTTCTATGGGCCCCAAGGTTCTGTTTGGATAAATAGGTCTTCTGGGAACTCAGGCTTCTGTGGCAGATTAAGAGACTCTTTCTTGGTTAAACCCTCTGATAGGGCACTCCCCTTTCCTTGTCTAGCCCTAACCCTTAAGGTTCCAATGCATGCAATTATTTCGCCTGAGATCCTCATTGATCTACAGAAAATGTTGCTATGTCAGCCATTGTGCAAGACTGGTGAGGATTGCAGTGAGTTCCTGGATTCAACAATGGCCACATCACATGAATGTGCCAGATCTTGTCTAATCTCTCAATATTTGTTAAGTGATTTGCAGATGTGATTTTTTGCAAAATGTATCTCTACAGCTCAATCTACTAGTAAGACCAAAACTTTACGCTGATGAATTATAGCTCCTATAAGCCCTCCTCAGTAATTTAGCTTTCATTGCCAAGGAATAAATACTTCCTCCAAGCATTTAAAATTCATTCATTTATTATATTGCTTTTGGCTACACCTAGAATAATCACTGTGGCCTGAGATCAAATTTCAACCCACATTACTGTAAAAGGAAAGACCTCATTAATTTGATCTTTTTTGTGCTGTTGTTGTAGCTTATATCTTCTTTCAGCACAGATTAAAAGCAGTTCTTTGTATGTTAATTTTAAAAATATATGCAGGTTGAGACATTAAATGACTTCCATATCACATGTTGTTAAGAATTAATTATAATGTGGATGTGATTCTTATTCCATTGTCTTTTATGAAAAATTACACATTACTGAAACTCTAGATGCTATGGTTATTGAGCAATCTTAGAATTAAAAGATAACATGTATGAGCTGAGTGAAAGATTTTGTTACTTTCATTGTGCAGTTACTTGAAGGTAAGGTACTAAGAATATCAATTTCTCTAAACTAATCAGGTGCATGTAATCTAAAAATCCAAAGGTATAGATAAAAAGTCCAAGTTTAGAGAATGACTCTGTCTGTATTTTAAGCATAATTAAATATAGATACTCAAATGTTAAATTATGAATTTTATTCTTTTTTAAATTGTTTTAGTCAATTGTGCGTGTATAGTGTGTGTGTGTGTGTGTGTGTGTGTGTGTGTAGAACCACGGACGAATTCCGGAACCACCATGGACCCCTCCACCTCCTCCTTGTTTACTCTGCCCCGGGATTCACAGGCTCCACCCTACAGGGACCAGAAATGCAGGATCCCCCCGCTTCTGCTCGGTGTCTATACGTGGGGTCTAGGATCCGAACTCAGGACCTTGCACCTGAAAGGCAGAGGCTTAACCTCTGAGCCACCTCTCCAGCCCCGAATTTTATTCTTGGTTAAATTTTAAAAATATTTTATATCCTATGTCTGAAGTTAGAAATAAAGACAACACTGTCTATGACCATATTTGTTAACTACAATATGAGAAGAAAAGATAGAACTTAATTTATATTTCAGCAATTTGGTGGAAACTATTAGAAAATAAAACTTTCTATTCTATTAGTCCGGCAATAATTAATTTTCAATTAAGCATTCACATATGATTCTACTTGTTTTACTCTTGAATCATTCTTCATTTTTCAAGAAACTGAATAAATGGATCTCTCATCCTAACTAGTTTGAAAATATTTGCTTTTTTCTTGAAAGTGCTAATAAGAAATGCAGAGGATGTGCAGTGACAATAAACACAGATTTATAACCTCGCATTTGTTTTTCACATACATTATGAGAGTTCTAATCAAGGAATTTCAAACAAATTTTACATAGCATCTAGCATTCGATCAACTATTACTATTGGAAACTGGTAAAAGATAGAATTCTACTTAATTTAGCTATATCACAAAACACAAAAAATGAGTTTAGAGTATATAGCTAAGATTTATTGGAATTAAATTTCTTTTTTTTTTTTAGGCTGAATAGAAAGTCTTTTTATTCACTGGCCAGTAGGCATACACAAAGGGGTTCAGATCCCAAAGTGCAGCAGTAAGCTGCTTCTTTTTTTAATTTTTTTATTAATATATTTTTATTATTATTACAGCTCATACAAACTTAATAGGTACACCAGTTCCTTCCCTCCCTCCTCCTTTCCCCAACCCCCTCTTCCCCCTCCCCTCCTCCCTCCCTCCCAATCCCCCAGTGCCTCCAACCTCAATTCCCAGAGAGTCCTGTCTTGTGCATGCCTGATTCTCCTCTGGGCCCTCCTCTCCGATGACGTAAAAGGACCCAGTGGCCTTTCCATGAACCCTTTCCCGTGTTCCCCTTAAGTATAGGAACACTGCTGTGGCTGCCAATCCCTTGCCTCCAAGGATCTTGGTGCCTTTAGCAGATGCTAGACTTTGTGAGGTCAATAGTGTGTTAGACATTGCCCAAGGCATGAAAAGTCCAATTATGATTGCTTCGGCCCTAACTTGTGTGGAGTATCTTGCAAATCATTGCTCCTCCCATCTTTGCTCTTACAATCTTACTGCCCCCTCTTCTGCAAATGTCCCTGAGCTTCAGGATGGAGAGAGATTAGGCTGGCCTAGTTCTAGGTGGTTGATGTAGAGTCTCTGAAGTACTGGAATATGGTTTGTTGATTTTCTTTTGCAGTTTTGCTGCTCCTGCAATGCCCTTCACTCCATCCTGATGGGCATTGTATGTCACCCCCTGGTCAGAGACAAAAAGCTGTTAAACTAAAGTCTTGTTATAAGAGCACATTCAAAGGTAGATGTAATAAAAGTAGGAAACCACAGTGAGGGAGGGGTCTATCACCCATTTGCAAAATGGTTACTTTTTATCTGCCAGACTATGTGCCCTCCTCCTCTGGTGAGATCATAGCCCCTCAGTAGTAAATGATCAGGAACGAAAGTCTGTGAACTTAGTCAGATGTCTCATTACTTATTTGAGTCCTTGATGGACGACTATTTTCTCTGCTGTAACATGGTCCCCTCTCTCCTTGTTTCTGGTGTGGCCCTCCTACCCCATCCCTCCTGTTCATAATGCTTGCAATTACTGTAGGTATTACAGAGATTTTTCTTTGAGTGTCTCTAGGTGGGCTGGGTGGGTTTGGTACTAGGAGCCACCTATTAGAGAGTACATATGGCGCTTAATTTTCTGGGTCTGGGATACTTCACTTAATATAATTGTTTCTAATGACATCCATTTCCTGGCAAATTCCAGTAATTCATCATTTTTGAGGTACATCTATACAATGGAGTACTACTCAGCCATCAAAAATGGAATTAAATTTCTTGAGTGGATTCTTTTGGTGGCCTCAAGACTGAAGTATTCAGCTTGGAGGCAGAAAATTAGAAAGTGATCAATGAGTGGGAAAGTGGGTAGGGACAGTGAAGGTGAAAGTTTTGGAAGGGGAGATACAGGATACCATGGCATCTAGGGTAAGAGAGAGATTAATAGTGAAGAAGTACCTAGAGGAGCATAAAGGGATGGGATATAGGAGGTACAGAGGGACTTAAAGGAAAAGCTCAAAACTGTGGGATAGAACCCCTTAGGAACCTCCTATATTATTAATAGGCCAAAAACATTTCTTTTAAAAAAGGAACAAAAGCAGTTCCCACGCAGAAGCACAGAGGAAAATAGACCAAAATTACACCACCAACAACAACAATGCCCTTAGTTGGTCTACTTAGAACTCAATAACAATTGAAACTATGCTAGAAGTAGGAGAAATGTGACACTTTTTGATAACCTACTGGTCAAAGTGGTCTCAAAGTTTCCCCATTGTAAAGTTTTGTCATTACTCTTGGTTGCACTCCAAAAAAAAAAAAAAATGACAATAACACCCTATTACTGAAGATGCACATTGTATGTATTACAAGATGTGGGAAAAATAGGCCAACTGGTATTGATTTGAGGCTTCCTTCTTGCTGGTTATCCTACACAGTATTAAGGAATTCTGTAGAAGCTACTGGAAAAAGAAAAAGAGATTTGTAAGTTACAATAAAAATTACCATGGCAACAGGTAACCAAGAGTATAATAATGGCATAAGTATCAAGGAGACAATCAAAAGCTCTCTGATAGAACTTAAGGCTAGCTTGTCAGAATGTAACACATTCTTTTTTTTTATTTTTTAAAAATTTTCTTATTATTATTTATTCAATTGTGCGTGTGTGTGTATGTATGTGTGCACATGTGTGTATGTGTGTGTGTAGAACCACGGATGAATTCGGGAACCACCATGGACGCCTCCACCTCCTTCTGCCCCGGGATTCACAGGCTCCGCCCTACCAGGACCAGAAGCGCAGGCCACCCCCGCTTCCGCCTGGCGTCTATACATGGGATCTGGGACTTGAACTCAGGACCTTCTGCCTCCAAGGCAGAGGCTTAACCCCTGAGCCACCTCTCCAGCCCCAGAATGTAACACATTCTTGTTACTATTAACTAGAACAAGAATTTATAAAAGGGAAGGAAATAAGTCCCAAGTGAAGAATAGACAATGAAACTTTAAGTAAGAAGACAGTACACCAAACTGTTCTACAAATGACTGTAATTATATACATAGATTGAAAGAGCACTCAGCACTCAACCGAGAAGCTTCTTCTATAACCGAAGGTATTTATTACTGAAAAGCATGACTTGCCTAAATGAAGAAAATAAGGATCTTTTTAGTGCTTGTTCCTAAATAGGACATATAAGCCTCACCCATCACTACCCAAAAGCCCAGAGAACATGATGGGAAGAGAGGTAGCAAGACTATAAAAGCCTGAAGTTGCCAGGTGGTGGGCCATGCATTATCTCCTGGACAGGACATAATTGTGATATGTAAGATTTCAGGGCAGATATATACACTTACAAAAGAATTGCATAGGGAATGTCTTGTCAATGTCTTATCATAACATCAGAAAGATCTCAAGAAACTCCACATGTATCTGAGAGACCAATGAGGACTAATAGTGATGGGGGAGTAAAGCAGGATAAATTCCTCAATGGTATATCCACTGATCTAGGAAGCATGCTGGAGCATGAATCAGGTCAGTCATAAGTCATCACAGACTAGACGAAACAGTGAACTGCACAAGTGAAAAGATTTGAAAATAGGAAGGAGTCTGGCAGGGGAGATGAAGGGTTTAAGGGAGAAAAGGAGAGGGGATGGAATGTGGAACTAAGGGTTGAAAATATTATAAAGTCAATATATTCATGCATACATTTTATTTCTAATATCATAAAATTTTATTTATATATAAGAAAGGAGTAAAAATAAATGCCATGGGTATATGTGGAGCTTACAGAACAATTTCAGAAACTCAGTTCTCTTCTTTTTTTAAATTTTTTTATTCAATTGTGCGTGTGTGCATATGTATGTGTGCATGCATGTATGTGTATGTCTGTGTGTTTGTAGAACCACGGGTGAATTCAGGAACCACCATGGACCACCTCCACCTCCTCCTTGTTTACTCTGCCCCGGGATTCACAGGCTGCGCCCTACCAGGACCAGAAACACAGGCCGCCCCGCTTCTGCCCGGCGTCTATACGTGGGGTCTAGAATCCGAACTCAGGACCTTCTGCCTGCAAGGCAGAGGCTTAACCCCTGAGCCAACTTTCCAGCCCCCCCTAACAACACTTTTTAACTGACAGTGACATAAGTCACTGAAGTGTGAGAGGAGTGCTTTGATTGATTGTTTGATTGATTGATTAGTAAAGTTTTTCTGAGAAATTACAAATGTGTTTACATAGCAAGAGTAAGATATTGTCTTATGGAGTAGGCATTTTTCACACAGAATGCAAAACTCTTGTGCATTGTATGAATCAAGAAGAGGAAAGCAAGGTAATAATAGAAGTAAAAGTCAGTTTCATATCTTATGTGTGGTGAGAAGACTGGCCCAGGCCAGAAAGTCTTGCTACAGTGTATGTAAAGAGCAGAAGAGTGGCATTTACAAATATTTGTAATTTTGCAGGGTAAGAGCTGAACTACTCTGGTTGGATTTGACCTAATGGCTTCTACCATTTGCACAGTCTTGGCAATTTACATCTCAGAGCAGCAGGTTCTTCAAAAATAATATGAAAGGTCAGAAAATCCAACATGATGAATTAGAGAGATATTCTGAAAATAAAATCACAGGATTTTATCATAACATTTCTACCATTGGATTTGTTCTAGTACTGTTTCTAATATGCTCATCTCCAGTTTCATTGCTAGTTTTTAATTATCTCCTGTCTTTTAATATCAGAAATATTTGTCTATGTCAACATAGCACTCAATTACAATACTTTCAGTTGTATGAAAGAGCTATTCTAATGTAATGAAATTTTGTACATTGAAGAAAAGTATCTCATATGGAAAACATTCAATTAACCAGTTAGAAGTAACATTGATTCTCCTTTCGTCATTCTAATTTTTATATTTTAATTGTGGTGCTAAAAGTCTTGTGTAGAGAGAATTTGAGGAAGAGCTAGACAGCAGAAACAGTAATGGTACTCAAGAAAGAGATCAGATGATAGAGACGGGGAGAGAAATGAAGGAAGAGAAGAGGGAAGGGAAGAGAGATGATTACTTCTGGGGTTATAGTGATTAGGGTCATCATGCTATTCCTAAAACAAAATCCCCTCCATGTCAGGCAGATTTGCATGCTGGTAAGAATTTAAGATAGTCTGCAATTCATACTATTAGACTACAGTTTTATTTGAGATTGTATATTAAATATCTAAGTCTTTGAAACACTTTATCTAAGAAAAGTTAATTCCCCCACAGGCCTGGGGGAGAAAAGCTTATTTGAAACCACTTTGTTTCTTGATTTTCTTAAAAATGGTAATGGATCATAAGTAAGTAGCAATGCTCAAGTCAGACTAAAACCATAAAGAACACGTTCAACACAAGTAAATTCTGGTCATAAAAGCTAAATTTTATTTTTTCCCTGTGGTATAGTGAAATAGCCATATGTCTCTTATTCTTAAACATAACATCTTCCATTTAGACAAGTTCAGTGTATCCATTACCATTTTCCATATTCCTATACCACTAAGAACAGGTATAAATGTGATATGAGAATATAGCTTGCAATAATCCAACCTACTTAACTTCAATATATTCCCATTCAAAGATATATATGAAGCCCAAGATACAGGGTACAGCAAACATTATTTAGATGTGCAGCAGGGCCTTCAAGAAACTTGTAGAAATCCCAGGGGTTATATTAGGAAAGAAACTAGAAATAATACCCATCAGAGTTACTGTTACTCTGGCTTTTGACGGCCAATTTGGAGCCCTTAAGAGTCTATATTAGTCAGAGTTCTCAGGAGAAACAGAATCTATAGAATGTAATATATAAATAAATTTATTAAAATAACTCACAATTGGGCTGGAGAGGTGGCTCAGGGGTTAAGCCTCTGCCTTGCAGGCGGAGGGCCCTGAATTCGGATCCCAGATCCCACCTATAGACGCCAGGTGGAAGCGGGGGCGGCCTGCGCTTCTGGTCCTGGTAGGGTGGAGCCTGTGAATCCTGGGGCAGAAGGAGGTGGAGGCGTCCATGGTGGTTCGCGAATTCGTCTGTGGTTCTACACATACACACACACACACACACACACACACACACACAGACGCACACACACACACACACACACACACACACACAGACGCACACACATGCGCACAGTTGAAGAGTCTATATTAGTCAGGGTTCTTTCTCTTCAACATGCAAAGACAATAGACGAAAGGGGATATTCTGAAAAGGAGAAAGATAAACTCCATCAAAATATGGTCATTTGACATACTGACCTCTAAATTTCCACACACAGACGCACACACACACACAGACGCACACACATGCGCACAGTTGAATAATAATAAATTTAAAAAAAACTCACAATTGTGGGGGCCTCAGTCTAGGTGACCTTGGTGGTCTTGTCAAGCTTAGACAAAGATGTTTTGATGGAGGAAGACAAGAGGGGGCATAGGATATTTTGAAGAAATCTCACTACATACAGCCTGCATGCTGGCTTGACCTTTAAGATGATTGGTTGTACATTTCCCCACCCTGGAATTCCCCTTGCTGTTTCTGCCTTTATAAGATGGCCATGGACTTGCAATGAATGAGTTCCTGATTGACTAGACTCCCTGTCAGGTCTGAATGTCCTCTGGAAGGAGGGCTGGGAACAGGCGGACAGCGCACTCACCTTTCCCCGATCCCCCTTTGTGGAGGACCGGTGGAACTGGCCTGCAGGATGGAGCTGTGATCCCCGGGACCCCTACACACAAAAAAATAGTGTCCTTCAATAGCTGTCAGCAGCTGCCTTTCTCTTGACAGGAATGTTCCACAAAACCAAAATTTCCCAAGGTCTCAAGCCTTTACTACTCTGGAGGGTTGAAGATCCTGGTTTCCGAAGTTGGTGAAGAACAGCTGGGCTCTGACATCAGCGATGAACAGGGAACAGCAGCAAGGCCTAGAGACCAGGATCCAAAGGTAGCAGGAACAGCAACAACATGGTGAAGATGAAACTCCAAAGTCAGCCAAGAACTGAGCAGCAGCAGCAACAAAGAAGGCAGCAGTGCTCTAAAAGTGAATGATGCACACAGAGTGGACTGCACAGCAAGCTGACACAGGATAGCGGAAGAACAGTCACTCCTCTTTGCACATCCTGTTACCTGGTCCACCACTGGAAAGTATCATCCACTGTGAGCTGGGTTTTCCGCAGCAATCAATTCAGTACCTGCAGACCTGTTCAGGGGCCATTCCAACTATTTATCCACCACAGCTGTGCCCCAAACAGTCTGCAACCGTCAAGCTGATGCCAAAATGCCACCATAACAGAGTCTTAGATAATAACAATTATGTTCCAAAGGCAAAAAATAGGGACAAGGGAATAAATTGAATAAAAACCATGTCATATGTGAGAAATGTCTAAAGAGAAATATTACCAAAACTAGATTATGATACAGAAATTTTATTTTAATGATTGATTATCATATTAAGGACATAGTAATGGTTTATGATATTTTAAAACATGTCCATGACATACTTTGATCATATTTACCTGATTATATTACATTTTCCCTCCCTCCTGATAACCATCTCTTCCCAAAGAATATTCTTCCACTTTAATGACATTTTTACCACTCAACATGCTTTATTTAAATATTTATAAGAACATGTGTGAAAGTTTCTTTACAGGAACATGTACACTCCATCAAGTATTACTCCACTGGAGAAAATCTTTTCCCAAAACCCCATTAGCAGTTATCTGTATACAAGTCTTCAAGGAGTACTTTGTGAGTCTCTTTCCCTTCAATAACAGGCCTGACCTTGTTGAGCTCCTGTGCAGGATTCCTAGCTGCCTTAAGTTCAAGTGTAGAATAGCCATGTTCACCTCAGAAGATAGAATTTCATGCTTTTCCTTCTCCCTTCCACTGGCTCTTAATGTCTTTCCACCCATTCTTGCACAAAGCTCAATAGGAGTTTGAGGGGGTATATAGATGTCTCACATCTGATCAGTCAACAGTCATTTATTCTCTCTGCTTGACCAGTTATGAATCCATGAAGTCACTGCTGACTCATCAAAGTAGAGTTTTCTAATCAAATTTAACAGAGGCACTATTGTACAAACACAAACTGAATAATTAAAAAGCAATATAACAGTATCATCTTGTCTGTTCAGCAGAATAAGAGTAGCTTCCCCTAGGGCCTACATATCCACTATCCACAGGTGTTTACCAACTTTTTAATACCAGATATGGTTCCCTTGCTATAGATAGATCATGCATCAAATAAAAATCACAAACTCTAGAGACAGTATTAGCTTGCGGTGTCATCATTGTAAACACTGGCATGCCTGGGTGTAGGAGGAAGATCAGGTGTGACTCGAGAATTTACTAAAATAATAATTATCAAAAATGATAGGTCTTCCATGATGAAAGCCTGTAAGAATAGAAATAAAAATCAACATACTTTCTCTTCAACATGCAAAGACAATAGACGAAAGGGGATATTCTGAAAAGGAGAAAGATAAACTCCATCAGAATATGGTCATTTGGCATACTGACCTCTAAATTTCCATCTGTCATAGTTACTCTCCTTTACTGATATGAGACAATACTCAGAATCAAGCAGCTTAATGTTAGAAAATCTTATTCGGTTTAAGATTCTAGACTAGAGAAACAGTCCATTATGGTAGAAAAGGGATGGTGAGTGGTGGAAGCTGGAGGTGGAAGCATGGAAAAAGGGAGGGAGGGAGGGAGGGAGGAAGGGAGGGAGAGAGGGAGAGAGGGAGAGAGGGAGAGAGAGAGAGAGAGAGAGAGAGAGAGAGAAATTATAAGAGCTCGCTTCTAGCAGATGCAGGGTGATGCTATCCAACTTCCAGTGACATGCCTTCTTTCAGCAAAGCTCCATTTTCTAAACATTGCATAACCTTCCCAAATATTAACATCAAATACATGAATCTGTGGGGGCAACTCACATTCAACCATGACACTGTCTGTAGACATATGAAATACTGCATCACTGTTGTTTAAGTCAAGCAGTGTGAACTATTTTATTAATTGGAGCTTCAGCTGGCATGTACAGAAAATAGCTAGCACATATCAAACTATTTGGATTTGAATTTGAAAACTTGGTAATACGTAGACTGGTACATGTTAGGAACATGGAGGTCAAAAGAGATTAAAATTATGTCTCAAAACAAAGAAAATGTTATTGGAAACTAAAGGAAATGTGATTCTAGACATAAAGTAAAAAGAACTTATCTGAACAATATTAAATTGTAATGTGCAAAATAAAACTTACAGATGATAAAATCAGATATTCATCAGCAGAAATTGCTAAATGATTTTTCCATTGTTGCTTGCATATGACTTACTATTTAAAGTATAATGTGAAGAAAGAGAAATTAGTTGAAGTAATTACTAATGAAAAGAGAATCAGTAAAAGACTTGAATTTAGTCAACAAAGAGAAGATGAAAACTATGAGAAGAGAATACCATGAATAGCTGAACTTGGCAATAAGCTTGTGGCTACAGCCATAGGTTTTCATCTCTGCAGATGGCAGGACTACATATAGAATTATGCAAACAAAGACACCATTACCTAGAGCTAAATGAGCAACAAAATGAAGGAAGCCCGTGAGAATTCTAGTAGCCTACAGAAGAAAATCACATTTATAGTTTAAGTAAATGAATATTCTAGAAAGGGAAATAAGGAACCTTAAGGCAATGCAGAGATCATGCATTCTTAATCAATAAAAAATTCAGGATATTATATGACAATACAAAAATCCTAAGGCTTCCAATCAAGGTTATTCCACTGAGGATACCAAAAAAAGCACACCTTCAAGCAGAAAAACCCCATTACCCAATAATAGGCTGAGTAACCCATTTCATTTTCCACTTATCATTAGGTGACATCATTCCTGTTTAGACCTGCAAGTATTGCACCCATAACCCATAAACACTCCCAGTGTTAAGGATAAGCAACACCATTGCTTATCCTTAATAAAACCTAAAAATTATTATATCATCCTCAACTCTAACCTCCTATTCCCAACTACCTATCATGTTCTCTTGGGAGATGTTCAGGTATTTAAGCCAAACACAAACCACTAAATATACTCCCAAGGATAAACGTTTTAACTAAAAGTACATCATAAATCTTTTCATCCAATAACCATGAATGGGCTTACACACACCAGGTTTACTAAAAAAACAGCACCAAATAACCCTACAATAAATTTTAAACAACAACATTCCATTGAAATCCAGGGAAGTAGTTTCAACAACTGTCAAAGTTGGGCAACTCAAAATTTTGAATCAGCAATGTGTACCAAAGAGAGCAACAAAGATCATAAGATGCCCAGGTCACAATGTAAAAAACACAAAATACACCAAAATCCAAGATAGAATGTGTCCTAAAAAAATAAAACATCAACCTATAGTGATAGATTCAAACTATAATAACTTCTTGGATATTAGCTAATAAAATAATAACTAAGTAAGTTGGTTCCAAAGGTCTATTATTAACATTATCAAGGAAATGCAAGAGGAACTACCAAAGGAAAGAGATAAATTCCAAGCAGAGATGAATAAATGCAAGAACGAGTATAAATAGGAAAAATAATTAACAGCAACATGAAATGAAAATGACTACAGAAGAAAAAGATAAGCACCGAGATCTGCCAAAAAAAAAAAAATCCCAAGCTGAAATTAAACCTAAAATAAAAACAACAAAACAAACTTGAAACTCAGCAGAAAGTCTTGAAAGAATTGGTCAAGCAGAATAAAAAATTACAGAACTGGAAGACCAATGACAGAACAAAATCATTTAATTATCAAAGTTGAGAAAGTTTCTAAAAATACCTGAAAGGAATATTTCAGAGCTGTGGGACTCCATAAAGAAGCCACACCTATACATTCATGGAATTCCAATACAAAAAACATAAGAAAAAAAGAAAACACTTCAGAACATTGTTTTTCATACAGGAACAAATGAGAATATTCTGCACATAGAGTAAGAAATCCCCATCCAAAGAGGAGATACATACCACACATCTTTCAGATGTGAGTAAAATAGAAACACTCACAGCAGGTAATAATCAAAACACTGAAGTTACAGGATGAAGAGAAAGTTTTTAGAGACTGTAAGTTAGAAAATCCTAGATACATTAAAAGGCAAGTCTATCAGAACAACAGCTAACTTTCATTGGAAACTGTTAAGAACAGAAGAACTTGGAGAAGCATACTTCAAATCAAAAGTCATAACAATTTACAAGCCAGGATGCTACATCTAGCAGTCATGATTGAAAACAGAAGAAAAATTTTCATGACTGAAATAAAGTGAAGGTCTTATATGACACCCAAATCAGGTCTCCTCTCTGCATTGCTCAGCTTCCAGGTTTCACCTTCAAGGATCTGGAGTAAAGACTGCTGCCATGTCCTCCTGGAAATTTTATATGGCATACAGGATCTGAAATCAGGTTCTGAAATCAGGACCTTCTGCTTGAGAGGCAGAGGTTTAACCTCTGAGCTATTTCTCTAACTACCAAAATAACAATATTCAAATCACAAAATTAATAAAATTACAGGAATCACTAAACACTTCTCTATTATAACTGCAAATGTCCATCACCACCCATTAATTTGCTGCCTTCAAGAAACATCTATACTCATGAAAGATAGGCAGTATCTTAGGGAGAAACACTGGGTAAAGAGGTATGCCACACAAATGTCACAAGAAAACAGGCAGGAGTAGCCATTTTAATATCTTTCAAAACAGACATAAAACCTAACCAAAACATAAAAAACACAGAAGGATGCTATATACTTATTAAAGGAACAATTCATCAAGGAGATTTCACAATTCTAAACATATACACATAAGCATAAGCTCACCAATATTTGTTTTAAAAAGTTTCAGGGGATGGAGAGATGGCCCAGGAGTTAAAACTCTGCCTTGCAAGCAGAAAGACCTGAATTCTGATTCTGGGTTGCACATAAAAATGCTAGGTGGAAAAGGCAGAAAGTTTGTATGTCCAGCCCTGGAGGGCAGAGCCTGAGAAATCCCAAAGCCAAGCAAAAAGAAGGTAAAAGCCATCCAGTATGATTCCCCAAGTCACCCTTGGTCTTCCACAGGGGCACATAGCATTCTCTAATACACACACCAATTAAAACAATGATTTATTTAATTAATTAGTAAAAATGCTACAATGCACAAAGCAGCAAAATAACTGAAACATGATAATGGTATGGGATTGATAACTACCAAATGTTCCATCCTAACACCAAGCAGAAGACATTCTTTTCAGCATTACATGGAGCGGTCTCCAAATAACCACATACTATGCCACAAAGCAAAACTACACTACCACAGGAAAATTGAAATTGCATTCTGTACTCTGATCACCATGGAATAAAGTTTGACAGTCATAATGAGGTAAACAATTCAAATAATCAAACTGAACACAGATCCTTTAAAAAAAGTTTAAGAACATTTTAGCCAAATTCACCAAAGAAGAAAGAATGAATATTAATAAAGTCAGGATAAACTGATACAAAGGAAATTATATCATAAGAACATACTATAAAAGTTTATGGTCCCTAATTTGACAGTAAAAAGAAATGGATGAATTTCTAAGTTTCTACAAACCTTCCAAATTTGAATCAGAATAAAACGAATTATTTATACAGTACTGTAATAAGTGACAAAATTAAAGATGTAATCACAAATCTACAAGCAAAAAAAGCCCAGTATAAAATGGATACAGTACAGAACTTTACCAGACATTTAAAAGACAATTAACATCACTACTCCTCAAATTATTGCAAAAATAGAAAAGGAAGGAGCATTTTCAAACTCTTTCCATGAAGCCAATAGTATACTCATCCCAAAACCAAATATAGACGTGACAAATTAAAAGAAAACTATAGGCCAATCTCATCAAAGAACAGATTCAAAAGTCCTCAACAAAATCCTAGCAAGCCAAATGCAAAGATATTACAAAAAGAACACTCAAAATGACTAGGTTGGATTTATTCCAGAAACACAAGATGGGTTCACTACATACAAATCAGTAAAGATAATTCATCATATAAACAAAGACAATAACAAAAGCCACATGATCCTCATGTGCATCAATAGATGCAGAAAAATCTTTTGACACATTCAACATAGTTTTCTTGTAAAAACTGTGGATACAAAATGGATGGAGGGAACATAATGTCAACATAACAAAAAGCTATAGCAAAAATCATCCCAAATTGTCAAATATTTGAAGTATTCCCATTTACATTAGAAACTAGATGAGGTTATCCTCTATTACCACTTCAGTTTAATAATTTACTTGAAGTTTTAGTTAGAGCCTTAAGACACAGCAGGGAGATAAATATGGTGCAAATATCAAAGGCAGATGTCAAGCTATCTCTATTAGCATATATTTTGATTCCAAACCTAAGAAACCCTAAAATTTCACCAGAAAACTCCTGGGAATCAATAAATATTCTCAGGAAGAGTGTCAGGCTACAAAATTGATGTGATGAATTCTGTGACTTTCCTATACACCAAGAATGGAGAGAGAGAGAGAAAGAGAGAAAGAAAGAAGAGAGAGAGACTTGAGAAAAGGAATTCCATTTACCATGGCCCCTAAAAAAAACATACCTTGGAATAATCCTAACCAAGGATGTAAAAGAGCCATTCAATGAAACTTTAAAACTCCTAAGAAAAAGATTATGGAAGATATCTGGTAGAAAGAGCTCCCATGTTCCAGGATTAACAGAATTAGCATAGAAAAAAATCACCATTACACCAAAAGCAATATAGAGATTCAGTGTCATATGAATCAAAATCCAATGCAAGTTTTCATAAAAATTGATGAAACCATCTCAAAATTCATGTGTAAGCACAAAAGTCTCAGAATAGCAAAATCAATTCTGAATAATAAAACACAGCAGGAAGTATTGGCCTACAGAACCCTAAAGCCATAGTAAAAAAAAATAAAATAAAAACAAAAACAAAAAACAGCATGGTATTGTCTTCAAAACAGAGATATGCATCAATCTTAGAATTGAAGACCCAGATATTAGATCATATATCAAAGTCAACTGACTTTAGACAAAAGTGTCAAAAAAAACCCATTGGTAAAAGTATGTCATCTTTAAAAAATGATGCTGTGAAATTAAGAGATTTTGTGAAAGTGGAGAAGAATGAAATTAGATCCTTACATGTCACTCTGCACAAAAATTTACTCCAAATGGACTAGAAACGTCAATGTTAGACCAAAGGAGACAATAAAACTTACAGAAGAAAGGTTCTTACAGAGGTTGCTAAAGAAATTAAAAATAAACATATCATATGAATCAGCTATATCGTTTGTGGAAATATTCCCAAAGAATGTTCTATCTTACAGAAGAAAGAATATGGAGTCCACTGGAGCTGATGGATCTATGTCAGCATTTTCTGAATAGGACCCCAAAATGCACAGGAAATAGGACTAACACTCATTTTTTATTAAATTAAAACAGCTTCTATTTGGCAAAGACATTGTCAGTCAAGCAAAAACAAAACAAATGGAATGGTAGAAAATCATCACTAACCACTTATCTGATAGAGAATAAATATATAGAGTACACAAAGAACTCAAGAAAATAATCAAGGAAGAAAGCAATTTAAAAATGTGCTTTTAGAGAAAATAGGCCACCATCAAGGACTGCAAGTAAGTAATGAGACATCTGGTTAAGTTCACAGACTTTCCTTCCTGATCATTTGCAACTGATGGGATATGATCTCACCAGAAGGGGAGGGCATATCGTCTGGCAGATAGAAAGTAACCATTGTGCAAATGGGAGACTGATCCCCTCTCACCGGGGTCTCCTACTTTTATTACAACTACCTTTGAATATACTCTTATAACAAGACTCTAACTTAACAGGTTTTTATTTCTGGCCAGGGAGTGATATCCAATACCCATCAAGATGGAGCCAAGGGAATTTCAGGAGCAGGAAAACTGAAAAAAAAAAATCATCAAACCATAATTCAGAACATCAGAGACTCTGTATCAACTACCTGGAACTAGGCCAGCCTAATCTCTCCCCATCCTGAAGCTCAGGGAAATTTGCGGAAGAGGGGGCAGTAAGATTGTAAGGGCACAAGGATGGGAGGAGTAATGATATGCAAGGTACTCAACATAAGTTAGGGCTGAAGCAATCATAATAGGACTTTGCAAGCCCTGCGCAATGTCCAACACATTATTGACCTCACAAAGTCTAGCATGGACTAAAGGCACTAGGATCCTTGGAGGCTAGGGATTGACACCACAGTAGAGTTCCTTAGCTTAAGGGGAACACAGAAGTAGGGTTCTGGGAAATGTCGCTGGGTCCTTGCACCTCATCAGAGGAGGACCCAGAGAAGAGTTTGGTGTGCACGTGAAAGGATGCTCCGGGGATGAGAGGGGGAGGCACTGGGGGATTGGGAGGGAGGGGGGAGCAGAGGGAGGGAGCAGGGGAATGGGGGAAGAAGTGGAGAGAGGGAGGGGACGGGTGTACCTGTTAAGTTTGTATGAGTGGAAATAAAAAAAGAAAAAAAAATGTGTCTTACAACTAAAAACTGTTCACGGACAAAGTGCAGATGTCTAAAAATATCATAAAAATGTTCTGCTTTCCAAGCCATTAAAGCCAACCTGAGATATCATCTTATCTCTGTCCTAATTGTGCAATACAAAACAAATAAAAACAAATGTTGGTAAGAATGCGGGGAAAAGAGATTCCTTATACATTACTGGCAGGAATGCAAACTTATATAACTTCATTTTTTTTACTATGGAGGTTCCTAAAGAAATTAAAAATGAACATATCATATGAATCAGCTATACTGTTTGTGGGAATATTCCCAAAGAATGTTCTATCTTACTGCAGAGACACATGTGCATCCAGATTTATTGAAGCTATGCGGACAATAGAAAAAAAATAAAAGAAAAAATAGAGAAAAAGAAATGTAATCCGCCCAATGTCCAACAGTAGAAAAATAGATATGAAAACTGGGCTGGAGAGGTGGCTCAGGGGTTAAGCCTCCGCCTTGCAGGCGGAAGGACCTGAGTTCGGATCCCAGATCCCACGTATAGACGCCAGGCGGAAGCGGGGGCGGCCTGCGCTTCTGGTCCTGGTAGGGCGGAGCCTGTGAATCCTGGGGCAGAAGGAGGTGGAGGCGTCCATGGTGGTTCACGAATTCGTCCGTGGTTCTACACACACACACACAGACGCACACACGCACATGCACACAGTTGAATAAATAATAATAAGAAAATTTTTTTAAAAAATTAAAAAAAAGAAAAATAGATATGAAAACTATTGTATGTACACACAATAGAATACTATTCAGCCATCAAAAAATAAATATTGAATGGGTGACTTTGGAAGAATTTATATTTAGCATATATCCCAGAGGCAAAAAGACAAATAATGCATATTCTCCATTATAAGTGCATCCTTCAGAATGATACACACAAAGGGAATCTTCTGTAACGTCCACAAACTAATACAAATAAACTTAAGTAAGGCACAAAAAGGAGAACCAAAATAGTCCCAAGATAAAAAACTCAGCACAGTAGATGACTAAGGCAATTAAGGAAGAAATGTCCTAAAGGAGAGGGGAGAAAATGATTAGGACTAGTAAGGAGTAGAGGTGCAAAGAAAACAAATCAAGAAGACGAGTGATTTGGGGAAAAAAATGATCAACAGCCTCACCCAGCTGCAAAAGTTTCAAGCTACAAAAACTCTGATAAGAACCCAGTTGACCAACAGTAGCATGAAAAGCCCACTGGGAAACAGTTACTCTCTGAATGGATTCTAAATCCCCCCCTTATTGTCAGGGAACACAAGCATCATAAACCTGTCCAAATAACAGTGGAAAAAGAGAAAATATACACTAGGTAGAAACAAATACTTGAGAGTAAACTATCACTAAACACTTATTACCCCTTTAGGTAAGAAAAGCTCTTAGCACTCATCCAAGAAGCACCCCATTGTGAATTGGGGCGGGAGGCTGGGGGGGGATGGGGAGGGAGGAGTGAGGGGAGGGGGAGCAGGGGGTTCGGGGGGAGGAGGAGGGAGGGAGGGAACGGGTGTACCAATTAAGTTTGTATGAGCTGAAATAATAATAAAAAATGTATTAAAAAAGAAGCACCCCATTGTGATGGAAGACGGTGAAAAAAATCTCACCAAAATTTTTGTAAACAAAACTCTGTGAGTTCACTTAGTTTTTGAATTTTTGAATCATTTGAGTAAAAATTACTCAAAAAAAATTCATGTAATGTGGTCATGATTTAGTCAGTTCATTTCAAACATTTACTCAAAGGAAATGTTACATGTCCATACAAAGCTGATATACTAATGTTCAAAGCAGTTTCATTTATAATTATCAGTATTAGGATAAAATGTTGGATGACAATAAGGAGGTATTGAGAGTAGAATTTGTTTTTTATGTACACAATAAACTATCACTTGTTGATTAAATAAATTAGTTATTTGATTTATTTTTCAATAGCATATATCCAACAGCATGGATTAACCACAAGGTGGGATTGCCAGCCAGCCAGAGGGCATATTGTAGCATTCTACTTATAATGTTATAAGAATGAAAATTAATCTGTAATGGCATTAAATAAGTCTGTGACTCCCTATCAATGAGCTATGAAAAGAAGGAATTATAAAATGATACAAAAAATTTAGATGATAGATGCATTAATGAAGTTCATTTTTGCAAAGACTTCATGAATATGTACCTATGCCAAAACTGATAACTGTTCTTGGAAGTTCTTTCCTCTTATAGATTCATGTTGGCAAGTTCCATTCTTTCTCTTCTCTAATAAACTCTGTCTTAATCCTCAAAAACATTGATAAAACTATATATTCTAAATATGTGTAGTTTATTACATGTCAGTTATATCTTGAACTGAAGAAGATGCTGAGAACAGTCAAAATTGGGACATGAAATTTTGGAAAAGACTGCCTGTCATGTCACTGAATTTTATTTCATAGAGTAAAATTGGAAACCCAAGGAAAAGAACTTGTTTCTATTCAGTGTTTACAAATTGTAAAGTATGTTGAATCAAAAGGATAGCAATGAATGGTGAGCATAGCCAATATTTTAAGAAACTTCCTTAGGATAAGAGTGAAGAGAGATGAGGGTGAGGTTCTTGGAATTTTGTTTTTTTTTTTTTAAAGGAATGAGAAAATAAAAGGAAGTGCTAGGATCTATATTTTACTCCTCCAAATTCCACTCTCTAAATACTATAATTATTTTATTTTAAGCTAGACTTTATAATAACAAATATTTGGAGGGTAGTCCTCTATTAAATTCTATCATATGTGTGTTAGAGCACATATGTAAGTAGTAATAGGGTTAGTAAGCATCAGAGTTGAGATGCCAAATTGAATTCTCCTTAAATTTTCATTGTAGTCATTCAGCACTTAGCAATGAAAACATAATCTGAGAAGCAAGTGTTTAGGTAACATTATTTTGTATGAATATGAAATAAAAACCTAGTTCATGCAATTTTTATATACCTATGTTATATTATATATGATAATTTACTATTCTAAGCCTGTAGGCCAGTACAATACATTACTTCAGTAAGTAGTCTAAATAATTGAAGCATAGGTAAGCATCTAAACATGTAACTCAATTCGTGTGTTCCTTTCATGTTCATTTTGCTGGACTCACTCTGGACCAGGCAACTTAAGGAAACATGAAGCTCTATTATTGTTTAAAATTCTGGTTACAGCATAGTCCAAATTGACAGTAGAGTTCATATCAACATCAGCAGCAAAGGGAACTGGTTAAGCCATATCAACAGAAAGAGACAATAGGGGTTTCCTTTCCTTTTTGGCAGAATACCCATGTGCAAAGAATACAAAAATACAAAACCACCTCTCTCCATCTCTAGAATTGGTGTGTGTTCATCTTATCCACCTGCCTAGGCAGTAGTCTCACACACTATTTTGAATCTTCTAAGATCAATTAGATAATTTTCCACATCCTTACCAAGGGTTGACTGAAGTAATAATTCTTCACAAATGTGCTTAAACACTCAACTTTTAAATTGTCACAATCACATAATTTTATCTAGTGGACTCAACCTACAAAAGGCATAATAAAAAGTCGGGGAAATATGTTTTCATCATGATTACAACTTTTGGGAGTCATCAGCACATTTATGGTTATTTGTTGACCAAGAAATCATTATGCAGAATGTTATTCTGTTCATTTGGCTTCTCATCATTAAATGCCAATCATTTAACAATTAATTTTATTAGTCAAACTACATGCAATACATTTTCATTTCAATAGCAGGAATTCCTTTACTCAGCTTTTCTAGCAAAATAAGTTAAATATAAATTATTTTGCTCAGAAACATTTTATTTTGTTCACTGCACTAAAATAGGTAATAACATAAAATTATTATTCTAACCATTTCAAGTGTTCAACACAGAATATTTAAAATACTTGAAAGTGTCTAGATTAGTACTGAATCAACCACAGATCTGCAGCCAAATTGAGTCTATCCTGTTTTCTGTCAAAATATTTTCACTGAAATACAAGAATGATTATTTGTTTATATAGTGCCATGATTACAGGCTAGAATATTTCAAGCAGAAGTCATATAGCATATTAAGTATAATAAAAAAGTCTTATTTATTATCAGTTTTTTGCAGATAGCATTTTACTTTTTATTAATGTAAAGTAAATTAGTTTTCATTAGTAGAAAATAGCAACAACCAAAAAAGACTGCCAAATTAAATGTTAAAAGACATGATTTTAAACTAGGCCTACCATAGAATGATTCTAGCCATTAAAATCTTACCATGTATGCTCATGAAATAGCAGTTGTTAGAGGGATAATTCCTAGAATCCTACCTTGGACATATATTTACCAGAGCATTCACTTTTCTCATGGAACTTCTACTTTGCTGATGGTATATTGACTCTCGGTCCTCAAAATTTGAAGGTTGGAAATATATTCATAAATGTATAATGTAAACTATTGACATTTAAATTATTCAATGAAATGTACAGTGACTGTAGCAGTTCGCCTGCATGATTTCTAATAAAACCACCATCAAACAGCTTGAGGGAACCAGCGGTTTATTTTCTCTTAAGATTTTCTAGTTACAGTTCTCAGTCCAGCTTGACAGGAGAACTCACACCAACAACAGGGCTGAGGGAACTGGCCACACCATATATACGTAATGATTGAGAGAAGGACAATCCTTACTTGCCAGACCAGCATGTCTGGCCAAGTGTACACAAAGATGCCAACTTTCTCAACCAGCTCTTTGTATTTTATTCCACAGTCTTGTGCCACCCACAATGGGCTGGGTCTTTCCCATCAGCTAGACAATCTCCAACAGGTTTGCTCTGGGTTTATCTCAACCATTAATTCTCTACAAATGTGCCCAGAGCTAAAACCCTCAGTTGTCAAGTGTATATCTGTGCCTAACTATCACAGTGACAATTAACCAAATACATACTATTAAATTTTTAATACTCCATAATTAGCTCAATTTAAAATAACAAGTAGTCTTAGCAATATTCTTATATCTTCATCAATTTCACTATTTAATCAAACACTCTCAAAAATGAAAGAAATCATACTTTGCATGCCTAACACTCACATAAGCTTTGGGCCATTCCAAGCTACACAAGTCTATTTGGTAGAACAGTTCTTGGTGTTTTGGCTTCTCTTTTTTTGATAAAATATTCTGATCAAAGCAATTGAAAGAAGGAAGGGTTTATTTTGTCATGCAGTTCTACCAGGTGGATGCAGGTAGGGAATCCATGCAGTTGATTCATATTTGCATCCACACTCAGTAAGCAGAAGAGAAAGAGAAAGAGCACAAAGTGGGGCTAGGTCATAATATCAAGCCCCATTCCATAAAATGCCATGTTAAACTATATCCAGCATTTCTTAAGGTTTCACAAGCTTCCAAATAGCATGACCAGCTGGAAGACCAAGCATTCAAATCCATGAGCTAGTGGAGCATGTGAAGTAACTCAATCTTATGAAACATTGTGAAGACTGAATCAAACGTCATTGTCATACTTGAGAAAAGACAAGATCAAACATGGAACATTAATACCTATGAATCCTATGCATATTTGGGGAAATATTCAAGCAAAACCCACCTTGTTAATTTTTTCTTATTATTTGATAGTTTCTGACACGTATGTAATGGATTTTGACCTTGTATCACCTGTCCCATCTCCTCCTTCTCCCACTTCTAATGGCAGTTACTTTTCAAATTCCCTGGAAAACTATGCCTGGGTGTAATCCACCACCTACCATGAGCCTCTTTGGTAGCTTATTAATAATCTTCCAAATAAATTATAGTCTTAAAATTCTTTAAATTTAAGATTTGATCTTATTTTTCTGAAGAATTACATTGGCATTTCAATTGACATTGAATTGAAATTGTAACTTTCCTGGAGATATAAACTGTTGATAAAATAGTTATTTTCCAAATATTAATCCTGTCATTCCAAGAGTATGAAGATATTGTTTATATTCTAATCTACTTTAATCTATAGGAAGTAGAAAGATATTGATGCTGCCTGTTGAATTATAAGTATAAATATATAAACACTGCTATTGATGATGATTTCTTACTAATAATGAAAGTCAAAAAGTAACAGCAGAGAAAAGTTAAATATTATAATTTTAGTAGAAAATAATTAAATGCTAGAGATTATAGACAATGGAATAGTTATTTATTCTGAAAAAGAATAATGAAAAACTGTCCATGAATATCAAGGAGACAACCAACAGCTTTCTGATTAGACTCAAGGCCCACTTGTCAGGATGTAACACAAACTTATTATTATTCTAGAATAAAACCTATAAAAGGAAGAAAATAGATTACTAAGGAAGAACAAACTAAGAACCTGTAGGCAGGAAAACAGTACACCAAGCCACTGGGAAGGTGCACAGTTGCACAAGACATTCCACTCAAGGCAGAGCTGGTGCATTCAGGAACTCACTGAATGAGATTTATCCTTACCTGCATTATGGCTGACATACCAACATGCCCCCATAAATTAGCAAAGATCTTAGGAGAAATAATTACACGCAGTGGGCTAGAGCTACACAGAGGAAAGGGAGTGACCCTATCAGTCTTTCAGCCCAAGATAGGGCCATTTGGTCTGCCACAGAGGCCTGAACCCCCACTAGAGCAGATGATCCAGAGGGATCTCTGGGGCCCATAGAAAGAGAGGGACAGGAAGTTCAGTGGACTGATAAAGGGAAGGAAGGGAGGGAGGGAGAAGAAAAGGAGGGAAATTGGGATAGTTATTCAATATGCTTCTAAAACTAGGGAAAAAAAGAATTAGAAAAAGTAAAGAATTAAAAGAAATTTGAAAATCAAAATAAATAAATAGTATGCATGATAATAGCAAATATTATATTTGTGTGGGCTTAGGAATAAAGTTTCAGTCTCTGAATATGTCAAGGACATGTTAGAGTTTAATAACGTCATTTATTTGCAGTGGACATATCAGAATAGAAGAGAATAAGACATATGTTGACTTTATTCAGCAATATGACCAAAAAATAATTTAGCACCAAAAGAATGTTCAATAAAGAGATCAATATTAACATATATAAGCAATGTAAGTTTGCTTAGCTATAGCCTACATGTTTGTCTATTTCTCATTCTGCAACAAACATGAAAGCAAGAAATAGCACAGAGACTGAATAACTAAGTAGTTAACTGAAAATTTTCTAACAATATTGCTAAGTGACTACATTTGCAATTTTTTGAACTATGATGCTATTCATGATGTATTCCGATTTGTTTTAAAAAGCAAATTGCTTTGACATACACAAACAGGAGATAAGGAAGTCACCCACACCTACAGAATTTGGAGTATGAAATTACTTATATATTTAATAAAGACATGTGATTTTATTAATGAAGAAATAAGGGCTCTTCAACAAAACTGCAAAAGAAAATCAATGAACCACTATCCAGAACTTCAGAGACTCTATATCAACCACCTAGAACTAGGCCAGACTAATCTCTCCCCATCCTGAAGCTCAGGGACATTTGCAGAAGATGGGGTGGTAAGAGTGTAAGAGCAAAAGGATGGGAGGAGCAATGATTTGCAAGATACTCCACACAAGTTAGGGCCGAAGCAATCATAATTGGATATTGCATGCCCTGCGCAATGTCCAACACACTATTGACCTCACAAAGTCTAGCATCTGCTAAAGGCACCAAGATCCTTGGAGGCAAGGGATTGACAGCCACAGTAGTGTTCCTGTGCTTAAGGGGAACACAGAAAAGGGTTCAGGGAAATGCCACTGGGTCCTTGTACGTCATCGGAGAGGAGGGCCCAGAGGAGAGTCAGGCATGCACAAGAAAGGACTCTGGGAATTGGGGCGGGAGGCACGGAGGGATGGGGCGGGAGGCACGGAGGGATGGGGCGGGATGAGTGAGGGGAGGGAGAGCAGGGGGTTCGGGGGGAGGAGGAGGGAGGGAGGGAACTGGTGTACCTATTAAGTTTGTATGAGCGGAAATAATAATAAAAATGTATTAAAAAAAAGAAATAAGGGCTCTTTTAGGTAAAGAAAATGTTCCAAATGGTACAAAATAAATTGAGCAATGCCATAATCCACATATACATGAATTCAATGTAATATACTACATTGACAGTATAGTCTACTTATAATACCCACACCACAGAATATATTCAGGAAAATAATCTAAAAAGATGTACCTTAATTCATTATCTTTTTCATAGATTTACATATTGAAGACATATCTGAGAAAAGCACATAATGAAAAGTTTATTTTATTTTTAATATTTATTTAACAAAGGTAGCAAAAGAGAAGGTGTATGCAAGGCATGAGTGTCCGAGTACAGCTTTCATAAATTTCTCCATCAAGCTCTAGCTGCCAGCTTTGTATCTGTATCTGCTGAGTCATCTCACCAATCGTATGATTTACTATTTTATTCTTTTTTGTATTACATATAAATATAGTGAACTTAAAATATTTCAATGCTCTTAATCCCAAATCCTATACCCTTTCTTCCAATGATATACTTTTTAAATTTAAACTACATATAGTCAGAAGACAGAGAATTGTTTACTATTATAGTGCAAAGAGAATATCAATGTTGCTGAAATTTTGACACTTATCTGAGTGGGCTTATTTTTTTTAATTTCTATGTTTCTAGACAACTACTAAACGCAGGAATGAAATTAAGGAAACTAAAGTTAGAAAGTAATCAACATTGCGTTTTCTCTTTTAATTGAAACAGAAAATGCAGTTCTGGTTCAGCAACCTTGGCTAAGCGTGTCTTTCAATTCCCCTCCCCAATTTCTTTTAAAATTGTTCTTCATTTAGCTGGTTGAGATAACTAGTAATGCAAGCTTGAGTTACCAAACAAAAAGGCATTATGAATAAAAGTACTGTATGCTCACTTCTGATATTGGAATTATATTTTTATTCAAATCAGAACAAAAGTCTCTACCCTTTCCAGAAATAAGGTCACTGTAATCTGTCTTCTTGTATTCTTTAGGATTACCTCGATATTTTCTTCCCACTTCATTAGTTTTATCATAAGTTTTCTTTTTGTTTTGTGATTATTCATTTTTCCACACAATGATGTTTTATCTTGATTGATAGGCTTTTAAAGGCTGTATGTATAACTTCTCTCGATTTTGCCTGGTATTTTAAAAGATTTCTTTTTTCTTTCTCTCAGTCATGTTGCCATCTCTCCTTCCCCACCAAAAGGAGCAAGCGATGGAGAAAAGATGCATGAAGGTCATCACTGAAGGGTCATAAACCATTGTGAATAATGTCAGAACTATAATTTAATTAGTGCCCCATCTGTCACTTTCTGTTTGATGAGCACTAAATGTCCAATTATCATTTAATATCTGCTCTAATCAGTTCTGGCAAATTTTTCAGGCACAGAAGAGATGACATTAATAGATGAAAGTGAGGCTGCTCTTGCTACAGTATCAGAAAAAAAATCTTTAGCAGCACTGACTTATAACAGGAAAGACAGGAATTTATTCCAATTAGTGGTGATGACATTTTCTCTCAATGGTGTGTGTTATCTAAAACAAAGAATTCTCTTTGTCACCATGAGATGACCCACCTATGTTTCTGAAATAATTTTAGCATGGATTCTAAAATGTTTTTAAAATATCATTGAGAGACTTGGGTCATCTTTGATTCTATGACTTTGAGTATCATCTACTACATCTGAGTTAATATTCCACTTCTTATAAATTAGTATTTTGTGAGAGAAATGTATTGCTGGTTTATATTGGATCTCCAGGGAGCCTCGTAAGGTAAAACATATGTGGAAACAATTTTGTACATTGGCTTCTATAAAATGAAACATGATTCACTAAGAAATTATTCACTTAAAAATGAGGACACTAATATTTATGTAATTTTATGGCAGTGAAATGATTATCACAAATTTGTTTTTCATTACCAGAAACAATATTGAAACAGTTTTATTTTGTTTTAATTTAAAAAATCAATACTTATGATTTGAGACTTCGAAAATCACTGACATTTTAATAGTCTTCTGATAATTTCATGAGATTTTCATTTTAATTACAATACATTTGACTCACTCTCTAACATAGAAGCACATTTATCAGTTGCATTTTTCCTCTGATTTCTTTCAATAATGCATTGAATCATTTGTGAACATGTATACATACAAACCTAGTAAGCATGGTGTCACATAACTGAAATCCCAACACTTGGAAAGTGGAAGTAAGAGCATTGTGAGTTGGAGGACATCCTAGGCTACTTAAAGAATTTCATACACTTTGCAGACTGGATTATGTACCAAGACCTTATGTCACAGATACTCCCCTTCCTTGAGAGAAATCTACACAAAACCTATGTCACCAGACCTTATTTAGCAAGACATATATATATATATATATATATATATATATATATTCTAAAGGTAAACAAAGCTGAATTCCCACCAGTAAACACTAAAATTACCAAAAAAAAAAATGCTCTGTGTGTAATGTTCAATCTCCCAAGTGATGGGGTTAGACCTTACATACAGAAATGCTCTCAAGTAACTGCTCTCACTGTGCTGCTTAGCAGTTGACAATCCTGCAAAGAAATTCTTTTGACAAATAATTCTGTTACTTTAGATTTAAAATAAAGCATACATATTACAGTGCATATTTAAACAATAGTCTGTGTAGAAAAAGCATTGTTCACAGATTCATAAATTCCTGTGAGTTTGAAACTAGCATTGGACTGCCTTGATTATGTGTTGAATTCAGCAAATTTCATCAGGCCTTTGTGCATCTTTTTGATTCCTAACTATGTTACTAACCCCATAATGCAATTTGCTTCAAAAGATTTAGAAGAGAAAGGGGTTGCACAATTACTCTATAGAAGTCAGCATTTGTGATGCACGTCTTTGTAAAACCTTGACCTATGAAATGGAAACTTTGCTGTGTTTAAAAAACAGGATTTTCATTGTCAGATGTTTTTTGTTTTTTTTTTAATTTTTATTATTATTATTTATTCAATTGTGCGTGTGTGTGTATGTATGTGCGCGCGCATGTGTGTATGTGTGTGTGTGTAGAACCACGGACGAATCGGGAACCACCATGGACGCCTCCACCTCCTTCTGCCCTGGGATTCACAGGCTCCGCCCTACCAGGACCAGAAGCGCAGGCTGCCCCCGCTTCCGCCTGGCGTCTATACGTGGGATCTGGGATCCAAACTCAGGACCTTCTGCCTCCAAGGCAGAGGCTTAACCCCTGAGCCACCTCTCCAGCCCCATTGTCAGATGTTTTAAAAAAAAAATTTATTCAATTGTGCATGTGTGCGTGTGTGCGTGTATGTGTGTGTTTGTGCAGAACAACGAACGAATTTGGAAACCACCATGGACCGCCTCCACCTCCTTGTTTACTCTGTTCCGGGATTCATAGGCTCCGCCCTACCAGGATCAGAAATGCAGGCCACCCCCGTTTCTGCCAGGTGTCTATACATGGTCTAGGATCTGAACTCAGAACCTTCTGCCTGTAAGGCAGAGGCTTAACCCCTGAGACATCTCTCCAGCCCCTCATTGTCAGATTTTTAAAGCGCAAATTAAGAGACCCTAAGTAAAGAATTATGGTAGAAAACAAAAAAGCAAAAACAAGCAGCAAAGTGAAACCCCAAAGTTATCTTTACTGGCAGGAACAGTCTACTTTATGAGATATTTTTTAGGAGATAGAAAATTATTGATCCAAAATGCCACCTTTGCATTGTATGAGTCAAAGAGAAGCTCTTCAATTTCAAAGAATACTGCAGAATGCTATAAAAAAAAAAAAAGTTGTTTCCAGACTCTTAACCTGCTCTTACAAAATACAGCAACCAAGAAGCTCATTAACGACACAATGGTGATGGTTTCTCTTCCTTAGCTAAGTAATCATACCTGAAACATCTTTCCCAAATACACCGGGGAAAGAGTAGGAAGACAGTTTCTTAACTACCAGTAAACTATATGCTTCGCCCTCTTTAGGAAGAAAACTCTGCAGTTTTTGCTGAGTTTCAGAAACAGCACTACCAAACCACTATCCAGAAGCCAGGATACACAGGTCAGAACTCTATTTCATCTTCTAGGTCAATGCTAGATTTCGACTCTTACTTTCCTCATAGGTTTTTGAACACTGAAATCTTAGTGTTTTGCATTTGAGAAAGTAGTCAATCTGTTGTATCACAGAACTGTGACAACCAAAAGGTGATATACTCTTCCTGTTCTGTCTATTGGTATTTTCAGATCATTGTATCAGAGGAAGGAAGAAGCATGGAAAGAAACTACAGATCATTCATCAGCACCCTTCATTTTTCTTCTCTGAGAAGTAATCAATCATCTCCTAGCCAAGGAGCATTCAGTCCAACTCTCTCTATTGCATACTGAGAATAACTAATTAAACACGTATTTAAATCAGAAACCAAATAGAGTAGACAAAGTGTCAAGAGAGGGCATTTCTCAATTTTCTAAAGTTCTGTGAACTTTAATTAAGACTGCTGAAAATCTATACCATTCAGTAAGTTTGCTCTTTTCATTTAATGACTTAGACTTTGTGTGATCACTCATTTTCAGAGGGAAGTCCTACGGGAACAGAACATGTGAGCACCCATCTGAAACACTTTTCCCATAATCTCCAGTGCATGCCCAACTTTTTTCCTCTAGAGAGATCAAGTTAGCTAAATGGAAACAATGTTCATGTTCTTACAAGTTAGAAACTATTCCCATCTCCCTTACGTCTGAGGAAAAATACGGATCTTGAATATCCACAGTAGTTTTTTTCTTACATAATCATATGTAACCAAAGTCACAAAGACATACTTGATTAAGCTAATATCATACAACAAAGTGTATTTTATAGTGACATTAATGAAATTATTATTTTTCTACTACAGCTTTGAAAGCTGTCTTCTTAGATCATCAGTATAACTAGGCTACTTAAAAGCACTGTGCTTCTTTACATTGATCAGAAGATGCTCATTTTACTGTCTCCAGGAGCTGTCATGGTGACCTAATCATGAATTGCATCACTTTTGGTTTATAAGTATTAAGCCTTAACATGCATGAGCTTCATTGACTAGTCAAATCCAAAACTTATTTCCAGTTTCTCCAGAAAGGCAGAGGTAATTTGACCCATTCACAAGAAGAATCATCAAGACAGTGAAACCATGGGAAAATTGCTGGAACAAGTACTGTAAATATTACAACATCAAGACTCAATCTGATTGCATAAATATGTACAGAGTTCATGAAAAAAACAACTTGTTCATGTTAAGGAAAAGAACTATAATCTGATTTTGGCCAACATATAAATATTTTTTATGAAATTTATCATAAAGGAATATAATCCTTTTGACATTTTATTCTTTGAAAGACAAACCATAAGATTTTTAAAGCTTTTTTATCTTAATTTCAGTGTATGAAACTTTATGATTTTAATAATTTGTGGCTAGAAGCCAAATCAAATGAATACTGTGTTTATCAAAGTAAATGAATCTTAAGTAACTGATGAAGCATAAAAGAGAGATTGTTTCATTCAGTATGCTAGTGTATAAACTTTGTACATTTCGGATGAAATTGTCACAATTTTTAAAGTGAGATAATACTAGCAAAAATAAAATCTTCCTTTTATGTTTAAAGTATGAAGTGTATGAAATTCTTCAATATTAGTAATAAAGTTATAAAGTTTAAAAACTGGAATAATATTGTCATTTGACATTAAATTAAATTTTAATGGTTTCAGATACAATATATCTTTTAAGAATTTCTATGATATATTTTGAAATGCATAACAAATAGGTATAATTTATACACCAATCATTGGAACCACAAATTTAATTAATATTTTAGGCTCTCTTTCAATAGTTTTATATCTTGTTTGAATAGTCATAATTAAACCAATGATAAAATAATTTGATAACTAAGTTCAACAAATAGTTTTGGTCACTAGAGTAATGTATGTTATATATGTGCTGATTATTCTGAAAAGCTCTCAATATTGTATAAATCATTAGAATTGTATTTCTATGTTATGATATTGTAGTAGTACAATATTAGAAGTGTTTCACTAATAACAACTGATTAATGCAATTTTTATCAAGTAGTATTAGCTGGGCATTGTTCCTTGGCACTATAAATAAATACACCAAATCTATTCTTCCTGAAGCTGACAGTTCAAGAATTTACTAGCCTGCTATTGCAAGAACACCATTGTGTCATTTTTATTTTTACTTTTACGCTAAGCATATAGAAAATAATTTTTGATTTGAAGAGAAATGTTTACTTTTAAGATAATTGCTATTTGTACTTAGCACTGAGCCTAAAAATCTTCTTCTACAAAAGAGGTATAGAATCTCAACACCCTGACAAGATGGAACCCAGGCCAGTAGAAGAGCAGTGAAGTGGATAACAATGGCCAGCCACAATGCAGACTACCGGTGACCCAGCAATCCTCACCTAGAATCAGACCATCCTAATCTCTCCCCATCCTAAGGCTTGGGGAACCTCTCGGAAGAGGGAGCAGTGAGATTGTAAGAACCTAAATATGGGAAGGTTCACTGCTGGATAAGACATTCCACTCAAGGATGTATCCAGAAACTCACAGCAGTGAGATTTGTCCTTATCAGACCTGCATAATGAATGAAATACCAACATGCCCCCATGGACTCTGAGAAATTGAAGAGAGAAAAGAACACACAGGGGAAACCTTAGGTACTAAAGCTGGAAGAGTAAAGGGAGATGACCCTATCAGTGGGGTGGCTCGAGGAGTGGCAACTTGGTATGCCCTAGAGGCCTGAACCCCCACAAGATTATACAACCCAGAGGGAGCCCTGGAGTCCATAGAAGTGGCCAGGTAGGAGGGTGGGAGGGTATGGAATGGATTGATGAGAGGAGAGGAATTGAAAGGAGGAGGAATGGAAGGAAGCAGTGATTAGTACTCAATATGCTTGTAAAACTAAAATAAATAAATCAGAAAAAAGGGCGATTGCTATTTGAAAATTGAATGGGAGGTAGGGAGTGCTTCATATATAATCATGGATATATATACATAATAAATCAAAATATTATTTAAAGCAAAAAATACTAATTACATCATTTGCTTTTGGATAACTATTTTGAAACAAGGATATTATATAACTTATTTAGTTTGAGAAAAATTGTGATTTTATGTTCTGGTAGAAAAATAATGATAAGTGAACTACAAAATGAATATTAAAAGAACATATGAAAAGTTCAAGCAAGAATTATAAATGATATGACCAGGTTAACATTTTGAATTCCTATCTTCTAAATCTTGACAAAATATGAAGATCACCACCTATAAACTCAGCACTTGCATTCCTGAGACTGGAGAATGATGAGATATCCTGAAAGCATAACTATTAGTTCCCTTAGTTTATTTGCATCATGACTTCTTTATAGCAATGGAAACTTGAAAGAAAAACAATATATGAGTCAGAAGACAGAAGAAAAGGTGTGCAGTGTCTTCTGCGGCATGACAGTCACTGATTTCTTGAACTTGCAACATCTGTGAAGTATTGTGTACTGTCAACAATTAATCATGGATGGGGAGGGTCTCATTGCCGGTCTACCCTCCCTGCTGAACTATTATCTAATAATAGATTCTGGAATAGGTATAGTATTGTCTTCAGTTTTGTTTCCAATGGTTGATCCCAAAAGCCTCCAATGGATACCTTCAAACTCGTGGATTAATCAGACTGTTCATATTAAAATTATGTGACATGGATGTGGGAAAGGGATGAATTCGAAGGTAGGGTCTGGTTGATTGAGATTGTTAGTGCATAGGAAAGAGTAGGAGCTAAGAGTAATTTGAATCCTTTAAATATATGCATGAAATTGTCAAAAAAATGTTTAATTTAAAAATGATTATATGAGCAATTGATAAAACCAATAACAAATTGTGGAAATAGCTTACTCTCGAAACTTGCAGGATGTTTAAGGCATTAGAAGTGTTAAAAAGAAAACTATAATCAACCTACTTATTAATAACACCTGCAGTATTATCCTTTTGGGAAAAATGTCAATGACAATATAATACATACATATTAAGGGGACTATTTTTAGTTTTTGAACCTGTAATTTTTGTGTCACAGTTAAGTGTACATCTGTTCTTATATCTTCTGTAAAGAAAATCTTGATTTCCAGCAGAAACAGATTAGCATGTTTTTAAGCAAAAGTTTTTAGTTATTTACATATTATTCATTGCAAAAGACAGTAAGTGAACTGAGAAAACAACATGAAAATTTACATCTTAAATGATGGAAAGTTCTCTTTACATTCATTACATTTCAAGAGTGACCCATTTGTGAGAGTCTAGATCTACAGAGGTAGGTGCTATATTAAGAAAAAAAATTTTCCAAAATAGGTCACTTAAAAGATACATATATCACTAAATAGGGCTGGAGAGGTGGCTCAGGGGTTAAGCCTCCGCCTTGCAGGCGGAAGGTCCCGAGTTCGGATCCCAGATCCCACGTATAGACGCCAGACGGAAGCGGGGGCGGCCTGCGTTTCTGGTCCTGGTAGGGCGGAGCCTGTGAATCCCAGGGCAGAAGGAGGTGGAGGTGTCCATGGTGGTTCGCGAATTCGTCCGTGGTTCTACACATACACAGACACGCACATACACACACACACAGACACACGCGCGCACGCACATAAACACAGTTGAATAAATAATAATAATAATAAAAATTTTAAAAAAAGATACATATATCACTAAATGATAAAAATGGAAAGATATTCTAGTTTTCTTTTGCTAATCCTGTAGGACCCTCATAGATATACCTTCACCTCCCTCCATTTATTGTGCTATGAAATAGCAGAATACTATATCTGTTTCTGTTACCTTCCCTTCCGTGTTCTAACTAACATAAGTAAAAGTAGACTCACCATATCTTTAAAACAACCGGCAAGAGATTTTTTAATACATTTACCAGGAAGCAGTCTATAGAGCTTTTAAATTCCCTATCATTCTTTGTCTGAAATCTCAGTGTGTCTTCTCCCTCAAAACTTTTGTGAAAATGTAAGAGGTACATGTAATTTTAAAATTTTGAACAGATTGCCAAATTCTCAGAAGTGAAACTCAGACATCTGAGGATAACATTTAAATACCATATAACTGAATACCTTGCTAATATAAATAAAACAATCTTCTATGTGTACATAAACATGTATATGAAAGTTTTATCCCCTAAATTTCCAAATTATCTTGAAAGTATTTTAATTAGCAAAATTACATATATTTGCATGTGTAGACCATTCTTCATTTAACAATAGTTTCAAACAAAAATAAAAGATAATGATTGTCCTGTTTCCCCTCTCTTATGCATACATTTTAATTAAACATATATATTGAAGTTCATTCAAAATTTAAAGGAACAAAATTTGCATTTCAGTAAAATATTTAAATTGTTCCTACCACAGAGGCAGGGAAAAAAGTTAAGGCACCCAATGCATTGCTATAATAGGAAACTTCCCATGGGAAGAGGTGATAATAAAGATGAGAACAATTAGGATTAATTGAATTACTGAGCACTGAAAGCACATAGGACTATCTGAACAAAATACAAAAGCAGAGCAGTGTGTCCCCCTGAGAGGCATCTTTGGTACCCAGAAACATAAAACAGTTCTTCACTGTTGCATACAAACTTGCAACATAAAACAAAGAAAAGGTCTGTTTGGAGAGATTCAAAAAAAGTTATAAAGCCACCACTAGAATAAACAAAATCTCAGTGAATATTACTTTGATGTTATCAGCATAGCATCTCAGAGAAACTGTATAACATTACAGACAATAGTTAAAAGTCCCAATTCATCCCTGTTGCACTATTGATATCTATGTGACCATAGATAATGCCACAACACAAGCCTCCATGAGACAAGATAATGTTATAATCTGGAAATTTTAAGAACTCCATTGATTTTACTACCCTTGAAGATTCATTACAAAAATTCACATATTCCTAAGTAAATATTGTGGTAAATAATGGTAAATATGAAATGACCTGCCCTGTATGCCTATAAAGAAGTTTTATTGTCTACAATATCACTCCTCTTAAAGATGAGTACAAATATCCAAGTGCTATTATGAAGCATAAAGACTGGGAATATCAGGAGGACAGGGTGTTAGTAGTATTATGGACACATTCTGGCTTTACTTGTTTATTACAACATAGAGTAAATTGTGCAATACTTTTCCTGGGGAGACACCATACAGTCATCTATCATCTTTAGGTAATAACTTTATGGCAGATCAAATTAATGACTATGTCAATTTCTAAGGATGAACTAATGAGTTTATTAGAGTTACTTACAGTAATAGAGGTGAGGCTATACACAGGAACCTGTGTGACCTCAAAAAGTTTCACTGGCAAGTTTCCAACATGGACGACTGCTTCCCATGGTTGAATCAATAAACCTTCCTCAGCCTATATCTCCTAGCACTTCCCTCCAGATTTCTAGGTGTGAGGGTACATGTAACTAGATCAGAATTGCATATTAATGACTGGGAGGTGCTATGAGTGAGGACAGAATCCCAGCTAAAGGTCTAATGATCTCCCACTCTCTCTTTTTTTGAGGGCTCATCAACAGCAACATGAATAATATTGATACCACAGACATAGGTGGGAGATGCTAATGTGAAGAAACACCACACAACACAGGTAAATAATGAAATTTCAATCATAAAATTCTAACTAAGGAAACCACCAAAAGTAATTTTGAGAGAAAAATAATTAGATGAAAGTTAAACTGTATTAATCAGTATGTAGACTACCTGCCTAAATTTCACTATTTGATATTTAGGGAAAGAAATCAATGTAGAATACAGAGATTATTATTTTTTAAGTTTTAGACATGTAAATTTTAAGGAAAACTCTCTTATTTTTGAAAAGCATGAAATTTTCTGTATGTTGAAAAGAAAGCTGTCCATAGACTAAACAGAATTAAAAATAATTATTCTGACATCAATTGGAAAAACATAATAAATGCTATGAATAAAGAAAGATATTTTTTGGCTATCAGGCAGAGTCAAAGAAAAATAAAAATGAGTCAATGTTAAAAGACGAATCCATATGCAGTGTTTACCAATGATCAGGAAAAATTACAAATATAGCCAAATTCATGTGCTTGTGGACATATTCATGTATTGTCAACATTAACCTATCACCATTTTTCAAATACAGGGATTGAATCAGAGAAACACTATTGAGATATGTGTGAACCCTGTAAGCCTCATTCTGGGCATGAAGTTTTATCTCCAATAATACACTGGTTGTTGAAAAATTATGTAAGAGAATTTAGAAAATAAAAGAGTGAAAATATATAAGAACACCAACTTTGTGTGATTTGTTATTGAGACAAAAAACATACTATACCTTCTCCCAAAGCAAAGCTACAGCTGTGACACTGTCAAAGAAAAGATGGAAAATTTTGTCCTTTCCTTTGAAATGCAATTTGTGATGGCTAAAGCTGTAAATATTCAATAATATCATTGATCTATAAATATTTTACAAATTAAGTCACAAATATGACTCAAAGTGTAAAAGCTAACTAAATATATAGAAGATTGGCAGATATTTTTCATCTAGCCCACAAGGGTGGTATGAAATCTGTATGTGTGACTACATTTGAGAATGTACATAATTTATGTGACTTCATCCTAGTCTTTTAACTAGATAGTTCTTCAGTTTTTCATTTTATTATCCAATTCCCTGTTATTGACTTAAAAATTTCAGAAATTTTAGCATATGGTCTTGTGAAAATTTAATTAATAAATATCACACAGAGAGGTAGGGTAATTAAGTTTATTTAACTATAAGAAACTGAGAAAGAGTATGCATTATCTTAATGGTCTGCTATTATAAACAATCTCAAGGAAAGCAGTCACCCAACAGTGATCTCAATTCAAAGATGGGAGGCAAACAGATGTAATCCCAAGAATGGACGTGAAATTAAAAACTTCTGATTAGCATTTTCCTGATGGCTAAGGATGCCAAGCATTTTTAAAGATATTTGTTAGACATTTCAATTTCATCCCTGGTAAAGTTTCTTTTAAGTTCCAAGGCCCCTTTTTTAATTGGGCCATTTATTTCTAACTATTTCTAAACTATTTGTTTAGTTTTCTAAGTTCTTTGTGCACTCTGGATAATAGAGCTCTATCATATATGTGGTTAGTGAAGATTTTCTCCCATTCTGTGGGTTGCCTTGTGCTGGAGTTACAATCTCTTTATCTGAACAGAAGCTCTTTCATTTCATAAGATCCACCTGTTGAGTGTTGGTAGCAGTGACTGTGCTATTGGATGTCTGTTTAGGAACTGTTGGCCTAGCCCAATCAGCTCGAGGGAGTTCCCTACCCTTTCAACTAAGGTTTTTATAGTCTCTGGCCATATATTGAAGTCCTTGATCCATTTGGAATTAAATACAGGTCGAGTTTTTATCTTTTGCATGTGGACTTCCAGTTTTGCCAGCACCATTTGTTGAAGATGCTGTTCTTTTTCCATTGGATTTTTTGGGCCCCTTTGTCAAAGATCAAATGGCTGTAGTTGTGTGGGCTTATATCTGAGTCTTCAACCCTTATCCATTGATCTATATGTCTATTTTTGGAGCCAGTACCAGGCTGTTTTTATAACTATGGATTTGTAGTATAGATTAAGGTTTGGTACAGTGATACCTCCAGCAGTGTTTTCATTACTCAGGATTGTGTTTGCTATCCTGGGTCTTTTGTGCAAATCAAAACCTCCCTGAAATATCATCTCACCATGGTCAGGATGTCAAAAATCCACAACACAAACAACACCAAATGCTGGAGAGGATATGAAGAGAAGGGAGCACTCCTAAATTGCTGGTGGGGATGCAGGCTTATACAACCACTCTGGCGAGCCATCTGGTGATTCTTAAAAAAGTTAAAAGATTGAAATGCCATATGAACCTGCTATTTTATTTTTGGGGATAATCCCCCATACAGCAAAAATTCACTTCGATAATACAAGCATGACCATGTTCATAGCAGCACTGTTTACAATAGCAAAGTCATAGAATCAACCCAAATGCCCAACAGTTGATGAGTGGATAAGGAAAATGTGGTATATTTATACAATGGAAAACTACTCAGCCATCAAAAATGATGAATTAATGAAATTTGCCGGGAAATGGATGGAATTAGAAAAAATTATATTGAATGAAGTATCCCAGACACAGAAAATAAAGTGCTGTATGTACTCCCTAATAGGTGGATCCAAACCCACTTAGTGACACACTCAAAGATAAATCTCTGTAATACCTACAGTAATTGCAAAGATTATAAGCAGGAGGGAAGGGGAAGGAGGGCCCTTCCAGAAACAAGGAGAGAGGGGATCATGCTACAGCAGAGATAATAGGCCACCATCAAGGACTGCAAGTAAGTAATGAGACATCTGGTTAAGCTCACAGACTTTCTTTCCTGGTCACTTGCAACTGATGGGGTATGATCTCACCAGAAAGGGAAGTCATAGAGTCTGGCAGATAGAAGATAACCATTCTGCAAATGGGAAACTGACTCCCCCCTCACTGCGCTCTGCTACTCTTATTCCATCTACCTTTGAATCTACTCTTAGAATAAGATTCTATTTTAACAACCTTTTATCTCTGGCCAGGGGTGACATCCAATACCCATCAAGATGGAGCTAAGGGCAGTGCAGGAGCAGCAAAACTGAAAAAGAATATCAACGAACCATTATTCAGAACATCAGAGACTCTACACCAACCATCTGGAACTATTCTCTCCCCATCCTAAAGCCCAGGGAAATTTGCAGAAGAGGGGGCGGTAAGATTGTAAGAGCCTAAAGATGGGGAGGAGCAATGATATACAAGATACTCCACACTAGTTAGGGCTGAAGTAATCATAATAGGACTTTGCATGACCTGCTAATGACCAGCATATCATTGACCCCCCCCCCCAAAGTCTAGCATGGATCACAAGGACTAGGATCCTAGAGGCCAGGGATTAACAGCCACAATAGTGTTCCTATAATAAAGAGGAACACAAAACAGAGCTCTAGGCAATGCTACTGAGTCCTTAAAACCTCATCAGAGAGGAGGATCCAGAGAGAAGTTTGACATGCACACTAAAGGATGCTCCAGGAAGGGGGAGGGCACTGGGAGAAAGGGAGGGAGGGGGGAAAGAAGGGGAAAAGGGTGAAAGGAGCAAGGGCATCCAGGGAGGGTTGGAGGGAGGGAGGTGAATGGGGTACTCATCAACTTTGTATGAGTGGAAGAAATAAAAAAAATGTTCATCACTGAACAAGTTAGTCAGTTTTGAAAAAAAAAACAAAAAAAAACTTCTGAAGAGAAGAGAATGAAGAGAAACAACTATCAAAGAGAGCAATCTATAGAATAATAAAAAAAACTTTCCAAAATCTCCATCAGACAATGGAATTAATATCTGTATTTTATAAAGAACTGCAAAAACCAAACCCCAATATCTTTCAATCAATAAATGGACTAACAAACTGAATCCAAAACTTTCAAAAGAAGAAATGCAAATGGCTAATAAATATTTGAAGATGTGTTCAACTCCTATATTTATCAGGGAAAAGTGCATTCAAACTGCCCAAAAATCATTTTCATCTCAGTCAAATCTCTGTCATGAGGGAAAAAAAGAACCAAATGGTGGGGAGAATGTGAAGGAAAAGGAACTCTTATCCACTGCTGGCAGAAATGCAAGCTAGTGCAGACACTCTAGAAGTTAATGTAGAGAATCCTCAAAAAAATATCTTCCAAATAGACCTGTCATATATCAATCCTGGCATGTGCTGTGAGGATTCAAGTGAACACCTCACAGAGATCCTTGCATCATATCCATACATACTGCTGAACAGTTCACAGCAGCTAAGGAAGCAAAGCATAGATATCCATGAATAGATGACTGACAAGAGAAAATATAACACCAATACACAATGAAATTTAATGCAGCTGCAAAGACAAATGAAGGGCAGTTGAGACAGCTCATTTGGCAAGATGCCTGCTTGCAAACCTAGTTATTTCACCTCAATCCCTGAACCCTCCCATTGTGGAAGGAGAACATTGGCCTCTGAACTCCACCTGTATAACATGCATGCATATATCCTCGGTCTTCTTTCTTCTCCTTCCTCCTTTTCTTCCTTCTCTTCTTCCTCCTCTTCTTCCTTCTTCCTTCTTCTTCCTCTTCTTCTTCCTCTTTTTTTCTCCCCTCTCCCTTCTTCCCTCCTCTTCTCCCTGCTCTTCCTTTCCTCGCCTCCTCTCTCCTCTCTTCTCCCTTCTCCTCTCCTCTCCACTTTACTCTGTTATCCCCTCTCTCTCTCTACTGTTTCTCCTTTCTAACTCTTAAGTAAATAAATAAATTTAAAAATTAATGATAAGGGCTGAAGAGATGGTTCAGGGATTAAGACTCTGCCTAGCAAGGAGAAAGTCCTGAGTTCTGATCCCAGGTCCCACATAAAAATGCCAGGTAGAAAAGGCAGAGGCCCACACTTCAGGTCCTGGTGTATGAAGCCTGGGAAATCCCAGAAGTAAGAAAGAAGGAAATAGAAGCAATCCAGGATGATTCTTAAAGTCAGCCTTGGACCTCCACAGGGACATACAGTGCCCCTCTGATAAACACAAACATACACACACACACACACACACACACACACACACACACACGCGCGCGCACGCACACACACAAAATAAAATTAAAAACATAAAAGAAATCATGTCATTTTCAGGAAAATTCATTCAGCTGGAGATTATTTTGCTATGTATTTTTCATAGGTTCATCCATTAAGGTGTTGCCCCCAGAAACCAACTGTTACAGTATTAAAAAAGAATTAAATAATTTTAATCTGTTTTTATGAAATTCTTTAAGAATAAAAGCTTATAGTGCTTTTCTTGGTCTTCTGTTCTAACTGTAACTAAAATAATGCAAATTTTCATGGAGCAATTAAGATATAGGTTTGATATCTCAGTGTTCAAATTAATAACTATTAATTTTAAAAGACAAAAAATCTTCCTTACAAATTGAAAACACTAAATTATAGATAATTCAAATTAATGAACATGTTTTCAAAACCAATTTTACCTAAAGTTTGACATTAAATTGCATATGCTTTGGCTTGCATGCCATTGCTCTCTAAAATAATGGAGCTTGGAACAACAGTGTTCTAATAGATACTAAGAGTTGCTCTGAATAAATAAAATGCCAACAAGAATGATATTTTAAGGACAGTTTAACTACTTCTAAGGAATGGACAGAATACATAGGGTACAGTCACAATAGGGTTCCCATACTAAAGGGGAGCCCAAGAAAGGGCTCTAGGCAATGCTACTGAATCCATACACCTCATTAAAGTGGAGGACACAGAGGGAAGTTTGACATTCACACTGAAGGATGCTCCAGGGATTGGGGGGGAAGAGGGGCACTGGGAGAAAGGAAGGGAGGGTGGTGAAAGGAAGGGAAAAAGGGGGGAGGGTGCAAGGGGGACCGGGAAGGGGTGGAGGGAGGAAGGGGACTGCGGTACCTATTAAGTTTGCATGAGTGGGTGAAAAAATAAAATAAAAAAGGAGATATAACACACACACATATTATATACATACATATATATAAAATTCTTAAATATCTGTTATTACTTTGACTGCTATGTGATTATTGTTTTAACTACCTTTCCTTGTTTGTAAATGCAGACAATAAGGAATTGTCCTTCACAAGTCAGTTTAGAGGAAGATGGATGTAATTCCTCTATGTCATGTCCCTTTATATTCTATTATACATATTTTATTACACATGTTTTGGCTAATCATGCAAGCTCAATAGGTATCCCCCTTATCTCTTATTCCCCTCCCCTCCCTCGTGGTCCCCCATTACACTCTTTCTGCTTCAACCTCTCTTTTACCCTCCTCTCTGTCTCCCTGTGCCTCCTGATCCCTCCATCCCATCCTCCAGAGCATCATTTATATGGGCACTGAACCTCCCTCTGAGTTGGCTACACTAGTAGAGTTCAGGACTCAGTGGCATAGACTGGGGCTCTGTGTTGTGCTGCTTGCTAGTATAGGAACTCTTTTATGACTGTTTAACCCTTAGCTTGAGGATCTTACTGCCCGAAGCCTTCTCCCCTGTGATCCGTGGTACACTTTGCATGGTTGTTGACATGTCAGCCATTATGCAGGTCAGGTAAAGTCCAATCACATTGTGGCTATATCCTGGCTGTTACAGCCCTGACTTGTGTGGAATAGCTTGCATATTATTGGTGCTCCCCATCTTCAGGCTCTTACAGTCTTCTCCCCCCTCTTCTGCAAAGTTCCCTAAGCTTTAGGATGGGGAAAGATTTGGCTGGTCTGATTCAGGGTGAATATTGTAGGGTCTTTGGTGTTCTGAATTATGGTTTGTTGTTGTTTTTAGTTTTGCTGGTTCTGCACTGGCCTTGGGTGCATCCTGAATGGTACTGAAGGTCAACTCCTAACCAAAGTTAAAAGACTGTTTAAATGAAGATCTTAATATAAGAAAAGACTCAAAGGTAGATGGAAGAATAGGAGTAGGACACAGCATTGAGAGGGATCAGTTTCCCTTTTGCCAGTTGGTAACCATCTAACTGCCAGTCCCTATACCCTCTCCGACTGGGGAGATCAAACTTGTTCAGTCCCAAATGAACAGGAAGGGAAGTGAGAGTGAGCTGTACTAGATGTCTCACGACTTACATGCAATACATGACACTCTCTTGAAGTGTGTTCCCCTATCTGCTCCCTTTTGTGCTGAGTCAAGTCACAGATCCAGTTTCTGTCTGTCTGGAGGTTTAACTTGGTTAGATTCTGAGATTTGTCTCTTTCCAACATCTCAGGTTAGGTCAAGATTGGCTCACTCATAACAGCACATCTTCTTTTTCTGACTTTAATAAACAGCAGCACACAAATTTATGTTTTTCTTTTTCAATCCAGACTAGCCGATCATATGATCTCTAATGTATCAGGCATGATGATGCTTCCCTGTGCTCTACCTGTATCTATAGACTCTGATGATTACTGTTGTTGGTAAAATTTGACAAATTCTACAGGCTTTGGAAAACTTCATTCTATTTGTTTCACAGAAGGATAAAGAAGGACAATGTCATGCTTTGCTCAGCAATACCAAGGTGGAGTCCTGAGAATATCTGAGGGTTCAACTTAATCCTAAATCCCTTCACATGTTGGCCATAAGAAATTAAAAAGACATAGACATATGGTTGATCCCACCTCATGTATACTAAGAAAGTCTTGGCCCCTTTAGGAGTATATTAGTAGAAGTCCATAGAATTCTATGGCTAAAGGTAGTTGTGTATTATAAATACTGAATGTTCATTATCATGTAACAATATTATTTATTAGTAAGGAGATATTCTTGGTCAGATTTTTGTTTATCTTGTTTGAATATGAAAATTTATACAAATCTATAAATTATTTTGTAACAAATATGGGTCAAATCAAGACATCAATAAAGCTGGGAAATTTGTGCACAGACTAGAACTTATGTGCCTAGGGTACCCTTCACCATCCAGGAGAAGAAGTGAGAGCTTCTGCTGAAAGCAGGGCATGTGGAGGCCAGAACACAATGAAGACGGAAGTATCCCTGTGCGAGATGCTGTATCCTGAGATGTGGCAAGCACAGGTGGTGTTAGAAATGCTGGTGACTACTCTGTGGTCATCAAACCATTTTTAACATCTTCAACTGTGCTTGCCACAGCTCACTAGGATCTACAGAAGAAGACAGGCAGGAGAATGGGAGGCAGTGGGATGGACTGGAGAAGGGAAGAGAGGGGGATTGGAGGGAAGGGGATTGGAGGGAGGGGGATGGAGGGGAGCTTGTAAAGCTAGGAAGGAAGAAAGAAAGAAGAAAGAAAGAAGAAAGAAAGAAAGAAAGAAAGAAAGAAAGAAGAAGAAAGAAAGAAAGAAAGAAGAAAGAAAGAAAGAAAGAAAGAAGAAAGAAAGAGAAAGAAGGAAGAGAGAAGGAAAGAGAGAAGGAAAGAGAGAAGGAAAGAGAGAAGGAAAGAGAGAAGGAAGGAAGGAAGGAAGGAAGGAAGGAAGGAAGGAAGGAAGGAAGGAAGGAAGGAAGGAAAAGAAAGAAAGAGAGAGAGAGAAAGAAAGAAAGAGAGAGAGAGAGAGAAAGAAAGAAAGAAAGAAAGAAAGAAAGAAAGAAAGAAAGAAAGAAAGAAAGAAAGAAAGAAAGAAAGAAAGAAAGAAAGAAAGAAAAAAGGTTTGATAACAGATCCCGGTCAGGATGCGGAGAGTCATCGAGACATGAACCCTGGAGAACAGTAGAGACTTCTACTATTACATATAAAATGCTTCATTAATAAAGTTTCAGAACAGGGTAAGATGGAAAAAGTATACTTTTCAATATTAATTTATGAGAAAGGAGGATATAAAATAAAATAAAATGTGTAAAATGGCTCACTGATGGAGGTCAGAAGAAAATATTTGAAACTCAGTTGTCTTCATACACCATGCGACTTATGGAAAATGAACTCAGGTTGACAGATCACTAACTTTGAGAGCAGGTAGCTATCATTGCCTGTCCATTGAGTATACTTTTTAATTATCTATCCATTTTATCCATTTTCATAAGTATAAATGTGAGGAATGCCAGTGAGTACATTCATGCTTGCATGCATGTGGGCATACGTGTGCTTGCAGGGTGCTTGCTTATATGTAGGTGTGTGTATGTGTGTATGTATATGGAGGCCTGAGGTTAATACCAGGAATTATCCTCAATTACTCTTCTTTCTTATTCTTTTGAAGTTGAATCACTAATTAAACCTTGAGACTACCTACAGGGTTAATCTAAATAGCCAGTTTGCTCTGGGAATTTGCAGGCTCTGCCTTCTGAGAGAAGAATTACACGAGGACCATCACTCCTTTCATTTTACTTGGGATCAAAGTAAAGATTAAGTGAGACTAAAGGAGCATCAATATGGAGGAAATCTAACAGGATGAATCTGCCCTAGCAATAGTGAGTAGACCTCCAGTCTTTAAGCTTGCTTGATGAATACTTTAATCACTGGTCCTTTCCTACAGCACTTAATGATCAGGTTTTAAAATACTTTTTCTGTTCTATTCTAAATAATATTAATATTTTATATCACTAAGTTTTATATGTGTACTGTAAAGAGTTTTCTGTCTTGGTACTTCATTCTTAAAACAACCTCAAAACCTTCTTTTTTAATGTCTCTATTCCATCCTCAGTGATGTATTCTGACATCCATTATCATGCACGTAATCACATGTCTTACACAAAATATACCCTATAGCTTTCCTTTAACTCAGAATCCAACAGGTATTACATTTATTAACTTCTGCAGACCCTCAGACATTTTTCCATCACCCCATATTCTGTCTTTCCCAACCAAGTGCCTACTGTCAGTCATCAGACTCAATCTAAATTTCAGGCATAAGCTGGTGATTCATACATGCAACAATATTTAACTCTAACAAAAATTTTACTTTAAGTGTAATATCCTTGTCATACATAGAATCATAAAAGGTGGGACCATGGTTCCCTTTTCCTCGAGCTATTATCCTGAATAATCTCCTTCAGAGTAAGTAAATGTGTGTGACTGACTTCTAGGATGGAATAGATCAAAATGAAATTTTTCATTCATATGTAATTAATGGCTTAGATCAATCAAGTGAGATGGTCCTGGGTAGGCTTAATTCAATCAAGTGATTCTCTTGAAGGAAGTACTGGGCTCCCTTTAAACTTGAATATTCTCTTTTTAGTCTTGATAAAAAGAGAATAACAAGCAGACTTTGATAGAAGCTACAAAAAGTTGACCCCTCTGACATAAAAAGGCACTTGCCTACAATACAGAAGAAAGGGAAGGAAGAAGGAGCAGCAGAAGCAAATACAAAGGGAAACAGAAAGGTCAAAACTCACATTTTCTTTCACATGCAGAATCTAGAATTACCTCTCTCTCTCTCTCTCTCTCTCTCTCTCTCTCTCTCTCTCTCTCTCTCTCTCTCTCTCTGTTGTGTATGTTGTTTGTCTGTCTCTGTTTCTCTTTCAGGAGGTTTCTGAGTGTGAACATTAAGAAAATACAATGATGCACATGTGAAGTTCTCATAATGAAACCTTGTCTCCCATTATTTTGTATACAGCTAAACTCTAGAATGAGCCTAAGTGAATGTTTTTCCAGGTAAGAATGGAGCCAAGTTAATATTTTCATTAGAGCTTCTGAGACACAGAGCAGAACCAGCTGAGCTGTGGCTGGGCCTGCAGCCAGTCGTAAATGTGGGACAATAAATATATGGTATTGCAGTTATATATAGATGTTATGAGAATAAATATTTAGTTAGCACTTTCTGAGAATGTCTCAGCATAATGACCAACCTAGTGATACTTAGATTCCCTGCTCCAGCATTGGAATCTCAATAGCATATTCTCTTCAAAGTAGACAGAATTCCTGGAATAAATCACTTGCACCAAATGAGAGACATATAAAGTTTACTTGATTACCTATCAAAGAAGAAGGAAAAGCAGCTTTTGAAAAATATTTGGAATTTCCATAATATCTCCACAGTGGCAGTATTTACATTCTCAAGTAGTGTAGCAGTTCACATGCAAAGCTGCCAAAAAAATCATCATCGAATGGCACAAGGGGTTTGTTTTCTCTTTTGATTCCTTGTTACGGTTCTTAATCCAGTTGAAAGAAGAGCCCACGGCAACACCAAGAGCCAAGGAAACTAGCCACACCATATTCACATAACAACTGACATGCCAGACCAGCATGTCTGGTCAAGCATACTGAAAGATGACAACTTCCTCAATCAATTCTCTCTATTGTGATCACCCGTACAGAGCCTAGTTCCACCCACTATAGGCTGGGCTTGCCCTTCAACTAGATAATCTCCTGCAGGCCCACTCTGGGCTTAACTCAGCTACTAATTATCTACAAATGTGCCCAAAGCTCAAACCCTCAACCATCAAGTTGACACCTATACCTAACTATGACAAGTGGTAATCAGTGGGATGAGCATATAGAGATAGTGAGAGGCTAGAGATGCACTTAATCCAGACATAATAAATTCCAGAATTATTGTTAAACAGATTTTGATAATAATCATCTTTCACATATTTCATTAATAACTATAAAAGAGATTTTCAAAACTATCATACATAAAATAATTATAAGAATAGGGTAGCATTAATTATCTGATTGACTAGCACACATAACACATATGTTTTGAAATACATCATCTCATAAATGCATATTACTACTACATATTAATAAAAAATTTAAATATATCAGGACATAGGTATGCTATTTACTATAATTTGGCAATCACACATAGATTATTCAATTACTATGCCATTTCTCATTAATTATACAGCTAAAATTGTAATTGAAAATGCAAGAACTCTTAATAGTCAACAGTATGAAAACAAATAATTGAGTATACAGTTAAGATAACTTTCAGAATAGAAAGCATGTCAAGATATATAGAGGATAAAAATAGTATATGAATGTGATTAACATCATATATTCAGAGACTGAAAATTGAAAGACAGTGAGATATAATGGCACACCTATGGAAATGGCCAAAATCACAATTATGGTTTTAAGAAAAGGAACAACAGATAAAGAAGCTCCCAACCATTGATCCTATGCATATCTAATGGGAGAGCCATATGCTAATAGTTTGAAAACAGCTCAACATTTTCTTATGAAATTAAATGTGCTCTTACAAACAATACAGAAATAATTTTCCTTGTTTAACCACATGAGATAAAATTACTTTTGTTTGCACAATAATTGTACATGATAGTAATAGCATATTAATTCATAACTTTCAAAGCTTGAAAATCCCCAAGATGTATTTTGATATGTGAACAGATAGAAAAAGTTTGACACATCATGACAATGAAATATTACTCAACAGTAGTAATAGATGAGCTATTAATCAATGAAAAGACTTAGAAATACCTCACATGCATAATAATGTGAAATAAGTCAATATGAAAACAGTTAAATGTCATTATTCCAACTATATGACATTCTGGAAAAAGCAAAAGAAATCTGTGAAGATGGTAAATGTTTTTGGTTGCCAGAAATCAATAATTAAGAAACATAGATGAATGTATGGAATATCTGTGTTATATATATTATACATTATATGTCATATGTTATATATTATATATTATAAAACCAAAAGAAAGTCCTAATGTAAAGCTCAGGGATTTGAGCAAAGACGATGGACCAGCCCAGAGTCACAACGACTATAAGACTTGCACTGCTTTGGTAGACATTGTATTGATAACTGTAGAGTTTAGTATAGGAAAAGCAAAGTGTGCAGTGTGACTTTGATCTTTCCACTATATATTTGCTGTGAACATGGATGTTTTCCAAAGATAAAATATCTGGGCTGGGCTGTAGAGATGGCTCAGGAGTTAACAGTTACCTCACAAATGGAAGGTCCTGAGTTTGGATCCCAGTTCCATGCAAAAAAGAAAGAAAGAAAGATAGAGAGAAAGAGAGAGAGAAAGAGAAAGAAAGAGAGAAAGAGAAAAAAGAGAGAAAGAGAGAGAAAAAGAGAAATAGAGAGAGAAAGAAAGAGAGAGAAAGAGGGAAAGAGAGAGAGAAAGAAAGAAAGGAAGGAAGGAAGGAAGGAAGGAAGGAAGGGGAAGGAAGGAAGGAAGGAAGGAAGGAAGGGAAAGGAAAGAGAGAAAAGAGAAAGAAAGAGAGAGAGAAAGAAAGAAAGAAAGAGAGAGAGAAAGAAAGAGAGAAAGAAGAAAGAGAGAAAGAAAGAAGAAAGAAGAAAAAGAAGAAAGAAAGAAAGAAAGAAAGAAAGAACGAAGAAAGAAGAAAGAAAGAAAGAACGAAAGAAAGAAAGAAAGAAAGACAAAAAAAAAAAAAAAGAAAGGAAGGAAGGAAGAAGGAAGGAAGGAAAGAGAGAAAAAGAGAAGAAAGAAAGAGAGGGAAGAAAGAGAGAAAGAAAGAAAGAGAAAGAAAGAAAGACGAGAAAGAAGAAAGAAAGAAAGAAAGAAAGAAAGAAAGAAAGAAAGAAAGAAAGAAAGAAAGAAAGAAAGAAAGAAAGAAAGAAAGAAAGAAAAAGGGCAGGTTTGTATTTCCTGCCCATCTGGGAGGAGATTAGGAAATCCCATTGTGAAGCAAAAAGGAGGTAGAACAATCCAGTATGATTTGAGAAGACACTCTTGGTCTTCCACAGGAACATACAGTGCCTCTGATACACACACACACACACACACACACACACACACACACACACACACACAAAGAAGATAAAAATAAAGACAAAATATCTACAGATTCATTTATTTTAAATGTATAGATATATTACAACTTCAGTGTGAGCTTTGACCTTTTAATCAAGAATGTGTATAAAGCCTTACCAGGCTCATTGTTTCTTCACTGGTGAGCACATGTCTTAAGAAAACAAGTGTTTCTCAGGAGCTGTTTGAAGTTAACACACTGAACAGAGAAAATCAATAAATCTTTTTGAATGGTGTCTTAATTACTTTTTAATTACTCTGACTAAGGATTTGTCAGAAACAACTTAAAAGACAGTAATTGCTTATTTTGGTTCATGATTTCAGAGGGTTTCATTATGGCAGGAAATGCACAGAGGAGATCAGTTTGTAGTGGCAGTGCGGTGAATGGTGTTCACATCACCTCAGACATGAAGGCAACATGGCAGCATGAAGACAGGTGTTACCTTCAGAGGCCTCTATCTACTTCTGCCAATGAGGAGAGCAAGCTTTTTGACATGAGCTTCTGTTACATTCCAGATACAAACCATAAAAAAACATTTCTCAGGGATATGGGGACTATACTACCTACAAGATCAAAACTGTACACTTGTAGCATTTCTATTTTCTAGTCTAGGAACAACGATTAAAATTTTTCAGACACAAACAAATTTGAGATCTAGGGAAACTTGCTGCGAAGTCTGGTGTATTTCCCTCTCCCTGTCATTAGCTAGCTGAAAAATAGGTTTAATTTCTATTTCACTTATACATAATAAATCACCAAAACTGCTATAGGCAGCAATTTTAAGATGTAGTTTATTTACTCTCTTTGCTTTTAAAAGCAGAAGAATTTCTATACACCGAGATACTTAGGAAATTAAGGGAAACAAAGAATGTTTAATAAAGGAATTAACTATTTTAAAGAATACAAAACTATACTGAATATTCTGATGACATATGAGAATTTTCTCTTCACATAGAAGTCTAGGTTTCAGCTCACATATGTCCTTAAATATTGTCTCATGAACAATTTGGCAAATTTTGAACGATGAATACTTTGCTTAAAATACCTACTCTACAAGTATATCTACAAAAAAGTTTTTCATGGGGTACTGTGTAGTTCACTCAAATGAGACCACAACATTCTTCTTGGTTCAAAGGACAATTTCAGGTTATTTCAAATGCTTCAAAAAGAATAAATAACTCGTTTCTATATGAACATATTTCTCTAATCACTATTTCAATAATATTAGCATGGTATCATATGCTCAGTATTTTATAATCATTGCATATGTAATATGTCTATTCAAATGTCATTCAAAAAAGACAATTATTCATTTATTAAAAATCAAATGAGTATATTTTACATTATAAATAAGTACGGACAAAAATACATTGGATATTATAATATAATGCTATCATTTTATGTGATTAGAGTTTATGAAAGAACCAGTATATTCAACAGCTCTTATAAATAAGGACTAATAATATCACTTAAATATTTTTAGGTAGAAGGGACGTGAGATTTTCAGGATATCTTTTCTACATTAATACCTGTTGTGCAGCTTAAATAAAGTACTAAATTTTGTAAAAGCAAAATCTAAAATCTGCCCTGTAATTGTTAAAGAGGTATTTTTAGTTATTAAAATCAAAACATTTATAAAAACAAATCCCAATCTAAGCTAAACATAAAAATCTTTGGTGGGAATTTAGAGAAAAGTGTTGGAACTTGGAGAAGAAAATGCTGTTATATGTGCTGTCACCGATCCTAGACTCCAGATGTCACCAGTGATGTCATCACTATCACATGCAGCCTATCACCACAGATAGCAAAGGTCTTTTTGCTTCTCATACCCAGATTCATGGGCGACTCAATGTGCAAATGAAGAAAAAAATTCTGATGCTGCATGTAGTCAGTCCTGTGATCTCAATTCAGTCTTTCTGTCTTTCCTCTCTGCACCCCACACCTCTTATTCCAACACTGGAGATGAAACCTAGGGCCTTAAACAGGACAGGAACTCTATAATTGAGCTATGTTTCACACCCCCTGCTATGTGCTTTCTTTCTGGCTTGTTTTGGAGAAAAAAGTTTGAAATTGTATTTTGATTAAATATTGCAGACCATGGTATTTTATTAGTTTACAGAGCAAAGCAAAGTCACTCCTAAAATGGTATTAAAAATTAATACTGTGTTTTTTAAGATTGCTAGAATCCATTCCACTCAAAAGGTTGTATTTTAAAACTAAACCGAGTAGCTTCTAAACCTGTCTTCACAGGGTCTGAGTGCAGAACGAAGGACAATCTTGTCAAGATACAATACATCAGCTTACAATTTGCAATGAATGGATGGAATGTACTGCAGTTCTGTAAAGAGAAACCTTTCCGAATGATACTTTCCTAGCTTCGTCTTCCTGTTAAACAAATACAAGGTCAAGCAACTTAAGGGTATAAGAGATTTTTTTTCTTGCTTAGGATTACCATTCATAGTCCAGTTTGGCAGGAGACTTTATCAGGAGCTGAGGAACTGATAAAAATCACCTTCATAGGAATTTCTGAAAGAGGAGCATCTTTTCTTGCTTGCCAGCTTGCCTGTATGCATATATGCCAAAGTATGTCAAAGTATACTCCCACCCACTATGAACTGCATTTTTCCACAGCAATTACATCATCTCCCAGAGGTTTTCTGAAGGTTTAACTTACTAACGCTTCATAAATGTGCACAATGGTTCAGTCCTCAATTGTCGAATTGATGCCCATGTATAAATGGAACAACACCAAGTTTCTCAGTTGAACATTTCACCATCTCCACTCACTCATGTTTTGTTGGGGAAAAGGGTCAGTGAGAAAAGCACTAAAAAACTAAATTACGTATGTTTGTGTATCATTGAAACACTTAGATTTGTAGTCATTGACAGAATTGAATCTTAAAATGGCCCAAAATAACCAGAAACACTATGTCTAACACATTTCCAATTCAAACTGAACAAGTCTAATGACTTAGATACACGGAATGCAGGCCAGACAATATGCAGGTAAATTCAAATTAATTAAATTCTTAGCCCGAGTTTAGCATAACTTCATTCAAAGAAAATCTGGCTTGAAATTAATCCTTCTTAATCATTTTTTGGAGATAAACAAATGAACACAAATATTTACTTCAACCAATGAATTTCACGCAAAATGTACTGAAGGAAGATGAAGTACATCTGACATGAAAACAACAGAAGATGACAATTCATAAGTTAGATTGAGAGTTCACCCTGAGGTGGGAGGGAGCCCCAGAGCACCCATTCATTAGAATTAGCAAAAAAAATCTTGGAAAAAAATAGAAATAAGTGAAAAATTTTTAATGAAAGATAAATTAAAGGGGTAAATACATTACTGCTGCTATGATTAAGATTTCTAGAATCCATTCCATTCAAAAGGTTGTACTTCAAAACTAAACCAAAACTGAACCAACTAAACTAACCATACTGAAACTATGTAAAATGATGAAATATAGTTTGCAAAATGCTCAAATGAAATATCTAGATTCGGAATTATTTGATGTCTAATAGATTGAACAATAAAAAAGTAAATTCATAAACAACTCAATAGAAATTAGAGAACACATGGGAAAGGAAATTTAATTAGCTATTAAAATAATAAATGATAGAAGGATAATTTAGTAAACTGAATATGTAGAAAAATCTGTGCATCAGTCTGAAGGTTAGAGAAAGGTTTATACCTTATATGTTAAATGCTACAACAGTAATTAAATGTAGATTGTATAAATCATATATAAGTGATCAGGATGTGTAAATTATATGTTAAATTAAATTAATAAATTAAGATTAGAATTAAATGAAGATGTACATCAAAGAGACATCTCAAGTTTTCATCTAGATGCATCTAGATGAAGCACCCTATGAACATGTTTACCAGAGGTATATACTGCCACAAGTGTATCTTCTATCACTATGTTTAATAGACAATACTGCACAAGTTGCAAATATTTATCATGTTAGAAAATAAGGTCCTATGGGCTGGAGAGTTGACTCAGGGATTAATACTGTCTCGCAAGCAAAAGCTCCTGAGTTTGGATCCCAGGTCCCACATAAAAACGCCAGAAGGAAGTGGCGACCTGTAGAGCCTGGGAAATCCCAAACCGAAGCAAGAAGGAGATAGAAGCAATCCAGGATGATTCCGGAAGTCATCCTTGGTCCCCCATGTAGTGCTCTCTGATGTACACGCACACACATAAAATAAATAAATAAATTTAGAAAAAAGAAAATAAAGCCCCCATAGTGTGTATTTATAAAATTTACAATTTTTAAAAATTAATACAATGTTTTAGACTCACATAAATCAAGGTTCAAATGTTGAAAGACCTTTGAAACTACTGTTGAATTATTGAAGTTGCACCCTGCTGCATAATTGGGTAAAGAAAGAAATTGCTTTAAAGTATTCTGGAAAATTTTGTATTATATGCAATATAATTGTAATATATGTTTCTGGGCAGAGTAGCCAGTGTAATTGTCTCTGAAATACAAATTTAATAAAGCAGAGAGAGTCATAATGAGGTATTCCCAGTCTGGGAAACAATTAGAATAATAATGATGGCAGTGATGACTGGGCCTATAAAGATGGTGATGTAATAATCATTTACTGTGTATACACATTCACAACAATCCACAGGAGATGAGAAAAGAAGCAAATAACATTGACTGTCTTTCCAAATTTCTGCTTCTGTGGCCCAAGAAATTAACTAATTTATTCATTCATCAAAAACTGCCCAAATTCCTATTTTATTTTATTTTTTTGCAATCCTAATCCCAGCTGTTGGCAATCCACACAGGACACAGAACGCTAAATTGCAGTCTTGATGAAAACAATAGTTAGTCTTGTTCTGGTATGCTTTGTTTCATTTAAGATTCATTTTAATTTTTAATTTATTGAATAATTTTGTCCTTTGGGTGAGCTAATAATTACAACTACCAAGGAATTCACAATCCAAAATCAAAGGCAATGACAATAGTTGGCATTATTCTCAAATAATTTAAAAATGATAGCACACTGTTCACATTAAAATCATTTTAGAATTATAAAGCCTGTACTTATAAGAACATGACTTTACACTGGTATTTAAAATTGAAAATATAGTCTTTTGAATATAATTTTTAAATACTTTCCCCAATGTATTCAAATAAAAATAATTAACTATTAAAATGTCCAACGATATCAGGAATAATATACATACATGTATGTGGAAAGAAAGAAGCACACAGCAGGAAAATTTATGTATTTTGTACATATTCCCATAAATTTAATACAGTAAATGTTCACATTTCTAAAAAAATTTACATTTGTCAAGTACTTATCCGATGAATATATATGATGCTACTTTATCACTTCTTTAACATTAAATATATATTAAAATATATATCAAAGTTATTTAACCTCAATGAGTAGACATATAAATGATAATAAAAAAGTGAATTAACATGTCTATAGCTATAATTGCAATCTGTCTAAGTGAAAATGCACTAAGCACGTATTGTAGGCAGAAAGATATGGAATGGAATGAAAAATTATGCAGCAGGCATCAGTGACATACTTTCACATAGTGATAGAGTGTTCAAAAATCAGAGAAAATAGGCCACCATCAAGTACTGGAAGTAAGTAGTGAGACATCTGATTAAGCTCACAGCTTCCTTCCTGGTCACTTGCAATTGAGGGGGTTTGATCTCACCAGTCAGGGAGGGCATAAAGACTGGCAAATAGATGATAACCATCTTCCAAATGGGAGACTGATCTCCCCTCTCCGTGGTCTCCTACTCTTATTCCATCTACCTTTGAATATACTCTTATAGTAAAACTCTATTTTAACAACCTTTTCACTCTGGCTAGATGGTGACATCCAATACCCATCAGGATGGAACCAAGGGTGATGCAGGAACAGCAAAACTGGAAAAAAAAACATAATTCAGAACATCAGAGACCCTACATTAATCACCTGGAACCAGACCAGCCTAATCTCTCCCCATCCTAAAACTCAGGGAAATTTGGGGAAGAGGGGGCGGTAAGATTGTAAGAGCCTAAAGATGGGGAGGAGCAACGATATGCAAGATACTCCACACAAGTTAGGGCCGAAGTAATCATAATAGTACTTTGTATGATCTGCGCAATGACCAACATAGCATTGACCCCTCAAAGTCTAGCATGGATCACAAGCACTAGGATCCTTAGAGGCAAGGGATTAACAGCCACAATAGTGTTCCTATACTAAAAGGTAACGCAAGAAAGAGCTCTAGGGAATGATACTGAGTCCTTACACCTCATCAGAGTAGAAGTCCCAGAGGGAAGTTTGATATGCACACTAAAGGATGCTCCAGGGATGGGGGGGGGGGACACTGGGAGAAAGGAGGGAAGGAAGGAAAGGAAGGGGAAAAGGGGGGAGGGAGCAAAGAGATCCAGGAAGGGGTGGAGGGAGGGAGGTGACCAGGTACCTATTAAGTTTGTATGAGTGGAAAAAAATCTGAACAATTTTGACGCAGTAATAAACTACACCTTAATATTCTACTTATCAGCTTATGGGTTACATTATGAAGATACACTATTTTTTTAAAAAATGCTGATAAGAGTGTAATATTGTGACAAAAGTCAAGAACTAGAAAACATTACCAGAACTTGTTTACTGCTAATTTCACAGTCATTTTAGTTATGTGTTAAATATGCCACAGTTGTGCTTATTTCTTTTTATACTATAGTTGTAAAATTGTTCTCTTTCCACAAGTTTGGAATGATCCCAATTTTGTCTACTTAAGCTTAAACTGGACAATAAGAAATTGGAAATCTGTATCTGAGTTGGGTTATAAATTAATTATACATCCAACCCCAATACTTTGTGACCAGAAATTCATGTGAAAGGCTACATTATCCAAACAAGCTCTAGCTGAGCCATGAACACTGACCAAATTAATACAGTAATTGCTAAATCACTCTTTGTTTAGAAATACAAAGACGCATGTTTAGGACCCCTGTGTTGCCTAATTCAAAGCACTGAGAGCATTTCTAATCTAAGCAGTACCCTAGAGCCAGAAAGACATACTACTACTCTCCTAGAGGGGGTCTCACATGCTGGGAATAAAGCAATTAATAAATAGTCTCGAGTTTAATATGAGATGTAAAATAATATTTTGTTTCTCTGGAGTTGAAATATTATTTTTCTATGAAACTTTATCTCTTCAAAATATTAAAACAAATAAACAATTCAGAAGCAAAGAAAGCCATCTTAATTAAAACAAGTACGTGCCTTTAGTTTGGTTTAATTTTTTTGAAAAATTCCAAGTCTGACAATAAACCTTAAAATCCAGATTGTCTTATATGTGACATTTGCTTTCATAAATCATGCAGTTATCAAGAGCTAATCCTGTAGAGAAACTAATCAAGGAAGGTGTTACACAAATGCAAAACATATGATTAAAGAAGGGGAAGACAAATCTCATGCAAAGAACTGAATATTATAATGAAATTGCCACTGAATGGAGATGTGAAGACTTCAAGCTCAGTTTAATTAGACCGCTGAGTGGAATCCCCTAAGACCAACAAGAATTGAACAGCTAATAATCAGTTTGTTCTTCACTGATTACTAGCTAATCATGTCCCAAACAGAATCCTGGTCCCCTCTCTAATTATGAATATATTTTCAAGCCCCTCTTTTAATCTCCTCACTTTTTATGGGTGCACAAATCTTAATCAACTAACTGTATGAGTGCCTAAAACCAATGAATGCCTTGAAAGGCCTTCCTACTGTTTGGGAAGTAAATATTTGCATCCTTTGGTGCTACAATGGTAAACATTAACTAATCTTATGAGAGGAGAAAGGAGCACAGAAGGCAAGCTGGCATCCACAAAGGGTTGATCTTTTCCAAATAAAGATTTCATTTTAATATACATTGCTTACTCTTTATGTAAATTTGAAACATCTCAGAACAAGTGAGAGTGAGAGAAAGAATGGATGACAAAGAAAGAGGTTGCCCATTGTTCCAGTCATGAAAAAAAGACTAATAAAATTTCTTTTCATAATTTTTATATTTGTGCAGAAATTTCATGCTTTTCAACAATGTGTTCACACTTTGAAAAATATCACATCATAATACTGAAGATATAATTAAGTATTCAATACTTGTAAAATTTAAAGTGAATATAAAAATTACCATCTAATTTTATTAGATATTATTTGTGAAGTGTGTGTGTGTGTTTGTACATGTGTGTGTGTGCATGTGTGTGATGGGTATATGACAAGGCAAGAATATAGACACAGCATTTGTTTAAAATTCCTTCCAAACACTAATGTAAAAAGAGACACTTTCACATTTCTGGGTCAGGTCTTTCATGTATTGGTATCTATTTCCTTCTGTAGGATTTTTCTATCACTTTTATTATAGTTACATTTTTTCATTCAAGATTTTAAAAATAATATCCAGATTCTAAACTCTAAAAAAACTCATTTCCTCTGGCAAGAAATAAGACAATGCATGTTAGATTAATTGGTCATTTCACAAAATATATGCATTGCAAAACACTGTAGTATATTGTGTTTATATATATAAATTATATTTATTTATATATAATTTTATTTATATACTTATATATTTATATATAAATTATATATAAATGTATATATTTATATATTCTTTTTTATATTCTTGCAGTGATATTTTCTTAATTTATCTTTGTAGATATACAATTCTTTCCTATATTAATTCTACATTCTGAGATTTTAATGCCTCAATAATGTTGAAAGTTTACTAAGTCTTAGAATTTTAAACATTATTTCAGCTCTACAATACATAATTAAGAGGGAAATAGTATCTCTGTATTTCTATTTTCATAAACAACATGTCATAAGCTGGAGAGTTTAATTTTTAGCTAGTTCATTAAAGCAGGTAGATGGTCACCCTGATTACTAACTGAATTTATGATAAACTATATGCCATCAAGCTATCTACCTTATTTATCTCAAAAATATGTGTCTAGTTTCTTGTGTGTAGTTTCTATATAGAAGGGTGAGTTTCTCTCTTTACATTTTCTGTAGTAAAGTGTAGTAAAGTAACATGATGGTTAATGCTGCATTAATAATAAAAGTTATTTGTTTCGATTTTGACTGTAAAGAAAGTCCAATGGTAGGAAGCAGACTTTTGTTTTTATTATATTAAGCCATCCATATAACATGCCAAGATCTTATGAGATAAGGCAGCAAAATTAGATTGTCATTACATTTGAATATAACTCATTTGATAAAAATAATATAAAAATATAATTTTCACAATAGATTTATGTTAGCCTAAGCTTGGCCCCTGTGGTACTATATTCCTTTCTATGTGGCCTTATATTTACAAAATTATCCAAAATTTGCTTTAGAATACAATGGGACCATCATCTCTAGAAGTTTCCAGCAAAAAACGTGATTATAAAGCCTGAGGAAAGAGCAAAAACTTTCAATCTACTCCATTCTGATAAGGCTGTTTATGGATCAAGATCCTTCTTAGTCATGGAAGTAGCACTGGGTCATTGCAGTTCTTATTGGGCAGATTTGAAAGCTCAGATCCATTTTTAATATGGATCAGAGGCATTCATACAGGCACATCAATATTAGCTCTTAAATAAAACCCAATGTCATATTCAGATATAATATGCAAAACTGTGTTGCGAAAACATTAACCTTTAAGGTAAGTGTTTTGGACTTTATTGGCTACTAAAATAAAGTAATATTAAATAGTAGTTTATGAACAACCTAAAACAGTTTCACAGATCTTGGCAGTTGAGAGATGGAAGATTAAGACACTGGTCTAGCCATTATTGAAGGAAAATTGTTGTGTTCTGGATCACAGGAAGGGTTTTCTTACTGTGTCCTTCCAGAGCAGGACACGCCTGATAATTTCAACACTATAAAGGGATGCAATTCTTATTTATGAGTCTAGAACCTCATCATTAATCAAGTGTACACAGCCCTGCCTTATAACTCCATCTTACCTAGGGATATGGCTTCAATACATGAATTTTAGGAGTACAGAAACAGTCATTCTACAGTCAGAAAGGTGTTTCTTCTTCATTTCTTCTTGCTTAACTAAGCAAATATATTACTAGAAAAGAAATCAGCAAACTTATTCTGTTAAGATGTATATATCAGGGCTGGAGAGGTGGCTCAGGAGTTAAGCCTCTGCCTTGCAGGCTGAAGGTCCTGAGTTCGGATCCTAGACCCCACGTATAGACGCCGGGCGGAAGCGGGGCGGCCTGCGTTTCCGGTCCTGGTAGGGCGGAGCCTATGAGTCCCGGGGCAGAGTAAACAAGGAGGAAGTGGAGGCGTCCATGGTGATTCCCGAATTCGTCTGTGGTTCTACACGCGCCCACACACACACATACACGCGCACAATTGAATAAATAATAAAAAGTCTATTATTTAAAAAAAGATGTATATATCTTCACATATATACATATATATTAAAAAACTGTATTTGGCTTTTTCTGTGACACTGTGTCGTATCTACTTTGCCCTAACATTTTGAAAATCCAGGTCAAGGAGCAAGAGACAGTAAATGAGAAAATGGGGCTGTTTTGCACTCACAGTTTCATTATAAAATGAGAAGAAATCTTGATTCGCCATGCAGCAATGTCATGCTGACACCTCTCCTAGGGGATACGTGGTAGAAATTGAGAATCAGAATGATCAAGCATAATATTAATGTAGCTGCAGCTTTTTAAAGTTACTCAATAGAGACTCATTGTGAACAATATAATTATCTAATAAATTGTAACTAATGATACCATAAGGCTAGAAAAATTTCTTCAGTAGAACATAATTTTTCAAAACAAATAAAATAGTAGTTACATTTTCCAGACACTTTACCTTCAAAAAGGATGTGAGATTCAGACATTTGCTGAAAATACAGCTACAACTTGAATGTCTTCTGTTTTCCCTCCCTTCCTTCATTCTCTATTTCTGTTTCAACAGGGAGAAAATGAATTACCCTCCTTTAGATGGATACTCTTCTCTGACTGGCAGCATCATGCTTCAGGATACATGCTATGCTTCCAAACCTGCTGCAATGAGATCAGAGTAATAGATAGCAATCTACGGATGACATTTTCCAGGATATTCCTTCCACTTCTGCTCCCTCCCCGAATGCCTTGTAATATGCTCAGGTATAATTTGAATCAGTTTCATACCAAATAAAAATATGAGTTATTAAGCAAAATTAAGTCTTATAACTTAATCTGTGAGCCCAGCTTTTTAAATTCACTCATAGAGAGAGATTTTGGATTTTGGAAGTACTTAGAGACACATATAGATTCTGCTATATGTTTTTCTTTCATTCTCCTTTTTGGTGCTATATACATGAATATAATGAATTTATGATATCTTCCCTCATAAATTTAAAATCCTGTCCTCCTCCTTTTCCCTTTACAATCCCTTATCTCCCCTAATTTTGTACTTGACTATAATCTGTGTCATGTGTGCTCCAATGTGCACGAGTCAGTCTCTCGCCTCTTACTTCTCTATATATATATACATATATATATCCACATATGAATAGGTGCCACTTTAAATAAAGATCCTTGTCCCCATAGCCAGCACTTATCCAGCAAGGATAATACACCATGCACAGTAATAAGGTGAACATACAACTTGTCCACTCAGTCTACTAGATGATTCTCAGTTGACATCATTATCCTGACTTTTATACACAGTGAAAAGTAAGAAAACCCTGTATCTTCATCATCCATGATGCCCCTGGAAACACTCCATATTCTACCTTTCAGGACATTTAAGTGAAATATCAGTCCTTGCATCAGGTGTAGTTTAAAAATTAATCTGAATTTCTGCCAAAAATAAGAGCTCTTTCAAGGCAAGAATTTCATATTTCTTTCTTTACACAATGACTAACACTGTGTGTGGCCCACAGTGTGCAATTTTAAAACAAGGAGGTAAAAATATGTGGGTTGAAGGTAGAGAGGAAGGGGGTGGTAGTTTTAATCTCATCTTAAATGAAAAAGAAATAGGTGAATTAAACAAAAAATGTGAAAATCACTTAATGAACAATTTCCAAGAGGCTAATATTTAGACATTTTTAATCTTTGTACGAGAAAATGAGGTAGATTTTATTCCTTTTTTCTATTCTGAAACTTAAATATTCCTTTATTAAAAAAAGAACCTCAGTATGTACTTATGCTTATGGAAAGATAACTTTTTTATTTCAGGAAGTCGAATAATAAAATATTAGAGTAGGAGGGAAACCAAGCCAGGAGGGTTTTTTTAATCTTTCTCATAAAGTAACCTAGCGATTGGAGGTCCCTTTGAAACCATCCATCAGTTCTTAAGTACCCAGAATAAGATGGAGAACAGAAACTGTGTGATTAAAGGCTATCCAGTTATCTCTTCTGTTTAAATGTCACTTTTTATCAATGAATCAACTCATTCTTTTGTCCATGAGTGAACAGGCCATCATAAAACTTAATGGAAGGCAGTGTATGCACATATGTGCACAGGGCTGCTTGTAGGTAATTTGGGACGAGCATTTGGCAAGCTTTGTGGAATAAGCAGATGAGATTTATTCATTACACCTGAAATATGCAAGAAGAGAATACTAACACCAGAAAATGGAAAAATAGGGAAGCTGCAAATGTTCTTTCCTACATAAAGCTATACAATAGTTGCATAGAGATGAATTCCCTCTAAGAAAAATCAGTCTAGAGACTTTTACAAGTAGGTGCCTCTAAAAACATATCTACATATTCAGGTGAGAAAAGTTGAGAGTAAGTAAATCACAAAACCCCACTACTAGAAAAAAGCCCCAAATCTCAGCACCCCCATGGAGAGGCATGGGTTGGGATATACCCAAGTATCTCAAATTTTCTATATCTCACCAGAAAATTAGTTGCTAAAGTCCCTGGAAGGTCAATTAAAAGAATTCTGGGAACATAAAAGGCATGGTGTCAACTTGAAACATGAATGGGAACAGTTTTACTGTCATCACTCTCTGTTTAGTGCAGCACTAGCATGCAAAATTGTGTAGCTCCAGTGCCCATTTCCAGACATCTTGTCATATGTTGAACATGTGACTTTTGGAGCTGTATCTGGGAGGTACTTATTGAGACCTCCTAGCGTCTGAACAGGTATATATATATATATATATATATATATATATATATATATATACACATACACACACACAGGTGTATATCCATATAGGTGTACACACACACACACATATACACACACACATACACACAGTGTATCTGCTTTCAATACCACGACTTGCTCACATTATTAAACTAATTCTACATCTTGTACCTGTGAGGAATTACTTGATTCTTTAATATTTGAATACTTACAGATACCATCAAGGAGAATGATGGTATAAAGCTATACAATAGTTGCATAAAGACTGGAAAGTAAAAGAGTTCAGTAATTGATGCTCCAGAACCACGAATAACAAAATGGCAGATTGAAATATTTGAGATATCTGTGGGAGAGCTACTACCTCCTCCCAATTCTACTCCATTGCTTCTCTCAAATTATCTCTGAGAATGTGGACAAGTCAAACAGTTTCTAACTGAAAGGGGTTTGAGTACATGCTTAATGTGTCATCCTTCCCAGCTGCTGCCCATGTATCAAGCTGTTAATGAGCCTGCATCTGGAAACTTCTGGGCAGGCAATTAGCAGTCCTCTGAGATGGGTGTATGAACATTTCACAGCTGCCCTGCCCTGAGTTTGCTCCCGGGTCGGAACCAAGCCCAGCTACATCATTTACCTTGCACTGTTATTGAGTCCTGACATGGTCTTCAAGGACCATGGAGATAAAGAGTATGCCATTTGAAGAGATTGTGGATATTTGAAGCTATGTCCTATTTAGTATTGAGTGAGTAGAGACAAGTGTAACTGCCAAGGAGAAAAGGAACTGGTCTGCTTCTCAAAGGTCTGGATTGTCTGGCCTCTCCTGAAGAGTTAGTAAGATTAGGAACACCTCAACTTTCATAAAATTACCAAAACTAGCACAGAAGAGTAGTGAAGCATGAATGTTAGAGGGTCTCTTGGGATATCTGGCTGAACTGATTAGTGAATATGAGATTCACCTGCCACAAGAGGCCAGACTTCCACCACTCCAGGAAAATTGATGCTTTTAACTAACATGAAGGAAAAAATGACACAGAAGCAAAATAAATGGAGAAAGTACTTTATAATATAAAAGTGAGATATAGCTTTGTAAATTGGCTGCCAAATAGAAATAAATTAGTTAAGGATAAAAAAATTAATAGATGTTATGTAAATTAGGTCAAGATGAGAATTTCTACAGAGACTATAAGCTACCAAATGTATAAAACAGCAATCATAAAGCTGAACAATATAATAACTGAGTTGAAAAGCTGAACAGAGTTGCCCAATAACAAAATGAATCAAGTAGAAAATGGTATCAGTTGGAAATGATATAATAACCAGAAACTAGAATGAGAATAAAAGACAATGGAAAATTAGATGGAAAAACATTTAATGGGTCAATATATCATGTTGATATGGGTGTATATATGTATAGAACTTTTGTGTGCAGGAGGAATTGTCAAATGAAATTGTTACTACAGAAGGCACCATAAAACATGCAGTCCACCTAGTAATTGCAAAGAAAATACCTCTGCAAGTTTCACAACAGGAAACATGCAAATTAAAACAAAATATCAAAGAAGATAAAAGGGAAAAGTTCAGGGAGATCAAGACCTAAGAGAAAAACAAAAAAATTAAGAAAAATGGCAATAGGAAATCCTTCATAACATCGATTACTTTAAGTGCATATGAAGCAATGACACCATTGAAATATATAATATGCACATCAATGATTAAAAATACCTATATGCAAATGCTTGCTGTCAACAACAACAACTTGGTCTACACTTAGAGAAACCCAAAGGCTGAAACCAAAGGAATCAAAAGAGACATATCATTATAATTCTATCAAATCTATCTTTCTCTCTCACTCTCTTTCTTTCAAGAAACAATAATGACATGTGATAGTGATATAAATTAAACAGGAAATTATAATAAATTTAAAACGTTGACTCAAAGTTGAGCACCTTTGTTAAACAAATGTTCAGAGATCAGAAAGGAGGACTTCATATCAGGACAATAATAATTGGAAAATTAATACTTAATTTTCAGTGACAGTATAGCTACAAAAAAAACTCAAATAATACTACAGATCAAATAAACATGTACTCAATCTATGCACAAATTGAGAATTTCCAACCTCTAAAGTTGATAGGATGTTCTGAATTGCATGCATCACATTCTCTCAATGGCATAGCAGAAAACAAAACAAAAAATTAGCAAATTCATGTGTATTAAAATAACTCTAAAAATCCTTTGGACAACAAAGTAATAGTAGAAATCAATAGCAGCAAAATTCATAAAGTCATGGAGACTGTATTACACTTTTTAGATAATCTCCACAGTAAATAGAAAATTAAAATGGTGTTAAATGTTTCTCTAAATGAACAAAAGTGAAAATATACTTCAACATATTAACCTTCTCAAAACTAAAACTCAAAATCAGATCAAAATTTTACATGACTAAATTATATCCAATAAGAATATTTCAAACTTCTATGGTAGAAATGCGTGCAGTACTTCCAATCTCATTAGAGGAAGGTAGTGCCAAGGAGTCCACAGCAGTACACCACAAAAAAACTCCAAAAAGCTTAAGGTCAATATTAATGATGAACACAGATGCAAAAATTGTTAATTAAAACTCATTTTAAAAGCACATGATAAATATGATCTATAAAATATTTATTGTTTTAACATCCATAATCAATAACTATAAGGAACCACATGAGCAAAATGAAAGATATCACATGTAAGAGTCCCTCGGTGGATCCAGAAAAGCAATTTACACAGCTACACATTCCGGATAAAAATTAATCTGAAATATTAATCTGTCAATAAAATAAATACAAAAAGAAATATCCTCAACACAATAAACTGCACTTGTGAAAAGCTAGTCGGCGACACCATAATCAATGCAGAAAAACTAAAAGATTTCATTATAAAATCAGGATCAAGATAATGATATTCATTCTTACTATTCTGGTCTTAATTTATTTGTTGCAACAAACACCTCACTCAAACAACCTAGAAGAGCAAGAGGTCTTATTCCGGGTCACAACCCCAGGCTACAGAGAAAAGTTACAGCATCATAAGCCAATAGTCACAACGCATCCACAGTAAACATGGAGCCAAGGATCAGTGCATACTTGCCTACTTGCTTCTCATCTTGCCCCTGGCCTGTGAGTTCTCCTCATTTTCATATGCCTGCCCAAAGAATGATCCTGGGGATCTATGGCCTGGATCTTCCCATATCAATTATGGAATCAAGATAATTGCCTATAGCCTTACCAGAACTGTCTCAACTGGATAATTCACCACATGTGTGCTGAGAGGCTTATCTCCTAGGTGTGAGGTCAACATAGCAAACTAACCATTATACCACTTCTATTTAAAAAGAATAATCCTCAATACCCCAATTCTCAAAACATATGACCTTTTCTATATATATAGCATTCAAGGTTCCACAAAAAATTCACATTTACAAACAAGAGAAACACCCCTATCAGTGGGGTGGCCAGAGAAAGGGCAACTTGGTATGTCACCAAGGCCTGTACCCCTGCAAAAATAGACAAGCCAGAGTGAACTTTGGAATCAATAGAAGCTCCCAGGTAGGAGGGTGGGAAGGAGTGGAATGGATTGATGAGGGGAAAGGGGAATGAAAGGGAGGGAAGATAGAGGTAAGCAGGGATTAGCACTCAATATCCTTGTAAAACTAAAAAAAAGTAAAATAATTTGGTTATGACTGAAATTGTTGAAAATCTGGTCTTTGAGATAATCATTTTTGTAGATGTCGTTCAAAATGGCTTTCAGATAGAAAAAAATCAGTAAAATTGAATTACACAAGAAACAAAAATCTCTTTAGAATATCAAAAAACACATTTTATGTATATCATCCACATTATCTAAAAGCAAAGCTACAAATAGCTTTTTAATTGGAGAATAAAGAAAAGTTATAAAAGTTTGTGGATTGCATGAAATTATATTGTTAAAATACATTGCTCATCAAATAAATATTAATCAAATCAATGCAATGTGTATTAAAACTCCAATGACATTCCTTTTTTCTCATAAGGTAACAACTGTCCCAGAAGGAGGAGGGAGGCAGGTTTTGTGAGTTGCCTCCCATCCCCGGATGCTTTCCCCTCATTCCCATGTTCCTGAAGGAACCTTTCATCTGTTCTCCTGTAAGCAGCCCAGTAAAACACTGGCTCACTAAACTAGGCTTAGATGTAATCGTTTCTATCTTCTGGCATTCCTTGTAGACACATATTGGTGCAGTTGATCAAAAAGAACAAAGTTTGCTATTGTCGACCCATCTTATAACAGCCTGGAAGTTTAGTATGATAAGCAGAGCTGGCTCTAGAAACTATATTGGGCTCTGATCATCACTTAGTGAATAGGAGAGCCAATATCTGGAAAGTTTCCTAAATTCTTAATGAAAGATATATTTTTCATTATATTTGAAAGAAAAATCTATGACCTTGAAAATTAACATTTTCATTTGTTTTGTTCTCATTGTTAGGTTTCTTTTTTAACCACATACTTTCAAGATGAGATCCAAAACTGTGTGCTTGTTGGGGATTAATCTGCACTTATAATACAATGTAACATTTTCTAAGAACTTACTTATGCACACATGTTACATAAGTCATTCATTCATTTACCCATTGTTTCAGTCAATAACTGTGTGAAATACATCAATAGAATAGTCCTTGTATTGGCTATGCTTTCAATTATGTGTTTCAAGAATTCACATGGAAATGTGTCACTTCACAAATTATGGAAATTTTTGGACCTATCAAATTGCATATGTATTATTAGAATTTTCTTTCTTTCTTTTAGAATTTATTTATTTATTTGTTTATTTTTTTATTTCCACTCATACAAACTTAACAGGTACACCGGTCCTTCCCTCCATCCAACCCCCTATCCCCCTGTGCCCCCCTCCCTTCCCCATCCCCGGAGCATCCTTTAATGTGCATGCCAAACTCTCCTCTGGGTCCTCCTCTCCGATGAGGTGCAAGGACCCAGTAGCATTTCCCAGAACCTTTTCCTGTGTTCCTGTTAAGCATATGAACACTACTGTGGCTGTCAGGAATGTTTGCAACCACTCCTGTTTTATAATCTGAAGAACGTCAAACTGCTTAGGATTTTGAAGTTCTGAAATAGAGATGAAGGAATGATAGTACCGAAAGACCATTCTTAGATAGTATTTCATTTATTAGGGAGCATAACACAATTTGAAATGCATCTTAATGTCTTGAATCTCAAAATCAACTGTCCCAATTGTGTTTGGAGCAAGTTTGCACTGCTTATACACGATTTCACTTTTTAAATAATGAGTTAGATTATAAAGATGAGCTATATAAATCAATAAGGAGAAAAGTTTAGAAATTATGGAGACAAGAAGTTAAGGTGGTGATAACATTGGTTGTAGGACAGATCAGCTCCAAACAATTAGATAAAGACACCAGTAAAAACTGTTTCCTTCTTTACCATATATTGATGGGTTATAGTTGTACTTCCACATATAGCCAATTTCTTAAAGCAAAACACCAGGATGTAATCTCTTAATTGGGAAAAATCCACATGATTTATGGTAAGAAACTTTGATTCTTCTGTTTCTAAAATTAATTCCTGTGCGTTTATGTGTTGATTTGCTTATGTACATATCTCCATATACAATTCTCACTCAAAGTAAGAATTTTTTTTACCTGTGAAACCACATGTCTAGGACTTTGAAAATATATGTAATGTATTTTGACAAAAATATTTTAAAAGCTTACCAAGAATTTAGAAGTTACCTTTTACCAAGAAGAGTTACCAGAGGTATTACTGCATTGCAAAACAGACAGAGTGCCTATGTTAACTGAAAATGACAGGCAGAAAGAGGATTAAAACCTATCCTGAGACACAGCCCTGGATGTCATCTATGCAGGCACAAGAAAAGCTTGATGAGACAGAGTCTCTACATAAGTTCAAAGCTGTATCCTCATAGGATTGCTTATCACATTGACTGACACCCTAAAAGTATGTATCAACAATGGAATTTTATAGAGAAAAAGGAAGAGAGATAGAAAGCTAAACGGCAAACTGAATTAATGGGATATACTAGGTATTCAGTTTTGTGGAGACACTGAATCGTTGTAATACAGGATTATAAATCATTAATTCTGACACAGAGATTAATAGAATCATTTTGAAAAAAATAAATATGTCAATAGAACATATAGCAAAACTGCTATCATATAAGCACCTTTCTAAACCAATATCTTATAAGCACTTCTTTTTTTTTATTTATTCAATTGTGCATGTGTGCATGTATGTGTGTGTGTGTGTGTGTGTGTGTGTGTGTGTGTGTGTGTGTGTGTAGAACCGCAGACGAATTTGGGAACCACCATAGACCACCTCTACCTCCTCCTTGTTTACTCTGCCCCAGGATTCACAGGCTCCTCCCTACCAGGACCAGAAACGCAGGCCGCCCCCGCTTCCGCCAGGCGTCTGTAAGTGGAGTCTAGGATCTGAACTTAGGACCTTCCGCCTGCAAGGCAGAGGCTTAACCCCTGAGCCACTTCTCCAGCCCCATAAGCACTTCTTAAGACTGATAGTTTAGTGAAGATTCTTGGCTTCAGTATTAGAAGCCATTGTTAACTTGTGCCTATTTTAGCTGTTGTGGTGCAGTTTCTACAATAATTGGTTTCTGTATTAGTTTTCTAGCATTATAAATAAATACATATGTTACATATGAATGAAAAGAAGTCAAACTAGCTGATAGTTTTCAAGGTACAAAGTCCAAAAAGCATGGTACCAACTCATCAGTGAAGGACACTACTTGTATTCATCACCTTGTGGCCAGAAGAAGAATATCTGGAAGCGTGGGGTACCAGCAAACATCATATTTCAAACCAGGAGCAGAGAGGCTACCAGGAGCTAGGTTGCTTCTACTGCAGTCATTTTCTTGGAAAAGCTAAGAAAAGTGGGCACAGAAAAGATATCTCATGTCCTCATAATCCAAGTAACCAACATTCAACACCACCCCCCATAAATGATCTGGGATCAAATCACAAAGCTTTGTGGAACACATAAACTGCATTAAAATTATAGACATTCCCTTTGATATCACATGCTATCACTTGTACACTCTGATAATAAACTACAAATAACCTAGACATGTCTGTGATCAACAGAGAAAGAGCAACCTGGAAAATGTATGAAATAGCTGTGAAGCTGCAACAGCTAAGACAAACTGCACACAAATTTTAAAGGATAGTGAAAAATCATCAACAAAATAAATAAACAAATAAATGTAAATAAATAAACACCAAAAATAAATAAAAAATTAAATAAAAATTTTATGACTTGTGTTTGGAAGACAGTTCTTTCTACATGGGAGTACAGCTTTATGCAACTGAGTTCTGGAAGGCCTACTGTGTATGCTACTTACAATGTGTTTAATGAGATGCTTCAGCTAGCTAAAACACCATTGACAATATATATTAAATTTTTTTGTCACAGGGTAATGATAGAATTTTCTTCCACTGAAAGTCCTCTCAAACCAGTAAGTTTCCTGGATTTTTGAGAACAATCCATTCTTTCCATTAAAAATGATAAATAGGGTGAACCATAATGTTATATCTCTCAGAAGGTTACTGTCTTAAAAACATTCAGCAAAATCTAAATATCATTATTTTTATTATGAATGTGACAAATCCATTGGAACAGAAAATCTGGAATTTCAGTCATGGCTCCATCATTTTTATCAATGTGTACTAATTTCACAAGCTAAAGTATTCATTATTGTACTTTCACATGTTTATGCAAGATTTCCTAGTCTGTATTATACAGATTTGTCCCTTTTGTACTAGCTCCATCCCTATTCACTAAAAGCTCTTTCTGCATTAATTTTTTTATTTATTTGCACTGTCTATATGACATAAAATTTACTATATTTTTCTTTCAGGATCTGAGTTATTTTACCTAGCATGATGATCTTCACCATTTATGGAAAACTTGGAAGTGTGTTTGTTCTGGTATTGTCAGTTTTGATAAACACTGATAAACTTGTCCATTCCTAATGTATAAAACATGTAGAGAACATCTGTGGAGATGTAGACATTCACTCATCTATGCTTCACAAAAGTACACAAATTTTCATGTAAGTATAAGAGCACAAAACAGTTTCATTAGACATATATGAAACTTTTTTTCACAGAATTATATGGTTGTATTTAAAAAACTTTTTTTTTAGTCTTTTTTTTTTATTTCAGCTCATACAAATTTATTAGGTACACCAGTTCCCTCCCTTCCTCCTCCTCCCCCCGTACCCCCTGCTCCCCCTCCCCACTCCTCTCCCTCCCCATCCTCCAATGCCTCCCACCCCAATTCCCAGAGAGTCCTTTCTTGTGCATGACTGATTTTCCTCTGGGCCCTCCTCTCCGATGACGTACAAGGACCCAGTGGCCTTTGCCGAACCCTTTCCCGTGTTCCCCTTAGGTATAGGAACACTGCTGTGGCTGCCAATCCTTTGCCTCCAAGGATCTTGGTGCCTTTAGCAGATGCTAGACTTTGTGAGGTCAACAGTGTGTTGGACAATGCGCAGGGCATGCAAAGTCCAATTATGATTGCTTCAGCCCTAACTAGTATAGAATATTTTACATATCATTGCTCCTCCCATCCTTATGCTCTTACACTCTTACCGCCCCCTCTTTTTTTGAGACAGGATTCCCTCACTAAGCAGCCCAGGAAAGCCTGAAATCACACAGTGCTTCCTGTCTCAGCCCTAAGTGCTGGAATTAAAGACTTGTGCCATCATTCATAGCTAATAAAGCATGTTTCTGGTCAAACTACCAATAATCCAATAATCTGCTTCAGTTGACAAGTCTAACTAATATAAAATAGATTAATCACTGTTGAAAGTAACTTAATAGCAGTACATTAAAATATTGCTTTATGTTGAATCTCTAAATAAATCGGAGTAACTTTCATTGAGGGATACATTTGACTCCTTTGATAACCATTTTTCTCACATCTGTATCCAGTGTTTGTGTATGAATCTGAGTTGCCAAATAATTACTGGTACATTTAGAAGTGATTGGGTTTACCAACATGCTAAAATAATACTGTGATATGAAAGCTCCTTTAAAGATTATTCTTTAATCAAGTCAATTCTAAAACTTCTGACAACAATAAAATTGCCCTTTTTCTGAAATTCATTATTTAGATGAATTATCTCCAGTTGGTGTTCTTCTCTGATGCATTTATCTTTTAGGAAACTCTTTGATTAAGAAAAATATGATGAGCTAAAAAGACGTTTTACTCTCATTGTCACTCCAATAATATATTCTGGTTTTTTTTTTTTCAAAATAAAAACTATGGCAGGTACTGTGAGTTAATTTACTTTCAAACACCCTTCTCCACCTTTTCATTTTTTTGTCCCTTTAGCTTGAAGAATAGAAAATGAATGATTAAAATTCCCTGATCTCATATAGTTTCCAAGTATTCAAAGGTCCTTGTGATATAATTCTGATCAGTGAGATGCAAGATGAAGTCCACTTCTCCCAATAGAAGTCTGTCTCTATTTTTCTCTTGGCTTTAACTTCATGTTCACTTGCATGCTTGGTGACAAAAAAAAATGCTGTACCTATATTGAGTTCACCATGTAAAAAGGCAGCATATAATAAAATCAGCGAAGAAAAGAGTAAAACTGTATCTTTAATGAACATATTAAGCAGCTTCATAACCCTCTATCTGTGTACTCTACCTATCAGTTACACATACAAACTATTATATTACTATACCATGCTTTTCAAATATGTGGTTGCTCACAAACTTTATGGGAAATCCAAACTGTGAGTGGTTCTTCTAAAGGGGCAAAAAATTGACAAAAAATAAGGAGGAAATGGAGGGACAAGTCACTGCCCATAAGAAGCTCTGATTTTATCACAACTGTTAAGAATGGAATACCACAGGATCTCATCACTTCATCAGTGAGGAAGTGAGTGACTGCAGAAGTAGGAAGCTCCTTGCGTCTATGGACTTAGTTGATGACAAAGAAAAGTTCTTTGTCAAAAAATTCTTCAGAATAGCCTATCAGATGCAAGTGACCAGTAAGCCCAACCAGATGTCTCATTACTTACTTGCAGTCCATGATAGTGGCCTATTTTCTCTACTGTAGCATGATCCCCTCTCTCCTTGCTTCTGGGGGGCCATCAACATATCATTGAACCCCCAAAATCTAGCATGGATCAAAGGCACTAGAATCCTTAGAGGCAAGGGATTAACACCCACAATAGTGTTCCTATACTAAAGGGGAACACAAAAAAGAGCTCTAGTCAATGCCACTGATTCCTTAAACTTCATCAGAGAGGAGGACTTAGAAAGAAGTTTGACATGCATACTAAAGGATGCTTCAGGAATGTGGGGGAGGAGAAGGAGCACTGGAAGAAAAGGAGGGAGGGGAAGGAAAGGGAAAAGGAAGGAGGGAGCAAGGGGATCCAGAGAGGGATGGAGGAAGGGAAGGGAATGGGGTACTTATCAACTTTGTATAAGTGGAAGAAACTTAAAAAAAGAATAATACAAAATCAAAAAAAATTCTTCAGAATAGTATTTCGGAGTAAACAAAACCAGGCAAGGAGACAAGGAGACAGAAAAAAATCATTTTATATTTCTGCAATTAAAGAACAATAGCACATTGAACAGTACTCTTTTTTATATTTCCATGACATAATTTGTCACAGACTATCAAAATAAAGGATTCTAAGTCTTCTAAGAAGCACATAAATAAATAAATAAATAAATAAATAAATAAATAAATAAATAATACCATTGCTTACCAATATGGTATAGCAATGAATTAACATCAGGAAAGTTGAAGTGAAATAAAGGATATCAAAGATGATCAATTTCAGTCTCAAAATTGTGGGAAGGAAAAATAAGACAATGATAGTGAAACAAAGCCATTTAAAATGCCACCCAATTACTAACTTAGAAGACAACCCATATTAAAATAAACTCAGGGCTGGAGAGATGGCTCAGAAGTTAAGACTCTGCCTCCCAAGAAGAAGGTCCTGAGTTTGGATCCCAGGTCTCATATAAAAACCGCAGGGGGAAATGGCAGTGGCTTGCAGAGCCTAGAAAATTCCAGAGTGAAGCAAAAAGAAAGTAGAAGCAATCCAGAATGATTCCCAAAGTCATCCTTAGTCCTCCACAAGGATACACAGTACCCTCTAATGCACATGTGCACGCTCGCGCGCGCGCACACACACACACACACACACACACACACACAACTTTTAAAAAGTAAAATAAAAGCTGGATATTAAAGTGAGGGTGTCATGGTTTGAAATGTGAGTTGCCCCCCACAGGTTCATGTGCTTGAATCCTTAGTTACCAGTATTTGGGAACATCATGGCACCTTTAGCAGGTGGAGCCTTGCTGGAAGAAGGCAGTCACAGGGGCCGGACTTGAGGTTAGTTAGCCCCACTCTGCTTGAATGTATGAAACTGCTCTTGAGCTTGCAGCAGCTCTTAGTTTTCTGGATGTCTGCAATGACTCAGGCCTCCTCCAACTTCTCCTGCCAACCATGCCATTTCTGCCATGAAAGACTGTCTTCCCTTACATTGCTTGACTTTGAGTGCTTCTTACAGCAGCACAAAGAGTAACTGCAACAGAGGGCTTTGCTTGGGAGTGACAGGGTCCATAACAGGCGCAAAGAGCAGGGCAGGGCAGGACATCCAGTGGGTGACAGAGACTGCCCAACCATCTGCAGCCAGTGAAACTAGGGTAAGGCTAAATCAGTCACAGGAAGAGCTGGATGTTCTTCGAGTACTTTTAGACCCAAACACTTACTTGATCGTAGGTTTCACTAGCTGAGAAACTTAAAAATGTTGAAATTGTGGACTTAGCATCAAAGACAACAGAATAATGCTCCCTCACAATTCTGAGGGAATTAGAAGATTAATTAAAATCTCCTACTCTGGAAAGATCTGTAGTGGAGTCTAGCAGAGCTGTCTACACGGAAAAGCCAGCATTTTTTCACACCCTGAAACTTAATCAAGAATGGGGGCTTTATAAACTAGAGTTAACTGAAAAGTGAAATAAAAACACATTCAAGGCATAAGATGTTAAAAGAATCAGGTCAAACAGCAATGAAAACTTAGATAGAAGATTCTACTATTATTTCTCTATGAAACCGCACATCAGGAAACAAGATTGAACATTTAGGGAAAAAGAGCAAGCATTTATTCCCTAGTCTGGCTAACCATACTTGGGAATATTGTCCTTATTCACTTTAAGTGATTATAAGAATAGTCTGCCAAAAATGAAGATACTGCCTGATAAACCTTCCCAAAGCTAATATCTTGGGAAGAAATGAAACATTAACAAATTTAGTAACTAATGGGGTATATCTGAAGTATTTTTCTTTGTGATCTGACATAAATATAGCCCAACTTGCCACAAGATGGCTTCTGACTTCTTAATACAACATAACCAACTGGTCTATTATGACACCCCCAAGATAGTCCTCTGCTGACATTTTCTATAAACAGACAGAAATTAAATATTTTAAGTTTTGGGAAACATAAATTCTGTGTCGTGACCACACAACTCCGTCACTTTCTGTAGTGCTAAATATGTAGCAAAAAAGTATCCAATATTTTCTGTGTTGCCATAGATAGTACAAAAGATGAATAGAACTTTGTCATAATGAAATTTGATTTACCAAAAAAGTATCTTCCAGATTTGATTTTTGAGTCACAGTTGTCTGACCGTGGCCTTAGACACCTAGCTCCTATAGAAGTCATCTGTTAGGGGCTGGAGAGGTGGCTCAGGGGTTAAGCCTCCGCCTTGCAGGCGGAAGGTCCTGAGTTCGGATCCCAGATCCCACGTATAGACGCCAGGCAGAAGTGGGGGCGGCCTGCGCTTCTGGTCCTGGTAGGGCGGAGCCTGTGAATCCCGGGGCAGAAGGAGGTGGAGGTGTCCATGGTGGTTCGCGAATTCGTCCGTGGTTCTACACACACACACACACACACACACACACACACACACACGCGCGCGCGCGCACATACACACGCACATGCGCACAGTTGAATAAATAATAATAATAATAAAAATTTTAAAAAAAAGAAGTCATCTGACAGAGAATGGTGCTTGTTTTATTTTCACAGTTGATAAAGCTACTAGAACTTGAGAATATTGATTCAGCCATTTTACCTAGATGCTCTTTCTGAAACAAGAATCATTTAAGGAACTATGAAGGATTAATCACACACCTGCACATTCATTTTCACCCTAACAGGCTTTTTCATGGTTCTTAAATCTTTTCCAAATACCTAAACGTAGTATGGCTCTCTAACAGAGCATCTTTTGAATAATAGCATATTTTTTTCTGTCTATCATACCCCAAGAAGAGAAGTCCTCATCCTCATTCTTTCTCTTCTTCCTACTACTGAGAGAACAGGCGCTTCAATCTTTCATTCCTTTCTTGATATCTTGTTTCTACTCAGCATCTCCTCGTAGAGTTCATTTAGTAAACTTTATTCCAAAGCATTTGTGTTGATATGTTCATTGATCTACAAGACAAAAATCTAGATTGAGTGATATGGCTTTGAAATTCCAGCTTCCGTTCTCCCAGAAACCAGGCAGGTCAGCAAGTGCAAAATGAGCATGGATCAATTTCCACTTAATGTGTTGTTTTCATTTAACTATGAAACTATTGTGTTTTCAAATCCTGAAAAAAAAAAAAGACATTTTCCAGGGAGACAAGATGAACTATGGATTAGTTTATGCTGATTTGAGAATAGGGAAGAATATGAGGCTCAGAGCACTTGATGGAAGAAGAAATCTCACCTATCCTTACATAAATGTTGAAAACACTATCATTATCTAGGTGTCTAGATTTTCTTATATTTCTAATTTAAGCAATTCACCACCAGGATTGCCATCCAGAACACAAAGGATAAAGTTATCAGGAGCACATGACTATACGTGATTTATTCTCAAGTACACCGTGAAAAACTCATTAAATATCCTCTGCTCTTCTCTAATTATCCCAGTAGCCTACCAGCGGTTTCTGTACCATCATAATACAAAGATATTTTTAACTGGCAAATGTTCAAGCTTTCATAAAATTATTTGGGGGTAAGAATTCCATTTCTTGCTAAATAAAAAGATTTCATGTACAAGAGATTCAACATAAGGTAGAAAGAGCTTTGATTATTATATTTCAGAGCCTGGGAGTCAAATGTAAAAGCTAAAAGAAAATTCTGTCCTCTGTGGGAGAACACTCTGCAGAACAAAGGCCTTTTACTACCCAGGACTTTTCTGAGTTTCAGATGTTGATTTTTCCTCACTTTTCTTTTCAAGATCAGAATATCTCTATTAGTGCCTTTTAGACAGGAATATCATGCAGAGAATTGAAAGGGCACCAAAGTCTGGAAAACATGACTTATTGTATAGATTACATGCATTGCAATTTATTTAATTATAAAGTTATTCTAATGCACATATTCTTTGCATTGGCTAAGAGTATCCATTAAAAGCTCAGAAACTGAACAAGCAAAAGTGAAAACTGAGTTTGTCATTTGCTTAAAGATCCTTAACTATTGAGTTTTCATAAAATAGAGAAAAAAAATGACAAAGAGGAAAAGCAGATGAATTTGTATATGACCAAATATATCTGATATTTTAACATATGCATATGTACAGATATGTCCATGTTATCCTGTCATATAAATATCTGTGTGTAAAATGTATAATATATTGTATAATAAACATATGATAAAATTCTGATGCCTACATATATATACATCTGCATGAAGGAAGAATATATATACATATATATATAACTTTTATAATGTGCATGTATCATAGAAATAATTTAGTTTTAATTAAAACTAACATAATATATAAATCATGTAGAAAAAAACAGCAATATTTAATGCATTCTTTAAAACCTTAAAATAAGTGGCAATTCTACCTACTTGCTGTGTTTAAATTTAAGTAGCCTACAGTAAGCTACATCTAAATTCCTTTTGTCCCAAAAAAGGAAGGGGAACCATTGTAAGTCTTCTGAATGGGCCTAGGTTGCAACGGTCGACAATAAGGACCAGATTTAAATGATGCCATAAAATTTTAGCAGATCTTTGGCTTCCCAACTTATCTCTCATAGAAACATTGTTTCTTCTAGACATAAGAAAATGGAAGTCTGTACTGCCCCAAAATAAAAATGTGAGAGTATCCCTGCTCCTCAGTGAACTAAATTTTAAAGGTACATATATAATGTGAATGTTGTGGCTACTGAGAAAAAAATGCAATTATGGGAAAGCTTGGTGCTTGTCACAATGGGTCCTGTGATGTGGCTGCAGCAGGAACACAGTGCAAGGCCATGCCATAATGTTCTAGAACCTTTGCTCCCAGACAAAAGAAAATCTGTGTGAGTCATTGCATGAAAAGCCTTGCAGTGATTCTGAGAACCCTTAGAAGAGTCACCAGGTGTTAGTTAAACACAGCATGCTAGGTAGTTCTAATGGGAAGATCCGGGCAAATTTTCAGAGCAAAGTAGGGCTAATATGCCTTCCTACTGAGGGTTTGGTGACACTGGTAAGAAAAGGCTCCATGTTTCCTGTCCTTGACATAAGGACAAAATCTCTTAGAGGAAAGCATGTCGCTGGGAACACAAAGAATTGCAGGAAAAACTGTGTTCAAAGTTCTAACTGAAATATGGATCCTTCATCAGGACACCAACTTGGATCCTAACCACAATCAACTTAGTAAGGGTAAAGGTTGCATAATACAAAGGAATGCACATGAAAGACGTTGTAGCACACATTAGAATCCAGAAAAAAATTATTACAGGAGGTTAAAAATGGGTTCTAAAATCGCACAAGCAAATTGTTACAAAACCTTAAATAAACCATTCAATATGCCTCATGATCATATTCTACATTCAGAGTTAGAGATGGCTGAGTGGGTAAAAGCTTTTTCTCTGAAGGCACAAGATGGTGAATTCAAATCCCCAGTACCCATGAAACAGGTGGCTGTGTATGTGATGTGTTACAGGCTGTGCATGCCTGTCACATCATCACAGGTGCCAGCAGGAGAAAGAAAAGTTAATAGATGGCCAGCTCAATTTAAAGCTTCCTGTTCAATGAGAAACTGTTTCTCAAGGTAAAAGATGGAAAGTAATAGAGGAAGAGTCCATAGTAACTCTGTCTTCTACATGGATCCACACTCACATGTATATAGTACACACAGCAATAAAACACATGCATATGAACAGAGACATGATTCATAATATTAGTGTCTAAGAAACAGAACCAACAGAAAATAATGTAAAGTGCATAAATTTTTAATGTAGCTGTCACATGGTGTTTTTATTAATTAGCTACAGCAAGATAAGCATTGTTTGAAAAATAAGTAAGTATTTAAAATCATTAATTCTTCAAAGAAAATATGAAATTAGGAAACAATGAGGAAGGACTCTGTATTGTTATTACAACTCATTGTTCTAATAACTATTTGACCCTCAGAAGTTAGGGTCAAGTTACTTCATTCCAGCATAACATTCCAGGTTTCCTTTCATCATGGTAAGGAAATTACAGTGGTAGAAGTTTGAGACATCACATCTACAGCGATAGTGAGGAATAAAGACCATTGCTTGCTTACTTGCTTGCCAACAACTAGCTCTCTTCATATTTATCTACCTACCCAGAGAATGGTACCACCTAATTTGGGGCCGGATCCCCTCTATGTAATCAGGAAAATCTACAGATTTGCTCAGAGGTCTGCCTTAACTTGATCATTCTTCACAAGTGTGCCCAAAGGCCCACCTGAAGATTAACTGTTTTATAGATTCCATGTTTGTAACTCAATCACTATAAACACTATTCCTAAAGCAACCTCAAGTTATTCTAATATAAATAACAGTTTTCAGTAATAAACAATGAAATATAATGGGATTTGTATTAGCTAATATGCACAAAAATGTTAGTGAGAAAGTAAAATTATAAAAACAAAATACTGAGCAATGTGGCTCCTATCCTTTTCTTTCAACATTTTATTTTCGTGTGTATGTGTGTAGTATGTAAGGATGGTGTGTGTGTGTGTGTGTGTGTGTGTGTGTGTGTGTGTGTTTGTGTGTGTGAATGTATGTGAGGAGAGATTTGAGATTTGTTTTCAGAATCATGGTCAATAGAATTTACACTTTTTCTTTTGAGGTTAGGTCTCTAACACCGCTCTTAAAGAAAAAGTTAATATAACTAGCCCACTTGTTCTGGGGGTTCCTAATATCTGCCTTAAAGAGTCAGAAATACAAGTGGGCTTTCACACCCACCAGTCCTTTTTCATTGAGTCTGAGGATAAGAATTCTTGATTTTTTAGCTTACACAGCAAGAATTGTTGAGCCATATCAGCAATAAATTAATAAAAATTGATTAATTAAAAAGGTGGCCTTTATTTTTATGATTTTTATTTCTTTGTATATTGATAGGTTGAATGTATGCATACATACAGAGAGAAAGAGAGAGAGAGAGAGAGAATTCACTGCCTGCTCTGCCTCCTTTTTTTTTTTTTTTGCTCAAGATGAGATTTATTACACCTTTGAGTATCTTGCCATCTCTGGATTTTTTTTATTTATTTATTTCTTCCACTCATACAAAGTTGATAAGTACCCCATTCCCCTCCTTCCCTTCACCCCTTACTGTATCTCCTTACTCCTTCCTCCTTTTCTCTTTCCTTCCCCCCTCTTTCTCCCAGTGCTCCCCTCCCCCCATTCCTGGAGCATCCTTTAGTGTGCATGTCAAACTTCCCTCTGGGTCCTCCTCTCTGAGGAGGTGTAAGGACTCAGTGGCATTGCCTAGAGCTCGTTTTTGTGTTCCTCTTTAGTGTAGGAACACTATTGTGGCTGTTAATCCCTTGCCTCTAAGAATCCTAGTGCCTGTAAAATCTCATTTCCTCTACCTAAAATTATAATTTTATTTTCTATTGACAGATGGTCCCATTTTAATTTATGCTCATTTTTTAAAATATAGCTTTAAACACCTCTAAATCAATTTTTCCTTACCAAAATGACTTTGTGCTTTCCTGGCTACTCTTGATTATACTTCAAAACAAACCTGTGATATTTTAAATTTTTCTTATAAGCTATCTATATAACTGTCATTTCTCTTCATGATAACTCCTGTGCATTTTTACAGACACTTCAATATTCAAGTAATTTATGATACATGTACCATAAAAGGATTGTCATGTGTTTGAAGATGTCGAACAGTGAGCCCCAGCATATCCCCTTCTCATCAGTGATTTTTGGAGAGTTTACCTATTCCTTTGTATCCAGATACCTCTCTGCAGCTTTACTCAAACAGTTTATCAAGATGAGATATACTCACAATCAATACCATCAAATGAATACATAGAGGCGAATTTTCTACCAAGAGAAATTGTGTTCCTTCCTTTCACATTTATGACCTCTTTATGAATCTGCTGCCTCAATGCACAGGAAATGAGATAACATATCTGGGAAATCTCATGGTTTCTATTGTAAACTTTCCAAATAGATGGTCAAAAGATCGACTTCAGGAGAGAGAGGTTAGGGTAGGAGAATGTGTTTATAATTTCTCTTATTCCTGACCCCTTTTCCCATAAATACACATTTATCAGTTCTCATAGCCTTCACCTTAATCAAAATGTTGTGTCTATTAGGGTTACTGTGTCTGAAGCTGCCTGCTATTCCACATTAACACTGATACGTGACTTTGGGGCCTAAATAGGCAAAAACTCACAAAGTCACTATCATACCCATAGTTTTGGCAACTATCATATCCGTGTAGGACTTCAACATCATTATTTCTCCTGTCATAGAAATGGAAATATGCAGACTGGAACTTCCATTCATTTTAGTTTTTCTAAAATCAAGGACAATGGGAGAATTAACAGGATTAAGATAGTTTTGTACTTTGAGATAAATAGCAAAATATGCACTAGAAAGTCAAAAAGCAAAAGGGCATCTCTGAGGAGACCCACAAGCCGCCAAGGCAAAGCAATTCCAGTTTAGGGACCATCTTGCTTCCTTCCTCCCCTCCTTCTGTTCTTTGTTCACTTGCTCCTTCATCTCTGACTATGGGAGATAAATGGAAAAAGGCAAGGTGTTGTTACTCTACTTTGCAGTAAAAATCTTTCCTGTTTACTTCCCAATTTTCAGTCTCTGAATAAGTTTGGGCAACCTTTGGGAACTGCGGTCCTCTTCACTGTTCCATTCCTGGTGTTCTGAGAGCTGCTATGCTATGACATCCATCCTATCAATTGCGACAAAGGAAGGACACAGATGACGTGTGAAGAAAGAGCCCCTGTGGCACAGGCCTACAGTAAAATAAATCAAACTGTAATAAAATAACAAGTGTAATGTAGAATTAAATGGCACAGGCACACATCGCCTAACATGATTTTACCTCGCCGCTGCTATCTGGCTCACAAAAGCTATGTCAAAACCAGAGGCAACCTCACCTATTGCTGAATTTCTTCCACATACACTAGTTATGCATCAAGCAATGGGATCAAGATGAGGAGAAAATATTTGGTAATTATTTCTCCCATTCAACATTATTTGTTTTTCAAATGAAATCTAGCTTCTGTGTCATTGCATGATTGAAAACACCTAATCATTTCTTGGCTTACAGTCACTTGATCTTTGTGTGTGCGAGGTGTGTTCCCATTTTCCTCAAAGGCAGTCAGTGCACATCCATGTCAGTGAGCATCCATGTACCATGTCCTCTTCATAGCAGAAATGTCTATTCAAGTATGGATATCCCTTTGGACACACTCTTATCATCTCTGTTATGCCAGCACTTTGCTTAATCATTATCAGCCAAATACATCCATTTTTGCTCTTTGTCCCATAGCTTCTCACTGCAACTACAGCAGATGTATTTGTATTAACTGAAGGTCCAGTTTTTGTTTCCTCAGGTTCCACAGATAGTTGGATTATTTTTTTTGATGAAGAAGCCTCAAACATGGAATTTAACACATAAGAACCTTCCAATGAAAGAATTTACAAATTATTTGTTAATTCACTAAAGGCTTTATTTCAATATATTTTTTAAAATCTGAGGACAAAAGGATTGTTCCTCCTGTCTCTTGATTTAATTCACTTCTGATTTAATTTACTTCTGAGTTCATGATTTCTTATTGGTCACATTCATTGCCAACTGGAAACTGGATGCTAACCTGAGAATATTGCCACTCATTGACTTCTTATTGTCATTCACTATCTTCTCTCCCTATTTGCATTATCATGTTATGTGCTTTGGATTTTCATTTGTTTGTTTATTTATTTTTATTTTTGCTTTTTTTTCAACTTCTACAGGTCAAAACCAGAACTTTATATGTGCTAGACAAATGTTTATTTCTGAGATACAATCCCCAGCCTTCATATATTACCCATTAAAACCCTCAGTAACAACCTATTATAAAATAAAGTGTTTTCAGCAATATTTATCTAATTCATATCTCTCTTAATTTATTGCAACATAACATTTACTTTAGCAATTTTACTGAAATTGCTTTTTCCAATAAACTAATTCAATAATTTAATTTTACTCCATAAACTTTGGATTTGTTATATTTAATATATGGTTTCTTAGTTTAGAGTAGTTTATGAAAGTATCTGTATGGTAAACAAATTGAGAAGAAGAAAATCACAGGCAGAATATTAAAGGAAGAAAAAAAAGATAAATACTGAGTAAATGGATTTCTTCAAATCAAGGATTATCTCTGAATAGCAGAAATGTATGTATTATACTACACTCAAAATCCATTCCCCAAAGATTAGAATCATACCATATTTATTCATCTGGAACATGATCAGTTTTTGCTGTATGTTGAATATTTTTCAATTTCTTTGACTTTTAGAATCAGTTTTGGTTTAAATTTTACTGATTGAAACCGGATTTCAATTATACATGAGTCAAAAATTAATGCGCATAAAAGGCATTCTAATTTTTATAAGCGTAAGATAAACAATAATGCTGACAGAAGGAGAAGTTCGTCTCTCAAGACTTTTTACCCTCTGCTTAAACTGATATTATATCATTATGACACTACTATAAATTATTAACTCACTTCTTGTAACCCTGAGCTTTCTTGAAGATAATGAGTGGAGTTATTTGAAAATGGTGCAGATAGCCACAATTATAAAGCCCATCTATTGGGCCCCTAATCTCTTTCCAAGTTCTTAATGTTGTCACTGCAGAAGATATTAGGTTGTTTACAACTATGGCAGTATCTAGTGCTGACAGATTTATAGCCTTCAGACTTTTTTTCTGTATGTTTCATTAATGGTGAAAATATATAGAGGAAGAATTGAGAAAACTGATGTCGCTTCTCTGGTGAATAGTCACAAGTTTCCTTAAATGGTTGAAAATAATTCAGTGGGAGAGTATGGGCTAGTCTGTGTAGTATTCAACTGTAGCTAACTGTGACACAGTCGGGTTTTCTGGCACCAAGATGGAAATGTGATGAATGGAGGTTGTCTTCAAATTTAAATGTGTGCTTCTTTGCTCTCTCCATCTATAAACACATGTTCATGTTCTATTTCAGTGCAATTAATGTTGCAATAGAAATGAGTTTCATTTTGTTTTTAAAATGTCAGCTTTAAAAGACATGCCTCCATACTAGAAATATATTTTTTAAATTATAATCATTGTTCTGGGAGGAAATGGAGTCAACTATTTAGTACTACGAGCTTTCTTCATCTCTGAAGAAACCAATAAAGCAATATCCTTGTTTCAATACAGTGTTCTAGGAATTTCAAAGATTTGTGTCTTACTCTGTATGACTTTTCTACAACACACTATGGCACAAATGCACAAAAAATAGTATTTGTATTTAAAATAAAATTATTGAAAGCATCTTTTTTAAACTTTAAAAATATTTTAAAAACTTTTAAAATGATCAAGTTGATCATTTCTGCACCTTTGCAAGTTGCTTTGGTTCTGCCCAAAAACAGGAAGAACTGTAACAAATATTGTCTAAATATTTTTACCTTTGGAAATTAAACAATATCTTACAATAAACCTGGGGGAATTATCTAAGGTAAACAAATGAATTTCAGCATTTATAAAAATGGGCATCATTTTATCTGGCTTTGTTTTTACAACTCTCTTCCCTGCTCATAAGATATTTTGAAGATCAGTAATATTGTAGTCATGACAGTCACAAATACCAGTAAAATAGCTTCTAGAATATCTCATAGCCAGAAGAAATAAAACATTCTTAAACCCGCCCTCCAAAAAAAGATCACCACTCCAGAAAAAGAATAGTTATTTTACATCTATATGTTTCCTTAAAAATCCCAATTCACTAAATACATGCCTATTTGACTTGACTTAGAGCATGCATAACAACCAATCAATGAAAAATCAATCTACAGAGTAGTTGAAAATATCACAAATCATGCATCTAATGAGGGCTCAGCATCCAAAACACAAGGAATTAATTAAATAAAATAACCTGATTGGAAAATAAAGGACTTAAATCAGTATTTTTCCAAATGAAAATAAATGATGATCAACTTACAAAAATGTTGATACCACTAAAATTCTGAGAAACTCAAATCAAACCCACAATATGATATAACTTCTTACATGATAGGATGGATATGGTTTAAAAAAAGACAAAAGTATGCAGAACTAAGGGAAGGGATGGAGAAGTGGGAATTCTAATGCCTATTTCTAAGAATAATGAAAATACCAAGACTCCATAGGAAAGCAGCATGATGCTCCTCAGAGGGAACTTCGGGGCCCATATAAGGAGAAGTTCTGGAGGGTAGGAAGGAGAAGCAGGGAAACACCAAAAGAGGAGGGAGAGGAAAAGGAGAGAGGGAGAGAGGAAGTTGTGGGGAAAAAGTGGGATGGGGAATATAAGGGGGAAGGAAAGAAGGAGAGGAAGGAAGAAGGAAGGTAATGAGGGTATCTACCAACTGGTCTTGTATAACTAGGTAAAAAATAAAATTGAAAAAATATAAAAGGAAACTACAATATGATCTCACTTTTGAATAGTTATCACAAAGAATTGAAATGAGAATCTCAAAGACATAATTCACATCTCTAAGACTCATGTGGCCCAATAGCCAAAATGCACAGACAATATGATTCGCACCATTAGATAACTGTTAAAGAAAATGCAGTATATAGACAGAATAGAGTATTATTGATCCATAGAAGGAAGGAAACTTTTCTGTATAACACAAAGTTATCAACCTTGAGGACATCATGCCAAGTACAACAAACCCATAATAAAAAATGAATACTCCATATTTCCACTTACAAAATGTTAAAGTTATTTAAACTCCTAGAAACAAAACCAGAATGGAAGCTTCCACAAACTCAATTAAACTAAAAGTCATTGCTCAGATGTATAGAACTTTGGTGAAGGAAAAGGTAAATTATATACAGATCTTTTGCGTTATTGCTGTTCAAAATAACACCATACACCATACTTAAAATGTGCTTTGCCAGTAGCTCTGATGTTGAATATTATTATAGTAAAATAGATAAAATAAAAAACAGTAAATATGTATACTGCCTTCAAGAACAGAAGAAGATACAAATATGAAACCTGAAATACAAAGAACAAGCAAAAAAAATAGACAAATCAATTCAAAGGTCGCATCTTTGAAAAGATGAATAAAACATAAAGATCTGTTATTTAATATCTTATCTTTAAAAAGACAGAAAACTCGACTTGTTAAGTTCATGAATGGAGAAGAATAGATGACAGTAGCTACTACTGATCCTACAGATATATATGTAATGGACTACAGTTGACTAAATATGCCATCAATTAAATAACCCACATGAAATGGACAACTCCCTAGAAAAATGAATTGCTTAATCGGATACAAAGGAACAATTAAAATATGAATATACTTTCAAAGTAGAGTGAGATAATTGAGAATTTTAAAGCTTCTCATTCAAAATATTCTGAATACACTTTGTTAAGCTGATCAAATAATTGAGATTTTTAATATTTTATTAAAAATTGTTCTATATACAAACAAAATGAGTTTCTGTCTATGCCTCCTCTCCTCTTCCTCTCAACCCAGCCTCTACCAACATTCCCTCCCTGGAGATATCCTTCCCTGTCCCTCCAGTCCTCATGTCTCTTCATGCATGGACTGCAGGGCTCCTTTCAGGTAACTGCATCAAGGAAACAGGTCCCTGTGGTAGTATAAGTGGCCCTTCAGTGGCTAAACCAACAAGGGGGGATGTTCCCACTTCACTTGCCTTGCCCTGCCCTTTGGATTCCTAGTTGTGTCTCCTGAGATATCGTTGTGGAATCTCATTAAGTTTAGTTATTTCTCTGGAGACATCCTCAATGGTTTGTGGGGAATGTTGATACAGGAGACATTGTATAGACCTAGCAGTCATCAATCTCATTTCCGTGAGCTCCTGGATGCAGCAGCTCTATCATGACTGGAATGTCCTGCCCCCTTGCCCCCTCCAGCTCCCTCCCCCCCTTTAGACTTTTACAGTCTTACTGCTCCCTCTTCCAGAAGGCCTTGGGATGGGGAGATATTTGGATTGCCTGATTAGGACTGATTATTCTTGGGTCCCCAATACTCTTCAAATTGGTCTCTTCTGGTTCTTAGACTCATTAAACTTCCATTGCATTTTGATGAATTTTGGTTGGATGCTGATATCTTTTCTTATCGAAGGATAAAATAAAAGGTGTCTAGATGGTTTCATACTATCAAGAATGTGTAAATAGTAAGACACATATTCTTGTTAGTGTCTTTTTTCTCCCCTTCCACTGTTTCATCTGTTTGTGTTCTTTTTTCTCCATTCTTTTGGAATCTTCCTCCACTCCCTGACTTATGTTCATCGTGGGGTTTGGTTATTATAAAAGTTTTTAGTTCATTATAAAATTTTGAAGATTTAATGCTATGATCCTCTTATAAGATGTGTGGCATCTGTCTTTCGATGTCTGGGATACTTTATTCAGTTTAATTTTTTCAGGCTTCATCCATTTATCAGTTAACTGTATTAATTCATTTTTGACAGTTGAATACTATTCCATTGTGTATATGTACCACATTTTTATTATCCTTTTGTCTACTGTTAGACATCAAAGCTGACTATATTTTTTGTTACTGTGAATAGAGCTGCTATGAACATGGATGTACATGTTTATCTGCAGAAAGATGTAGTGTTCTTTGCTGGGTCATATGTTACTTCAATTTTTAGCATTTTTAGGGACCTCCATACTGATCTCCCAAGGGATTATAAAGTTTGCATTCCCATCAGCAATGTATAAGGGTTCCTTTCTCCCCATCCTCACCAGCATTTGTTGTGTTTTAGGTTTTATACATTCTGACTGAGCTAACATATCCTAAGGGTTTTTTAATTAGCATTTACCTAAGGACTAGAGAAGTAGAATACTTTTTAACATATTTGTTAGGCATTTGAATTTCTTTTTGAGAAAGGTTTCTTTTTGGTTCTAGGGCCCTTTTTGTCCCTTTTTTAATTTTTTTTCTACTTTTACAAGCATATTTTGAACTTATCCCTGCTTCATTCCAACATCTCTCCCTCTCCAGGGCCCATTTTTAATTGGATTGCTTACCTCCTTGGTATTTAATCTTGCATACTCTGGATTAGTACTCCATCATATACGTGATTTGTGAAGGTTTTCTCCCATTCCATGGCTTGCTTTTTACTTGATTAACAATATCTTTGTTGAACTGAAGCTTTTTAATTTCATCAAATCCCACCTGTTAAATATTGGTCTTCTTTCTTGTGCATTTTGGTTCTTATTCAGACAATGCTGACCTAGTCAACAAATTCAGGCACATTCCTTATTATTTCTTCTAGGATTTTCATAGTCTCTGGTCTAATATTGAGGGTTTTTTACCTGTTTGGAATTATTTTTGCACCAGAATGATAGATAAAGGGCCCAGTTTCATTCTTCTGCATGTAGATATCCAATTTTTCCAGTATCATTTTTCAAGAGGTTGTACTTTTTCCAATGGATTTCATTGTGTAAGTCTTTCACATCGTTTGTTAAATTTATTCCAAGATATTCATTTTTTAATCTTTAGTAAATGGAATTATTTCTCTCAGTCTCCCTCACTTTGTTCATCCTTGGTATGTAGGAAACCAACTGATTTTTGAACATTAAATTTGTAACCTGTCACTCTACTGAATTTATTTAGTAATTCCAGGATTTTCCTAGTAGAACCTTTGAAGTAGCTCAGGTATAAAATTATGTTATCTGAAAACAGGAATACCTTTGTTTCTTCCTTTCCTATTTTTATCCTATTTATCTCCTTCCCTTGTCTTATGGCAAAGATATATAACAATATGTACAACAATAAAAAGAAATAGTGAAATTTCCCCATCAAAAAAGCTCAAGACTATTCTTGAAATTATTCCATGAACTAGAAAAGGAAAGAACATTTCCAAAATCTTTCTATGAAGCCAATATTACACTGATAACAAAGCCAAATAAAGACACAAACAAAAAGAAAATACATGTCAATCTTATTGATGAACACAAATGAAAAGAACCTTAACAAAATTTTGTAAACTAGATTTAAAAAACAAAAAGATCATTCATGGATTTATTCCAGAAAAAAAATTTGGTTCAATATACATAAATTAATAAATGTACTTAATCACATAAACAAAGCATCGCATGATTCTATCAATTGATTCTGAAAAACCTTATCACAAATTTCAACATTCTTTTATAATTAAAGCTCTGGACTCCATAGGGAAGGAAGGAATAACAAACATAATAAAGGCCAAATCCAACAAGCCTGTAGTAAAGATCGTCCTTAACAGTGAAAAACTTAAAGCATTCCCAATTAGATCAGGAACTAGACACAGCTATCTACTCTCACAATTTCTATTTAATTGAGATTTTTAAAGGTTCTTTGAAATGTCTTCCTAATGATAGACAAGAAGGAAAATGGTCAAAATTTGTTCTGAAACCTTATTATGCTAATGCTAATACCAAGCAAAGATTTTATCACAAAAATTTAGTCCTAAAATTATTCAAGAAAGTAGAAACAAATTATACCCAACAGAACTTACTGGAAATCATAAATCATTAATAAGGAAACTTTTTTTTACCAGAAGCAAAAGGTTGATACAAGATCCAAGTATCAATCAATGAATTACAACTTAAAAGAATAATTAACAAAAAAGTAACAACTGTAATATGCTTTAACAGCAAAAACTATTCAATAAAAATAGAAAATTTCTTCCAAAACATGATGAAGAAATTTTTGAAAGCCCTAGTACTTTTTTTTGAAAGCCCCTAATACTTTCTTCTTAACTGCTTCACTATTGTAGAGGTTCTAGCCATGATAATCAAAAATGAAATAAGTAAAGTCCAGCGTAACATGAAAAAAAATGATCTTTATTTACAACCAGAAAATCTTCAGGAAATGTTAAACTATATTTTAGCACTAATGAATAACAGCTAAAGATTTTATGACTCAGTTTTAAAGCAAAGTGACATTTCATATATTTGAAATGGACAATAAGAAAATGAAGGGAAATAATAATTGCTTTATTTATTACAACTTAAAAATATAAATACCAAGAAATTTTATTTAAAATGGTTACAAGGTTTATAAATTAATTATCAAAATAAATCTGTGAAAAATAAGATTCAGTAAATTAATACCTTACTTATTAAAATACAAGTTGCTTTTTGAGAAATCGACAAGGAAATTGAAATTGATGTCAAAACACTAAAAGTACAGAAAAACTTTATTAAAAAATCTAAAATTTCCAGAGAATCAATTTAGAGGCTGTGCATTTCCTCAATGGAGAAATAATTATCATGCTATTCAAAACATGGTTTGGTCCTGTTTTACGAATAAATAAATTGGTAAGATTATTGAAACAGAAGTGTAATTCCTGGAAAAGTGAGTACTCACTTTTATGGTTAATTTTGCCTAATGTCATAGAAGCAATCTAATCCAATCAGGTGAAATATTTTTGGAAAATAATGCTGAAAAATTGATATATACTTTGAAGTAAATTTAGACAATTGCTATAAACCATAAACAAATATTAAAATTAAAAAAGTTTACATTTAGCTTATCTATTTATTTTGTTTTTGTTTGTTTTGTTGTCATTAGGCTGGTACAGTACTCATTTTATATTCTTTTTTTTCTTCATTTTATAATCTCATTTTGTCATCCTTCTGTCTCAGTCTCCCAAGTGATGGGATTACATATATATATATAGGATTACATTAAAGATTTACAACTGTAAAATCCAAAGAAAACAACATATGTGTGAATCTTCATAAATTATCACCATGCAAGGGTCTGTTGAGCATGACTCAAAAACACAAGCATTAGAAGAAATTCAAAATGCATAATATCTTAGTCAAAATCTTTGTGAAAACAGCATGCAGAGAATGAGAGTCAATCTTGGAAACTATATATATGGCAAGGTGTTTTCTTTAAATTACATATTGAATACCATAACTGAAAAATATGAATAATAGCTCAATAATTCATTTGTAAGTAAGGAAAAGATCTGTATTGACATTTTATTGAAGTATATTTAAAATTTGGAAATGGACACATTTAAAGATTATCTACATTCTTAATAATTACTAAAATCCAAATTAATGTAACAATGAAAATTATATAACATTCCTAAGAAAAGACATAATATTGGGGGCTGGAGAGGTGGCTCAGGGGTTAAGCCTTTGCCTTGCAGGCAGAAGGTCCTGACTTCGGATCCTAGATCCCACGTATAGACGCCAGGCGGAAGCGGGGGCGGCCTGCGCTTCTGGTCCTGGCAGGGCGGAGCCTGTGAATCCCGGGGCAGAAGGAGGTGGAGGCATCCATGGTGGTTCCCGAATTCGTCCGTGGTTCTACACACACACACACACATGCACGCACACATACATATGCACACACACAATTGAATAAATAATAAAAAATTAAAGAAAAGACATAATATTGGATACAGATTTAACACTTTTGAATGAAAATAATCTGGAATTGCAACTGTCCTCTTTTGGTAGTTTGAGGTAGTATGTTACCTGTAAACCCTTGGAAACACTTTGCTAGATACTCAAAATGATATACATAGAGTTACCATATAAATACATATTGCACCTTGCCTTCATGTTTTTCATAAATTCACAACTGAAGAACTTGGGGGAACTAGAGAATATTATTTTTCCTAAAGATTGTCCAATTATTTTTCTTAGTCTACATTGGCAGGAAAGCTCATACAAACAGTAGAAGTCAAGGGAACTAATCACACACTACCCACAGGATTATTGAGAAAGGAAGATGTTCACTTGCCAGATTGCAAGTCCACCATACTGTGTTAAAGAATGCCAATTTACTTAATCAACTCCCTCCACCTTATTCATATGCCTAGGAAATTGTCAGACTTACCATGGCTTGAATCTTCCCACATCAATCTACTTCAAGTTTCCTTAAGGCTTCACTATCAATTCTTTACAAATACGCTCAAATCTCAGTCTGCAACTATAAAGTTCTCAGATAGATAGATAGATAGATAGATAGATAGATAGATAGATAGATAGATGATGATAGATAGATAGATAGATAGATAGATAGATAGATAGATAGATAGACAGACAGATAGATAGATAACTACCACACCATGCTATCTAATCCTAGGTACATGCTCAAGAAAAGAATATACATAAAAATGTATATAAATGTATTCATAAAATATTATTTTAATACAAAAATTTAAAATACCTGCAATTAATTATCATTGAATAAAGTATGCTGTATTAATATATTCAAAAATATTCAATAATAAAAAAGAATGTTTCATTGATACATGTATACTGTAACTTGGATGAAAGATGACTACTTTCTAAGAGAAATGACAGTCACAAGCATGCCACATATCATAAGATCCCATTAAGTATTTGCCAAACTGAAGATTGAACTGAGGAGACCTCACACATGCTAGGGAGCTACTACTCAGGTAGTAGTCTCAGGTAGTCTACAGAAGAAATGAAATTTCTTATTAATGTGAAGAAAATATAAACTTTCAGAAAATAGCTAAAATGTTTGATCAACAAAGCAGGTGACCTCATTTGTTAGAAAGACTAGTTTTAACCTACTTTTCAGCAGAATACTTTATAAATAAAATATTGATTAAAAATAAGTTGGATTCAGTTCTGTTTACTTCTAGTAGCTACTTTTATGGCCAGTCAGAACAGATGTAGTGATAGAGCATTTAATGAAATTATTTTGCTCCAAAAATGGCATAAATTTGATGCACAAATTTTATCTTTAGACACCTATCAGTTGTTTTATTGTTTTAAATTGTAACAAAATAGTTGTTCATTTACTACATAGAAGCTCTGAAAATTAGCATCAAACTAAAGTCTTTACAACCACATTTCCCTATAACTAAAGCCCATCTTTGTCACTTACCCTGAGTGCTTATCTGCCTCATATACATCACTCTTGGCTTCAAATGTCATTCTTAGAATTTTTTCCTACCTATATTGAATATGTTTTTATGCATCATTCTGAGCAAAGCACCTTTAACCTTTTCAGGCAAGAAAAATGTAAAGCATTTCTTCTCTGTGCCAACAGCAGCTGACAGTACCATTAGTGCTTCTCTGTGTACGCTTCTAATTAAATGAAGTTTAAAAGAATAGCTTTCTATTTAACTTCCTGAGAACCTCGCCTGAGGTCTAGCTCATATACATGTAAATGAATATTTGTTGAATTAATTAAGGATAAACAAATTCAGATTAAGGAATATATACCTTTGTTTTATGTTTTCTCTAAATTAAGGACAACACAACTAGGTTGCTTCAGAAAATAACTGAGGGGAAATAAGCATTTATTATCCTTTATCCTTCAAAGCATTAGCAAAAGGAGGGAATAAAATCAGCAGAAATAGAGTCTATTGACACACTTGTGCACATGTATGTATGCACAATTCATTTATATGTATGCTGCATTTCATTTTCCTTATTCTTGGTCTTTGAATACTAATACTGTCATTTGTGCCTACATTTATGTGTGTGTGTGTGTGCGTTGTGTGTGTGTGTGTGTGAGAGAGAGAGAGAGAGAGACAGAGTGAGAGAGAGAGAGAGAGAGAGAGAGAGAAAACAAACAGACAGGCAGGAAAACAAAAAAAGAGACAGAAACAGGAGATCACTTGAAAGGGCAATTGCTCTGCTTCAATTCAGTCTGAAGTTTGGTCTGAAGAATACAGAAAGCATCATATATGAAAATATTTTAATTTTCCTTGTAACTTTCTGAAACCAAGGAAACATTAGTCTAAATAAATATAAAGGTCCAATTGAATCCTGAATTTGTTTTTACATTGCATTGTGCTAGAAAGTCACAGTTTATATAAAGCATAAGGTACTCTATACTTAATATTAAAAAATCCTTTAATAGATTTTCTGTGTAAAATTGTTGCTATAAGAAAAAATGTAATTTTTGTGAACTATATGCAAATATTAGATATATAGATCTAGGTGGGGTTATCAGCATAAAAAATTGACTAGAGTACCAATTATTGTTTTCCAAAAGTTTGTCTCAACTGAAGATTATTCAATTTAATTTGATCACAGTAACTAGGAAAATAAATTTACTATAAGTGCATTACTTTTCTCTCTGAAAACTAACTTCACAGTAATTCTGAAGACAAATTGGATTTCAAAAATCTGCGAACTACTCAAGTTTGAGTTTGCAGTTAAAAGACTTTCACAGGTTTCTAAGGAAAATATCATTTTAATGAATAAGGTCCAGCTCAAAATTTCACACCTAGATAGAAAAAAATCAAAAGGCTCAAATTTTAATTAAGTGAGTTCAAAAGCTCTATGCCATTATTCTTTTTGTCATACTTGGTAGTCTTTTATTTAAGATGAGGATCAGCCAATATAATAAAAGAAACTCTTAAAAATCAGAAGTCACAGGCTAGGGAGATGGCCCAAAGGTTAAGATGATTCTGAGTTTGGATCCCAGGTCCCTCTTAGAAAAACCAGGTGAAAATGGCTGAAGCTTGCACTCTGGCCCTGCTGGGCAGAACCTAAGAAGTCCCAGAATGAAGCCAAAAAGAATTAGAAGCAATCCAGTCACCCTTGGTCCTCCACAGAGACACATAGTGCCTTCTGATACAAACACAAACACATACATACACACACACACACACACACACACACACACACACAAAATAAAGTTAAAAAAAATCAAAACACACCTCTAAAATTGTAATATTATTTCTAGTTTACAGGAGTAAAACATTTATTAAAAGAAAGTATATGATACATACATGTATACATAAAAAGTATAAATATATAAACACACAGGTGTTAAGTAGAAATCTCAGCAGAATACCTTCCAGCATAATATGTATAAAATTTCTTCATGTTACATGTATTGAAAATAGAAAAGGAATAACTCAACAAACAATATTCGACTTCTTAGAACTACTTTTACTGATATGGAGTCAATAAATTTGTGGAAAAAGTGGATATTCTGTAGTTGTAGCAATTAGACTGCATGGTTGTTAATAAAATCAGCATCAAACAGCTTAAGGGACTAAAGGGTTTATATTCTTTTATAATTGTCTAGTTACAGTTCTCAGTCCAGCTTAACAGGAGAGCTCACACCAACACCAGAACCAAGGGAACTGACCACTCCGTCTCTACATAAAGGCTGAGAGAAGAACGAATCCTTACTTGCCAGGACCAGCATCTCTGGCCAGGTGCATACAAAGATACCAACTTTCTCAACCAGCTCTCTAAATTTTATTCCAGGGACTAGTCCCACCCACCACGGGGTGGGCCTTCTCCATCAGCTAGACAATCTCCTGCAGGTTTGTTCAGAGCTTAGCCCAACTACTAATTCTCTACAAATATCCCCAGAGCTCAAACCCTCAACTGTTAAGTTGACACTTGTGCCTAACTGTGACAGTGTTATTAATTTTTGAAGGAAAATAAAAGAAGATAGATGCTAAATACTGAATAGGAGAGAGATACATTTACAGAAAGAAAGTAAATGAAAGTTTCTATGAGAGTGTAATTATTCACTAAAGTAGATATATAAAGGATATGCATCCAAGATGGCATCAATGAGTACAAAGATCCCAAGATGAGACTGTGTGTAATATATAAGAAATCATAAAACTATATAAAATAAATTCAGATATAAAACTATCTTTCTATAAAGAAGTAAAATGAATACATGAATCATTAATAATTTTATTGAGCTGAAAAAGTATTTTCCAAACCTGAAAATATCAATGTAATGCAAAAGGCCATATAGCAAAATTTAATAAATATCATTTTTAACAATGAATATTGAATATGTAATTGTAAGTTGTTACTTTCCAACCAAAAACAGACAAAGTATGACTAGTAGGAGCAAGTATACCAATATAAGTATACATCAAAATAAAAGATTTAAAGTATGTAACCTTATGGTTCAAATGAGGAAAATGAAAAAGCAAAAATTATTCAAAACCATTTTTACTAAGAGGAAAGAGATAACAAATTTCAGAAAGAAATCACACATTAACCTCAACCAACAATGCAAATGACAAAGTTTAAAATTTCATTTGAGAAAAGACAATACTATTAAGAATTAAACTCCCCCCAACCGCCGCACCCAGGCAGCCCCGGTCCCCAGCCCCTTTCTTCCTAAGGCTTGCGCCTCCACCAGACAGGACCTGCTCACATTCCTCCATCCCTGGAGCTTGGGTGGGCCGTAAGCCAAGTCCCAAGTCCCAGGTGAAGAATTCTGCCATCAATAGCAGACCCTCTGCCTCTGGCCCTACCGGGAACCTACACACTACTACTCAGAATTCAATAGAGTTCAAAGGAAACTCAAGCAAAACACTAATGGACAAAGGACATTCATCTGGAGTCCTCTAGAATCATCCTATCATGTGGGAGAGATTCTTCACATGCAGCCCAAAGAAAGTAAACCTCCATTTTTTCACCGTACTGATCCTTTCTAGTATCAATTGCTGTAGATCAACTTCTCCATACAGCCACCCCAAAAACATATACAACTCCAGGGAGTACACCACTCACCCTCACATATCACCAGCATACTAAATTGCAAAAGTGCACAACCATACTAATATTCACTCCTTGTCTACTTAACCTGACTTAACTGATGTATTAACAGCCTAATAGCCTCATCTAGGAAATTACAAGAACAATAGACAAACATACCCAATCCAAGGTAAGCACTAGTAATAACTGGCAAGGGTAATAATACCAACTGAATCAGTTCAGTGAAAAACACACAGAAACTGAAAGATCCTAAGAAACAAAACAACAATGCCCAAGTCAAAGTGCAGATCCATGGGAAACAAAACCCAAGAAGACCAATCTCCCACAGAAAGAATTAACCCCATAATGATGGATTCTGACCAGAACAAATTCACAGAAAATAGCCAAGAAAGCCAGACCCAACACAAAGACTTTCAGAGTATGATCATTACCATGATTAATATTAGTAAAGAGGAAATCCGAGAAGAGTTAAAAAACCGAATCAACCACTTTGAACAGGAACACAACAAGCACTTGGAGGAGTTGAGAAAAACAGTTCAGGAAACAAAAATAGGCATAGAACAGTTAAAACAGTCTCAGACAGAGTTTAAAATTGAACTAAAAGACAAATTATCTTCAACCCAAAACTCAACAGAAAGTCTTATCAGCAGAACAAATGAAGCAGAAAACAGAATTTCAGATCTTGAAGACAAAGTGGGAGAATTAACCAGCTCAATGGAAGAGAGTGTTAAAGCCAAAAGGATAATTGAGAGGAACATTCGGATTCATGGAATACCAGAACAAGAATCCCAAAATACCACACCTGAGGAAATATTTCAAATCATCATAAATGAAAACTTCCCACAACTAAAGAATGAGAGGCCCATCCAAATACAAGAGGCATTTCACACTCCAAACAGATATGACCAAAATAGAAACTCAGCCACGGCAAATAATAGTCAAAACACTCCATATTCAAGACAAAGAAAAGGTGCTGAGAGCTACAAGAGAAAAAAAGCACGTCACTTTTTTTTTATTATTTATTCAATTGTGCACGTGTATGTGTGTATGTGTGTGTAGAACCACGGACGAATTCGGGAACCACCATGGATGCCTCCACTTCCTCCTTGTTTACTCTGCCCCGGGATTCACAGGCTCCGCCCTACCAGGACCGGAAACGCAGGTCGTCCCCGCTTCCAGCCTGGTGTCTATACCTGGGGTATAGGATCCGAACTCAGGACCTTCTGCCTGCAAGGCAGAGGCTTAACCCCTGAGCCACCTCTCCAGTCCCACAAGTCACTTTTAAAGGTAAACCTACGAGAATAACAAATGACTACTCACTGGAAACAGTAAAAGCAAGAAGAGCTTGGAGAGACATACTTCAAGTATTAAATGAGCAAAAATGCCAACCTAGACTGATATACCCGATGAAACTATCTGTCATAATTGAGGGAGAAAGAAAAGTTTTCCAGCACAAAGACAACTTGAAGGGATACATGTCTACCAAACTGGGCCTCCAAAAAGGGCAGAAATGATACTCAAGCTTGAACAAAAGAACAAGTGTATCCAGGAGGACGGAAGGAAAGTACAATACCACCAAAACATAAATATCAAACAATATGCTTACAAAATCCACTAAACACAAAAAATGTCCAGAATTAAAAATAATTTCTCCATTATAACATTAAATTTCAATGGTATTAATTCACTGATTAAAAGACACAGATTACAAACTTGGATTAAAAACCACAATCCAACAATCTGCTGCCTTCAGGAAACTCATCCCACCACAAAAGATAGGCACATCCTAAAAATGAAAGGCTAGTCCAAAATACTGCAAGCTGATGGAACCAGGAAACAGGCAGGGGTAGCAATTATGCTTTCGGACAAAGTGGAATTCAAACCAAAGAAAATCATAAGAGACACAGATGGATACTACATTTTAGTCACAGGTACAATCCACCAGGAATACTTCACAATACTGAACATATATGCACCCAATACGGCCCCTCCACATTCATTAAGAAAACCCTACAGCGTCTAAAGCAAGAAATCAACCCCCAAACGATAATTCTTGGGGACTTCAACACTGCCCTCTCAACATGGGATAGATCAACAGGTCAAAAGTTTAACAGAGACACTTTGGAACTAAATCACACCCTTAAAGAAATGAACATTACAGATCTTTATTGAACTTTTCATCCACGCACCAAAGAATACACATTTTTCTCAGCAGTACATGGAACATTCTCCAATATAGATCACATATTGGGCCAAAAATGAATCTACACATATACAGAAAAGTTGAAATTCCAACCCGTGCCCTATCAGACCACCACGGCCTAAAGCTGGACATACACAACACAACAAACAACAGAAAATACACTAACTCCTGGAAACTTAACAATATGATGCTGAATAAGAACTGGATTCAGAAAGAAATTAAAAAAGAAATTCAAGATTTCCTGAAAGTGAATGATAATGAAAATACAACTTACCAAAATCTCTGGGACACAATGAAAGCTGTCCTAAGAGGTAAGTTCATAGCTCTTAATGCCTACATCAAAAAATGGAAACATTAGAAATAAATAACAACAATGAAGTTTAAAGCTTTAGATCAACTAGAGCAATCTAATCCCAAAAGTAGTAGAAGAGAGGAGATTAGCAAAATAAGGGGAGAAATATCTGAAATCGAGATTAGGAAAACTGATAGAGAAAATCAACCAGTCAAAAAGCTGGTTCTTTGAAAAAATCAATAAGATTGATACACCCCTAGCTAAATTAACCAAAAGCAAGAGAGAGAAAACCCAAATTAACAAAATTAGAAATGAACATGGAGTTATCACTACTGATACTCAAGAAATCCAGAGAATTATAACATCATATTTCAAAAACTTATACTCTGTGAAGTTTGACAACATAAAAGATATGGATGTTAGCAAATCAGATTCAAAACCATATCAAAAAGATCATTCACGGGGATCAAGGAGCTTTATCCCAGGCACACAAGGTTGGTTCAACATATGCAAATCAATAAATGTAATTCATCATATAAATCAGTTCAAAGTCCAAGACCATGTGATACTCTCGATAGATGCAGAAAAAGCTTTTGACAAGATCCAACAGCCTTTTATGATCAAAATGCTAGAGAGAGTAGGAATGGAAGGAACCTTTATCAATATAATAAAAGCTGTATACAGCAATGATTATGCTCAATGGGGAAAAACTGGAAGCATTCCCACTTCTATCAAGAACTAGACAAGGCTCTCCATTCTCACCACTTCTATTCAATATTGTACTTGAAGTCTTAGCTGAAGCCGTAAGACAAGAAAGGGACATAAGAGGGATTCAAATCAGCAAGGAAGAAGTCAAGCTATCCCTATTTGCAGATGACTTGATCTTATACCTGAGTGATCCCAAAAACTCCACTATGAAGCCCCTGGAAGTAATTGAGAAGTTCAGCAGGGTGGCAGGTTACAAAACAAATGTACAAAAATCAGTGGCCTTCCTATATGCTCAGTGAAAGAAGTGAAAAAGCCCTGAGAGAAACAATCCCATATACTGTAGTCCCTAAAAAAATGAAATACCTTGGCATAAGCCTAACCAAGGAGGTAAAAGACCTTAACAATGAAAACTTTAAAACCATAAAGAAAGAAATTGCAGAAGACACCAGAAGGTGGAAAGACCTCCCATGTTCCTGGATTGGCAGAATCAACATCGTAAAAATGACCATCCTACCAAAGACAATATACAAATTCAATGCTATACCAATTAAAATCCCAAAGCAATTCTTTAAAGAAGTTGACCAAATAATCTCAAATTCATATGGAGGCACAAAAGACCCAGGATAGCAAAGACAATCCTGAGTAACAAAAACACAGCTAGAGGTATTACCATATCATACTATAAATCCATAGTTATAAAAACAGCCTGGTACTGGCTCCAAAATAGACACACAGATCAATAGATAAGGTTGAAGACCAGATATAAGCCCACAAAATTACAGCCATTTGATCTTTGACAAAGAGGCCCAAAAAATTCAATGGAAAAAAAACAATATCTTCAACAAATGGTGCTGGCAAAACTGGATCTCCACATGCAGAAGATTAAAACTGGACCCATACTTGTCACCATGTACAAGACTTAATTCGAAATGGATCAAGGACCTTGATATAAGGCCAGAGACTATAAAAACCATAGTTGAAAGGATAGGGAATTCCCTCGAGTTGATTGGGCTAAGCCAACATTTCCTAAAGAGACATCCAATGGCACAGTCACTGCTACCAACTCTCAACAGTTGGGATCTTGTGAAATTAAAGAGCTTTTGTTCAGATAAAGAGATTGTCACACGAGCTCAAAGGCAACTCACAGAATGGGAGAAAATCTTCACTAACCACACATCTGATAGAGCTCTACTATCCAGAGTGCACAAAGAACCTAGAAAACTAAACACCAAGGAAACTAATGGCCCAATTAAAAAATGGGCCCTGGAACTTAAAAGAAAATTTACCAGGGATGAAATTACAATGTCTAACAAATATCTTAAAAAATGCTCCACTTCTTTAGCCATCAGGGAAATGCAAATCAAAACTTCCCTGAGATATCATCTCACCCCGGTCAGGATGGCAAAAATCTACAACACAAACAATACCAAATGCTGGAGAGGATGTGGAGAGAAGGGAACTCTCCTACATTGCTATTGGGAATGCAGGCTCAAACAGCCACTCTGGCGAGCCGTCTGGAGATTCTTAAAGAAACTAAAGATTGAGATGCCACATGACCCTGCTATTCAACTTCTGGGAATAACCCCCATGCAGCAAAGGTTCACTTCGATAGCACAAGCACAACCATGTTCATAGCAGCACTGTTTACAATAGCAAAGTCATGGAATCAACCCAAATATCCAACAGTTGACGAGTGGATAAGGAAAAGGTGGTACATCTATACAATGGAGTACTACTCAGCCATCAAAAATGATGAATTATTGGAATTTGCCGGGAAATGCATGTCATTAGAAACAATTATATTAGGTGAAGTATCCCAAACCCAGAAAATTAAGCACCGTATGTACTCCCTAATTGGTGGCTTCTAGTACCAAACCCACCCAGCCCACCTTGAGACACTCAAAGATAAATCTATGTAATACCTACAGTAATTGCAAGGATTATGAACAGGAGGGATGGGGTTGGAGGGCCACACCAGAAACAAGTTACAGCAGAGAAAATAGGCCTCCATCAAGGACTGCAAGTAAGTAATGAGACACCTGGTTAAGTTCACAGACGCTAATTCCTGATCATGTACAACTGAGGGGGTATGATCTCACCAGAAGGGGAGGGCATATAGTCTGGCAGATAAAAAGTAACCATTTTGCAAATGGGTGATTGACCCATCCCTCACTGTGGTTTCCTGCTTTTATTACATCTACCCTTGAATGTGCTCTTGTAACAAGACTCCAGTTTAACAGCTTTTTGTCTCTGGCCAGGGGGTGACATACAATGCCCATCACGATGGAGTGAAGGGCATTGCAGGAGCAGCAAAACTGCAAAAGAAAATCATCAAACCACAATCCAGAACTTCAGAGACTCTATATCAACCACCTAGAACTAGGCTAGCCTAATCTCTCCCCATCCTGAAGCTCAGGGAAATTTGCAGAAGACGGGGCAGTAAGATTGTAAGAGCAAAAGGATGGGAGGAGCAATGATTTGCAAGATACTCCACACAAGTTAGGGCCGAAGCAATCATAATTGGTCTTTGCATGCTGTGTCAACACACTATTGACCTCACAAAGTCTAGTATCTGCTAAAGGCACCAAGATCCTTTGAGACAAGGGATTGACAGCCACAGTAGTGTTCCTATGCTTAAGGGGAACACAGGAAAGGGTTCAGGGAAATGCCACTGGGTCCTTGTACGTCATCGGAGAGGAGGGCCCAGAGGAGAGTCTGGCATGCACTTGAAAGGATGCTCCAGGCATGGGAGGAGGAGGCACTGGGGGCTGGGGAGGGAGGGGTGAGGGGAGGGAGAGCAGGGGATTCGGTGGGAGGAGTAGGGAGGGAGGGAAGTGGTGTACCTATTAAGTTTGTATGAGCGGAAATAATAATAAAAAATGTTAAAAAAAAAAAAAAGAATTAAACTAGAGGAAGTAAACTGCCCTAAAATCCTCCTACCAGTTACCATAGACAATTGAACAAAATGCTCAGTACCAGGTATGTGATATCCCCTAATAAATAAGCTGCTGGCTAGAAACATCTCAAAGTCCCCCAAAAACAGTATAGGTATTTGTCATTGATCTTGGTTTCCCTCCAAAACCTGATAGTAGGCCCTACTGCTGAAGATACTATACACATAGATCACACAGGACACAAAGAAAATATACTGAATGGTTCTAAAAGTTTCATCCTTGCTGGGTAGCTTTCATAGAATCAAAAGATACCATACAGCCTTTCAGGGGAGAAAAGTAATCGGTATCATCAAACAACTGTGAATGCTGCAAGCTACAGTAACAGTCACTCTGGGAAGAGATTACCATTGGTACAAAAGTAACATAAATTGTATGGGGTTAACCAACTGCTTTCTCACTGGATTTAAAGCACCTTTTTTGACAGGGAACACACGCCTGATGCTGTAAACCAAGCCGAAATCCTGTAGAAGAGCAGACAAATATGATATACATGTGAACAAACTACTAAGGTTTAATTTTAAGTACAGGGTTTAATTATAGAAAATTGTCAGCTAATCACTTAATGTTCTTATATATTACAACAGTTTTCAGGCCTGAATCATAAAGCCTTTTGTAATGCTAGAAATTTGATGCAGAGAACAGTTGGCCAAAGTACAGAGAACAAGCAACAATAGAGTGCCCATATCCAAACAGGAAATTTGCCCTACCCAGGACTCGGGGAATTATGTAGAAAAAAAGCAAGTAAGAAGTTTTAAAATTTTTATCTATTTATTACTTATGTAGTGTGTGTGTGTGTGAGTGTGTGTGCATGCACTTGCACGTCTGTCTGTCAGTCTCCTAGAGGGCACTTTGTGTTCCTGTGAAGGACCAAAGGTGACTTCAATAATCATTCTGGATTTTTTTTTTCTATCTCTGTTTTGCTTAGCTCTGTGATTTCACAGGTTCTGCCCACTGTTTCTAATTGGCATTTTTACATGGTACCTGGGATCTGAACTCAGGACCTTCCATTTGCAAGGCAGAGTCTTAACCCCCTGAGCCATTTCCCCAGCTCACAAACAAGAATTTAAGTGACAAAGAATTGGGGATGGGATGCTGCTAGATAATATCTTATGGTGTTGACTATCTGTGGCATTCAAGAATTCAATGAAACAATGTCTACTTCCACAATATCTACATAATATTTGGCCTATCACTGTTTCTTCATGAAACCAGAAAGACCTCTAAAGACACTACAGCTTTCTACAGAAGTGGGAGCCAAAATGACTGAAATTTTCACCTTAGAGAAATAATAAGCATTTGAGGAGCTAGTCAGGCCACAATCTGATTTGAACATTCTATAATGTATACATGTATCCAAACATCAATATTTATTTATTTTTTTTTATTTTTTTATTATTATTTATTCAATTGTGTGTGTGTGTGTGTGTATGTATGTGCGCGCGCATGTGTGTATGTGTGTGTGTGTAGAACCACGGACGAATCGGGAACCACCATGGACGCCTCCACCTCCTTCTGCCCGGGGATTCACAGGCTCCGCCCTCCCAGGACCAGAAATGCCGGCCGCCCCCGCTTCCACCTGGCGTCTATACGTGGGATCTGGGATCCGAACTCAGGACCTTCCTCCTGCAAGGCAGAGGCTTAACCCCTGAGCCACCTCTCCAGCCCCAAACATCAATATTTAAAACATTACTTTTATTAGAGATTAAAAATTAATTAGGGCTGGAGAGGTGGCTCAGGGGTTAAGCCTCTGCCTTGCAGGAGGAAGGTCCTGAGTTCGGATCCCAGATCCCACGTATAGACGCCAGGTGGAAGCGGGGACGGCCTGCGCTTCTGGTCCTGGGAGGGCGGAGCCTGTGAATCCCGGGGGGGGGGAGGTGGAGGCGTCCATGGTGGTTCCCGAATTCGTCCGTGGTTCTACACACACACAGACACACACGCGCGCGCACACATGCATATGCACACACGCACAATTGAATAAATAAAAAAAAATTAATTAAAAACTTTGCAAGCTTGCTCAATGAATGGAATACATTCATTGAGCAAACATGTCCATGTCCTACAAACGGACATCCGAGTTCAATCCCCAGAGTCCACATGGTGAAAGAAAGGAATCAACTTTCAAATCTTTTTCTTTCCCTAGCACTCTTGCTTTTATTTGTAAGGTGGAACAGAAGCATCAAAAAAGAAAGTTAAGTTGTTCATATCATGGCAACAAAAAAGCACAGAGAGAGAAAGAGGCAGTAGTAAGTTATACCCTTACTGAACATGCCTCTAAATTAAAACCCAGCTCCTCATTTCCAAGATCTTCTAATAAAGCAATCCATTTATGAATCCATCAATAAATTAATGAGACTAGAGCTTCATGATCCACTCACCCCTCAGTAATTCCCTTTGCTGGCAGCCATGCCTCCAACACATGATGATTTTGGAAGGACATTTAGTGTCCAATCAATAACACCAAGGATCTACCTGACCAAGACCAGGATGTAGTAGCAAGCATTTGCGTTTTGGCAGAGAAGCCAACCCCCATGGTGTAATGCAGATGCTAAGGAACAGTGATCTTCATTTGCAGTGACTGGTACATAAGAAATACCAGTTAGGCTTCAGTATACAAATGAAAGACAATGAGTTCCTTGGGGATACTTAGATCTGTGAGATAGATCTTTGAAAAACTAAGTACCATATAAAATATCATCATAATACTCATAGAATGACTTCATAATATCATGCATCTAAACAAGAACAGGAGAAAACATTCAACTGAATTTATGAAGAGTGACAGACTGTAGTTCTAATATGTGGATAAAAACAAGAATGTTGGATTAAACTTAAACTTAACTGTGACTTTGAAATATTTGTTAGTAGTATCTATGAGAAATGAAATCAAAAATGGAATTAAGCAAAACTCATACTAGAACTTTCTAATAATACTAAGAAATCTCTACTCAGCAATTTACTATGGTATTGAAGTTAAACAAGATATTAATTAGTCTATTCCTACATCAGTCCTATATATTTTTATTTTCAGAGGACTTTGGTGTTTGTGTAACTTCATGCTCATCTTACTTATGGTTGCTATTAGAAAGTCGTAATGGAAGATTCAGCCTGATACAAAGGTCACTTTCTGTAATGAGGGTAAATCTGATAAATATAAAACCCAAATCAACATGTTTACAATAACTCAAGCAGGTGCTGAATGAGAAAAATCAAGAATTAAATGGTAGGTTAGAAAATTAGTGGTATTGCATCAAGGAAGTAGCCCTGATGTACAATTTAAAAGGAAACAACACTGGGCAGCAATTAAGGGGAAGGAAGTTGTTTAGAACATTTCAAATCAGCTGGATGAAGGCTGGCAGATGGTGGGGGGAGTATGGAGTGTGCAGAGAATATTCAGAGCTGGGCTGTACCAAAACAATAGCGCTCTCAGGTCCACAGCTGCCAAGGCTCCCTTCTGTCCTGAAGATACTGCTTCAAAGCGTTGAAAGGAACCATGAGGAGATTGTTTAAAGGAAGAGTCCATATTTGTTTAGTTCAACTTTCAATTTTAGATTTCCTTTTAAATAATAGTACCTTAAAATTATGATCTTATACTTAATGATTAGGTCATGTTTTAACTCCCTGCTCTACTATATATATGCTTCTAGGCTATAATTTTTATTTAACAGCATTTTTATTTTCTAAATTATTTTCCTGAAATATAAACAACTGTTGCTTTATGTGATTAAACAAATTATATAAATATAAAATTGAATGTGGCAGTATAGAAAATACATAAAAATATTAAAAGTTTTCCCAAATTCTGTCAGTGGTAACAACTTAATATATCAAGTGCAAATGCTTAAGATTATTTATATGTACATATAAGGCAGTTTAATTTCCAAATTGGTACTTCATTTAAGTTTTTTTTCTCTCATTGTTTTTTAACAACTCAGTTGTGGGTTGCATTTAGGGCCTTGATGCCATATAAAATAGGTCTTTTTCTGTTTTAACTATAGAAATTGTATGCTATAGATTATTTGTTTTGGAAAGAATTCTTGACTCAGATAGGCTATCAGAACTAAGAAAAGTGGGTACAATATTGTTCTGTTATATAAGTGATTGAATTAACCTGTGAATATTAGAACCTGTGAATATTAGAACCTGTGAATATAAGCTCATTTTACCATTTAATCATAATCAGTGTATTAGTTGTAGAAAGCAGGGTCACAACATGACAAGTGAATTTGTTTCAAACAAAATACCTGTTACATCTTTCATTCTTTATGCTTCTGAATTCAACCATATTCATCAGAGAGGAGGACCCAGAGGAGAGTTTGGCATGCACATTAAAGGATGCTCTGGGGATGGGAAGGGGAGGCACTGAGGGATGGGGAGGAAAGGGGGAGGGGAGGGGGACACAGGGGGATAGGGGGTTGGAGGGAGGGGGGGACTGGTGTACCTGTTAAGTTTGTATGAGTGGAATAAAAAAAAGTTAAAAAAATAAAAAAATAAAAGAAGGTCTAGTAAACCATATTGACAAAAGCAAAGTCTTGATAAAAATTAATTAATTAAGCTATTAATATTAACCTTGTTTTTCCACAGTGATATGATTAAGTACTCAAATGCAAATTAATGACTAAATTTGAAATCATTGTTTAAATATTGCATGTTTTTGGCTATTGAAAATTCTTTATTCTTGCCTCTAAAAACTGAAAAATCGATAAAATTTTGAACCTTCTATTTGCATGCTTGTTTTGCATATTTGCAAAAAACTGCACTTTGAATATTTTACGTATTGTATGTTTAGATATTATGAAATAAGAATTATATAATAAAGCTTTAAAATTATTCTTCATACAAGCCAGGAACTACAAGTATTGCCACATTATCCCATAGTGTACAAATTATTCCTTTAAAAATAATATGTATAGCATGGATTTTTATGTTTCCATAGATACTCCCTTGCTTTTTAAAAAAACATAATATGAGGGAATTTATCCATAGCAAGAAGTATAAAGAATTGGATAAATCCATGTTAGGAAGTAGTAGGTGAGTTCAAAGCACAGTTCAGCTCATACTTTTCCTTATGACAATAATAGTTCTTTCTTTATACACAGTATATGTAGATTACAATTGGTATCTCACAGTACTCACTCTTATACAGGGAAAGAAATACAGTAATATCTATCACAGGCTCGGTAATTTCTCTTTAGAATCTACTTATTACTCCCTACTAGAATACTAAATTTGTAATGGATGACTCAATTTACCTAGAATGAAATCAATTAAATGTGTATGGGACTATAGGGGAGCAGATTTGAAAGTTCTATCTCTCTGGTATGAACCCCGGTTCCTTCTCTTAGAAAATTGTTTCACAGCAAGAAAAAGAAAAATGAATTCTCATGTAGGGATGCAACAAACAGGAAAAAACCTTCTTGCTGCCAAGCTAGCTTTCTAATACTGACAATCACATTCATACTATCTAATGTTTGCTCATTGCAGCCACCCATTTTACTATAACCACATCTAGTAAACTATGTAGGTTTAGAAAGCTGCTACTTTTTCCTGGACAATATGAAGTGCATGCACGAATATAAAAGAAGATGTCAAGAACACATACTGCACTTTCATAGTGGAAACTAAGAGGGGATGAAGAAGAGCTGCAAACCTCCCTGACTTGCTGGCATTGTTTCCATTTGATAAAGGAGAAAAAAAAAATAAGCCAAAAAAATAACTAAAACAGTGAATACACACTTGTTTTGTTTTATTTATCAAACAACTAAATTGATTTGTTGAATAACATTGGAATACATCCAGGAAAGCAGAGGCTGTGTTTCTCTGTCAAACATATTTTTAAGGAATACTCTGGTACTAGAGATGAATCAGTGGATAAAGCAACTATTACATAAGTGAGAGAACTTGAATTCAGATCCGCAGAACCTTGGTAAAGATGGACATAGCATGCACCCCTAATCCCAGTGCTCTTAGGCATACTTGAAGATAGAGATAGGAAGTGGAGACAGGATAATTCCTTGAAGTGTAAGGCCAAACCACCCTGAATATGCAGCAGAAAACAGTTAGAGAGACTGTCTCAAACAAGGTGGAAAGTAAGGACCAACACAAACTTGTTCTCCTGTACCTACACACCTATACATATGTCTACATTTCTCTCTCTCTGTCTCTCTCTCTCTCTCTCTCTCTCTCTCTCTCTCTCTCACCCCTCCTTCCTTATCTCTATCTCTATCTTTATCTCTATTTCAAACACACACACACGCACACACATATGAATGCACTCAAACATCACGCGCACACACACACACACACACACATACACACACAATTAGAAAGGCAAGAAAAAAAATTGGGTAGATCCTTTGGCTTCTCTATCACTGAAGTAAATTATCTTATGTTGAGATCTACATATTCAAGAACTGGAGCAGATATAGTACAGCAATAAAACAATTCCATGTATAATAAATTAATTCTAGCTCAAGCTACTCATCAGCTTACACCAAAATGTCAGTTTTTCATACCATTCTTGTTGTATTAGTGTTGTAATTTTTAGTTAGGGATTAAAGCAATGTATTTACTGTAAGCATGAATCTTAAGTGTTGAATTTCCTTTGTTCAATATGAACTGCTTTTTATTTTGCAGTAAGATGACATTATCTAAAAATGAAATATGTGAGTATAAGATGCATTTTTCAGTTGTTTTTCCCTTCTTTCATTATTTAATTGCCCATTTTCCCCATAAATATGCTAAAAAGGAATCAAATGGATTAGTTGAGCTCAATTTACTTTTCTGGACAAGATCTGTTCAATTTAAGAGATCAATCCTATTTCTAATGTTTTCTGATTCCAACATTTCCCAGGTTAGAATGCCTTTTTCTTTTTAATTCAGAATATAAAAGTCCCACATATCATTGCTAATTAGGACACTTTCATTTTAATTCCATGAGCTGAGAATCTCTCTCTCTCTCATTGTCATATCATTAAAAGTCAGCTTTAAAATTAAAGGAACTAACAATATGTCTCCTACTTACCATAATTTGCTGAACCATCTTGGTTGACATTGTGATGTGGTAAAGATAAGCTAAATGAAAGTTAAACTGCTCCAAAATGTTTTCAACTTCTGCACATCAACTGAAATGGCTACTTGTTCCATATGTTGCTTATTCTACAATGAGAAGGATATTTTATATTAAATATCTGTCTGCACATTGCTTCCATAACCACAAATCACACTGAGAGTAATTCATGTTCTTTAAATATACAATATAATATAGCACTCTCTTCAGAATAATGATAAAACAAGCATTCATATTTGATATAATTTTCAGAAAGCTAATTTTTCCAGAATCTGGAATACAGTACATAACTCGGGAAATACTCATGATTGACTCTAGTCATAATTCCAAGAATACACTTGACCTTTGCTCTTCTTCTTAAATTTTTATTTGAATTTCTTAAAAATAAGCTTTCTAATTTTCTATTTAAGTGGAGATAATTTTCAGCCTTTGTCTTACATACATAAATGTTTATTATAACTTCAAAATATTATTCAAACAAATCCAATGTAATATCTGTAAACTTTTCTCTTTTTGAAAAGAGATAGTCATTTGTTTTCACGAGCACATCTGCCACTCTCCAGTTCTGTATGTTTCCATATCTAGCCTACAGTCTTCTGATTCCAAAGGACACTATAAACCTGGTCATAGTACAGACATACTTTACTGAGATTTTTCCAATAATTATGCTTATCATGAATGCTTTTCTTTTTGTGAAATCTACACACATTCCCTCTCTATTCCACTTGTTAATGTTAGACCTTTCAAAGTATTCTTATGTGAAACCATTGTGCTATTCTAGATGAATTTGGAATTGTGAAATAAAGAATTACTCTTCAACACTTGTACAGTGTTACCCTATTTTTTATAACTTCCTTAAATTTTCTACCCTTTTTTGATTATTGACTAATTTGATATGACAAGCATGTAGTTTTCACATTTACACTGTCAAAGTTATCTTTTAAAATTTGTATTAATGATTCTCAAAATTCAAAATTCTAAGAGATTTTGGTTCATATTGTTTTCATTAAAAAGAGTTGATATAAGAAATAAGACACTAATGTAAGAAACATGAGCTTTGTGGCAGTTCAGTACAGGTGCAAGCTGACTTGATGCATGTTTGGGTTAATACCTGAACAAGGAAGCCAGCTGCTTTCATCAGTGGATCATTTCCGTGGTCACTATCATCATTGCCAGACACGTTCTAGACACTGTAACCCACTTAATTCCAGGAAGAATTTCACTCAAATCTTTAAGGTGCATTTTAACAAACTTTCCTTGAGAAGTGAGCACTTTATTAACTCTCAAGTCCGCAGGATAAAAAGAGAAAAATTGACAGGTCATCGACTAAATTTTATCTCTTGGAAGTAACATTGATTTCTGATCTTCAATATTGAAAAAAGGAGAAACAACAGTTCATGAAAATGGTGTTCAAAAGTCCTGCATCTGTGCCCATATAGATTGTATGTGAACTAATTATTGGATAATTACTTGTAGATGAATGAAAGATGGATAGAAAAGTAAAATGGTTTCATGAATTTTTCATCATTTAGTGTCCTAAAATATGTTTGTGAGTGTGTGTGTGTGTGTGTGTGTGTGTGTGTGTGTGTGGTGTATAAACTCAGAGGCACTTGAGGGTATATGCCTATGGAGGACCAAGGGTTATATAAGGAATTACTCTGGATAACTCTAACTTCTTATTGCTTTATGTTTGGTATTCTTAGGGCCAGAAATGCAGACCACCACCATATCTGTGCAACATTTTTACATGGGGTATAGAGATTCAAACTCAAGTCTTTTATCTTGCAGGGCAAACATTTTAATTCTTGAGACATCCTCCACCTCTATCTTAAAAATCATTATACCTTTGAAGTTTTCTAAAAGTGATATGGTAACAGAGTAAGCATTACTCTGTTAATCTGAAGAATTTTGCACAAGGGGCCTGAAAAAGAGAGGTGTTTGGAAAAGCACATTCATTACATGCTAAGGTAGATTCCTTTTGAAAAGGGTGCACGTGAAATTTGAGAGTCCAGAAACTAATCCCCTCAGTTCTATCTAATTCTCCATATCCACATCCCAAACATAATTTGTTACCTCCTCAGTATCTGTGACCTAATGTGAAGACTGTTGTCAAAGCTCTATAAACACTTTATTTCTTACAATATCGTGTTAACCTAAGAAGGGTTGTCTGATGAGAGTGATAGTAGCCATATATATATATATATATATATATATATATATATATAATATATATAAATTCAATATATATAAATTCAATCAAAATTTAATATATATAAATTATTCAATATATATTGAAACAACCACTACAACTTTCCAAATTAAGAATTAATTTGACACTAAATACCCCTTTTACCTCTGATTCAGGCATGACTTTATGTAAACATGTCAAGAGTGGAATATTTTCACTGATTGACTTTCTCTTGCTGTTCGCTTTTTGGAATGATTTGGTCTTTACCTTGGGAGATGGAAAGATCACTCAAGAGAATTATCTGTAATTTATAATTATTTTTTTTAAATTTTAAATTTTTTTTATTATTATTTATTCAACTGTGTGCATATGCGTGTGTATGTGCACGCGCGCGTGTGTGTGTGTGTGTGTGTATGTGTGTGTGTGTGTATGTGTGTGTAGAACCACGGACGAATTCGCGAACCACCATGGACGCCTCCACCTCCTTCTGCCCCGGGATTCACAGGCTCCGCCCTACCAGGACTAGAAGCGCAGGCCGCCCCCGCTTCCGCCTGGCATCTATACGTGGGATCTGGGATCCGAACTCAGGACCTCCCGCCTGCAAGGCGGAGGCTTAACCCCTGAGCCACCTCTCCAGCCCTGTAATTTATAATTATTGATAGCTTAATATATGGGTTCTTCCATGTTACTTTATGTGCTCTTAAGAATCAAGAAAAAAAGAAAATCAACAAACCACAATCCAGAACATCAGAGACTCTATATCAACCACCTAGAACTAAGCCAGCCTAATCTCTCCCCATCCTGAAGCTCAGGGAAATTTGCAGGAAGAGGGGGCGGTAATATTGTAAGAGCACAAGGATGGGAGGAGTAATGATATGCAAGATACTCCACACAAGTTAGGGCCGAAGCAATCATAATTGGACTTTGCATGCCCACGCAATGTCCAACACACTATTGACCCTATAAATCCTAGCAGGAGGAGGACCCAGAGGAAAGTTTGGCATACACATTAAAGGATTCTCCGGGGATTGGAGGGGAGGCACTGGGGAATGGGAAGGGAGGGGTGAAGGGAGGGGGAGCAGGGGTGTCGGAGGGAGGAGGAGGGAGGGAAGGAACCGGTGTACCTACTAAGTTTGTATGAGCGGAAATGATCATAAAAAATGTTAAAAAAAATCAAGAAAAACCCAGAATAGACTAAAGGATGCCAAAACAGGATAATGTTTCCTATCTCTCATATATGGACTTAGATATTCAATCCAAAAGCTCAATTAAAATATTTAAAATATTTTTTCTGCAAAGGACAATATTTAAAGTATGACATAATTTTGTTACATGGACTATAAGAGTAATATAAAAATTGCTTAAATTGTCTGTAAGAATATAAGGATGTCTTTCTTAACAAATACATTAAATACATTTCTTAAGAAATATATTAAAATTGTTATAGTAGCTACCTCTTCTCCAAATCTATGAATAGGCTTCTGAAATCACTTTCTAATGAACTGATTCTCCTTTAATAATACTAGAACTCAATTGTAAATGACTCCAGGAGCATGTCATTGGCGTCCATGAATTCCTGTTATGTAAAGAACAGATGCTTCAACAAGGTGCAGTCAAGGGGAGCTCCAAGGCAAATGCACCTGTCACCACTGCTGGTTACCACTAAAGAAGAGTCAAGCAGGTGATGATTCTCAGCAGGCATTAGAAACCTGGGTCAGCCCGAAGCTGCCAATGTCTTAATACCACCCTTTTGTGCTAAATTAATTTGTCAGAACACACACACAAAACATATGCTTATGTGGGTGAGTGTGATTGATATCATCAGATAATCAAAATTCCTGTAATTTATAAGCATTGTGTACACAAGATAATTTGAGCATCAATTTTTGGTGTGTTGTTTTAAATATTTTTGTATCTATACTGCAGGGAGAGACACAGACAATAAAAAAGACGAGATGAGAGAGAGAGAAAGAGAGAGAAACACATTCATATGCCATAGTGTACACTAGATCAGAGGACAACTTATTGAAGTTAGTTCTCTTCTTAAACTGTGTGGATTCTAAGAACAGAGTCAGGGTGCAAGAATTGCCCACAATTTTCTTACCTGATAAGCCATCTCACCAGTTCTGAGTGTACATTTTATGAATTATTACAATTTTTGTTAGTTCACATAAATGAATTCAGGTGCATGTGCATTCTAAATAAAGGCCAGCTTAGAACAAATTTCTAGCACAATGCAGTTATTTTTACCTTTGTGTATTTTAAAGTGCATGCCTGAGTGGTTTACTGAAATATAAAAGTATATAAAAGCTTCATTGGTGTTTTATTAGGGGATGAGGTGCATAAAAATAAATGGCTTCCATAGCTTCTCCATAAACACAGGGACTTCTTTGTAGTAAATGATGTCTATTTCTGTGGACTTGATTCTCAGTCTCTGATTACTGCAAAATTCTTAGTTTTATGAACATCGCAAACTACAGATTTAGGCCCAATCTTGACTAGAAGACTGTCCATTTATTAGCATATTAACACAAGAGACATTGTCATTGTTCTGCTGTTCTTCACTCCTGATTAAACTTAATTCTCTGCAAATTACACATTTAGGAATATTTCCTTGGACTGGCCTATCCTTGCAAAAAAGTTGTTTGAAATGAGTTGTCAACACACAACTAATGTAGCAGCTTATGTTTGATATATTTAAACAGTATTGCTCTGCATGCACGTCCACACAAACACACACAGAGTCAACTTACAAATATCTCTATATAAGAACTGAGAAGAGTTTCAGCGAAAAAGATATGTAATCTAAAGAAGATGTGCTTTCAACCCACATCAAAACCCCTGAAATCTTAACAAGAATGTTTTAATAGAGAATCATTGCTTTGCTTTTGGTATCACTGTTTCAGAGACAAAGGGTGTCTCATTTCACTTGTGATTCTGTAATGAGATTCAGACCAACATTAAAGAGTGGCATATTTGTGTTCTGAAGGATATTCCCCAGGCATGCCCAAAGTCAGCCTGGCTTCCTGTCTGTGCCATTGTTTGCACATTTTGTAAATATCACTTGAGGTTTTCTGTATCCTATCATCCACTCCCAAATTCCAGCTGACCTCCCAAAATTATCACACAGCAAATGCTGTTTAAATATCTTGAAAGACACAGTTCTTAATTTTGTACAAAGAATGCATACATCTCTTCAGCAAAGGTCACCAAACACCATCTTTACAAAGGGGAGGCATTTCTACTATCTGTTCTCTCCATTTTGATTGTGGGCTGCCTGCTGCCTACTTTGCATTCTGTTCTCTAAAATGCTTATTAATGGGGTCTAGAGGGAGGCTGTCAGAAATGGCAGACTGAATCAAGGGAATTTCCTTCAATGTCCAAATGACACACCGAAGCTAGAGAATTAAACAGATGACTAACCAGTGCCCTTTTGTTTGAAGTAGAAGGTGGGCTTGCCAACTTGCAAACCAGAAACTGACATTTGGGTGGATTAAACCACCCTGCTATTACACTGCTAGCTTATAATCACTTCTGATTTCTGGATCTCAAGTGCCTCAGAGAAGCTTTCTCAGTTCTCAAAGTCATGTTTGTGGAAGTCCTCAGCTGAGCTTTGGCTGTAAACATTTATCCACCAAGAAACAGTGTTCTGACACTAACTGAGAAGAAGCTTTGGCTTCTAGGTATTTAATTAAAACATTAAGGGGAAAAGCTTTCATGTCAACATTCACAAGTACTTTTCTATAGCTATGGGTTACTGTAATTGCCTTTCCCTGCATACGCATCCCTCCCCTTCCCAGCCTTCTCTGAGAGCTGAAATAGCTTGAGTTCACTTTGCTTCATGCTGTTAGTTGTGGCTTTGAGCCTTTGCCCCATGCTGTCGCTTTCCTGATTCTCTCAATCTGGTTGTTAGCTTTAATTTCTAAAATCAAGATTGGATGGCAACAAGGGGCTTTAATGAAGAGTGAAAAAGTCATTTGTTAAACAGCGTTGCGAATTCTTATTTGCACTGCTGTATAATGTGGTCAAGCCAAGTGCTTTCTGCTTTTATGAATCATCCAATTTCCTTTACCACATAATTAATGTTAATAAGGTGAAAGCATTATATAGTAAACTAAATATATCATAAAAGATGTTGGCCGTGGCTATAGGTTCCTGGCGCGGCACCATTTTCAGGGTGAGCTTCTGGGAGAACAGAGCATTGTAAGGCAGGACAGAGAAAATAACCCATGTGTGACCATTTGACTGTTGGGGAAGTTCATATAAAAGAAATACTTAATTTTCCTTAAAAGTTGCGTTTTTCAGAGAAAGAGAGTAAGAAAGGCTTCTAGGAAGGCATTTAGTGAAACTTCTTAAACAATTGCATTTCTAAAAGAACATTTTAAGCTACACTGTTCCTTGGACCATTGACTGTAATAAAGGGAGATTGCCCATGCAATTCCCTTCAATGTATCAAATCAGTGGAGAAGGGCTTAATTCCTCTTTCATAAAATTTAAAGGTATAGATTTCACAAAACATTTTAAACAACTCATGACAGCGAAACCAAGTGTTGCAAGAAATGCACAAGTAATTATAGCATATCTGCCAAGTTCATTTGCATATAAACCAAAATCAACTTATTCATGGGGTTCATCATGTACCAAAGAGCTTATTTACTTTAAAGACAACATGACTAACTTTGAATTTAAATTATTAACTTAGAAAAGTCAAATCTATGCAGACTTTCATGAAACTATATAGCAAATAAACTAATACTTATCAAGGGCTTATTAAATCTGTAACCTGTTATAAAGAACTGGAATACATGCTGGAGAGATGGTTCAGGGGTTAAGATTATGCCTTAAAAGCAAAAGTTCCTGAGCTTGGACCCCAGGTCCCATGTAAAAATGCCAGGTTGAAACAGCAGGGCCTGCACATCCAGCCCTGGAAGGTGGAGCCTGGAAAATCCCAGAGTGAAGCAAAAAGGAAGTAGAAGCAATCTAGGATGATTCCTGAAGTCACCCTTGGTCCTCCACAGGGACACACAGTGACCTCTGTCACACACACACACACACACACACACACACACACACACATACGTGTATAAAATAAAGTTTAAAAAATTGTAAAAAATTAAAAATAGGGCAGGAATGAATAAATATTAATACAGATTCAAATCATGCAGAATTTTTTTCACAAAGATAATACTTTTGTTATACAAAGAAGTTAAATAAAAGTACAAGCTACTTGCAAATGTTAAATTAAGGAAATTAATTAACAAGTGCTCTGACAGTCCATCAAGGGTAACATGGCTGTAATAGCATGTTCATCTTCCTTACCAAGCTTCAATTATTATTAAGCATCAAATCCACCTTGAACACACAAACACTTCTATTGGCTTTCTTCTGAATCCTGAGTTGTTAAGGTTTGAAATTTCTCCCCCTCATACTATTATACCCATCAGACATGTCTAATGCAGACATGTCTCATTATGTGTAACCCATTATTGTCAAAGCCTTCCTGACATGTTAGCTTCGTCCTGCCTGTCAGAATCCCTGTTTGCTTCTCTGCTGTTTTTCCCTGTACCACCTGGATGTCTGTTTGCTGTATATAGTTGTCATTTGCTGCTGAGTGTAAACTATTGATACCACCAATTTAAAACTTTGATTAACAAAGGTTCTTCACATTATCAGTTCATTGAACAGCAGGGCTACACAATGCATTTTTTTCTAATAGTCTCCTTACAGACATTCCGACTAAGACAGGGCATGAAAGAGGACTGTCTGGGATCAAACCTCACCTTAATCATCATTGTGTTATCTGTCTTCAGAAAGTAGATTTCAATATAGTTCTTCCACGCCAAATTCAGTCTCCTCTATTAACCCTTGGTTTAGTTTAATTTCTAATTGCTGTAATAAAAATCCTGAGGGGGGAACTTCAAAGAAGGCTTTACTACTTCACAGTTTCAAGTACATCAGCACAATGGAGTAATAGAGATAGGAGTTTGGAATAGCTGGTTACATCAATATCAGAGCAGTTGCACAAAACAGCTAATCAATACGTGCTGGCTAAGTGTTCAGTTTTCCTCATTCTTACAAAATCCTGACTCAACTGCTTAGAATGGTCCTACACACAATGGGCTGGATCTTCCCCACTAATTGTAAAATAAGACAATCTTTCAAAGATATTCCCAAAGGCCATCCTTAAACTACAGAATCCTTCTGAGATGGGCCTAATTCCCTGCTCCTAATTGTCATTTTGATAATCTCAATCATCCCATTTTTTTACATCCATCCCATTTTATAACATCCATTTGTACTTTTCTTAATTTGGTCTATTGAAATTTTATCATAATTCAACAAATAATCATTAAATGCCATGGTTAGACACCATACTAAATACTGGAAATATAACAAGGAAGCTTTTTCTTGCTTCTATAAAAGTTATTATCTAATGAATTCTAACTTTATGACATCCTTAAATCTGGAGTGATTTTTTGGCATTCTTTTGATTTCCACAGTAACTTTTAGCTTTGAGTACTATCAGGGATAATCCCACATGCAAGTTCACAGATTCCAGAACTCCTTGTATTCATTTATGAAATCTGAAAGAATTTTAAAAAGTGAAATAAAAATTATAGCTACAGAGTTGATTTAGAAATAATAAAATGTCCATCTTATTGTCACAGAAGGTAACTATAACATAACTGGCTACTTGAACAATTTTACTCACATTTCTGGCATTAAATTTTTTTTTCAAATTTTGACATTACTTTTCTAATTTTCTGAAAACATCAAGTCAGTATCCAGTAGTATTAATCAGGGTTCTCTAGTAGGACAGAACTGATAGAATGAATAAACATATAATTTAATGAATTGATTTACAAGATAAAATCTAAGTAGTACAACAGTAGCTGCCTATAGCTCCTATGTTCAGGAGCTGAATATCTCAGGAATCCCATTCTTGTACTGAAGACAGAAGGATTTCTCAAAGTAACCTCTCAGTCACATTTCTGGGTCAAAGAAGCTGGTTCTAATGTCAGGCAAAGATTGCAGTATCAGTGAAGAACAGATACAGATACATCAGAGGATGGGGGGAGGACAACTCACCAAACAGAGAAAAAGAGAAGCCCCCTCTCCCTTGCACTGCCTTTAATTGGAAAGTACCACCCACTATGTGCTGGCTTTTCTAAATCACTTAGGCAATTTCCTGCCCTGCTTACTCAAGGTTTATATTACCTATCAGTTCTTCATAGCTACACCCAAAGATCAACTTGAAATTGTTCAATGGGCAACTGTATCTATCACACCAAATCTGATTTGATTATTAATTCTAGCATTGTTTGGAAGTGATAGGTTTAGACCCTCCAGGCTTTCCCTACTTTTTTATGCTAACTGAAGTATAAACCGTCTGACTTTTGACTGTGGAATCATAAATCCAGAGTAACACTAGGGAGTTTTGTAGATATTAAGTGGCATTCTGTGTTTTTAATTCCTACATGTTCAACTTTGGACATAGACTCTCTGAATGTCACCTTCTGTATCTGCCTATCTGCAGGTAAAGAGTATGCTAACCTTTCACAATTATCAGAGTTATTCTCTGGGAGGAAAGATACTATGACTACACAGTGATGATAATGTGGGATTTTAAGTGACCTGCAAGACATAGTACAGTATGTAAAGGCAATGTAGAGAACTGTAGTTCTCTTTTGATCATTGCCTAAGGAAAGTTAACCTTATCTGCTTCAGTTTTTGGCCAAGATGAGATCAAAATTGTTTACCTGAAAGAAAAGTAAAAATATCTTTTAGTTCATTAATTCATTATATTTATCATTCTAAATCATTTAACACAGTATTTGAATGTTGTAGTCACAGATAATTTTAGAAGGTGTCAGAATTTAATGAAAAATATTGACTTTTTTCAGCCACCTCTGAACTTTGTCATTGTTAACATTGTTGCTTTGAAACATAATTGAATATGAATTGCCCAGATAAAGAGTTCTTCTTTTCCGACCAATACTGACATATATAAACTTTGTTGGAGAATTAACCCAAAAAGGTACATTGAAGAGTCTGCTATAATTTACATGTGTAATGTAATTTCCCAGAATATAATTTTATATCAGAAAATGGGTAATTTCTCCATTATTGTGAACTATTATGAATTTGAAAAACTTAGAAGAATAATGAGTTGTTTTGAATCTTATTTTCAAGACAGTTCCCTTGGAGTTAATATCAGTTCTGCTATATGGAAATATTTCCCTTCCCACCTTTTCCTGTTTGCAATGTCAGTGTTCCCAATCTTGATATTGATTCTGGTCTGCAAATAGAAGTTAGGGAGAGAACTTCCTAAGGATTCTGAATTGTGCTATAGAGAGACAGTGGGGACCAAGGAGTCATTCTAAAATGGGAAAAGTTACCCTGTCTCACCTTAGACTTTCTCTCCAGACTACTCAGAAGAAAACATGGACACTTCCCAAATATCAAGAGTATGCATGCCAAACAAAAATACATGAGAATCTTTTTTATAATCTTGTCTTTCAAAATATCTGGATGTATTCATTCATAGGTTAATAAGTCTGGACACATTATATAAAATATCCATCTCTTTTTGGGTTTTGCTATAACCTTTGTTTTTGGACTGTTTGTTGAATGTGATAGTTTTCACTTGAAATTTCATTTGATATATTTAAAATTAAAGTGATCACTAATAGTTCAAATTTTTCAATAAAAATCAAAAAGTATAACATACATAACAATATTATTTTTAAAATACTGGTCACTAGTTTCAGTTACTAAAGTCACATATATGAATGTTTCTTCTACATACACACACACACACTCACACACATTTATGCTGTTTCAAAGTTCTCAAAATATTCAAACTCATTTACATTTTGAGCCATATTTTATTTTGTCTTCTTGGTGTCAGTAATGCAGGATTTTGGCATAAATCAAATTTATAAAAATAGTTGTATCTTCCATTTTTTTCCTATGAAGGAAAAAAAATTTAGAGCTTCTTATATGTATATCTGTTCCCAGAATGACTACAAAGGGCATTCTGAAAAGCATACCCCAGTAGAAAACCCTTTGCCTGATAGGGACTGCTTAAATGTTTAATGATATGAGCTCCCTACAAATGGCATTCATTTCCTGTATATGCAAATTTTCTTAATGTGAATCCCCCCCATCACAGGTAGAATGTATAAAGTTAATGAAGCCATGTAATTACAATCACTATGGTGACTGCAATCTCTGAGGAACAATAACGTGATAATATACAAGAGTTTTGACTTTCTTTGGGAAACAACAGCTTATAATTTGAAAACAGATAGTAAAATATTTTCATTATCTTCTTCTAACTCCTGAGGCAAAAGCAGGTGCAAATAGACTATGCTCTTTATTAACTGAAAATAAAATGAAAAGAGAAAGGAAGCTACAAGGTTTTTAATTGCTTATTTTCAACTTTCAATGTCTCCATTCGGCTTCCATTTAAAGTCTTCCTTCTTTTTAATGAAGAAAAAGGCCAATGAAGCTACATATATTTTTCTTCAATCTTGATCTTTTATTGTTAACCCCAAAGAGGTTGAATAAGTAGTGTTTATTATTATTATTATGTTAAAGTAACAGGACAGCTTATTTAAAACTGCAAAACACAGTCCTAAAATGCTTTACATTAATTTGGGAAGGTTAGAATTAAAAAGTTGAAAGTTGTTTCTCAGAAATTCTTATAGTGTTGGTTTGTGAATTATAAGTATTTTGTGTTTTCAAGAGATAAGTCATTAAACAACACATTAAAAGTCTGTGGCTACAGGGACTTGCCTTCAGGGTTTAAATACAAATTCATCCAAAGTGATGGTAATCACATAGTAAAGTACAGAGTCAATTCAGTATATTATTTCAAGGAAGTTATAATTTCAACTTCTATTTAAGACAAGTTCTTTGTGTGTTCTTGGTGTGTATTCTTGGCACTAGATAGATACACTCTTTATACAGATAGCAAACAAATATCAAATGTCATTCAATATGATCTTACATGCTTTCAGAATGATCTCCATTCATTCTTTAAAAGTATATTGGATTTCTTAGGCCTATGATTTTTTTCACAGAAGAGAAATCACTTATATTCAATAGTAATGAATGTGAACAAGAAATGTACCCCATACTCTTTCTTCCCAGAAAACTCTAGGGGTAAATAGCCTTGAGAAAGCTAATTTCTAGGACAAGGGATAGGAGCTCAAGCAATTGTGCCTTGTAGAATTTTGTGCTGTACTGCAGATGAAATAATTTATAAGGAAACACATTTTTCACAGTAGTGGAGGATGTGATGTCTATGAACAAGAAGCTAGCATTTTGCGAGGGCCATCTATTGTGCCACTCCATGGCAAAAAACAGAAAGGCAAAAGGCTCAAAGTATATAAAAAAGACAAGAGGGAGACAAATCTTTAGTTTCTCATTGTTTTTGAACCCATTGCACTAATGACATTAGTCTATTTGTGATGCCAGAGACTTTACAATTCTAATAATCAGCTAAACATTCCACTTCTCAACATCATTACTTTACAAATTAAGTTTTTAATGTTTGTATTTTAAGTTAAAAATTCAATCTACATCACTGTAAATCTCTATAATTGACTCATCTTCATTCTGAATACCTCTATTACCAAGGTTTGAAAAAACCTGTAGGGAACAACTTATCTGCAGTTACCCACACTGTTCATCATAAGGCCTCAGAACTTACACATGCCCTAAGTGTTTTCTGTATATTACATGAGCAAGTAGCCACAGGAGCATGTAAAACCTGCTTGCTAGAGACCATACATAGATACCAAAATGAGTCTCAACAGACAAAGATGCAAAGGGCAAAGGTGTAAAACCTTGAAAATATTTGTGTATTTTCTTGGGGAAAATTATTAGGAGTTTTTCAGCATACTGCCCAACTTCAAAGGATTTAGAAAAAAGACATGTATTTCTCATTACATCTCTTGGTGAGGCTTGCATTTCCAAAAAGAACAAAAGTGGGATAAAGCTTAGAAGGAAAATCTCATGAGGTTCTCGAACTTATACCTTAGTTGATGGGGAAGGTCTTAATCTCCAAAAACCATTAAGTAAATAAAACAACAATGAAAAACATAAAGGACGCTTTAAAAATTCTTAGAATTGGTAAGCAAAAAATTGACTGACTATCCTTATGTAATGGAGGTCTTTAAATTGCATGAAAAATGTTCAAAGTAGCCATCTTCAAGTTCAGTGCATTGCAAGATAACTTATGGGTGTCTAAATGAGAGTAGAAAAGCAGTATATGTTCTAAACTAAAATTTCAATAAACAGAAATGATAAAATGTTCTGAAGCTTAAGAATACAATAGAAGTAATAAAAACAATTAAATAAAGGGTTTTAATATCAAACTTAATCAGTACAAAGAATCAGTGAACTCGAATACTTAAGTTGATGAATTGTGACTTTCTGGACATCATCAAGAGAGAGATAAAAACACATGTATTGCATAATCTCATAAAAAAGAGAGGGACTTAACCCAATTGATTATGGTAGGCAAGATTTGTAAACTGACCACCAACACCTCTGGAAAGTAGACTGTGGAACAGAAACTATCCTGCAAACTGGGAAATGATGCGATGGCTGAGGTTCAATCAGTAAAATAGCAAATTTTAAAAAATCCAGTACCCAATAATTACCTGATTAATTATGTAATTATTAAGATTAATTATACATAATTATGTAATTATTGATTATTAAGATTACCTGATTAATTATGTAATATTAGCAAAAAAAATCTAATATCACTAAGCAATAAACCATCATTTCCTAATTCAAAAGTTAGCAAAGATTCAAATAAGTATCTATATATAAACATAAGTAATATTCACCATCAACAGGGCATCCACAGGTTTATTTCGGTCTATTCTAGATGTTTTTCTCTTTTCTCTTTATTTCTTCCCCCATTACAGTTATAGCTGGAAATAGTGAAAGCAGACTGTGATTCCTAGCTTAAATACATTATATTCAACCTGTGCTTCATCTTTGCACATGTGATCTCTGTGCTGGTATTTTAAAAAGTGAAAATATTTTCACTTTTTCAAACCTCTGGGATTTGGATTGGTCACATTTGTAATTGGGAAGATTCGGTCATATCAAAGCAATACAAGCAGCCTTAAGTATCTTTCCTTAAGTGATAAAATGTTTGTATTTTCTTTATTATAGTCATTAAGGTTAAACCATTGTCATATATTCATTCCATCACAGGACTTCTCATTCAAGGTACTGTGAATATGCAGAAGTAGCTCTGAGATTCCCGTGTTGAATTCATCTCAGAATAAATATCATTATTTTATTTCAATATATGATTTGCCAACCATTTAAAGTATCTCAGCAAAAATATTTATTTTACTATTTGAATAGCTAACTCTATGATGTGACTGGTATTCACAATCTAAGCAGCATTAAAAACAATATAATGTTACTGCCTGCCATTTGCAAGCTAAATATCATTTGCACAAAACAGTACTATAACATGATGAAATTGGTTTTTATAAAATTGCTAGCCACTTGAGAGCAAACTAACATTGCCTGGAACAGGGATGAGATTGTTCTTCAGAATGGAGTACATTAAGAGTTAAATGACCAAGAACTACCTGGTAAGAGATTTCTCTGATTCTCTCTGCATTACTGAAGAGGAGAATGGCAAGAACTATCACCATTGAAAAGCCTGAAAATATATGTTTGAAACATATATGCATATACCAGCTCAAATAGAGAAGGAAAATATTCAGAAATCATACAAAACTTCAGATATTCCCGTACTTGAGCTTTTCACACCAAATTTACTTATGTTTTGCCTTAGTTATTTAACTCTTCTTCCTCTTTTCCTCCCTTTCATCTTTCCTCTGCTGCTCCTTTCCAACCCCCTCATCTTTCTTTTCTTGATTATTACATATAAATATCTGTAGCAAATCTCATGTTTTGTTTCAAGGTAAAATATGGGGTAGATATTTAAAATGTAGAAATAATATGCTTTTTACCTTTATATTTGGTAGCCATTTGTTCCTGTCTTATCCTAATAATCCTATTGTAGAAAACAAAATTTTATGATAATTTCAAAATAACAATATCTTTATAAGAATAATAGATAGCATGGAAAATAAAAGGTGTAGCCACTATTATAAGGTATGTTGTGGCTTAAAAGATAGGATCAATATAGTCTTCTTATGAAATTATATAACATATTCTTGGAGCTCTTATCAGATATGTTTTATAATCCATACTTGTAAGAGAAATGCAAAATTCTGAATTCTGCACTAGAATATAGGATAAGTCTTTATGTAAGAAATCACTAATTGCCCATAGTAAGTAAAACATAAATAAATGAAGTTTTATAAAAGATTACAATGACCTTTCTTCCTCTTGCCCGCCTGTCCCCACGACCACGCTCCCAGTCCTCTATCCCAGGTGAGTTCGCCTAACCCCCCAGGTGGCCCCGGGTCCCAGCTCCTCCCACCATGCAGCCCCAGGGACACCCAGGTTGTCTCCGGTTTTGCCTGGGCCAAGATCCGGGTCCCAGCTCCTTTATGCCTGACCAGACAGGAATTGCTCACATTCCTCCATCCCTGGAGCTTGGGTGGGCCATTAAGCCAAGTCCCAGGTCCCAGGTTAAGAATTCTGCCATCAACATCAGCCCCTCTGCTTCTCCGTCCCACCGGGGACCCACGCATGTGGTCCACAGAAGACACACTGCTACTCAGAATTCAATACAGTCCAAAGGAAACTCAAGCAAAGGTCTAAGGGTCAAAGGCCATACATCTGAAGACCTCTATAACCATCCTATCACATGGGAGAGATTCTTCACATCCAACCCAAAAATAAGTAAACCTCCTTTTTTTTCAACCTTACTGTTCCTTTCTAGTATTAATCACTGTAGATCAACTTTTCCATACAGCCACCCCAAAAACATATACAACTCCAGGGAGTACACCACTCACCCTCACATATCACCAGCATACTAAATCATAAAAGTGTACTACCATACTAATATTCATCCTCTGTCTACTTAACCTGACTTAACTGACAGCATAATAGCCTCATCTAGGAAATAACAATAACAAAAGACAAACATACCCAACTACAAGGCAAGCACTAGTAATAACTGCCCAAGTGTAGTAATACCAACTAAATCAGTTCAGTCAAAAACACACAGAAACTGAAAGGTCCTAAAAGACAAAACAACAATGCCCAAGTCAAACTGCTCCATGAGAAACAAACCCAAGAAGACCAATCTCCCACAGAAAGAATTAACCCCATAATGATGGATTCCAACCAGAACAAATTCACAGAAAATAGTCAAGAAACCCAGACCCAAGGTAACGACTTTCAAAGTATGATCATTACCATGATTAACACTGTGAAAGAGGAAATCCAAGAGGAGTTAAACAACCACATCAACCACTTTGAACAGGAACACAACAGGCACTTGGAGGAGTTGAGAAAAACAGTTCAAGAAACAAAAATAGGCATAGAGCAATTAAAACAGTCTCAGGCAGAGTTTAAAATTGAACTAAAAGACAAGTTATCTTTACCCCAAAACTCAACAGAAAGTCTTTTCAGCAGAACTAAGGAAGCAAAAAATAGAATTTCAGACTTGAAGACAAAGAGAGAGAATTAACCAGCTCAAAGGAAGAGATTGTTAAAGCCAAAAAGATACTTGAGAGGAACATTCAAGAGATATGGGACACCCTGAAGAAGCCTAACACGTGCATTCATGGAATACCAGCACAAAAATCTCAAAATACTACACTTGAGGAAATTTTTCAAATTATCATAAATTAAAACTTCCCTCAACTAAAGAATGAGAGGCCCATCCAAATACAAGAGGCATTTCACATTCCAAACAGATATGACCAAAATAGAAACTCGCCACAGCAAATAATAGTCAAAACACTCCGCATCAAGACAAAGAAAAGGTGCTGAGCTTCAAGAGAAAAATAGGAAGTCACTTTTAAATGTAAACTTATTAAAATGAAAATGACTACTCAATGGAAACACTAAAAGCAAGAAGAGCTTGGAGAGACATACTTCAAGTATTAAATGAGCAAAAATGCTGATATATCCGACAAAATTATCTGTCATGATCCAGGGAGAAAGAAAAGCTTTCCAGCACAAAGACAACTTGAAGAGATATATGTCTACCAAACCAGGCCATTAAAAAATGCTAGAAATGATGGTCAAAATTGAAGGAAAAAACAAGTGTATCCAGGAGGACAGAAGGGAAGTATAATACCACCAAAACAAAAATGTCAAACAATATGCTTACAAAATTCACTAAACATAAAAAATGTCCAGAATTAAAAATCATTTCTCTAACATAACATTGAATGTCAATGGTATTAATTCACCGATTAAAAGACACAGATTAAAAACTTGGATTAAAAACCACAACCCATCAATCTGCTATCTTCAGGAAACTCATCTCACCACAAAAGACAGTCACGTCCTAAGAATGAAAGGCTGGTCCAAAATCTTGCAAGCTAATGGAACCAGGAAACAGGCAGGGGTAGCAATTATGCTTTCAGGCAAAGTGGAATTCAAACCAAAGAAAATCATAAGAGACACAGATGGATACTACATTTTAGTCACAGGTACAATTCACCAGGAAGACTTCACAATACTGAACATATATGCACCCAATATGGGCCCATCCACATTCACTAAGAAAACCCTACAGCGCCTAAAGTGAAAATTCAACCCCAAAACAATAATTCTTGGGGATTTCAACACCGCCCTCTCAACATGGGATAGATCAACAGGTCATAAGCTTAACAGAGACACTTTGGAACTTAATCAAACCCTTAAAGAAATGGACCTTACAGATCTCTATTGAACTTTTTATCCACGCATCAAAGAAGCACACAGAACATTCTCCAAAATAGATCACATATTAGGCCACAAAACGAATCTACACATATACAGGAAAGTTGAAATTCTAACCTGTGCCCTAACAGACCACCACGGCCTAAAGCTGGACATCCAAAACACAACAAACAAGAGAAAATACACTAACTGCTAGAAACTTAACACTATGATGTTGAATGAGAACTGGATTAAGGAAGACATTAAAAAGGAAATTCAAGATTTCCTGAAAGTGAATGATAATGAAAATACAACTAGTCAAGGTTGTCCGCTGTCACCACTTCTATTCAATATTGTACTTGAAGTCTTAACTGAAGCCATAAGAAAGGAAAGGGAGATAAAAGGGATTCAAATCAGCAGGGAAGAAGTCAAGCTATCCCTATATGCAGATAACATGATCTAATACCTGAGTGATCCCAAAAACTCCACCAGGAAGCTCCTGGAAGTAATACAGAAGTTCAGCAGGGTGGCAGGATACAAAATAAATGTACAAAAATCAGTGGGCTTCCTATATGCCCAGAATGAAAGAAGTGAAAAAGCCCTGAGAGAAAAAAATTCAATTTACTATAGCCCCTAACAAAATGAAACACCTTGGTATAAACTTAACCAAGGATGTAAGACACCTTTACAATGAAAACTTTAAAACCCTAAAGAAAGAAATTGCAGAAGAAACCAAAAGGCGGAAAGACCTTCCAAGTTCTTTGATTGGCAGAATCAACATCATAAAAATGACCATTCTACCAAAGGCAATATACAAATTCAATGCTATACCAATTAAAACCCCAAAGCAATTCTTTAAAGAAGTTGACCAAACAATCTCAAAATTCATATGGAGGCACAAAAGACCCAGGATAGAAAGACAATACTGAGTAACAAAAACACTGCTGGAGATATCACCATACCAAACCTTAGTCTATACTACAAATCCATAGTTATAAAAACAGCCTGTTACTGGCTACAAAATAGACACACAGATCAATGGATAAGCGTTGAACACCCAGATATAAGCCCACAAAAACACAGCCATTTGATCTTTGACAAAGGGGCCCAAAGAATCCAATAGAAAAGAACAGTATCTTCAACAAATGGTGCTGGCAAAACTGGATCTCTACATGCAGAAGATTAAAGCTGGACCCGTACTTGTCACCATGTACAAGAATTAATTCCAAATGGATCAAGGGCCTTGATATAAGGCCAGAGACTATAAAAACCATAGTTGAAAGGGTAGGGAACTTCCTTGAGCTGATTGGGCTAGGCCAACAGTTCCTAAAGAGACATCCAATAGCACAGTCAAAGGAACCAACTCTCAACAGATGGGATCTTGTGAAATTAAAGAGCTTCTGTTCAGATAAAGAGATTGTAACACGAGCACAAAGGGAACCCACTGAATGGTAGAAAATCTTCACTAACACATATTTGGTAGAGCTCTACTGTCCAGAGTGCACAAAGAACATAGAAATCTAAACACCAAGGAAACAAATGGCCCAATTAAAAAATGGACTCGGGAACTTAAAAGAAACTTTACCAGGGATGAAATTAAAATGTCTAACAAATATCTTTTTTTAATATATTTTTTATTGTTTCAGCTCATACCAGTTCCCTCCCTCCCTCCTCCTCCCCCCAAACACCTGCTTCCTCTCCCCTCCCTACCCATCGCTCAGTGCCTCCCCCCCATTCCCAGAGAGTCCTTTATTGTGTATGCCTAACTCTCCTATGGGTCCTCCTCTCCAATGACGTACAAGGACCCAATGGAATTTCCCTGAACCCTTTCTCATGTTCCCCTTAAGCATAGGAACACTACTGTGGCTGTCAATCCCTTGCCTCCAAGGATCTTGGTGCCTTTAGCTCATGCTAGACTTTGTGAGGTCAATAGTGTTTTGGACATTGTGCAGAGGATGCAGTCTTATTATGATTGCTTTGGCCCTAACTAGTGTGGAGTATCTTGCAAATCATTGCTCCTCCCATCCTTTTGCTCTTACAATCTTACTGCCCCCTCTTCTGCAAATGTCGCTGAGCTTCAGGATGGGGAGAGATTAGGCTGGCCTAGTTCTATGTGGTTGATATAGAGTCTCTGAAGTTCTGGATTGTGGTTTGTTGATTTTCTTTTGCAGTTTTGCTGCTCCTGCAATACCCTTCACTCCATCCTGATGGGCACTGTATGTCACCGCCTGGTCAGAGACAAAAAGCTGTTAAACTGGAGTCTTGTTATAATAGCACATTCAAGGGTAGATGTGATAAAAGTAGGAAACCTCAGTGAGACAGGGGTCAATCACCCATTTGCAAAATGATTACTTTTTGTCTGCCAGACTATATGCCCTCCCCTTCTGGTGAGATCATACCCCCTCAGTTGTACATGATCAGGAACGAATGTCTGTGAACTTAACCAGCTGTCTCATTACTTACTTGCAGTCCTTGAAGGAGGCCTATTTTCTCTGCTGTAACATGGTCCCCTCTCTCCTTGTTTCTGGTGTGGCCCTCCAACCCTATCCCTCCTGTTCATAATACTTGCAATTACTGTATTACATAGGTTTACCTATGAGTGTCTCAATTTGGGCTGGGTAAGTTTGGTACTAGGATCCATCTATTAGGGAGTACATACGGTGCTTAATTTTCTGGGTTTGGGATACTTCACTTAATATAATTGTTTCTAATGACATCCATTTCCCAGCAAATTCCAGTAATTCATCGTTTTTAATGGCTGAGTAGTACTCCATTGTATAGATGTACCATATTTTCCTTCTCTACTCGTCAACTGTTGGACATTTGGGTTGATTCCATGATTTTGCTATTGTAAACAGTACTGCTATGTACATGGTCGTGCTTGTGCTATCGAGGTGAACCAAATAATCGAGGTGCTGCATGGGGGGTTATTCCCAAAAGTGGAATAGTAGGGTCATATGGCATTTCAATCTTTAATTTCTTTAAGAATCTCCAGACGGCTCGCCAGAGTGGCTGTATGAGCCTGCATTCCCACCAGCAATGTAGGAGAGTTTCCCTCTCTCCACATCCTTTCCAGCATTTGGTGTTGTTTGTACTGTGGATTTTTGCCATCCTGACCGGGGTGAGATGATATCTCAGAGAAGTTTTGATTTGCATTTCCCTGATGGCTAAGTAAGTGGAGCATTTTTTAAGATATTTGTTAGACATTTTAATTTCATCCCTGGTAAAATTTCTTTTAAGTTCCAGGGCCCATTTTTTTAATTGGGCCACTGTTTTCTTTGGAGTTTAATTTTCTAAGTTCTTTGTGCACTCTGGACAGAAGAGCTCTATCAGATATGTGGTTAGTGAAGATTTTCTCCCATTCTGTGGCTTGCGTTGAGCTCGTGTTACAATCTTTTTATCTGAACAGAAGCTCTTTAATTTCACAAGATCCCAACTGTTGAGAGTTGGTAGCAGTGACTGTGCTATTGGATGTCTCTTTAGGAACTGTTGGCCTAGCCCAATCAGCTCAAGGAAGTTCCCTACCCTTTCAACTATGGTTTTTATAGTCTCTGGCCTTATATCAAGGCCCTTGATCCATTTGGAATTAAGTCTTCTACATGGTGACAAGTACGGGTCCAGCTTTAATCTTCTGCATGTGGAGATCTAGTTTTGCCAGCACCATTTGTTGAAGATGCTGTTCTTTTTCCATTGGATTCTTTGGGCCCCTTTGTCAAAGATCAAATGGCTGTGTTTTTGTGGGCTTATATCTGGGTCTTCAACACTTATCCATTGATCTGTGTGTCTATTTTGGAGCCAGTACCAGGCTGTTTTTATAACTATGGATTTGTAGTATAGACTAAGGTTTGGTATGGTAATACCTCTAACTGTGTTTATGTTACTCAGGATTGTCTTTGCTATCTTGGGTCTTTTGTGCCTCCATATGAATTTTGAGATTATTTGGTCAACTGCTTTAAAGAATTGCTTTGGGGTTTTAATTGGTATAGCATTGAACTTGTATATTGCCTTTGGTAGAATGGTCATTTTTATGATGTTGATTCTGCCAATCCAGGAACATGGGAGGACTTTCCTCCTTCTGGTGTCTTCTGCAGTTTCTTTTTTACAATTTTAAAGTTTTCATTGTAAAGGTCTTTTACCTATTTGGTTAGGTTTATACCAAGGTATTTCATTTTTTTAGGGGCTATAGTAAATGGGATTGTTTCTCTCAAGGCTTTTTCACTTCTTTCATTCTGGGCAAATAGGAAGGCCTCTGTTTTTTGTACATTTATTTTGTATCCTGCCACCCTGCTGAACTTCTCAATTAGTTCCAGGAGCTTCCTGGTGGAATTTTTGGGATCCCTCAGGTATAAGATCATGTCATCTGCAAATAGGGATAGCTTGACTTCTTCCTTGCCGATTTGAATCCCTCTTATGTCCCTTTCTTGTCTTATGGATTCAGCTAAGACGTCAAGTACAATATTGAATAGAAGTAGTGAGATAGGACAGCCTTCTCTAGTTCCTGAGCAAAGTGGGAATGCTTCCAACTTTTCCCCATTGAGCATAATCCTTGCTGTGGGCTTGTTGTATACAGCTCTTATTATATTGATAAAGGTTCCTTCCATTCTTACTGTCTCTAGTATTTTGATCATAAAAGACTGTTAGATCTTGTCAAAGGCTTTTTCTGCATCTATCGAGAGTATCATGTGGTCTTGGACTTTGGACTGGTTTACATGATCAATTACATTTATTGATTTGCGTATGAACCAAACTTGTGTGCCAGGGATGAAGCCTACTTTGTCCCTGTGAATGATCTTTTTGATATGTTTTTGAATCAGATTTGCTAAGACTTTGCTGAGAATCTTTGCTTCTGTGTTCATCAGAAAGATCGGCCTATAGTTTTCTTTACTTAGTGAATCTTTATTCGGTTTTGGGATTAAGACGATATTAGCTTCATAGAAGGAATTTGGTAGTGTTCCTTCCCTTGCTATTTGATGGAACAATTTAAGGAGTATTGTGTTATTAACTCCTTAAATGTCTGGTAGAACTCTGTGCTGAATCCATCTGGTCCAGGACATTTTTTGGTGGGATGATTCGAGATTACTTCTTCAATTTCGTTATATGTTATAGGACTTATTTAAATAATTCACAACTTTCTCATTCAATTTAAGTAGGTCGTGTTTACTTAGAAATTCATCCATCCTTTTTGTGTTGTCAAACTTCACAGAGTACAAGTTTTTGAAATATGACGTTATAATTCTCTGGATTTCTTGGGTATCCGTAGTGATAACTCCATGTTCATTTCTAATTTTGTTAATCTGGGTTTTCTCTCTCTTGCTTTTGTTTAATTTAGCTAGGGGTGTATCAATCTTATTGATTTTTTCAAAGAACCAGCTTTTTGACTGGTTGATATTTTCTATCATTTTCTTAGTCTTGATTTCAGATATTTCTCCCCTTATTTTGCTAATCTCCTCTCTTGTACTACTTTTGAGATAAGATTGCTCAAGTTTCTCTAAAGCCTTAAGCTGCATCAATAAGTTATTTACTTCTGATGTTTCCATTTTTTTGATGTAGGCATTAAGAGCTATGAACTTACCTCTTAGGACAGCTTCATTGTGTCCCAGAGATTTTGGTAAGTTGTATTTTCATTATCATTCACTTTCAGGAAATCTTGAGTTTCCTTTTTAATTTCTTCCTGAATCCAGTTCTCATTCAGCATCATAGTGTTAAGTTTCCAGGCGTTAGTGTATTTTCTCTTGTTTGTTGTGTTGTGGATGTCCAGGTTTAGGCCGTGGTGGTCTGATAGGGCACAGGTTGGAATTTCAACTTTTCTGTATATGTGTAGATTCATTTTGTGGCCCAATATGTGATCTATTTTGGAGAAAGTTCCATGTACTGCTGAGAAAAATGTGTATTCTTTGGTGCGTGGGTGAAAAGTTCAATAGAGATCTGTAAGGTCCATTTCTTTCAGGGTTTGATTAAGTTCCAAAGTGTCTCTGTTAAGCTTATGACCTGTTGATCTATCCCATGTTGAGAGGGCGGTGTTGAAGTCCCCAAGAATTATCGTTTGGGGGTTGATTTCTTGCTTTAGATGCTGTAGGGTTTTCTTAATGAATGCCCATATTGGGTGCATATATGTTCAGTGTTGTGAAGTCTTCCTGGTGAATTGTACCTGTGACTAAAATGTAGTATCCATCTGTGTCTCTTATGATTTTCTTTGGTTTGAATTCCACTTTGCCTGAAAGCATAATTGCTACCCCTGCCTGCTTCCTGGTTCCATTAGCTTGCAGTATTTTGGACCAGCCTTTCATTTTTAGGATGTGCCTATCTTTTGTGGTGAGATAAGTTTCCTGAAGGCAGCATTTTGTTGGATTGTGGTTTTTAATCCAAGTTTGTAATCTGTGTCTTTTAATCAGTGAGTTAATACCGTTGAAATTTAATGTTATAATGGAGAAATTATTTTTAATTCTGGACATTTTTTATGTTTAGTAGATTTTGTAAGCATGTTGTTTGATATTTATGTTTTGGTGGTATTATACTTCCCTTCTGTCCTCCTGGATATGGTTGTTCTTTTCTTCAAGCTTGAGTATCATTTCTAGCATTTTTTGAAGAGCTGGTTTGGTAGACATGTATCCCTTCAAGTTGTCTTTGTGCTGGAAAACTTTTCTTTCTCCCTCAATCATGACAGATAGTTTTGCTGGGTATATCAGTCTGGGTTGGCATTTTTGCTCATTTAATACTTGAAGTATGTTTCTCCAAGCTCTTCTTGCTTTTACTGTTTCCATTGAGTAGTCATTTGTTATTCTAATAGGTTTATCTTTAAAAGTGACTTGCTTTTTTTCTCTGTCTTAGACTTTTTCTTTGTCTTGAATGTGGAGTGTTTTGACTATTATTTGCCGTGGTGATTTTCTATTTTGGTCATGTCTGTTTGGAGTGCAAAATGCCTGTTGTATTTGATAGGCCTCTCATTCTTTAGTTGTGGGAAGTTTTCATTTATGATGAATTGAAATATTTCCTCAGGTGTGGTATTTTGGGATTCGAGGTGCCTGTTGTGTTCCTGTTCAAAGTGGTTGATACAGTTGTTTAAGTCTTCTTGGATTTCCTCTTTCATAGTATTAATCATGGTAATGATCATACTCTGAAAGTCGTTATGTTGGGTCTGGTTTTCATGGCTATTTTCTGTGGATTTGTTCTGGTTGGAATCCCTCATTATGGGATTGATTCTTTCGGTGGGAGATTGGTCTTCTTGGGTTTTGTTTCTCATGGATCTGCACTTTGACTTGGGCATTGTTGTTTTGTTTTTTAGGACCTTTCAGTTTCTGTGTGTTTTTCACTGAACCGATGTAGTTGGTATTTTTACACTTGCCAGTTATTACTAGTGCTTGGGTATGTTTGTGTATTGTTATTGTTATATCCTAGATGAGGCTACTAGGCTGTTAGTATATCAGTTAATAACCAGGGGGTGAATATTAGTATGGTAGTACACTTTTACGATTTACTGTCTTGGTGAAATGTGAGGATGAGTGGTGTATTCCCTGGAATTGTATGAGGAAGATGATCTACAGCAGTGATACTAGAAAGGATCAGTAAGGTGAAAAGAAAAAAGAAGAAGAAAAAAAAAAGAAGTTTACTTATCTTTGGGCTGGATGTGAAGAATCTTGCCCATGTGATACAATGGTTGTAGTGAAGTCCAGATGTATGGCCTATGTTCCCTTTATTCCTTAGAGTTTTGCTTGAGTTTCCTTTGGCCTCTATTGAATTCTGAGTAGCAGTGTGTCTTCCGTGGACCACGTGCATAGGTCCCTGGTGGGCCAGAGAGGCACAGGGTCTGATGTTGATGGCGGAATTCTTCACCTGGGACCTGGGGGGGGGGGAAGCCCGCGGGGGCAGGAGGGCGTGAGGGGCTGGGGTCCCGGGCTGCGACCAGGGGCTAAGGTGGTGGCCGCGGGAGTGCTGCTGGCCAGGTGGCTGGGGTGGGGGGCTGGGCTGGGCTGGGAGGGCTCTCTAGCTCACTCACTCACCTGGGAGGTCGGCGGGGTTCAGAACGGAGAGGGTGGGGTCGCAGGGGCAAAGCTGGCAGCTGCGCGGGTGCGTGCTGTTGGCCGGGTGGCTCTGGGGTAGGGGGCCCTAACAAATATCTTAAAGAATGTTCCACATCCTTAGCTATCAGGGAAATGCAAATCAAAACTTCCCTGAAATATTATATCACCCCGGTCAGGATGGCAAAAATCCACAATGCAAACAACACCAAATGCTGGGGAGGATTTGGAGAGAGGGGAACTCTACTACATTGCTGGTGGGAATGCAGGCTCATACAGCTACTCTGGTGAGTCATCTGGAGATTCTTAAAGAAATTAAAGATTGAAATGCCATATGACCTTGCTATTCCACTTTTGGGAATAACCCTCCATACAGCAAAAATTCACCTCGATAGCACAAGCATGACCGTGTTCATAGCAGCACTGTTTACAATAGCAAAGGCATGGAATCAACCCAAATGTCCAACAGTTGATGAGTGGATAAGGAAAAGGTGGTACATCTATACAATGGAGTACTACTCAGCCAACAAAAATGATGAATTAATGGAATTTGCCGGGAAATGGATGGAATTAGAAACAATTACCTGAAGTATCCCAGACACAGAAAATTAAGTGCTGTATGTACTCCCTAATAGGTGGATCCTAGTACCAAACCCACTTAGAAACACTCAAGGATAAATCTCTGTAATACCTACAGTAATTGCAAAGATTATAAACTGAGGGAAGGGGAATGAGGGCCAAACTAGAAATAAGGAGAGAGGGGACCATGTTACAGCAGAGAAAATAGGCCACCATCAAGGAATACAAGTAAGTTATGAGACATCTGGTTAAGTTCACAGACTTTTAGTTCCTGATCATTTACAACTAAGGGGGTATGATCTTATCAGAAGGGGAGGGCATATAGTCTGGCAGATAGAAAGTAACCATTTTGTAAATGGGTGATTGACCCCTCCCTCACTGCAGTTTCCTACTTTTATTACATCTAGCTTTGAATATACTCTTACAACAAGACTCTAGTTTAACTGATTTTTATCTCTGGCCTGGGGGTGACATCCAATACCCATCAGGATGGAGTGAAGGGTTTTGCAGGAGCAGCAAAACTGGAAAAAAATCAACAAACCATAATCCAGAACATCAGAGACTCTATATCAACCATTTGGAGCTAGGCCAGCCTAATCTCTCCCCATCCTGAAGCTCAAGGAAATTTGCAGAAGAAGGGGTGGTAAGATTGTAAGAGCACAAGGATGGGAGGAGCAATGATATGCAAGATACTCCACACAAGTTAGGGCCGAAGCAATCATATTTGGACTTTACATACCCTGAGCAATGTCCAACACACTATTGAGCCCCGAAAATCTAGCATTTGCTAAAGGCACTAGGATTCTTGGAGGCAAGGGATTGACAGCCTCAGTAGTGTTCCTATGCTTAACGGGAACCCAGGAAAGAGTTCTGGGAAATGCCACTGAGTCCTTGCACCATATCGGAGAAGAGGACCCAGAGGAGAGTTTGGCATGCGCATTAAAGGATACTCCCGGGAGGGGAGAGGGAATCACCGGGGGATGGGAAGGAAGGGGGTGGGGTATGGGGAGGAGGGATTGCAGGGAGGGACGGGACCAGTGTACCTGTTAAGTTTATATGAGTGGAAATAAAAAAAGATTACAATGAATTACATATAGATTATTTTTGGTTGTGGTGTCTTGCTATAATTTACATGCTAAATTTAAACTGGTGATTTGCCTTACAAACCTCTAGAGTGCTGGGATTAGAGGTACACAACATTATTTCTGATAAATTTATAATTACCTTAACAGAGAGTAAAATTAAGACAAAATGAACTTTTTTCTAAACAATTTAATATGATCAAGATAGAAAAGGCTAACTAGTGGCATGAGATTTGTAAGTTGTAATATAAATCATCATAATAACAGGTGACCACCAATGTAGTAGTAGCATGGAAACAACCAACAGCTCTCTGGTTGGACTCAAGACCTGCTTGTCAGAACAGTACCCATCCCTATTACTGTAATGAGAATCTAAGGAAGGAGAAGAAAATAGATCAGTAGACAGCCAATAAACCTATAGGTAGGAAGAGAGTATCAAACTGCTCTGTAAGCAGCTGTTATTATACCCAGAGAATGGGAACTCACAGCGGAAACCTTTGGGTCTAAAACTGGATGAGTAAAGGGAAATGCACATATAGGAAGGGTGGCCTGAAGAGAGGCAACTTGTTATATACTATGGAGGCCTGAGCCCCACAGGATTAGACAAGCCAGAGTAAACCCTGAAGTCCACAGAAGCACACAAGCAGAAGGGTAGGAGAGAAGTGGGAGGGAATGGTGAAGGGAAGAGAGTGGATGGGGGGAGGGAGGGAAGCTGGGATGAGTATTCAATATGCCTGTAAAAGTAGAAAAAATAAATAAATAATGGGGGAAAAGGCTGTCCAGAAAAGATGTGAAGATGCCCAATTAAACATTTTTAAACAACAAACTGAATGTCCTATAAACTCTCTATCTAGCTCATAACTTACATATTCCAGAGATCTCCATAGTAAATGAGTAATACTAATCTAAGAATGGAATTTAAACAAAAAGAAAGACTTAAAAATCAAAACCAAATCTCAGAGTACGCAGGCATATCAGAACAGAAAAGAGTCTGTTGAAAAACAAAAACAAACCAAAATTACTCAGATAAACGTCTTAGTAGTGAAATTTGAATTGTTACAATATACATTTGCAAAGCCAATTAAGTTTCAGCATGATTAGGTGAGAATCCTATACATTAGTTAGTATTAAGTTAGAGAAAGAAAAGTGATATCATTCACCATAAGCAAGTAACACCAAAGTTTCCATAGGCAGAACTAAAGAAAAAGAAAGAAATTTGCTTAGCCAATCATGGTGCAATACTTGAAATATATCAAGATTTAAAAGTTCTGCGACTGAATGCACCTGTTTTGAAGTCATATGAAACTTAAACCAAGCTTGCATTATGCCCAGATAAGTTTGCTTTACCTGAATATCTTCATCTGTACATTTATATTATCCATTAATATTTATCAGAGTGGTATGTAAATTATTTACTATGGTTCCTGTATATATAGAAATATAATTGCCCCCATAAGTTTCAAAAGTTGGGCATTAGCTCCACAAAGCCTGATAGACATCCAGTGTAACCAAGAAGAGGATCTCACTAAGTGCAAGGAAAATATTTCTTCTCATGTCGTTAAACACTTTACGATACTGAAATAAGAAATATATTTTCATATTTAAAAAAAATCACTTCCCAGTTCCACTTTGTAGCTGGTATTCTTCCAACATGCTCTTAAGAACTTGAAAAAGAAAAAAGAAAAAAGGAAGGAAAGGAAAGAAAAAAAGTCCATTTGTTCCTGCCATCATCTAGAAAATAAAAAAAAGCAAGCACATAAGATAAAGGTCAGCATCATACCAAGTTGAATATCAAAATATGAAAGCTACTGCAAAAAGTTCTTTCTAGCACATGAATGATTAATTTTAAAATGAAACAAAAATTAAACTCTTCTGCCAGGAGCACAAAGAATATAACTTCATAGTTCTATAAATACCTCGAATTGAATAGGGAACCAGGAAGGGAAAGGACAGTGAAATTCATGATTTCTTTGAAAAGTCCTTTCTCACTGGGAGTGAAATAAAAAACAGATTATTCACCAAAAGCTTTTTGGTGCTTTGAAGGGTTTCTTGGATGTTTCTTTGGAAGGGATCATTCACCACTTTGCACTGATGCAACATTAACTGTCACTCAAAGACCAAATTTAAAATTGCTATCACATGAGTGGGAAAATCAGTCGGAGAAAGAGAATCCCTTTGTAAGCTTAGAAAATATATTGTTTCTAATAGAAAGGATGATCATGTGATGAATGACTTTCATATTGGCTATAATCACTTTCTACATTAGGAAGAATGCACAAGCCTCTAATACCTGCAGATCTTGAGTCATGTATCTTTAGATGGCAGGTACACACTAACTCCTCTGGATCTCATACTTGCATCTACATCTTGCATTTCCTTCTTTCATGCTTATTTTTCTGATTTAAGAAAAAACTAAAGCTACATGTAAGACTTTGTACCAACACTAAAGAATTTTTAAATACATAAAGTATCTTTCAATTTAATGTAATTCAGAAAATGTTTACTGAGCACTGCACATCTATATAACTTTATGTTAAACATCATAAAAATATGAAGAAGAAATAAGCCTTCAAGGGACTTCATGATGGGAAATAAATATTGCTAAAGATTGAAATCATTTATAACTTGTTGTAAACGTCTGGATGAATCTGAATTAGATTTTTTTATATTTATTTTTTCCCAATTATACAAGCTTAATAGGTTCCCCGGGCCCCTCCCTCCCTCAATTCCTCCAAGGTCCCCCTTGTGCCCTCCCTCCTTTTCCCCTTCCCTTCACCCCCTCCCTTTATCCCAGTGCCCCCTCTTCACCCCTCCCACCCTGGAGCATCCTTTAGTGTGAATGTCCAACTTCCCACTGCATCCTCCACACTGGTGATATGTAACTACTCAGTGGCATTGCCCAGAGCCCTTTCTTGGGCTCCCCTTTAGTATGGGAACACTATTATGACTGTTAGTCCCTTGCCTATAAGGATCTTAGTGCCTGTGATCTATGCTAGACTTTGGGGGGTCATTGACATTTCACTCATTCTGCAAGTCATGCAAAGTCTGATTATGGCTACTGAGAACCTCACTTGTGTGCAGTATCTTGCATATTGTTGCTCCTCCCTAACTTTAGGCCCTTACAATCCTACCGCCCCCTCTTCTGCAAATTTCCCTGAGCTTTAGGATGGGGAGAGATTTTGCTGGTCTGGTTCCAGGTGATTAATGTAGGGTCGCTGATGTTCTGGATTATGATTTTTTTGTTTTTTTTCAGTTTTGCTGTTCCTGCACTGCCCTTGGCTCCATCCTGATTGGTATTGGAGGTCACCTCCTAACCAGAGATAAAAGGCTAATTAAATGGAATCATACTATAAGGGTAGATTGAAAGGAAGATGGAATAAGAGCAGGAGACAGCAGTGAGGGGAGGTCAGTCTCCCATTTGCAGAATTGTTACCATCTATCTGCCTCTATACCCTCCTTGACTGGTGAGATCAAACTCCCTCAGTCGCAAGTGACTAGGAAGGAAAGAGAGTAAGCTTAAAGAGATGTCTCATTATTTACTTGCAATACTTGATGGTGACTTATTTTCTCTACTGTAGCATGATCCCTCTCTCCTTATTTCTGGGGGGCCTCCTTACCCTTCCCTATTGTTTATAATCTTTGCAATTACTATAGGTACTACAGAGAATTATCTTTGAATATGTCACTAAGTGGATTTGGTACTAGGAACCACCTATTAGGGAGGACCTATGGTGCTTAATTTTCTGTGTCTGAGATACTTCACTCAATATGATTTTTTTCTAGTTCCATCCATTTCCCAACAAATTGTGTTAACTCATCTTTTTTGATGACTGAGTAACATTCCATTGTACCACATTGTACACATTTTCCTTATCCACTCAAATCTTAGGCATTTAGGTTGATTCCATGACTTTGCTCTTGTAAATAGTGCTGCTATGAACATGGTTGTGCTTGTGTTATTAAGGTGAATTTTTGCTTTATGCGGGATTATTCCCAGAAATGGAATAATAGAGTCATATGGGATTTCAATGTTTAACTTTTTAAAAAATCACCAGAATTATCACTAGAGTGGTTGTATAAGCCTGCATTCCCACCAGCAATGTAGGAGAGTAATGAACTCTCCACATCCTCTCCAGCATTTGGTGTTGTTTGTATTGTGGATTTTTGCCATCCTGACCGGGGTGAGATGATATCTCAGGGCACTTTTGATTTGAATTTCCCTGATGGCTAAGGATGTGGAGCATTTTTAAAGACATTTGTTAGACATTTCAATTTTGTCCCTGGAAAGTGTCTTTGGAGTTCTCAGGCCCATTTTTTAATTGGGCCATTTATCTCCTTGGTGTTTAGTTTTCTAAGCAATTTGTGCACTCTGGATAATAGAGCTCTATCAGATATGTGGTTAGTGAACATTTTCTCCCATTCTGTGGTTTGCTTTTTTGCTTGGTTTACTATCTCTTTTTCTGAACAGAAGCTGTTTAATTTCATAAAATCCCATTTGTTGAGTGTTGCTTCTAGTGACTGTGCTATTGGATTTCTGTTTAGGAATTGTTGGCCTATCCCAATCATCTGAGTGAGTTTCCTATCCTTTCAACTAGGGTTTTATAGTCTCTGACCTAACATTGAGGTCCTTGATCGATTTGGAATTAAGTGTTATACATGGTGACTAGAAAAGGTCCAGTTTAATCTTCTGTATATGGACATCCAGTTTTGCCAGCATCATTTGTTGAAGATGTTATTCCTTTTTCCATTGGATTTTTGGGCTCCTTTATCAAAGATCAAATGGCTGTGATTGTGTAGGCTTATTTCAAGGTCTTCAATCCTCATCCATTGATTTACATTTCTATTTTGGAGCCAGTACCAGGTGTTTTTATAACTATGGATTTGTAGTATAGATGAAGGTTTGGTATGGTGATCCCTCCAGCAGGGTTTTTGTAACTCAGGATTGTTTTTGTTATCCTGGGCCTTTTGTGCTTCCATATGAATTTTGAGATTGTTTAGCCAATTTCTTTAAAAAATTGCTTGAGAATGTTGACTGGTATAGCATTGAATTTGTATATTGCTTTTGGTAGAATGGTCATTTTTATGATGTTGATTCTGCCGATCCAGGAACATGGAAGGTCTTTCCACCTTCTGGTGTCTTCTGTAATTTCTTTCTTTAGGGTTTTAAACTTTTCATTGTAAAGGTCTCTCACTTCATTTGTTAGGTTTATACCAAGGTATTTAATTTTTTTAGGGGCTATAGTAAATGGAATTGTTTCTCTTAGGGCTTTTTCACTTTTTTTTTCATCTGTGGTTTATAGGAAAGCCAGTGGTTTTTGCATGTTTATTTTGTAACCTGCCACTCTGCTAAACTTCCATATTAGTTCCAGAAGTTTCCTGGTGTAATTTTTAGGATTACTCAGGTATACAATCATGTCATCTGCAAATATAGATAACTTGATTTCTTCCTTGCTGATTTGAATCCATTTTATCTCCCTCTCTTGTCTTACAGCTCTGGCTAAGACTTCAAGTACAATATTGAATAGAAGTGGTGAGAGTGGGCAGGCTTGTCTAGTTCCTGATCGAAGTGGGAATGCTTCAAGCTTTTCCCCATTGAGTAAAATCCTTGCTGTGGGCTTGTTGTATACAGCTTTTATTATATTGATAAAGGTTCCTTCTATTCCAACTGTCTCTAGTGTTTTGATCATAAAAGGCTGTTGGATCTTGTCAAAAGCTTTTTCTGCATTTATGGACAGTATCATGTGGTCTTGGATTTGGACTGGTCTATATAGTGAATTACATTTATTGATTTGCATATGTTGAACCAATCTTGTGTGCCTGGAATAAAGCCTACTTGTTCACAGTGAAATGATCTTTTTGATAGTTTTTTTGCTAAGATTTTGTTGAGAATGTTTGCATCTGTGCTCATCAAAGAGATTGGCCTGCAGTTTTCTTTTTTAAGTGCATCTTTATTAGGTTTTGGTATTAATACGATATTAGCTTCATAGAAAGAATTTGGCAGTGTTCCTTCCTTCAAAATTTGATGGAACAGTTTAAGGAGTATTGGTGTTAGTCGTTTCTTAAATGTCTGGTAGAACTCTGTGCTGAATATATTTGGTGCAGGACATTTTTTGCTGAGAAGATTCAAGATTACTTCATCTATTTCCTCATATGTTATAGGACTATTTAAATAATTCAAAGCTTTCTGATTCAGTTTAGGTAAGTTGTGCTTATTTAGGAATTCATCCATTTTGGGGGAGTTATCAAATTTCATGGAGTATGTGACCTCATAATTCTCTGAATTTCTTGTTTATCATTAGTGATAATTCCATTTTCATTTCTAATTTTGTTAATTTGGATTTTCTCTCTCTTGTTTTTAGTTAATTTAGCTGGTGGTGTATCAATCTTAATGATTTTTTTTCAAAGAACCAGCTTTTTGACTATTTGATTCTCTGTATCATTTTCCTTATCTCAATTTCAGATATTTCTCTCCTGATTTTGCTAATCTCCTGTTTTCTACTGCTTTTAGGATTGGATTGCTCTTGTGTCTGTAACACTTTAAACTGCATTGTTATTTATTTGTGGTGTTTCTATTTTTCTGATGTCGGCATTAAGGGCTATAAACTTACCTCTTAGGATGACTTTCATTGTGTCCCAGAGGTTTTGATATGTTGTATTTTCATTATCATTCTCTTCTAGGAAAACCTGAATTTCCTTTTTGATTTCTTTCTGAACCCATATCTCAGTAAGCATCATAGTGCTTAGTTTCCAGGAGTTAGTGTATTTTCTGCTGTTTGTTGTGTTTTGGATGTCAAGCTTAAACCATATTGGTATGGTAGAGTACACACTAGAATTTCAACTTTCCTATATATGTGGAGATTAATTTTGTGGCCCAATATGTGGTCTATTTTGGAGAAAGTTCCATGTGCGACTGAGAAAAATGTGTATTCTTTGGTGCATGCATGGAAAGTTCAATAGAGCTCGGTAAGGTCCATTTCAGTAAGGATTTAATGAAGTTCCAATGTGTCTCTGTTTAGTTTTTGACCTATTGATCCATCCCACATTGAGAGGGCAGTATTGAAATCCCCAAGAATTATCATTTTGGGACTGATTTTTTGCTTTAGACATTTTAGTGTTTGCTTAATGAATGTGGAGGAGCCCATATTAGGTGAATATATGTTCAATATTGTAAAGTCTTCCTGGTAAATTGTACCTGTGACTAAAATGTAGTATCCATCTGTGTCTCTTATGATTTTTTTTGGTTTGAAGTCCACTTTGTCAGATAGCATAATAGCTACCCCTGCCTGTTTCCTAGTATCATTTGCTTGCAGAAATTTTGACCAGCCTTTTACTTTTAGAATGTGCCTATCTTTTGTGGTGAGATGTGTTTCCTGAAGGTAGCAGAGGGATGGGTTGTGATTTCTATTCCAAGTTTGTGTCTTTCGAGTTAATTTCATTGACATTTAATGTTATAATGGAGAAATTACTTTTAATTCCTGACATTTTTGTTTTTAGTTGCTTTTGAAAGGGTATTATTTGGCTTTTAGGGTTTGGTGGTATTTTATTTCCCTTCTGTCCTCTTGGATATCCTTGTTCTTTTCTTCAAGCTTGAGTATCTTTTCTAGCATTTTTTTGAAGGTCTGGTTTGGTAGACATGTAAGCTTTTAAGTTGTCTTTGTGCTGAAAAATTTTTCTTTCAACCTTGATCATGACTGATACTTTAGCTGGGTATATCAGCCTGAGTTAACATTTTTGCTCATTTGATACTTGAAGTATGTCTCTCCAAGCTCTTCTTGCTTTTACTATTTCCATTGAAAAATCATTTGTTATTTCAATAGGTTTACCTTTAAAAATGACGGTGTTTTTCTCTTGAAGCTCTCAACGCCTTTTCTTTGTCTTGTATGTGGACTGCTTTGACTATTATTTGCCTTGGCAAGTTTCTATTTTGGTCATATCTGTTTGAGGTGAGGAATGCCTCTTGTATTTTGATGGGCCTCTCTTTCTTTAGATGAGGAAAGTTTACCTTAATGGTAATTTGAAAACTGTCCTCAGATGTGGTATTTTGGGATTCTTGTTCTGGTATTCCATGAATGTGCATGTTAGGCTTCTTTAAGGTGTCCCATAATTCTTGAATATTCCTCTCAAGTATCTTTTATTCTTTAACAGCCTCTTCCATTGAGCTGGTTAGTTCTTCCACTTTGTCTTCAAGATTTGATATTCTATTTTCTGCTTCATTAGTTCTGCTGATAAGACTCTCTGTTGAGTTCTGGGTTGAAGATAACTTTTCTTTTAGTTCAACTTTAAATTTTGCTTGAGATTGTTTTAACTACTCTATGCCTGTTTTTGTTTCTTCCACTGTTTTTCTCATCTCCTCCAAGTGCCTGTTATGTTCTTGTTCAAAGTGGTTTATGTGGTTATTTAATTCCTCCCGGATTTCTCTTTCATAGTATTGATCATGGTAATCATTAGGCTTTGAAAATCATTATCTTGGGTATGGCTTTCTTGGCTATTTTCTGTGAGTTTGTTCTGTTTAGAATCTATCATTGTGGGTTTAATTCTTTCTGTAGGAGATTTGTTGCCTTGGTTTTTGTTTCTCATGGATTTGCCCTGTGACCTGGGCATTGTTGTTTTATCTCTAAAGACCTTCTTTCAGTCCCACCCTACCTCCAGGATAGCAAGTAGTCTGCAGCTCTCAGTTTCCAAGATGTCTGCAGTGACTTAGCCTCCTCCAGCTTTAGCCAACCAGCCATACCACCTCTACTTTTGAAAGACTATACCTTCTTTCTGGAACCATAAGCTGAATAAATCTCCCTTTCTCCCTTAAGTAGCTTGACTTTGGGTGCTCTCTCACAGCAATAATAAAGAGTAACTATTACAGAAATTGGTACCAGGTAGTGGGGTATTGCTGTGAGATTAAAAACAGCTGGTACCACAACATGAAATTGTTTGTGAAGCTGAGAGAAGTTGGTACCCAAAAGTATGGCCAATCCTGTGATGTGACTAGTGTGCTTTTGGAACTGTTTGTTGGGAGAAATGTGGAGAACTTTGGGACTTTGTGCTGGGAAAGTCTTTGCATCTTGGCCAAGGGGCCAAATGGGCCTTTCTTGTAAGAGCTCAGAGGAGAACAATGCTGTGAAAGATGCAGGCAGTGGAAGCCCAGCTTGTGATGGTCCAGAGGGGAACAGAGAATGCATTTGCAACTGAACAAGTGACACATGAAGCCATGTGTTGGCCGAGAGTTTAGTGAAGTTTTGCCTGCGTCCTGACAGCTTGCCTGAAGTTAAACTGGAGTGCTTGGCAGAGGAAATTTCAAAGCAGTGTAGTCTTGACAATGTGATATGGCTACTTTTTAGTTGTCTTCAAAAGTATGAAAAAGAGGAAAGAATCAGGCTGGAAGAAGCAAAAACTGTAAGATCTGATGATGAAAAATACAAAGCCAAACTTAGATTTGAACCAGGAAGAACCAGGGAACAAAATGGCTGTTAAAGAGATTAGCTCTGTTTATAAATCAAAGCCTGCTCTCAATTTGAATAATAGAAGAGTCCCTAGCATGAGGACAAGATCCTCAGGGAAGGATCCCACTCATAAGAATGCAAATCCTTTCAGAAGATTGGAGCTAAAGAGTGGAGTTCCAAAGCAAGAGTTGATTTCTCTTACAAAGCTACTACCCAGGAGTGAAAGAGATGGTCAACATACAGAAGCAGAATCAGCTGTGATTCAAGAGGGGCCAGTCTTGGCACAGTCGTCCACGTGGTTCTGGTTTTAAAGGCATCAGTGATGCAAGAGGGAGGAGATCGTAGAGTCCTCCAAGATTTCAAAAATTGGCCGAATCCAGGCATCATGAGGCAAGAAGCCTGCAGTTTAGAGGACCAAGAAGGGCAGTTTGTGCTGTAGAGTTAAACCTGTTTTGCCATTGAGAAGTAAAGATATTAGAGATTCCAGAGACAATGTGAGACACCTGCCAAGGAGAGCTTTATATCTTGGGAGGAGTTAGCCCAAGACAGTGCTGTGTTCTACCAGCAGCTGAGTTGGAGGGCTGGAGCCAAAGCCCTTTGGAACTGAGATGATTTCAACAAGAGACTCATCTGTTGGACTTGGAGCTACAAGATTTGGGGTTTGTCCTGCTGGTTTTCAGTCTTGTTATGGACCAATCTTTCCTGGATATGCCCCCATTCCTTCCTTTTGGAATGGGATTGTTTATTCTGTGCCATTGTATGTTGGAGGTATGTAACTTGTATTTTGATTTTATAGGAGGCTTTGGACTTCAGACTTTTGCACTGTATTGGGACTACTGATGTAGTCTATGAAGACTTTTAAAGTTGGACTGAGTATGGTTTGCATAATGAGATGGCAATGAGCCTGTAGGGGCCAGGGGTGGAATGTTATGATTTGAAATGTGTCCCCCACAGTCTCATGTGTTTGACAAGGTCATGTCACCTTGAGAGGTGGAGACTTGCTGGAGGAAGGCAGTCACAAGGGGTGGGCCTTGAGGTGGATTAGTCCCACCCTACTTCCAGGAGAGGTCTGCCTTTGTAGCAAGCAGTCTGCAGCTCTCAGCTTCCAAGATGTCTGTGGTGACTTAGCCTCCTCCAGCTTTGGCCAACCAGCAGCCATCCCGCCTCTGCTTTGAGAAACTGTACCTTCCCTCTGGAACCATAAGCTGAATAAATCTCCCTTTCTCCCTTAAAAAAAAAAAAAAGACCTTCTTTCAGTTTCTGTGTGTTTTTGATTGAATTGAATTAAATGGTATTACTATTTTTGAGCAGTTATTACTAGTGTTTGCCTTGGAGATGGGTACACTTGTCTGGTATTGGTGTTATTTCCCACATGAGGCTATTAGACTGTTAGTACCTCAATTAAGTCAGGTTTAGTAGACAGAGAATAAAGATTAGTGGTAATGCATTTTTCGTTTTACTATTTTGGTGATACATAAGGGTGAATGGTATAGTCTCTGAAGTTATACATTTTGGGGTGGCTATATAGAAAACTCGAACTACAGTGACTAATAAGAACAAGATTGTAAAAAGGGTTTACTTATCTTGGAGCTGTATGTGAAGAATCTTTCCCATGTGATAGGATGATTTTAGAGGACTTCAGATGTATGGCATTTGTCCCACAGAGCTTTTATTTTCTTTGGACACTGTTGAATTCTGAAGAGAAGGGAGGAACAGGGGGTCCACTGGTGAGAGGAGCAGGCAATCTGCTGGACTGCGTCCTGGGCAAAAAGGATGAATGAAATTACTGTAGATAATTGGAAAAAGAGTGATTGTGGCAAATGAATATTTGTTGCTGATTTGATCATGAAGGCTAAATGGAACTCAGTTATAGAGGTGGAACGTAAAACTCTAGGAAGAAAAATCCAAGTCAAGAGAGTAAGAGAAATAGATTCTGAGAATACTAAGAATATGAAATTGGTTGAGGCATAAGCTTAATGAGAAAGGAGGAGAGCAAATATCTGTATCAGTAAGGACACATTAAATTTGAGAACTGCTTGTCCATATCAGGGAATATCAATTCCTAGGAAGCTTTCATGTGTATTGGTATATATTCACTGAATGTAGTGCTGGTTTCAAAAAGACACTTCATATATTCTGCTTTGGCCATGTCTGCCTCTATCTTCTTTACCTGCCCTCACTTTGTTTACTCCCATTTGTCCTCTTACAAGATTCCACTCCTTTCCTGCCACATGTGTATACATAATTTTCTATAGCTACATAAAATCTATGGTCAACAATTGCAAGAAAGCCCAATATTTGTCTTCCTGTGTATGACATAGTTCACTTAATTTGACATCTGCAGTTGCATCCATTATCTTGAAAACAACATGATTTCCCTTCTATTTATGGTTAAAATTAATTTATTTTATTATATTAGTTTGAGAAAATGTTAGGTAACTGGCTTGAAAAAAACATCCAGATATATACAAATTCTTGCTTTTGTTGTTTAAATTTTCATTTATGGAATGAAAAGTAAATTGTTCCATTAAAAATAATTTTTCTTTCTTTATGCCTTATTTCATTATACCTCTTTTTCTTTATAACTTAATCTGTTGACAGGTACTTAGATTCACTTCATAACATAATTATTGTGTATAGCGATACAATAAACATTATCTTTGTGAAATGGAGCCCTAGAAATCTTTGGAGTAATGGTACAGGAAACCATTGGAGGAGTTGGGTCACATGATAGGTTTATTTTTAATTATTTTGAATAACCCTACTAATTTCCAAAGTGGCTGGACTTGTTTAAATCCCCTCCGACAATGTGTAAGAGTTTTCTTTTTCTACCTTCCCAATAGCTTTTGTTATTAACTGTCTTCTTAACACATCATCCTGCATGAGATGAAACAGAATATAGATATAATTTAAGGTGGTCCTATCCTAATGGCTTTGATGTTCAACACAATCTACATATCTGGAGTAGAGAAACTGCATTATCAGAGATAGGTTAGGAAGATATAGGGATCCAACAGAAGTAAAAATTATCAGCAAAGCCAACTGCAAACTTAGTAGTAAGCAGTAGGGAACATCATCAGGTGGGACTGAAGTACCCTGTGATGATGGAGAAGAGGGAATATAGTTGAAACTATTTTTGTTGTATAATTTATAGAACTGGGTCATTTAGAGCAGTGGAACACAGGATTAGTTCAATTTTAACAGAAGCTGTGATGGTGAGTGCGGTCAACATGGTTCTCAGGAGGCAGGGTCTAAGGTTGATTTCTGATGTATCTGTAGGTGATCACTTGATTGTGTTAATTGATGCTGAAAGACATACCTTACATCAGACGACAACATTCCTTAGGGAGGTAGTCTTGGGCAGGAATGAGCACGGGGTAGCTAGTTGTAAGCAAAAACACATGGAGTCCTTTGCTTTCTCCTTTTGCTGTAAATATGATGTGACCAGCTATTTAAGTTTCTGCTGCTGTGACTTCCCAGGAATAATGGATTGAAACCCTTTTTTCTCTAAATCTGTTAGATCAGTTGTAAAAAATTAAGACATTAGGTTGCTACAAAAGACTTAATATTTTCTAAAAATATAAATAGGGCAGAAATGAGAATTACAGAGCAAAGTTTTTGCTTTCTTTTGTCTCCATTCTTGAAATAAATATTTTTGACAAGAAAGGAGAGAGAGAGACAGAAAGAGAACAGACATGTACATGCATCATGGCACATGGATGAAGGTCAGAGGTCAACTTTCTGAAACCTGTTCTCTCCTTCTATGGCATGGGCTTCTGAGGATTAAGCTCAGATCACTAGGTTCCTGAGTAGCCAGTTACCCACTGAATCATCTTGCTAGCGCTAGGACCAGGTTTTGAATAGAATGGCATATGCCTTATGATAGGACAGAGCATCTGGTGTATGAAGAGTAACACATGGAAAAAATATATTTTAAGTTTCTTCTTCAAACTATATATCTCAATAAAGTAGAATTTATTGATTTATTTGTTTTCTTAGATGAAGCTGACAATGAATTACATATTGCATCTGCTTCTACCCAGAGAGAGATTTCATTATCTATAAGATCATTGCTTCTGTGTAATTTATAAATGCTCACCAAATGGCAAACACTGAAGAAAAAATTATGAAAGTGATTGTTTTATGTTTTCAAAATCACTATATTGTGGAATAGACTTCAGGTCCTAAAGAGAATTTGATAATTAAAAGGAATATACCTAAAAATTTTAAAACATTAATATACGATACTAGATTCAGGTCTGCTGTATTGCAGTTTTTGATGATTTGAAACTAAGAACATTGATTAGCAAAAATATGCAGTGTTGATGTTTGGTAAGTGGAATGCTTTATATATTTGATGAAATGTGGAACTTTATTTTAGATCCTTCATTGTGAACTCTCCCAGCATGATTTAATAAAATTGTAGTATGTGAATATACCAAGTAGTGTAAGAGTCATTACTTTCATTAAGAATATTACAGTGAATAAATTAACCCAAAACAATAAAACCTGAGCAGTTGATATATGTAAGTCATTTACATCTTGTAGACTCATTTGGGATAGGAAGAATAAATGTGTTGTGGTAGAGGTTTCATTAGCACTTGCATTTCAATTGACTTGGAAGCACACAAAAAGAATACAAAAGCAATAAATATCATCCATAAACAAGAATATCATACAGGACTGTAGCTTTCTTTTTTAACAAGATGTTCTGTGCCATTACACTTTAATAGTCTTGCTGAATTTTCAATATAAAAAAAAGCAAAAGAGACCTGCTGTGGTATCATCATCGTATTGTGCAGCCACATTTTATTCTGCTTTATTGCATCACTCTGAATTCAAAGCTATGTACATGATGATGTCTCCTGGAAAATACCAGAGCTGCTGCAGGGAAACTTACAAGTAATATAGTAGCATCTTTTTGGTATTCAGTACCTGATGCTAAGGAGGTTGGTTAGTTTGCAAAATAAAATACTCAGTGTAAGTCATATAATAGCAGCATGTCACATCCTCTATATGTATAAGCCCGAGGATTTATTGACAGATACAGATCTCCTAAAGGTGTTTTCATTTAACATCTTATTAGTATCCTGGTGGATATACTGAAAAGACCTGCTCACTGTGCTCTTGGGAGGAGAGTAAAGCCAAAGAGATTTCCTCTGACAGCTGGCCATGTGCTGCTCTATTTACACTCCAGTCTCTGGGGAACAAGATTTCTTTCTAATCTTGTCTAGTTCAGTGTTGTTTTGAAAAGATTTTTATCTTCTACATCAGAGCAAAATGTGAATTTTTGGTGTCACTGTTGACTATGCAAAATAAGAATCTCGCTGGTGATCCCCAAGGGAGCTATAGGGAATGAAGCATCAAAAACATAATAAAAACATAATCCCCTTTCTAAGGAACATTGAAGAAAAATTTAAATGTTCATTGAGTGCAGCAGTGGCTGGAAAGAATTTTTAAAAGTGCATTTAGAAATGGATGCAGTAGCCTAAAAGAAGTCTCACTTGTCAGAGCATTGGTGTTTCTTTCACGGAAAGCCCTCTGGTAGTTGCTATACACTCGCTATGCATGGAGAAATAAACCTTATCAACTCAGTGATCTATATTCCAGGTAAAACCTGGAATTCCCTGTAAAAGGGAATCAATAACAGGTAAAAATATAAGCCAATCTAGCTGTGATGTAACATAACCTTTGCCTGTCTACTGATGTCTCTATACTATAGGCTCAGAATGTGAATACACAACAATTAACTGAGTTAAGATCTAGAGAGACTCCTCAGCCAAGGAGATAGCAAGAGGTGGCAAAAGGACCAATGTAGAGATGCTGGGTGTCATTAGGAAACTAGTAGCCATGGCAGCCTCTCTAACTTATTGGTTGTCTGTCATGTTGCCCCATGCACTAGTTTATAGCATCACAAATCATAGTCTGTAATCACTAACTTTCTTCTTATGACTCTGCTACCAGAATGTGTTCTTCACAGAGAGTAGAGGATACATCTACAGTTCAATTCTCCATGGATGGCACCTTCTATAATATGTGATCATGACTGGTTTTATTGAGTATTTGAAAAAATAGTGAGGAAAGAAGGGAAGTAAAAAGGAAAAGAGGAAGGAAGTAGACTGACAGAAAATTGGGTGGAGATTCTACCCCTTCTGGGTTTTTTTAGCCATATATTAAATGACACTAATACTTGATTCAGATGGCATATTTTAACTGTTTTCAGTCTTCTCTTTGGAAATGAAAATAGCAAGGAGAATTTATGCCAACATTGCCAGAGATATGAGCTACAAGAATCATGAAGTGCTTTGCAAATTATCCAGCAAAGTACATAGAAATTTGTGATTTATGACATTCTAAATAAGTATGCAATCTTATCATTAGCTGAGGCAATTGACATCTCTACTAAAACATAACTTGTAAAATTATAATTCTCTCTATGCTTTAGTGTATCTGATATAAGGAAACAGGGACAGTCTTCAATTCAATTAACTATCAAGTAATTGTCAATTACCTTTCTATAACTTCGAAGTACTTAATAGAATTAACTTAATAGGACATAATTCTCATGGGAAAATCAAAAATAATACTTAGTTTTAATAGTTGCTATGAGCCGGATGCTATTTTATATCCTTTATATTTGTTATCCCATTTCATCTTTGCCAAGTTCAAGTCTTATAAAGTACCAACTAATCATTTATTTACTGCCAGTAAACTGGCCAATTCAGTAAAAGGCAGATATTGGTTCAGAAGCGGTTCTCTATATTCAGCCCCATTCACCCAGGCACTGGTGATCTAAGAAGACATAAATTCTGCTGTGGGCTAATCCATGGAAGTGTTGCTTGAAATGTCTCTTAAAATTGTTTTCAATTAATATCTGAGGATAATTTTCTTTTATACTCAGTAGGCCTACAAAGTAGTGATGTAGACTTGCCAGAATTTAAAAACTACATAAAAGGTTTTTGTTTTTTTAAATTTTAATTCTCAAGACACACACACAAAAATGCAGCATTAGGTTTGATTACTGATGTGCTTTTCTTACTCTTCTGATATCCGTATTTTTCCATGCCTACAGGCTCCCAAGGAAGAACAATTTTATATAAAAGGGTTTAAGAGCTTCAGCAGTCCACTGAGCTGTCAATAAAACATTGTGCTTCATCTTACCTCTACCCAAGAATCTCTCAGCTTTACAAGTTGGTGAGAGCAGTTACTAAAAGGTATTCTCTATATTGAAGAATCACTTGTTTAACTACTAGTATGGGGATGATGGAGAGCGAGCAAGCAAGAGAGAAAGATACAAAAACAGAGAGATAAAGAGAAACAAACAGAGAGACATACAGAGAGAGAGAGAGAAAGCAAGAAAAAGAGAGGGGCAATCCGTTGCTTACAAATATTACGAGTAACATGTCACAAATACCTATTAATCATTATGTCCAGGACATTTGCTACAAATACTCTGCTGAGCATGAGACAACACCTCGCATTTATGAAGTGTTTTCTAGATGCCTACTTGAGGCTCTGCTAGGCTTTTTAGCATAAATTAACATAAGTCTTCCCACAGGCAATCTATGTAACATCTACTCCCATTACTATTTCTCTCATTCAGTTTACAGAAGTGAAAAATTGCTTGATTTATTTATCTAAGGTTGCTTTGCTCTGTGAATAGTGAATATGGGATATAAAAGCATGACACCTTGAACTAAAACCCAACAGTCTTATATTCATCTTCAGAAATATCAGTTTTTAATTGATGTACGACTATTCTGCCATCTCACAAAGCCTTCCCAACAACATGAAACTTCCACAAGTGCACACATGCACACATGTAGGAGAATGTGCTACCTCTCTCCATGTTCCGTAGAAACAATGACATCTTGTTTACTAATTAACAAATTTGACTGGCTGGAGATTTCAGGTATGGAGTGTCTGGCCACACACCTGCTTCTGGAATGTTGGGAGCAAGAAATGACAACCTTTCTCTCTGTGGTTCTAGGGAGTCTTTATTTCTAGCATTGAAGTAAGCCCAACTACCTTTTGTCTGTGTTGACAGGGAATCTTTGTGTATATTCAGCTTTGTATTTGACATTGTATCCTCTGTGTGTGATATCTGTGCTTCATAACAAAAGCAGTCACAGAGCACCACAAGGCGCTTTAGAATGGTGAATATCTGAAGTCTTTTGGATATTGTGAGTTGAACTCAGATCATCATATCTCTGCAACTGTCAAGTAGGCAGCTCTACACTCACACATACACACACACACACACGTACATGTGCACACACATATATACACATGTACACATGCCCATCTTTCTCTTTCTCAAAATTATGTATGCCAAAGGTATCCTTGATGCTATAGTTCTATAGATGAGCTATTTAAAAATGGTGCTTAAACTTAGGTTTAGACTTCTCTGGGTAGACATTAAAAATACTTAATGATTTCCAAACCTCAGAATGAAATCTTGAATTCTTTCTCAGATAATTTATCTGCTGATTCCCCTCACAGTATGTAGCATCAGAAAGAAAAAAAAAGTGTTTCTCATTCAAAGCATTTCAAAGTCTGCAACTAAGACCTTCAAGCATGAAAGGTCTCACACATGTTTTATTCTTACTTATTATTGATATATATGTCACTGTAGAACCCTGTTTTCTTAAACAAGCTTAGACGAAGTTGATTGAAATCTGTAGTACTCTGTCTTCTCCCTCTTGTACTCTCCAGGGCTTTTCTCCTTTGTGCTCCAAACTTTTTGTATGTGTCCTGCCCTCCAAAGAAAAGAACATTTCTCATTTTTATAATAACTGAAAGCTAATAATATACCCAGGAAAGGAATGTTGGAGATACTATGAGTTAGATGCAAATTAAAGGATAGCCATTCCCTTCAGACACTAACATATCTTTAGATAAGATAAAAGAGAGAAGTGAGGCACATCAGAGTCTTTATTCTCATTCACTTTTCTCTACTAGGTGATCACTCAGGATTACTGAAAAGTTCATTTTAAATCACAAAAAAAACACAGAAAAATAAATGGAAAAGGCAATTGCAGAAGAAGTTTTAAAGAAGGAAGGAAGAGAGAGGACTTAGTGGGGAATAAAGTAGCAAAGAGAAAAAAATAAAAGGCAAGAAGCTGGAAGGGAGAAATGAACTCATAATGCTATAAAGGCTGTAAGTCACAATAGCTATGGTAAGAAAAACTCCATGGAGGAACAGTGGTATGTAAGGCCCACAAGTAATCAACTGCTCTCAGCATGTGTTATAGTCCAACCTCCCCCCATTATTATTAGAGAACACATGTCTGTTACTGTAAACTTATAAAAACAATAATGAAAGGGGGGAAATGGACACTATACAGGGATAAATGTCTTAGTGTTAATAAATAACTTCATAGCAAACTGTCATCTAAACACTTCTTACTGCACACTTAGATAAGAAAAGCTATCAACACTCAATAAAGATGTATCCTACTACAATGGATGAATTAGTGAGCTAAAAAAAACCCACAACTGGCCAAAGTGAAGAGTATAGTTAACCCTGGAACGCTCATCTTCATCATTAGGTAGTTTTAGAACAAGGCCATGCTGGAAGTTCTTTGAAGGCCTTTGCCCGTCATTACCCCACTACTTGGATTATCCTGAAGGAACACACTTATTAATCTTGAAGAACTGGTTCTAATCCTTAACAGAGGAACAGAGGTCACCAGCTTTCCCCAACCCTCTGTTTATGAAAGGATAAGGAGATGAGTTCTCCCTTGATGATAAGTTATGTCTACCATGAGGTAGGCCACAAGATCAACTTATAAATAGAATGAGATGTAGAGTACCAAAAGCACCAATCAGGTTTGCAGAAACCACAGCTAACCAACAAGGAACCACTTCTCCCAGGCCCACTTAAGCCTATAAATATCCCTGGCCCTGGCAGTCATCTTTGATTTGCTTGTTCCTCACATCTGGAGTACACGAGTTCCGCTCCCTTGCCTCTCATGGACTCCACGTCTGGAACCCATGAGTTCCATTCTGGCTTTCTGGTCCACGTCTGGGAGTCTGTCTGTTCTTTTTGGCTTTCTTGTCCCTCATAGAATCCATGTCTGTGAGTTCCCTTCTTTCTCTCCTCTGATACACTCTGCCTTAATTCTCTACATGTTCTCTGGTTTCAACCTTCCATTTATGAACACAAGAACCTGGAGGCATAAAAAAAAAAAAAAAAAAAAAAAAAAAAACCTTCCACTGCAATCTTCAAGCCATCAAAATCTGTAGTCATCCCAAAGTTCAGGGAACCATGTGGAAGTAGGGGTTGGGTAAGATTATATGAGCCTAAAGGTTAGAGGTGTACTGTCTGACAAGACACTGCAGTCTCAATAGCATTTCAGCATTCAGGAGCTCTTTCAATAAGATGTATTGCCACCAAATCTACATAATATCTGACCTAACAACATTCCCTCATGAACCAGCAAGGATTTCTCAGTAGAAACAACTACACCCAGAAAAAACCTCTAGGACAAGTGCTGGACAAAAGAAGGGGAATCTCTCCACCTGTGATTTTGCCCATTGAATAGCCACACATAATACCACAGAGGCTTGATTGCTTACTAGCACAAGTACCCCAAAGGGAGCCCTGTGATCCATGCATTCAGAGGGACAGAAAGGAAGAATAGGGCTGCACTGGTGAAGGGAGGGGAATGGAATGGGATAAGGGCATAAAATTATTTTGTTTGTAAAAAGTCTCAGTAAAAAAAAGAAAGTGAGAGAGCAGGTTGGACACTAGGAAAAAGAAGAAAGGAGGTGGAATTATGCAATAAATTGTGAAATGATGCAAATTCATGATATTTATATATGAAACTATAAAAATGCAAAAGTTTCTAAAAGGAAAAATATAAAAAATAAATCATCCCACTTGCTTTAATAAGTTTCAAGAAATTTTATAATAAAAAGTCTCACATTTTATTTAATCTCCTGAAATGTTATTATATTCTGATATTTTAGGTATATTACCTAGGAAATCTACCTATTTTATGATTAATTCAATAAGAACAGAAGCACTTTTGTGTCTTTGAAGAATTTTATAACAGCTAATTAATCCTGACCATGTCGTGACAGTCAGGTGTCAGTGGTGCCCTTTTTGAAGAAGTGCCCATGGGATGCAGATGACACTTGAGGTCTAGACTATCACTGAGAGACTACAGGACCCTCTGAACCCAGCAAGAGTCATGTAAGATTTTGAAAAGATAGAATTCAGGATATTGAAGTTGCTCTGTTTTAGTTATCATACTGATTAAAAAAAATGTTGCCAGTATTTTATTAACCACAGAGAATGAAAAGCTTCAATCAGAAGGTATACTAACCTACTACACAGTTCAATTTTGCTAATAACCTTAATTACTGAGTGGGAAATTAGCATCTAGACCCTTAAAAGATTAACTATTGTGAGATTTTGAGCAATAACAGAATATTTCCGTTTAACTTTATGGACAAGTAATCATACAATGCTGCTGTTGTGATTTCTCAGTAGAATTACATTTTTAAGAGGACTAGCACATTTTTGAACTTTACAAAAATAAAGGTTGCATTTTCAACTAATATTTATTGAATGTACAGAGGTTGAAGCAATGTTCAGCATTTTCATAAATAGATTTAATCTCCTTTCATTCTCACAGCAAAAAAGACCCTTCCCTTTATTAGATGAGAAAATGAGACTCCCAGAGGTTAAGTAAACTGCCAACACTCATACAACCAGCGCACAACAAATCCAGAATTCAAATTCAAGTCTACACATTTCACAAAGCCTGCACTCTTAAGTCTCTCCTTTCTATACGTCTCTACTTTCTTTGGCAATTTACATTTAGATTAGGGCTCTGCTCTACTTTAAAACCCTTCAGAGTTAACAAATACACTATACCAAAGGAAAGATTATTTACAGGATTTTTTAAGATGAACTCTTAATAAGATAATACAAATAATCTTTGCTTCTGCACTCTCTTGATTCATACTCTCCAGGTAAGATTAAATTGCCTTCAACACCAAGACTGAAGGAATGCCCCTAGGCTACTCTTCCCTAATCTGAGGTCTTTTTTTCCCTTGTTTGCAACCAAGTATCATATTTCATATTATAGTCACTTCCCAGTTATCACTTTCTCCCTTTTTATCTTCCACTCTATATCAGGCAACTGGTATAGAAGCCATTTGAGACTGGTTTTTACTAAAGAAATATTTATTTTGGGGTCATGTCAAAAGATAAAGCTGAAAAACTTCTAGATTTGCTGTAGTCATAGACTAGTATAGTATATATAGTATAGTATATAGTATAAATTTTAAAAGTGCAAAAGTCCCCAACAAATAACTAATAATCTATTCACACATGAAAATTACTACATAGAAATATACTGAAAAATCATAAAACGATGTGTCTACAATCAATATTTAAGCAGAGCATTGATATTTATTTATATATATATAAACCTTAAGAATGCATAAAATTAACAAAAAAAATAACTGAAGTTTCAGATGAAGTATGTTCTCACTTCAACATAGAAAAGAAAACAATGCTTCTAGAATGAATCAGGTTCTGTAACTAGTTCCAGAGGACCAGATGCTTAGGTCTGTATGGAAAATGTGGATGAAAATTTCTAGATATGCTTTAATTATTTGGAAGATTTGTGAATTTATGTAGCATGTCTAAGATCAAGTGACAACTTCTGTGTTCTTGCATGCTGCTCTTTCTATTCCTTCATGTAGTTTAATGAGTCTCTACACTGTTTTCCAATGTTTTTCACCTAAGTCTTAATCATTGTTTTCCCAGTTTTAGGTCATTTATCTAACTCTGTTGCTATAATAAAAATTGATTCTTTTGTTTGAATTTGTAGTTTCTTTCAAAATATGAAGAAACTTGTGTTCTACACCCAAATTATTGAATTTCTTGCTATTTGTACCTCATTTATCTTGAATTTCATATTTTTTGCGAGCATATTGTCCATATACTATATGACTTGCAAGTTGCCATCATTCTATGCAAGACTTTAAATAATCTAGATCTTTCATTGTCTTTCTCTTTACATACACATTGTCAATGAAGAATGACTTTAAATAATAATAGGTTTTTAATTATTTGTATCCCATTTGTTTTAAGAGAAATTTTTATGCTAAAAATAATTAAAGTTTGCAGAAAGATAGCTCACTAATCTGTAAGGCCTAGAGTGTAAAAGAAGGGATGAAATAGTAGCTTGAGGAAATTGGACACTCCTTCAAACACAGGAACCTAATGAAAACTTGTTAATGTAAATAAATTGGGTACTAAAGAATAAAAATAGTTAGCAGTGGTACTGGAGAGGTGGCTCAGGGGTTAAGCCTCTGCCTTGCAGGCGGAAGGTCCTGAGTTCAGATACTAGACCCCACGTACAGACGCCAGGCGGAAGCGGGGGCGGCCTGCGCTTCTGGTCCTGGTAGGGCGGAGCCTGTGAATCCTGGGGCAGAGTAAACAAGGAGGAGGTGGAGGTGGTCCATGGTGGTTCCCGAATTCGTCCGTGGTTCTACACACACACAAACATACACACGCACACATGCATATACCCACAATTGAATAAATAATAATAATTTTTTTTTAAAAAAATAGCAGTACTGCAAAGTGTGAGTGAGTTGAAATGCAGCCTAAGAAAGAGAATGTCTAATGACAACAGCAAATTTATGGCTGGTTTGAAAGAGAGGTGAATTTGTTAATGTGTCTTGATATTATAAATTTACAATAAATTATAACATATCAAGATTGACTTTCATTTATGCCTAGATGTATCCAGAAATTCATGGGCACTCAAAAATAATTACTAAGGGCATACCATGAAAATTAGAGAAATTATGTAAAGTTAAAATTTTGGTGCATATTTTTGTAGATGAATAAGTACAGAAACTCAAAGTTATCATAGATAAGAGAAAATCCTAGAAGCAAGAGCCCTGAAGATTAAATGTTTCTGAGGCTGAAGTTGATCATATGCTGGATGAAGAAAGACCTTTTATAGCATGATAAATAACTGTTAATGAAAGACTGTTGCATGCTTTCGAAGCAGTTAGTTTTTTTCAACACAGACATACATGTCTATCATCCATCGCTCAGGAAGCTGAGGCAGGAGAATTAGAGGAGTCATAAATTTTGCGCTAGCTTGAGCCACATAGCAAACTCTTGTCCAAACAAAAAGAAAACAGTGAATTTCTGACACAAAAGATGATGAAATGATGGAAAAATCATGGAAGAGCAAACAATTGGTTATCAGTGGAAAAGTAATTTTGTACCAGTAATTAAACCTTATTAAAAGTTATATCAGATTGCGTATGTAGAGCTTTTAATTGTTGAAGAGAGTTATGGAAATCACTCTTTTCAATACAAACAGAAACAGAAAGTTCTGTTGGAAGAAGATTGTGGAGTATTTTATTTACACGTTCAAGGAGAGAGAGGAAGAGGAATGGATAAGAGCAAGCAGAGCCACAGTCTAATCTTGGTTTCCATGGTCTGTAATCTTACTTTGGCATTTGTCTTTATGTCTCAGATCACCAAGGGTTTTGTTTTCTGTTACTTCACTCTATGAAAAAAGATGAATTTCTAAATATTGAGAAGGAAGAGTCAAAACTCTTGGTTTTACTATTTCCTGACTTCTATTGGAAATATTATCATTATTTAGCAAATTTGAAAGCTCATTTGAACTACAATTTAGTTCCAAGGGTTATCATTATAAATTCTTTTCTTGTAGGAGTTTTTGCTTCTTTGTTTGAAAATAATCATCCACCAAAACTTTAATTTGTACATTAAAACTCTATTATGCATTTTTGCTTGCATATTAGCACTCTGAATGAAATGGCCAATGACTGAGAAATCGTAGTCATATAGCAGCCTCATATACTTAATTAGAAGAAACCTCAAAACTTTCCAGAAAGTTTCATATACTTAACTGAAAAAACTTCAAAACTTTTTCCCAGAAAGTTTTATAGCATTACTTCCCTTTTATCCACAGAGGATGAAACATGATAAAAACAATACCATGTTAATGATTCATAATGTGAAATAGAATATATTTGACAGGAACAGCAGTCAGAAGCAATGTTGCTTAGTTATAAGCACTGTAAAAATCATGGAAAGAGGAGGTGATGCTACCTTACACTGCCAGTGGAATCTGACTTAGAATTTTATACTGTAGATGGCTAAGTTATAATACAGGGATACACTAATTTTAAGTTAATTTCAAAAGATTTGTGCCTAGATGACTTGAATTATTCAGACTAACTAGGAAAAATTAAACAGATTCAAATCAACAAATTAGATTGATTCTGGGCTGGAATTTGGACAGAGGTACAGTGATTATGAAGTTTATTATATTGTTTTTCAAGCACTTTACTTTTTTAAAGTAATTTACATCATTAGGCCATCAATAAACTTTCAAATTCTTTTAATGATGAAATGGGACAGCCCTTCCATTACCATCAGTTATTCCAGAGGTTAATGTTTTTTGTAAACTTGACTAGTCTTACACCTGGAAAATAGAAAATCACTATTCTGGGTGTGTCTGTAAGATGTTTGAAGTGATTAACTATTGGTGAACATCTCCCCCTGCCTGTAGGTAGCAGCATCTTCTATGTTGGGGGTCAGTGTGAAATTCAAAGGGAAAGGAGAAAGTCTGTGGAGTACGGGCATTTCCTCTATTTATCTATATCTCTGCCTTCTGTCTATCACGAGGTGCTTCTCATACCTTCCCTGTCAAAATGCTTCCTCATTATATTGTTCACTTATTATATTGACCACAATGATAAGAGTAACCAGTATAGATCCTAAAGTTAAGTGATGCAATAAACACAGAATTTGCTCAAGGACAAATATAATATGTAGCAGGAATCCAAATGGGTACCTGTCTCCATCAAGTTATCTTCCCCTTCCTCTGTTATATCACATCATCTCTCACATACACATGTTCTCCTGCTATGATTACAAAATACTTTCAGAAGATTCTTGTGAAATTATAGGAATAATAGTCTTAAAATATTTAAGCTTCATAAAAAGTAGAAATGTGCTTCATAAATATTAAACAGCAGGTGACTAGACATAAAATAGTCATGCTTTTCCCTTCCAGCAATGATTAAACGTATTTTTAAAAAACTTCACTTTGGGGATTTTGCTTATCATGAAGTCAGTTACTTGGCTGAATTCTGGCCTGTTGTTGCTTTTGTATTGTTTACCCTTTTCTAACCACAGGTCTTTTATAGTGTAAGGCACAAATAAATGTAAGAGATATTATTTCTAAAGAAAATAATGTTGCACACCATAAAAAAACTGAGAATGAAAATTGGGAGGATATTTTAAATCCAAGACGAGAACAGGCTTGGCTGATTGTTGGGAATAGTCTGTCCATAAGAACGAGTGGCTCCTAATGAGAATGGATGGATCACCTAAGTGTAAAGGAAATGGTAGCAGCAAGGAAGAAATTGTGATGCATGCACAGAGCCTTTCCTTTGAACGATGCTGTTATAAGACAACGTTTGAAGCTGGTAGAAAAGCATTCTCCTACGTATTGTACAATAAGTAAAGTGCCGTGAAAGAAAGAAATATCAGCAAGCTATGAAAGGTTAAAAGCTGTGAGATCTTTTGTTTTCCAAACAAAAGAATTTTCCACTGTTCAAATGTTCAACAAACAGATACTGCATTTTTAACTATTGAGGATTTTTTCCTTTGGAAATCCAGATGAATCGTTGCCGAATAAGAAAATTATTTTTCAGAAGGCTAAGACATTTATGCGTTGAGTATATTAATAACTAATGATATCACTTCATATTTTATTGAAAACAATTAAGGTAGTTGAAACAGTAAACATAATAAAAGCATGCTTTCCAGCTACATGCTAGAGCTGTATAAATAATTGTGTATTTATTTGTTTTCTCTCCCCAATAATTTCAAATAAAATGTGCATGAAATTGTAGAGGAAATATTTATATTCAAAATTAACACTACATTTAAAAGTTTCAGAAATAAAAAAATAGAACATAAAAATGTCTTTTTTCTCATCTGTTTGAGAAGGGAAAAATATTATTTAATTTCCTAATAGAGCTGGTACAATTTTGGGTTGTGTGTCATACTTTGTCTGAGGGCCTAAAGGTCAACTCCATGCAAGGTATAACAGAACTTTGACATTAAAATTAATGATGTTTCCTGCAATGAAGATGCAAACATGATAAATTGCATCTGATTTTCAGTGTTGAGAAAAAGTCAGAAATCTGTGACTTTGTATTTTCAGATCCATAAATAATTAAGAGATATCCATCTAGAGACAACTGCAAATGTTGCATGAAATGTGCTAGTGTAAACTTAGAATTATACGCCAAGTATATAGCTTATCTTCAATTTAAAATAAATATTTGAAACCAATATAGTTTTTGTTTTGACGTGGAAATCTTTAAAAGACTATTTTATACGTTTTTTTAGAAGTACAAAAGACAAAAAATATCATTGCAATGTCACCTGAACCTCTAATGCACTTCAATCTCTTTTATAATACATTAGTGAAAAGAGTCACACAAAATTACACTTTCATCCCATTCCACTCTTCTCCCAATTATTTCATATGTTTTTTCCTACCATATCTCTGCAATGCATTGTTAGCAAAGATGAAAAGACAAATGGTACTAGGAACTATGTGCCTGCTTCCTGCAGATGTCGCTTACTTCTGCTACTCAGCATTGATTACACTATAATTTTAGATGACATTTAAAAATATCAAAATATATTGAAAAGACATTTCATGTAACAACTTCTTCACAGAATTTCAGAATAAGAATGGAACTTGGAAGTCTTCTAATACCATCCATAATTTCCAGCTAAAGAAGCTAAAACAAAATGGCATTGCCTTAAGTTACATAGTGGAAGTTGCTAGAACTAGTTCAAACAGCTAGATTCTTTGAATCACTTAGCTTATGTTAACGGCTGATTTAAGGATAAATTAAAATCTAGTTCACCTATGTGTATATATGAAATGGTGTACTTTATTAAAAATCAAAGAAATATTCTGCATAGAAATGATAAGGCCATGATTGCAACATATTTTTATGTTTTAAGTTTGAAAACAAAATTATAGTAATTGCATACATATTTGTAATGCAGTTATATACATACCTTCCTATTTGCAGTCCATCCTCCTACCCTATTTTCTGGCACCAAATCAAATTTGTTAAATGAAAAATTTATTACATAATTTACACCATGACTAAAGTTATTGGGACCAGGAAAAAGATATAACTAATCTATAGGGAATAAGATATTATCCTATGGATTCACAGGATAAAGAAAGTAAAAGTGACACAAGTGACATTGTTTTACAATGTCATCAAAATGCTTTTTTATTTCAAAACTTTTATTTTATGTTATAATTTTTGAATCATCATATTGACTTTACATTTTGATTGAATGTAATTAATACATAATTTAGAAAATAATACTCAACATTTGGTACATGTAGGCCATATTTGGAAGAACACCAAGCAAGGTACTAAGAGTATAAGACATAATTCAGAAAAAAATCTATACAAAATTCCAAGGTTTTGTAACATAGAATACCCTTTCTCACTCACTGTCTAATGTAGAAATATCTCCAACATAAAGATACAGCAATGCAAGAGGCATGAACAAAGATGCTGAGTACTGTATACATCCAACTTCTAATATTCCATCATTTGTGACCTCAGTTTCTTTTTTTCTCCTACATTTTACATTTTTTTCCAATCATACAAGCTCAATACGTACCCCTGTCCTCTCCCTCCCTCCTCCCCTCCCTAATCCCCCTTGCACTCTATCCCTCTTTTTCCAGTGCCTCCTCCTTCCTTCCTCTCATTCCCTGAAGCATCTGTTTGTGTGAAGGTCAAACCTCCTTCTGAGTCTCCACCCTCAAAATGCTATTGATAAATACTTCGGGGAAAAAAATCACTTTATAAGAAAGCACAGAACAAAATGGATTTCATTCAACTAGAATAATAAAGACGTAATTTGAAAACTAAATTTTAAATATACATACAAACTCGGTAGGTAAGCCCATTCCCCTCCCTCCCTCCACCCCTCCCTGGATCCCCTTGCTCCCTTCCCCCTTTACCCCTTCCTTTCCCCCTCCTTCCCTTTCTCCCAGTGCCCCTTCTCCCCATTCCTGGAGTATCCTTTACCATGCATGTCAAACTTTCCTCTGGGTCCTCCTCTTCTGATGAGGTGTAAGGACTCAGTAACATCACCTAGAGCTCTTTTTTGTGTTCCCCTTTAGTATAGGAACACTATTGTGGCTGTTAATTCCTTACCTCTAAGGATCCTAGTGACTGCGATCCATGCTAAGCCTTTGGGGGGTCAATGATAAGTTGGTAATTGCGCAGGTCATGCAAAGTCCTATTATGATTACTTCGGCCCTAGCTTGTGTCGAGTATCTTGCATATCGTTGCTCCTCCGCATCTTTAGGCTCTTACGATCTTACCACTCCCTCTTCCGCAAATTTCCCTGAGCTTTGGGATGGGGAGAGATTAGGCTGGCCTGATTCCTGGTGATTGATATAGGGTCTCTGATGATCTGAATTATGGTTTGTTGTTGTTTTTTTCTTCCAGTTTTCCTGTTCCTGTACCGGCCTTGGCTCCATCCTGATGCTATTGGAGGTCACCTCCTAGCCAGAGATAAAAGGCTATTAAGATAGAGTCTTACTATAAAAGTAGATTTAAAGGTAGATGGAATAAGAGTAGGATATCACGATATTTATATATATGTGTGTAAGAGAAAAAGAGAGAGAGAAGAAAGAGAGAGAGAAAATAGCGCATGTGAAAAGATCAGAAGAGAATATTCTAAAGTTAATTAACTCTTCCCACCATGTAGGCTCCAGGATTAAACTCCAGTAGCCAAGGTTGCAATGAGCTATTTTGCCATCCATTTTGCTTGCTCTCGTATTTAAATTCAAAGATAAACCCAAAGTTTCTGAACAAAGAGGATCTAGGATGATTAAGAGAAACAGAAGAAGATGTTTTAAGATCATCCGTTGAGAGAATGCCTGGTCTGCAAGAAACAGCAAACATTCAGGACAGCGCAAGAGGAGAGGGGTTACAATGGAGACCAGAGCATAGCACTGGAAACAGGAAAATCATTATGACTTCAAGGCCATGAAGATATCTTGGACTTTTATATTAAAGTCATTTGAGAATCTTTGAGCAGAGAAATTATTTAAGTTTTCTTGTACTTTTTTTTATTTATTCAATTGTGCATGTGTGCATATGTATGTGCATGTGTGTGTGTAGAACCACGGACAAATTCGGGAACTACCATGGACCGCCTCTACCTCCTTCTTGTTTACTCTGCCCCGGGATTCACAGGCTCTGCCCTACCAGGACCAGAGGCGCAGGCCGCCCCCGCTTCTGCCTGGCGTCTATACGTGGGATGTGGCATCCGAACTCAGGACCTTCCGCCTGCAAGGCAGAGGCTTAACCCCTGAGCCACTTCTCCAGCCCCAAGTTTTCTTATACTTTAACCAGATGATGGTTCTTGCTGTTGTATTGAAAATCCATTTGAATGGAATAAAGTTACAAGAAGATAATACACTAACAACTTAGAGCAATAAGAGAAGGAAAAGATGGTGATACTGGCAGTGACAGTGACCACAAAACTCAACTCCCAGGAAACCTAGTCCCAATCCTGAAAAAATTCCACTTGGAAATAGATGGAGTTCTCAAAATGACATTATAGTACTAGTTTAGAGTTTATCTCAGTGCAAAAGTGAATGCTTACTAGATGCAAAGGGATGGTGCAAATTATCACCACACCCTGTAAACTCAGCAGAACAGATACAAACACAGCTAACCACAATCTGCTACAGAAACAGTCAGAGGAACATAGCCTTCATCACCTTCTTTCTTCCCTCTGTTCTGATGCGGCAACTAGTTGACCAATCTAAATAGAAACCAGGAGCAAGAAGCAACTCTGATGATATGTCAGACACTTGGAAGCAAGAGGGTTGGAGAGGAAATCAGAAGTAAAAACAGAATAACAGCACAGGTCTTAACTAACCCCAAGTATACGCGTGTGCACAGCAAATCATTTGTCATATGCTCTTCAGAGAGAACACATGCATGCAAAATTACAAATATACTTTCCTGATAACAACTTATTATTATTACTATGTCATAAAAAGGGTTAATGATTTTTACTTAGAGAATGATGCATAAGCTATATATCAGAGAACTGATTTTAATAAAGTTATTGCATTATAAATGGAAGTTAAAATGATACGTTTGCATATAACTATGTACACACTATGAAATAAGATTTTTAGAAATGACTCTGTATGTCTTAGACATTTTAGAGACTTTTCTTCAGTAGAAAAAACATTTATTCATTCAGACTTCTATGAACCTACTCTATTATATTATAATTTTCTCCTTTTTCAAAAGTATCATTAATTGAGACAAATCTTTTAAGTGCAGTAATGCTGTCCCATTTGTGAATTGGTGGCAAGTTCTCAGACTGATTTCAATTTATAGAGATATTTAATGAAAATCAGTACTCATTGGCCCAGTACAGTCCTCCTATAGAAAGCATCAGAAATATTATGAAATTTTGATGTGGAAGAATTAATTTGATAAAGAAAACATAAAGAATAAAATCATAAACTTCAGCCTGCCAAGAAAATCTCCACACATTCTGAAGAACAAACATGTTGAGTAATTATATACACACACACACACACACACACACACACACACACACACACATACACACACACAAATTTGCATGGTCGTCTAACACATCTTTAAATGAATTGAGCCACTGAAAATCTTCCTTTCAGTGTAGTGACAGAATAAGATATTTCACTGTGAATAAGGGCAGTTTTTGTTCACAGAACTGAAGTTCCAAATGCCCTTCTGGTTGCAAGCACTAAGCTTCAACTAAACACAGTCAGCAACCTGTTTGAAGTGAGCACCGTTTGGTGGGTAATATACTGGAATTAAATGTCCTCCTACTAGCTATATAATCAGCAAGCACTCCAAACCATCCTTCTTACAATTTTTCTTTCATTTCATGCCTGTTTATGCCTCTATAAAAATGTCCAGATTTCATGATGGTACGTGATTATTATTAGTTCCTTAAGGTAATCTAAAAAAATTCTGTCCAAACAGAATTTATTTGAATTATAGTATTAAAACAATTATAATTCCTTATGTTGCTCTAGGAAAATAATTTTCAGTTCCAATTAGGAGGTAGAAAATTAAAGCAAAATTCTGTATCAGTGGAATAGAAAGAATATTTATTTTAAAAATCTGATAATTATCCTGTTTTACAATACTTATGTTTTATTTACTGCGAGACCTTAAATGCTTGAAAATGTAAATGTTTATTCCCTTGCTCCTCACAGCTATCCTAAGAGATAGCTTTATGAGATTCTCACTCCAATTTTACAAATAAATAAATTGATTAAATTATTAGATAATTGATTAAATATTTGACTAGATAATTGATTAAAACAGTGGCCAAAAGTCACATAGCTTGGAAGTATTATAGTGAAAATTTGAAATTAGTATTATTCCTAATATGGAGAAAACATATCCAACCTTAGAAGAGTAAAGACGCAATGGAGAATTTAATTATTATCACACTGTGACAGAACACAGGACTCATTCAAAGCAGTTATTATATTTTTTTTTCATTCTATTTTAGTTTTCTACATGAGTTCAATGAATTTAAACCATTTGAATCTCCATATTACTCAATCCTATTAACATCTTCCCAGTGAAAACTTTCTTCTTCAACAATAAGGTTCACTCTTAATTTCAATTCTTTCTTTTTTGAAAATATGACCCACTGACATTCATCTGGATTGCTTGATTTGATGTATGCTTGAGCACTTGCTAGAGCATGGACCTTATATTAGTGAATATACCATTATATCATACCACACCCCATCCAACATATTCTTTCATTAGTCTCTCATATGAGTTTTCCATCTTGAATGGTGAATTGTTGAGAGGACAAACCTTGCACATCTTTTGTAAATACAAACACCACTGCAATGAGTTCATGGGTGCAGTGGCCTTATTATGTATAAAAGTTAATGTCAATAATATAAATGTTCTTTTACAACTATTTTAAGTATACTTGAAAATACAATGTAGTTTCCTCCAGACACAGGCAAAGAAAAAAATCCTTACAGTGAACTCAGAATTAATTACAAGATAAATAATTCATTTTCCACTACCCATCATGCTACACTAGAAGAAATATCATTTCTCTTCTTCCATTTGAGCTTCCTCTTGTCCTATAAACTGGAAGTAGGAAGGAAAAAGCAGTTGTTCTTTACACTCAGAGGAAAGGGTTCTGGGAAATTTACAAAACAGCAATAAGAATTATAGCTATGACGTCCTCAATTTGCAAAGACAAACAGAAACGCTGATCAATCAGTAATTGAAAGACCTGATGGTTACCAGGCTCAACACAACAATAGGGAACATTAAGAGTGTTTAATAAATCCAAAATGTACAGATGCAAAAGAAGTTATCAAACATGATGAAATAAAACTAAAAAAAGTAGGAATAAAAAAGGCTTGGCTTCTTGTGCAAATAAATCTTTTCATAACCATCATCAAGCCAGTGAATCTAAAGTCTTGTTTTCTTTATTTTCAAGCTATGAGCTGTGTTGCTTTTCCTGCCCATCTCCTGGATTGGTGCTAAGTCAGTGAAGATCTAATCTACACTCTTTATGTCCTAAGCAGCTAAACATGCACAGGATGTGTAGCTCTCCAAACAAAATGATATTTTAACAAACAAAGGTTGAACTTTTCTGATTCTTTCATTTTCTTCTTCAGAAATCACAGGTATTTTTTTCATTGTCAAATGACAGAAAGTCTTTCCTACAGTAGCTGTCTCTAGTTCTTCATTCATCATTTCCTCTTTCAAACACTAAACATCTCTGCTCTGTCTGAAATTTCATCCTATTCTCAAAATCTTGATTGAGTGTTTGAGAAAAGGATGAAATTGAAAAAATTTTAGCCTTCCAATTCTAAGCTATTTAAAGTTTCCAATGTTATTGGTAACATTGGTAACACAACTGTATACTCCTTTGTTAGAATATCTTTTTTAAACAGATCTTGCTTCCAAATTCAGATCTCTGCCCCAGATTCCCTTTTCTCATTCTTTACACTCCACAGATTCAGTATCCATTGCTCTGACTTCCATCCTTGTGGGTTCTGTGTAGTATTGTGGGTTCCTTTGCACAAGTGACTACAAGGCAATTAGCAGAAAATATCTAAAGCAACCTGTGGCCTGTTTCTTGCCTTGTTGGAGCGGTGATGCTCTTACCCAGTCTTCCTGGATAGCCTAGTGATCTATCACTTCGTCAGATACCTAGCTGGTCATTTCTTGGCTGCTCCAGAGGCATGGTTGCTCCCCTTCTCTCTTGTCTGAGTGTTCTTCAAACAAAAGGATAGACTTCAGTATGGAGATGCAAGCCAGAAAATACCAACATGGTTTTATACAAATTTCTTTAAGTTTAAAGTAAAAAAATAATAGGAATCCTTACAGAAAATCATGGGTTTGTCCACTAGCTCTGAATTTCCTGTGCCATGAAGAGGAAACACGTTTCACTCTCATTCTCTTTCAAAGATGTGGAAAGTGTTCTAGTATGCTGCTAGGAATGACAGAGACAAACAGTGCTTTTCTGAGAATTTCGAAGTTTTAACTGGTTATTTGTGTTATGTAATTATGATGTTTGCTATGCAGGAGTGATAACTAAAAGAAAGGTTTTCTCCTTCACTTTCATCTGTCTAGACAGTTCCCCTCTGGCAAAGGTAATGTCTACTTTAAATTTCACTCTTTCACTCTCCCAAGGTTATATTTGTGCTTTCATTTCCTGAGGCCAAAATGAAAACACACACACACACACACACACACACACACACACACACACACACTAAATAAATAAATAAAAACAGTGATGGAGAGAGAGGGGGGTGGTAAAAAGTAAGGAAAAGAGAAGGGAACAGAAGAAAAGGAAGGAAGCAGAGAGAGGAAAGGAAAAGAATAGAGGGAGAGAAATAAAAGAACAGAAAAGGAAAGGAAGGAAAGGGAATGGAAGAGGAAGAAAAGGAAGGGAATTATTATGAAAGAAAATGTATCTAGAGGTATTTCAAAAATTATCAATCTTATCATATACTCAACAAATCTAAGTTTCCTTAGGGACAAAAATCTGAATAAGCAGAATCACCTCTTTTCTGCCATGTTTCCCCTAAATACTGATTACATACTCTTGAGTTTGTTTAATATCCTCAGAAGTTATGTGCACTTTTCTTATAATTTGTTTCTTTGCCACATATGACTGGTATTTTCCTGTTCTGGAAACAATTCTAAGATACCAAGTATTTATTGCCACGACTATATCATTTTGGCATCCATAAATTTTAGGTCAATGAGAAAATTTGTCTGATTCTCCATATTCATTTTTTTTTTTTTTGTTCCTTAACTTCTCTTGATTTGTTCAATGACTGTTGTGGACAAAATAAAGTTCAAGAGATAGTGAATGTGATTTATCTTCCTTTGAAATGTTACAATACAGATAAATTAGTCACAAAAATGACCCACAAGGAAGGACTCTATCTCCAGACCCTAGGGAGAATTGCTCAAGTACTTTGCCATGTTAAAAGAGTAGCTGAGCTACTAATTCACCAAACCTTCAAAGAATTTTATGGCAGATGTTTGAGGTATCACATGGTAAAATTTCTGGTTATGTCTTTCTGTGTGGTTCTGGAATTAAGTCAAAATATCACTGAAAATTTGGAAATGGCATGTCTTAAAATTAAAATTGAGTGGCTATGTTCATGTTTATTTGAAAAAGCACATGTGGTTATATAAGAATATGATATTTTAGCTAGCTGTGCAGCATTTTAATAAATACACAGACTCCAGCTACAAGTCAAGACAATAGAGGTAAGGTTTTTGGATTAAATCCTTTTCTCTTTGCCTCACATTCAGTCATGTTCCCCTCCCATTGCTTAGTGTCTTTACAAATCTATCTAAACCATCTGTATGAATGGATTGAAGAGGGTTACAAAATCAAAATCCCTTTTACTTTGTAAATTTACATTTTGATTTGTGTGATGTGAAAATTGCTCAGAGGTAGATCAAGTAGTGAAAGCATGCACCCAGAGTTAAGGTCCTCAGTGAAAATGAGAAACAGTTGGGGGTACCCAGCTAAATGATTTCAATGTCAATATCCACTGGAATAAGAACGACATAAGACAAAAAAATTTTAAAGTTTGATATATTAAATGACTCTAAAAGTAGCTTAAAGTGAAATCCTTTCATGTAAAAGTGAGAAAGGAAAGAAGTGTTAAGAAACCAATTATCACCTGTTATCTGAATATCAAATAAAAAACTAATGGACTTACAAACTATGAATGAAAAGGGGCTGAAGAATGCAAGGGGCACGAGGATAGGAAGAAGTGCTATGAAACATTATCTCTGGACAGAAGATGGCTTTTGTACCCATGAATCTACAACAGGTATCTATAGAAAACCTGCACAAAGCTGGACCACTCATCATTCCATTATGTATGGAGAGGAGGGTTTTATATAGCCTCATTGCTGAGAGATGAGGAGTTATGTTTTTGGTAAGTATAGTCACTGTGAAGTAGCTCTTGCTCAAGAAAATATTTTCCCCAATATGTGCTCATGTAAGTAATTGTAACTAAATTGAACCCATTGGTCCACCAAATAAAGATAGTAAAGCAGAACAGAAACTTATTAGGAAGAAGAATGTGCTCAATGTGGGAGGAATGGGTATAAAAGAATAATGTAGGTATATGAGCAAACTGCATTATGTATAACCTTATGAAGGTATAAATAAATTTTAAAAATTTATGACAAAGAGAAGGAAAAGAAAAAGGATGGAAGAAGACTATTAGCAGGGAGTGAAAACACAAATGAATGAAACAAGCAAAAAGATGGCGACCGGAAAGCCAAACAGGATGAAATATATGGTGTCCCATAAATCAAGTTAGGGAAACTTGAATCTATTTTAACATGGCAGATTGAGACAATGTATTGACCCATATAATCTTTCAAAACGCTTCTTTGTCCTGTGATGAAATCAGTAAGAAGAACTTGAAAAATTCGGTCCATTCTGTTGCTCTAGAAAGACTAGCTAGAGATGATTAAACTCGAAAGAGAAAGTAGTGGAGAATCAATATCACTTGTAAAGAACATATTATATTGATGTATGTTCACTGTTATTTTTTCAAGACATCGAGAACACAACCTCAAAGAGTAATTTTGAGTCCAAGAGAGGAATTGAAAGGAACTAAGGCATGATCATACTTGGCTGAGATGATGATGCTACTGCAATTAAATGGCAAATAGTATGAGGGTAGAAATACATGTCAGCCGGTGGTTATGACCACTGTTGCTCTCTTTACTTTTACATAAAAGTTTTTGTTGAATCTTTAAAACGTCACAAATAAGCTTTAGGATTTATCAGCATCTCATAGTTTCTAAAGCACAAATCATAGATCTTACTTAGATCAACTTACTGAACCACTCCATTTCCAGAGACAGATAGCACTATTTTTTCAATATCTCTGCTTTGAACTAATAGAATAAAAGGAATCAAGTCATCTAAATTTGTTACAAGGTTCATGTTATTGCCTACAAAAGTAAATTCATTGTTCTGAGCTTATAATAGTAAAAATGCAACAGCTGGCCTCATGGAAGCCCGTGCATATATTTTCACTAATAGATCTACTTCCAGAATAATGGTATAGATAAAAAAGTAAACACATGCAGATCTTATCTCCTAATGGAACTTCAAAGCATGTTCTTTGATGGTGTTCTGATCATGACTACTGACTACATAAAAAACAATTCCCTTAAACTTTTTCTCAATTCACCATCCCAGTAGAGTCTTTAATTTCTTTCTAAGGAGACACAAATCTACATTGACAGACTTGAAGTCCCACCACAATGTTTATCTGGACTGTTTGGAATAACTATGCTTTCTGTGAGCATGATCTTAACATTTTCTGCAATGTTCACAGTCTTCGTAGTGGGAATGATGATTATTTTCATAGCAGATGCTGCAAAAGGCTCAGGAGAAATGGATTGAATATATTACACTTTTTTTAGCTCTATGGAAACTTTCATGGTATATATTTATAATGTGATGGAAGACCAGAAGTGACCTATAATGATGATATGCTTAGGAATTGTTAGCACACAGGTAAATATTTCTACCACAGGATAAAATGAGATTCACTACTAGGAAGACCAGAAGTAAACAACCTGTGTGGCAAAATGTAAAATGTCATTGAAGACTCACAGCCTCATCTTTGGAATAATTTTGCTTGAAGAAAACATAGTGGAGTGACCCACTCAGTATGGATTTTGTCCATGCCTGAAATCCATTTAGCTTCACTGTGCACTGTAGACAAGAACTTTGCACTACTCAAAGATGAGTTTGTAACTTTATAATTTTTATTTGTCATTTTCAAGTGTCAATTGACATGCTAGTGATTTCAATGATTCCCATAAAGACTTCAATGGACATTATCAAATTTAAATATGGCAAAAAAGAAAAAATGAGGTTGCTTAGAATTTAGGAGTACAACTTTCATAGACACTCAGAAGTTTTCAGTGAGTATCTTAGAACATAATAAAGGAATGAAATTAGTGTAATTGAAAAAAAATTATATGTTGAAGTTGAAATAATTGGTCAAGTAAATTATGCATGATATCCATCTAGGTAATAGTTTTACGTTTTTGTAAGAATGTAAGTTTTAAAAATAGAAGTTGAATTTCAGCTGTGATGCAGATTCACAAAACAAAATGCAAATGCTGATGTATTCATTTGAAGTCTGCTCAAATGTAGTTTTCTGTTGTCATATAATAATAATGTGGCTTTTGAGTTTCAAAGTGTAATCCTATTTGTCAAATTTTTAAATAATAATTATAATAATAATATAGAAAACAAGTGCTGCAGTTTGCCTTTTCCACAAGCATTATCTGAGGAGATTCTCTCCTGTGTTATTAAAATAGGATAAAATTATTTTAATGATTTCATAATTGTCTATTTGCTGCAAGCTTATAGCCATTATTTATTTCATTATTATGCCCTTGTTGAATATTTAGCACATTTTAATTTTACATTATTGCTATAATTTACACATTGCTGTGAATTTTCACCCGATTCAACATAACAATTCTATCATATACCCTCTAGCCTATTTCCTCTTCATTTAAAGGATACTTGCTTATTATTTCCTCTTCTCTCATACATTTAAAACTTCTGTTTCTGCACTTTGTTGTCCTTGTCATGTATTAAAAACAATCTTGAAAAGGAGGAAAAGAAACTTGGAATAGATTGGGCACAGAATTTTAAAAGAATCAATCGAAAAAGAAAACAATTTATATATTTCTACACATTCTGCCTTTCTGTTGACTGACAAGTCTCCCTTCTACTGATGGATATACTTTCCACCTGTGCACTTGCACAAGCATATTGTTCTAGAATTTTTTCCTTTCTTCATTTATTTTGTGTACCTACTACAAATTATCTAAGGCCATAAACATATAAAGAATGGGAGCCTAATTGACCCAAAGTTCTGAAGACTGTAAAGACCAAGAGTATGGTACATGAACCTTAATACAGGTTTCCCATGAGGGTTTTCTGGCACAGATTGAGATGGTGTAGTGTTTTATATGGCAATGCACAGCAAGTACACCAGCCTCGGTTTGGCTTCTTTTTACAATACCTCTAACGAATTCATATAATTTACACCTGAAGACCGGTTCTTCTTATCATTAATATATATTTGAATTTATATCAGATATAGATTTGAGAATCTGTATGTAAGGTTGGCAATCACATTTCCAACACATGAATCATTAGATATTGCAGTTACTACTGTGTTCTTGTTTGACTAAATTGCTCCATAATATAGAAGCATATTGCTGGCTCTTCCACAATACAAAAAAATGGGGAAAAATCAATACCACATCCTTATAGTATCTTTTCCGGTCTCATTTAGAGGAAAACTTTGCATAGTTTTCATTGTTTGTGAACTATCTTCAGTTTCTTCCATTCTCCATTGAAACTGTTTCATTCAAGAGGTCACTTAATAGACACACAGATCAATGGATAAGGGTTGAAGATCCAGATATAAGCCCACAAAATTATAGCCATTTGGTCTTTGACAAAGAGGCCCAAAAAATTCAATGGAAAAAGAACAATATCTTCAACAAATAGTGCTGGCAAAACTGGATCTCCACATGCAGAAGATTAAAACTGGACCCGTACTTGTCACCATGTACAAGACTTAATTCCAAATGGATCAAGGACCTTGATATAAGGCCAGAGACTATAAAAATAATAGTTGAAAGGGTAGGGAACTCCCTCAAGCTGATTGGGCTAGGCCAACAGTTCCTAAGCAGACATGCAATGGCACAGTCACTGCTACCAACTCTCAACAGTTGGGATCTTGTGAAATTAAAGAGCTTCTGTTCAGATAAAGAGATTGTAACACGAGCTCAAAGGCAACCCACAGAATGGGAGAAAATCTTCACTAACCACATATCCGATAGAGCTCTATTATCCAGAGTGCACAAAGAACCTAGAAAACCAAACACCAAGGAAACTAATGGCCCAATTAAAAAATGGGCCCTGGAACTTAAAAGAAACTTTACCAGAGATGAAATAAAAATGTCTAACAAATATCTTAAAAAATGCTCCACTTCCTTAGACATCAGGGAAATGCAAATCAAAACTTCCCTGAGATATCATCTCACCCGGTCAGAATGGCAAAAATCCACAATACAAACAACACCAAATGCTGGAGAGGATGTGGAGAGAGGGGAACTCTCCTACATTGCTGGTGGGAATGCAGGCTCATACAGCCACTCTGGCGAGCTGTCTGGAGATTCTTAAAGAAATTAAAGATTGAAATGCCATATGACCCTGCTATTCCACTTCTGGGAATACCATATACAGCAAAAATTCACCTTGATAGCACAAGCACAACCATGTTCATAGCAGCACTGTTTACAATAGCAAAGTCATGGAATCAGCCTAAATGTCCAACAGTTGATGAGTGGATAAGAAAACTGTGGTACATCTATACAATGGAGTACTACTCAGCCATCAAAAATGATGAATTACTAGAATTTGCCAGGAAATGGATGTCATTAGAAACAATTATATTAAGTGAAGTATCCAAGACCCAGAAAATTAAGCACAATATGTACTCCCTAATAGGTGGCTCCTAGTACCAAATCCACCCTGCCCATCTTGGGACACTCATAGGTAAATCTATGTATTACCTACAGTAATTGCAAGGATTATGAACAGGAGGGATGGGGTTGGAGGCCACACCAGAAACAAGGAGAGAAGTGACCATGTTACAGTAGAGAAAATAGGCCTCCCTCAAGGACTGCAAGAAAGTAATGTGACACCTAGTTAAGTTCACAGACATTCATTCCTGATCATTTACAACTAAGGGGGTATGATCTCACCAAAAGGGGAGGGCATATAGTCTGGCAGATAAAAAGTAACCATTTTGCAAATGGGTGATTGACCCCTCCCTCACTGTGGTTTCCTACTTTTATTACATCTACCTTTGAATGTGCTTTTAAAACAAGACTCCAGTTTAACAGCTTTTTGTCTCTGGCCAGAAGTGACATACAATGCCCATCAGGATGGAGTGAAGGGCATTGCAGGAACAGCAAAACTGCAAAAGAAAATCAACAAACCATATTCCAGTACTTCAGAGACTCTACATCAACCACATAGAACTAGGCCAGACTAATCTCTCCCCATCCTGAAGCTCAGGGACATTTGCGGAAGAGGGGGTGGTAAGAGTGTAAGAGCAAAAGAATGGGAGGAGCAATGATTTGCAAGATACTCCACACATGTTAGGCCTGAAGCAATCATAATTGGACTTTGCATGCCCTGTGCAATGTCCAACACACTATTGATCTCATAAAGTCTAGCATTTGCTAAAGGCACCAAGATCCTTGTAGGCAAGGGATTGACAGCCACAGCAGTGTTCCTATGCTTAAGAGGAACACAGGAAAGGGTTCAGGGAAATGCCACTGGGTCCTTGTACGTCATCGGTTAGGAGGGCCCAGAGGAGAGTCTGGCATGCACCTTAAAAGATTCTTTGGGGATTGGGAGGAAAGCACTGGGGGATGGGGAAGGAGGGGTGAGGGAGGGGGAGCAAGGGGGTCGGAGGGAGGAGGAGGAAGGGAGGGAACTGGTGTACCTACTAAGTTTGTATGAGCAGAAATAATAATAAAAAATGTTATAAAAAATAAAAAATTGGTCACTTATAAGCCAACAAAATATCTTCAGGTTTATCAGTGACCAATGTATAAGCATTGTACAAAGCTTATAAAAGAGCAGTCATTGTCAATAAGACAGATGACAGCTTCCTTTTTTTAAAGTATCAAGGGTTGTACATATTACTCATGTAACATTTAAAAGCATCTTAAATGGCTGAAATAATCAGTTAAGAGATTTTTTTCTCACATTTTATATTTTTCCTCATCATACATTCCTAATCCTCATCTTCTCCCTCCCTTCTACCTTCCCCATTGTCCCTCATTGTAATCTCCCCCCTGGCCCCCTTCCTTTTCACCTCCACTCTCCTTCCTTTCCCCTCTCTCAGTTCCCCCCACTTCCTCTCTCACATCCCCTGGAGCATCCATTTATATGGGTGTCAAATCATTGCACTCTCCTCACTTATTAAACCCTTTCTTTTCACTCCCACTCTCCCTCCCCCTCTCTCTTAGTGCCTTCCCCTTCTTCCCTCATATCCTCTGGAGCATCCATTTATGTGGGTGTCAGAACCTCTCTCTGAGTCCTCAACCCTACTGAGAATTCAGTATTCCATGGCATAGGCTGGGGCCCCTTGTTAGGAACCCAATAGCATGGGAACTCTTAATCCCTTGCCTCTAAGCATCCTACTGCCTGAAGCCTTCTCCCCTGTGATCTGTGGTAGACTTTGGGGGTGGCTGACATGTCAGCCATTGTGCAGGTCAAAGTCTAATCCTAGCTGCTACACCCTTAACTTGTGTGGAGTATCTTGAATATTGTTGGTCCTCCCCATCTTTAGGCTCTTACAATCTTGCCACTCCCTTTTCCACAAGGTTCCCAGAGCTTTAAGATGGGGAAAAATTTAGCTGGCGTGGTTCCAGGTGAATAATGTAGGGTCTTTGGTGTTCTGAATTACAGTTTGCTGTTTTCAGTTTCGTTTTTCCTGCACTACCTTTGGCTGCATCCTGATTGGTATTGAAGATCACCTTCTAACCAAAGATAAAGGACTGTTTAAATGAAGATCACCTCCTAACCAAAGATAAAGGACTGTTTAAATGAAGATCTTAATAAGAAGAGACTCAAAGCTTGATGAAAGAATAGGAGGAGGATGCAGTAGTGGGGGTGGGTGGGTGTCAGTGTCCCATTTGCTGAATGGTTACTGTATATCTGCCAGTCTATATATCCTCCCTGAATGGTGAGATCAACCCTGTTCAGTCCCAAGTGTCCAGGAAGTGAAGTGAGAGACATCTCACTGATGTCTCACTACTTACATGCAATACTTGAACTGGGCCTATTTTCTCTACTGAAGCATGATCCCCTATTTCCTTTCTTTTGAGGCCCTCCTTCCCCTTCAACCTGTTTATAATCTTTTACAATTACAGTGGGTATTACAGAGATTTACCTTTGAATATGTCATTAAGTAGGTTTATAACTAGGATCCACTTATGGTGGAGTACATAATGGTTTCTAACTTTCTGTGTCTAGGATACTTCACTCAATATAATTTTTTCCTAATTCCATTCATTTCCTGGCAAATTCCATTAATTCAACTTTTTTGATGGCTGAGTGGTATTCAATTTATAAATGTACCCCATTTTCATTATCCATTCATCAACTGTTGGGAATTTGGGTTGATTCCATGACTTTGCCATTGTAAATAGTGGTGTAATGAACATGGCTGTACTCATGTCACTGCAGTGAATTAATGCATTTGGGGGGATTATTCCCAGTAGAGAAATATGACATTTTAATCTTTAACATTTTTAGATTACCATACTGATTGCCAGAGTGGTTATATAAGCTTGCATTCCCACCACAATGTATGAGAGTTCCCTTCTCTCCACATCCACTTTAGCATTTGGTGCTACTTATATTGTGGATTTTTGCCACCCTGACCTGGGTAAGATGATATCTCAGGGCAGTTTGATTTGCATTTACCTGATGGGTAGGTATGTAGAACATTTGTTAAGGTATTTGTTAGACATTTTTGACCCTGGAAAAGTTCCTTTTGCATGCTGAGGCCCATTTTTTAATAGTTTTTTTAAGCTCTTTTTGCACGCTGGATAATAGAGCTCTATTAGATTTGTGGTTAATGAAGATTTTCTCTCATTCTATGGGTTCCCTTTTTGCTGGGTTTACAATCTCTTTAGCTGAACAGAAGTTCTTTAATTTCATAAGATCCCATTTGTTGAGTGTTGGTAATAGTGCCTGTGCTTTTAGATTCCTGTTTAAGAACTGTTGGCCTAGCCCAATCAGCTTGAGGGACTTCCCTACCCTTTCACCTATGGCTTTTATAGTCTCTGCCCTAATATTATGGTCCTTGCTCCATTTGGAATTAATCTTTGTGCATGGTGACAAATACGGTTCCAGTTTGACCATCTTACCAAAAGCAATACAGATTCAACGCTATACAATCAAAATCCCAAAGTAATTCTTTAAAGAAATTTGACCAAACAATCTCAAAATTCATTTGGAAGTACAAAAGGTCTAGGATAGCAAAAACAATCCCGAATAACAAAAGCATGTGGAGACATCACCATGCCAAACTTTAATCTATACTACAAACCCACAATAATAAAAACAGCCTGGTACTGGCTCCAAAATAAATACGTAGATCAATGGATAAGGTTTGAAGACTCAGATATAAGCCCACATAATTACAGCCATTTGATCTTTGACAAAGGGACCCAAAAAACTTAATGGAAAAAAAACAGCATCTTAAGCTGGCAAAACTGGATATCCATATACAGATGAAGATAGTTTTCTTTTCATAAACCCTGAGGATTATATTTGGTCTCCCTTCTCCTCCTTTATGAGTGAATTCTTCCCATTTCTTTTTACATCTGACTTTTAAGCTTTGAGTTTCTCCCTTTTGTAATATCACTTCCCCCATTATCTGATCCATTATTTAATTATCACTTACTAGTCCTGAATTCTCAAATTTATATCACCATCCTAGACCTGTCTATTGGATTCTAAGTCTTAGAGATGTAACTGTCAACTGGATATGTAAAATAATGTAAGGAACATGAAACTTTTGAAGGGTTTCAAAATTAAAATTCCTAAATGGGTGTTTTAAATAAGTGAATGGCCACTCTGACTTTCTTTCCTCACTCTCCCCCCCCAAAAAAACAGCAAAAACTCTGATAATTACTTCCTTGCTCCTTTGTCTCTGCTTTTAAAACAGGCACAGTATTTGAATATTTCTTATCACCTTCACGGTTACTACCTTGACATAAACTACCATATCTCTTTAGTCTATTGTCAGGCGAAAGTATCATTTGCCACAATAGGCAGTCCTTTAAATTCAAACTCTGTATTGTAGTTTAACAATATGAGTTTTGAAAAGATTAGATCTAGAAACACCTTGTAAACAAGTCTATGGATGTAACTGTGAGGGATTATTCAACTTCTGAACAAACACGTGAAGAATAATGATTATGAACTTAATTGGGGTGGAAAGATCCTTTCTAAAAATAGTGGCATCACTTTCTGTATCCTTAATGTGAAAGCTGCCTTGATTTTCTCACCATGATGAACTGTGCAGATTGTGAACCAAAATAAACCATTGCCTGCTTAAGTTGTACTTATTGAGCTGTTTTTTGTTTATATGATTGTTTGTGTTTTGTCACAGCACCAGGAAAAGAAACCAAGATAGAAAATTGGTATAAAAAGTGGAGCAATTACTGTATAAAACTGACAGACCTTGAAACTACTTTATGGCTACAATGTAAAAGAGTCTGTCACATGGGTTACATAAAACCTTTTTTTCTGGATTTTAGGCCTAAGTATTGACATAAGTCTAGATATGGGGGCTCGTTCTTTTTGTACAAAATATGGAATTAGCTATCAGGAAAATAATTGAAAATATTTATGTCTATTTTAAATCAGAAACCAATAAGACCAGAGACTCTGGTAATCCAAACTGCTGTCATGGGTAGGCATGCTTATATATTTGGCAAGGTAGTCACATGACAAAGAAATTAGAACAAGAGGAGAGGGAGAGATAGCATTGTCCTTTGAGAACCAAAACTCAAAAAGCATTTGGCTTACATTATTGGAAGTTCCCTTCTCTCACAAACCTTGTCCTGCTGAAAGAATGAGAAAGGGAAGCAGGGAGGTAGCTTGTAGATGGCAAGGCAGACTCTTTCCATCTCTCTGGCATACCTCTTGGATTAAATTCTTTAAGGTGTTAGGAATCTTGGCCAGGTCATTGACCCACCTGTGTTAAGTAAGGTAGAGAGTGATATTCCACCCTTATGAGGGGGAGAGTGGGGGTCTAACTGAATTCCTAACACTATTACCAAGATCCTTCTTAAATATTTAGAATTTGTTGTCCTTTCTGGGTCTCTTAATATCTGGAGCTAATCCCCAGAATTTTTTGATCCTGATAAAGTCTTCCTATGTGGTATAGGGTATCTATGAAATTAAGATTTTCCTGCTTCAGACTCCGGAATTCTGAGATGATTGTTGTACGTCACCACATCCTTACATACACTATAATTTTGCAACCAGAGTCTTATTACTAAAAATATATTCTGGTATGTACAACAAGGTCATGAACCCAGGAATGTACTACAGTGCTGGTCATTGACTGATACTTTGATGTGTGCATATTAATAAATCCTCCACCAGCAAGTTTAAGGAGCAGTAATCTTCAAAGCATCATTCAGTAAACAAGGTAACAGAATGGAACTATTACCTTCCCTATTAGCTTGTCTTTAATCTCTAGTTTACTTATTTCCAATGTTACTTTAGAGTTCTGTGTGAAAAATGAACTGGTAATTTAAGTTTCCACATTCTTATGTAATACAGATAGTTGCCTATGAGAAAAGAAAAATGTCTGTAAAACATCTTGTTTTACCTACTACACATAATGCTGCAGAGAATGAAGCACATGTAAGTCAATCATACTCACAAAAGTAACTAAAAAAGAAAGCAATTAAATACTTCAGATCTCCTGATTTTCACTTTCTGGTTGATATAGCTAAATAATTCCAGAAAAATTTAACCCACATTTGAGATTTTACTTAATATAAACAAAAACAAACAAAACTTCACACTTAATTTGTAAAATTTCTTTCAAATCCAGAGTTAGACAAAAATCCATTTTGTTACCCAAATTTGAAATCATTCAGCTTCCTAGAAAGGGACTGATTACAAAGCTGGAGTAGATTTCTGAGTACTTAGGAAGATTATTTGGTAATCTAATTCATTTTTGAGCTAATTATTCAAATATCAATCACTGTCAATTTATAACAATGATAAGAGAGGAATTAGAATATATTGGTTATATTATAGGGTTCAATTTCTTCCCAGGATAAAAAGATCAAATCAATCCAGCAACTGGGAATTGCACTACAACTATTTCTAAATGAAATTTAGCTGCATCATCTTTCATTCCAGGCCATTTGGTCTCAATGTTCAAGTTTTTGTGCATGAAAAAATATATGCACAGTGGATGTAAGATGGTATTTTAGAACTAATTACAGTCCTTTTCAGCTTCCCTGAAGGAAGCTTTCTTAGTACCAGTAAGTGCCTTCCTTTATTGCTTTCCTTGCTTTTTGTCTAGTCAAAAAAGGAATGACAAGCAACTGAGTCTTGAATGATTCTCTTTTGAGTTTGTGAAAAGGAAAAATAAGAAAGAAACGTGCCAGTTAAGCAGTGTATTGAATTTACATATTAATGAGGATATACTCATAAGCAGATTTGTTTGTCAAATAACTATCCTAAACTACCTTACATCTCTCTCCAAACCATTGGAATCACTTTGTATATTGCTTAACATAGAAACTCTAAGTAAATAAATGCTATTGCTTTCATAGCAATGAAATGATACCTATCACTGTCAAAATCAGATTTTTTAATCTTGCTTCTTTGGAAGAAACATTATATAATTCAAATGCAATTGTTTTACTTGAAAATTGTGCAATAATGTTAGGTAGGACACAAACATTGACAAAAGATTCAAATTTAGTGATTGGAATTGCTAAAAAGGGAGAAAAAAAGCCATGCTGATTCATGGTCCATCTGACTCATGGTCTACCTGATACTGTCTTTTAGGCCAAATGCTTTATTATGTAAGTATTTCTTCCTAAGTTATCCCTTATGTTGAAAGAACTATATCTCACTATTCAAAATGACCTCAAACATCACAACCACATTACTTTAACAAAATTTTATGACAAAGCCTAAAATGATCTAAGGGAGAACTAATCTTGAGTTAACATCAGAAATCTATTTCAATCTAATTTAAGCAAGTCTAAAATGGAAGATTCTTGTAATGAATAGAGGAATTCATTAGGATAATCTCAGATCAAGTATCTGAAAAGAGATAAGCACTTGACATTCACATTTCCTTCATTGTCTTCGCTGGCTAGACTGGAGACCTATTGCATATTATCCCCAAAACATCAAAAACACTATACTATTTGGCACTCTTCCTTCAATTCAAGCAAATTAATACACCCCAAAATAGATCAGAACTAATGTAGGCAGAACAGTCGCAAAGAATGGTTGACAATCAAGATAATAATAGTACCATCGATTATGCTAAGCTTTGTATATGCAAATATGTTTAGAATCCAGGCAAATAATAAAATAAGAAGTCTGGATATTGGAGTTTTAATTGCAAAGACCAAAAAAAATACCAAAAATTATGTCTTAGCAGCTAGCTTTTCATATAAAAGTAATGACAATTATTTGCCAATGCACAGCATCAGGGATTTGGAAGCAGAGTCCATTTGTCATCTTTCAATGATTACCAAGAGTCTCAACCTAAAACTGAGTAAAGTAAGGAAAAGTAGTCAAAAACAGAATTTAGACACTTTTCTATTTTTCATGCTTGCATATTAACTTAATTGAACTAGGATTTCTCCTTGTTTTCACAAGTATTCAATTGATGCTTTCGATCAGCATAGATAATAGAATAATAGTCAAAAGTTCACACTAAGAAAATTTAGTCCATTTAACAGTAAAATATTTTGAGATTAGGCAGTGTGTTCTCAGATAGTGCTGGAATCAGGAATTATTTCGCTAAAGAAATATGAAAACATGGGGCTGGAGAGGTGGCTCAGGGGTTAAGCCTCTGCCTTGCAGGCAGGAGATCCTGAGTTCGGATCCTAGACCCCACGTATAGACGCCGGGTGGAAGGGGGGGGCGGCGGCCTGCGTTTCTGGTCCTGGTAGGGTGGAGCCTGTGGATCCCAGGGCAGAGTAAACAGGAGGAGGTGGAGGCGTCCATGGTGGTTCCCGAATTCGTCCCTGGTTCTACACACACACACACACACACACACACACACACACACAAACAAACAGGCACAATTGAATAAATAAATAAATAAATAATTTTAAAAAAGAAATATGCAAACATGAGGATTTGAGTAGAGATACTGACATCCATGCAAAAGCTGGGTATGGCATCAGTCTATAAACCCAACACTGGAGGAGTAAAGATAAGAAGGTCCTCAGAGCTCACTAGCTACCCAGTCTTACATCAATGTATAAAGTGGAGTGCAATAGAGAAATACAATTGCTATCAATCTTTGGCCCCAACATACACATACACACGTGAACATGCACACACATACATGCATGCATATGCATAGGCATGAACTTTTACTGCCATCAAAAATTTAAATTTCAGAATTAAAGAAAATGATGTAGTTGAATGGTATGTCTCCTTTAACAGACTTGACCTGTGCCATAGTTTTCGTAAGTTGCATTTGAATTTTTAGCAAGTATACCATTCAAATTATCAGAATTAAAAAATATATTTTAGGGCTGGATTCTTAAAGAAGTTAGAGATTGTGAAGTTACCATATGAATTTAGTATTCATAATATTTTTCCATCTTAGTCATTTATAAATATTGAAAAAAACCTGATAGAGTGTTTTAACTATGCTTTGGTTCTCATAGAAATGATATAGCTTTCACATAGGGCATAAATATACCCAGAAAGGAGAAAACTTTGGGGAATAAAACACATCTATTTGCTTAGGTATTCAACTAAAGTTGAAATACAAGGTGGCTTAAATAACAGAAATTCACTCCCCTTATAGTTTTCTAAACTGGGTATGATGGTTAGTCTCCATTTTCAAGCCATAACTTGGGAAGCAAGACTTTGGGTACCTCAATTAAGATTGGCCTCTGGTAGCCTGAGATGGATTGGTTTGTTCACATAATTGACATGGAACTTTATTGTTGACATACCCAGGCCATAATAGATGTTCCCAAACTTGGATAAGTGTTTAAAGAAATAAAGAATTAATTCAGCATTTTCTAAGCAAGTAAGTAATCATAAATATCTTAGTCCTCTCTGCTCTTTCAGTGAATATAATGTGATCAGATCCTTTGGCTCTTACACTATTATTCTCCTGAAATGATAGACAATCTGAAGAAGTGCACTGCTTAATCAATTAAAGGGATCCTTCCACCTATAGATGGTTCCTTCTTCTTATGATCTTTAACACAATCAAATTTACCTCTTTTATGAACATAGTCAATTAGAACACTTGGAGTTTTGCTCTGTGTGTGTGTGTGTGTGTCTGTGTGTGTCTGTGTATGCGCCTATGTGTGGTGTGTGTGTGATATAAATACCTAGTAATATCATCCTTGTTGGTCTGTAGGCTATTTACAAAACATATTTTATTTTGGTTGCATCTATAGAAAATCAATGCTTTCAAAAAATATCCTAATTTTTAGACAAAGTTAACAATGGAACATAAGACTAAGCAACATATTTGCCATCCAAGTCTCTTTTAAATTTTTCACTGAATTAAAATACCAGATTTAAACTATATAGTAAAAAGTTACTTTGAAATAAAGTATGTAATTATAACTATCATTATAAAAATATAATTGGAATGTTATATAAATATCAAAATTGGAAGTTTCTCAAAAAGAATATTTAATTGGTTTTTCTGCATAGATTTTTTCCCTTCAAATAAATTATATTTGAACTATAAAGTTATATATATATATAATTCATTTATTCTCTATAATTTTACTTCACTAAAGAAGAATATTCATGATTCTTTTTACCACTGGAAGAAGAGTGTTCCAGTCTTTACTTCCTCTGAAGAAATAACAATTTAGATATTAGATAAGGTTAGCTCTTGACAATACTCACATTGCTTCCATTAGGCACAATCACAGACAAAGTTTCAAAGGCTAATTAATTCTCCAATTTTCCTGAGTCACTCCTGCAGCCTCACAGGACGCCCATCACATCCTCTGCAGCACCCTGCAATGTGACAAGAGACCCTGTGGCTCTTCCATTTGTCTTTCCCAGCCTGTTCTGTGAAACATCCACATCAGTTTTGCTACACTGTGCAGTAAACGTCATGTTTCAATTTTTAGTTTATTCCTTCATGATGATTAGCAGTATTTACTTTTTAGACTTCTGTTTTCAACTTCTATATCATTAATTGATGAAAAATAAAGATTTGGATTCCATGTAGTATTAATAAAAGAATCATAAGCATAATTTTTCAGACATGTATGTTAAGAGGCTGTATTCAGGAATTTGCCAGCTTATTTTAGTCTTTTATGACATAAATTCATAAGAATTAAAGGTTGGCTGTCTGAAATAACCTATGTTTGCCTACAAATTCTTAAAACCCTGATGAAAAAACACAGTGTACAAGCATAAGAGTTTACAATTTCAAAATCAAATTATTAACACATGATTTATGATAAGTATGCTACATATACATACAAATAGACATATCTCTATATTGATCACAGATAAACTACAAGTGTTCTTTCTGGAGGTCATTAAATTCTAAAGGTGACAAATAAGCTGCAAAATACAGAAAATCCTGGTAAGAGTGGTGAAAATTAATTCCACAAGTCTGTTGTTCTGTTCATTGTTATTATTATTATTACTATTAATAAAAGGTCTCACTGTACAGACAAAGCTAACTTGGAAATCATGAATCCCCTTCCTTGTAGTCCACAGTTCTGGAATTATAAACATGTGCCACCACATGCTCTTGGTGCTCTGAGATGTAAGGCAAGAAGTCATATTTGGGTGCTAGCCATACTCCTATTCCAGGTAGACCTGACTATACATGTCAGTGGACTCAGGGACTAACCTGTATCTGCTGATCAGTCTTGCTTTATGCTGTTCTATTTTGTCCTGTATTTTCTTGATAAACCTTTTTGTTAAGTAGACAAAATAACTTCTTCAACTCATCTGAAAACACTAAACTGCACCTAAAATTGTCTTTTGTGAATATACTTATTCTTCTGAAAACACAATGGGTTTTCACCTATAATTATTTTAAAGATGAATAGTCAACAGAGGAGCTAGTTGTAGCTTCAAATTAAGGATCACCATCACTACTGAACACAGGATTGGTGAGATAATGTGCTTGCCACACTGGAAATCTTAAATAATGAGTTCTTTCTGAGAATCATAGTTTACAAGTATACAATGTTGGCTTTATTGTTTTAATTTCAATACTTCTGTTTAAATCCCTTGCATTGGAGCTCAGGAAATAGCTCAGGGGTAAAGTTTTTTCCTCACAAACCAAAGGACCTGGGTTCAGATGCCCAGATTCTACATATAAAATTCCTTAAATGTCACATGGAAATTGTCATAGTTAAGCACAGGTGTCAACTTGACTTTGAGGGTTTGAGCTCTGGGCACAGTTGTAGAGAGTTGATGGTTGAGTTAAGCTCAGAGCAAACCTGAAGGAGATTGTCTAGCTGCTGGGGAAGACCCAGCCCATGGTGGGTGGGATTAGGCCCTGGATAAATCAGAGAGACCTGGTTGAGAGAGTTGGAATCCTTCTGTATACTTGGCCAGACATGCTGGTCTGGCAAGTAAGGATTGTCCATCTCTCAGCCTTTATGCAGTTCCCTCAGCCCTGGTGTTGGTGCATGCTCTCCTGTCAAGCTGGACTATGAACTGTAACCGGACTATCGTAAGTGTTCCCTTAAGCTGTGTTCTGGTCATTTATCAGCAACTATGCAGATGAACTGCAACAGAATTGATGAGAATTGTAATTCTATTCCTGAAAGGCAGAACGTTGGAAACTCCAGAGCCAAGAAATAAGGAGACAGGATATTCCAGGATGATTTCAGAAATCACACTTTCACTTCCTCAGGCACACACAGACCTAATTGACCTTAGGCACAAACACCACACACACACACACACACACACACACACACACACACACACACACAAATGCAAAAAAAACTCTTCCATCACATGAATCAATACACATCATACAAGTGAACTAATTAAGAAGTCTTTGGTAAACTGCTGAGCAACATTATCAATGAGATGCTGTGCTACTGCCTAAAGTTCTTCCATAGATAGTCAGAAAGGTTCCCCATTTGGATGTTCGCTCACTGTCTATCCTCCAACAATATGAACCTGTTTCATCAGTTACAAGTTATCCAAAGACTGTTTAGACATTGTGTGGCTGACATTTTACACAGCAACACAAATAGTACTAATTTGTGGGTACACTCAACCATCCTCTCATGTTGTCATTGGTGCCTAGAACAAAAGGAATCTTTCTATTCTCTTATATGAGTAGTTTTATTGCAAACAATAAAAATTACCCAAAAGTAGCAGTCTTGGGGAACCACGGAGACCCTTGGGGGCAGGGGTAAGCAGGCACAAAGTCAACAACACAGACTCCAGAAGTCGGGCGAGTGGCAAGGCAGACTTGCAGGCTTGCAGGTTTGCAGACTCATTTATTACAAATATTGGGCTGCTTATATACCCCACCCATCTCATAAGTTCCAGCATGAGCTTTTGCTGCATTGCCCTGTCCAGGTTAGTCCTCTCACTCACGTGTTTTGACATCATCATCAGGTTCTAGCTTGGGGAAGTTTCTGTATGTGACCCATACAGAAAATACTGGCCTGCCTGCTCTGTTCCACTTACAGATCCATCCTTTTTTTTTTTTTTGACAGCCAGGGGGAGCCAGAGTTCTTTGCTCTGACCTTGTTGACCTTGTCTCAGAGAGTGTCCAGCACGAAAGACTGTGACTGTCTTAGGTTGTCCTGTCTCACAGGATATTATCCATCATTGACTACTAGCCCTTGAAAGACCTCACCTCTGGAAAGCATGTCAGGATATGTGGATAGTAGATTAGATCAAGGCCTCATGAGTCTCTGCAATCCAAGTTTGAACCATGTCTGGGGGGGATGGCTTGGATGTTCAAGGGCCAAAAACGTCTGTAGGTCTGTAGCATCGTCTTGTTAATGGAGCACTGCTGCGAGATATGCTGAAGAAAACACTTAAGCAATATAATTAATAAAAAATTCCTTCTATGATAGCATAAGTTACAATCCAAGAGGGATCAAACAACCTTTTAAAGTTGTTCCAGATTCTGGTTACAAACCCAGTATCTGTAAGTAGGGAAGCCACATGTGTCATGTTAATATGTTCTATCTGTTAGGCCAAAGTCAATGGGTAATTAAGGAAGGCCTGAGACCAAGGCCCCTTGATGTACTGAGAAAGTTGTTCATGAGCCTTGGAAATGTTGGAGACCCAATAAGGTGTTAAACATATAGAGGCATATTGAGGGTCACATGAGGCAAGAGCAAGCCTTCAAGCATTTGTGGCCTCCTCAGATAATAGATCTACTTGTTGCTGTAAGGTCATAATAGCATTATACCTGGTTAAAGAGTTAATTAAGCAAAGATCTCTATTTAGGTGAGCCCAGGGTAAAATAGCTTTTCCTAAGCAAAGGGTTGGCTCACCTTGGGGCCCAACCCAGTTGATCTTGAGCCCAGATAGGGCTAGAGATCAAGCTGTTTGTTTGATATGGAAGGCTCAACTCCATAATCCCTTCATAGGGAAGTTGACTATCTTATCTCTGAGAGGATTCCAGTCAGATCATCAGCAGGAGTGTTCCCTCAGGGTGATCTAGCAGTGGGAGATGACCTTCAGGAATTCCAAAGACCTTCAAAGACCTTGAGAGACCCATTCCAGCATGGCTGCTCTAATCCTGCTTCATTCTCCCATAAACCTATTTGAGGACTCAGACAGCTCTGGGGATTAAGAGTGATGACCACCCTGGCTATTTCCTGTTTAGTTGGGGCAAAGGAAGTAAAAGATTGTTTTATACTTCAAGGTCTGTCTAAAAGAGATAAAATAGATAAATTAAGCTTAAAAGATCTACCTGTTATTTTGCCTGAAATAGGCACTATCATTGGTGTAAAAGCCAAGGGTTGTAAGTAAGTAATTTACATATTTGAGGAGACTTTTATCCTCTGGTACTTGTACATCTCCAAGGTCACATTCTAAGGTCTGTCTAAAAAATATGTAAACTGTTTGAATCTTTGGGCAAAACAATCTAAATTAGTTTTACTCTTCCTTCTTGATTCTTTAAAACAAAGCAGCACAGGTCTTTTTCCTGACATGGAAAGTAACATAGATCTCTAACTGTTATCTTGTCTTCAGAGTAAGACCACTCCACTTATCTAAATGAAAAGCCAGCATTGATTTGCTAATGGAGCCACTACTTTGTTCCTTTTTTTTTTTTTTTTTTTTTGAAAAATAAATTTATCTGTATCTCAGAGAAACTCCTTAAGTAACTTAGGCCAAAATCTTGCAAAGAAAAAGGAAACATGAACCTGAGCTAACCCAAATGCACTTAGAATTTCCTGAAAACAGACTATGCTGGGTAGGATTACATTGATCCTGTTTTGTTTCAAGGGAATGGGGTCTAGCTAAGGTGGAGGCTTGAAATTCCTGTTCCACCTTAATAGGACCTCCATGGGAGCATGGAATTAGAAAGCAGATTTATCCCCAAGAAAGGGAGTTCATATATACCAGGAAAAGGGAGAAATTCCAATGAACTTTTTAGAAGACAATTATATTTTCCTGGTCACTAGATTTGATGGGATAAAATTCTATAAAAGAAGTCAGAGGAATGAGCAAGTTTGATCAAGCGATATCATAGTGGCTTTGTTATTTTGGGAACACATGGAAAAACCTTTAAGAACACAATGGCATTTTCATTTGTAGTCCTATTAAATATCAAAATCAAGTGAGATAATCTTTCATGAAAGAAAACTTATAATCTATCAGAAAAACAATTGTGATCAATATAAAGCATAAGTAGTTAAGGCCTTAGATGTCATTAAAATTATTTGTTCTCATTTTTAAGTATGCATAAATGTATTTAAAAATGGCATGCCAAAATTTTTATATTAGTTAGCAACAGAAATGAAAAAAATTGAAGTAGCCACAGATTTTTTTTATGTTGAAATACAAGACACACAACATATAAACACAGAACATATAAACATAAAAACACATGAAGGACATACAATTTACTGGCAATTGGCAACTGTAAAACTTACCTGACAACTGTCTTAAAATTACTCTTGAGGGCTGGAGAGGTGGCTCAGGGGTTAAGCCTCTGCCTTGCAGGCAGAAGGTCCTGAGTTCGGATCCCAGATCCCACGTATAGACACCAGGCGGAAGCGGGGGCGGCCTGAGCTTCTGGTCCTGGTAGGGCGGAGCCTGTGAATCCCGGGGCAGAAGGAGGTGGAGGCGTCCATGGTGGTTCCCGATTCGTCCGTGGTTCTACACACACACAGACACACATGCGCGCACATACATACACACACACACAATTGAATAAATAATAATAAAAAAAAAATTTTAAAAATTACTCTTGAAAGCTTTATCAAAGGCAGATTAACATTTAGGAAAACATTTAAACATTTAAAACAAAATCTCATATTAGTTAAGTCCAGCAACTTAGCTTAATTATGAAAAACATTAAAAGCAGATTAAACTTTAAAATTTAGCACCAAAACCAAATTAGTATTTAAGAAACTTTATATTTAATAGATGAATATAATTTTCCCTCTCTCTTTTTTTCCTAGCAAGGAAAAGCACCCTCATTCATAGGTCCGGTTTCCACATATTCTCTGGGGAGATCCAAGGTGCTAAAACCATGGCCTTATTCCAAAATTTCTCTATGCCAGCAGTCTTAATCTTGAGGCCTTTAGTCACTAGGAGAGATTTTAAGCCACATATTTGGGGCTCCTTACAGTGTGAGGGGAGGTTGCCCATTTTTCTAAAGAACAGAGACAAGACTAAAGAGGGACAGACAAAACAAGGAATGTATGGGACCCAAATGTCTTGTGCTTAGTGGGGGAACTTCCGTGGTTCTTAGGTCACCGCCGCATGCCCACACGGTGTCTCCAGAGGAGAAGGGTTCCTCCTACACCCCAACATTTAAATAATTGTACAAAAGTATGCAAGTCACAGAACTTAAGAAAATAATTAGTTAATAAGAATTAAAGAGTAGTTTTTAAGATTCTAAGCTCTTGCAAATTAAACTTTATAAAGAAGAAATTCTACTAAAATTGAAATTGTGAAAGACTATTAGATATGATGAATGTTTATGGAACAACGACAAGAAAATAAATATTCCTTATATAAATGCTAAAAAACTGCTCTATTTTGTAAATTACTAGTAACAAAACATAAAATATAAGGAGGTAAACATAGATCATTAACAATGCCTGATTTTTCTGTCTGTCTGTCTAACTAAATGTTAACATTTTGTAGAATTAAAACTTTATGGAAAACTCATACTTTTAAAATGGTTTAAACTACAGTTCTATCAACACTTTTAATGATACTAGTCTAAAAAACAGAAGAAATTATAAAATAAAAAAGGAAACAGAAAACATTTCTACTTAGCTTGGTTTAAGTCACTTAGAACTTGTATTCTATTATTTGTAAATAATCGAAGTTAGCCTGATCAATTTTAATTTATGCAAAGAAATAGTGGGATAAATTTTTATATACACCCACCAACCTTCATCCTCAATAGCACCTAAAAATACCTATGGAGGATATTATGGAATTGTTCTAAATGATATGCAGTTGACAACAGTGAACTAAGGATGGAAGAAAAAAGGAAAAAATTAGCTAAAATAATTTAAGATAAAACTGAAGAAACTGTATAAAGCTAGAATATTTGGACTGGTAGCTTAAGAAGTAAAAGCAAATCATACATGTTCCTTGAAAATATTTTACATATCTTCTTCTATAATATTTATCACCAACACAGTGAAGTTAGTATTTCAGAAATTCAGAAAGAAAGGCAGAATGAAAAATTTATTTGCAATCAATTTGTCTTTCAGGAGACACTTACAAATTGGCATTGTCTAGCAAGCCTCCACACTGGAAATCAGGCTCAGATGAAAATCTGCTTGATGATAAAGTATAATAGACTCACAGATTAATCACAGCAAAGAATCCAAGGATGTATATGAAGTGATAAATGGGTTTTGAATACATATAGCTATAAGCTAATACATACTGAAAGGAAAATACAAGATTTCATAACTGCAAAGAAATAATACATATTATTTAGGATTTCACACACACACACACACACACACACACACACACACACACACACGTGAATCCATATTCCTGTTTCTTGCTTGTTAGCACCTCCTCCACATACTATCATTCCCCATATCGCCTTCTCTTTTTCCCTACTCTTGCTGAAATCCTTCCTCCCACCTCTGCTTTGGTGTCCTGCATGTTTATGCATCCTGCACAACCAGTGTACCTATTAAGTTTGTATGAGCGGAGATAATAAAAAAAAAAAGGAAGGAAGAAAGAAAATAGACAAATTGTGATTTTCTTACCCTTAGAATCATCACTTTTTTATTATTAATACATTTTTTATTATTATTTCAAAATCATCACTTTTGTCTGTCTTTCCCACTCTCTTTAGACTTCTCCTTCTTCAAGTCCCTAATTCTGTTTCCATGCCTCTGTGTGTGCTTGTATGTGTCTAAAACACTATATTGCAAAATTAAGACAGAACACACAAGGTTTGCCTCCCTCAGCCTGGGTTATTGCTTTATGAAGATTCCCAGTTTCATTTATTTTCTTACAAATGATATCATTTTATTTTGCTTTACAGCTTAATAAAATTCCATTGTTTATACACCATAATTCATTCATTAATTATCTGTTGAGGAACATCTAGGATATTCTTTCCACATCTTAGCTTTTGTGAGTTGTGCAATATATGATCTCAACTTATGCTCCAGAAGCATATATTTGTCAAGAAAGAATTAATCACTGTGGTATAAATTTTTTAAAAGACACAAGCCATTGGGATATAATAGATGGAACAGGAATAAATCCAAATACTTACAATTATCTTTTTTATTTTTTTTCTTTTAAATACCTACAATTATCTAATAGTTGACAAAGGTGTTTAAAACAATGGAGCAATGACAATCTCAACAAGTAATTTTAGAAAAACTGAAGAATTAAACTAGAGTCATGTCTTCCACCATGCATAGAAATTCATACAAAATATACCAAAGATCTTACTGAAAATCCTGAAATTATGAAGTTCTCAGGAAAATATTTCAATATATAAGTATAGCCAAAGACTTAGTGAAAATGGATCTAATGTGACAGAAAATAATATTCAGAATTAATCATTATTGACCCATGAAATTTAATTAAAAAATAAACCTGCTGCACAGCAAGAGAAATAAGAAGGAGATAATCTTTAAACAGTAGTAAATTGCTTATTGTCTTAGTTTCTTTTCTTGTTCATGTGATAAAATACATACACAAAGGAAATTTAAGGGACCAAGAGCTTATTTTATCTCACAGTTCAAGGTACAATCCATCACTGCATTTAACCAGCTGATCATATCACACAACAATGAGAAAAACAGGAATGAACATCTCCTGGTGTTCAAGTCCTTTCCCTGATGCATGCAGCCCAGGATCACAGTCAGTGAATAATGTAACCCACAATGAGTGAGACTTCTCAGTTCAGTTATTATCATGAAGATAATCCCACACAAGCAAATTTGATTATTAATGTGATCAAGGAAATGCTAGAGGAAGTCAAATAAGAGATGAATGACCTCATAAAAGGAAAATAACAAACACCTAAATGAGATGGAAAAAACAATTGAAGACACAAAACTAAGCATAGATCAATTGAAATAATCTTATGCTGAGAGTAAACGTGAAATTAAAACCAAGCTAAGTATAATTCAGAACTCAGCAGAAAATCTCACCAAGAACAGATGAAGCATAAAAGATAATAACAGAAACTGGAAGACAAGATTTTAGAACAAAACTGTTCTATTAAAGAAATTGAAAAAGTTTAAAAAAATACATGAAAGAAATATTTAAGAGGTATAGGACACCTCGAAGTAGCCAAACCTGTGCATACATGGAATCCTAGAAAAAGAATCTCCCCCCAAAAAGCATGCCAGTGTAGATTTTTCATACCAAAATAAATGATAACTTTCTACACTGAAGGAACAAGATCCCCATCCAATTGAATGATGCACACCAATCAGATATGTCCAAAATTAAAACGTGTCATGACAAATAATAGTTAAAACACTAAAGATGCAGTACAAAGAGGATCTTTCGAGACCCTGAAGAAAGAAAAACCAATATGTAAAGGTATTTTTTCAGTGGAAACACTAAAAATCCAGAGGAGCTTGAAGAGATGTACTTGAAGATATTAATGATCACAAATGCCAACCCAAGCTGCTATATCCAACAAAACTATCATTCATGAATGAAAGTGACAGAAAAATTTTCCAAGATAAGAAGAAATTGAAAGTCTACATCCCCACCAAATCAGGTCTGTAGAAGATACTAGAAAAAGATGCTCAAGGCTGAAGAAAAGGATAAATGCACACAGGTGGCTAGAAGGGAAACAGCGCCAGCACATATGAAAACCACAAAACTCAGAAACTGAGAAGAATCAGTAACCGTTTCTCAATTATAATCTTAAATGTCAGTAGGCTTAACTCCCTGATCAAGAGACACAGGACACAAACATGGATTAAAAATCAGAACACATCAATTTGCAGCCTTCAATAAACACATCTCTCCATGAAAAGAGGCACTATCTCTGAGTCAAAAGCTAGTCAATGGTACTGCAAGCTAATGGAACAAGGGAAAAATCAGGAGTAAAAATTCTAATATCTTTACAAATTAGACTTTGAACTAAAACAAATCATAAGGGACACTGGACACCGCATACTCAAAGGAATAATCGATGAAGGGAACTTCACCATCCTAAATATATATGCATCTAATAATAGGCTCAGCTATATTCTTTAAAATAAGCACTACAACATCTAAAACAACAAATCAATCCAAACACAATAATATTGGAAGATTTCAATGTCCCACTGTCACCAATAAATAGGTAAACAAGCCAAAAACTGAAGAGACATGCTAGAACTGAGTCAAGCCATAAACTATAAAGGATCTTACTTACCTCTACAGAACCTTCCATCCTAGAACTAAGGAATACACATTATTTTCAGTAGCCAATGAATTTTCTCCAAAATAGACCACATACTAGACAACAAAACATATACAGGGGGTGGAGAGGTGGCTAAGGGGTTAAGCCTCCGCCTTGCAGGTGGAAGGTCCTGAGTTTGGATCCCAGATCCCACGTATAGAGACGCCAGGCGGCAGCAGAGGCAGCCTCCGCTTCTGGTCCTGGTAGGGCGGAGCCTGTGAATCCGGGGCAGAAGGAAGTGGAGGCGTCCATGGTGGTTCGCGAATTCGTCCGTGGTTCTACACACACACAGACACACACACACACACACAGACACACACGCGCGTGCACATACAGACGCACATGCACACAGTTGAATAAATAAAATAATAATAAAAAAAATTTAAAAAACATATACAGAAAAATTGAATTTATATCCTGTACTTTATCTGAAAAAAAAAAACTACACATCCATAACAAAGTAGATTCTTAGAAGAAAAACACCGTGCTATTGCCTGGAGAATGGGTCAGGACAAAAGCCAAAACAGGAATTCAAATATTCTTAGGACTTAATGGTAATGAAAACACAACATATCAGAATCTCTGGGATATGATGAAGGCAGTCCTAAGAGGAACGCTTATAGCACTCATCACCTACATAAAAAAGGGAACCACCACAGGTAAAACAATTTATAAGAATAGATGTGTAGAGATTAGTAAGATCAGGGAAGAAATACCTGAATCAAGAGAAGGAATGATACAAAGAATAAATAAAAGAGCAGGTTCTTTGAAAAAATTATTAGGATTAATAAACCCATATCTAAATTAAACAAAACCAAATGAAAGAAAAACCCAAATTAATAAAATTATAGATGAAAAATGTTATACTGTAACGATAACAAGGAAATTCAGATAATCATAATTGCACTCCATCAAATTTGACAATCAGAAAAAATGGACAAATTTCTAAGCACCAAAATTAATTAAAATGCCATGAATTATTTGATCAGCCCAATAACAAATAATGAAGTTAAAGAAATAATTATAAATCTACCCAATAAAAAAAAGCCTATGGCAAGATGGATTCAGTGCAGAATTCTACCATGCATTTAAAGAATAACTAACAGCACTACTTCTTAATTATTCCACAAAATAGAAAATGAAGGAACACTTTCAAACTCTTTTTATGAAGTTAAAGTTATACTGATCCCAAACTAAATAAAGCCATGAAAAAAGAAAGCAATAGGCCAATTCATTGATGAACATATATACAAAGATTCTCAATAAAATTTTAGCAAACCAGATTTGAAAACATATAAAAAAGATCATCCATTATGACCAGATTGGATTTATTCCAGAAACACAAGGTTGGTTCAATATATGCAAACCAATAAATGTAATTCACCACATGAACAAATATAGGGGTAAATGTTAAATAATTTTCTCCATGGATGTAAAAAAGAGGTTAGAAACAAATCATCATCCCTTTATGATAAAAGTTCTGGAGACAGTATGAATGGAAGGAACATACATCAACATAATAGATGTTAATATCAGAAACCTATAGCAGGGATCTTCCTACATGGTGAAAAATTGCAGCATTCCCACCTAGATCAGGAACTAGACAAGGCTGTCCACTCTTACCATTTTTCCTTAATATTGTACTTGAAGTCTTAGCTAGAGTCATAAGATAAGAGGAGTTAAGATACAAATAGAGAAGGTAAAAGTCAAGATATCCCTATTTGCAGATGACATGATTCTATACTTGAGAAACCTTAAAAGTTCCACCAGGAAATTCCTGAACTAATAAATAATCTCAGTAGTGTGGAAGGTTACCAAATCAACATTTAACAATCACTGACTTTCCTATAAACCAAGGATGAACAAAGTGAGAAAGTTTTTATAGAAACAATTTCTTACCATAACTATAAAAAAAGAAATAACTGGGGCTGGAGAGGTGGCTCAGGGGTTAAGCCTCTGCCTTGCAGGCGGAAGCTCCTGAGTTTAGATCCTAGACCCCACGTATAGACACCGGGCAGAAGCAGGGGCAGGCCTGTGTTTCTGGTCCTGGTAAGCCGGAGCCTGTGAATACCCGGGCAGAGTAAACAAGGAAGAGGTGGAGGCAGTCCATGGTGGTTCCGGAATTCGTCCGTGGTTCTACACACCACACACATACATACACACACGTGCACACATGCATACACCCACAATTGAATAAATAATAAAAAATTTTTAAAAAATAAATAACTTAGAAAATCTAACCAAGGAGATGTGAGAGGCATATACAGTGAAAACTTTAAAACTCTAAAGAAAGAAATTTCAGAAGACACCAGAAAATTGAAAAAGCTCCTTTATTCCTGGATCAGTATAATTAACTCAGCAAAAATGACCATCCTACCAAAAGCAATATACAGATTCAGTGCCACACCAATCAAATTTCCAAGGCAATTCTTCACCAAAATTGATAAAATAATCTCAAAATTCATATGGAAATATAAAAGACCCAAGGTAGCAAAAAATACTTGAGTAATAAATCCTCTGCTGAAGGTATCATCATTCCACACCTTAATCTATAATAAAAACCCATAGCAATAAGATAACACGATATTGACTCCAAAACAGAAATATAGATCAGTAGATTATAATTGAAGATGTAATTTCATACATATACAGTCAACTGATTTTTGACATTAGTGTTCAGAAAAACCATTGGAAAAAGGGCAACATCTTCAAAAAATGATGCTGGCAAAATTGGAAATCTACATGCAGAAGAATGAAACTGGACCTTTATCTGTTACCCTGAATGAGAATTAGCTCCAAATTCATCACAAACCTAAATGTTAGAATACAGACTATAAAATTCCTTGAAGAAAGAACAAGAAAGACACTTGAACTGATTGACTTAGGCCCAGATTTTGTGAAAAGGACACCAAATGCACAGAAAATAGAACCAACACTCAACAAATGTCATTTCTAGACATTGAAAAGCTTCTGTTCAACAAAAGCTATTGCTGACAGAGCAAAAAGGCAATCCACAGAATGGGCAATAATTTTTGCTAGCTACAATATGATATCCAAAGAAGAAATAAAAAAATACCAAGGAGGTAATCAACCCAATTTAAAAAATGGGCCTTAGAACTTAAAAGCCAACCTCTTAGAATGATATTCAAATGTCTAACCAATGTCTAAAAAGATCTTCCACTTCCCTAGCCATTAGAGAAATGCATCTTTATTACTATAGAGACACATGTATATCCATGAAAATTGCAGCTCTATTCACAACAGATCAGAAATGGAATCAGCCGAAATGTATAACAGTACATAAGTGGGTAATGTAAATATGTTACATATCCACAATGGAACACTATTCAGTTGTCAAGAAAAATGAATTAATGAAATTTGTTGGTAAATGGATGGAGTTGGAAGAAATTATATTGAGCAAAGTATCCCAGACACAGAAAAACAGATACTGCATGTTTTCCCTTATAAGTGAATCTCAGCATTAAATCTTCAAACTGACATACTCAGTGGGAAACTTTTTAAAAATAAATTTGGGATTTTTATTGCCATCTTTATTGACAGAAGTCAAAAAAGACACTAGAAATTATACTTTTGTTCTTTCCAAATAATGAGCCTTAAATGAAATGAAATTCAATTTTAAGATTTTCAAAATGCATACCAAAGACAGAAATATTGGAATTTTTGCTATTAATGATGAGAAAACAGTTGATTGATCTTAATTAAAATCTGTCATTTATAAATTGGACAAATTTAAAGTAACAAAAATATTAACTATCAGTAGAGAATATCATGTGTGCATCTTTTAGATTCATTAGTATAATTACATATTCCAAAGAATCAGCATGAGTTCTTAGCTCCAACATCAAAGAATGGAATTTGGCAAGCACTTTTTATGTCATTTTTAATATATATTACATGCACATGGTACAAGTAGGGATAAAGATATCGAATCCATGAATTGAAGACAAGACAGATGGATATGACCACCAAACATACATTGAGTCAAAGTTGCTCAACGTTTTATACATGAAAACAAGTATAGCAGCATGTATGCATTCCCAAGCGTCCTTTTCACTTCATTTCTTGAGCTTTCTTTGCATTCTCTTTTTCTTTTGCCTTTTCTGCAAATGATATCAATTGCTAAAGTCTTTAACAATTCCATTACAAAGATCAAATAGTTATGCTTCTGTCTAATATTTTTGATTTTGTATCTTTTTAATATTGTACTTCTTTGATAAGCATCTGGTTTATGGCAACTTCTGACTGAATAGCACTTAACATAATTATACCCTGATCTGTATCCAGGGGTTCCTCCTCTGCAAGTTCTCTTTATAATTCTTCTATCTTCTGTTCATATATAATTTTTCTGTCAAATATAATACCCATGAAGTTAAATCAAATTTCACCTTCAATGTACTTTTGTATTCTTTTTTTTTTTTTTTCTGTGACTGGTCTCACTGCACTAATCCAGTCATCTTGATTGCATGCACCTAAATCAACTAGTCTTTCTTTTAATCCATCTAATTCATAAAGTCTTCCATAAATGGAAAACCACTAACAAAGTGAAAAGCATCTTTTTCTTTGGCTGATGTTTTTTGCATCAAACTCAAACATCTGCTGTCTGGCAAAAGTGTTCTGGAATTGAATTGCTCAATGCCAATCCTTTTATAGCTGAATGGAAACTTTGTGAAAATTCTTCAAATTCAATGTGTCTCCTAAGTGGACATCTTGATGAGTATAATTCAGGGACACATCACAATGACCTGAATGGCAGAAGCATTATTAATTACCTACTTAGAAAAAAATATTGTCTCAAGCCTGCAGGTTCTTCTCCTGGTTGCCGCTTGAAAAGAAAAATTAGTCCATGAACTGGCTTTAATTTTTTCAAAACTCTCAAATTCGAAGTTCCATCTTTCTATTACTTGGGCTCCTTGACAACCAAATCCTTTAATGAGCTTAGAGAAGAACTCGGGGTCGCTTTCCATGAGACACCACTCCTTGGCATTGCCTGTCATGGCCCCGGCTGTGCTCCTGACTAGCTCCACACTCCTGGCACCCCCTGGTCTCAGCTACCTTTGGCCTCTATATCGGGAAACTTTTATCACCCACAGACTGCAAAGAAATGCAAGGTAGGGGCAAGGGTTAAGAAGATCCCCAAAGTAGTAGAGTAAAAAAAAAAAAAAACACAGAGGCAAATAGATGAATATGATCATTATGGATGAAAAGTCTGAGAGGGGAGGGAAGCAAGGTGATACGACTTAATTAAGGTTAAGGGGAAAAAATTGGGGCAAGTGGTTCAGGGGAAAAAGAAGGATAAGGTCCTCACCCAGTTATAAAAGCTGCAAGCTATTACAACTCTGGTAAGAAGAATCCAGGGGAGCAACAGCAATATTTAAGACTCATAAGTAAGCAATTGATATTTGAATGTGTTCTGAATCTTATTGCCAGGAAGCTCATATCTGATACTGTTAACCTTCCAAATAACATTAGAAGAGAAGAAAATAGACAGAAACAGATGTCTTAGTGCTAACTATGAAAATGTGATAGTTAGATACCATCTAAACACTTACTCAGATAGGAAAAGCTCTCAGAGCTCAACCAAGATGCACCTATGCAATGGAAGACTAGTGAGGCTGAAAACCACAGTTGCCAGAGTGCAGAATATCCATAGCCCAGAAATGTTCAACCTAAGTCATCCCATCAAAATAGGCTCAGGGAATCTTGTGGAAGAGGGGTCTATAAGACTGTAAGAGGCTAAAGATGAAGTGGGATACTTCTGATCAACATACTCCAGCTACAACAGAGTTACTACACCCAGGAATTCACTGCAGTGAGAACTACCACTACCACTATCACATCTTCACAATGGCTGATACATCAAAATTTCTCAAGAACTAGTAAGGATCTCAGGAGAAAACTGTACTCAGAGAATGTCTCTGAGGCAGGTACTAGACAAAGGAACCTCCCCCACTTATGACTTTGCCCATTGCAAAGACACATATACTACAACAGAAATCTGACTCCCTTAACAACTCTGGGACCCAAAGAGAAAGTGAGAGAGACATGGCTGGATTAGAAAGAGTACAGTAGGAGGAGGACAGACAGGGGCAAGGATAGGGCAATGACATCAACTCATTTTGTGTGATATGAAAACTTTTCAATAAAAAAGAAATTATCAGAAATTTAGCAATCCTTCAGTATACTGATTTTCTTTTTGCAAAATACATTTGGTCTAATGATTTGCAGTAAAATCATACACAATGCCATCTCAGCATTTACTATTACTTTGATCAATCTGCTCTTATAGTTTTATAGATAAAAGTCTAGAAAAGTGTTACCTAATTGAAAACAGGAAACTGCATTTCAAGGATTTGATTTTTCTGTTTCTGCTTCATGCTTTTAAATATTTTAATATCATTTTAATATTTTAACCCAAAAGAAAATCCATTATTCTGTCAAAAGAAATACAATGTGTACCATTATATATCTATGGAATATTTAAATATGTTAACTTGGGGAACTATATATTGGAGAGAATAATGGCATCTATCTTAAAGTTAATAAAAAGATTAATTATGGAAACAGTATAGTTACAAACACACAGCAAGAATACAAAATCATTAGCTTCTATGCTCACTAATCACATGTATGCTAGCAAAGCTATTGTTTAATTTAGATAAGAACTAAAAAAGTTAAATTTTAACGTGCTATTAGTATATTTGCAGCTGGAGAATGCAAATAGCAGTAAACATTGAAGCATTATTATGAGGAATAACCAAAATCATTAAATAAAAGTACTGAAGAACTGTCTCTGTTACTTGATTCACCCTCTTATACTAACATGCTATATCTGTGCTTAATTAAATGCCCGTAGTAGGTAAAATATCACACAAGTCCCTAATGATGCAGTGATCAACAAGACAGATGTTCTGGACATCCGAAGTTTCTCATGAACAAAGCTTTGAATGGAAAAATATTAATATAAAATGTCTAATGATCTGATTAGCATATTTAATATATTTCAATGGTTACTGTGAAATGTCTTAAATGCTTAAAGTACATTTTTATTAAGCTCATTTGCATTCTTGAATAAATTAGATCTGACACAATATTCAGTCATGGTTTTTTAAAGCTTAGATAAATTATTGAGATTTAATACTGGTGAAAATAGAGTTATGATCTAAATCTTTATAAGCTTCATAATCTTTCATCTACAAGCCTATGAGGCCATTTTTAAGAAGCAGTAGTTGTAAGGTCAGGATATTCTCATTAATCACTCAAACCAGTGAGTTCTTGACAGAAATCACTCTGTGCTCTTACAATAACTTAATTGCTTTGAAACTTCTCTTAGTATTTCATAAATTAATAAAGGATTTTAAATTAAGAGTATGTACTTCAGTAGAAGGGCATTATAATAATCTAGGTCTGAAAATAATAAATGGCTAAATTTATAATGTCAAACCCACAAAAAGTCCAATAATGAACTATTCCCAGAAAGTGATCTATTTAATAATGAGTACAAATCATCTAATAAAGGACTTGATGTTTAAATTATCTATAAATAAATAGTGTTTCAAATAAAAATTGATTATTTAGGCTAAATATTTGCAAACCCTTACAAATATAGTAATAAATTAGGTTTTAAAATTTTTCTTAAATATTTAATACTAATAATTTGCCAACTTTACACTATACATGGTTCACATAAAGATATAGCTATTTGCCATTTATATAATCACAAAACGCTACCATATACTTTCATATTTAAATATATTAGTAAATGTGATTTAAAGACTAATTGTGCAATTACCAAATAAAATGAATTAACTACTAAAAGAGACTTTATCATAATAACTATTATAAATTATTTCTAGCAAAGATCTTACTGGAATCCAGTAGAGGAAATATTTACCTTGGACAGTATAAAAAGGTGTCAGAATTTTATAAAGCAGTGAAAACTAAAGTAGATAAGTGGAAAGTTAGGGACACCTAAAGGCAATAGTTGGTTAACTTACTCTATATGTATTTAATGACGGTGTACCATAAAAGCCAAATCAGAAATAAGATTATGATAAGATGACAAGATTGCTAAACAGAAGCCTTTTTTAAAACATTTTTTATTATTTATTCAATTGTGCGCGCGTGTGTGTGTGCGCGTGTGTGCGTTTGTGTATATGTGTGTGTGTATGTAGCTATGTATGTATGTGTGTGTATGTATGTGTGTGTGTGTAGAACCACGCGCGAATTCGGGAACCACCATGGACTCCTCCACTTCCTCCTCGTTTACTCTGCTTCTGGATTCACAGGCTCCGCCCTACCAGGATCGGAAACGCAGGCTGCCCCCACTTCCGCCAGGCAGCTATACATGCAGAAGCCCTTTCTTTTTTTTTTTTTTTTTTAGAAGCCATCAGTTTAGCTTTATTGCCATATTTTAAGAACATTGGGCATAGTACGTCTAGGACTTCTGAAGTAGAATGCCTTCCTAATTGGCATAAAGAAAACACACCTGCAGTGGGTAGTCAGAACAGGGAGGGCTGCTGCAGATGAGAGTGATCCCAGGAAGGGGGGAGGGGAGGAAGGAGTGGTGGCCAGGGAGCAGGCAGAGCCAGGGGCTGCTGAGGTGCTGAGGTACAAGAGTGTAGCCTGAGCTGAGTTCCATTGTCAACAGGTTGCTGGCAGTGACAGCCTCTGCTCTCAGCCTTTGACCTCCCTCATGGAGAGGGTCCAACAGGTAGACAGGATGGGCTCTTACTTGGGAGTAGCGTAGGAGTTTTCACCAGGAGGGGTCAAGTACCAGTCTGGGCCCAGAAGAGGATCTGCGTTCTAATTTGGATTAGGTTTGGGGAAGGGGAGATTTCTCACTTAGGGCTAGCTGCTCACTTTCATCTTAACAAAGATCGAACTGTGTTTGTGTGCATAGAAGTTTACTTCCCCACTTAGGAAAAGACTGCATTCCTAAAGCCCACAGCTCCCCCACTTGATAGTTAACTTGTATAAGCAATCAAATACCCAGTCCAACAAAGAGAACAATCCCCACCTTGAAAAGAAAGGTCTAAGCTGGAAAACAGAAAAAATGTGAACATAGAAGTAAAAGTTAATCACTGTCCTCAGAAATATTTTAAGTATTTTATATTTATTTGTTTTTATGAGAGAGAACAAAAACAAAAACATGCACGTTCATGCCATGACATAGAGACATAACTCAGTGGGTAAGATACCTGCTGATAAACTTGGCAACCAGAGTGGGTTAGACGCCCACATGGTGAAAAGAGAAAAACTGATTTCTGAAAGTTGTTCTCAGAAGCCCTTTCTGAAAGACAGAGTTGGCCCCGCTATGCATCCCTAGCTGGCACTAAACTTTCAGCAATCCTTCTGCTTCAGTCCCCTTAGTTCTAGGATTACAAAGTGTAGGCAACCAAGATTTGCTTAAAGTGGCTTTTTTTTCAAGGAACTCTGCCTGAAAGAACAAAAAAAGATAAAGCAGTAATATATAAAAGCAGTCAGAACAAAATTACTCTGAAGCAACTTATTATATTCATAAGTGAGAAATGTTCATGTCTCTGAACTGTTTTACAAACCAACAGTATTGAGACAAGATAATTATTGGCTCTCTCAGTCTTCGCATGAGAATACAGGTAAAGTTTTTTAGAACATCAAATTCACGATACATGAGTATTGTTATAAATTGTTATAAATGTTAATAAATATACTTATTCCTTATGATTCCCTCACATATAAAATTTCCCCTTACAATGTTTATTCTTTGACAGTTTCATAAATGTATACAATGAATTTAGGTTATCACCTCTTAATATGCAATCCCTTCCCTCCACATTTTCCTACTTAAAATCTTCTCTTCCAGGGTCCCTCCCATTTCCATTAGCATATGCCTGGGCACTTACTGGATCATGTATGATACAATAATAGCAATACTAATAATACTAATTGATAATGCTAAACTACAGCAAAAAATGAGAAGACATACACCATAACAAATGTATTCTCTGTATAAACATCTATTGAACAAACACTAAATCACAATAGCATATGTGCTCAAGGAGGCTAAAATGGAGGACAGTATTAAATATGATAGATCCTCCTGCCCCATGGACAGTCCAAACTTATAGGTAAAGGAATCAGGTAGATTTTGAGAGCTCATAATAAGTGTGACTATATTATAATAGCTACAGAAGAAATGTGCCAATAAAGCTAAAAATTATTGAAGACCCAAAATATTCAGTGATACAGAAGCCATACAAAAGTGCTTCGTGTTTTCCTTTAGAGAAACAGATACTTTGAAAGAATAGTCAACAACATTGTGTGAAGATCAGTTATCTGAACTTCAGGTCTCTGAGGTTGCCATGCAGAGAATACATCTGGTAGTAGTATTATGGTGGTTCATTAAACAGACAATGACTGATGTGGAATGGACAAGGTGATAGCTATGCTAAATATCTGGGTCTTATTACACACTGACGTGTTGCTGAAATTCTCATCTCTTGCTACAAAAGAAAAAAGAGTTACTCATTCCAAACCAGGAGATTGACCATGACTTGGATGACACATTCCACCATGGAGAAGCTAACATGAACTTTATGGTCACTGAACACAAGAAAGTCACAAACCGATGTATTTAATAAATACATTGATGGGGTTATAAGATAGGCCAATAATGACACAGTAAGCAAGTCTCTTCCATGGACTTCTGATACTACCTTATGATATTAAGTTCTGCATTGGTGGAAGTTAGTGGGCTGTAGAATTAACACCCTTCAAGATTTTACTTGAAATGTCAGAGAGTTAGGTGAATGAAGTACTTGAGTTCAGATTCCATGTAGAAATACTTGGTGAATATGGTAGTAACATGAAATTCCAACCTGGAATGTAGAGCCTAGCTTCCCCCAAAGTCAAGCAAGGAAGTAGAGGAATCCGGAATAATTCTTAGTATTACCCTGGGCCTTCACTGGCACACACTAAACTGCTCTCCTGTGCATACAGACATACACACATACATGCATGCACATTCACACACACATGCAAAAATAAATAGTTGCATGCTAGATATGATGACTATGCAAAAAATTAATGAAATTTTCTTAGAAATGAATGGAATTAGAAAAAATTATATTGAGCGAAGTATCCCAGACACAGAAAACTCAATGCTGTATGTACTCACTAATAGGTGGATCTTAGTACCAAACCCACTTAGTGACATATTCAAAGATAAATCTCTATAATACCTACAGTAATCGCAAAGATTATAAACAGGAAGGGAAGAGAAGGAGTGCCTCTGACCCCAGAAATAAGGAGAGAAGGGTTACGCTTCAGTAGAGAAAATAGGTCACCATCAAATATTGCAAATAAGTAGCAAGACATCTAGTGAAGCTCACTCTCACTTTTCTTCCTGGGCACTTGCAACTGAAGGTATTTGATCTAATCAGGGAAGGTATAGTGACTGGCAGATAGATGGTAACCATCCTGCAAAGGAAAGACTGACCGTCCCCCACTGCAGTCTCCTACTCCTTACTCCATGTACCTTTGAATTTCTTCTTACAGTAAGATTTCCTTTAAACAGCCTTTTATCTTTGGTTAAGAGGTGACCTCCAATACCAATTAGGATGGAGCCAAGGGTGGAGCAGGAACATAAAAACTGAAAATAACAACGAACCATAATCCAGAACACCAGAGACCCAACATTAATCAGCTAGAACCAGACCAGACAAATCTCTCCCCATCCTAAAGCTCAGGGAACTTGAGGAAGAGGGGGCAGCAAGATTGTAAGAGCCTAAAGATGGAGAGAACCAGTGATATGCAGGATACTCCACACAAGTTTAGGGTACAATAGCCATAATCAGACTTTATTTGATCTGTAAAATGACTGATATGTCAATGAGCCCCAAAAGTCTAGCATGGATCACAGGCACTAGGATTCTTAGGGATTAACAGTCATAATAGTGTTCCCATCCCTAAGGGGAACCCAAGAAAGGGCTCTGGGCAATGTCAATGAGTCCTTACACTTCACTAGACTGGAGGACTCAGAGGGAGATTTGGCATTCACACAAAAGGATGCTCCAGGGGATGGGAGGAGTGAAAGGGGAAGACCCTGGGAAAAGGGGAAGGTGGGAGTGAAAAGAAGGGGAAAAGGGGGGAGTGTACAAAGGGGACTGGAGAGGGGAGGAGGGAGGGAAGGGATCGGGGTACCTATTAAGCTTGTATGATTGGGGAAAAATAAATATAAAAAAGTTATAAAGATAAAAAGTTTACAAGTTAGGAAAACATATTAGCAGTATAAAGATATACATATTTGAGAGACAGAGTGAAGCAGTTAGTAGAAATTACTGGTGGATAAGATGTGGAGAGCATTGGAATGGATTACAGCCAAAAAGAATGAAGAATAGTGCACCATTCTGATGATGAACTGATATCTGGCTTACCAATGAAATAAACCGCCTTAAATGCAAAGAATTCTATGCTAAGCAGTCTTCGGAATAAAGCAAGAAATACAGCGTCTCATCAAAAGTCTACCATAGATTGCTAAAGACAATACAATTCTCTTAGTTTAGTCCTAAATTGTATATTCACATGTATGTGCATGTTCATGTATGCAGGGATAAATGTGAGCACATGTGTGTAGGTGAAGGCCAGAGGCCAAACTCAGATGCCCTTTGTCAGGATAAACTCCACATCTATTTTGATATGATCTCTTCCTGACCTGGTACTTACTGATAAGGCTGGGATGAGTGACCAGGGAGCCTTTGGAATTTACCTGTATCTTCCTCCTCAATGTAGAGGAGGTAGCAAGCACCATAGCATAGGCAGATGTTTTTATTTTTAACAGTTTTCCTGATGTAGATACTGGGGATTGAATTAAGTTCCTCATGCCTGGACATCAAGTACTCTACCGACTGAGTAATTACTCCAGATTTAGTCCTAGATTTTAAAAAGAACTCAAATTTTTATTTCTATGTAATTAGTATAGACTTATCTTCAAAGAAGCAAAAAGAACAGATTTCCAACTACCCTACAGATTAGGATTCTTTCTCAATAATCATTTTCCTACTTATTATTTTCTTCGAAAACCATTTATGTCACAATGTTATGCTGTAATCATAGCCCTTTGGAGGTTAAAAACAGGAGAATCAGTAGTTCAAGGTCACCCTTGGATACATAGTAAGTTTGAATCCAACCTGAGGTACATGGCAACCTGTCTTGAAATGAATGAATAGATGAAAGAATGAATGATATCTCAGGGAAGTTTTGATTTGCATTTCCCTGATGGCTAAAGAAGTGGAGCATTTTTAAAGATATTTGTTAGACATTTTAATGTCATCCCGGGTAAAGTTTCTTTTAAGTTCCAGGGCCCATTTTTTAATTGGGCCATTGGTTTCCTTGGTGTTTAATTTTCTAAGTTCTTTGTGCACTCTGGACAGTAGAGCTCTATCAGATATGTGGTTAGTGAAGATTTTCTCCCATTCTGTGGGTTGCCTTTGAGCTCGTGTTACAATCTCTTTATCTGAACAGAAGCTCTTTAATTTCACAAGATCCCAACTGTTGAGAGTTGGTAGCAGTGACTGTGCCATTGGATGTCTGTTTAGGAACTGTTGGCCAATCAGCTCTAGGGAGTTCCCTATCCTTTCAACTATGGTTTTTATAGTCTCTGGCCTTATATCAAGATCCTTGATCCATTTGGAATTAAGTCTTGTACATGGTGACAAGTACGGGTCCAGCTTTAATCTTCTGCATGTGGAGATCCAGTTTTACCAGCACCATTTGTTGAAGATGCTGTTCTTTTTCCATTGGATTCTTTGGGCCCCTTTGTCAAAGATTAAATGGCTATATTTTTGTGGGCTTATATCTGGTCTTCAATTCTTATCCATTGATCTGTGTGTCTATTTTGGAGCCAGTACCAGGCTGTTTTTATAACTATGGATTTGTAGTATAGACTAAGGTTTGGTATGGTAATACCTTCAGCAGTGTTTTTGTTACTCAGGATTGTCTTTGCTATCCTGGATCTTTTGTGCCTCCATATGAATTTTGAGATTGTTTGGTCAACTTATTTAAAGAATTGCTTTGGGATTTTAATTGGTATAGCATTGAATTTGTATATTGCCTTTGGTAGGATGGTCATTTTTACGATGTTGATTCTGCCAATCCAGGAACATGGCAGGTCTTTCCACCTTCTGGTGTCTTCTGCAATTTCTTTCTTTAGGGTTTTAAAGTTTTCCTTGTAAAGGTCTTTTACCTCCTTGGTTACGTTTATACCAAGGTATTTCTTTTTTTTAGGGACTATAGTAAATGGGATTGTTTCTCTCAGGGCTTTTTCACTTCTTTCATTCTGAGCATATAGGAAGGCTGCTGATCTTTGTACATTTATTTTGTATCCTGACATCCTGCTGAACTTCTGTATTAGTTCCAGGAGCTTCCTGGTAGAGTTTTTGGGATCACAAGCTTGATAGGTACCCCATTCTCCTCCCTCCCTCCACCTCTCCATGGATCCCCTTGCTCCCTCCCTGCTTTTCCCCTTCCTTCCCCCCCCCTCCCTTACTCCCATTGTCCCCCCAGAGCATCTTTTATTGTGCGTGTCAAACTTTCCTCTGAGTTCTACTCTCTGATGATGTGTAAGGACCCAGTAGCATTGCCTAGTGTACTTTTTTTGTGTTCCCCTTTAGTATGGGAACACTATTGTGGCTGTTAATCCCTTGCCTCTAAAGGATCCTAGTGCCTGTGATCCATGCTAGATTTTGGGGGGTCAATGACATGTTAGTCATTACGCAGGTCATGCAAAGTTCTATTATTATTACTTCGGCCCTAACTTGTGTGGAGTATTTTGCATGTCTTAACTCCTGCCCATCTTTAGGCTCTTATAATCTTACCACCCCCTCTTCTGCAAATTTCCCTGAGCTTTAGGATGGGGAGAGATAGGCTGGCCTGGTTCCAGGCAGTTGATATAGAGTCTCTGATGTTCTGAATTGTGGTTTGTTGATTTTTTTTTCAGTTTTGCTGCTCCTTCACGGACCCTTAGCTCCATCTTAATGTCACCTCCTGGCTAGAAATAAAAGGCTGTTAAAATAGAGTCTTAGTAGGGGCTGGAGAGGTTGCTCAGGGGTTAAACCTCTGCCTTGCAGGCAGACGGTCCTGAATTCGGATCCCAGGTCCCACCTATAGACGCTAGGCGGAAGCGGGGGCAGCCTGTGTTTCTGGTCCTGGTAGAGCGGAGCCTGTGAATCCCCGGGCAGAGTAAACAAGGAGGAAGTGGAGGCGGTCCATGGTGGTTCCCGAATTCGTCCATTGTTCTACACACACACAGACACACACACACACACACACACACACACATGCATGCACAATTGAATATTTAAAAAAAATAGAGTCTTAGTAGATTCAAAGGTAGATGGAATAAGAGTAGGAGACAGTGGTGAGTGGTAGGGTCAATCTCCTATTTGCAAAATGGTTACCTTCTATCTGCCAGACTGTATGCCCTCCCTTTCTGGTGAGATCACACCCCAGCAATTGCAAATGACCAGGAAAGAAAGTCTGTGAGCTTAATCAGATATCTCATTACTTACTTGCAATCTTTGATGGTGGTCTATTTTCTCCCTTGTAGCATGATCCCCTGTCTCCCCATTGCTAGCAGGGCCTCCTTCCCCTTCCCTCCTATCTATAATCTTTGCAATTACTGTAGATATTAGAGAGATCCGTCTTTGAATGTGTCACTAAGTGGATTTGGTACTAGGATCCACCTATTAGGGAGTACATACGGTGCTTAATTTTCTGTGTCTGAGATGCTTCACTCAATATAATTTCTTTCTAATTCCATCCATTTCCCAGCAAATTTCATTAATTCATCTTTTTTGATGGCTGAGTAGTATTCCATTGTATAAATGTACCACATTTTCCTTATCTACTCATCAACTGTTGGACATTTGGGTTGATTCCACGACTTTGCTATCCTAAACAATGCTGCTATGAATATGGTCACACTTGTGCTATCAAGGTGAAGTTTTGTTGCATGGGGGATTATTCCCAAAAGTGGAAGGGCATTCCAATCTTTAACTGTTTTAAGAATTGCCAGACAGCCCGCCAGAGTGGTTGTATCAGCCTGCATTCCCACCAGCAATGTAGGAGAGTTCCCCTCTCTCCACATCCTCTCCAGCATTTGATCGTTGTTTGTATTGTGGATTTTTGCCATCCTGACCGGGATGGATGATATCTCAGGGAAGTTTTGATTTGCATTTCCCTGATGGTTAAAGATATGGAGCATTTTTTAAGATATTTGTTAGACATTTCAATTTTGTCTCTGATAAAGTTTCTTTTAAGTTCCAAGGCCCATTTTTTAATTGGCCCATTTGTTTCCTTGGTGTTCAGTTTTCTAAGCTCTATGTACACTCTGGATAATAGAGCTCTATCAAATACGTGGTTAGTGAAGGTTTTCTCCCATTCTGTGGGTTGCTTTTATGCTCGGGTTATAATCTCTTTATCTGAACAGAAGCTCTTTAATTTCATAAGATCCCATCTGTTGAGTGTTGGTTGTACCAACTGTGTTATCGGATTTCCGTTTAGGAAATGTTGGCCGAGTCCAATCAGCTCGAGGGAGTTCCCTACCCTTTCAACTAAGGTTTTATAGTCTCTGGCCTTATATTGAGGTCCTTGATCCATTTGGAATTAAGTCTTGTTACATGGTGACAAATACAGGTCGAATTTTAATCTTCTGCATGTGTAGATCCAGTTTTGCCAGCACCATTTGTTGAAGATGCTGGTTTTTTTTCCATTGGATTTTTGGGCCTCTTTGTCAAAGATCAAATGCCTGTAATTGTGTGAGCTTTTATCTGGGTCTTCAACCCTTATCCATTGGTCTGTGTTGAAAGACAGGCAAATTGTTACATGCCAAATTATCGTGTCTAGCCAAGTACACCTAAGAATGTCAATAATATGCATCGTCTCTCTGTTTCTATCCACCTGCCCAGGGACTAGGCCCACCCAATACGAGCTGGCACCTCCCCATCAATAAATCTCTTGCAAGCTTTCTCAGGAGTTAACTCAACCACTAATTCTTCACTAGTGTGCCTAGGGCTGGAGACTTCAATTGTCAGGTTAACACCTGCATTTAACTATGACACTTGGAAAGTATTTCAAAATCTTTAAGTATTGATATAGTATGCCTATAGTTGTATCTCTCCACTATCTCATGTTTTTAGTAATAGTAATTTAATATAGTATTAATATAGCATAGAATATCCAATATAGATACTAGAACTTAAAACAAAGTGTCAAACTTTGGTTATATTCTGGCAGTCAAAAAGTCTGAGTGCTATTTTCTTTATTAAAGAGCAATATCAATATTTCGAATCATGAAGGAGTATTTAAATTACTCTGGAAGCTCAGTCTTCAGAGAGTAGTACCATTAATAATTACATATATATCTATATATAGAGAGAGATACATATATATTGAAATAATGTTTGCAATGTTAGGTAATGAATGAACGATTTAGTTATTATTTGTTTTCCTTAAATTATAGATGTTTTACTGATTCCAATTTCATCTATGTTATTCCATTTACATCCTAATGCCATCTGAGTTCTATTCAAATAACTAAATATTTTGAGTTTTCATCTATTTATTCAAGGTTTGTTCTCAATTATGTGCATGCTGTTTGGTTTATTTATTTATTTTTTTGGAAAAAAGTTCTTATTCTGTGGCAAGGCAGGCCTTGAACTCTTGAACTCTCAGCTATCCTCTGATTCAGACTCACAAGTTTTGGGAACACATGTGTGATATATGCCAAAAGTAAAAAATGACATTTTTAACATGGAATTGCAGCAACAAGACTATATGTTTCCAATGCTTTTATATATATTTAAGACAGACTGTTCAGAAAAATTTCTGTGCATTTGTTTGCTAACTTTTTTATTTTCATGATACAGTCGTAAAGTCTTTGACACTAACTCTTTGTCTTCAAAGAACATTTCTAATAAAACTCTTTTTATCAGATGGTCTTTCTGTTCTATCTATTACCTTCATGACAAAGCTGTAGAACAAAAGCTTCTATCAAAACACAACACCAGAGTTATCACCAGGGTTTTTTACTTTTTATAACAAATAACCTTTTATTTAATGTTGTAAGAAGATTTAGTTTCCATAAAAATAAGCATAATGTATTATAGTGGAAGACCAAGTCAGATTGAATCTGAGTAAAGTGTCATTACAAGCTGATATATGCAAATTTTTATAAGACCAATGACTGTGTATACTCTCCATTTGTTTTCTTGGGCTTCTGAAACAGATTGCTTTGGATTGAATGGCTTCAACCCAGCAGCATGGATATTCGCACAGTACTGAAGGCTGACTGAAATCAAGGTGTAAGCAGAGCCATCCTTTCTGAAGGTTTCAAGAAGGATCCTCTCTTTTCTCTTCCTACTGCCTCTCTTGGAAGCCCTTGATTTGCAACTATATTGTTCCATCCCTGCATTCAATCTTCCCACATTGCTTGATAATATGAGTTAAACTGCATATAAGTACATCCTAATTCAATATTTCTTCAATCTATTGAGATTTGCATCTGCTAAGCTCTTTATTGACATCATATCTTTAAATGGCATCACATTCACAAGGACTTGAATTTTTTAGTCACCAACAAGTACACTATTTAATGATAGATGGCTAAATGTAGATGCTTTCATGTGAAATAACTAAAATATCACACTAAATGAATTCTTCATATAATGATCAGAAGACATGGTAGCTGAATACTGCAGTAATCTGGTAAATGTGGCCTCTAGACTGTCAAGGTTTGATACTTATCTGTTGGCACCACCTGTGCAATCTTAGGGAAACGACTCACCATCTTTCCTCTGTCTTTTTACACCTGTAATATGAACTCTGCAAAACAAGCTTCCTCATAAAGTTATTTTAAGCATAGCATGAATTAATTGTTGCAAACTATTCAGATATAAAACTATTCAGATAGAAACTGCAGTATAAAACACTCAGGGTAATTGTTGGCTAACACTGATTATAACATGTCTAGCATCCACAAGCACATTAAAAATTTAGTTTGTCAGTGCCTCTGGGTCCTTACACCTCATCAAAGAAGAGGACCCAGAGGGAAGTTTGACATGCGCACTAAAGGATGCTCTAGGAATGGGGGGAGGGAGCACTGGGAGAAAGGGGGAGGGAAAGGAAAGGAAAAGGGAGGAGGGAACAAGGGGATCCAGGAAGGGATGGAGGGAGGGAGGGGAATGGGGTACTTATCAACTTTGTATGAGTGAAATAAATAAATAATAAATAAAAACAAGCCCAATTGACACTGAATTTTAAAATGTCAAAAAATAAAATTAGTTTCATTTGAAAATAAAATTTGTGTTCTAGTGAAACATGCATAACATTAAATTTGCTCTTTTAACCATGCCAATGTGGAATATTCAATAGCATTATTTATATCTACATTTTGTAGTTCTCCTTTCTCCACAGCTTTCATTCCCATAGTTTCAATTAATAGTAGGTGACCATGGGTTGGAAGACTGAAGTAAAATAATTTATAAGTTTAAAATCAATTCTCATTATGAGTGTGATAATGAAATTATACACCATAAAGTTCAGTCCTGCTGGCATTTCAATCATCCCGTTGTTCAGCATATCCATGCCACATACGCTGCCCATTTGTAGCCATCAGGTTATCAGACTGAATGTTGTGGTGTTATAACACTTGTCTTCAGGCAAAGAGGCTAATTTCACATCATGCTTCAATTCCTGCTCATGTCATTACTTCATGACAATCACAGCATCAACACACAAAATCAGCATATTTCTATACATGTCAATAAATAATCAAGTATAAAATTAAAAAAGCAAATTCATTCATGGTAACATTTAAAAGACTAAACTATTTAGATGTTTAATCAGAGAAGTAAGAAAATTACATGGTGAAAACTGTAAAATACTGATTTTAAAGTTAAAGAAGCCTAAATAAATGGAAAACCAATTCCATGCTTGTGTTCTGTAATAGCTAATATGGCTTATATTCTGCAGTGATCTGTACATTTATTGGAGCTCAAATTGATATGTTAATAGCCAGTTATTGCTTAGTGAACAAAGCTTAGCTTCAAATACATAAAGAATTATGATGGCCTAAAAAATAAAATTATTTGGAAGAAGAAAAATGTTTTATAGTGTAAAAAATTATTTTCAATCCCAAAACACAAAAAAGTCTGCAAGGAAGTGAATATTGCTTAAACCTGCCAGAAAAGATAAATTGTAATTTACTCTCACTGTGGATCACACTAGGAAATTATAAAACTTTGCAAAAGTTGTGAATACAGATGTTAGTCTCATCTTGGAGGTTCTAGTCTAAAGGTCAAACCAGGGTTTTTGCTCTGAAAGTCACTAAAATAAAAATTTGTTGAAAGCTCATTAAAGTTTTGTTTGCACTCCTATGATGAGTTTTCAGTATGATGCTCTGTGACTTGAAGAAAGCAATTCATCTCATTTAAAGAAGAATATTTGCCATGATAGGAATGACTATATGCTGGAGAGAGCCACAGCTCTAGATGGAGTGTCAGTGCAAGATACCTTAGATTTTTAGAGTACAAAGGTAGGTTTGACAATCATTCTGACTTACTGATCAGGCCCCCTCTACCTCAAAAAATTTCCAGAATATGTCATATAATATTACTAGCTGGAGAACTAAGCATGTCAATTCAGAACCTGTTGGAGATATTTCAGATGAGAACAATACAAAAGGAAAATATTCTATTATTTTCCTAGCTGAAGATTTAGAATATCATAAAACCCTATAATTATCTTTAGTAAAGAAAAAAGAATAGACTAACCAATATACAGTATCCTATCTCTTGATTAGAGGCATGAAGTTTATTTGACAAATAGCTTGTAATGATTTGTATAAGTATTGTTAGTTTCATATATGATTATACTGAATTTGGCTGCTTTATCCTGATTACTCAACTCCATCCTTTTTTTTTTTTTTGTCAATGCTAGCTTTCTTTTTCTCAGTCTCCTTCCTACTTCTTATTTTTTTACATGTGTGGCACATTTAAATTCCTCTGGGATGCTTCTATTGGCATCTGCCTATAAACTTGCATAGCATAATATTCTGACAGTGGAATTAATGTGTTGCTCTAATTGTGTTAGCAATGTGGCGAAAGGATTGAAGAAAGACAAAGGGAAAACAATTTGGAAAAAGGTAAAATATTAGAAATAACTGACTCGAATGAAATGGGAGTAAAATGTAAATTAAGGAAGAAATTAAAAGAATATTATAAACATTACAAATGAAATGCTGAATGCATACATAACAAAAATTACCAGAAAAAGGACACACAGAAGAATGAATTCCCAATACAACTTTGCTTCCTCAGCTTCAAGTATGAATTGTGAGCCACCCACTCTGAATGTTCCCAAAGAACATAGTCTCAACACTCCAGATCTTAAGAGGTTGTAGAGCCTTCTCTGTGATCCTGTCTACAGAGGTTATTCTCTTCTTTGGTCTCTTTCTTCTTTTAAGCAATGCCACTGTCCAGAAAAGTCACTCATGGAATCTCATCTAAAAGATAAAAAAATCCTTTTCTTCCACCAAACATCATGATAGTAGATTGTAAGGAGTCAAGATTTTTAGTTGTGGCTAAATATAGAGAGATGGTGAGTAGAGGAGAGAGAAAATGTAAAGAAAAAGATCACGGAATTAAACAGACAGATATACTGTATTAGATTCCTTGGTAATTAAAAGGGTAAAACACTGAGGGAAAGAGGATTTTCAATCTGCTTTCAAATTTATTTCCTTAACAAAGGATATATTTTTTCTGGCATATGGAGAAGAATATTGGAAGGTCATGTATGGAAATATAAAACAGATATTTATTGTTTTTATCATAGAATGTTAATCATTTTCAGAATTTTTCTAAAATACAAATAGATTTAATGCAAAAAAATGAAAAAGGTTTAGATTTAGTTCAACCCAGGGCTTCAGAATGCCTATTACAATGTAATGAGGAAGTTATGTACTAAGGACTTGGTTCAAAGAGAGATATAAGAAACGAAAACCCAAAGGACATTTGTCTCATAACCTACTTTCTTCAACTAGACTCTACCTTCTAAAATGTCTAGAACATTTCAAATCTACCAGCTGGGAAGCTAAGCATGTAATGCCTGAGCCCAGGAGAGCCATTTCAGAGTCCTGTAATAACATTCTGTAATAACGTTATCATGGGATATCTCAACATGCAAGATGCATTCAGTCCATCCCTAGACTCCCCAGTTCCAAACTGTGTAAAAGTCTAGAAAGTACTTTCCTCAATGATATATGTTCTATAATATTTCCTGGAGTGTGAATCATAACAGACATATGTCATCAAAGACAAAATAGGTGAAGCACAGTGGATTGCACAAGTAAAAAGACTTGAAAATAGGAAGGAGTGTTACAAAAGAGTAAAGGGCTGTAAGGTAGAAAGGAGAGAATTGGGGATTAAGGGATGAAAATATCAGAAATTCACTATATTCATGTTTGTGAAATTAAAAAAAGAGAATGTATACAAAAAAAAATCTGCCTTAAAAGTTCTCAGGAGGGTAGACATCTAGTTGAGACCTCTGTGTCTGAAATCAGGGTAAATGATGTAGAATGTGATGCTACATCAGACATAGATAGATGACGCTGTTTCCATAGCCTTGCAGTTGAAGTAGTCATTTCAAGATATCTTTCCTAATATCTGTTAATAATTCTAACACATATTTGAATTTCCCAAAAATATCATAAGGAAAAATGACAAAAGGAGAGAAGAATGTTTATAAACGAAAGAAAATAAAGCACCCTAGACAGTTGGACACACAAACTTGATCATTATTATAATCATCTGAACATTTATATTGACACTATCCAAAACCCAGTAAGAAATAAAATAAGAATAGAAAATAATATTCACAGAACTGAAAATGCAAAACATGAATTCAATGACATGAAAATACAACATGAGGAACTTAAAAGAAATTTTACCAGGGATGAATTTAAAATGGTTAACAAATATCTTAAAAAATGCTCCACATCCTTAGCCATCAGGGAAATGCAAATCAAAACTTCCCTGAGATATCATCTCACGCCAGTCAGGTTGGCAAAAATCCACAATACAAACAACAACAAATGCTGGAGAGGATGTGGAGAGAAGGGAACTCTCCTACATTGCTGGTGGGAATGCAGGTTCATACAACCACTCTGGCGAGCCATCTGGAGATTCTTAAAGAAATTAAAGATTGAAATGCCATATGACCCTGCGATTCCACTTTTGGGAATAACACCCCATACAGCAAAAATTCACCTTGATAGCACAAGCACGACCATGTTCATAGCAGCACTGTTTCCAATAGCAAAGTCATGGAATCAACCCAAACGTCCAACAGTTGATGAGTGGATAAGGAAAATGTGGTACATTTATACAATGGAATACTACTCAGCCATCAAAAAAGATGAATTAATGAAATTTGCCGGGAAATGGATGTCATTAGAAACAATTATATTGAGTGAAGTATCCCAGACCCAGAAAATTAAGCACCTTATGTACTCCCTAATAGGTGGCTCCTAGTACCAAACCCACTTAGAGACACTCAAGGATAAATCTCTGTAATACCTACAGTAATTGCAAGGATTATGAACAGGAGGGATTCGGTAGGAGGACCACACCAGAAACAAGGAGAGAGGGGACCACATTACAGCAGAGAAAATAGGCCACCATCAAGGACTGCAAGTAAGTAATGAGACATCTGGTTAAGTCCACAGACTTTCCTTCCTGAACATTTACAACTGAAGGGGTATGATCTCACCAGAAGGGGAGGGCATATAGTCTGGCAGATAAAAAGTAACCATTTTGCAAATGGGTGATTGACCCCTCCCTCACTGTGGTCTCCTACTTTTATTACATCTACCTTTGAATATACTCTTATAACAAGACTCTAGTTTAGCAGCTTTTTATCTCTGGCCAGGGAGTGACATCCAATACCCATCAAGATGGAGTGAAGGGCATTGCAGGAGCAGCAAAACTGCAAAAGAAAATTAACAAACCATAATCCAAAACTTCAGAGACTCTATATCAACCACCTGGAACTAGGCCAGCCTAATCTCTCCCCATCCTGAAGCTCAGGGAAATTTGTGGAAGAGGGAGAGGTAAGATTGTAAGAGCACAAGGATGGGAAGCGCAATGATATGCAAGATACTCCACACAAGTTAGGGCCGAAACAATCATAATTGGACTTTGCATGCCCTGAGCAATGTCCAATACACTATTAACCCCACAAAGTCTAGCATTTGCTAAAGGCACTAGGATTCTTGGAGGCAAGGGATTGACAGCCATAGTAGTGTTCCTATGCTTAAGGGGAACACAGGAAAGGGTTTTGGGAAATGCCACTTGGTCCTTGCAACTCATCGGAGAGAAAGGACCCAGAGGAGAGTTGGGTATGCACATTAAAGGATCTTCTGGGGATGGGAGGGGGAGGCACTGGGGGATGGGGAGAGAGGGGGGAGGGGAGGGGGCACAGAGCGGTGGGAGGTTGGAGGGAGGGAGGGGACTGGTGTACCTGTTTAGTTAAAAAAAAAAACATGAATTCAATGACATCAAAAAATACAAGAAAACCACTCTAAGCAGCAAACAAAACTCAAATGATTCACCTCTAAGTCCTAAATGCAAAGCATTGGGATTCCTTTCTATTGAAACTATAAACTCAGTCCAGTAGGCCTCTAGATAAATATTGAAATTTGGTAGGAATATGGAAAACATTAATTTACTTCCCAATGCATGTAAAGAATATCAAAAAAGGAAAAATAATAAATATGGAAGGATCATAGTTTATACTGTAATTTCATAAGTAAGAATTAACATATAAATGAAAATGGAAAAAAGAAACTGCATCTTTATATAGACACCTTATGTATCAATTATGCATAGCATATTATCTTAAATATGGTTTTAAATGACCTCTCAAATAAGCAGCTAATAAATTATTAAATAAATTATGTTGAAAGTATACGTGAAAGTGAACAATAATGGAAACAAAAAGCAAGCAAACAATAATAGGTACTTTTTTGACCACATTAGTTTGCTTGGTGGCTTGAACAGCAGAAATACCTAAAGGCTGGAAGTCAAAGATTATGGTGTCTAAAGATGTTTTCTCTGAAATCTCTCAGTACCCTGGCAGAGAGTCCTATTCTTGATCATCATGTGGTCACATGCTTGTGCATGCCTGAGGTTTCATATTTCATTACAGAAATGTCAGTCATGTTATTAGAAACAATTATAATGGCCTCATTTCACCTTTAATACATATTTTTTAATATTTTTTTAAATTTTCCTGGTTTTACAAGCATATTGATTACTTATCCCTGCCTCCCTCCTTCTCCCTTCCTTCCTTTTTCCCTTTCCTTTCTCCTTTCATTCCCTTCATCACTTCATCACACTCCCACTTTCCTTGCCTGTCTGCTACTATGGGCCCCAGGGTTCCCTCTAGATCATTTATTCTACTGCGATTCAGACCTCTGTGGATTACCAAATGGCCCCTCCTTGGGCCATCCCACTGATAGGTCACTCTCTTTCACCCGTCTAGCCCTAAACCTCAAGGTTTCCACTATATGCAATTATGTCTCCTGAGAACCATGCTGGTCTATGGGGGCATGTTGTTATGTCAGTCATTATGCAGGTCTGATAAAGACAAGTCTCATAACAGTTATTTCTCAGATGCACCAACCTTGTCTTGAATTCAATGTCTTGTACAATGGTGGACCTTTCCATTAGGCTCTTACAATCGTATGTCTCCCTCTTCTGTAAGATGTTGCCCACTTCATTACTCTTCTACTGCCCTAGGCTGCAACCTGTCAGGGTGTTAAGATGCTCTACTTCTGTTGTAGAAGAAGGCTTCTAGGTTAAGTGCTGAGTGCTCTCCCAATCTGTGAGTATAATAACAGGCATTTACATAACAGTTTGGTATACTGTCTCCTACCTATAGGTTCACTGTCCATTCTCCCCTTATGATTTATTTCCTTCTGCTTTATAGGTTCTTGATTTAGTTTAACAATAACAATAATGTGTTCCATTCAGACAAGCAGGTCTTGAGTTTAATCAGAAAGCTGTTGGATGTCTCCTTGATGCTCATGCCACTATTACACTATTATTACACCATTATTGCAACTTGCAGATCTCACAGATTGATGATGCCTGTGATTGTTTTACTCCACCAGTACTTCCACAGTATTTCTTGGTACTGTGTAAGCTAATTAGGAAGTGCTCAGACCACTTTCAGTTGATGTGTTTTACTCCTGTCCTGGGATCTATATTAATTCCTTGAAGTTACAGGCAAACTTTTCTAAGTAATAGGAATGTGTGCATATTTACAAATGAAATACTTTAAAGTATCTAAGCTTTATGAAATAAGCTATTTTTGAAGTTTAGAACATTAAACTTGGAAAAGCTTTAAGTGGTATTTATATAATACTGAGGCATATAAATTTTCTTGGAGCATAACAGCAAAAGCACTCACCCTAAAGGAAAATATAGACATATTTGACTACATAAATATTAAACAAGTTTTATGAAGAAAAGAACTGTTAACAACATGAAAAACAGGCAAAAGCCTGGGGGAAATAATGATTTCACAGACACGGAGGTAACGTCAAACTAAGGTCAGTGTGAAGGTCTATAGTGGATTTCAGCTCTCACATCAGCCTGCGCTTTGCCATGTGCTTCAATAGACTGGGTTCCTCTCAATCACTTCTTTCTATTTTATTCATCTTTAGAGTGGAGATTACTATTCTATCTAGCTGGAAATACCCTCAAATTATATGGGATTATATTTATAAGAGGTTATTACAATAACTTGCATCACATTAGTAAGTGTTTGAAAAAGCAAAAGCTTTATACAGTTTAGCATGCATTATCTACATGATTTTTTAAAATATAAATTAAAGAAACCATTTTGACTAAAGAACCAGCACTGGACATAGGCAGAATATCTAATAAAGCAGCAAAAATAACAAAAAAATAACAGTAACAACGTACCTTTTCACACTCAGAAGAATAAGTATGTCATGCAAGTGGCTCAGACCTGTTTTGTAATTGGAGACAGTTTATACATTTTTTACATTTAGTTCTTTTGTATGTGTGTGTGTGTATGTGTGTGTGCATGTGCACATGTGTATGTGTGTATGTGTATATGCACATGCCACATGCACTGGTGCAGTCAGTTCTGTTCTTCCACCAGTGAGATCAGGTGATTACGCTCAGGCTGTCAAACCTGATAACAAGCACTTTTGCACTATGTACCCACTCCACAGCCCCAGTTAATAAATTATGAATTTGCAATATCATAATGCCTAGCATACAGTATATGTTGAGTTAATACATATGTATTAAGGTTCTCTAGAAGAACAGAACCAATAGAACAATAGAATGTGCATGTGTGTGTGTGTGTGTGTGTGTGTGTGTGTATGTGTGTACATTAAATCAACTCACAAATAAAAGTAATGTCCTCCAAATAACCACTCGTACTTACTCAGTTCTTGAGCTGATTATCTCGCAAGACTAAAGAATCACCAAAAGTTTAGAGCCTCAGTCACAGTTGGAGGGCTGAAAAGGCTGGGCTTTGATGTCAGGGATGAACAGCAGCCAGACCAAAGACACTGGGTGCTTTTATATGGGTACCAGATGGTACAATCCCAATGGATACCAGAGTGGGATCAGCAAGAATTAAATCAGGCTGGGTCAAGAGGGGATCTTGGAAAAGCCGAAAAACCAAGTCAAGTTTATTATGGAACGTAATCCCTTATATATCATGAAACAGGGGGTGAAGTCTGTACACTTCAATAGTGACAGACTGCAAGTGCAAAGTCCATAACAGTTGGGACCACTAACAACACTACAGCCCTGCCAATCCTTAGACATGCCCTAACAATAGGCCCTAATGGCTCCATACAGGGTGGAAAAAGAACAGGCTACTGATAGGTCAGGAACGTGGTGACACGATTACAATGATAAAGCTCTGCACCTGTCCTTAGGTATGCCGATCAGTGTCTAGATGGCTTCCAAACAACAGGAAGGAAAATGTAAAACACACCTCTGCCCTTGAACCCATTTAGACACAGGACAAGATCCATCCCTGCCCCTTGCAGGAAGGTCAACAGGAGTCAGCCTATGACTATACAGGCATAGGTTGGCATCTATGCTGACATAGTCACAAAACTATGCTGGAATAGGAGGCACACTGCAACTGAGACTGCGAGAAATGCCCTTGGCATCCGTCTTCAAGACTGATGCGGATCTCAGAGAAATAGTCTCAGAAATAGGGTTCTTAGGGGCAAGGGGTCAGACAGAGGTAGGGGAGTACCCATATCAGTGGGCCACCCAGGGAAGGCCTCTCTGTCTGCCATAGAGGCTTGAACCTCCATGAGAACTCCAGGGAATTCCAGGACCCATAGAACCAAAGGACAGGAGAAGAGGAGGGAGTAGACTGGGCCCATGGTGATGGGAGAGAGGGTAGGATGGCATGAGAGTGAGAGAGAAGGGAGGAAGGAAGGGAAGAGGAGAGAGGGAGGCAAGGAGCATGTACATAAAGATGTAACTTTAATAAATTTATTTAAAATATTGAAAAAAATTGAAAAAAAAAAGAAATAGAGATCGCGGGCTTGAGCGTTCCTACAACTGGGCTCTGACCTTAGTGAGAAATAGCAACAAACCTGAAGAGGCTGTTCAATGATGAACAGCCACAAGGCTCAAAATGCCATGCTCCAAAGATAGACGTTAACAGCAGCAAGGCCCACAACACTAGTGACAGCAGTGAGATCAGTGGCAAGACCAAAAGAGCTGAGCACTGATGTTAGCTAAGAACAACGATGGTGGCAGTGGCAGCAGCAATGAAGACGGTAGTGACCCACCAGTAATGGACTCACACAGCAAGTTAACAGAGGGAAGAACAAGTCCGTCCTCCTTACACTTCTTTTACCTGGTCTGTCACTGGAAGTCATGAACCACTGTGGTCTTCCATATTATTAAACAATGACCTGCAGGCCTGTTTAATGGCTTACTCTAACCATTCATTCTTCACAGTTGTGCCCTAAACAGCCTGTCAAGTTAACACCTGAATCTAACTAACACAACATACTAAGTAGTTCTTAAATAATATAAAATAATATATTTTAAATGTGTTTAAGATTCATAAATTGAAAAAAAAACATAAAACCATAAGAATGTACAAAACAAGAATTTTATAAGGGAATAAATGCATGAGGCATGTTATGACAGATTTCCAAGGTTTCTACATCAAGGCAGTTGAACAATTCTTTTAATAACTAAACATAGGAGAAACTCAACATGTTGCTTTAATAAAACTTATCATAATTCTGGGGAAAGAAGAAGGTTGGTGGAGAAAGGAAACATTAGTTGGAGTAAATTAATCATATAACTAGAATAAGTTGATTTCATTTCTAAAGTCTCAAGATCATAGAAGTTTAGTGCATAGGCAAATGGATACTCTGTCATGACTTATTGTCCTTTTAGCAACTACTGTCACCATAGGTATAATGGCTGTATAATCAAGAAAGGGCTTTAGGCAATGCTACTGAGTCCTTACACATCATTATAGTGGAGGAATCAGAGGGAAGTTTGACATTCACACTAAAGGATGCTCCAGGGATTGGGGGGAGGGAAGAGGAGGGACAAGGGAGGGGGGTACTGGGAGAAAGGGAGGGAGGGACGTGAAAGGAAGGAGAAAAGGGGAGAGGGAGAAAGGGGGACCAGGAAGGGGTAGAGGGAGGAAGGGGACTGGAGTATCTAATAAGTTTGTATGATTGGAAAAATAAAAAATTAATTAATTAATTAATTTAAAAAATTAACAGTGTTAGGTGGGTCACTTGCAACTAGTCCACATAAAACAGTCTCTACCTAGATACTACTTCCATGAGGAAAAATACATTCTTATAATCAAAGAGTGTCTGTTCTTGATGGTTGGAAGCAAAAATTGCATACTTCTGTGAAATCATGTTCCAAGTACAAAAAAAAAAAAAAAAACCGGAGACACAACAGGGTAAATTCATGGTGAAAAACTTCTATTATAAAGAAAAAAAATTTAAAAAATTAATGAGTTTGAAATTTGACCTGTTTACTTATAATGTCTTGTCAAAAGTATATTTAAGTTACTGAACTTTTACTTGGTCATAGAACTGAAATGCTAGCTTCCTTAGAATACTGGAAGTACTCAGGCCAAACACTTTAGAGCAGATAATTTACAGGCAGTTCTGTTCTGGAGAGCGGAAAGATCCATGTCCAAACCACCAGAGATTCAATGGATGATGTGAAGTCAATTGCAATTGGTTCCTCTCAATGCTATTACATGGTAGAAGCAGCAAACACTATGTCTTCAAATGAGAGGAGAGCAAGTGGGATCCCTGGCTTTTACCAATGAGCTAACCTTCTAAAAGTTCAGCCCATTAATAATATTGCAGTGGGAATTCAGCTTCGACACTGAATTTAGGGATGTCAAGCATTCACATCACATTTCCTAGACTTAATAAAGAAGTTAATAGTTTAAAGACCTCCAAAATCCTACCTGACAAAGGACAAGATCATAAAAATTTCATACTGGAAATATTCATGTTTCATATGAATTAAGCATCATTGCCTTCTGTGCTTTTTATCCAATAATCTGATGAAAGGATCAGCTTGGAGTAGGAATAGGTAAAGAAAGAAAAGACAGCAAGAACTCTACTGCCAGGGAAGATTTCTACCCTCCATGGTTAGCTATCACTCAAATCACCTCATGTACTGTTTCTCTATAGTTGACTGAATGAGCAAAGAGCTGAAATATTTCATCCAAACCCTTATAAAATTGATCTTTGTGTTAAGATTTAACAATAGTCAAAAAACAAGTAAAGCTTCAAGTAACACAGAGAAAAGGTTCATTCTAAATTATTCATAAGGAATATATCTCCAGATTGAAGAAATGTCTCATGGTGGAACATACTAGTCTGATTTTTGGTACCTACTTTTCCTGTCCTGTCCTTCTGCATATGTGAAAGTATTTTTCAGATTACTGTTTGACTGATGGCCAATTGCTAATATGACATCATCAAAATGAAAACTGGATTAACTATATTTTCAATGTGTCCTACAGAAAATGAATATGTCAGAACATGCTCCTGAATGAATGTAGTCTGCATCTAATAGTGACAAAGTACAGATTTCTTCTACTGCGTAGGCTGCAATACATGAAGTGTTAATTTTCATGAGCTGAGAATGTTTTTAAACCAACCAAATTAATTTTTTTGGAACACCAAGTAAGGTTGATAACCTCAATAATAAAAAACTCTCCTCATTATTTTTCCAAGTTTAATTTTGCCCTATTTACAGTCCATTTAGATAAAACAAATTAAAGAATCTATTATTTTTACTTTTTTTCTGCCAGCCTGTATACTTGTATGTAAATGAGGACTATCTGAGCTGAATAGGCAATTATACACATAGACTATGCATTCGTAGCTACATATGCATATAGGTATAAACATGCCATATAGCCACTTTGCAAAATAAATCAGAATTTATCCTCAGGTGAATGCCAGATATTTTGCTTTTAATTTCTTTCCCAAGGAACAAATTGTCTATCTCCAGAATGGTGCTTACCATTACTGGTTTGGCCTTAGGGACCGGTTACTTTATTACTTTTCTGAACTGTACTTCAAAGGAATTAATTAATTGATGTTCTTAGCAGCCTCATCCTGACAAAAACATATGATACTCAAATGTTAAACATGGAACCTCAGATGAAACTGTCAGGAAGAAGCTAAAAGTGGTTATTAATATGGCTTTTGATAAATATCTGCTCAGCTTCACACTGTGCCTCGTCTGTTTTCATCTTGAAAAGTAGTTAATCTGATTGATGAAGATCTTGGTTCAGATTGTCTCCCATGCTGGGTTTAATAACAGCACTTTTTTTCCAACAACAACCAAAAATACCCGTCTTATTTTCAAGTGGAGATATTTGTGCTTTCCTGTTTGACTGTCTGCAAGGGACAGTGCTTCAAGTTTTGCCCCTGGCATTCCCTAAAATAGAGAAATTCATTATGTCACATGGTATGGAACACAACTGGTGTCCAGTTCTTAAATCTGCAAAGTGCACATTGATGTGAAGTTTGTTAAACACTTATTCTACCCAATTATTCTACAGAAGGGACAGCCCATCAGAAAATACAATGAGCACCTAATAGACTACAAACATTGGGCCCTTTTCGTTATCCATCACCTCCATATCCCAAGAGCATGGACACTTTTGCATCATGATTCATATATTTCACTTATAGATTAAGCAATCAAAACCACTGTGCTGGCACATTGCACAATAGCTGGGCTTCACGACATTCATGCTCTAACTGTACCAAAGGCACTTACATAGCATCTACTCTCTATAATCACTGAGGTAAACACTTCACTCCAATTTTATTGGAAAAGAAATAATGTGGGATATGATATTTCAAAAATCAGTATGGAGCTGGAGAGATAGCACAAGGTGTAGAGTCTTTGCTTCCCAAGCAAAAGGAACTGAATTGGGATCCCAGATCCCATGTAAAAATTCAGGAAAGAAGCGACAGAGGTTTACATTTTTAATCCTAGATAGCAGAGTATGGGAAACTCCAGAGAAAAGGGTAAGGAGGTAGATCAATTCAGGATGATTCCTAATGTCACCTTTAGACCACAAAAGGCAGGCACACTCAAGTGTCCATATACAAATGTGTGCAAAAAATAATCGATCTGGTTTGAATTAGCTAAAGATTTATTGTAAGATAGCTCATTAATGATTGGTCATTATGACTAATCAAGAAAAGAATGGAATATTGTTTTCTCCTTCTGAAGCTATTACCCTTTGAATCCATGTTCAAAATAGAGAGAAAAAATTGAGCAAAATTCCTACTTTTTAGCAAATGTCTCACAATTTAGAAGGCATTTATGGCCCTGAATTTTTTTCTTTCAAAAAAATTTTTTTATTCTTTGAAACTTTCATACCCAAGTATAATGAATTCATGTGTTTTCATCCCCTACTACTACCCCTACTGCATATGTTCTCTTTTTTAGTTAGTCTCCCTGCTGTTCCCTTGCCCCCTCCCCCTTGCAAGTGCTACCCATACACAGGCAAGTGGCTAAGCACTAGCTTAGAAATCATCAGCTAAGTATGAGCAAAGTGTTAACTAAAAAAGGTCCCCATATCCAATTCTGAATTTAGTTTTGTATCTTTCTCCCTGTCCACTGTTGTTTAGACTGGTTTGCAGTGCTGGGTATGTAATTCCTATAATGAGTGGGGGGGGGAGTTAGAGGCTAATAAGCAGATAATTGGTTAATCGGAGGCTAACTCCACTCTCTACTGTGTCCTATTCCTGTTCTTCCCTCCCCTTTAAGACCTTTCTTAAATAAAAGCCTTTTTAAAATTGTTCTTTTGCTTATGCTCTGTTCTTTGGCTTACTCTTTTGGGGTCTTCTTCCATCTTTCCTGCCTTCTTTTATGGGTGTTGTAGGAGTTTCTGTTTGATTACACCCAACCAAATGTTTAAAACTAAGATCCACTTACAAGAGAGAAAATACAGCGACTGTCTTTCTGCCTCTGGAATATTTCACTCAGTAGGATTTCTTCCAATTCCATGCATTTACTGGCAAATTAGTTTCCTGACAACAACATGCCACTGTATGTATGTAACACACTTTCACTAACCATTAGTCAACTGTTGGACATCTAGGTTGTTACATTTCCTTGCTATTGTGAAAAGAGCTGCTATGAACATGCTGTACACATGGCTCTATTGCAAGATACAGTTTCTTCGAGAATATACCCAGGAATTGTATAGCTGGGTCCTACAGAATTTCAATTTTTAACTTTTTTTAGGAATTTACAAATTGATCTTCAAAAGAGTTGTATGCGTTTACAATTTCACTGGCAATATTTAAGGGTCTCCTTCTCCTAGTAACTAGGCCAAACATTTGTTGTTGTTTGTGTTTTGGATCTTAGCCATTCCGACTGGAAGGAGACAATATCTCAGAGTGCTTTTAGTTTGCATTTCCCTAATGACTAGGGAATTAGAAACTTTTTGTGAGATGTTTGTTAGGCATTTAAATTTCATCTTGTGAGAAGTTTCTTTTCAGTTCTGTTAGACCACTACTAATGGGATTGTTTACTTCTTTGGTATTTAATTTTTCAAGTTCTTTGTGTAGTCTGGACATTAGACCTACTGGATATGTGATTAGTGAAAATGTTCTTCCACTATATTGGTCACCTTTTTGCTTAATTAATAGTCTTTTTTTTTTTTTTTTTTTTTTTGAGCAAAGGCTTTTTCATAGAGTCCCCTTTGTTTAGTGTTGGATTTATTCTTTGTGCCTTTGGGGTCCTATAAGAAAATGCTGGCCAAGATCAATTGATTCAAGGGTACTCCTATTTTTTCTTCTAGGAGTTTTAGAATCTCTGGCCTACCATTGTTGTTTTTGATACATTTGGAGTTGAAATTTGTACAGATAGATAAATAAGGGTCCTGTTTCATTCTTTTGCATGTAGATATCCAATTTTACCTGCATCATTTGTTGAAGATGCTGTCCTTCTTCCAGTGAATTTCTTCAGCATCTATGTAGAAAATCAGTTAACTATAGGTGAGTAGGCTTATATTTGAGTCTTCAATTCTGGTCCTTGGTCTACTCTTTTTTGGAGCCAATAGCATGCTATTTTTATTACTATGGATTTACATTATAGTTCAAGATTGAGTATGGTGATACTGCCTGCAGGATTGTTTTAGCTATTCTGGGTCTTTTATGTTTCTATGTGAAATTTGAGATGGTTTTAACAATTTCTGTGAAGAACTGGGCTGGAACTTTGATTGGTATTGCATTGAATCTTCATATTATTTTTAATAGGATGATGATTTAAACAATGTTAACTCTACCAATCCAGTAGTATAGGAGGGCTTTCCATCATCTGGTATTTTCTGTAATCTCCTTTTTTAGTTTTGAAGTTTTCAATGTATAGGTCTTTCACATTTGGTTAGGTTTATTTCAAGGTCCTTCATTTTTTTAGGAACAATGGTGAATGTATTGTTTCTCTCAGATCTTTCTCACTTTGTTTATCCATGGTGTGTAGAATCTTCATTTATTTTTAAATGTCCTTTTAAATTTTGTGTTTACACATGTTTGTATATGCACAAAATCCTGTAGACAATGTGTGACCTAAAGGGAGCAAACTCTAGGAAACCCTAGATTTGGCTATGGACATGGTATGTAAACTTTCCTATTGTCACTAGAGGATAGGGTTATGAACTGGGAAGTAAAACATGATACTTCTTTGAGGGATATTAATTTCTAGGGCTTCTGATACACAAATGCACTTGCCTCTAGTAGAATACTATGCAATTTCACTGACATGTACATTTGTCTTCATCTAAGATTTTTTTGTGAAAAAAAATTAGAAAAAAGGTATTATAATCAGAAAAATGACATTGATGATATGTTAGGCCTGTCCAGAGAACCCTATCCTAGAGATTATTCATACATTCATTCAAGCATTCTTTCATTCATTTTTATTGAGAAATTATTTACATAATTTCAGACATTAAGAGTTACTGTAACATTCAAATTGGAAATTCCCAAAGACTAGACAAGTAATTCCAGTCAAATTCTAAAAATCTTAGAACTGTAATTCAAGCGGCCTACAAGAAGCAAAATGTACAAAGACATCCTCCATCTTCTATTTCAACTCTCAACTTCGTGGGTTCAAGCCCACTGATTTCAACACTAACCTCATTCTAAAGTGTTCTTACAAACCTGTGGAAAGTGAAGTTGAATGGTACAGTCAAGTTGATACATAAAATTTGCCATCAGACTTATCTATATCTTCATGATGATGACATGTACTTTCAAGAGGATCACACAATAGCTATAGAACATACATGCAGAGAAAAGGTCCATGAAGAAGCCTCAGGAAAATGATTTAGTAGTAGATACAGTAAATTTTTCAGCATGTGATTTCCTTCTGAAATGCTGTGCTAAAATATTTCAAATGCCCAATGCATGACACTGGTGCCTTTTTGTAAATATCTTCTTAGTTCTGGAGTGATCTAGAATGATTCATTAATTTTCATTAAGTTGATTTCAGAAAGGTGATGGGACATCAATCTCAAAACAGCAAAGGGTTTGTTTGTTTGTTTGTTTGTTTGTTTGTTTTTTATCTCAGATAATGTGATTTTCCAGTAAGGTGAAAGTGTTAAGCAGAGGTAACATGAGGGAATATTAAAATCTCAAAAATGTGTTAGTGCACCAAATCTATAAAAACGTTTCATAGTATAGAAAAGCATGTAAATGCAGAAGAAAATCCAAAATGATATTGTTTTAGTAATGATTTTTAGCTAAAGTATCACCAGTTCAGTGACAGGTTGAAGTGCATGTCATGGGAATTTACACACAATGTCCTTCAAAGCTTGTCACATACTCCATTTACTTAAATTCAGTGGATCCAGTGAATCTTATGTCAATCTCATAGTATATGGTGCAAGGAATAATTTTCCCAAGAAAGGCATTAAATATTTAAACATATTAGCATGATATTGATGATACAGGATGATGTAGAATAGAAATTTATACTTAAATATTTCTTGAGTTTATAAAGGCTTATATAACATGCTTAAAATCCTTGCTTCAGTTTCCAGCACTTCTAAACTAGGTGTGATTATATGTGCATATAATCCTAATACTGGGCAAGTAAAGGCAGAGAGGATCAGACATTCAGAATTATCTTCCACTAAGCAGACAAGTTCAAGATCAGTCTGGGCCTTATAGAACCCAGTTAGGGAGAAGAAAAAAATCGAATAAAAATCACTAAAAAAGCTTCCACAACAACTTTAAAACTATTAGAGGTACATTTCAAAAGTAGGAGCTGTGAGCTGTGCACAGTTGTACTTGTCAGTAATCCTAGCAATAGAAAGATCCAAATAGGAGGCCTAGGAGCTCAAGGCGACCCTAGGATGCATGACAGGACTTTTTCATTTGTTCAGTGTATGTGACTATGTCATCTCAGTATCTATTTTAAGTCAAATTTAGAAGGCTGTTTTTAGACAAATTAAGTAAAGTGATCCTCCACTCTTGTTATGTCACTAATTTAGTCAATCATGATAAAAATTCACATTTTATGTCAACTACTTGGTGACACCAGTCACTATTAATTGTGAAAATGGGAAAAATAGATTGCTTGCCTATGTCTAACACTCACTGGAAACAGACAGAAATTAAATTTCTAATTGCTGATTTCATACATTTAATTAACATTTCCTTAGGATTTTTATATAAAATATGCCTATTTTATCCTATTGATTAATTAATGGGTTCATAAACAAAGAGCTGGATCAGACTCAGCTACAAGAAAGTAACTCAAACTTATTTACATTTCAAGTTAAATGTCTACAGACAAAGATGCATTGATTTTGTAATTTCATGGAACTTTTCAGGGGAAGTGCTAATTTCATGGTGACATCCAGGGAAATGTGATGATTTCATGCACACTTAATCTTCGGTCCCTAAGCCATCCATAAACACAGCTCACAGGAATATAAAAACAGATAGCTTCCTGTAAAAATTTTTGTATTCTAATTATGAAAATGAATGAAGAGATGAAGTAGAGAATTTTGAAAGTGAAAGCAGTTATTCCTATAAAAACTGTGAATATGATCAACCCCTTCTGAAAAAAAATGCTAGCAACTTTCAATTTGTATTAAAATATTTTTTTATTGATAAGTTTCTAAATCCACATTGGCAAAAAACTAGAGACTATTTCATAGGGCACCAATTATCACATCATAGCTATCTGTCCATAATCCCGAAAAAAAGAATCATTTAATTGTTTCCTATATTTTAATTTTTTTCCTAATCATAGAAGCTCAATAGGTACCCCCACCTTCTCCTCTGCCTCCCTCATCCCCTCCCAAGTTACCCTCCCTTGCACTCTCCCCTCTCCCCCCCCTTCCTTTCACTCCCCTTCCTTCCTCCTCTCCCAGTGCCTCCCACTTCCTCCCTCCCATCCCTGGAGCATTCTTTTGTATGAATGCCAAACCTCCCTCTGAGGTTCTCCAACCTAGTGAAGAAACTCCAAAACATTTTTCATTTGATTTTATGTCTACTTATTGGAAAACCACACAAGATTTCTCCATGTCTTTCATAGTAGGGGAGAAGGAAATACTAATAAAAGAATTAAGTTAAGGGTAAGGACTCAGTGGCATAGCCCAGAGCCCTTTCTTGGACTCACCATTAGTATAGGAACTCTATTATGATTGTTAATCCTTTGCCTCCAAAGATCCTATTGCCTGGAACTTTCTCCCCTGTGATCCATGCTAGACTTTGGGGACATGTCAGCCATTGTTCAAGTCAGGCAAAGTCCAATTCTGGCTGCTACAGCCCTAACTTGTGTAGAGTATCTTACATATTGTTGGTCCTCCCCATTTTTAGGCTCTTACAGAGATTCATTTAATTTTTAAATAGTGTTACACTGTAAAATGATGACTTGTGGTTTTGGGTTTTTTTGTTTTTTTTTTTAATTTTTTTATGATTATTTATTCAACTGTGCATATGCGTGTGTATGTGCGCGCGTGTCTGTGTCTGTGTATGTGTAGAACCACGGACGAATTCGCAAACCACCATGGACGCCTCCACCTCCTTCTGCCCCGGGATTCACAGGCTCCGCCCTACCAGGACCAGAAGCTCAGGCCGCCCCCGCTTCCGCCTGGCGTCTATACGTGGGATCTGGGATCCGAACTCGGGACCTTCTGCCTGCAAGGCAGAGGCTTAACCCCTGAGCCACCTCTCCAGCCCCGTGGTTTTGGTTTTTATGACCTTCATTGTACTTTAATGCAGCATTTATTTCACTAAAAAATGGGAAATTGTCAATAAATCCCCCAAATAGGCACAAATTGAATAGAACAGATGACAAGTAAAATATGTAAATGAAGAAGAGAGACAATTGTAAAGAGTCAATCTATGTGTTACATGAATATTCTCAGCAGACATTCAATACAAACAACTCCAAAACATTTTTCATTTGATTTTATGTCTACTTATTGGAAAACCACACAAGATTTTTCCATGTCTTTCAGAGTAGGGAAGAATTAAGTTAACAAATTTGCAACAAAAGACAGATATTAGAGTCTTCTGGACTTTTCAATCCATTTGTAGCAATTCAGCCATCCTCACCTTTATGCCAATCTCACACATAATGCATAGAGACCATGAAATCAGTGCTTTCTCTTCATACTAACCTGGACCAAAAGTAGCAGCAAGAAAAAAAGAATCAATGAGTTTTGAGTGAAATAACTAGTATAAAATCAACTTAGACCTTAAAAATCTAAGCAGTAATACTATGAAATATCTGCCTTTTCTCCAAAAATAAAATTTAATTCATTCTGAATGTACAGTATGAATAAAATTGTAGTATTTGCAGCTTGGATGTGTTCATATTGGTGACACTCTACCTACCTTTATATCTATATGCATCTTAAACTAAAATTATGTTAAAACTATAACTCAAACATTTTTAGATCTTCATAATAAAACAAAATATACACTAATAAAAATTCCTCGAGATAATGACTCTGTTTTCCTTATGAATTGCTACAAAAAGCGAATTATAGTAATTATTCTATGTGCAGTTTTCTTCTTCCCCTTTAAGTTGACCTGGCCATTCATTTCTTTGCCAGTAAATGAAAAGTACTTCACAAAGCATGTACTACTAATTGCAGTGGATATGTTAAGAACATGGCAGTCAGGAGATGAAAGGATCCCTTTCTTCTCCAGGTCCCAGCATGGTTGACTATGTCTCAAGAGTCCACAGAAAACCCAAGTAGTGGCTAGGGGACTAACACCAAACATCTGAGGACTTCAAAAATCATTCTATCAAACAGGAAAGAATCTTCGTTTTCAGCTCTAAGATAAGTAAACCCTTTTTACCTTCCTGTTAATAGTCACCGTAGTTTAAGATTTCCATATACCCCACCCAAAACCCCATGAAATATTCAAGCTTGAAGAAAAGAACAGACAGAAGGGAAGTATAATACCACTGAAACTTCCAAACTAGGTATCACACATATCTGAATGCAAAAAGTTAGAAATCAATGGTAATTTCTTAATTTTAACCATAAATGTCAATGGAATGGCTTAACCATTCACCCTCACACATAGCCAAGGAAGTAAAACCTAAAAGCTGCACTAGTGTACTAATCTTTAATCCCTGTCAACTAAATCCACTATGCTAACAGTCCAATAGCTCATCTGGAAAGCAGCATCATGTAACACCAGACAGACACAACCAACTCCAAGGCAAACACTAGCAATAACTGTTCAAATGTAGTGATACTATCTAATTCAGATCAATAAAGAACACACATCAAGAATACATTAAAGATAAAACAAAAAAATGCCCACTTAAGATAGAAAATCCATGAGAAACAACAAAAACCAAGAAAATAAGTCTACAAAAAGCATCAATACTATAATGACAGAATCCAACCAGAACAAACACAAAAAATAGCCAAGAAAGCTATTCCTGATATAACGATTTCCAAATCCTGATCTTCACTATGATCAAAACAATGAAAGAGGAAATCCAGGAGGAGTTACAAAACCACATCAATCAATTTAAACAGGCACTTGGATGAGATAAGAAAAGCAGTTGAAAAAACAAAACTAGGCACACAGCAGTTAAAACAATCTCAAGGAGAGTTTAAATTAATTCTCTCTTCAACCCAGAACACAACAGAGTCTTATCGGCAGAACTAACAAAGCAGAAAATAGAATATCAGATGTTGAAAACAAAATGGAAGAACAAACAAGTTCAAAAAAAGAGGTTGTAAAAGCCAAAAAGATATTTGAAAAGAATATTCAAAAGTTATGGGACACCTTGAAGAAGCCTAACCAGAACAAGAACCCCAAACTACTGCACCCAGAGAAATATCACAAAGGAAAATTTTCCACATTTAAAGAAAGAGATGCCCATCCAAATACAAGAGGCATTCAGCATCCCAAACAGATTTGATGAAAATAGAAACTCAGCACTTTAACAGTCAAAGTACTACGCATACAAGACAAAGAGAATGTGCTGAGAGCTTCAAGAGAAAAAAGCCAAGTCACTTTTAAAGGTAAATCTATTAAAATAACAAATGACTTTTCAATGGAAACAGTAAAAGCCAGAAGATCTTGGAGAGACGTACTTCAAGTATTGAATGAACAAAAATGTCAATCCAGGCTGATATACCCATCTAAACTATCAGTCATGAGCGAGGGTGAAAGAGAAATTTTCCACCACAAAGACAAGTTGAAGGCTTGCATGACCACCAAAACAGGCCTTCAAAAAATGCTACAAAAGATATTCAAGCTTGAAGAAAAGAACAGACAGAAGGGAAGTATAATACCACTGAAACTTCCAAACTAGGTATCACACATATCTGAACGCAAAAAGTTAGGAATCAATGGTAATTTCTCAATTTTAACCATAAATGTCAATGGAATTAACTCACCAATCAAAAAAAAGACACAGGTTACAACATGAATTAGAAATCAAAACCCGTCAATCTGCTGCCTTCAGGAAATAACATCTCACCACAAAATGATAGGCACATTCTAAAAGTAAAAGGCCTCTCAAAAATACTTCAGGCTAATGGAACCAGGAAATAAGTAAGAGTAGCAATTATGGTATCTGACAAAATGGACTTTAAAACAAAGAAAATCGTAAGAGACACTAAAGGTACTACATTTTAGTCAAAGGATCAATTCACCAGGAAGACTTCACAATACTGAACATATAGGCATATTCATTAAACAAACACTACAACATCTAAAACAACAAGTCAATCTCAAAATGAAAATAGTTGGTGATTTCAAAACCCCACTCTCAACATGGGACGGATCAACTGGCCAAAAACTCAACAAAGATACACTGGAATTAAATCAAGCCCTTACTGAAATGGACCTAAGAGAATTCTACCAAACCTTCCATCCAAGCACCAAGGAATATTCATTTTTATTCTCAGCAGCCCATGGAACTTTCTTCAAAATAGACCATATATTGGACCACAAAATGAATCTCAACATATACAGGAAAGTTGACATTACAACCTGTACTCTATCAGACCACCATGTACTAAAGCTTGACATCCACAACAAAACAATATCAGAAAATACACTAATTCATGGAAATTAAATACCATGATGCTAAATGAGAAACGGGTTCAGAAAGAAATCAAAAATCTAGAAATTCAAGAATTTCTAGAAGCAAACAAAAATGAAAGGTGTCCTAAGAGGTAAGTTTATAGCTTTCAATGCTCATATCAAAAAAAAGGAAACTTCACAAGTAAATAACTTAGCAATGCAGCTTAAAGATTTAAAGACACACGAGGATCCAATCCTAAAAGCAATAGAAGAAAGGAGGTTAGCAAGAGCAGGGGAGAAATATCTGAAATCGAGATAAAGAAAACAATACTAAGAATCAACCAGATGGAAAGCTGGTTCTTTGAAAAAATTGATAAGATAGATACACCCCTAGCTAACCTAACCAAAATCAAGAGAGAGAAAACTCAAATTAACAAAATTAGAGATTAAAATGGAGTTATCACTTCTGATACTCAAGAAATTCAAAGAATTATAAGGTCATATTTCAAAAACTTCTACTCCATAAAATTTGATAGCCATAAAGAAACAGATGACTTTATGAGTAAGCACAACTTACCTAAATTGAATCAGGAAGTTTTGAATTATTTAATTAACAAAGTAATCTCAATTCTTCCCATCAAAAAATGTCCTAGAGCAGATGAATTCAGCACAGAATTCTACCAGATATTTAAAGAACAACTAATACCACTACTCCTTAAAATATCATAAAATAATGAAGGAAGAAAGAATTCCATTTTTTTCTACAAAGCTAATATTATACTAATCCCAAAACCTAATAAAGATACACTTAAAAAAGAAAACTCTAGGCCAATGTCTTTGATAAACACAGATGCAAAGATCCTCAACAAAATCTTAGCAAATAGGATTCAAAAACATATCAAAAAGATTATTGACTGTGATCAAGTAGGATTTATCCCAGGCACACAAGTTTGGTTCAACATATACAAATCAATAAATGTAACCCATCATATAAACCAATCCAAAGTCAAGACTACAAGACACTCTCAATGATGGAGAAAAAGTGTTTGACAAGATCCAACATCCTTTTATACTCAAAACTCTAGAGAGAGTTGGAATGGAAGGAACTTATATCAACATAATAAAAGCTGTTAACAACAAGCCAACAAAAGGATTATACTAAACAGGGAAAAACTTTCAAGCATTCCCACTTTGATCAGGAGCTAGACAAAGTTGTCCACTCTCACCACATCTATTCAGTATTGTACTTGAAGTCTTAGCTAGAGCTATAAAACAAGAGAGAGAGATAAAGGGGACCCAAATCAGAAAAGAACAAGTCAAGATGTCTTTATTTGCAGATTACATGATCACATACCTGAGAGATCATAAAAACACCAGGAAAATCCTTGAACTAATACACAAGTTCAGCAGAGTGGCAGGTTACAAAATAAATGTGCAAAAACCAGTGGCCTTCCTATACACTGAGGATAAAAAAAAGAAAAAGTTTTAAAAGAAACAATCCCATTTACCATAAGCCCTAAAAAATAAAATACCTTGATATAAATCCAACCAACGAAGTGAGAGACCTTTATAATGAAAACTTTAAAACCGTTAAGAAAAAAAAAAGTATAGAAGATACCAGAAGATGGAAAGACTTCCCATGCTCCAGGATCAGTAGAATTAACATGAAAATGACCATCCCACCAAAAGCAATATACAGATTCAATGCTATACCAATTATAATACCAAAGCAATTCTTCAAAGAAATTGACCAAAAAAAATCTTAAAATTCATATGGAAGCATAAAAGGCCCAGAATAGTAAAAAAAAAAAAAAAAAAAAAAAATCCTGAGTACCAAAAACACTGTTGTAGGCATCACTACACTAAACTTTAATCACTACAAATACATAGTAGTAAAACAGCATGGTACTGGCTCCAAAACAGAAATACAGGTAAGGATTGAAGACCTAGACATGAGTCCACACAATTATAGCCATTTGATTTTCAACAAAGGGGACAAAAAAACTCATGGAAAAAGAGAAAAAAAACAGCATCTTCAACAAATAATGCTGGCAAAACCGAATATCCACATGCAAAAGATTAAAACTGGACCCATAGTTGTCACCATGTATAAAAATCAGCTGAGAATGGGACATCTAATAGAGCTCTATTATCCAGAGTGCACAAAGAACTTAAAAAGTCAAACACCAAGGAGATAAATAGCCCAATTATAAAATGGGCTTCGCAACTCAAACTTTTCCAGGGATGAAACTGAAATGTCTAACAAATATCTTTAAAAAATGTTCCACATCACTAGCGATCAGGGAAATGCAAATCAAAACTACCCTGAAATACCATCTCACTCTGGTCAGGATGTCAAAAATCCACAATATAAACAACACCAAATGCCGGAGACGATGTGGAGAGAAGGGAATTATCATACATTGCAGGTGGTAATGCAAGCTTATACAACCATTCTGGAGATCAGTATGTGATTTCTAAAAAATGTAAGGGTTGAAATGCCATATGACCCTGCTATACCACTGCTAGGAATAATCCCCCAAAATGCAGCAATTCACTACAGTGACAAGAGCACAACCATGTTCACTGCAGCACTATTTTCAAAAGCAAAGTCATGGAATCACCTCAAATGCCCAATGGTTGACGAATGGATAATGACAATGTGGTACATTTATTTATACAATGGACTACTACTCAGTCATCAAAAAAGATGAATTAATGAAATTTGCCAGGAAATGGATGAAATTAGAAGAAATTATATTGAGTGAAGTATCCCAGACACAGGAAGTTAGATGCTATATGTACTCCCTAGTAAGTGGAGTCCTAGTTGCAAACCCACTTAAGAACATACTTCAAGGTAAATCTCTGTAACACCCACTATAACTGTAAAGTATTATAAACAGGAAGGAAGGGAAAAAATACCTCAAAAGAAACGAGACAAAAGAATACAATGCAATAGAGAAATTAGGCCATGGTCATATACTGCAGTAGTGAGATATCTGAAGCAACTCACTCTCATTTCCCATCCTGTGTGTTCACTTAGGACTGAACAGGTTTGATCTTCCTAGTCTGGGAGGATATAGGGACTGGCAGTTAGATGGTAACCAACAGGCAAATAGGAGACTTACCCCCCCCCCACTTCTTTGTCCTACTCCTTTTCTTCCATCTACCTTTGAGCTTCTTTTTATATTAAGATCTTTGTTTAAACAGTGGTTTATCTTTGGTTAGGAGGTGACGTCCTCCACAACCAATCAGAATGCAACCAAAGGCAGTGCAGGAACAGCAAAACTGAAAACAAGCAACAAACCATAATTCAGAACACAGAAGACCCTACTTTATTTACCTGGAACCAGATCAGCCAAATCTCTCCCCATCCCAAAGCTCAGAACCTTGCAGAAGAGGAGATGACAAGATTGTAATAGCCTAAAGATGGGGAGGACCAAAGATAGGCAAGATACTTCACTTAAGTCTGAACTGCAGGGGCTGGAGAGGAAGCTCAGGGGTTAAGCCTATGCCTTGCAGGCAGAAGATACCGAGTTTGGATCCTAGACCCCAGGTAGAGATGCTGGGCGGAAGCGGGGCCAGCCTGCGTTTCTTGTCCTGGTAGGGCGGAGCCTGTGAATCCTGGGGCAGAGTAAACAAGGAGGAGGTGGAGGCGGTCCATGGTGGTTCCCAAATTGACCCGGTTCAACACACACACACACACACACACACACACACACACACATACACACACACACAAATTGAATAAATAATAAAAAATTAAAATGAAATAAAGTAAAAAAAAGTCTGAACTGCAACATCCAGAATATTGTTACAATACGATTGGAGTTTGCCTGATCTGCACAATTGGCTGACTTGTCAACGAACCCCAAAGTCTAGCACGGATCACAGGGCAGAAGGCATCAGGCAGTAGGATCCTTAAATTGAAGGGGTTATACAGACATAATAGAGTTCCCATCCTGGTGGGCAGCCCAAGAAGGGGCTCCAAGGTATGTCACTGAGTCCTGAACCCTCACTAGTATAGATGACTCAGAGGGAGCAGTCAGGAAGCATCGAGAGAGGAGGATGGAAGGAAAAAGGGGTGAGGGGACTAGTGGAATGGGGGACAACAAAGGGGAAAGGAAGGAGGAGAGGCAAAAAGAGGATTACCTATTGAGCTTGTATAACTAGGCAAAAAACAATATAAATGAAAATTAAGTAAATGGAAACATATAAGTCCAAAGGGTGCAGGTCAAGAGGGAGAGAAGAACCTGAAGTAAATAAGCTGAAGTCTGGGATACGCTTGTACTCTACTTGTGTGCGTTCATGTGCTTGTGTGCACATGTGTGTTTTACCATCATTGTGATACAATGTAAATGGTTAAGAGGATAAAATATCGCCTGAGATAGAAAAATATCCATATAGAAATAAAAGTATAGAAAACCAATATGAGATGAAAAAACACATTTTGGTTGCTTCCTATGTTAAACTTTTATTGCTGTTGCAAAGAAACAACATTAATAAAGAAAATTTTATTTCAGTTTATGATTGATGAGATTTCAGTCTATGGTCAACTGGTTCCATTGCTTCTGAGCCATGATTATGTAGAGTGTCATACTTTAAGGGTTGACCAAGTAAATCTGGCATCAAGAGAGAATGGTTAGCTGCAAGATATAGCCTACAGTCTATAACAGTCTATTTCTGTTAATGGTCCCCAACCTCATCTTTTCACCTCTCTCCCCCCACAGTATATGTAAATTTTTAATCCATCAATGGATTTGACCATTGATTATGTCAGAATCCCCCTCATCTAGTCATCTCAGGAAGTGTCCTCGCAGATGCACCCAGAGATGTATTGCGTCATCTCTTGGGCATTTCTCAGTGCACTTAAGCTGGCAATCTAGACCAGCCACCAGAGCAACAGAGATAAAACAAGGAGATAGAGAAAGTCATTGTGATCATTTAACCTAACTGAGAGACAAAGCAAACAAAGAGATGGGACACTGGGAAGGATTCCAGAGAAGAATTCATCTAAATATCAGAATTGCTATAATGGAAACAAAAAGACATGAACAAACTATTGAAATTTGTGTTGAGAGTTTTGATAAGTGGTAAAATTTAAGACTACACAAATCCACTTATGGTTCATGTAAAGACAGAACATAAGAGAGATGGTACAAAGTTTGAAGATCATGAATACATTAGGTAATAAATCAATGCTTAATGCATGAATCACTTCTTGATAGATAACGTGTGATAGCATTATTCTTGATGGATAACGTGATAACATCAGCTAATCAAGTGGACAGTACATTGCTTGGTTTGGTATCAATTACTTTAGTCATTTAAGTTATAAAGGGGAAATCAAGAATATCGATCTTCTTCAATAGTGATAACATCTGATAATCAATATCATCTTAATTATTTCAAAATGTCCTTTTCCTCAGTGTCCCCATAAATGAGTGGGAATGTATCTTTTATTTTGCCTAACTTTTTTGAGGACATTATTGTTGATGACAGATTACTCAAGTCAGCAAATGCATGAACAAAAATCTGGGAAACAGACTGATGTTACACAAAAGGAAATATCATGGTAGTGTAGCATGGCAGTATGTTTAGAAAATGAGTCTTCCAATGGTCCCATGGACTCAAGAGAAATAGGAACTCAAGAGAGATAGGAACATAAAGTAGAAACCTTAGGAACTAGAGCTAGATGGGTGAAGGGAAATGTCCCTGTCAGTGGAGTGTCAGTGGAAGGGGCAATTTGGTATGCAACAGAGGTCTGAACTCCTACAAGAACAGACAAGCTAGAGAGTCCAAAAAAGGAGCCAGGTGGAAGGATAGGAGGGAGTGGAATGGATTAATGAAAGGAAGAGAGAAGGAATGGGAGGGAGAAGCGATGGAGGGAAGCAGAGATAAGTACTCAATATGCTTGTAAAACTAAAAAAATAAATTAATATAAAAATAGAGAAAATGAGCCACCCAATCAGTAGATGAAAAATACAATGTGAAGCAATGAAAACTGGGATTATAGAAATTATAGTGTTCTGTGGCAAAATCAAATGCAATGATTCTTAGAAAATAATGCACATGTATCTAATGATAAAGCAGATACAAAATGTAGTTCATGGAAACTACATTATTTTACAGGAATATGACCTGATCCAGCTCCAATGACTATAGCTCACCACTAAACCTAACACTGAGCATAATCTGTTATATTTTTCAATCAGTATATAAATCATTAGGTATGTGAATACACAATTATCTAGCTATAATACTGTTGCAATTGATACTAAGAAAGACATTGTTTTCAAAAATGCACAACACTAAAAAAAAAAAAAACCACAAACTTAATCTGGAAACCCTAGCTTCAGTCAAAATAAATAATTTGCACTGCTTCATACAAAATCATTTCAAGATCTTTGAATCTGAAGTTAAATTTTAATTTTTTTTATAAATGTTTTTAGTGAGGATTTTTCAAGTATAAACAAATGAGCGTATTATGTCCTTGCCCCCTCCTTCTCTCCTCTCACCCTCTCTCCTCCTGCTTTCCTCCAGTCCCTTCGCCAATTCAGCCATATCCTCCCCACCCTCATGTTTCTCTGTATGTGTGGATCACAGGGGTCCCTTCAGGGCATCTGGACTAGTAAGGGACCAGGCCTCTGTAGCTGTATAAATGCTCCTTCAATGCATAAAGCATCCCTTCTCATATCCAGGAACTGCTCCGAATATTCTCTCTGTAGTTATTTCTCTTGAGACCTTCGCTGGTACATGCGTATGACACTCTAAAAAAGAGATTCTGACTTGTTTCTCAAATTAATTTTTCAATTAAAATAAAAACTAATTCATAACTCTAACATCTTCTTATTTGCATTGGTTTTTTAACAAGCTGTTGTTAACAGACCTGCTTGACTATTCCATCTAGTTAACTGATGCTGCTGGCTAATGGGATCAAGGCATGTAGTTGAAATAGTCAATTAAGAAGCCAAGAAAGACAAAATGAAGGCTAATACTTTAGAATTTTATTGCAAAGTGAAACCAATGAGCAGTCATTCTGGTGTCTGGATTCTATTCGAAATGTTTCATGTGGTATTTTGCAACAAAAGATGCAATTAACTTCATGGCTGGCACTGTCACACTGCATTCAGAAACACTTCACTAGATGTCTGTCAAAATCAAAGCAGCTGTCACAATTTAACATAAAAAATCTATTTTAAAGAATTTTCTGTATACTGATGTTAAGTCAAACCAGTAATTATACAGATAACAGCTAGAGATTCAGACTAGAAAATTAATGTATTTTCACCCTCAAAATAGTTTTACTTCATCCTTTCTTGATATTTCATTTTGAAAACATGACTTTGAAGAGGAAGCAGCTCCCAGAGATGGCAATACTCTTATGACATTAGGCTGCCAGTCTAAGAATCTAGTTTCCTCCATTAAATATCACTTATGTTAGGTATGTTGGGAGTAAAAATATAGCATTTTATCCCATTGCACAATTTGATACTTCATTCAATCCCAAGAGTGTTAAGTTTCTACAAAAACATTCATTTCAGTGACTAAGAGAGCAATCACAGCTCATGAAACTAATAAGTAACCTTGCAAATTAAAATGAAGACTATGAACCAGGAATTGTATATTTGATATATAAGAATATATTTTATTTTAATTTTATTATTGTGAAAACCAGAAAATATTTTTGAAAAGAATCATTTTCAAATCTCCTTTGGGCTTTCATTTGATAAACAATTCCTACAGCACAGGTGGCATTTCTCAGGCCCCTGTCTGTGAGCCAGTTCAGGAAAAACTGTAAAAAAAAAACCTAGACCAGAATTTTGATATGACCTTGGGAGTGTCATTTTTACTTCCTAATTCAACACTTTTACTTTATAAATACAATTTTCTGCTTCTTTGTGTTAGGCTGTAGGACAATAAAATATACTGCTAACATTAATAATACAACATTCACAAAAGATACCGTGAAACTGCACTGATTTTGTGCTTTTGGGTTCAGAGAGCAGAGTGACATGGGGCAAGTCAGCAATGAGAGTTGGGTCTGCAACTCATGATCCCCAGTATGAAATTCCTTCAGCTAAGATAGCATTGAAGAAGGAAAACATTCTCCCTTAAGGACCCTCCTGCTTAGGCTCTGGAGAGGTTACATTTGTCAGGTCAAGAGACTGACTGATCACAACGACGTTTAACAATATCAAAATTATATGAATTTGAAAAGTTGCTAATGTCCTTGCTAATGAGACAATAAAGATATTTAGTAATTGGGAGCATAAGAAAGATGAAGCACAGTCACTGCTACCAACTCTCAACAGTTGGGATCTTGTGAAATTAAAGAGCTTCTGTTCAAATAAAGAGATTGTAACACGAGCTCAAAGGCAACCCACAGAATAGGAGAAAATCTTCACTAACCACATATCTGATACAGCTCTACTGTCCAGAGTGCACAAAGAACTTAGAAAACTAAACACCAGGGGCTGGAGAGGTGGCTCACGGGTTAAGCCTCTGCCTTGCAGGCGGAAGGTCCTGAGTTCGGATCCTAGACCCCACTTATAGTCGCTGGGCAGAAGCGGGGGTGGCCATGTGTTTCTGGTCCTGGTAGGGCGGAACCTGTGAATCCTGGGGCAGAGTAAACAAGGAGGAGGAGGAGGCGGTCCATGGTGGTTCCCGAACTCGTCTGTGGTTCTACACACACACATATACGTACACACACATATACATACACACACATATACATACACACATATAAATACACACACATATACGTACACACACGCACAATCGAATAAATAATAAATAATTAAAAAAAAAAAAAGAAAACTAAACACCAAGGAAACCAATGGCCCAATTAAAAAATGGGCCCTGGAACTTAAAAGAAATTTTACCAGGGATGAAATTAAAATGTCTAACAAATATGTTAAAAAAATGCTCCCCTTCTTTAGCCATCAGGGAAATGCAAATCAAAACTTCCCTGAGATATCATCTCACCCCAGTCAAGATGGCAAAAATCCACAATACAAACAACAACAAATGCTGGAGAGGATGTGGAGAGAGGGAAACTCTCCTACATTGCTGGTGGGAATGCAGGCTCATACAGCCACTCTGGCAAGCTGTCTGGAGATTCTTAAAGAAATTAAAGATTGAAATGCCATATGACCCTGCTATTCCACTTTTGGGAATAACCCCATGTACAGCAAAAATTCACCTCGATAGCACAAGCACAACCATGTTCATAGCAGCACTGTTTACAATAGCAAAGACATGGAATCAACCCAAATGTCCAACAGTTGACGAGTGGATAAGGAAAAGTGGTACATCTATACAATGGAGTACTATTCAGCCATCAAAAATGATGAATTAGTGGAATTTGCCGGGAAATGGATGTCATTAGAAACAATTATATTAAGTGAAGTATCCCAAACCCAGAAAATTAAGCGCCTTATGTACTCCCTAATAGGTGGCTCCTAGTACCAAACCCACCCAGCCCACCTTGAGACACTCATAGGTAAATCCATGTATTACCTACAGTAATTGCAAGGATTATGAACAGGAAGGATAGGGTTGGAGGGCCACACCAGAAACAAGGAGAGAAGTGACCATGTTACAGTAGAGAAAATAGGCCTCCATCAAGGACTGCAAGTAAGTAACGTGACACCTGGTTAAGTTCACAGATGTTCATTCCTGATCATTTACAACTAAGGGGGTATGATCTCACCAGAAGGGGAGGGCATATAGTCTGGCAGATAAAAAGTAACCATTTTGCAAATGGGTGATTGACCCCTGCCTCACTGAGGTTTCCTACTTTTATTAAATCTACCCTTGAATGTGCTCTTATAATAAGACTCCAGTTTAACAGCTTTTTGTCTCTGGCCAGGGGGTGACATACAGTGCCCAGCAGGATGGAGTGAAGGGCATTGCAGGAGTAGCAAAACTGCAAAAGAAAATCAACAAACCACAATCCAGAACTTCAGAGACTCTATATCAACCACCTAGAACTAGGCCATCCTGAAGCTCAGGGACATTTGCGGAAGAGGGGGCGGTAAGAGTGTAAGAGCAAAAGGATGGGAGAAGCAATGATTTGCAAGATACTCCACACAAGTTAGAGCCGAAGCAATCATAATTGGACTTTGCATGCCCTGTGCAATGTCCAACACACTATTGACCTTACAAAGTCTAGCATCTGCTAAAGACACCAAGATCCTTGGAAGCAAGGGATTGGCAGCCACAGCAGTGTTCCTATGCTTAAGGGGAACACAGGAAAGGGTTCAGGGAAATGCCACTGGGTCCTTGTACGTCATCGTAGAGGAGGGCCCAGAGGAGAGTCAGGCATGCACAAGAAAGGACTCTCTGGGAATTGGGGCGGGAGGCACTGGGGGATGGGGAAGGAAGAGTGAGGGGAGGGAGAGCAGGGGGTTCAGGGGGGAGGAAGAGGGAGGGAGGGAACCGGTGTACCTATTAAGTTTGTATGAGCTGAAATAATAATAAAAATGTATAAAAAATTCAAGGGGAAGTATCACAACAAATATTATAAACTTAAGGGTAATAAGAAAATATAATTGAGCTTTATTCCAATAAGTTCAATGACACTCATGATATGGTAATGAAAAGCAAAAACTCCCAAGACTCATTCAACACAAAATGTAACATGCATTCAAAAAAGAATTTATAGAAAAAAAAATAAAAACGCTTTTCACTGAAAACAAAAAAAAAAGAAAGATGAAGCACAGAAATAAGAATTTAAATGATTTGGAAAACAAGAATGATTCAACATGGACCTGAACAAATCCCTCAATATTGTTGATATTGCCTTGTGTAGAGGATCACATGGACAGTGAGCTGAATCCGATCACTGTGGCAGAATGGTGCTGAGTTTGAAGGCAACCTGGACTGCTTAGCAAGGTCCAAATTAAAGAGAATGAATACCAATTTTTTGTGACTAGGTGCTTCATTATAAGCACTGCTTTTCTTTACAGGTGCAATAATTGTGTGAAGTATTGACCAAAACACTCTTCTTTTAGCCTAGAAATGTAATTCTTTGCTTCACTTGGAATTCCATCAAATTAATGAGAACAATAACAACAAATGGCAGGGAGATTCTGTAATTCAGTGCAGAACTCTTTTCAACCATTGATGTTAGAAAACTGGAAAAGCACAGTAAAAAAAAAAATAGAAAATATGGGTTGGAGAGGTGGCTCACGGGTTATGCCTCTGCCTTGCAGGCGGAAGGTCCTGAGTTCGGATCCCAGATCCCACATATAGACGTCGGGCAGAAGCGGGGGGCAGCCTGCACTTCTGGTCCTGGTAGGGCAGAGCCTGTGAATCCCGGGACAGAGTAAACAAGGAGGAGGTGGAGGCGGTGCATGGTGGTTCCCGAATTCGTCCATGGTTCTACACACACACACATACATACACACATATACATGCACACACGTGCACACATGCACAATTGAATAAATAAAAAAATTTAAAAAATAGAAAATAATTCTAAGTCCAATTTATATAAACATCACAAAGAAATACAAACATACAAGTTTAAGACAAGAAAAAACATTGGCAAGAATCTTAAGATAATAAAACCATGATCCATGAAAAGTTTTGACAAATTGGACATAATAACCTTTCCAAACTTGTGTTCTAATAAACGTACTGCTAGGTGGAAAGGAATATGAGCTGCTGATCTCCAGAAAATATTTGCCAATCACATATCCAACAAATGACAAAGATCTAGAAACTATAAATGACTCCTAAAGCTCCACAATGAAAGAAATCCTATTAGAGAATGAGAAGACATAGGGGTGTAACTATAAGTTGTCATGGACCCTTTTCAAGTTATTTTAAAAATTCCTTTAAAAATTGAGTATCTTATAGCACAGCAATTGCATTCCTGGTCATTAATCACAGAAAAAAAAATATATATATATATAGAGAGAGAGGAACTATAGATAGATGTTTATAGCAACTCATTCAATACCAAAAATGGGAATTAGCTATGTTCTTCAGGAAGCAAGTGACTAAAACAAACCATGACACATCCATGATACTATTCAACTATAAATGAAATAAATTATTGAAGCACACAACTTGGAGAAATATAAATGCCAAAATTCCGCATTGCCATTTATCGCATATAGTGAGTGATTTTTGTTGGAACCTGAACCCTTCACAAGAATGTGTGAAATAGAGCCTTAATATTTAGAGTAAGATGATTTCAAGAAGGTTTGACCTTCATACAAGAATCAATGTCTCTAAAGAAACACAACAGAAAGGTTGATGATTCACAGGCAGGGTCATGGAAGGACACAGCAAGGACATAATTCTCTGCAAGCCAAAAAGATCCTTCCAAGGTACTAAACTGGCTGGTTTTTTTTGATTGTGGATTGCAGGCTACAGAATTATGGAATATGATTCCCTCCTATTTAAGCCATACAGTGTACAGCATGGTGAGTAGCAGCATTAACATAGGCCTGGATAATTCCTGTTAGGTCACATCTCTGAAGACACAGAATTATAAAAATGGCAAGGAGATGAGTGGTAGTCAGAATGTTGAGCATGATTGAAATAGGAGGAACATGGTTTTCCTTATAAAAGGACAACTAAAAGGATTGTCATGATAAGAAAAACCTTCTGCTCCTTCACCATATGAATGTCAATGCTTTCCTAATCATACTGTGAATTGTAAGATGCCACTGGTGGGAGAAATGACCAAGGATGCATGGCATCTCTGTGTGTTATGTCTCACACGTGCATGTGAGTCTGAGATATTTCAACATGCAGAAAACCAACTTAGTTAAAGATGCTTTGAGAGAGGTGAAGAGGATGAGATGGGGGAGAATAAGATTTCAGGTTCTTAATAAAAATAGAAAGATATAGATAAATCAAAATAAAACTTCTATTTCCTAGAATAAGTATGAGAGGCAGACTCCTCTTTTTAGTCTGTACCAAAGAAATAAAAATTTGTTTTGGAGAAAATGATCTGAAATCAAAGGTTGTCTTTATTTTCAAGATGATTTACATTTTAGAATAAAGCATCATGAATCTAAAAGGAAGGCCTATTTTGACAAAGTTCCAGGTATTTTGTTGTTATTGTGTATTTTGTCTTTGCTAGGGTATTACATATACCAATTTGTTCTTAATGATTTTATTACTGAAAGTCACAACTGGAAAGAAGTTTTATCTCATAGATATAAATCTACGGATATAAATAGATATAAATACTATTGGATATTGTGACAAATATAACATTGTTGTTCTATACATCAGAATTGAAACAGACTATCAACCTCCCTATAACAAACTAGCTAGCAGGCAAATAAATAAGCAGACTGGAAATTACATGGTTCCTAAAGCAGGTATTATCATTTGTCAAAAAGTAGAAAGGAAGGGAAACAACTGAACTCTGACTATTATGTTTACTATCTTACCTTTTTTAACAAGCAAATTTCCATTAAATCTTGGTGTTATGGGCTTATTTCACAGCAGGATCACCCAGAAACTGACTTTAGAAAGGAAAGGATTGTCTTTTTAAAGTGTAAAGGAATCCATGCATTTATTGATTTTCTTGTCTTTCCCTTCAAATCCTTTGAAATATGATCAAAAAAGTGTCTCCATTTTATACACCACAATTTCCTTTTAATAGCTTTTTCTCCACAACAGAGTCAGAGCTCTGCCTTCCTAACTAAAGAGGAAAAAGCTGTTACAGAAGAAAAAATAACAACCGAGCTAAGCCAACCCCAAGCCACCATTAAATGTGTGAACATTTGAAAGGTCAGAGAAAGACTGTCGGGTAGCTCACCTCTCTGCGAAGCAGCTGTTCTGTCCACCAGGCCTCTCTCAGCACAGATCTGGTTCACATGTACAACCTACCCACACTTTTCCATTAGATTCTCTAGTTACCTACTTCAGGTATTTGCCTTGAAGCCCTGGCATTCCATGTCACTGTTCCCCAGTTCCAGCAATTAGAGGAATAATCTGAAAATTCATAGAATACTTCAATTTGAGGGCATAATCTGAAAATTAATATAATGCTTACATTCTTACATCATGTAGTTTAATCTATCACCTGATACTTGAATGCTACCTACCAATCTCTTGTCAATATATTTCAGCCTGGCTAACATGGGAAGTTTCACATACAAGAAATATTTTCTCACACAGATGTTTTTTTCCAGATTATTTTCAGACAGTTATGACAAGTAGCGATAACCTTATTACATTTTTTTGGTGAAAACATGTGCATGTTTCCAGTTCTGTTTGTCGAGGTTGCTCAAACAACTTAATCCTGCTCTTACTTAACAGCCAACACAATGTCTGAAGACAGATATATGCCAATACTCTATTTTCTCCTATGTTTGCCCTTAGCATTCTTCATTTCTTTTATTTTCAAATGGTTTTAACGTTCATTTCAATGATTTTCTCATTTGATTTTTGTGTTAAATAGTCATGTGTTCGTGAAAGTATTATGAATGTGATACATAGGAAGTTGACCTTCCAGCACACCTGTTGGGAGTTAATTAGTTCAAGGCTATTCTGTTAGCCTGTGAAAGTCTATATTAATTATCTTAATTGATTTAAGAAGAAGCATCTCAAGGATGAGAGCCCAGTTCCTTAGACAGTATACAATGGAGAAAGCAGCTGAGCACTGCTGTTGACAAAATGTCATGCAACCAGTTCTCTTCAGCTCTGTATTTCTTCTGCCATGACAGACTCTAACCTGGAATTGTGAGCTGGAATAAGCCCTTTCTCTTTTAAGTAGCTTTTTTTTCCCAGGGTATTTTAGCACAGTAACAGAAAGAAGCTAAGACAGCAACTCTTCTAGTATAGTCTTTTTAAAGGACTGTGTCCTTTGATTGTATGATGCTAGGACACTGAAGCATTGGTTCTAAGGCTTATGAATGCCATAACAAAGCTCAAACGCTCATCTTCTCATTTTTGGATTATCACTAATAAGAACAATCTCACATTGTTTTCAAGTGGATTAAAGTGTTCATCCATCAAAGAATTTAAATAGTGGCTAGAAAATAGTTCTTGACGAATTGAGGCTTGCATAGATTGTTGCTGTCACTGATGGTAGTCATAGGGCAGGGAGATGATACAAGATACATCCAACCCTCATTCTGTGTACATGTTTTTCAAAATGATGGAAGCACTAACTGAATTTTTGATTCTTAAGCAGCATCATAATCTACAAGTGTGTTAAATCTCGTATAATGAACTAACAACAGCGTAAGGTTTTCTTAAAGAAGTTTTTAAGCTGGTAGATTTATTCTAGTACATCCTAGGTCAGTTCTTAGTTCTGTTCATTTGAAGAAAAACAAAAACAAACTGTTGAATAAAGAAAGGAATTTTGGAAAGGCCAAGAATGGTCCATTTATGGGAGTGTCATTGATTATTCTACAGTGAAAATACTGTGTATAGCATGGTCTTGGGTCATTCTCAGCTTTATCTATTATACAGAAACATTGAATGCTGGGGGTTGGAAGCAATACCTAGCTCACTCTCTCTGTGATTCTCAACTTTTAATTAGCAAAGAAGCCTGAGATACATTAATAAAACTTGATTTTCTCATTTCTATCACTATCAAAGAAAATGAAAGATCATAAAACAGTGTCAACAAAAATACAACAGTCGAATAACAAACAATATTGATATACAGTTTAACATGCCATTTAGAAAACAAGTTTGGTGGTAGGGGATATGGATTAGAAAGTAAAGTATTTATTGTGTAAGTGTGAGCACTTGAGTTTAAATCAGAGGACTTGGTACCAAAGAGATGGCTTAGGAGTTAAGACTGCCTAACAAGCAGAAAGGCCTAAGTTCTGATCCCAGGTCCCAGGTAAAAATGGCAGGCAGAAATAATGGAAGCCTGCACTACCGGCCCTGGTAGGCAGAGCCTGGGAAATCCCAGAGCAAAGCAAAAAGGAAGTTGAAGCAACCCAGGATGATTCCCAAAGTCACCCTTGGTTCTCTACAGGACACACAATGCTGTCTCTGATAGATATATGGATACACACACACACACACACACACACAAAATAAAGAATTAAAATACTTAAAAATATATATCACCGAACTCATGCTAAACATGCAATGCAAGTGTCTGTACTACAAATGTTCCTGTAGTAGATGGGAGGTAGAGACAGGAGAATGGCCTGGCAATCAATGAGTGAACAACAAAAGAGAGAAGCTGTCCCAACCACGTGGAAGATGAGTATCAGCAACCTAGATTTTCCTCCAGTTTCCATGAAAAAAAAGCTACAGGCATGCCTGTTCTATCTCACATGAACACACATTACACATACCATATGGGTACTCGAAAAAGCAAATGTAAACTATCCAGTCCTCTTAATCCTTTCATCTTTTCCAGTTTTTAAGAAAGTAGATTTCTGGGCAGGAGAAATAGTTCAGGGGTTAAGTCTTTGCCTCATAAGCTAAAGGAACCGAGCCTGGAGACTGGAACCCATGTAAAATGTCAGCTGGAAACAACAGTGGCCTGAACTTCTGGCCAAGGAAAGGGGAGCCTGGGAAAGGGCCGTGCAAAGCTTTAAGAAGGTTGAGCAATCCAGGACGATTTAGGAGGTCACCACTGGACATCCACAGGTATGCTCAATACTCTCTTCTACATCCACACACTCACACACATGCATACACACATAAAGATAGGTAGGCAGGTAGGTAGGTAGATATAGATAGAGAGGTAGATAGATAGATAGATAGAGAGAGATGATAGATAGATAGATAGATAGATAGATAGATAGATAGATGATAGATAGATAGATAATAAAATGAAGTTTTAAAAAGTGGATTTCTAAGAGTTCCAAGTAAAAAACATGAGATGGAACTTTTTCCTAAGAAGCACATGAACTTATACTTTTCAGAGGTTAAAGAAACAATGCAAAAAAAACCCACTATTTTTCATCACATTTTTCTTGGAAAACAGCTGTGTAGAAAATGACTTTTTTTTCTAATTAGAACTATGGGAATGGTTATGCAATGTGTCTATATTGTAAACCTGTACTGATCTTCTTGACATTAAACAGTTTTATTCCCAACAAAAGTCACCTTTATTGAAACAGTGTTTTAGACTGTAGAGACATCTCTTTTAAAGTATATTTTCATATGAAGTTTTATCTCTATAGAAAAATGCTATATGTCTCCCTTTGTTCCTCCTGCCCATCTACCGGCCCTACCTAAACGAGACACACTCTCGGTTGGTCCTTCATCCCAGGTGAGTTACCCAGTCCCCAGGTTGCTCCTTGTCCCAGCTTCTCCCACCAGTTAGCTCAGGCAACACCCAGGCTGCCTCTAGTTTGCCTGGCCTATGCCCCGGACCTCAACCCCTTTTTTCCTCATGCTCACCACCTGCTCGCCTGACTGGGACAGGACTTGCTGGCAGTCCTCCATCCCTGGAGCCTGGGTGGACCACTAAGCCAAGTCCCAGGTCCCAGGTGAAGAGTTCTGCCATCACCATCAGCCCCTCTGCTCCTCCAACCCACTGGGGACCCTTGCTCGTGGTCCACAGAGGACACACTGCTACTCAGAATTCAACAGAATCCAAAGAAAACCCAAGCAAAGATCTAAGGAACAAAGGCCATACATCTGAAGCCCTCTACAATCATCCTATCACATGGGAGAGATTCTTCACATCCAGCCCAAAGATTAGTAAACATCTTTTTTTTTAATCATGCTGCTCCTTTTTAGTATTAATCACTGTAGATTAACTTTTCCATACAGCCACCCCACATGCTCACATATCACCTCACACTCACATATCATCAGGATACTAAATTGTAAATGTGCACTACCATACTAATATTCACCCCCTGTCTACTTAACCTGACTTAACTGATATACAAACAGCCTAATAGCCTCATCTAGGAAATAATACTAACAACAGCCAAACATACAAGGCAAGCACTAGTAATAACTGCCCGAGAGTAGTAATACAAACTAAATCAGTACAATCAAAAACACACAGAAATGGAAAGGTTTTAGGAGACAAAACAACAATGCCCAAGTCAAAGTGCAGATCCATGAGAAACAAAACCCAGGAAGAGAAATCCCCCACTGAAAAAATTAACCCCATTATGATGGATTCCAACCAGAGCAAATTAACAGATAATAGCCCAGAAATCCAGACCCAAGATAATGACTTTCAAAGTATGATCATTACCATGACTAATATTATTAAAGAGAAAATCCAGGACACAACAGACACTTGGAGAAGTTGAGAAAAACAGTTTAAGAAACAAAAATAGACATAGAGCAGTTAAAACAGTCTCAGGCAGAGTTGAAAATCAAGCTAAAAGACAGTTATCTTCAACCCAAAACCCAACAGAGAGTCTTATCAGCAGAACTAATGAAGCAGAAAATAGAATTTCAGATCTTGAAGACAAAGTGGGAGGAATTAACCAGCTCAATGGAAGAGGTTCTTAAAGCCAAAAAGATACTTGAGAGGAACATTCAAGGGATATGGGATACCCTGAAGAAGCCTAACATGCGTATTCATGGAATACCAGAGCAAGAATCCCAAAATACCACACCTGAGGAAATTTTTCACATTATCATAAAAGAAAACTTCCCTTAACTGAAGAATGAGAGGCTCATCCTAATACAAGGCATTCTGCACCCCAAACAGATATGACCAAAATAGAAACTCGCCACAGCAAATAATAGTCAAAACACTCCACATTCAAGACAAAGAAAAGGTGCTGAGAGCTTCAAGGGAAAAAAAAAAAGTCACTTTTAAGGTAAACCTATTAAAATAACAAATGACTACTCACTGGAAACAGTAAAAGCAAGAAGAGCTAAGAGAGACCTACTTCAAGTATTGAATGAGCAAAAATGTCAACCCAGGCTGATATACCTCGCAAAACTATCCGTCATGATGGACAGAGAAAGAAAATTTTGCCAGCACAAACACAACTTGAAAGAATACATGTCCACCAAACCAGGCCTTCAAAAAATGCTGGAAATGATACTCAAGCTTGAAGAAAAAAACAGGCATATCCAGGAAAAAGAAGGCAAGTATACTACCAAAACCTAAAAGTGAAACAATACACTTACAAAAGCCACTAAACAAAATAAATGTCCGGAATTAAACATAGTTTCTCCATTATAACATTAAATGTTAATGGAATTAACTCACCGATCAAGAGACACAGATTACAAACTTGGATTAAAAACCACAAACCATCAATCTGCTGCCTTCAGGAAACTCATCTCACCACAAAAGACAGGCACATCCTAAAAATAAAAAAGGCTGGTCAAAAATTCTGCAAGCTAATGGAACCAGGAAATAGGCAGGGGTAGCCATTATGCTTTCGGACAAAGTGGACTTCAAATCAAAAAAAATCATAAGAGACACAGATGGATACTACATTTTACTCACAGGTACAATTCACCAGGAAGAATTCACAATACTGAACATATATGCACCTAATATGGGCCCCTCCACATTCATTAAGGAAACCCTACACCATCTAAAGCACCATATAAAGAAATCAACCCCCAAACAATAATTCTTGGGGATTTCAACACTGCCCTCTCAACATGGGATATATCAACAGGCCAAAAGCTTAACAGAGATACTTTGGAACTCAACCAAACCCTTAAAGAAATGGACCTTACAGATCTCTATCGAACTTTTCATCCACGCACCAAAGAATACACATTTTTCTCAGAAGCACACAGAACTCTCTCCAAAATAAATCACATATTGGGCCACAAAATGAATCTCCACATATACAGGAAAGTTGAAATTCTAGCCTGTACCTTATCAGATCACCATGGTCTAAAGCTTGTCTTCCACAACACAACGAACAAGAGAAAATACACTAACTCCTGGAAACTTAACACTATTATGCTGGATGAGAATTGGAGTCAGAAAGAAATTAAAAAGGAAATTCAAGATTTCCTGAAAGTGAATGATAATGAAAGTACAACTAATCAAAATCTTTGGGACATAATGAAAGCTGTCCTAAGAGGTAAGTTCATAGCTCTTAATGCCTACATCAAAAAAAAGGAAACATAAGAATTAAATAACTTAACAATGCAGCTTAAAGCTTTAGAGACACTAGAGCAATCTGATCCCAAAAGCAGTAGAAGAGAGATTAGCAAAATAAGGGGAGAAATATCGGAAACTGAGATTAGGAAAACAATACAGAGAATCAACCAGTCAAAAAGCTGGTTCTTTGAAAAAAATCAATAAGATTGAAACACCGCTAGCTAAATTAATCAAAACCAAGAGAGAAAAAACACAAATTAACAAAATTAGAAATGAAAATAGAGTTATCACTACTGATACCCAAGAAATCCAGAGTATTATAACGTCATATTTCAAAAACATATACTCTGTGAAATTTGACAACACAAAAAAATGGATGAATTCCTAAGTAGGCACAACTTACCGAAATTGAATCAGGAAGTTGTGAATTATTTAAATAGTCCTATAACATATGAGGAAACCGATGAAATAATCTCGAATCTTCTCACCAAGAGATGTCCTGGACCATATGGATTCAGCACAGAGTTCAACCAAACATTTAAGGAGCTAATAACACCAATACTCCTTAAACTGTTTCATCAAATAGAAAAGGAAGAAACACTACCAGATTCTTTCTACGAACCTAATATTGTCTTAATCCCAAAAACTAATAAAGATACACTTAAAAAAGAAAACTACAGGCCAATCTCTTTGATGAACACAGATGCAAAGATTCTCACAAAGTCTTAGCAAATCGGATTCAAAAACATATCAAAAAGATCCTTCATGGGGATCAAGTAGGCTTTATCCAAGGCACACAAGGTTGGTTCAACATACACAAATCAATAAGCATAATCCACCATATAAACCAGTCTAAAATCCAGAACCACATGATACTCTTGATAGATGCAGAAAAAGCTTTTGATAAGATTCAACAGCTTTTTATGATCAAAACCCTATGGACAGTTGGAATGGAAGGAACCATTGTCAATATAATAAAAGCTGTCTACAACAGGCCCACAGCAAGGTTTATACTCAATGGGGAAAAACTCAAAGCATTCCCGCTTCAATCAGGAACTATACAAGGTTGTCCACTCTCACCACTTCTATTCAATATTGTACTTGAAGTCTTAGCTGAAGCCATAAGACAAGAAAGGGAGATAAAGGGATTCAAATCGGCAAGGAAGAAGTCAAGTTATCTCTATTTGCTGATGACATGATTTTATACCTGAGTGAGCACAAAAACTCCACCAGGAAACTCCTGGAACTAATACAGAAGTTCAGCAGGGTGGCAGGATACAAAATAAACATACAAAAATCAGTGGCCTTCCTGTATGCACAGAATGAAAGAAGTGAAAAAGCCCTGAGAGAAACAATCCCATTTACTATAGCCCCTAAAAAAATGAAATGCTTTGGTATAAACTTTACCAAGGAAGTAAGTGACCTTTACAAGAAAATTTTAAAACCCTAAAGAAAGAAATTACAGAAGACACTATAAGGTGGAAAGATCTGCCATGTTCCTGGATTGGCAGAATCAATATCATAAAAATGATTATCCTACCAAAGCCAATACAGATTCAATGCTATACCAATTAAAATCCCAAAGCAATTCTTTAAAGAAGTTGACCAAACAATCTCAACGTTCATATGGAGGCACAAAAGACCCAGGATAGCAAAGACAATCCTGAGTAACAAAAACACTGCTGGCGATATCACCATACCAAACCCTAGTCTATACTACAAATCCATAGTTATAAAAACAGCCTGGTATTGGCTCCATAATAGATACACAGATCAATGGATAAGGGTTGAAGACCCAGATATAAGCCTACAAAATTACAGCCATTTGATATTTGACAAATGGGCCCCAAAAATCCAATGGAAAAAGTACAGGATCTTCAACAAATGGTGCAGGCAAAACTGGATGCCCACATGCAAAAGATTAAAACTGGACCCGTACTTGTCACCATATACAAGACTTAATTCTAAATGGATCAAGGACCTCAATATAAGGCCAGAGATGATAAAAAACCTTAGTTTAAAGAGTAGGGAACTTGCTCGAGCTGATTGGACTAGGCCAACTGTTCCAATAGTGCAGTCAATAAAACCAACACAACAGATGGTATCTTGTGAAATTAAAGAGCTTCTGTTCAGATAAAGAGATTGTAACTTGAGCAGAAAGGCAACCCATAGAATGGGAGAAAATCTTCACTAACCACATATCTGATAGAGCTCTATTATCCAGAGTGCACAAAGAACTTAAAAAACTAAACACCAAGGAAACAAATGGCCCAATTAAAAAATGGGCCTTGGAACTTAAAAGATGTCTAACAAATATCCTAAAAAATGCTCCACATCCTTAGCCATCAGGGAAATGTGAATCAAAACTTCACTGAGATATCATCTCACACCAGTCAGGATGGCAAAAATTCACAATACAAACAACACCAAATGCTGGAGAGAATGTGGAGAGAGGGGAACTCTCCTACATTGCTGGTGGGAATGCAGGTTCATACAACCACTCTAGTGAGCCATCTGGCGATTCTTAAAGAAGTAAAAGATTAAAATGCCATATTACCCAGTTATTCCACTTTTGGGAATAACCATCCATACAGCAAAAATTCGCCTCAATAACACAAGCACAACCATGTTCATAGCAGCACTGTTTACAATAGCAAAGACATGGAATCACCCCAAATGTCCAACAGTTGATGAGTGGATAAGGAAAATGTGTTACATATATACAATGGAATACTACTCAGCCATCAAAAATGATGAATTAATGAAATTTGCCAGGAAATGGATGGAATTAGAAAAAATTATATTGAGTGAAGTATCCCAGACACAGAAAGTTAAGGGCCATATGTACTCCATAATAGGTAGATTCTAGTACCAAACCCACTTAGAGACACACTCAAAGATAAATCTCTGTAATACCCACAGTAATTTCAAAGATTATAAACAGGAGAGAAGGGGAAGGAGGTTCCCCACCAGAAACAAGGAGAGAGGGGATCATGGTACAGCAGAGATAATAGGCCACTATCAAGGACTGCAAGTATGTAATGAGACATCTGGTGAAGCTCACAGACTGTCCTTCCTGGTCACTTGCAACTGTTGGGATATGATCTTACCAGAAAGGGAGGGCATACAGTCTGGCAGATAGAAGGTGACCATTTTGCAATGGGAGACTGACCCACCCCTCACCATAGTCTCCTACTCTTATTCCATTTACCTTTGAATCTATTCTTATAATAAGACTCTATTTTAACAGCTTTTTAACCTCTGGCCAGGGAGCAACATCCAATATCCATCAGGATGGATCCAAGGGCATTGCAGGTGCAGCAAAACTGAAGAAAAAACAACAAACCATAATTCAGAACATCAGAGACTCTGTATCAACCATCTGGAATCAGGCCTGCCTAATCTCTCCCCATCCTGAAATTTGCGAAAGAGGGAGCGGTAAGATTGTAAGAGCACAAGGATGGGAGGAGTCATAATATGCAAGATACTCCACACAAGTTAGGGCCGAAGCAATCACAATAGGACTCTGCATGATCTGTGCAGTGACCAACATATCATTGACCCCTTAAAGTCTAACATGGACTAAAGGCACTAGGATCCTTAGAAGCAAGGGATTAACAGTCACAATAGTGTTCCTATACTTAAGGGGAACACAAGAAAGAGTTCTAGGAAATGCCACTGTGTCCTTACACCTCACCAGAGGGGAGGACTCAAAGGAAAATTTGACATACACATTAAAGGATGCTTCAGAGATGGGGCAGGGGGCACTGGGAGAAAGGGAGGGAGGGGGAAAAGGAAGGAAAAAAGGGGGGAAGGAGCAGGGAGGCCCAGGGAGGGGTGGAGGGAGGAAGGGGTCAGAGGTACCTATTACGTTTGTATGAGCGGAAAAATAAATAAAATAAATAAAAAAGAAAAATGCTATGTGATCATGAATGTGCTTACTAAATTTGTCTTTCAATTTAGGGAATTTATATTAGGGTTCTCTGAAGAACATAATCTCTAGAATGTAATATATAAAAATAAGTTCATTAAATTAATTCACAATTAAAAAATAGTGTCCTTCAAATTTGTTCCTCATAGATGATTCGTTTTTGACTGGAATATCTCACAAAAGCCAAAAGATCATGAGAAGGTCTCTAGCCTCTACTTCTGGATGGCTGGAGTGTCAAAAACACTGGGTTCCAGTATCACTGAGGGACGGCTGGATGCCAATGTCAGCAATGAACACTGAACAGCAAGGCCTAGAGACCAGGCTCCAAAGGCAGAAGAAACAAGGGGCAAGATGAAAAGGAATGATTCTCTAAAAGATCAGAGCGTGAATTCAACAGCAAGTCCACACAGGATAAGGGAAAAACAAGTCCCTCTTCCTTGCACTTCCTATTATCTGGTCCACCACTGGAAAGTACGACCCACCATGGGCTGGGTTTTCCACATCAATCAAGTAAGTACTCTCCTTAGCTGTGCCCAAACAGTCTGCAGCTGTGGAAGTTGATACTAAAATGTAACCATAACAGAATTCTTTCTAGACATCTGCATTATCAACCATAGACTAAGCTATCTGAAGATGACCGTGACTTCTACCAGCATTATCAAAAAACTGAAAGGAGTTTTAGGCCAATTGCAAAATTAGTAGAACTCTGACAGCTGCCTGGATAGATCAGTAAAAATCCCCGTCTGTCAACTGCTATCCTCTGCATTGGAGAGAGCTCCATTCTTTCATGACTGACTTCCCATCATCCCTTCCATAGAGTTCCTGACAGATTCACCCTGGCACAAACACCCTACTGTGAGGAAGAAGAGTGATGATCTCTGCCAGTGAGATCATCATCCCACAAATCACTATTATTCACAGATGTCACAGTCTGCCTTTCAACACCCTGCTAGCTGCTTCTCCTAGGCTCACTTCCTCAGCCACCATATTATTAAGAATGACGTCTTGGCACAGAAGACGCCAATTCTCTAGTGAGTAATAACATTTCTGGAAGTATTGCCTAAGAAAAACTCCCTAAAATTATGTCTTGGGAGGCAGTGACTAAAGAATAAAAGAGGTAAATCTGAGAAAATTATATGATATGAAGAAGCATCATTGTAACTCAGAGCTAGAAACTGATGTTGGTGATGCTTCAATTACAAATTAGGGAATGAGATAGATGAAAATAAGCCATACTGCTCTGTTTCATTCTCCATACTATATAAGTAATGAATTCTGACTATAGGTGAGCAAGCACTACACAGTGTTAAAAGGAAACACAATACCACAGTAAGTGCATATAATACAATCCAAAAATATCAGCATCATATACCACCCTAACTTTTAAGAAGGCAACTTTGCATCATGTATAAGTATGTTCAATTATTTCTAAAATTAGAAGATAATTAAGTAAAGAAATATAGCCTCTGCATTCTAGAAATTGATCCTTTCCCTAACAATTAAGGACCACCATCAGTACTTTTTTACGAAAAATAAATTTCTGAAAGTATCCTTTCTTCGTCTACCTGACACTTCATGATCCCTTTCCAATAAGATTGGGTTTAATGATTTAAGTGTAATTTGATTAATGCTAATTTTAAAATCTAATGAAAAATTATCAATTTAAATAAATCATTATGCTTAACTATTAATGAGGATTCAAAGGTTAAATAAATCATAAAACTCAAATATTAATGATGATTGAAAATCTATGATGCATTGAGGCCCTTAACATTATGACTACAGTCTCTCATAAAACAATACCAAAATTTATGGCCAGCAGAATATTCTGTATTGCTTTTGCCCTTTAGTCAAAAATCACTGGTGAGTCTCTTTCTAAGGTTTGTACTCTGTTCCTCTGATCCATTTGTTTACTATTTTGATAACACCATACTATTTTATTAGTATAGTTTTTAACCCAGTTTAATTTTTCCTTATATTTTAAGGACAATATAACAGGTTAAAAAATATACAGTTCATGATTTTGTTTGGATCAGATGTAATTATTAATCATTCTTCCTCTGAGGATGATAAAGTCTTTTCTGTCACTTTTTAAAATATTATTCTTTATGTTTCATTTTCTCTATTTTACAAATGGCAGACCCAATTGCAGAAGGTATTGTTTTTATCAGTAAAGTTTCATGTTCTCGAAATTCTGGAACTGTGCTTTGATGGGTAATGTTGATATTCAGAAAATTGTTTTGCATTATCACTTCTGTTTTTTCATAATTTCATTCTTATGTATATTCTTTGACACTTTCATATGTGCATACAATGAATTTAAATCATTTCCATCCCATATTGTCCAATTCTGTGTCCCTTCTTTCTCCCATCAAAATCTTTGTTGTCCCAAATTCTCCTTTTACTTGTACAAGTGTGTTTTGTGTGTGTGTGTGTGTGTGTGTGTGTGTGTGTGTGTGTGTCCCACTGAGTTTCATAAGGGCTTCCTGCATTAACATACACTTGAGTACTTTCCGGAGCAAGGGCAATCTATAGTAGGTATACCACTGAAGAAAGTTGTGAACTGTTCCACAGCTAGTATTAACAATGCTCAACAGTCCCTTAGGAAGTAGTAGTGAAACAAAGAACAATTAACAAAACATCAACATGGGCTGGAGAGATGGCTCAAGGGTTAATACTCTGCCTCGTAAGTAGAAGGTCCTGAATTTGGACTTCAGGCCCCATATAAAAACACCAGGCCTAAATAGCAGAGGCCTGCACTTCTGGCTCTGGTGGCAGAGCCTGGGAAATCCCAGGACGTAGAAGCAATCCAGGATGATTCCTGAAGTTCCCTTGGGCCTCCACAGGGACACACAGTGACTTCTAATAACACGTACATGTGCGTGTGCAAAATAAGTGAAATAAACAATTTTTTAAAAAAATCAACACTACTTCCAATTGAGAAATTTTACATGTGTATGAATTCCAACTACTTTCACCTTATCTTTTTTTATTCCCTTCTAAACATCATCACCATGTCCTCCCTCTTAGCAGTCCCTTTGCTAGATTTATGTCTTTGGTTTTATTTTGTGACTCTTTTTGTTTAAAAAGGGAATTTGTGTGGTCAATAGATTGAAACTTTCTATTGGTGGCTAATTGGGTCACTTGTGGGTACACAAGTGAAGGAAATAATTCTTCCTCTTCCTGAATCTATCAGCAGAGACTCATGGCTGATCAACATGCTGAGAATAAATAATGCACAACTGCTCAAAGACATTGGTACCAATCCATCAAAGCCTAGCAGTGACTGCAGAAGAGTCGGTGGAGAGAGTATGAGAGTTGGAAGGCAAAGGAAGGGATGTAAAATTCTATCTTCTGGATGAGACATAAACATTTTAAATCAGGAAATTACAGTGACTACTGAATGCCGCACAAGAACGGGGCAATTCAGCCACAGATAGAGGAGGGCTCGAGGCTCTGACCGTCACTTATGGTTACCCATTTTTCTTCCTCTAAGTCCCCCTCTTTCTGTGTGCTCAACTTTCTCATTTTGACCAGTGCCTTTCAGTCCACTATTGAATGGAAAGATAACTCATTTTTTTCCTTGCTTCTGACTTCAGAAATGGTTACCAAAAGTTATAAAGACCTTGATATAGGTTTTAAAGAAACTTCATCAGTTAAAATCATGCTCCTCTATTTTGAGTGGATTTAATTTCCTTTCTAAAAGTGAATGATTCTGAATTTTATTAAATAATTTCTCTTTTTATCACTGGCCTTTACCATTTAATCTTTTAGTGCAGAGTTTTGCATTGAAATTCAGATATTGGATCACATTTTAATTTCTGAAATAGGCTTGATCTATTCAAAATATTTTATATTTATAAGCTATCAAGTGACTAAGTTTACTTAGGATCTATACATCTGTGTTCCTTTCTGAAGTTAAGCTATAATTTTAGGATATATCAAGGTTTTGTAATATTCCTGTCAAGGGAATAATTATCCAAGTAATTAAAGGAAATCTTCTCTATTAACTTCTGGAAGAGTGAGCTTAAATTATATATCACATAGTCATTTGATATTTGTCAATGAGAATTTCTGACTTGGAGTTATTTAAAAGGAAATATTTTTAAATATTGATATAATATATATTTGTGGAAGTCTTATTTTCTCCTTATATATTGAGATATTTTTCCTTGAAATTGTTCATTCTGTTTCCAAAGATATCAATTTAAAGATATATAGGATATTGTTAATTAATACAAGATATAATAAAATTGTTCACTACTACAAAATATGACTTCACTATTTTCATTATTCCATACTTAATTTTTCTATGATCAAATTAATTTTGGCATAATATTTAATACTCTCTCAAGATAAATACTTTTAGTTTTTGTTTGTTTAAAAATGCCTATGTCATTACACTTACTTGACTTACAACTTATTTAACTATAGAGAAAGAGCAACAAACAAATGAAAATACAAAGTGCTAATTGCAAGAAGCTTTATGTAGGTTATGTAGTGATATTTGAAATAGAAAATAATGAATAGATTGGACAGTTTCTGTTTTAGATATATCTAAATTAGACAGTGATATGCCATATGGAAAAATTAACTGGGGTAAAGTGCTAAAAATGTAGAGTGCCATAAGTGTCTTGGCATTCTGGTCCAAAGCATTCATAAACATTAATCTAGGAATATATGAGGAATATAAACTACAGGGTACCTCAGTTTTATTTTCCTTGCTGATTGACAAAATACCATCATAATTACAGTTTAAGGTAAGGAAAGGTCTATTTTTGCTAATAGTTCCAAAGAGATACCATCTACTGTAAAGAAGACTGCATATTCAGGAAGCTGTGGTATCAGGAGCAGGGAGGCTGGCTTATGAGGTAGCATCCTTGGTGGAAACAAGCAGGGAATAGGATTGGAGCCACGTATAAAGCTTCAAGAACAAGTCCCAGTGATCCACTTTCCCCAGCAAGTCTCCACTTCCAAAACATCAAAGTGTACCCATGTGAGTTCATGATAAATATTCACATTTAAACTATAAGAGGATATTTACAATGCAGCCACTGGAAAAGAGTGGATTGAGATGAGATGAAAGCAGAAAGAAGAGTCAAGTCAGTCACACAGATCTATGCAATTCACAGTGTGTGATTTATATTTTATTCTAAAGACACATTTATAGAATTTATTCATTTATTAAAGGACTTATGTGGCTGTGATTTGCAAGGATTTTGAGAAACTACAGAATTTGAGTGATGAAAGTTAGCAATGAAACCATGGTATAGAGGATTTACTGGCTAAGAAGGGAGACGAAGATAAGTGATAGAAACACAAACAAAAAGATAAACCTGTGTTATTCCCTGAAAATGGAAACAATATTAATTACTGATGTCAAAAAGACAAAAATCTAAATAATTGTGGGATTTATAATTCTAAAAATAATATAAAAAAATTATAGCTAAAAAGACTTTTGACACTAATCCTACTTCCTTCCCTAAGCCAGTCATTGTGTAATATTCTCTTTCCAGTACTTCCATTACCAATCCTTTTCCTTAAAGGAGATATGTCCCAGCATAAGCCAATAATATACCACCATACAATTAATTGTTCTTATAATCTAGTTTATCCCAGTTCCCAAAGGCAGTTCCTGAAGGCAGTTGTTTTCCCACCCAGTATCTGGGACAACTGGAGGACCAGGTGGAGTCCTCCTTTGGGCTTGCTGTCTCCTTTGTCTAGCAGGTGAGACATTAATAGCTAGAGGCTCTCAGGTACCCCAGATAATCTCTGTGTGCACTCCATCCGTAGTCTCTCTAGCATGGCAGAACCAGGAATCCCAAACTGTTGATACTGAAGAGAGAGAGAGACAGAGAAGGAGAGAGAGAGAGAGTAATCAATGTCACTTATGAGATAGCATAAACAGATAAATAGAACTAGAGTTAAATATACTCTGTCTCATATCTCATTAGTCACATACTTTATCCTGTGCCATTCTCTTGCCTTTTGCAATAAATTTCATATTCCTTATGAAAGTAAACAGAACACAGTATATTACCTTAAGCTGGACTTTATATGAAGAACATACTTTATTGAATCATATCTACATTGCATTGACTAGATATGAAAGGAATGTATGCAATGGTATGCCCCCCTACTCATTTTATTATATTTCTTATAAAGTTGCTGCTATATTTTCACAAATAAATCTATTTTTATAGTGAAAACTTTCTTCGTGTTTAAGTTATTGACTTGATCTGATTTATCACAAAAAATAGAAAGTTTCTTACGTTTTGCCGAAACAGAGCTAGGCATCATTCGTTTATGTCTTATTCAGCTAAAACTCAGATTCCTAACTCCTCCTGCTTCCAAAGCATGAATAGTAGGTAGTGGAGAAGATCGATTAACATATTCAAATGGAAAATTGGAAACTTGTTCCAGGACTTCTTTGGAGGACTTTGATGTTCATGGCCAGGGGGACTTACAAAGACTGCAGATTTAAACTGTTGTAATGAAAGGAACGATTTCGTTTCACCAACTAAACTAAATTCTTGCCTTTAGAAATAAACTTTCTCCAGCACTAGTATCATAATATAAAACTTTATATCTTGTTGCTGTTATTTTCAGTTTCACCCAGAGCTGAAACTGGGGAAATTTATAAAATGACCTCACATGACCTCCTGTCTCAATAGAGATACAAATGCATATGAAAGGTAATGAATGATCACAAAATACTTCCCTAGATTTCTTTGTTATGTATGTGCTCACTGATTTGAGGTAAAATCAAATAAACAAATGAGTTAAATAGCATTAGTCTTCTGATAAGAAAACTGATTATCAATTATGATAGACAAAACATAATCTTTCATTTACATAACTTTGTTGTATTTTGTGAGTGTTCCCTTCAGCCAGTCTCTTCCCTTTAAACTCCACAAGTATATACCAAAAAGAATGCTTGATTGGATCATCTGTGAATTTAGCCACAATCCCATATCTTATTACATCATTGAGGAAAACTGGGTTATAAACTGAAAAATATTGGCATTCTATCTGTGTTAACCTTCAGACATGCTGGAGGAATCATTCCTTGTTTGTGAAACCATCTAATTGCTAATCTATAAGCCTTTTAATACATTATGTTTTCTGATTGATCAATGCCAGCTGACCTAACACTGCCCACAGCAATATTAATCCTATTATTCACATCCTATTACAGAGTATCAGTAAACTATTTAATGAATTCTGAAGATTGCTTGCCAAATGCCAATATTAATGATGATTACACTTTTATTCATTTCTTATTCTTAATTGTAAAGCTTCTGATTGTACATCGCATTCAGGAGAGTTCAGCATTTCCCTTCTCTGTAACTATCTGGGAGCTGATACTAGGTGTTAGAAGATAATGCTTTTTATATATGTCATTACCATATATATTGTTTTGATCTTTCTTGATAGTAAATAAATTCATAAGGTAAATGTAATATATTTAGAGATTAAACTCTATTGTAAGCTAAAGTGTGGGATATGTAGACCTAAGTAAGGTTTATCAAGAGAAGATAAAATGTTCTAGATTTTGAGTTCCTAATATATTCACAGTAGCGTTAATCCTCTAATAGGATGGATAAATCTGTCTTGGATGATAAGCTTACTTGTTAAGGAAGTACATTTTCTATTGAATTAATCACTCTGTATGAAAGTAGAAAGTACCATCAGCCTGACAAACTATGATACCTTATCATCCATTTTAGTCTGATGAGTGGCTAAGGAGAAGTAATGGATTTTTTGAAACCCCAATGAAATTCATTGGCAATGATACTCTTATTTGAACAAATCTGAAAATATGGATTTATGGATATAATTTAACTGATGATTTTACTTCATTTAATGAAATGAAAAACAGGTTTCATAGAGAGTAATAATTCTGTTAACCAGATCATGCAGTTGGGTATAGAGTTCAGAATCTCATATAGGGAAGATAATGCAGACAATCTATGATTCATGGAAGACAGTTGAAGACATATTCATGTATACTTGGGACATACTATCACTTCATCCTAATGCTGGAGAATTTGCGCACTAAATATTCTCCTGCCATTGTTCCCTGACATGTTCACTTGCCCCTTCTTCAAGTCATCATAACATGACAAGCAGTCTTTAAAGACTAGGATCTCAATTAAAATTTCATTTTGGTTTCTCCTTCTGCCTCTCAGTTTATAGAAAATCTATGAGTTGTTTTCTTCCTGGTTGCATGTGAGAAAAGAAGATGTGTGTCATGTTTCCTCTGGGGACAATTTAATACCACTTTAGATTTTGTCCCAGTCTAAGCTAAGGGGGAGTTAATGCTATGGAACAATTTGAAACATGATATCCTGGAGGATTACCCAGAAAGTTAAAAAAAATTAGGCTTAGAAAGCTTCTGAGTCTAATAAGCATTAAGAGGTCCTTCCTCACAACCTGTCTCTCTGAGAAAAAGTAGTAAACAACTACTAGGGACAGAGACCTTCCTGCAGTGAGGAAGTCTAAAAGAGATGCTAAATAGTCCAGCAGTCTTGAAGAGACTAACAAGCAGTTCAGCAGCAGGATAGTGGAGACTTTGAGCACTCCTAGGTTAGTCTTTTATCATCTCCAGTCCTGTAACTAACCCTCACCCCTACTCCTGTAAATAATCCCAATAATAAACTTGTTAGTTCATCAAGGTGGACCTTGGCTGTCATCAAATTCCTATAGTAGATTGACTGATGTCTGATGTCTCCCAAGGAAAAGTGTTCAGACAACAGAAAGATGTTAGTAAAATACAAGAAACAAAATCATAGATGTATTAAAGTAGTATATGCTCAATATTACACAGGAAATAATTATTCAATGGCTCCATTGTTTAATTGAAATTTAAATGTGACCCATTACCTTGTACTTTATGCAGTATGTCTGACAACACTATACAAAGGGGCTGAAAGCTTGAGGGAAAGTTCTGAAGAAATTATTTTTACTAAGGTATTCAGCTATGCCTTCTGGTATGAATCAAGCAACAAGGAAGATTTTTTTCTGAAGACTTGGCTCTATGGATAATAATATGAAAATTATCCACCTAATGTTTTATCATTGGTGGACATTTGCTTTATTCCTTCCTGACATTACTTTTTAATTTTCACTATGAAAGAGTATTATTTAACTCAGTCTTTCTGAACATGATTTTAAAGAAAGACTTATACAAAAGTAAAGTAATTTTGAATTAAATGAGACCTTTCTTGGTACAGGCACAATTTTCAAAACAGCAAGAGAGAGAAAGATTTTACACAGTAAAGTAAAAGCATTTAGGATTGAAACTTAAACCACCTAAAGTAAATTCACACTTCAATTGTGACTTTCATACCTCCTAAATGCATTTTAAGCAGCAGGTTGCTTTTCTTATTATAGTGAGGAACTGCATGTAATCGCCCAGGAGAACAGCAAATGTATACATTGAGCAAGTTACACAGGAAGCATGCCAAGACCACAGGCCCCACCTGCCACCCTGTGTGTTTCTACATGCTTATTTTAGAACAAGAACTAGTTTTATCAGTAGTACAAAGTAAACAGAAGAAAGCAAATGAATGTTTTCATGTACACATGTGGTACATTGTCCATAGTTATTCCAAGTGGACAGCACTGGTACAAAGAACAGTGAAATTCAGCTAAAATGGGGTAGAAATATGCTGTTTTCAACATAATCCAATATTTTTGCAAATGTTGTTTAATTATTTACTTATTTTTGAGAATTTTATCAATTCTAAGTTTTAAATTCTACACATACTTTAAGTCCTGGAAACATCCAAGTATATAATCTCATTTTTCTAATTCACTAATGCCTTTGAAAAATTTGTATTCATTATTGACAAGTTAATTTAAATCTTTTCTTAAGTCTTGGTGACAGAATACTTATTAGCTTTCATATTGCATCATTGTTAAAACTTTATTTTAGAGCATGTGTTATTTGTAACTTATTATATATATTTTCAAGTTCTATAAAGTTAATAGCAATGTACAAACATTTACTCACAGAAGTTCAAATTTTAAGTAGCCTTTTCAAAAGCATAGAAAACAAATACCAACTTACTAATGAAAGCAAGAGTCAATGAAGACTTTTCCAAAAGCTTAACATTGTACCTGAACCAAAAAAAAATAGTTCAGTTTAAAAGTAGTCTCTTCTATGTACTCCTTAATAGGTGGATCCTAGTACCAAACCCACTTAATGACATGCTCAAAGGTAAATCTCTGGAATGCCTACTGTAATTGCAAGATTATAAACAGGAGGGAAGGGGAAGGAGGGCTCCCCCAGACAAAAGGAGAGGGGATGATGCTGCAGTAGAGAAACTAGGGCATCCTCAAGTATTGCATGTAAGTAGGGAGACATCGGTGAAGCTCACCCTCATTTCCCCTCCTGATCATCTGTAACTGAAGAGGTTTGATCTTACCAGTCAGGGACTGTATAAGGACTGGCAGATAGATGGTAGCCATCCTGCAAATGGGACACTGATCCCCCCCACACTGATGTGTCCTACTCTATTCCATCTACCTTTGACCTCCTCCTTATATTAAGATCTTCATTTAAACAGTCTTTTATCTTTGGGTGGAGGTGCCCTTTCCATACCAATCAGGATGGAGCCAAGCGCAGTGCAGGAAAAGCAAAACTGAAAACAACAACAAATCATAATTCAGAACATTAATCACCTGGAACCAGACCAGCCAAATCTCTCCCCATCCTAAAGCTCAGGGAACCTTGCAGAAGAGGGGGCGGCAAGATTGCAAGAGCCTAAAGATGGGGAGGACCAATGATATGCAGGATACTCCACACAAGTTGGGGCTGCAGTAGCCATAATCTGACTTTGCGTGACCTGCACAATGGCTGACATGTCAACAATCCTCCAAAGTCTAGCATGGATCATAGGCAGTAGGATCCTTAGAGGCAAGGGATTAACAGTCATAATAGAGTTCCCATACTAACAGGGAGCCCAAGAAAGGGCTCCTGGACATGCCACTAAGTCCTGAACCCTCACTAGGTGGAGGACTTAGAGGAAGGTTTGGCACTGACACAAAAGGATGCTCCAGGGAATGGGAGGGAGGAAGGGGGAGGTGCTGAGAGAAGGGGAGAGAGGGAAGGGAGTGAAAGGAAGGGAAAAAGGGGGGACAATGCAAGGGGGGAATGGGGAGGGGTGGAGGGAGAGAGAGGACAGGGGTGCCTATTGAGCTTTCATGATTGGGAAAAAATAAAATGTGGGAGAAAAAATAGTCTATTCTGGCAAAGATATGGCTACAAGATAAAGCTCTTGCCTAGTGTGGACAAGTTCAATAATTAGCACAAAACAATAACAAAAATAAAATAGACAAAAAGTAACCTTCTAGAGTCACACATTTTAGAATTCTATTAATATATTAATTGTTATTTTAAGAAAGCATAGTTAATGACTCTATACATTCACTGTTTAAAATGATACTACTATTTTTTTAATTTTGATATGCATATGAGTGTGCACACATGTTTCTATGCAGGTGCATGTGTGAATATGTATGTGCTTGGGCATGTAGAGGTACAAGGTTGATTTTTGAAAGCTTTCTTGTTCCACCTTATTCTTTAAAACAAGGTCTCTCAAGGAAACCTAGTGATTGCTGATATGGTTAATCTCACTTGCCAGCTCGTTTGGAGGTCCCCTCTCTCTACCATTTGAGGTTGTTGTTAGAGGTAGGCCAACACACCTACCTGGCACTTAAATGGGTTCTGCAGTCCTAACTTAAGTGTAGTTGCATGTCCATCAAGTGCTTTAATTACTAAACCATCTTCCTAAACCTTCCTTCTCTTCCTTTTACATAGCGTAAATGCCTGTATTAGATATTTCACAAAATATATATTCTAAAAAGAACTGAAAGTGACATATATATGCAAATTACATAGCATTATTCTTGTTTTTTATGAAATTTGAAAATTTATAAAAAAATTTCCTTTGAAAATATGCTCCCAAGATCGGATGTATTTGTATTTTTATCATAAAATTAACAGAATGTTTCTATGTATATCCATAAACCAGTTCCTAGATTATGTGTAAGAAAATTACTAGAATGCAGTTCTGGCAGTGCTATGCCAGAAAATTCATAAAGTTTGTTAAAAAAATATGGCTAGTGAAGTCTCTAAAAGAATATACTGTATTTTTTCTTAGCATGAATGTTTATGTGTGTATGTGTGTGTGTGTGTGTACTTGTACGAATACCAAAGGACATTTGAATGCATGTGACAACAAATGGAGACATAGAGAACTATCCTAGATTGTTCTTCCTCTTTATTGGTTTGGTTTTGGATTTCCTAAGCTCCATACTCCAGGACCTGAAGTGTAAGCCTCAGCCATTTCTGCCAGGAGTTTTACATGGGCTCTGGGATCTGAACTCAGGTCCTTATACTTCCAAGGCAGAGTCTTTAATCCCTGAGCCACATCTTCAGACCCATATTCTAATGTTAAGCAAACTAGGCCTCCAGAATATGCAATAATTTGAAGAAATAATTTTCTTGGCACTACAATGATATGTGAGGTGCTCTTGTACCACCTCAATAAAAGCTGAGAGTGATTTAACAAAACAATGCTCTCTGTAACATTGCTGGGGAGCAGACACAAAGACACTGAAGATCAGAGAGCAAAATGATAACTTAAACCTTGAAAGTCCCTTACAGTGGAAGAAACATCAATAATAACCAACATTTTTACATGCTACAATTAGTCTTTCAGTGTGGCAAAACTGACTTCAGTTCCCTTGCAAATAATGGTGCTAGTTTGTGGCATATAAAAATACTTGCATTATCTAAAAGCTACAACAAAAGATCTCTGCAATAAAAACAAAAAGAACTTTCATGAAAATAAATCCTAATGAAGATATAAAAATAGTACAAAAAGATGAAGTGGTGAATGAAAATTCCCAAGGCTTTCAAGCGCTTTTTTGACCTTGTAATAGTTACTCTTAAGTGTTGTTGTGAGAGAGCATTCAAAGTCAAGCAATTTAAGGGAGAAAGGGAGATTTATTTAGCTTAAAGTTCCAGAGGGGAGAAAGTCTTTCTTGGCAGAAGCAACATAGCTGGTGGCTGAAGCTGGAGGCAGGTTAAGTCACTACAAACATCCTGGAAGTTTAGAGCTGCTCAGCCCAGTAGGCCAGTGGGTGACGGCTGAAAGCTGGAGGATTCCTGGAGAGTCAAAGAAGTGAAGAAGCTGGGTTGCAGGAGAGAAAAGAGTTTTCTAGCACAGCTTTGAGAGTCTCTCTTCAAGGTCTTCTGTTCTATGGTTCCTTTTATCTGGTCTTCTACTGGGGAGTTCCAATCAGATCTAAGGCTGGTCTTGTATTGTACATATGTTGATCTGTAATCTCCTCAGGAATTTGACAGCTGATCTTAGTTAATGCCGAGTTTGGTCAAGCGGACACCCAGGATTAACTAACTATCATAGGCCTCTACCTGAAAACCATGAGTAATACTCTGTAGGGAATATCTTTCTAAGAAATAATACATAAATTTCTTTTATATAGAAGTGCAATGTTAAAATAACAATTCTTTTTCATATTTCAAATTTTGGCAATATGTACCAAGTATCTATCCAATGAATAAAATTGATGCTACATTTTTATTTTAAGGGATGTATGCTAGGATATTTGTCCAAGTTATTTAACTGTTACTGTATAGATGGGAATAAAAAATGATAATTTAAAAAACTGATTAAAGAAGGCTTGACGATGGTTCAGGGATTAAAGCCTTTGCCTCACAAGCAAAAAGACCTGAGTTGAGATCCCCAAATTCCATGTAAAAAATGTGCAATGGTTATTACAGTACCCTGTGATTTCAGCCCTAGAAGGAGGAGTCTGGGAAACCCCAGAGCAAAGCAATAAAGAGGTAGAATAATCCAGGATGATCCCCAATGTTACCCTTGGGCCTCCACAGGCACCCACACTCAAGTGCCCTCTTATATACACATGTACGCATGTACACACACAAAAAAAATTTGAAAAACTAAACATTAAAATATAAAGTATTACCTATATTTATTTGAAAACATAATTTATAAACCTATAACAAATACATTTAATAACATTCTAATGTTAGTGTAAGAAACAAAGATCTTGTATACCTACAATAGAGTTCCATTTATATTTTAATTATTATGATACACTGATACACAGTAGTTGTTTCTCTACTTCTAACACATCTGTTTACTTATTATTTGATATGCCTGGCATTCAGTCTGACTAGAAACAAGAAGAAACTAGAAACAAGAAGAAAATTTTTTATATATATAGTACCATATCAGTGTCAACATACAGCATCAGAAAAACTGTATATGAATATGTGCAGGTATGTCTCTGTGTGTGTGTGTGTATGTGTTACAAGATGAAGGGGAAAAGAGCATAATATAAATAAATACAATAAAATAGTAGCTACATTTTAATGACATGATATGTTTTTAATTTGTTCCATTCGAAAAGTACCCTTTCTGCTAGCAAAATATTCAGTTTTCACATAATTGATATCATTTTATTATTGATTTTATTCCTTGGGATATTCATGTAGGAGCTGAGGCTGAAATATTAATGTGGAAATACCTTTTCAAGTAAACTTCCATTGGTTAATAGTAACTCATTGAATAGAAATATCTTTTCAAATAAACCTCCATTAAGTAACAGTAACTCATTGAATATAAAAATACCTTTTCAAGTAAGCCTTCATTTGTTAATAGTTGAACCATTACCTTTAAAAACTCATTGAATCATTACCTTGAAATAGACCTTGTGAAAGCATTGATTAAGAAATACAGATAATAAAACCTTTGCAGTCCTCAGGGAATATGTTGGATGAGGGGGGTGAGAAGACTGTGAGAGAGTCCAGGAGTGCATCCAGATATTCTATTCTGGACATGACTAGACTGTTGCATTAGTGAATCCACTACAGCAAAGGTTACTTCCACAAGACCTGCATTGGATTTGTCCTATCAACATCTCAAAATGGAAGGGGAAAGATCTCAAGAGATTCCAAATGCTGATTGGGAAGAAATGGAGAATGTTTTCCCCAATGGTATAACCACTGATATATGACTCATGCTCCAGCAAGTAACTCAGATATTTGTCATCAAATGCAACCTAAATGAAGCACAGTAGGACAAACATGCAAAAAGTCATGGTAGGAAAAAGCGGCAATAGGAAAAGGAAGAGGGGGATGGGATTGGGGATTAAGGTATGTAAATATGATAAATTTGTTGTATTTGTGTATGAAAGACTTTGACAACATAAAATACTTGACAAAGAAAATTTGCTTTAAGGAAGGTAGATCTTAATGTCAGAGCCATAAAATTAAGCAAGGAATATTAAAACTAAAAATTGTTAGAAAAAAGTAAATACTTTAAATAGTGATAATTTATATAGAAAGTCCTAGATCGGAAAAAAATGAAGCACTTACTGAATTATGAGAAGTTTCGTTTAGGATGGAAGGAATGACAAATACTGGAAATGAGAAAGGTTGAGCCATGGTATCAAGGATGGGAACCAGAGTAAATGTTCTGTGACCAAGACAAGTGTGAAATGTCAGGGAAGGGCAACGAGGTCAAACGTTCCCCTTAGTCATCTTTCTCATAGACTAACCTAAGAACTTTACATCTTTTTGTGAGAGAAGAGAATATTAGCACATTTTTGAAAAAGGATTGCAGTGACTAGATTTTCTTAAAGATTCATTCTGCAATTTTGATATTAGAGAAGCAAGGACAGAATCAGGTTATGATGGCAATGGAAGGTCTTGGGAAATAATTCTTGTTTTGTCCATGCTGTAAATAAGGTTAGTATAGTGAGATATGAAATGATTTAAATATGGTGCCAGTAGTATAGAATGTTAAGAGGCTGGTTTTTAAAAATGAGATTAAATGCAATACAGTAAGAGTCACTGTAGCTATATATAGAAGAAAGCATAGAAAATACTCATTAAGTATCTACAATTTTGCATTTACTGTGTATCTGATACATTAATGATGACCGTGAATAAGTAATTCTTTGCATGGGATCTTTTTAGAGAAATGCAGGCTTATTTTTCTGTGGTGGAAGGTACAACATAGCACTATGGAATGTAAAGGCATTGAATAGTTCCTCTTGAGAAACATCAAACAGGTCATCAAGAGTCCTATTTACATATGAACTTGAAGGCTATGTGAGGAATGTACTTAAATCAGAGAATGTAAACTGTGAGACCATACAATTATGTATATTAATTGTAATATATAACTATGTATATATAAATGTAAATATATGTTTACAATTTTTTAAAAGTGCATATTTCAAGTGTGTATGTTTAAATATACAGACATGAGCAATGAAGTATAAAATAACAATATCAGTATTTGGTATACTTTGTGTCTACTTACCATTAATTTACAAATAAAAATTATGGAGATTAATGGTAGGTAGACACAAAACATAAAGTACTGATACTGTTTTTTTACTTGTGAATTAAGGAAACATTCAAAGATTTAAACAGTGCAAAAATTAGGATGGTCACATTAATATTAGCTATTAATGTTAATATTATGTGTCCTATCACTGGACATAACAAAATTAAAGAGTTGAAATTTCTCACTAGTTACTGTGCATTTTCACAAATAGCTGTAATCATGACATATGGGGCTTCATCAGTGTCTTCATCAGAGAATAGTCACACAGGATGTACTTCCCCTCCGCAAAGTATCATTTTGTGAATTATGGACAAAGAACTGGGGGCTTTGATTGATCCAAGCCACAATCACTACTGAGCACCTACTGAGTTCTTCTATGTAGTTTAAGCTTGATATTTTCAAAAATCACCATTGTATGAGGAAATTGCTTCCAGGACTTAGAATCAACATGAATATTGTTCTATCAAGTCATGTGGATCTTTCAGAAAGTACCTATTATCTTCACTTCCTAACAAATATTATCAATTAAACCATGGGATACTGACAGAAAATAACAGCGATAGTTGATTTATTTAAGCCAACAGTGTTCTGAATCCAAAGAAAAGATGAGACTTTTGTCCTGAATTTTCTTTCTAAATGATGTGAACTCCAAGATTCATCTCTTTTATTCTTTATGAAGTATGACAATGCTTTATTTTGAAGAATTTTACTAGCAATTAATATGCATACACAATTTCAGAAAAAAGTAGCCTGTCACATGTAATTAGCTACTTCTTGTGTTTTTAATCTGTCAATTTTTGCTTTAATTGCAAGGTATTTATGCTGATTACATTAACTAGTATAAACAATGCACAAAGCTTTCCCTCGGATTTCTGACATCAATGAGTCAAAGGAGTTACTCATCTGAATGTATCCCCAAGCACCTCACAGAGGTACTCTCTGTGAAGTACGTAATGATTGCAAATGAATTTTTGTTCTTTGCCTTTAAGTGCGATTATTTATATTTGGAATAAAGCATCATGTACTTTATGTATTAAATTACAACCCAAAAAGGCCCTGCTTTGAGGATGTTTACAATACACCTCATTTGCACCCTTTAAAAATCACAAAAAGATTTATAAGAAATCAATAATATGGGAGTTCTTCCATGCAATTCTCTCTACATACTACATGTCATAAAATCATTTTTCGTTTTCAATATGTTTATAAAATAAAGCATTTCAGATACATGGATGGTTGCTTACTATGAGTTATACTAAACAGTCTCTGAAATATCTTATTATGTAACTCGGATTAAAAAATGTTTTTTAAATGTTTATGTCCAGTTGATATGGGAATTGATTGATTTTACAGGTTTAAACTACATTGTGTTCCACAGAAATGGTTAGAACCTTGAGGCAAAACCATCAAATAGAAATAGCAACATTAATCAAAAACTGACTCACTTTGATAATTGAAGCTTTCGTATGAATAAGAATACTGAAGTAAAATAGTTAGTTTACACTGTGCTGCTGAATAAAAAACCCATCTTTACATTTATTTCTATGGAGCAAAGCCTCTTCAAAAATGGTTGGTCACCCCTTAAATAAGTTGTACCATGATATCATCCAATCCCATCTGCTGAATATTTCAGATCAGCAAGGGCCATGATAATTTTAAGTATTTATATTTTTCTTAAGGTGAAAATTTTTCCCAACTAAAATTCTTTTCCTATTGTAACATTAACTCCTCATGTTTTCCTGAATTCTTTATCAAATGATCAAAATTCTTAAGTGTTGAGCAGTCATCATGAAAGAACACAGTTTGTTTGAAAATTATGTGAATAAAATTATTATTTTTAACATTTTTTATTATTTATTCAATTGTGCGTGTATGTGTGTGTGCGCGTGTGTGTATGTATATGTGTGTGTGTGTATGTGTAGAACCACGGACGAATTTGGGAACCACCATGCACCGCCTCCACTTCCTCCTTGTTTACTCTGCTCAGGGATTCACAGGCTCCGTCCTACCAGGACCAGAAACGCAGGTCGTCCCTGCTTCCGCCCGGCGTCTATACGTGGTTGTGGGGTCTAGGATCCGAACTCAGGACCTTCCGCCTGAAGGCGGAGGCTTAACCCCTGAGCCACCTCTCCAGCCCCGTGAATAAAATTATTAAGTACATGCTGGCCAATAAAAGTGAGACCTATCTATGCAATCTTATTTCCAACAAATTTGATATGGATGTGACTGCATAGCTATCTAGATAAAGAAAGAAATTATCCATTCCATTATTTCTCATTATTTCTATTCATGCTTGAGGATTTATCTGTGTTAGTATTTCTAAGCTTTTAAATATTCTGAGGTTAAAATATCAAGCTCTACCTTTCCAACTCTTTCTGGCTACATTGACTCAAGACCTATTGATTTTGTATCCCTGGCTCTTTAGACTCTCCTTCAATATCCATTAAATATGGTTGTCCTGCACTGAATTTCCAATCACAAGATATGCACAAAATATTCTATATTTCTATTTAAAAGTTTATTTGTGTGTCAGATATTCTTCTATTAGCATAATCCAGGCACCATTTCACATAGTTTTATTAAGTCTACCATTTCTTATTTTAAGTCCATGTATGTATTTGCATACCATATTCTTGCAGATAAAAATTTCAGAATAAATATCCAAATACAACACAGGGCTATGAGCTAATATGGTTGCTTGTTAACTGTATAACATAATTCTCTGCAATTCTCTAACCATCTAAGTACAACTATGCTATCTTAGAGATGTGACGCTCCATGAAATACTGACGAGAATGGTTACCTTCTTACAAAAGTAAGTCTGTATTATTCACACAACTGATATAAATCTCAAACTTATTATCTCTCACTGAGCGGCAGTAATGAGAGTAATATAACAGGGAGATCTAAATTAAAACACAAATATTTTCCATGACAATAGAAATGCAAATGTGATCTTAATTAATGTGCATTGCTATTTATAGATATTAAACTCAATTCTAACCTGGACTAGTTCATATTATCTTTGTATTCTCTGAGGTTTCAAAAATTCTAACTTACATTTTGCAATGTTCATAAAATGATAATTTGATGTTCCATAGATAATTGTGCTGAAATAAAATAACTCAAATATGATAAGATTTTTCTATAATGTGATTTGTTAATATAGGAGAAAAAATATACAAATATGTTATCAATTTTTACCAATTTGTAAGTCCACAATAATTAATTCACTTAGGCTAGCTATTTATATTAAGTTGCAATATTCAAACTTCTAGCCAGATATTAGGGTATGTATCAATCATTCCCAGCAATTGGAAGGTGGAGGCAAGAAGGTCAGGATAATCAGGAGTTCAAAGTCAATGCCAGTTACATAACAAGACACAGGTCAACCGGGGCTGTAAGAGACTCTGCAGAAAGAAAAAGAAAGGGAGAGAGAGAGAGAACAAAGAAAGGCTTGCTTCTGAAAAGTTACACGTAGTTTCATTGGTCTGGTCTCTCTACTTTTGTGTTGATATGAAAGTATATAAAATAGTGCTTAAATAAGAAATAAGAAGTAAGAAGTCTTATCATTCTTATCATTAAAAAATAAGCCCCTTGGCACAATTTAGATCTTTTAGACATGTCTCAGAAAAGAAGCTGTATTTGTGGTCTAGGTTTGTTACTGATTTTCATTCTGTCAAACATTTCTACACAATTGAATAATATTCTACATCTAGTATCTCTTTGAAAAAATATAGAGCATTTTACTGTGACTGATAGAGTATGATTATAATGCATGATGTCCTAGAGAGTCCTAAATGAGACTCTGACAGGAGCATTAAAGATTGTTACAAAACCACACCACAGTAATAAAGTTCTGTGCCAGGTTACTTGGTACCAGAAAGCATAACAAGGGAGGAATATGACAAGTGCAACAAAACAAATATTTTTCTGGTCAGCAAATGCGCAGATGGATAAAGATTGACTGGTGGTTAAAACATCTGCTGTGAAAACATAAGAAACTGAGTTTCAATCTTCAAATCCCACCTAAAGCAAGGCGTAGGAGAGTGTTTCTGTAATCCTAATGCTCATACAGGGAGATGGTAGACAGAGACAGAAGAATTCACCAGAAGCTCTCAGACCAGCTAGCCACATAAGAAGCACAGCAGCCAAACAATCAAGAGATCCAGCTTTGAAATAAGAAATATTCCCAATAACCCATTGCTGGGATGAATATGTAACTCAAGTAATATAGGGGAACAATAGACTTACTCACGCTCGCAATTCTATAGTTAAGCATCATGGCTGCACAGCTATTCCAATATCAGTGCTAAAGGAATTGGTCACACCATATCCACAGGAAAAGTGAGCACCCGGCATACTTTCCAGCTTGCCAGTCTGACACCTTTCTATCTAGTTACTGCTTGATTTTATCCATCTGCCCAGGCAATGGTCCTACCTACCAAGGGCCTAGAATTCTCACATTAATTAGATAATTTCCTCCAGGGTGGTCAGAGAACCATCCAAACAGAACAACTCTTCCCAGGTGTTCCAAAAGGCTGATCTGTCAATTGCTAAGTTCATGTTTGCAACTACTTAGCATATTTACCTGTTTGAAGGCAATTGAAATAATGCAAAGCAAAATATACAATTTGATTATAACATAACTAGGGAAGGAAATACTCTTTTAGTTGGAATAATTCTAATTTCTTCAGATAAATAAAACAATTGCAAGCACAAGAAGAATAAGACATCAGTAATGGATTTTTATGCTGGATGGAAGATAAAAATAAGTGCATGGATTATATCATGTTAATCTTAGTGTTCACATAATATCATAATATATTTTAATATACTTTGATAAACTGGAAACAGCCTACAGTAGCAAAAGCTAATACATATGGTTAGTCTGTGCATCCAGATGCTAATTTACAAGTAGTGATTATTATATTTATGGTCATGCATTTATAATGAAATAGCAGGATAATGGATTAATCTAAAAAAACAGTAAGGGATAAGTATAGCCATTGAATTTATAAGCATTCTAGACTATGCCCTCCCAGAAAAACCCAAAATTGGTAACAAGATACTCATTTAATATTATGACACGAAAGAGTTCAATTGAATACATAGAAATGTTAAGGCAACTTGGGAAAATGCTCTGAAGCTGTCAATAGCAAGCCCCATCAGCATAATGGTACCAATGTGTGGGTCCCTGGGTGGATTGAATGACATTGATCACACCATCACAAGCATGAGTCAACGTAAAATGTGATTTTCTTAACAGAGCAGGCACATAATACTGATAGTTAAATAAACTTCAAATAATAAAACTGTCACAAAGATAGAAGTGCCATGAATCATTCATGTCCGATTTGAAGTAGAAGGTAAAAATTGATAAACTCCTTTATAAAGGTTCTCTTCCCTATTTCGGAGGCATTTTTGAAATTGAATTCCACTTGTAATTGTAAGAACTCTCTTCTGTCCTTCAATTCTAGAGAAACCAGAGAAATAATAAAGTCATGGTCATACACTAGATCAGCATAGATGAAGCAATTCTTTAGAAGCACACTGCTCACAAAGCAAGCATCCTTTCCAGAGCAGTCAGCAGGTACTGCATATGAATAATAGTTACTGAAATACTGCATTTTATTCCCTACATTCATTGTTAAGCCAACTTACATGATCTTGTTCAGCAAATGCCTGACAGAAGTTAGCTAGAAAAGAAAAACTTCACAGATCTTTCTTTCTAAGCACTGCAATCATTTAAAGTGGGTGTTTATGGGTATGTTGGAGAAAGGCAGATATTTGGTCATTATTTCTTGATGAGTATTACAGTTTTAAATGTATATACTGAATAGTAATATAATAGCTTTTTATTTTACCACTCATCTGTTATTCATTTGTAATTGTCATTGTTTTAATTTAAGTGGTTTCTAGTTGAATTTATTTATTTAGTAAGAAATGGAACAGATAATAGGAGTATCCTAAATATGAGTACTTATTATAGAGACACTTTTAAATCAGTTGTTAACAAAAATGATGTTTCATTCAAAGCTGTCAGAGAAGCCTCAGGTTCCCAGAATTTAAAGTGTGATATAATTTGCTATAACCTGGGAAATAAAGCCATTTTGTCTAATTTCTTTTATTTCCCTTCTTCTAAAGGAAAAAAGTGGAAAATACCCTCTGTTTACTGGCTGACGAGTCAGTTCCTTAGTGCCTTAGTTTCCTAAACTGGAAGGCTTCCTCACAAGAGACCGAAGGTGGAATCATCCACTTGTCTGACTCAGACCAGTACTGATTATGCAACAGTTTTCTCCCTCCCCTTTGCTATACCTGGCCCACTTTAGAATGTGTTAAGGACCTCCTCACTCCCAAAGTAGCAAAAAGAGAGAGGGTCTGCTCTAGATGAAGCTCTACTTAGTGTCCTGAATTTTGTGCCTATAAGAAAAATGATATGTGACTCAAGACTCAGACCAAGGCTCTAAGGAAAAGCCAACAAGAGAAGTCTCATGGTTTTAGTGCAGCGTCTCATCTAGCTCTGTGTAGCTTTACATCTCTGTTTTGGCAATTATATATCATAGAAGGAAATCTCCTCAAGTACTTGTCAATTCTATTATAACACTGCAAAATATGTTGCCCTCTAGTACCAATAAAAAACTGTACTCAATAAAAGATGCCCTGCACATCTAGTTCTGTTCCCTCCTATAACTTTCCTTCTCAAGTGGATTAAACTTAGGGAGAAATGATAAAACTTTCTATGATATTTATCTCCTTCTCCTACAGTCCCACTCTAACTTCCATCCAGAATGTGTCCAGATTGAAAATGCAACTGAAAAATACATTGAATCTGATACCATTTTCTTTCTTTCTTTATTTCCCTACATTCATTGTTAAGCCAATTTACAACCTTCTTTACTCTGGTTTCCCCTCCAACATTAAGACACAGTTGCATAGGACAGATCACCAATGGTTCATATTTTGCTAAGTGCATAGAATACTAAACCAAACAGAAGCTTTTCTATTTCCTGTCTTCTGGTATTGACAAAGTGCGATTTACTTCTTAGTCCTTAAAATACTCTTCTCCATGATATGTATAACAGATAGTTGGCCTTTAAATAATCTCTGAATTGTACCATCTAGGTCCTTTCCCTTCCCCTTTTTAAGTGTTGGAATTAGTTAAAATATAGCTTCATCTCTCCTTCCCATATCTCAAGAGAATATCAACCATTCCATAGCTTTCAATACCACCATCCACTAAAGATGCTCCATTCTAAACTTCCATTGATCCACACATTCTGGGAGTCTGGGAGCCGACCATGTTGTATCTTGATGTGATACTGCCACGTGTCCCTCTATCTTGACAGCATGTCCCTGCCGCTCAGTAAGACCTTTCCTTTTTAATTTGTTTTTTGACTCACAATCTCTGCTTTCTCAAAATTTCCATACAAGCATGTGCATCAACCTAAGTAATGCTGCATAGCAAGTGAAAGTATCCCAGGTTATCTTTTTCTGTATTGAATCTGGAAACAAACATGACTATTCTGTACCCTCCCATGCTCATGGGGCAAGCATTAATTCAAGCATTAGGATGCTACTTTCTCAAAAATATGGCTTTTCCAGAACCATGTAAGTATGCATTATTTATAGGAATCAGTTCCTAAGGGGATCTTTAATAGGAAAATTTGAAGATTTGGCTTAGTTCCTGTTTATCTTATCAATAGGAGTGTGGGGAATATATATGTATGAAGAACATTTAACTTGCCTATCTATAGTCTTCAAAAAGCATATGTGAAAAAAATCTGGGTTGACGTATCTAACAGGCAAATAAATAAGAATTTAATTGCTTAGTGTTCCTTTTTCCTTTATTTCTACTCAAACTAGTGATATATGACTCTTAATGAAAAGACACAATGATGTCAAACTTTTTCAGAAAGTACCCTAAGCTTTTCAAATGAAGTCATGTTTTTTAAGTGGAAGTTAATTCGAAGTTAACTCATGCTTTTTTATCCTTAGAGTGGGATAAGTAAGTGTGCAATTGATTTTAATTTAATATTCATGGTGTATTACAGCTGCCAGAGAATATAAGAGGGTTTTTTTTTTAAAGGATAGAAAGCACAGCCCGGGTCTAACCTCACTCTTAGAATTATTGCCAGAGTTGTAAAGACACTTTTGAATACTAAAGGATACATATATAAGGCATAACTGCATAAATACATTTTAAAAGGCAGTGCATACATGAGACATTCAAAAGCAACTATGGGCCATGTAGACCAAACAGCCTTTCTTAATGCTGTGATCTCTCCTCATACCAATTCCATCCTGAATTATATCTAACTACACCTATTTATTGTCTGACAGCTCCTCAACACTCATTTCCTGGTTCAAATGTTACTTTTTCAAATAGGACTTTCTTTTTCTGTAATGTTCATATGTGCATGAGAGCATATGATTTTGAGACATGGTCTTCCGCATATCTTTTGATGTCCTGGTACTTGCTTTATAGTCCAAACTGACTTCAAACATGAGACAATCATCCTACTTAAGCCTCCCAATTGTTGTTATTGCTGTCTTGCATTACCATACCTAGTTCAAAGAGAACGTCTATGACCACAAATTTGCTATAAACTTCTCTTCTCCATAGTACTGGTGCTTCAGTGAAAAGATGCTATTTATTAGCTAATTTATTTCTTGGTCTTTCACCATTTACATATCCTCAAAGGCAAAATCTATGGCAAGAGGGATCAGATCTACTTTTATCACTAAGTAACATCAGTTCTTTTCTACATACACATATGTTTGACAAATTAAGGTGGCAGAGTGTCATAGGGAGATCGTTATCTCTTTCTGAAATTCATTTCCTCATCCATAAATTCCTGCTTTCAAGACTGCTGACAGTCAAAAGGTAAATGAAATGTCTATGTTGAGAAAACTTTTAATTCATAAATCAAATACATGTGGATCAGATAGTTACATATACAGTAAAGTTTGGTCACCCGTCACTGTTCCTTGGCTACCCAAAAGCAACGCATGACTGAATTAATTGGTTAAGTAGCTTGATTCACGAGCTACTATGCAAGAGTTATATTATGAGTTTCACTATTTTTTATTATTTTGTTACCCAAAATCCGCACCACATCTCAAATCTTCTTCCACTATTTTCAGCTTAACTGTTAATTTGGGTAGTGCTGCTAAACAAAAGTGAACTGGAGCCATTTTTAGAGGTATAAGAAATTCTACCTATTAACTTTCAAGAAAAGATTTAATGTTCGGGGAGCTCCTGTGTGCTTATACTACCTACAAGTATGCCAGGTCCAGAACACAACCTTGGCTGTTGCTACTCAGAAACTGTCCACCTTATTTTCTCTTTTTGTCTATCAGTGGCCTGCTGATCACTAAAACAGGCTGGATTGTCTCCCCTACAAAGACTGCCTCTTTTTCTCAAATATTGAAAATACAAGCATGCATTTTCATGCCTGTTTGTTTTTCTTTGCTTACTTTACATTGGTTCTGAGGAACAAACTCCAATCCCCATGCTTGTGTGGCACGCACTTCTCAACTGAGTGATCTCCCAAGTGCCCTGTGGGAAAGATTTTGACATTAAAAATGACATTGCTTCAGCAAGCAGATCTAATATTTTCACAGCAAAAAGTACTGATACTTTGATGCCAATGCTTTCATTTTTAACCAAAAAAAAATTTAGAGAGCAAACAAGAAACTATATGACCAAGGTTTCCTTTTGATCTTCAAATTGGCAGAAACTTCTGTTTTCTCAGTAACGGAATAAGTTGGAAAAGGTCATTTGAGAGCAAGTAAAGATTCTTTTAAAACATAAAAATTTGTGAGGCATATTGTGTTGTTACAAATAAGTTTCAGGGATGGAGAGATGGCTCAAAGGTTAAGACTCTATCTCACAAGCAGAAGATCCTGAATTTGGATCCTAGGTCCCATGCAGAAATGATGGCAGCCTGCACTTTTGGCCTTGCAGGACAGAACCTGGGAAATTCCAGAGTGAAGCAATAAAAGAGATAGAAACAATCCAGGATGATTCCCAAAGTCATCCTTGGTCTGAAAGCAACATGGTGCCCTCTGATACAGAGGAGAGAGAGAAAGGGGGGGGGAGAGAAAGAGAGAGAGAGAGAGAGAGAGAGAGAGAGAGAGAGAGAGAGAGAATGAGTTTTAGGTCAAAGATTCCAAGAATGTTTAACAAGTTTCATCTTCCAATAAGGTTGGGATCTGAAAGGACAAATAAATATCTGGAGTCTAAGAATATCTTAGCCCATATTTAAAAGTTACCCAAATAATCAGCATGTGAGAAGGAACTTTTCAAGTAAAACAAGGGTAGCTTTCAATAGCCTAACTCATTAAGACATCAACTTTTGCACATAAAGCACACTTGTCCAGTAAGTTTTACTAAATCTTCCTACATTAGATGAAGAAGTTTGCTCTTTGTTTCTAATAAACACAAATTGGCTCTTTTTACTGAAATAACTCCTAAAAGACTAAAAATTTATGTTTGTTAATGAATGACAACAGTTTCACTGTATACATCCATTTTATTTTTTCCTGATATATTCCTATCTATCCTTGGTGTTTATGAAGATATATACTTTCAGTTACTATCACTATACTTGTACCCATATAATGGTTGGATTTCATAAAGAATTCTTTATCTTTGTGAAATATTTTTCTCTATCATCCCTGTTTATACATGATAAACACTGACAATGTAGAGGTGCATATCCCATGCACTCTGGAGATGGAAGCCACGTGGTGCTCCCTGGATGAAAGCAAGAAGATGCCACTGCTTCTTGACCAACTACACTGCAATAAGTCTTGAATACTTGGTCATATCCATCCTCTCCTTCTTTGTTCACTCATCCTTTCCTTCCTTGTCATTATTAACATATTACAGAAATATCATTCATTTGTCACTACTATCAGAAGAAAGATCATATTTATTTCTGGCTAATTCTTACCCAGTATTCTCCTCATTACTGATGAATAAAAGAGAGCCATACTTCTCCCATATTATTAGACATTTTCCTTTAGCTGTATTCCTTATGAATCTACTTATCACTCTTTAAAGCACTTTATAATGGAATTTCTAGACATATGAGCAATAATACTATGCTTATTTTAACACTAGAAATGTAACATGACAAATTGTCAAAGAGATATACACAGACTTGCTTTCATATTCCCAGAAAGAAATAAACATTAAGTGATTTTTCTTTTAAAAAGTAGTCCAAAATGACCATCCTATCCAAAACAAAATACAGATTCAATGCAATTCCAATTAAAACCCCATTGCAATTCTTCACAGAACTGTAAAAACCAATCTCAAATTTCATATGGAAGAACAAAAAAAACCCACAATTAAACAAAACAATTTTAGGTAATAAGAGGACTGCTGGAAGTATCACCATACCAGATTTCAAACTATATCACAGAGCTATAGTTATAAAAACAGCCTGGTACTAGCACAAAGATAGATAGATACATTGACCAATGGATCAGAATAGAAGGTCCATATATAAACCCTCACACTATAACCACTTACTTTTTGACAAAGGTGCCAAACATGAACCCTGGGGCAAAGCCAGCATCTTCAACAAGTGGTGGTGGGAAAATTGGTCATCTACATATAGAAGAATAAAGACTGACTGTTATTACTCTCTCCTTACACAAAAGTCAACTCTAAATGGATCAAAGACCTCAATATTAGACCTGAAACTCTGAAATTATTAGAAGATACAGTAAAAAAGTACATGAGTTGATAAGCTTAGGTAAAGACATTTTAAGCAGAACAACAAATGCCCAGGAAGTAAGACCAATAATCAAAAAATGTGACTTCATGAAATTAAAAAACTTCTATTCTGCAAAAGAAACTGTCAATTATGCAAAAAGACAACCCACATAATGAGAGAAAAATCTTTGCTAGCTATGAATCTGAAAGCGATCTATGTCTAGCATGTACATAAAGCTCAGAAAATTAAACACTAAGACAGCAAACATTCCAATTAAAAAAATGTGCCCTGGAACTAAACAAGGATTTCATTAAAAAAGAAATTGAAATGTCAAACAAATGCCTAAAAAATGCTCAACTTCCTTGATTATCAGAGAAATGCAACCCTGTGGTACCATCTTATCCCAGTCAGAATGGCTAAGATCAAGGACACAAACAATAGAGATTTGTGGCAAGACTGTGGAGAAAAAGGGACATTTGTTCCCTGTTGGTGGGAGTTTAAACTGATAGAGCCTCTATGGAGATTAGTGCGGAGGTTCCTCAGAAAATTTGAAATGGAATTGCCATATGATAAAGCTATAACATGCCTTGGAATATTCCCAAAAGACTCTATGTCTTATTACAAAGACACTTTTTCATCTATGTTCATTGCAACACTATTCACAACTGTGAGAAAATGGAATCAGCCAACATGCCCATCAACAGAGAAATAGATAATAAAAATGTGGTACAGCCACATAATGGAATATTACTCAGCCATCAGAAGGGATGAGATTTTATGGAATTTTCTGGTAAATGGATGGAAGTGGAGACTTTAACATTGAGTGAGGTATATCTGACACAGGTTGTTGGTTTTTTTTTTTTTTTGCATTTCTCTTTTCTTTCTTTTTATTTTTTATTTATTTTTTCCACTCATACAAACTTGATAGGTACCCCATTACCTCCTTCCCTCCACTCCTCTGTAGATCCTCTTGTCCCTCCTCCCTTTTCCTTTTCCTTTCCCCCCTCCCTCCCTTTCTCCCAGTGCCCCTTCCTCCCCATTCCTGGAGCATCCTTTAGTGCGCTTGTCTGACACAGAAAGTTAAGTTCTGTGTATTTGTATTCTCTCTTATATGCAAATGATTGAACTGATATTCTTGTCAATGTATTTGGATTAGAAACTGTAAGAGCCAGAAAATTTGAAAAAGATCTATGAGTGGGATGGAAAGGGATGGTTTGGGTGAAATATTTTAAAAGGGAGATTTAGGATACCAAGACAGGGGAGAGGGAGGGAATAAATGGGAAAAATACATAGTGGGGAATAAGGAAATAGGTTATAGGAGGACATAGGAAATAGGAGGAACAGAGGGACTTAAAATCCAAAGATTGTGGAAATTACCCCAAAGGAACATGCTGTACTAGTAATGTGTGTGTGTGTGTGTGTGTGTGTGTGTGTGTGTGTGTGTGTGTGTAAAGCCTTTTAAAGAAAAGAATAAGAATGGGCAATCTTTATGCAGAGAAATATGGCACTTCTTGATAAAATGTTGGTCAGAAAGGTCTTAAAGACCCCCAAACATTACAAGCTTTTACCATTGCTCTTGGTTGCTCTCCAAAAATTGTCAGTGAGACCCTATTACTGAAGATGCAACACAAACGGATCACAGAACATGGGCAAACTATATCAACTGGAACTAGCCTTGATGGATAGCTTACACAGTACCAAAGAATACTGCAGAAGCTACTGGGGGAGAGAAATAATCACACGCCCCATCAACAGGCATGAGATCTGTAAGTTGCAATATAAATCACCATGGCAATAGGTGACCACCAGTGTAATAGTGGCATGAATATCAAGGAGACAACCAACAGCTCTCTGATTAGTACACATCACTGTTACTACAAACTAGAACAAGGGAAGGAAAATCTATCAACAGGGAAGATAACCAATGTACCTATATGTAGAGACAGTACATCAAAGTGCTCTGTAGGTAGCTGTTATTACACTCATAGAATGGTAACTTACAGTGGAAAGTTTAGGGCCTAAAGCTAGATTAGTGAAGGGAAATGCACATATCAGTGGGGTGGCCCGAAGAGAGGTAACTTGATATACCATGGAAGCCTGAGTACCCACAGTAGTCCACAGGTCAGAATGAACCCTGAGTCCATAGAATCCCACAGAAGGAAGTGTAGGAGGGAGTAGGAGAGAATGGTGAAGAGAAGGGAGGGGATGGAGAGGAGAGTGGATGGACAGAAGCTGGGATGAATACCTGATATGCTTGTAAAAGCAGTAAAATTAATTTATTTTTTAATAATAAAAGTAGAAAAAAATTTCCTTTCTAAAAAATCGTCCAAAATATCATGAAATGATTTTAGGATTTGTTGTCTAGAGCTAGGCAATTGAAAGTAAAGATAGTGTTAGAAAATATTAATATGAACTTACATATTAAAATAAATTGGGAAGGCATTTATTTATTTAATTTCAAGTGTGGAGAGGATGCATTTATTTATTTATTTATTTATTTATTTATTTATTTATTTATATTCAAGTGCATGAGGCAGGTATGTTTTGCTGGGATTGACACAGGTTCTTCTGCATGCTAAACAAGTACTCCATAGCTCCAGCCCTAAAGAAGCTTTTCTAGGCAATAAAGCAACAAAATTAAAAAGAGTGTATGCTTTCCCAGGCTTCATAAATGTGCTGTGCTTTTACTGCAGTGGGACTCCATAAATGGTCCACTTCCTTCCCGCCCTGACTTCACAGATGCTTGACTCTCTGCCTGTAAAGTACTGTCAGACCATCTTCACCAAAAAATCCATTTCATCTGGCTATCTCCCATTTGTCCCACATTCTCAACAGAAATGCCACTTCCTTTCTCAATGAGTGTGCTATTTACCTTATCAAAAGTCAGCATTTTTTTAGTTGTTTCGAATCTGTTTCTCTGCTAAAATGTCAAACCCTGACATGCTTTGTTCACCAATTTATAACCAGCATTAATCACAGTGCCTGACAGGCAGCTTCCTGGTTTGCTTTGTTGCTCCTTCTCACCACAATGCTGGACTTCAAACTATGGATCTTTTTTCTTCGCTTCCAGGAAGGAGCAAAAGAAGTGGAGGAGATGAGAAAACTTATGACACTTATTGTTTGGAAAGTCAGTTTGCTGGCATGAGACTGATTTAGAGTAGCAGACTCCCAACACTTTCAGGAGTCTAAACTGAAAGGCACTATTAACAGTGTGGTTTTTCATACTCTTGCAGTTTCCTTAGACTAGTTCACATCTTCAATGAGGCACTCACATGAGCTACCAAGTTGAATGCACAACAAAGGAGGTCAAAACAAGTATCTTATATTTGAGAAGCAGTGAAAGTCGTAAAGTTGTATATCTAGGAAACAAGTATGATATAAAGTGCCCAGTAAGCATGCTTCGTGCACAAAATTGCTGTTCAATATTCTGACATATTCTTCCCTTTCAGGGAAGACAGAAGTCATATTTGGACAATCAATAAATTAAGTTGCAAACAGGTAATTGCAGTTTCTCTTTATGTTACTGATAATTATGGAATCAAGCAACTTGGGAGATAAAAGGGGGGTTATTTTGCTTATAATTCTCAAATATAACTCATGACAAGACAGGAAAATTCATATCAGGAGCCAAGGGAACAGGCTATATCATATGTACAGAAATTGCTGAAGGAGGGACAAACATTTGCCAGTCTATCAAAGTATTCTAAGTATACCAAAGTACTGAACCAGGTCTTTCATCATTTTATCCTACCATCCATAGAGTTTCCCACAACTCAGACCCTTCACTGGTTATGTCCACATCAACTAGATAATCTCCTGCAGCCTGTCTCAGGACTTTCCTTAACTTCCCTTACTAGTTCTTCACAAATGTGGACAAAGTCTCAGCCATCAATTGTCAGTTTAACAATTATATCTAGCTAGAATAGCAGCATGTAAACATATTTAAAATTGATTTCAATAAATGTACCTTTCTGGTGATAGTTGAGTTTTAAGATAAGATGCCATTTTATAGTCCAAGCTTGCTTGTATTTAACTGTGGAGTCCAGCCTGGAATCAAACTCATCACAATCCTCTTACCTTAGCCTCTGAGTGCTTCCATTATAGGTGTGAGCCTCCACGCTTGGTTTGCTGTTTCTAATACACTAAAGTTTTGTATAGATACTAGACTGCATTGTATAAGAGATCACATGACAAATGAAATGTTATTCTAAAAGTTAACTATAAAAAGTAGAAAACTATAAGCAAATAAAGAGCAAAAAAATCACTTTGTCAGACATTGACATTTATTTTCCTATTTGGAACTTTTTCATGAAAATCCCATGATCAACTGACATCATTGTCCAAATGCTCAGAAGTATAAAATGCTGGTGACAGAACAACATAAGCACCTGTTTTAGGCCTAAAATCCCACTCTGGTCTGACTATGTTGAAGGAGTAATCATTTTTCTATATTATTAAACTGGGCCACAAAATGAATCTCCACATATACGGGAAAGTTGAAATTCTAGCCTGTGCCCTATCAGACCACCACGGCCTAAAACTGGATATCCACAACACAACAAACGACAGAAAATACACTAACTCCTGGAAACTTAACACTATGATGCTGAATGAGAACTGGATTCAGAAAGAAATTAAACAGGAAATTCAAGATTTCCTGAAAGTGAACTATAATGAAAATACAACTTACCAAAATCTCTGGGACACAATGAAAGCTGTCCTAAGAGGTAAGTTCATAGCTCTTAATGCCTACATCAAAAAAAATGGAAACATCAGAAATAAATAAGTTAACAATGCACCAAAAAGCTTTAGAGACACTAGAGCAATTTGATCCTAAAAGCAGTAGAAGGGAGGAGATTAGCAAAATAAGGAGAGAAAGATCTGAAATCGAGATTAGGAAAACGATACAGAAAATCAATGAGTCAAAGAGCTGGTTCTTTGAAAAAATCAATAAGATAGATACACCCCTAGCTAAATTAACCAAAAGCAAGAGAGAGAAAACCCAAATTAACAAAATTAGAAATGAAAACGGAGTTATCACTACTGATACCCAAGAAATCTAGAGAATTATTACATCATATTTCAAAAACTTCTACTCTGAGAAAATTGACAACACAAAAGAGATGGATGAATTCCTAAGTAAACACAACTTACCTAAATTGAATCTGGAAGCTGTGAATTATTTAAATAGTCCTATAACATAGAAGGAAATTGAGGAAGTAATCTCGAATCTTCCGACAAAAAATGTCCTGGACCAGATGGATTCAGCACAGAGTTCTACCAGACATTTAAGGAGTTAATAACACCAATACTCCTTAAACTGTTCCACCAAATAGCAAAGGAAAGAACACTACCAAATTCCTTCTATGAAGCTAATACCATCTTAATCCAAAAACCTAATAAAGAATCACTTAAAAAAGAAAACTATAGGGCAATCTCTCTGATGAACACAGATGCAAAGATTCTCAATAAAGTCTTAGCAAATAGGATTCAAAAACATATCAAAAAGATCATTCACAGGGACAAAGTAGGCTTTATCCCTGGCACACAAGGTTGGTTCAACATACCCAAATCAATAAATGTAATTCATCATATAAACCAGTCCAGAGTCAAAGACCACATGATACTCGATAGATGCAGAAAAAGCTTTTGACAAGATCCAAAAGTCTTTTATGATCAAAACGCTAGAAACAGTAGGAATGGAAAGAACCTTTATCAATATAATAAAAGCTGTATACAACAAGCCCACAGCAAGGTTTATGCTCAATGGGGAAAAACTGGAAGCATTCCCACTTCGATCAGGAACTAGACAAGGCTGTCCACTGCCACAACTTCTATTCAATATTGTACTTGAAGTCTTAGCTGAAGCCATAAGACAAGAAAGGGACATAAAAGGGATTCAAATCAGCAAGGAAGAAGTCAAGCTATCCCTATTTGCAGATTACATGATCTTACATCTGAGTGATCCCAAAAACTCCACCAGGAAGCTCCTGGATCGAATTGAGAAGTTCAGCAGGGTGGCAGGATACAAAATAAATGTACAAAGATCAGCAGCCTTCCTATATGCCCAGAATGAAAGAATTGAAAAAAGCCCTGAGAGAAACAATCATATTTACTATATCCCCTAAAATAATGAAATATCTTGATATAAACCTAACCAAGGAGATAAAAGACCTTTACAATGAAAACTTTAAAACCCTAAAGAAAGAAATTGCAGAAGACACCAGAAGGTGGAAAGACCTCCCTTGTTCCTGGATTGGCAGAATCAACATCGTAAAAATGACCATCCTACCAAAGGCAATATACAAATTCAATGCTATACCAATTAAAATCCCAAAGCAATTCTTTAAAGAAGTTGACCAAACAATCTCAAAACTCATATGGAGGCACAAAAGACCCAGGATAGCAAAGACAATCCTAAGTAACAAAAACACTGCTGGAGGTATCACCGTACCAAACCTTAGTCTATACTACAAATCCATAGTTGTAAAAACAGCCTACTACTGGCTCCAACATAGACACACAGATCAATGGATAAGGGTTGAAGACCCAGATATAAGCCCACAAAATTATAGCCATTTGGTCTTTGACAAAGGAGTCCAAAAAATCCAATGGAAAAAGAACAGTGTCTTCAACAAATGGTGCTGGCAAAACTGGATCTCCACATGTAGAAGATTAAAACTGGACCCATACTTGTCATCATGTACAAGACTTAATTCCAAATGGATCAAGGACCTTGATTTAAGGCCAGAGACTATAAAAACCATAGTTGAAAGGGTAGGGAATTACCTCGAGTTGATTGGGCTGGCCAACGTTTCCTAAGCAGACATCCAATGGCACAGTCACTGCTACCAACTCTCAACAGTTGGGATCTTGTGAAATTAAAGAGCTTCTGTTCAGATAAAGAGATTGTAACATGAGCTCAAAGGCAACCCACAGAATGGGAGAAAATCTTCACTAACCACATATCTGATAGAGCTCTACTGTCCAGAGTGCACAAAGAACTTAGAAAACTGAACACCAAGGAAACTAATGGCCCAATTTAAAAATGGGCCCTGGAACTTAAAAGAAACTTTACTAGGGATGAAATTAAAATGTCTAACAAATATCTTAAAAAATGTACCAATTCCTTAGCCATCAGGGAAATGCAAATCAAAACTTCCTTGAGATATCTATCATCTCACGCCGGTCAGGATGGCAAAAATCCACAATACAAACAACACCAAATGCTGGAGAGGATGTGGAGAGAGGGGAACTCTCCTACATTGCTGGTGGGAATGCAGGTTCATACAACCACTCTGGTGAGCCATTTGGAGATTCTTAAAGAAATTAAAGATTGAAATGCCATATGACCCTGCGATTCCACTTTTGGGAATAACCCTCCATGTAGCAGAGGTTCACCTCGATAGCACAAGAGCGACCATGTTCATAGCAGCACAGTTTACAATAGCAAAGTCATGGAATCAACCCAAATGTCCAACAGTTGACGAGTGGATAAGGAAACTGTGGTACATCTATACAACTGAGTACTACTCAGCCATAAAAAATGATGAATTACTGGAATTTGCCGGGAAATGGATGTCATTTGAAACAATTATATTGAGTGAACTATCCCAGACCCAGAAAATTAAGCTTCGTATGTATTCCCTAATAGGTGGCTCCTAGTACCAAACCTACCCAGCCCACCTAGAGACACTTGACGATAAATCTCTGTAATACAGTAGTTGCAAGGAGTATGAACGGGAGGGATTGGGTAGGAGGGCCACACCAGAAACAAGGATAGAGGGGACCATATTACAGCAGAGAAAATAAGCCTCCATCAAGGACTGCAAGTAAGCAATGAGACATCTGGTTAAGTTCACAGACTTTTCGTTCCTGATCATTTATAACTGAGGGGGTGTGATCTCACCAGAAGGGGAGGGCATATAGTCTGGCAGATAAGAAGTAATCATTTTGCAAATGGGTGACTGACCCCTCCCTCACTGTGGTTTAATACTTTTATTACATCTACCTTTGAATATACTCTTATAACAAGACTCTAGTTTAACAGATTTTTATCTCTGGCCGGGGGGTGAAATACAATACCCATCAGGATGGAGTGAAGGACATTGCAGTAGCAGCAAAACTGCAAAAGAAAACCAACGAACCATAATCCAGAACTTCAGAGACTCTATATTAATCACCTAGAACTAGGTCAGCCTAATCTCTCCCCATCCTGAAGCTCAGGGCCATTTGCGGAAGAGGGGAGGAGCAATGATATGCAAGATACTCCACACAAGTTAGGGCCAAAGCAATCATAATTTGACTTTCCATGCCCTCCACAATGTCCCACACACTATTGACCCCATAAAGTCTAGCATTTGCTAAAGGCACCAAGATCCTTGGAGGCAAGGAATTGACAGCCATAGTAGTGCTCCTATGCTTAAGGTGAACACAGGAAAGGGTTCAGTGAAATGCCACTGGGTACTTGTACGTCATCGGGGAGAGGAGGACCCAGAGGAGAGTCTGGCATGCACATTAAAGCATTCTCTGGGGATTGGGGGGGAGACATTGGGGGATGGTAAAGGAGGGGTTTGGGAGGGGGAGCAGAGGGGTCGGGTGGAGGAGGAGGGAGGAAGGGAACCAGTGTACCTATTAAGTTTGTATGAGCAGAAATAATAATAAAACATATTAAAAAAAAGAAAAATCTTACCATTGGTGAAATGTATATATATTTTATATATTTTTCTTCACTTTAAATGAAGGCAGATACTGAAAAAATTATTAAATGTGTTCAAACTTAAATTTTAAAAAGTTGTTTTGATTGTATTAGCTGTTCCTTTGATGATAAGTAGAAAGCAGGGCATTCTTGAAAAATAGTTTTAATAACAATAATGCTGACTAATACAAAAGCCAATGCATTCAAGAACTCACTGAAATAAGACTTGTCCTTACCAGATCTCAATAATTACTGATATATCAGCATGTCCCAAGTCACATGCAATGGAAACTTTGGGAGTTAGGGCTGGATGGTTAAATGCGAACGGGAGTGAGTGGGGCAGCTGAGCAAAGGCCACCTGGTATATCACAGAGGCCTAAACTCCATGAGAGTAGACAATCCAAAGGGAACTCTGGGGCCCATAGAAGTAGAAAGGCAGGAGGGCATGAGGGAGTGGAAGGAGTGAGGGGGGGCAGAAAGAGAGGAGAGGGCAGAAAGGAAAAAGGGAGGAAGGAGGGAGACAAGGATAAGTACTCAATATGCTTGTAAAATTCATGTTAAAAAATAATTACATTTATCCAATTACTAGAAATTCAGGTGTTTGGTTTATTTTCTAGTTTTCTTTCCACATGTCTTCCACTCTCACAGAACAGCATTTAACTGGTCTGCCATGTGCTGAGACCACCAAACTGGGAATAAGGAAAGCCCGTGATCTCCACTATTCCTTCCAAGACATTCGGACACCTGATTCTTTTTAGAAGAAATAACCATTTGTCACTGTCAAGATTACTGTTCAGGTCTATTCACTGCCTCCATTTTAAGTGGTGGCGCCTTTGATCTGACTCCTAATCTTCAATTAATTTCAATACCGATTCTGAATACACATCAAATACCACAATCAATTGTCATACATTTGGTACTCATTACAGAGAATCTTTTAAGGCAGTCCCTGGAATCATCTCCCTCAGGGACAGACAACTGGATAGACAGAAACACTCACTGTGAAGAGCTGCACTGCATCAACTTCAGTTGTAACCATCAATCAGGAAAACCTAATTAGATGTTCTATTTTCTAATCCTCAATTTTTTTATAAGTAGAAGCATAAAAAGAATTCATCCTCACTTTTCCTAATTATCAAGTCTAGTTTTACTGCAGATAGATAAAAAAAAATTGGGTGTTAATTTCTATGACATCTCAAACTAAAAATTTCAGGTGAAAAAAATGAAAACTATTAAAACTTAGTTACTTGTAATAAAATTATGTTAGCACTACTTGACTAGATTGCTTTAGAACTAAAGCTTTGAAACCTGTCACAGGTCTTAAAAATAAAATTGCTTGAGTAGCTGAGGAGAACTGTATTAAAATGCAAATTTTCACCTGTTAATATTTCTTCAAAAACCAATAATCCCTCAAGGCTACCAATATGTCATAATACTTAATGGAAAAATATCCCTTAGGCAGAATGGCCTTTCTAAGTTGACTTTTGATTAAACTTAAAATATTATAGCACAAAGAATTTAAAATAAAATACAAATATAGGACCCAACTGAAATGTCATCCGATATGCACTGAAGTGGAAAGATGGTGAGTTTCATCATAGTCCATTAATTTGTGACTAGTACACTCTGTCTAAAGACCAATCAGTAGCACAATACAAAGCATATTTCATGTAACACTAATCGATGACTATGTGTTTGTGTTGATACCTATTTCTGCAAAATACTCAATTTTGTAATTATTCTAAGAATTATTGTCTCAAAAAATACCCAATTGGATCAAGTGACAAAGCAACTATGTGTAAGAATTAAATAGTAATAATTCTTTATGAGATTCCCAGAAAAATTAAATTGCGTGGAGAGTTTGATTATTTCAGTGAGGTTTAGAACTTACCTATTAAGTCAACTCTGTAATTCGAATGCTCTTATACAACTATTAAAAGTAACAACGGAAATAGCATAAGCATTTTAAAATATTTTTTCAAAGCTAAGATCGTTTTAATTAAATTTTTAATATTATGGATTGAAAAATTCTCTGATCTTCACTCCAAAGTATACAAACACCTATACAATTTATTCTGCCTCAAAAGTGACATCTGTCAAATCAGCTACCATTTCTTTTAATGCAAATTATGAGTCATATATCAGTAAAAAGAAGGAAAGGAAACTAATTTTTCTATATAAGAATCTGTGCTTGTGTGTGAGCGCTGATGACTGTGAAATAGATAATCTCTTAGCTGTAGTTGAGCATAAAAATGTGGCTCCAGAATGTGATTGGACCTTGCCTGACCTGCACAATTGCTGACATGTCAACAAACCCCCAAAGTCTAGCACAGATCTCAGGGGAGAAGGCTTCAGGCAGTAAGATCCTTAGAGGCAAGAGGTTAAACAGAGCTCCCAAATTAGTGGGCAGCCCAAGAGGCCCCAAGCAATGCCACTGAGTCCTGAGCCCTCACTAATGTAGATGGGTCAGCTTGGAAAGAAATCCAACGCCCACATAAACAGATGCTCTGGAAGATGGGAGGGAGAAGGCAGAAGCACCCAGTGAGAACTAGAGGGAAGGAAAAGGGGTGAGAGGGAGAGGGAGGGAAAGTGGGAAAGGGGAATGGAGAGTGGAATAGGGGACAATAGGGGAGAAAGGAGGGAAGAGGAAAAAGAAAGGGGTGCCAATTGAGCTTGTATAACTAGGCCAAAAAATGTAATAAAAATGTGGCTCCAGATTAAAATTAAACATGAACTTCACAGAAAGTAAAACTTTTGATCTGAGAGGTTCTGACAAATAAGGTACCCATACGTCTCAAATACCCATACGTATAAAAATTATCTCTAAAGGAGCCAATGCTTTTCATTTAAGTTAATTAACATTACATCTGCATAAATGAACAAGTATTTTCACTTAATGCTAAATAGAATTAACTTAAAGTCCTTCCTCTTCTATTATGCCTCTCCTACTTTTTAAACCTAGTATTCTATATGTCATAAAGTGAGAAAATTAATGAAAAATGAAATAATAAATATTTTTGACATTTGTATATCTAATAAACATTTTATTTAAAAAATTGTAATCACTATTTGAAATATTCTTAACTTGTCTAACTTATTAGTAAAAATTAAACAGCAAATCAAATCATTTACTTTGGAATAATTCCAAATGCTCAAGAGAAGAAAAGACTTTGAATACAAAGAAGTAGAGACGACAGCCAGACCCGGAGCCGAAGCCAGAGCCCGAGCTGGGCAGGGCCGGGGAAGACCCGCATCCCCCCATGCCCCAGCTCCCCCAGGTTAAATAGCGCCCCGCTGTCGCCACATCCTCCCTTTCCACACTCCACCACACGGGTCGCACACAGTCCAGCCAGGACGCACCCGACCTAGGTAAGCTCCGCCCCCGCCGAACCCCAAAACCCCAGTGCAAACAACTCAGTTCAGTGAAAAACGCACAGAAATTGAAAGAAGGCCTTAAGAGTTAAAATGATGATGCCCGGGGCTGGAGAGGTGGCTCAGGGGTTAAACCTCTGCCTTGCAGGTGGAAGGTCCTGAGTTCGGATCCTTAGACCCCACGTATAGACGCCGGGTGGAAGCAAGGGCGGTTCGGATCCTTAGACCCCACGTATAGACGCCGGGTGGAAGCAAGGGCGGCCTGCGTTTCTGGTCCTGGTAGGGCAGAGCCTGTGAATCTCCGGGCAGAGTAAACAAGGAAGAGATGGAGGCAGTCTATGGTTGTTCCCGAATTCGTCCATGGTTCTACACACACACACATACATGCACACACGTGCCCACACCATACATGCACAATTGAATAAATAATAAACAAAAAAATTTAAAAAAACACACAAAAAAATGTAAAACGATGATGCCCAAGTCAAAGTGCAAATCCATGAGAAACAACACCCAAGTAAACAAATCTCCCCCTGAAGGAATTAACCCCATAATGATAGACTCCAACCAGAACAAACCCATGGAAAATGGCCAAGAAAGCCTGACCAAGAATAGACTTTCAAAACATGATCATTACCATGTTAAATACTATGAAAGAGGAAATCCAGGAGGAATTAAACAACCGCATCAATGGCTTTGAAGAGGAAAACAACAGACACTTGGAGGAGTTGAGAAAAACAGTTCAAAAAACAAAAACTGGCATAGAGCAGTTAATACAGACTCAAGCAGAGTTCAAAACTGAACTAAAAGACAAGTTATCTTCAACCCAGAACTCAACAGGGAGTTTTATCAGCAGAACTAATGAAGCAGAAAGCAGAATTTCAGACCTTGAAGGCAAAGTGGGAGTATTAACCAGATCAATGGAAGAGGTTGTTAAAGCCAAAAAGATACTCGAGAGAAACATTCAAGAGTTATGGGACACCCTGAAGAAGCCAACATGCATATTCATGGAATACCAGATCAAGAATCTCAAAATACTACACCTGAGGAAAATTTTTCAAACAATCATCAAGGAAAACTTTCCTCATCTAAAATAAGAGAGGCCCATCCATGTACAAGAGGCATTCCTTACCCCAAACAGATATGACCAAAATAGAAACTCGCCACGGCAAATAATAGTTAAAACACTCCACATTCAAGATAAAGAAATGATGTTGAGAGCTTCAAGAAAAAAAAAAAAGTCACTTTTAAAGGTAAACCTATTAAAATAACAAATGACTTCTCAGTCGAAACAATAAAAGCAAGAAGAGCTTGGAGAGACATACTTTCAAGTACTGAATGAGCAAAAAGGTCAACCCAGGCTGATATACCCCAAAAACTATCCGTCATGATCGAAGGAGAAGGAAAAATTTTCCAGCACAAAGACGACTTGAAGGGATACATGTCACCAAACCAGGCCTTCAAAAAATGCTAGAAATAATACTCAAGCGCGAAGAAAAAAACATACATATCCGGGAGAACAGAAGGGAAGTATAACACCATTAAAAGCAAAGCAATATACTTACAAAAACCACTAAACATAATTAATGTCCAGAATTAAAAATAGTTTCTCCATTATAACATTAAATGTTAATGAAATTAACTCACCGATCAAGAGACACAGATTACAAACTTGGATTAAAAATCACAATCCAGGGGCTGGAAAGGTGGCTCAGGGGTTAAGCCTCTGCCTTACAGGCAGAAGGCCCCGAGTTCGGATACTAGACCCCACGTATAGACGCCAGACGGAAGTGGGGGTGGTCTGCATTTCTGGTCCTGGTAGGGCAGAGCCTGTGAATCCCGGGGCAGAGTAAACAAGGAGGAGGTGGAGGTAGTCCATGGTGGTTCCCGTATTCGTCCCTAGTTCTACACACACACACATATACATATACACATACATACACACACACACACGCACGCATTCACGCACGAATGAATAAATAATAAATAATAAAAAATTTTTATTTAAAAAATAAAAATCACAATCCATCAATCTGCTGCCTGCAGGAAACTCATCTCACCACAAAAGGTAGGCACATGCTAAAAATAAAAGACTGGTCAACAATTCTACAAGCTAATGGAACACCAGGAAATAGGCAGGGGTAGCCATTATGCTATCAGACAAAGAGACTTTAAACCAAAAAAAAAATCATAAGAGACACAGATGGATACTACATTTTAGTCACAGGTACAATTCACCAGGAAAACTTCACAATACTGAATATACATGCACCCAATGCTCCCCCCTACATTCATTAAGCAAACCCTACAATGTCTAAAGCGAGAAATCAATCCCAAAACGATAATTCTTGGGGATTTCAATACTGCCCTCTCAACATGGGATAGATCTACAGGTAAAAAACTTAACAGAGACACTTTGGAGCTTAATCAAACCCTTACTGAAATGCACCTTATAGATCCCTATCAAACTTTTCATCCATGCACCAAAGAATCACATTTTTCTCAGCAGCACATGGAACTTTCTCCAAAATAGATCACATGTTGGGCCACAAAATGAATCTCCACATATACAGGAAAGTTGAAATTCTAGCCTGTGCCCTATCAGACCACCACGGCCTAAAGCTTGACATCCACAACACACAAGCAACAGAAAATACACTAACTCCTGGAAACTTAACACTATGATGCTGAATGAGAATTAGATTCAGGAATAAATTACAAAGAAATTCAAGATTTCCTCAAAGTGAATGATAATGAAAATATAAATTACCAAAATCTCTGGGACACAATGAAAGCTGTCCTAAGAGGTAAATTCATAGCTCTTAATGCCTACATCAAAAAAAATGGAAACATCAGCAATAACTTAACAATGCACCTAAAAGCTTTAGAGACACTAGAGCAATCTGATCCCAAAAATAGTAGAAGGGAGGAGATTAGCAAAATAAGGGGAGAAATATCTGAAATTGAGATTAGGAAAATAATACAGAAAATCAACCAGTCAAAAAGCTGTTTTTTTTTTTTTGAAAAAAATCATTAAGATAGATACACCCCTAGCCAAATTAACCAAAAGCAAGAGAGAGAAAGCCCAAATTAACAAAATTAGAAATGAAAATGGAGTTATCACTACTGATACCCAAGAAATCTAGAGAATTATAACTCATATTTCAAAAACTTATATAATCTGTGAAATTTGAGAACACAAAAGAGATGGATGAATTCCTAAGTAAACACAACTTATCTAAATTAAATCAGGAAGTTGTAAATTATTTAAATAGTCCTATAACATATAAGGAAATCAATGAAGTAATATCGAATCTTCCCACCAAGAGATGTCCTGGACCATATGGATTCAGCACAGATGGTTCTACCAGACATTTAAGGAGCTAATAACACCAATACTCCTTAAACTGTTCCATCAAATAGCAAAGGAAGGAACACTACCAAATTCCTTCTATGAAGCTAATATCGTTTTAATCCCAAAACCTAATAAAGAATCACTTAAAAAAGAAAACTGTAGGCCAATCTCTCTGATGAACACAGATGCAAAGATTCTCAATAAAGTCTTAGCAAATAGGATTCAAAAACATATCAAAAAGATCATTCACGGGGACCAAGTAGGCTTCATCCGCGGCACACAAGGTTAGTTCTACATACGCAAATCAATAAATGTAATTCACCATATAAACCAGTCCAAAGTCAAAGACCACATGCATGATATTGTCAATAGATGCAGAAAAAGCTTTTGACAAGATCCAACAGCCCTTTATGATCAAAACCCTAGAGAAGGTTGGAATGGAAGGAACCTTTATCAATATAATAAAAGCTATATACAACAAGCCAACAGCAAGAATTATACTCAATGGGGAAAAATTTGAAGCACTCCCACTTCGATCAGGAACTAGAGAAGGCTGTCCACTGCCACAACTTCTATTCAATATTGTACTTGAAATCTTAGCTGAAGCCATAAGACAAGAAATGGACATTAAAAGGGATGCAAATCGGCAAGGAAGAAGTCAAGTTATCTCTATTTGCAGATGGCATGATACTATACCAGAGTGATCCCAAAAACTCCACCAGGAAGCTCCTAGAACTAATACAGAAGTTCAGCAGGATGTCAGGATACAAAATAAATGTACAAATATCAGCAGCCTTCCTATATGCTCAGAATGAAAGAAGTGAAAAAGCCCTGAGAGAAACAATCCCATTTACTCTAGCTGCTAAAAAAATGAAATACCTTGGTATAAACGTAACCAAGGAGGTAAAAGACCTTTACAATGAAAACTTTAAAACCCTAAAGAAAGAAATTGCAGAAGACACCAGAAGGTGGAAAGCCCTCCCATGTTCCTGGATTGGCACAATCAACATCGTAAAAATGACTATCCTACCAAAGGCAATATACAAATTCAATGCTATACCAATTAAAATCCCAAAGCAATTCTTTAAAGTTGACCAAACAATCTCAAAATTCATATGGAGGCACCAAAGACCCAGGATAGCAAAAACAATCCTAAGTAACAAAAACACTGCTGGAGGTATCACCATACAAAACCTTAGTCTATAGTACAAATCCATAGTTGTAAAAACAGCCTGGTACTGGCTCCAAAATAGACACACAGATCAATGGATAAGGGTCGAAGACCCAGATATAAGCCCACAAAATTACAGCCATTTGATATTTGACAAAGGGGCCCAAAAAATCCAATGGAAAAAGAACAGTGTCTTCAACACATGGTGCAGGCAAAACTGGATGTCCACATGCAGAAGATTAAAACTGGACCCGTACTTGTCACCATGTACAAGAATTAATTCCAAATGAATCAAGGACCTCGATATAAGGCCAGAGACTATAAAAACCATAGTTGAAAGGGTACAGACTTCCCTCAAGCTGATTGGCCTAGGCCAACAGTTCCTAAACAGCCATCCAATAGCCCAGTCACTGCTACTATCTCTCGACAGTTGGGATCTTGTGAAATTAAAGAGCTTCTGTTCATATAAAGAGATTGTAACAGGAGCTCAAAGGCAACCCACAGAATGCGAGAAAAATCTTCACTAACCACATATCTGATAGAGCTCTATTATCCAGAGTGCACAAAGAACTTAGAAAATTAAACACCAAGGAAACAAATGGCCCAATTAAAAGATGGGCCCTGGAACTTAAAAGAAACTTTAGTAGGGATGAAATTAAAATGTCTAACAAATATCTTAAAAAATGCTCCACTTCCTTATCCATCAGGGAAATGCAAATCAAAATTTCCCTGAGATATAATCTCATCCCGGTCAGGATGGCAAAAATTCATAATACAAACAACAACAAATGCTGGAGAGGATGTTGAGAGAGGGGAACTCTCCTACATTGCTGGTGGGAATGCAGGCTCATATAGCCACTCTGGCGAGCTGTCTGGAGATTCTTAAAGAAATTAAAGATTGAAATGCCATATGACCCTGTGATTCCACTTTTGGGAATAACCCCCCATACAGCAAAAATTCACTTCAATAGCACAAGCACGACCGTGTTCATAGCAGCACTGTTTACAATAGCAAAGTCATGGAATCCACTCAAATGTCCAACAGTTGATGAGTGGGTAAGGAAATTGTGGTACATCTACACAATGGAGTACTACTCAGCCCTCAAAAATGATGAATTAATGAAATTTGCTGGGAAATGGATGGGATTAGAAGCAATTACATTGAATGAAGTATCCCAGACACAGAAAATTAAATGCCGTATGTACTCCCTAATATATGGCTCCTAGTACCAAACCCACTTAGAGACACTCAACGATAAATCTCTGTAATAACTACAGTAATTGCTAAGATTATGAACAGGAGGGATGGGGAAAGAGGGCCACTCCAGTACAAGGAGAGAGGGAACCATGTTACAGCAGAGAAAATAGGCCACCATCAAGGACTGCAAGTAATGAGACATCTGGTTAAGCTCACAGGCTTTCCTTCCTGATCATTTACAAGAGATGGGGTATGATCTTACCACAAGGGGAGGGCGTATAACCTGGCAAATAGAAATTAACCATTTTGGAGATGGGTGATTGACCCCTCCCTCACTGTGCTTTCCTATTTTTATTCTATCTACCTTTGAATACACTCTTTATCTCTGGCTAGGGGTTGACATCCAATACCCATCAGGGTGGAGCCAAGGGGATTGTAGGAGCAGCAAAATTGGAAAAAAAAATCAACAAACCATAATCCAGAACATCAGAGACTCTATATCAATCACCTAGAACTAGGCCAGACTAATCTCTCCTTATCCTGAAGCTCAGGAAATTTGTGGAAGAGGGGGCAGTAAGAGTGTAAGAGCACAAGGATGGGAGGAACAATGATATGCAAGATACTCCACACAAGTTAGGGCCAAAGCAATTGTAATAGGACTCTGCATGCCCTGCGCAATGTCCAACACACTATTGACCTCACAAAGTCTAGCATTTGCTAAAGGCACTAGGATCCTGTGAGGAAAGGGATTGACAGCCACAGTAGTGTTCCTATGCTTAACGGGAACACAAGAAAGGGTTCTGGGAAATGCCACTGGGTCCTTGCACCTCATCGGAGAGGAGGAACCAGAGGAGAGTTTGGCATGCACATTAAAGGATGCTCCGGGAATGGGAGGGGGAGCCACTGGGGGATAGGGGGTTGGAGGGAGGGGGGGACCGTGTACCTGTTAAGTTTGTGTGAGTGGAAATTAAAAAAAAAGAACTAGAGAAGTAGTTCAGTGATTGTTCCTCATTGTTATAAGTAATTGTTATAAGTAATACCTGACCAAACAGCTTAGAGGAACAAAGGATTTTATTCAGCTCCAATTCCAGGTGATATCCACCATGGTGGAAGTCACACCAGCAGGAGTTAAGGAAATTAGCCGTATCACATCCCCAGCAAGAATAGAGGACAAGCACCAGTGTTGCATATCTCCTTTCTTACATGATAGCAGACTTGCCATCTTCTCCATCTGCTCTAGGAATAGTCCTACAAACTCTGGCTGGATCTTTCCATCAATTAGGAAACTAAGAAAAGTTCCGACAGGCTTACCTACAGAACTGCCTTAGCAAGGTATTTCTTCACAGGAATACCTGTAGGACCATTTCCTGCATGTCAGGTTGAAATTTGAGTTTAACCATCACAGCGATAGAACACTTGTCAAGCACTTAAAGGTTCTGTGTCTATTCTGCTTCAAAAGAAAAAAATGAACATGAAAATTATACTTTCTCACTACTATCCAAATAAAAAAGGTTCTTAATTTTAAAAAAAGTAAGGATATATATGGGGACTCAGGGCACACAAAACTTTATTTACTGAGATAAACCATATAGATAAAACATTTGTATTTCTTTTTAAATCTCTCCTAAGGTTGTGAGATATAACCAAGCAGAAACTTACTATATTATATCAAAAATTATTTTTGTTTTAAAAAGAGTAAGAACAGACACACCTTATACAGGAAAATATAGAGAAAGGAAGACAGGATATAACAGAAAATGCCTGATATAACAGAAAATACTCTAAATCCTCCTATCAGAACCATAATCAATTAAACAAAATTCCAAGTTTTGTGATATCTCCTGATAAGTTGTTGATCAGAGAGGTCTCAAAGTCCACAAATCAGTATAGGCTTTTCCCATTTATTCTGTTTGCCCACCAGAAACCAACAGTAATAACCTATTGCCAAAGATACAATCTATATGATCATGGGACATTTTCTAATTATATAAGTGTAGGAACTCTTGATTGAAACCAAATACCCCAGAGTCTTGTTTATTTGACTTTATCCTGTTGCTTTATCTCTGTTCATTTAGTGTCATGCTTCAATTTTCATAATCATCCGATCTACTACTGAATTGTTCTGCTGCATTTTTATTGTGATGTCCATACCATTCAAATCCATAATTTCCATTTGATTTTCTGTTTTTATTTAATTTTCATTATCGATTGCTTATATTTGGTAAATTATTTCTGTCATACACCCTTCATGTGAGGTTTCATGATTTTTTTCCTATATTGGCATATACTTTTATTTTTCTTTACATACTTATAATTTATTGAAATGTGAACATTTTGGCTTCTATTAGAGCAATTCCAGATTCTGTACTCTTTGATGCTATTTATTTTTCATTTGATTTTGTATTAATATGGGATAATAAGCAATAACTCTGTTATGAAGTATTGTGTTTTCTTAAGTATTGTGCTTTTTTAAGTTGAATTTCAGGAGTAACAACTGAATCAACATAACTTGATGGCCAGCCACTAAGTCATAGAGAATGTTTGTCCATTCATATGAATTTCTATTTATTTTTATAATTGTAAGAAAGGTAAAATGAATATATATTTCCATTTTACAGGTGAATATTCTGAGCTTCAAAATGAGTAAACAACATAATAAGGTGTCCCACTGTATACTAATGCAGATGTTCAAACTTAGGCCTCACTTCAAGGACTTAGATGATATGTCTAAAAGAAATTTCAAGGCACTTCCATTCATGTCATTTTATTAAATAAACAAAACACTGTTACTTAAGGTATCTCTGTACAAACAATAACATATTGTGTGTAAGGGCGGGATTACCTAACATTCATTGACTGCTATGTATAAGGAAATGAATTAGCCAAATTCCATCATTGTGGTAATGATCAAATTTACTATAAATATTGGAGAGATGATAACGATAACTACTTAAAGTTTCATAGCTAATAACAAATGAAGTTTAAGTTCATTTCTAAACATTAACAAATAAAAAGTGCTTTCATTTCATGCAAAATTTTCTTCTAAGGATTACTCATATATGACAGTTTAATGTGTCAACTTGATGTCACACTTCTGTCATGTGAACAGACACTATACAGATATGTCACCTTGGAGTTATTGTGTAACTCCAAGTAAATAGTTTATGATTATTTGGCTTTACGTAAGGAAGACTATAGTAGATAATGCGTATCCATCTAGGTCACCAGTGGACAGACCTTCCTAGCAGAATGGAGTCTTTCCTCAAAACATTAGAAACTGTATCTGCCACTTAGCATCATCCAGAATGAGTGTTCCAATCTGTCCTTCCCAACAAGCTATTTTATGGATGCCAGATCAGCTAGATAACCCTGCACTCTTGAAAAATACTTCTTTAGAATAACTTATTCAAGTATATTCTACTGATTCTACTCCAATATTTGAATCCTGACTCATAATTCATACATAAAAGCTTAGTAATCTAGTCTTTGGTTTTATAAAATTAGTTTCCATTTTGAGTAAACTTAAGTTTGAATAGTATTCTTATTGAAAAATATTGATCTAATCTCCAAAAAGTAGTCCTTTTCTCTGTAATTTTCTAATTACAAAAAAGTTCTATATGTACATGTGTAGTGTCTTAGGTGGCTGCCTAAGTAATTTAGTGATATAAGATTTTTTATTTTTTTATTTTTAAGTGCACATAGATTTTTTTGTGCTTAACTATTTTTTATCTTATATTTTTATTTTACTTTGACATGCTTTATTTTCCTACTTTTACAAGCATATCAGTTATTCATCCCAGCTTCCCTCTCTCCCCATCCCTCCCACCCCTTAGCCTGAGCCCCCACAGGAGTAGACAAGCCAGAGTGAACCTTGGGGTCCACAGAAGCATATGGACAGAGGGAGTAATATAAGATTTTTATCCGCCTCAAAAACTGAAGTGGTAATTTTTAACACAGTCCAAGGGAGCAGAAAGTTTCAATAGAACAATAATGAATAGTTTCATGTTCATCCAGAGTATTCAATTTGTTTGTTTTCCATACTGAACTTATAATTCCTAAATTCTTCTGGTTTTGTATGTTAATTGTTTTCCCCTGTCATTTAGAAACTGTTGATTGTGCCATAAATATACAAATTTAAAAAAATAAATAGAAGACTCAATAGAAGCACGTTAACTGTGAAAAAATTAAATTATGCTTCTTCATATGGTTTCAGGGAGGTAGAGAATAGTATTTTGCCAAAGAAGACAGCCTCGACTGAGTGATAAAGATTTACAAAATAACAAAATTAAAATAATGAATGGAGCCTGTCTTTCCTTTGATCTGCAAAAATGATGATGCTTAATATGCAAGATACTTCATACAATTTAGGGTTGCAGCAGACAGAATTTGGACTTTGCCTAACCTGCAGAATAGCTGACATGTCATCGACCCCTCAAAGTCTAGCATGGATCACAAGGGAGAAGGCTCCAGGCAGTAAGATCCTTAGAGACAAGGCATTAACAGTCATAATAGAGTTCTCATACCAACAGGGAGCTCAAGAAGGGGTGCAGGCTATGTCACTGAGTCACAAGGAGGTTTGGCATTCATGCAAAAAGATGCTCCAGCAAATGGGAGAGAGGAAGGGGGAGGCACTGAAAGAAGAGGATGGAGGAAGGGGATGAAAGGAAAGGGGGAAATGGGGAGAGCGCAAGGGGGGACAACTGAGGAGGAGAGAAGAAAAGGAGAGTACAGGGGTACCTATTGAGCTTGTATGATTAGGAAAATAAAATAAATTAAATTAAATTAAAATAAGTAAGATAAAATGTTAGAGAAAAAAAGTGATGTTGCTAACAATAGAGTGTGAGGACAAACTATGTATGTGGGTTCCCTCCATTCACTAGTGTTGTTTGGATTCATTCCATTCACTAGTGTTGCTTAGGTTCCCTCCATTCACTAGTGTTGCTTGGGTTCCTTCCATTCACTAGTGAGTTCCCTCCATTCACTAGTGTTGCTTGGGTTCCTTCCATTCAGTAGTGAGTTCCCTCCATTCAATAGTGTTGCTTGGGTTCCCTCCATTCATTAGTGTTGCTTGGGTTCCCTCTGTTCACTAGTGTTGCTTGGTCATTTGAAAATTACATTGATATTCTTGGCCTCATTTTGAAATTGTTCACTACATGTAATGATGTTTCATATTCAAGTAAAGATTTAGAAAATAAACTTCCATCTTGTGAATTCTTACACATATTTGAAACCCCAGGAAAACTGAGTTCCTTCTGAAGTGAAGATTTGGCCAATCATGGTATAATTCTATAGGTTGCCTGATAGTGTGTGTGCAAGCGGTTCATTAAGTTCTTCATTAAATGTAGGTTATCATAAGAAAGCATATTCTGTAATCTTTAGACCACTTTCTAATGCAAAATAATAGCAACCCCCCTTTTTTTTAAAGGCCTCTAGAATTACAATGCTCTCCACTGTGCAAGCTTCCTAATCCTGGCATTATTTTCCAGCATAGTTTTGTGCTGCCAACTGAGCTGCTGATTTTTCCGCTCTCCTTTACAAAATATTTCTCTTTTTTTTTCCTATTTCTGATCCTCTACCTTGCTGGGCAGCCTCATTGCTGGCAGGATTCTTTAGTCCCAAACTAATTGGCAGAAATCCTCCTGGGAAGATAGATTTCCAGCATTCTAACATCTCAGACAGTCTGTGATCCTGCCTGTACAAGGGTTGTTGGACATAAGCAACTCAATGTTCAGTTTGTCAAAGGACATAATTAATGTGAACTAGATTTAGTTGTAATATTTTTTCCTAGAGCCCCCTGGTGCTTGCATATTAGCATCTGAGTGAATTTCATTATTTTCTTGAGTTTATTATTATTATATTCAAAGCACTTAATCTTTTTTATACATTCAAATTGGAATACCATTCTTGTATTTTCCAAATTGTTCTCACAGAGATTATATACTCTTAAAGTCATATTAAATCCTAGAGCAAGGGATAAAGTTTGTTTTTGCCTAATTAATTCAATTTGCTTATGCATATTTGCTCTGTCTACATATTTTTCTTTTTTTTTCATTATTTCCCTAAGCTAAGCAATACCTCTACTTAAGAGAAGTTAGCCTTGAAAAAAGAAAAAATAATGCATGCATGTATGTCTCAGTAAATGTACTCTCATTTTTAAATCTGGCCAATTCATTTCATCACCTCTGGGTTTTACTAGCTGTCATGTAAATTATCTATACAGCTCACAGTTTTGTGTGCCAAGAGATTTTCAGATACAAATTATGATTGTAGAGTAATAACAATTTGCAATCGCATATCAGCTGGAATAGAACCAACACCAAGTTTGACCACATGATTTTACTTTTTTGTATTTAGAATCTTTTGCCTTTGATTTTCTATTATTTTCTGCCTTTGATTAAAGGATGAATTTTATGTTCTGCACATGTAGTATTCCTAAATTGCTTTTTATGTAAACACAACTGTGACTTACATAAGTATGTTACTGTTCTACAAGTCATTCAGTTACACAACACATTCCAAAGAAATGTGTTTATAGAGCACAGTATTCAAGATAAGGTGTGTGCAAAACAAAATGAATGCTAATTACAAACAGTGTATTTAGAATTTACTGAAAGTCTGAAGTCACATTTCTGAAAAATATGTAAACCTTTTTTTAAAATCTTACTTTGCTAAAGAAATCACAGAATTCCAATCCTCATAATTTTATTTTATTATTTATTTATTTATTTATTTATTTAGTGTGTATGTGTGTGTGTGTGTGTGTGTGTATCAGAGGGCATTGTGTGTCCCTGTGGAGGATGAATATTGACATCAGGAATTATCCTGTATTCTACTTCCTTCTTGCTTTGCTGTGGGATTTCCCAGGCTCTGCCCATCAGGACAGAAGTACAGGCCACCACCTTTTCCCCCTGGCATTTTTTTTGACATTTAATATTTCAATTTTTAAATTTTTTTTTATTTTTCCCCAATCATGCAAGCTCAATAGGTACCCCGGTCCTCTCCCTCCCTCCATCCCTCTCCAGTCCCCCTTACACCCTCCCCTCCTTCCCCCCTTCTCCTTTCACCCCCTTCCCTCCCCTTCTTCCAGTGCCTCCCCCTTCCTCTCTCCCACCCCCTGGAGCATCTTTTTGTATGAATACCAAACCTCCCTCTGAGTCCTCCACTCTAGTGAGGTGTAAAGACTCAGTGACATAGCTCAGAGTCCTTTCTTAGGCTCCCTGATAGTTTGGGAACACTATTATGACTGTTAATTCCTTGTCTCTAAGGATCCTACTGTCTGTGATCCATGGTAGACTTTGGGTGGTCGTTGACATGCCCGTCATTGTGCAGGTTTGCAAAGTCTGATTATGGCTACTGCAGCCCTAACTTGTATGGAATATTTTGCATATCATTGGTCCTCCCCATCTTTAGGCTCTTACAATCTTGCCACCCCCTCTTCTGCAAGATTCCCTGAGCTTTAGGATGGGAAGAGATTATGCTGATTTGGTTCCAGGTGACGGGACCAGAGATTGGAGCTGAGGACCTCCTGTTTGCAAGGTAGTCTTAACCCCTGAGCCATCCTAAAAATCTTATTTTAAACATCATATTCCTCTACAAACATGACCAACAGAATTAACTTATTCCATTCATGTATTAATAAAATAGAAAGTATAAAATTAAATTCATATTTACTTAAAATGTCATAGTGTAGTTTAACTCTCCAGGATATACAAAAGAATGAAAGATTTCTAAATTTCAGGTAGCTTCCAGGTAAGATTTTGATTTACTTTGGCTGTATTCAAAAGACAAACCTTAAATTTAAATATGAACAGAACAATACCCTAGATTTACAGAAGAAATAGATTCAAAATTATTTTCAATAGTATATATATTTTAATATGGTAATGATATACATATGAAGGTTTATATTGGGCTAACCTAGTAAAGTTATCATATATTTATATCAAATGTCTATTTCACATATGCTTTTAAAGCTTTATATAACTCTTCAAAAATAATCCATATAACTTTACACAATCACGATTCCTACAATTATTTATCCCTATTCTTTGAAAAAGGGTTTTGAAAAAGAAAGAAAGAAAATAATTTGAAGAAGGAAGAGCTTATCGTTTGTTGTAATTTAGACATATGTAGAAGAGACTGATAAATTTTGGATATTGTCTAAGTATGATTTTATTCAAAGTAATCTATCCACAGAAATGAAGAGATCATTTCATAATATGATTTTACTCGAGTGACTGTGAAGCAAACATTATAAATCGATTACCCTTGGTGTAGGTCATTAAAAAGAAGAACAAAATCATTGAACTATTGTTGCTTGAGATAGCACTGCTTGAAATTAAGAGAGAGCTCATTCTTTCATTCTTGTCATTTTTAGAGAGCCATGTTATTTGAACAAAAAAATTCCCAGTTTTTAAATGTTCTTTTTGCAACAAACATTGCCATTCACCCATCTTCCCAGGATAAAATCTTACCCCATAATAACAAAAGCCTGGCTTTCCAAGAGTAACAAACACTAGTCCTGTGGTTTCTAGGCATTGTGGCTAATTTACTCCTTCACCATGTTCAATCAAAATTTTCTTCTAGTAGCTTCATTTTTAAACCAAATTGCTTCTCAGTAATTGTTTGCTCTATAACCCAATTAATCAGGAGTTGTAACTTATCTATTTCTCCATAGAGAAAGAGAGTATTAGTAAGAACTGCTATGTAGTTGCCTGTTAAACACTGCTGGCAAGAAAATTCACTAGCAAAGTTCATGTTACTAATTTCCCAAGCCAATGTGTACACAGCACTAAAGGAAGTGAAGAAAAATAGCAATGATTTGTCTTTGTGGGTTCCATTCAAATTGTTGCTTATTTCTGTGTTCTGTCCCTCAGGACAGGACACACAGCTAGGAGAAATAGCAAAAACAATACCAAGGTGAGAGCTAAGAAACTCGGTGTTATTTGAAATTAAGTATGTGGTTACAACACAGTCAAAAAAGTATACTGATGATGTTGGGGAGTACAATGGAATAAAAGGACGTGAATGAGGTCTCAAGATTGAAGAAACAGAAAACTCATTATTCCCTAAAGATTTAAATGTTCGACTTTAGAAGTAACCCTAAATTTAATTTGGTCATATCCTTCCCGATGTCATCTCACATTTAATCAGTACTATTAAGTCTCTATTAAATACAGACTGGAAATGGTTACAAACAGGAAGGATCAAGGAATGACTTTTAGGTAGAAGAGACCTCAGAAATTACTGTCTTTAGTGAGTCAAAAACGATACCCTGCACCTTGAACATCACTGCTTCCCATATGCTGCACAACTTGTACTCTTATACTTTAACTTTTGGTCATTTTCAATGCTTCTGATGATATGTGTATCCTTTAATTTGCAAATAAACCAAAAATTGGAATGAAATGCTACCATGTCACTAAAATCAAGGTAACATTTACTCTAATCTAAAGACATTCTATGTAGGTTTTATGTTCTCCTAAAAATAGGTGATCACTTCTTGATAGCTGAACCACCGTCTGTTTCCTTCTCTCTCTCCCCCTTCTCCTTCTCCTTTTCTTTTCCTCCTCTTCCTCCTCCTCTTCCTTTTTCCTTCCTCTTCTTCCTCCTCCTCCTTCTCCTCCAACTCCTCCTCCTCTTTTTGTTCAATTGGTTTTTTATCATATAAGCTTAGTATTTTCTAATTTATCCTGTTCATACTCTGTAGCATACTCTGGAAGATGAACAAACAGAAATTCAGTTGGCTATCACAAGTTGGGAAAGCATTATAGAACATTTCTATTTAAGAAGCATAAAAGTTTAGAAAACCAAATCAAGAGCAACTACAGGAAACTAAGCAATTAGTTGCTAAGATAGATGCCAAGCACATGAAAGCTATCTTTCCAGCAGAGAAGGGTTTACAAGCAACTTTATGATGTCAGAAACAAATGGGAAAGCTTTATTTTTTGGAAAAAAAATATGATTAATCTCACATTTCAGTTAAACGAAGATACAAGATGACCAGATACCTGATGAAATGTTATTTCCAATACCTTCTGGAAAGGTATTTCTAAGAGGGAATAGCATTTAAATGGATAGTCTCAAGAAAGCAGATGACCTTCCTTAGTGTGGGTGGGCACTTTGCAAGCATCTAAGGATCTGAACAAAGCAAGAAGACAAGAAGGTTGAATTTAAAGTTAACTTTCCCTACACCTGGGGACATTCACCTGAGTTTCGCTTTTCTGTACTCATGATTACTGTTCTCAGAACTGGAAACAATGGAATTTTACACACCTTCTCTCTGGCTCTCAGGTGTTTGAACTACACAATCAACTTTTATAGCTCTCTATCTTCCTAGATATCTCTTAGCTTCTGTGAGCATGAAGGCTAATATCTTATGTGGTGGTCATGGGGGGGTAGAATTTAATGCAGTCATAAAAGGTTGTTCACTAAGTGTTATGGTTTGAAATGTGTCCCCCACAGTTTCATGTGTTTGGCAAGGTCATGGCACCTTGAGAGGTGTGGAGTTTTGCTGGAGGAAGGCAGTCACAAGGAGTGGGCCTTGAGGTGTATTAGTCCCACCCTACCTCTAGGAGAAGTCTGCCTTTGCAGCAAGCAGCCTGCAGCTCTCAACTTCCAAGATGTCTGCAGTGACGTAGCCTCTTCCAGCTTTGGCCAGCCAGCCATGCCGCCTCTGCTTTGAAAGACTGTATCTCCCTTCTGGAAAGGGAAGCTGAATAAATCTCCCTTTCTCCTTAAGTTGCTTGACTTTGGGTGCTCTCTCACAGAAATAGTTAAGAGTAACCATTACACTAAGTCACTAGATTTTTAGAAAAAGACAGCCTGTATTTAGGCAGTAACCAAGAGAAGCCATTTTCCCACTATCAAACTCACTTTAATTATGAAAAACCGATACAACAAAAGATTGGAAGCATCCTAATCGATTAATTTGTTGTCATATTCCCTCTTTAATTATCTTTTCGGATTTTGAAATTAGGACTATTTCTGGAGTATCCTTCATGAAAATGTTTCAAGTATCTTGCTTTGCTTACTTTTTTAAAAACCTTTTTAAGTTTTCTTAATTCCTTAATACTACTCATAAAGATTTGATAGTGCCCAAAACATTCAGAATGGTACCAAAAGGTCTAAAAAAAGCCATATAATGAATTTATGTGCAGTGAAATTTACAAAATGTGCACTGGCATTTCAGGAGAAGGCCAAATTGTATTTTAAAAGTACAATAGCTAAGGATTATTAAATAATATGAATCTAGTTTTGACTGGCTCATATATGAACTGTCATCTTCATTATTTTAACTGAATTGTTTTGTGAACTTTTGTCAGGATCACTCAAGCTTCTCTAATGTTCTACTGATATTTTGCTTCAGTGAAGAAAATATTTGATCTTTTCTCACATGCTGAAACACCTACTCGAGACATGTGGCATTTGTTTCTGTTACTCACACAAAAATGTTTCTGAATCTAGATGATAGAAAGAACATTGTAGCTCACTCTTGATACTTTTATTAATGAAGAGAAGAACGAATACTATTAACATGTATAAATGATGACCTTAACTTATGGCTCAAATCAATGCTATGTAAGTCTAGCTTTTAAAATTATTTTAATTGTAGTCAAATAGATTTAAAAAAAAAGTGTTCTGTACACATGAGAATCCCAAGTAATGTCAAGCAGTATCAGATAGATAGTATTATCAAATCTGGGACTTAGAAATGACAGAAGCTGTCATGCTAGAGTTATAGACTATGAGCTCAAGGCAACACAGATCATTGTCCCCAACATAAGCTTCCATTTTCTCTTTCCCACTGCAAGTATGTTGGTGTCTCACAGTTGTTGAAGTTTGTCAGAAGCCAGAGTGACTACAAGCATGAGAATGAGAGATATAAAGTCTACATTGATGTTTTCTAAAATAATTACAGTTTCTTTGTTCAGTTTGGGGGCTTTATGGTTATTTACTTTACACACTTACAATCAACTGTTGTCTTCCTGAAGTCATTGCCTTATGGATGGTAAATAGGTATCTTTGCATGTACTGGAATTAACTGTATTGTATTTGTATAATGCTACAGTTTCTTAGATAAACAGCATATATATTAAATTTCTGGAGTTGAGAGAAATCAGCTATTCTGTGAGCACATATGAAAAACTTCGCCTCTCTTTTATAATTGGGAGAGCTATATATTTGCAGGTTTGTTGCTATAGAAAAGAGAAACATAATATTAAAAGTATTTCCTTTATAATAGCTTCTTTTCCAAGGTTAGCATTCTATTTTTAGATATTACAATTCTTAAGCATCCAACAAAATTACAAAATGCTGTGAAAGGACTATGCCTTTTGCTTCCTTAACACAAACTTCACTGCTGTTCATGAGCAAGGAACTCTCTGAAAGTAAAAAAAAAAAAGGAAGAAAACTATCTTCAAAATACAAACTTCAAGATGCTAACCACCAAGCCAGCACGTGTTCATCAGTCAATTGACAATTAATGAACATTGGTTCAAATGACAATTAATGAACTGGGCAAATCTGAAAAGTATAACATTCTTATTGATTATCCTCTCATTACCGGTTGTCATCCAAAAAATTATATGCTTTCTCCTTTGATTCAATGTTCTAGATCTGCTTCTTAGTGCCCCTACCCCAGGACTTCTTCTCTCACTTGTGAGAATTGGCAGCCTGACATAAATAGCTATACCAAGAGCCTGGAATACTAGCTGACTTGATTGTGTGGGTTATCCAAGGGTAAGTCAAACATAAAGGATAAATAGAAATTTCAGGTCGGGGGCTGGAGAGGTGGCTCAAGGGTTAAGTCTATGCCTTGCAGGCGGAAGGTCCTGAGTTCGGATCCTGGAGACCCCACATATAGATGCCAGGCGGAAGCAGGGGCGGCCTGCGTTTCTGGTTCTGGTAGGGCGGAGCCTGTGAATCCCAGGGCAGAGTAAACAAGGAGGAGGTGGAGGCGGTCCATAGTGGTTCCCAAATTCGCCCGTAGTTCTACACACACACACACATTCATACATACACACACACGCACAATTGAATAAATAATAAAAAAAAGTATAAAAAAAAAGAAATTTCAGGTCATATCTGTAAAAAGGACAGGAAAAGGTTAAGTTCACCACTCCACTTTTTAAAAAAAGGAAGCCTTTAGGGGACAGTGCCACATATGACACACAATGATGATTATGCATCTTTCATTAATTCAAAACCTAGTTTCAAGAATTATATTTGGTGGCAATGGATAAGGAATAATATGTGCGAGGGACAAAAATCTTTGTGTCTTTCCTGAATAACTAATTCATTTACTTAGTAAATACATTTTTAACAATAGGAGAAGTCTAATATTTCTTTCAGTCTCCAACTCATATTTTAGAAATACAGAATCAAGATTCATAAATTAACACAAATTTTGAAGAACAGTTGGTCCATCATCCTTACCCAAGAAGATTCAGCAAAAGTTCAAATGTCTTGATCAAGTGCATATAACTTAGTCACTGGTGATTACTAATTGAATCCCAAATGTCTCAAACATTACTCAAAATATATTTTCAGTAGTCTTCTATAAATGATGTCTACTTCATCATATTTGGATCACCAAACCATTAGAATGACTACCATTTTGTAAGGGAAGGACACTGCAGCATTGAGAGGTAGAAGAACTTTACCCTATTTTGTAAATCACTTTGTTGGGAAATTCCATCTGACTTTGCAATTGTGGTTATCACTTTCTTTTATGCAACAGAAATGCTCAGAGAAAAGGAAAAAAATAATTCTTATTGTCTAAAAAATGGATTGGCAAACTTTTTTCAGATAAAAGAGCCAGATAGTACAAACCTTAAGTTTTGAAGGCTAAATTGTATGGCTAGCCTGAAGACAACCTCAGACTTAATATGCAAGCAAGAACATGCCATTGTGCCAATAAAATTTTAGTTGTGGACACTGAAGTTAGAATTTCATAAAATGTTCCCTTGTTGCAAAAGGTTATTTTGATAATTTTTTAGGTTTTTATTTATTTATTGTGGTGTGTGTGTTTGTGTGTGTGTGTGTGTGAGAGAGGGAGAGAGAGAGAGAGAGAGAGAGAGAGAGAGAGCACTGTGGAGGACCAAGGGTGACTTCTAGATCATCCTGGATTGCTTTCACTTCCTTTTATATTGGTTCTGAGATTTTCTGGGCTCTGCCCACAAGGGCCTGAAGTACGGGCCTCCAGTGTTTTCTACTGGCATTTTTTTTACCTGGGACCTGAGATCCAAACTCAGAACCTTCTGCTTGTAAAGCAGAGTCTTAACTTCTGAGCCATATCTCAAGTCCTCTTTTATAATTTTTAACTACTTGAAGATGTGAAAATCCTAGTTCCTAAGTCAAAAGAAAAATAAAGGGGGTAATTTATACTAGATCAACTGCAGCTCAGAGCACGCGTGAAGCAATAGAGAGCAAAACTGAATCATAAAATTTAGTGAAAAAAAGCTACTATTTTTATAGAGATTTGCAGCACCGCCTCGGTGCTTATGATCTTATTAATGACCTAGGCAATGACCTTAATAAAACTGATAGCTGCCTTTAGATATATTTCTTAAATTCTCTTTGAGAAAAATTTCCATTCTTTATGTACTTATAGAAATTTCACCTGTGATTTGCAGCTTCACCCTTCAAGTGCAGTTTCTGTAGTTGGAAGTCCTGCCTAAATGGCACCCTATTATACCAATGAGAAGTGTAACAAAATGTTTCAGTTCTATCCAAATCTAAAAGAATGATCTGTGGCAAGTACAAAATGCCCTCACAAAGCCAAGGAAGGTAATTGGAAAAAAACATATAATGAGTTTCAGGTTCATGAAATACGATATTGACAACAGCAGAAATAAATTGCTCCTATTTAACTGCCGTCCAGCTCAGAAGAGATGCGCATCAACAACATAGTGGATACTGGACCCTGAGAGACACACTCTATTAAGACCAAAGTGCTATTAAGGAAACAGACTTACACTGTAAAGTTGGAACCAGTGGAGATGGGGAAGAACGCCTCAATCTATACATCTCAGGGACTTGACAGTACTTGGCATCTTATAAATCTGTCTAAGTAAAGTTATTAAGTGGCTGAGAAATGTTCCATTGGCAGCCAACCTGGGACAACAATGGAAAATGGATAGCCAATAGAAAAGACAGACAAGTGAAAGGACAGGAGAGATGCTTTCTCACAGATTCTGAGAGGTAATAAACACTGGAAATGGGATTTGGATTGCATCTTGCTGCACCAAAAAATAGCAGATTCTAAACAGAGACTAAATGTCTGCATTGTCATCTGCTACTCCCTACGTAAAGTTGAGAGGGAGATCTGAGTTCTACTGGTCTGTAATTCAGCAGTTACAATACTGGACTGAAATAACTCATAATAAAAATAAAAAGAAGAGTAAAGAGAGCTCCCTTTTCATGACTTTCAAAGAAGCAATTAAGAAAAGCAGCGCAAAAGTATGCACATTTATTCCTAATTCTTTTGGCTTTATAAAAAGCCAAAAGAATGTCTAGAAAAAAAAATTCAGATCAACACACCAAAAATACAGAAAAGAAGTAGTAGTTTGTTAACTGCAGACTGGTACACTATTTTGCTATGTTGAAATATCATAGCAAAATTTATTTAAAGGATTTGCTTTTAATTTGCTGCATCAAAATGTGCTTTGTCCAATGAAAAGGCAAAAACTCAGGAGGCCTCACACCTTCCTGAGGTACTGATGAGTGTAAATCTTGAAGGAGCAGGGGAAACGAAGATGTTTTACTCAGTGGTATACCCATTAATCTATGATTCATGCCCCAAAAAGTGTCAAGTATATGTCATCAAAAGTAACCCAGAAGAAATTCAGTAGATCGCTCATCAAAAAAATAAAAGGCAAGAAAATAGGAAAATGTCTGGCAGGGAAGAAAAAGAATTGTAATGGAAAGAAATGAGAGGATATGATTAGGGATTAAAGTGCTAAAAGATCATATATTCACTACAATCATGCATAAAACACTCAAAATGTCAATTAAGATGTGCTTTATCCTTATAATAAATGGAAAAAGCTCATAAGTAACTTGTATTGACTGAGTCTCACTTTGCCAGCTTTACAGAAAACTGACAGGCAACTCAAAGGCATCGTGGAGCAGCAGCAGGGCAGCCCAGAAGCTGTATTGGGCACATGAACATTTTGCAACACTGGCATTCTGTGACTCTAAACATTCCTCTTGTCAACATTTTACCTAGATGTCAGAAACATATACCTTAAAATAAAAATTTAACTAGACATGTAAAAGCAACACACGCTTTCACTTCAGTCAATTATCAAAATCATCCATTGATGACTTGTGTGCTGGACATCATTAGAGACCTGGCAATTGGGGTTCAAGGAAGGGAAATTAGAGTGCTTTCTTACCATAATGATGTGTTTTCATTAGCCCAATCTATGAGTTTAGAATAGTTTTGGTTGATTGTCAATTCTCAACAAATGAGAAGTTTCCTTTATAAAACAGAGATCAGATTCCTAAGCACTGTCTTTCCTGCTGTATGGAAGCCATAAAGTACAAAATTGCAGTTTTGTGAGGAAAAAAAAATATTCTTTGAGTTCCTCAGCATCCTCCTTTTTTTCTAATTTCTTCAGATACTGAAGTGTGGTGTTAGTTGACATTTATCATCACACTCAAACTGTCACTTGTTAACATAGACTTAGAAGGAAAATGAAATACAAGTTGAGCCCTTATCCCTACCAACTTTGAAGAAAAGACACTACCATGAGATCCACAGTTTTAATCCAAATAAGAATGCAATGACCCACTAAGAGGTTTGCTACTACTTTGTATATAGCTTCTAAATGAAAAGAGGAAAATAATTCTTATTAGTTATGCCTGACCATTTGGGGAAAGTCTTCACTTGCATTGACAATAAGGTCAGTCCTTGTAAATCATTTTTGCAAAGTTGAAGAAAAAAATTCCAAATGTTTCCATGAAGAGAACCAAATGGAGAAAATATTATTGAAATCTTGCCATTTCTCTATCAACAAAACACAAATATGGCTTATTTCCCAGCATGTGTATAAATTGTTTATTTTGAACAATAGATAAGCCAAGTAATACATCTGAAATCCATTTCTCCAAATATCTACAGATGGGATATGGAAATATAGGTATGCACTCTCTGAAAAGGTATGGGCTCCATGTGCGTCATCCAAGGAACACTACCTTTAATGAGTGATAGAATAATTTCTTGAATATTTGAAAAAAAACAGACTATAAACAAATCAGGAAATACAATATTACAAAATTAAACAAAAGCAAGAAAAAATATTTACCCCTCAGACATTTTGGAGACTAATTCCCAAATATGGCATGATAGTTAAGTGCCATGAAAGGAGAGAATGTATTGACACAAATAACATTTCTAAAAGTAAATACAGGCCCTAACTAGAAGTGTTTCTTATCCTAATGTAGATCATCTACATGACAACTCTAATTTAGAAAGTCAAAGAACTGATATCTCTTTCCTTTGAATTTACCCAAATGACTTTTAATATCAATTTTTAGTAACCACTGACCTATTCCATGTTACAGGGATTTTCGTGAATGGTTTATATAAGTAATCAACATTTGTGTGCTATTCTTGACAATGATACAGTCTTATTAAAATCTTAAAATTCTTCAGGTAAGAATCCCTCTAAAAATCTTCAAAAAGAATATTTTGACTATAATAGAATAAACTTTTGTACTTCATCCTTATGTATGATTTATAGGAAAATTGAATACTATGTGATCTTACTTTAATTCCTACTAATGACTGAAAACCTAACTAAAATAAAGTACAACAACAATGCTTAAAGGAGCAATAGCATGAGCACTAGAAGTAAGAGAAATACAAATCAAAACTACCCTGTGATATCACCTCATCTTGGTCAAGATGGCAAAAATCCACAATACAAACAACACCAAATGCTGGATAGGATGTGGAGAGAAGGGAACACTCATACATGGCTGGTGGGAATACAGGCTTATAAACCACTCTGGCAATCAGTATGGTGATTTCTAGAAAAGTTAATGATTGAAATGCTATAGGACCTTTCTTTACCACTACTTGGAATAACCCCCCAAATTCAGAAATTCACTACAGTGACGTGAACACAACAATGTTCATTGCAGCACTATTCACAAAAGCAAATTCATGGCATCAATCCAAATGCACAACAGTCAATGAATGGATAATGAAAATGTGGTACATTTATACAATGGAATACAAATCAACCATCAAAAAAGGTGAATTAATGAAATTTGCTGGGAAAAGGGTAGAATTAGAAGAAATTATATTGAGTGAATTATAGATGGCGTATGTTCATCATAATAAGTGAATCCTAGTTCCAAACCCATTTAATGACATACTCAAAGTTAAAACTCTGTAACACCCACTGTAACTACAAAAGGTTATAAACAGGAGGGAAGGGAAGTTTGAACTATAGCATCCAGAACATTGTTACAATCCAATTAGACCTTGCCTGACCCTCACAATAGCTGACATGTCAACAAACCCCCAAAGTCTGTCATGGATCACAAGGCGGAAGGCTTCAGGCAATAGGGATCCTTAGAGGCAAGGGGTTAAAAGGTCATAATAGAGTTTCCATATTAGCAGGCAGCCCAAGAAGGGGCCCCAAGATATGCCACTGAGTTTTGAACCCTCACTAGTGTAGATGACTCAGAGGGAAATTCAGATGCCCATATAAGCAGATGCTATGGAGAATTGGAGAGAGAAAGCAGGATGCACTAAGAGAATAAGAGGGAAAGAAAAGCGATAAGAGGGGAGGGGGTTTGGAAGAGAGAGAGAGTGCAATGGGAAAAAATGAGGAAAAGGAGGGGAGAATAAGAAGGGGCATAAATGAGCTTGTATGATTAGGCAAAAAGTAATAAAAATAGGTTAATTAATTAAAACAAGTAATAATACATATCAATTACAATAAAAGCTATTTTAGCAAACAGTGACAGTTCAAGAGAGGCATGAAAAATATGGGGATAACCAATTGCATTCTGATTGGATTTAAAGTCTACTTTTTTGGCAGGGAACACATGCCTGGTATTGTAAAACTATGAAAGTACATGTAGAAGGGGACACCATAGTCCCTAGGTGAAAACAATCTACTTAGTGTTAACTGTAAGTACTTGATGTTAAACTGACATCTAAATGCTTATTATTATAACACAAGCATTCTTTTTCAATGGAAGATATTTAATGCAGAGGACCACAACTGACTAAGAAGTGATGATGAAATGTACCGTTCTGAACAGGACATAAAACTTGATCCCCATTCCAAGGTAGTCCATGAGGGGTCAGTAAAATTGTGGAAGATGGGGCAGTAAAATTTTAAGAGCCTCCAGGTAGGGAAAGGTGCTGTTACATGGTATCTTCTTTTCATGTCAAGGTTGTCACTCTCAACAACTCACTACAGTGATGTCTGCTTCTATAGGACATCTGCACAGTAGTTGGCCCATCAACATTTCACCATGGATGAGGGAAGATATCCACAAACAGTACACCTTCCTGAGAAACTATATAAGGTTAATGCAGACTGGAGAAAGGAAGCTTCTTTAACTCAAACATATACACACTAGTAAGACACACATGACTCAGTAAATAGTCATGACCTTGCAAAACACAGGTGAAGTCCAGAGGATCACAGATGAAAAAAGATGTGACACTAAGGGATAAATACCTAAAAAGGAGAAAGTATAAAGTGGTATAGGAGGAGATTGGATAGCACAAAGTAAAAACATAAATTTCATAGTATTTATGTATGAAAATGTCAAAGAATAAAAAATGAAAAATGAAAAAAAGAAAAAAGAGCAGTAGCATGAAAATATAGTAAAGATACATAAACATAGGACAGATAACATGACAATATATAACACATTGTATTTATTATATTGCAGACATTTCTAGCCCCTGTTAGTCTTCAGTAAGACTGATATTATTTACAAACAATTAACTGATATTTGAGTTAGAAAAAAATGTTCAGCTTAACTATTATAAAACATGAGATTCTATGTCTTTGACGTTCAAACCTGTGCTCTTGTCTACTTCTCTGAACATTTCCAGCTACAAAAGAAATGTAGCTTCTTTGAAGCTTACTTAGTAAAACTCTACTGTATTAAAGCAGTGACACAGAATAGGAGAAATGCAGGCTCATTCATTTCTATTGCCTCCCCTCTCCCTTCACTGACATCATTATCCTGTCACCCAAGCTGCCTGAGTATGTCAACTCATCAACATATTTAATAATGCAGTAACAAGTAGAGTATCATAGCATCCCTCTGCCTGTGTGAACAAACATAAGGAAAACTGTAAAAACTTTGTCGCAGCTTGCCTGCATTATTCTGATAAATGCACCACCAAATGGGCTTTATTTTGATTTATGGTTGTCTGGTTAGAATTCTCAATCCATTTGAGCAAGATAGTCTACACCAATACCAGGAGCCAAGAGAATTGACCACCCCTTGTCCACAGGAATGGAGGGTGAACTCATTTGCCAGGCTGCATGCATCTCTAAGTATTTAGAATAAAACAAATATATCTAATCAGTTCCCTCCAATTTATCCCAGGTAGTAGTCCTACAGGTAAGCTTAGAGATTAATTCAAATACTAATTCTTACAAATGTGGCCAGATCTGAAGCCTTCGGTTGCCATGTTAACATCAGTATCTATTAACTGCAAATGTCTCCTCTCATTTAAAAGTCCTGCTCAATTATGAGTTATTGAACAGTAACCCATGAATTCCCAGATGAGAAAGTACTAAAAACACCATGTCTGTTTTATTCCCTGTTTTAATCCTTCCCTTCAAGTTGTAACATACTAAAACTTCATCTGCAATTTAGACCCTCACTTTTATAGGTCAATTAAAAATAACCAGACAAATGCTTGATTATATTCTGAAAGCTAAATTTAATGACATTGCTTGAGGAGACTGAATATCATCAATGATTCAAGCTCTCTAGCTTTTCCTTTACTCATCTGGAGTGTTGAAAATGAAGTAATACTTAGAATACATGTGGGATTTGTTTATCATTTCTCATCATCCATACTAAATGATGAGATTTTTTTGCTTAGCAATCCTGTATCAAAAAAGTAAATGAATAACAAGGTATAAAGAACAAAGCCAGAAAAAGTCATAGAACTGGAATTCCAGACTCTCCCTGGGATTAAATCAAATGGGAATTCAATATTAATGAAAAACAAATAAATGCAACAAAAAGTAACTTAGACATCAAAAGTACTGTCAATTTTCAAGCATCTCAGAAATAATAAACTCTTAATCAGTTTCATTAGTAAAACATCTGGCTTGTGCATCAAAGGATGTTCTGATGAATCATGAACTGTGAATTGAGAGATTAAGATAAGGAAGTAAGGGATGTTGTGTGTAGATATACTTGAAAGTGCTGTAATGCATCTTTAGAATCTGACCCATATGAGGCTTGGGTGTACAGATCAATGTCCATTCTGAAAGGATGGTTAGCAATACATTTTAAAATTATTAAACTCTGTATAGTTTATAATCCAGAATTCTAAACCTAGGAGAATCTGCTATTAGGAATTAATTAGGATAATAATCAAGAATGATCATTTTCTTTTTTATACATAACATATGGGTTATCTAGCAATAGAAAAATTTTAAAAATAAATATGATGCAAGTATTACAGAGATTTATCTTTGAGTGTGTCTCTAAGTGGGTTTGGTACTAGGATCCACCTATTAGGGAGTACATACGGTGCTGAATTTTCTGTGTCTGGGATGCTTCACTCAATATAATTGTTTCTAATACCATTCATTTCCTGGCAAATTGCATGAATTCATCATTTTTAATGGCTGAGCAGTATTCCATTGTATAAATGTACCATATTTTTCTTATCCACTCGTCAACTGTTGGATATTTGAGTTGATTCCATGACTTTGCTATTGTAAACAGTGCTGCTATGAACCAAACCCACTTAGAGACACACTCAAGATAAATCTCTGTAATACTTATAGTAATTGCAAAGACTATAAACAGGAGAGAAGGGGAAGGAGAGCCCCCAGAAACAAGGAGAGAGGGGATCATGCTACAGCAGAGATAATAGGCCATCATCAAGGACTGCAAGTAAGTAATGAGACATCTGGTTAAGCTCACAGACTTTCCTTCCTGGTCACTTGCAACTGATGGGGTATGATCTTACCAGAAAGGTAGGGCATACAGTCTGGCAGATAGAAGGTAACCATTTTGCAATGGGAGACTGACCCATCCCTTACCACAGTCTCCTACTCTTATTCCATTTACCTTTGAATCTTTCCTTTAATAAGAATCTATTTTAACAGCTTTTTATCTCTGGCCAGGGAATGACATCCAATACCCATCAGGATGGAGCCAAGGGCATTGCAGGTGCAGCAAAACTGAAAAAAAATCAACAAACCATAATTCAGAACATCAGAGACTCTATATCAACCACCTGGAATCAAGCCTGTCTAATCTCTCTCCACCCTGAAGCTGGGGGAAATTTGCGGAAGAAGGGGCGGTAAGATTGTAAGAGCACAAGAATGGGAGAAGTCAAGATATGCAAGATACTCCACACAAGTTAGGCCCGAAGCAATTGTAATAGGACTCTGCATGATCTGCACAATGACCAACTTATCATTGACCCCTCAAAGTCTAGCATAAACTAAAAGCACTAGGATCCTTAGAAGCAAGGGATTAACAGTCACAATAGTGTTCCTATACTTAAGGGGAACACAAGAAAGAGTTCTAGGAAATGCCACTGCGTCCTTACACCTCATCAAAGAGGAGGACCCAGAGGAAAGTTTGATATACACATTAAAGGATGCTTTAGAAATGGGGGAGGGGGCACTGGGAGAAAGGGAGGGAGGGGAGAAAGGAAGGGGAAAAGGGGGCAGGGAGCAGGGAGGTCCAGGGAGGGGTGGAGGGAGGGAGGGGACAGGGGTACGTTTGTATGAGCAGAAAAATAAATAAATAAGTAAATATGATATAATAAATATGAATGTGTGGAATATGGAAATTAGATAAATTCCTGTTGTACATACTAATTAAATATGTATCAATAGTATTTGTTGCTCATAATTTCTTCTCTATGAATCACATTTACTTCTATTATATTTTTGTCACCCTCTGGCCTGAAAGTTGCAGCTGAGAACCCCAGAGTACTGTGAACTGAGTGACCAGGCAAACCAAGTCTGGAAATGAGCTGCCATTGTACACTCAAAGGGCTCATCTTACAGTAACCATGGCAACTTCAAGCCACCCCAGTCCCTATCACTAGATAGACCCTTAGGCAAAGTAGGTCAGTCTCTGAAAGGTCCAAATCAATCCCCTTTCTTTTCACTCAATTTTGGGAAGATCACTAAGTTAGACATAAGTTCTAACTATACACTTCAAATCTCTCATTCAATCAATTTCTTTGTGTTTTGGAGACTTCCCCCTACCCCCAGATTAATGGATCGCTTTCTCTCACAAACCAGACAGAAACTCCAGGATATTAATACCACCTTTTCATTGAAATAGGCCTAACTCTTCAGGATGGCTGGGTAAGTACTGCAGCTCAGTTACCCTTCAGTAGGAGAAAAGCAGGATGCAGAGATGTGCTTCAGTTATGCACTTTAACATCTACATTTTTCTTGCAGATCAGAGCTCCAGCAGCTTCTATGAAAGCAGGCAAAGTGATGCACCTTCTTTTGTCTCTTCTGCCCGGCATAACTTCATCTCTCCCTTATTGGTATTTGCTGCACTTCCTGAATGAATCTTTGGCACTTAAATCCTTTTCTCTGTGTCAGCTCCTGGGATTATCCTAAACTAACACAATTTTCTTCTTCGTTTTAGATGTAGGCACTTAACCCACTTCAATTCTCAGAGCTGGATTCTCAATAGAGGAAGGCAAATCAAATTTACTGTGTGACCACAAAATATCAAAAGTCCCCAAAGACACTCAGTGGAGGAGAGCCTACATTCAAGAAACAAAAGGTTCTGACACTGTGATGAACTGGTAAAAGAATGTGTTTCTTTCTCTACCTATTTCTTTTCCTTTCTTTTCTTTTTTTGGAGGGGGTTCTTTAGCTATTCAAAGAACAGCGAAAACAAATTATTTAAATGGTAAATATCACACTGCATTACTGTGTAGTAGTAATGTCATCTTATTTTATTTTCACTTTATTAGCATTTATTTTCACATAATTGGCATAAATTTTATTTAAAAAGTTCCATCTAAGTACTTGTTATCTGTTATCTGTATCCTCAGTTTTATTAATTTGCCAAATTGCATTCCACTAAAATTGTAAACATTCATATTGACATATGGTATGAAAGTTACATTTTCACATATTGTAGATATCTGCTGGTATAATTCTTATTGACTGCAATAAACATTTAGCTTAGGGTCTGGAGAGACAACTCAAGGGTTAAGATGCTGCCTCACAGCAGAAAGCCATGAGTTCAGATCCCAGATCCCAAGTAGAAATACCACGCAGGAAGGGCAGTAGCCTGCACTTCTGGCCCTAGTGAGTGGAGCCTGAGAAATCCCAGAGGGAAGCAAGAAGGAAGTGGAAGCAATTCAGGATGATTCCTGAAGTCACGCCTTGATCCTCCACAGGGACACCCAGTACCCTCTGATACACACACACACACACACACACACACACACACACACACACACACATGCATGCAAAATAAAGTTTTTTTCAAAAAAAGAAAATTTAGCTTAGATGTCTTTTCAAAATAAGTTGGTTAGCTAGCTCTATTGGCAAGCTCTAAGTTTAATTATAGACCCTGTCTCAAAAAAATATGGAATAGTGATTGGGGAGAATATATTGTCATATTTTGAGTTGGTTTAGGTGTTTTTCTATCTAGATTTCATTCTTTTAAAATATTATCAGTTACTAAATCAAAAGTTCACTATACATTATATAAGGTTTTATATATATCTTCATTTTAGAATGATCAAACTAAATTCATTGATATTTTATCACCAGATAGTTATCATTTGGTGAGAAAAATTAAAGTCAATTGTCTGAGGTATGTTAAGAATGTAATACAGTAGTTACCATTCTCAGCAAGAAATCTTTAGAACTTATGTCTACTGTCTTATATGAAACTATATGCTTCATTATCGAATATGCAGAATTGCTTTTTCTTGTTCTTGTATATTCTTGTTCAGTTTTCTTTGCCCTTAACTCACTAAAATTTTTTTATTCATTATTTCTTCTGTATTTTTGAGAGTCTTGTACATTGCAAATTTCCTTTTCTAAGCTCTGGACCATCTTTCATCTTTTAAATTTGTGCCCTTTGATTTTTTGCTGAATATAAATTGCTTCATTTGTAGTCAAATAATTTATTGGCTTTTTCTGTACTTTTTTATTTACTGAGATCAGATAATCTGTGGATGTGGAATTTGTGTCATGTTGATGTTAAAATGCTACTCAAAGTCATTTCCATATTCTAACAAGCAGAATAATATAATTATTTTTCTCAAATTCTTCTTTTAACTATGAATGTATATTTCACTCCTCTGCATTTTACATAATCATTGGAAAATCATTTTTTCCAAAAAGGAAGCAGAATCACAATCAACAATATGTTAATTTTAACACAAGGGTTACTTTCATTTCTGTGATGATCAATATGCTGTTTGTAATACAACAGCCTATCATCTTGACTGAATTCTAGAAGTCACAGAAGCAATTATAAAAGCTTATTTCTAAAGAGGGATGAATCGCTTCACTCCATAAGAGTTTTTTTTTTTTTAAATCATAGCATGATGGTGATGAGAACCCTTTGTTAACACTGTGCGGTTCACACCGTGGCATGATGGGGGGCCTTGCCTACAGAACTTGCAGGGTCTGCATTTAACGGTAGAAAGAGAAGTTCATCCTCTCAGAGCACCTAGGATTGCCCTCACAGAATCAGAGGGAAAGTGGGTTTCAAATAATGAACAATAATAAACTCAATGAGAAGTTTATTTAATCTCCTACTCCAAATCCCATGAGTATGATAAAACAACCCATAATCTAAGTTAAAACAGTGAATGTATAATGGTCTTAAAGTATACATGTATTCTTGTTTCAGTAGAAATATGCTCCATGGGGAAGTGCAGAGAATGGTGACTCTAACACATGAGGAATCAATATTGAGTGGTCATATTCATTCATTCTTTTAGTTTCCATTTTCATGTGTGTGGGGAGATGACCATGCATATGTGCATGTGTGTTCATATATGTATGCATGTGGCCATGATTTCCTTGAGAAGACATTGGGAATCATCTTTGATAACCATTCCACCTTTTCTTTTTCAGACAGGGTCTCTGATTAAACTTCAAGCTTACTAATACAGCTAGTTTGACCATCCAGTTTATTTTGCGGTTTTCAGTCTCTACCTTCCAAGGTTAAAACTGAAGGCAGGCTACCCATCCATCTAGCATTTTACTTAGGAACTGGGGATCCAAACTTCCCTTTTGCATTTTTCTCAAAATTATTATATAGCAGCTTCATTATTTACATATGTTTTATTAAAGATAAGATTGCAGTGTTGGGGCTGGAGAGGTGGCTCAGGGGTTAAGCCTCCGCTTTGCAAGTGGAAGGTCCTGAGTTCGGATCCCAGATCCCACGTATAGACGCCAGGCGGAAGCTGGGGCGGCCTGCGCTTCTGGTCCTGGTAGGGCGGAGCCTGTGAATCCCGGGGCAGAAGGAGGTGGAGGCGTCCATGGTGGTTCGCGAATTCGTCCGTGGTTCTACACATACACAGACACACACACAAACATACACACACGCGCACACATACACATGCACATGCACACAGTTGAATAAATAATAATAATAAAAAAAATTAAAAAAAAAAAGATTGCAGTGTTAACATGTATAGCTTCATCCTTTTTTTTTTCATATTCTCAAAAAAGCTGACACCAAGAAACATTTTAATTAAACTACAGAAACAATGGTTATGGTACAGAATATTCAAAAGCAAAAGATATACCATGTTTTAAGTTCTTACAAAGTTACAAACCATTTGCTTCACCTTGATGGTGGGATTTGAGAAAAATTCAAGTGGATATCAAATCAATTATTTTTGCTCCTAGGATTTTACGATTTTTCTAGTGCAAATAACCAATTATAAGTATGAAAATAATCTACAAATCACACGATATTTTGGTAGTCTACAACTCTTGATCAAAAAATATCTAAATATATATATATATATATCAGATAGATAGATAGATAGGTAGATGGTAGATAATCTACAGGTGATTATGGAATGTTGATTCTTATAAGAGGAGACAGCAGTTATAAATTACACAGTGGAGAAGTCGTCATTGCAAGTGCACTGAATTCTATTATTATAGACTATTTGCATTCTAATAGTTCCTAAAGCCTATTACAGAGATTGGCAGTAAGTAAAATATTTATACAATACACCATTTTTATAAGTGTTATGTAGAGAGTGAAAATAATAAGAGAGTAGTTAATTATCATTAAGGTAAATTATTGAGTTAAAGAAAGGGAAATTCTATAGTGTTGCATTTTTACACATATAATCTGAGCCCAGACATCAAAGTATGTTAAAGATATGAATTATTTCATTCTATGTTGTCATTCTTTTTTATGGGTTTTTCTTTTATATTTATTTGTTTGTTTGTTTGTTTGTTTGTTTGTTTACTCTGTGTGTGTATCAGAGGGCACTGTGTCCCTGTGGAGAACCAAAGGTGACTTCAGGAATCATCCTGGATTGCTTCTACCTCCTTTTTACTGGGATGTCTCAGGCTCTACCCTCGAAAGTCAGAAGTACAGGCTACCACTTTTTCTACCTGGCATTTTTAAGTGTGATCTGGGATCTGAACTCAGGGACTTCTGCTTGCAAGGTAGCATCTTAATCCTTGAGCCATCTTTCCAATGTTATGTTGTCATTCTTCTTTTTTTTTTTTATTTCCACTCATACAAACAGGGGACAGGTACGCGGGTCCCCTCCCTCCCTCCAACCTCCCACCGCCCTGTGTCCCCCTCCCCTTCCCCCTCCTTCTCCATCCCCCAGTGCCTCCCCCTCCCAAAGCATCCTTTAATGTGAATGCCAAACTCTCCTCTGGGTCCTCCTCTCTGATGAGGTGCAAGGACCCTGTGGCATTTCCCAGAACCCTTTCCTGTGTTCCCCTTAAGCATAGGAACACTACTGTGGCTGTCAATCCCTTGCCTCCAAGGATCCTAGTGCCTTTAGCAAATGCTAGACTTGCACAATGTCCAACACACTATGCTGTCATTCTTAAGATTGTCCAGGTCAAAATATGATTACCATAGATGCGTTCTGCCATCAAGATCAGTTTACATGATTTAAAGTCCTATGAAGAAGCCACTTAGAATAGCAAACCAAATCAATATGGTCAAGTGAAGCAAAAAATGAAGTAATTGAGGCCAGAGAGATGGCTCAGGGATTAATCCTCTACCTTGCAAGCAGGAAATCCTGAGTTCAGATCCTGGGTCCCACACAAAAATGCCAGGAAGAAATGGTGAAGGCCTGCACTTCACATCCAGAAGGTGGAGCCTGGAAAATGCCAGGGCACAGCAATGAAGAGGCAAACCAAGGTCATTACTGAAATCACCCCTGGGACTCCATAGGCCACATAGTACACTCTGATACACCAGACACACAGAGACACACACACAGTAAATAAATTTCTAAAAAATGAAATAATCTACACAAGCAAAATAATTTTACAGAATATTTAATTCTATAAAAAAATTTTAGAATATTCTTACTGTGGAAAAGAATTCATGTTGGCAGTGTTACCTTAAGTTTATATAAATAAATACGCACAGAAAATTAAATGGAAAGATAAGGCAGAATTTTAATGGGAATATTTTTAAAGAAATTAAAATTTTCTATTTTTACTGTATTCTGATTATAAGCTCTATTAAATTTCAGAAATCTTTACTATAAAGAAAATGATTGAAATTTATAACACAAGGTGGGGGTTATTGTTATTTCTCTTCAACTTGTAATCTATCCTACTGGAAAAGCTGAGTATGAATAGATGACAATACACAGTAACAATCCCATGAAAACATGCATTACACCCTTGTCTTACTAAGAAATTTACTAGATGTAGACTATTAGATGAAGATTATTTAGTTCAAGTAGTTTTAGAAAGGATTACAGTAAATGATGAGGCAACAGTAAGAAGGATGGAACATGAAAAATGTATGATTGCAGCAAGTTTTCACTTTAAATAAATGGGATCTTAATCTATTCAAAATAGGCATGGAGAAACTCTAGTAGTCCAACATTGGAAGAGTATTCAGCACTCAACCTAGGAGCTTCCTTCTGCAATGGAAGGAGTTTAATTACAGAAAATCATACAACTGTACAAAATGCCAAAAGTAAGTGACTGTGCACCACTTGACCCCCAGCAGAACATCCAAGCCGCCCCCTCTGCAATCCTAAGGATCAGGAAACACTTCAGAAGAGTGAGCAATAATAGTATAAAAGACTGAAGTGGGGCAGGACTATAGCCAGCCACTGTCTTCCGAACATGGTAAAGCTATTGCATTTATGAATTCATTGTAGCTATCTGTGTACATTCACAAAATTTTCCTATCATAATACCATGGAAAGGGAAATATTTCAAGGGTCTCTGTACTGCCCTAAGAGACTGATGGGAACTAATGCTATTAGGGAAGAATAGGAAGATGCTTTCCTCAGTGGCATATTTACTGACATAAGATTTGTGCTCCAGCAAGTGTTCAGGCATGTGACACAAAAGGCAAATTAGATGAAACCCAGTGGGCTACACATGAAAAAAAAATTTGAAAAGAGGAGATAATTTGGCAGGGGAGATGAATTGAAATGAGAAAAAGCGGATTGGAATTGGTATTGAGGTGTGAAAATACCATAAATTCACTGCATTCATGTATAAAATTCTAAAATAATAATAAAGTAAAAAGTATTCTACAATTTCCTGATGGGGGAATTAAAAGGTAAATTGAAGATAAAAAAACAAGAAATAAAGAATTTAGATGTAATAGTTTATGTAACCTCTGATAAGGTAATACGAATATACAATAGTATGTTTGACGGAAATTTCACAAGCAGAAAAGTAAGAAAAAGAGAATGTGTGAAGATAATAAAACTTTAAATGTTTGCCTTCACGTATTGAGAAAATAAAAAATACATGTTATAAGGGATTAGAGATGTGTTGCTGAAATGAGAGATGCCCCATAGCTAATATGACACTTTTGTTATTTTGTACATCAAATACATAAAATTATTAACTAAATGGAAAAACATAATTCAATTATAAAATTTAAGGGGGGGAATGGTAAAAGAAATTGAATATTCATTAGGAAAAATAACCCATCAAGCACTTGTTTAAGCTTAGATCAAATAGAACTAATAATTTCTTGTTAAATTCATCATTTTTCATTAGAAGAGCAATTGTCATCAGCAAAAGGTAATGATTACAGTGTGTTACTCAATTAATAGTGTGAAATCACTAAAATATGTTCTCTATAGGCAGTTTCCTGAGACAGTTAGAACCTAGATTAAAGATGCATAAATATGAAATTTTCTATATTTTATGATTTTTAAATCAAATCAAAGTTTGTTTGTATTTCATGTGATAACATTGTGGTTATGCAGACATCACTGATAACATTTCTACACATGCTTGAAATCTGAGAAAACAAAGTTTGATTTAGTTTTGTTTCTTTAATATTACATTTTAAAAATTAAGAATAGCTTGAATTCATGTTACAACAGAAGGCAAGTTGCGTTTTAAATCTTGAAATTCCCAATTCCTTATTTTTTATTATAGTTTTTCAGCTTATAAAGTAAATATGAGTCAATTAGAAAAATACAAATAATAAGGAACAATAATGAAACTGAAAACAAAATACCAACATATAATTGTATAACATTTTGGTCATTTGCCACATTTTTATAAAATGTATTATAAAAGCTATATTTTATTTGTGAAATAGTATATATTATAATATACTATCATTGCATTTTATATAATAATATAATTACATTTTGTTTTACACTTTAATGCTGTTTTTGAGGTATGGTTTATATATAAAACACTACATCCATAGACCTGATAAGTACTTCCATGCTAAAACACAAAACATGTTCAAAATTTCCAAACAATTTCTTGTGGCTCTTTTCAGTTTTTAATCTCACCCAAGATGTTGGTAACCTAATGTACTATTAGGTATGAACTCGGTCTCTTCAGTTTCTCATAGATATAAAACCATATGGCATAAACTTTGTACATGGTTTCTTTTTCACATGATATTTGTTTTGATATCAGTGCTATTGCAATATTGCTTTATTTCAGAATGGAAAGAAGCATCTATTACATTTCAGAGAACATTTTTTATATCTGTTTGCTAAAAAATCTTTGAGATTGTTTTGAGATTTTGATTATTACATGTAAAGGACAATGATTATATGTGTGCTTAGTTTTTAGGGGAACAACAGAATTTTGCTCTTTTTTTTTTTTTTTTTTTTTTTTTTTTTTTACAATTCTTGGTTGCAGTTCTTGGTCCAACTTGATAGAAGAGTTCACCCCAACACCAGAAGTTAAGGGAATTGGCCACACCATTTCCACAGGGATTACTGAGAGGGGGCAAACCTCCTTGCTTGTCAGACAGCAAGACTGATAAAGTTTTCTGAAGAATGCAAACTTATTGAACCAAAATGCAACTTATTGAACTATCTTATTCACCTGTCCAGGGAATGATCCAAACCATTATGGAGTAGGTCTTCCCAAATGGAATAATCAGAAGAGGAATCAGTCATTACGAAATACACATATTTATAACTTTTCAAACAAAAATCAGAAATGGTGGACCTATGAGTTGGCTCAGCAGACAAAAGTGACTGTACACAAACCTGGTGTCCTAAGTTTAATCTCCAAGGTACACATGGTAGAAGTGAAGAACAGACTTCTGCATGTTGTACTTTGATCTCCATATACCAGCCATAATAATAGTTTCTCTCTCTCTCTCTCTCTCTCTTTCTCTCTCTCTCTCTCTCTCTCTTTGGCTCATAAATAAATTAATAAGGAACAACATTAGAAACTGGTTTTCAGAGAGATTGTTCTAATTATGTTTCCCAAAACAACATAGGATCATTTACCTGCAGTATCATCATATTGTTAGCCTTTTCAGTTTTAACAGACATACCACATGTATAATACAATTATGTAATAGTCTTAACTTGCATATGACTAAAGGTTCTGAATATGTAAATGCACTTATTGATCATCATTCATTTCTCTGGTGAATTTTATATGAAATAAAATTCATTTTAAGTAGGTTTTTTATTGTTTTTATCCTTGAATTTATAAAAGTCTCATTATTATTCTGAGCTTGAGGTTTCTAATAAATACATATATTGCAAATGTTCTGTCATAATCTATGGTTTTGTTTTGATGAAGTAAAACTCAACCCTATCTTCCCCTGAAGAGCTGTGTCTCTATCCAACATTAACAATCATTGCCTGTCATATATTTGCCCTACTGTCTATCCATGAGATTTGTAGTTGTGGAATTATTTTTTAGATCTTTGATCCAAATGTATTAATATTTACACAGAGTTAAGAGTTAGTTTCTTCTTTTTCAAATAAATAGCAACTTGTATTAACACCATAATTAGAAACATCGTTTTCCCTAATAGAAATGTTTGACATTTTTCTAAAAAAACATATACTATTACTGCATTTAAATTTCTATTCCATTGGCCTTTGTATTTTACATTACACAACAAAGAAACGGATTATTATACTATATTAACATCAATCAGAGAAAGGTTACTGCATTCAGAAGCTCATTGCAATGAGATCCACTTTTGCTAGATCTACACAATGGTAACATCTCAACATTCCCCTGAGGACTAGTGAGGACCTCAGAAGGAACAATTATCTTGATCAAAGAAGGTAAGCTTTCCCACCTGTGGATGCATCCGCTGAAGTTCCACACAGCCTCGTTCCTAACTGACACAGATGCCCAAAAGCGAGCCTGGTGATCCACACATGCATGAGGACCTGAAAATGGGTGGGACATGGTGGGATTGGAAAGAGGACAGAAGGGTATGAGAAGAGGCAGGAGGGAGAGGAAGGGATGGACATAATGAAGTAAAAACTTTTCTCTAAAGAAAAAAAAGAGATCAAAAGTGGATTCTCCAAATTTTTGTCAAATTCCTTCGGCATTCATTGGATCCCACAAGCCTTTTCCATATCACTTTAAAATTGCCTTTCTATTTTAATAGAAGAAATTTTCTCAACATTTAAAAGCAGAATGGGACTCTGCTGCAATTAGGCAGCTTATAGTAACATTTTGAGTAATAATACAATGAAAGATGGTCAATACAGAGAACCATAACTAACCAAAGAGCAGGAAGTATCTGGGAAATATTTGACCACAAACAGGACCTCCAAAGTCCTCTACTCGAGCATCCAGAGAATACCAGGAAGAAGGGTACAGAATGAACATGAGTACTAGGGAGGACTGCCATCAAACGGTATCCGATAGACACAGTATCAATCTCACCATAAACACACTGCAGCTGAGCTTACCTACATGAAATCTATGTGAGTTTGGACTGAGCATTATGGTATAATGAATGAGGAAGAAATTCGGATGGCTCAGCTCCTCTCAGAATGATCAACGATGATCAAAATTGGCAAAGCAGGTTTTTTTTAAATGTTTTTATTTTTGCATGTATGTCTGTGTATATGTATCTTTTGTGTGTGTGTGTCTGTATGAATCAGAGGGCACTGTGTGTACCTGTGGAGGCCCAAGGGTAGATTCAGGAATCGTCCTGGAGCGTTCTAATTCCTGTTTGCTTTGTTCTGCAGTTTCTCAGGCTCAGTCTTCCAGGGTGAGAAGTACAGGCCTCTGCTATTTATATCTGACGTTTATATCTCAGGACCTTGTGCTTGTGAGGCTGAGTCTTAACCCCTGAACCATCTCTCCAGCCCTGAAAACATATATATATATATATATATATATATATATAGATATAGATATATATATATATATCACACACACACACACACACACACATATTTAAGAATGTTTCTTTCCACTTGTTATTTGAGAGTTTATTTTATCATAAATGGATATTTTGTCAAAAGTTTCTTTCTGACATCAGTAATGTGAAATTGAGTTCTTGGAACTCCCTCTACCTACATTCACATCTAATAAACATCTATTCATTCCTCCATTACATCCAAGAAAGTCATAGTCCAATGGAGAGTGCAATTTCTCTATGATATCTGCCAAACTGCACAAATATAACTCAAAATCAGTAAACCGCTGAAGCTGGCAGTATAAACATAAGTGGCTTATCAATGCAAGCAGTTACTACCTGCAGATAACAGCTTCACTGTGATATGCCACATTTCCAAAGGTTCCATAAGCTTTCCTGCTCACAAAATTTCTTAGTACTTGTAGTAGAAAAAAGCCCACATTGCTGTAAAAGCTCATAAAACCTAGGAGCTATAAATGAAATATGAAAATAAACATGCCTATATTACAGGAATAGGAACTATAAATGAAACATGAAATTAAGCATCTCTATTTTACAAGAATAGAATCATAATTAAATAATTCAATCAATTGTACTCGATATTCTTATATTTTGCATAGAGAGCCAAACCATCTTATAGAGTCTGGTAATTCTCTTATTTCATCTATTTCTTAGGCTTATTTATTGAAGAATTCTGAGAGATGAGAAGTTTGCAGACTTATTCTATAGTGTCAGGCAAATTTTCATGTACCTAAAGCAAATAGAAAAAGTCTTAATTGAGGTATTCTATGGACACTTCAGAGATGCTACTGTAGCACTCAAAATGGACTTTGGAGAAAATGAAATAGATCCAATTCTTTTGCTCCTTTAGACTTAGTGTTTGGAAGTGGGTCAAATAATATCATTTGTAAGGATTATTACATATGTTCTGAACCACATGCTTTAATTAAAATCATTTTCACTGGGATGTCATCTTTATATTTCCTCTCAAACTCATACTGCATTCTTCTTTAGGAATACCTCATTTTCTTGTTGCTAAATCTGAACTCATTGTTAAATTTAATCAAAAGTACCTCATTATTTAAAAATTTACCTACTTTTGGGCTGGGGAAATGTTTACTGGGTAATGCTTGTTGTGCAAGCATTAGGATCTACATTTGGATCTCCAATACCAGTGTCAAATGTCAGGTGTAGTGGCACATGCCTGTGAGACCAGGTAGTGGATTAAGGACAATACCAGAGTCTGGCTGGCCAGTCAATCTGGCCAATCGGAGAGCTCCAGGTTCAGGAAGGGATCCTGTCTCACTGAATAAAGTGGAGAGCAATCAGGAAGGGACCCAACTTCATCTCTGACCAACACACACACACACACACACACACACACACACACACACACACACACACACACATTCCTATAAACACCAAGCAAACAAACAAAAATTCACAAATGTTATGTTATTGGCTGATTTTTTGTTTATCTCTTATAAATCGAATTTACAGAAATGAAAACTAATTTGGCTGCTTTTGAATAAAAGTATGAAAAGTCATCATAAATACTTTCAGGAAAATAGGAAAGTCTGGAAACACAGGCTGACTAATAAACCGGGTGTCTCCAAGTGTCTCTTCAGAGCATGTCCCTGTCTAACACCAGATGGATGGAACTGGGCAGCATGGCAGATGAAGGTGAATTCCCCAGCGGAGGAATGGTCCCCACTCACATTGCCAGGTGTTCAGAAGACAGAAGAGATCAGATCTTGTTAATAGGATAAGCAAAAAAAATTTCAGGATTTGCAAATTGAACAGGTGAAAATGTAACTGGTGATAATTGAAAGCTAATTATCATCAGCTAGCAATTGGCAGCCAGGTGTTCTGAGTCACATAAAAGGCAAGGCAGGGAGGACGGTGAAGATATTTACTTTTGGCAGAAATCAGATAAATGTGCTGAAGGCTTAGCATAGGAAAAATAGTCTGGTTTATTTTTGCTATGTTTTGGCTTGCCTGGGATATAGCTAGGATAGAGGGAGGAAGGCAAATTATGGGTGTGTGTAGAAGACACTTGCTGTTTTTCTAAGCTGTCTTTTGCTATGTAAATAAAAGCAGAGATGCTGTAGGCTCTAAAGCCACATCTGTTGGCTTGAAGCCATCCTGGGAGCATGGTGGCTTCCTTGTTAGGCTGTGTTGGCTCTCAGAAACACTAACAAAAAGAAAAGTGGGGTCTTTTGGGTCTGTTGATACATTATTTTATAGCCATATAATTGCATTTACTACAGAAGTGGAAGTCTAGATTTTTTCCATGTTTGAAACAGTAGCAAGATTGTTACATGACCTCCTCCTATCTCCACCAATACCAGCAAAGAGGACTAAACAAGGTAGTAAATTATTTTTAATAAAGGTCCATAGAACTAATAATTATCTAATAACATAGAGAGAAATGATCTCCAAAAATTTAACAAAGGCTCATATTCAAGAGTTACATTTATGTGGAAAACAAGCTATACTGCATTAACTTAGTTGAATGAACACAATAAATACTGTACAGTGCAGGAAACAAACAACTACTAGCAATACAGAAATCTTCCTTCAATGGTAATCAGTGTCAAGACTTCATTTAAAGGGTTATGCTGCCACAATTTGCTCTTTATATAAATTAAATAGAACAGTTTATGTATTTCTACTCCAAACTCCTACTAGCTATTAAGCTTGCTCCATTTGTCGTTAATAGTGCATGTAGAATATCTTATTCATAATCATGAAGCATAATATATCACAACATCTTTATCCATATACCTGTCATAAACAATGAAATAGTTTATATCTTGCTTAATATTATTAATGCTGTAAGCATTTTTAATGGCTACATATATACATTTTGAGGTAGATTATCATTTTTGTTCATTATCATTAAATGCTTTAGGCATTTTATAATGGACACATGTATGCATTTCTGATAGCTACAAGGCCAAAGATATCATGGTGTCTAAATGCAGCTTTACAAAGGAACTAATAGTTCTCTACAAACAAAATTATCCCACCAGCTTTGTGCAACTGGCTCAGTTGTTTTCGGCCTTGCAAAAGCCAAGTTAACAGTTATTCAATTCTAGACATTTAGGATGGATATACAGTTAATGATTTAACCTGCACCCTCTAAAGCCTGATGAAATTTGGTCCATTTTAGATGTTATTTAAATATTTGGCTTTTCAACTCTGTTGTATCTAACCAAGTATCTTATTCATTTCTTTAGTCTTTTTTGTGTGTGTGTGTGTGTTTTGCTTGTTAACTTCTAAGACAGCATTATATTATAGGCTTAAGCTCCTAAACAAGAATAATGTTCTTATGGGTTAGTGACAACAGACTTTTTCCAAATAGCATATAGTGATTAGAAATAAGAAAGAATCTCTAATTTTTATATCAAATATATATTTGTGTCTCATTATATTTAATGAGGATTCTTTAACTACACATATGCAGTATGACTCAGGAACAGAACAATCAGTGACTATGTGACCAGTTCCAAGACAAAAAAAAAAAAGGAAACAGCCTTCCCCACACCACCATCTAAAATGGAGTTGCTCTAATATACTTATGTTATTACAATATATTACTATCAAAGAATATTTGCTGACACATTGATGATTCATTTATATATGTACATATACATATGGCAATTCATATATGTGTGTGTGTGTGTAAAACTTGCATTTTTTCTCAAAACATACATTTTTTCAATAAGACTGTACAATATAACTTTGCTAAGCATTGTTTTAACTTTGTTAGAAGTTTTTACGTTATACTCATGAGTTTCTCAGGTAGAGACTAAAAAAGGAGCATAGGCCACTTGGGAGTTTCAACTCACCGCTTCATGCTTTTTGTATTCTTTTAGTATTTCCATTGCTATTTTTTAATTTAAATTATCTGTTCCTTGAGATTTGAGGGTAGATTATCCCATCTGGAGCTTAGTGTTCCACAGTTATCTAACCATTGCTGCCTATCAACTCTTGTTCATTAAGATTCTGGCTAGAAGTTGTCCACTGCACAAATCTGGAGGTTTAATGTTGACATCTTCACCTGAGAGGGAACATGTAGAATTTGTCTTTATGAGTCTCGCCTCATTTGATGTAATTTTTTCCAATTCCATCCATTTGTTTGTGCGTTTCATTATTTCATCTTTCCAAGTAGCTGAATAATATCCAGTATTCCTTTGTGCATATGCACTGAATTGACACATAATCATGATCTTCTGTACAGATTATGAGTCATGCAGAATTGTGAAGTTTTTGTAGTTCAAAAGGCATTGAGCCACTCTGCTTCCGTACTGATTATGCTCTCTGTTGCTGTGAGATACAGCCAAAGTCAAGCAACTTAAGGTAGAAAAAGAGATTTATTCAGTTTACAGTTCCAGATGGAAGATACAGTCTTCCGCTATATGAAAGAAAAGTTATGGCTGGCAATAGAAGCTGGAGGAGGCAAAGACAGCTGCATGAAAGCTCAAGAACAAACTCACTCACTCAAACAATGAGGGACTAACCAACCTCAAGGCCCACCATGTGTGAATTCCTTCCTCCAGCAAGTTTCCACTTCCTAAAGATGCCATGAACTTCTCAGACAATTAAATACTCAAACACATGAGCCTGTGGGGACAACTCACATTCAAACCATGACAGTTTCACTCCTATATTCCATGATGCTTCAGATACACCTCTTGGAATCACTATCATTAAGGGTTTCAGAAGACATTGTTTAAATTCATTAAATTGCATTTTAAAATTAAATTCTCTTTTTTTCCCACAAATATCAAACCAAGTAATTGTTTAATGAAAGGAACATCTTTTAAAGAAAATAGTTTCATAACAAAGACCATATTTCAAACCATAATTATGTTATTCCAATGAAAACTATTTGTTGATGTTCAATACAAAGCCATGACCTCATTAGTACCTGCCCATCACTTAAAGTCAGTACCATACAAATAGGAAGACCATAGTTTTCTATATTAGTAATAATACTGCATTACATACTGGAAGAAAAGAACCATACTGTATCATTCATTCCTCACAGTCACTAACAAAACAAAAGGGAGAATGCTACAAAAGGCCTCAACCCACACAAGAGTAGATAAACCAGAGTGAACCCCGGGGTCCATAGAAGCAAAGAGTTAGGAGGGCGGAAGGGAGTAAGATATACTAATGAAGGGAAGGGAGGGGAAACAGGAGAGAAGGGGATGGAGGGAAGCAGGGACAAGTACTCAGTATGCTTATAAAACTAGAAAAATGAAATGAATTTTTAAAAAGGGAAAAAGAAATGTCATAAAGCTGCTTTTTCCCCCACAGGAAAAGATAGGGTGCTAAAATTTTCATCATCTGATATTAGAGACATTTGCATTCTTATTATTAATGAATCAAAGTAATATACTGAAAGAAGAGATTTGTGAATAGAGTAATAAACAGCACCGACAAAAAGAAGACAAATGTCCACTTCTGAATTGCTAGAAGAAGGTGAGCGGAGGTTAAGTACCAGACATTTTCTTGTAAAGATTCATAGGACCATTTTGGCTTATCCTACTTTGACAGGGAAGAGTTTAGATCCCTGTAAACATACCTCTGGTTTGAGAAGGATAGTTAAGTCCTCCTGCCCTTCATGTAGAAGGTCAGGTATCACAGGTGATGCTGAATTGTTCAAGTGTTCATTATCTTCTTGGCGAGTTTCCCCTTAAGACCTCTGTTGTCTCTCTTTCCCTTTCTCATGTCCATGGTTTAGTCATTTCACTGCTCATTAGCATCTAAATTAAAGAGTTGGAACTTGGGTTAAGTTGAGATTTGCTAAATGCTCTGAGGAAAAGGGTGGGAGAGTAACATTAAGTTCAGGAAAATAGCAAACCTGGTGATTCATAGATGACAATTATTGCCTTCTTATACCCCACATTCCTTTCCTGGAGAATCTTACAATCTTTCTTATCATAGAATTTGCTGTACACCCACAGGCATAGTTGACCCAGCCTATTAGTCTTATCTAATTAAATGAGATAATATTTGACCTAAGGTGAGCCAATTGGACTTCCTTTTCTGAAATTTTTTTTTCTATTATTTGTGTGTGTGTGAATTGTATTAGAATCCAGGTCTTTAATGTTGTAATGTTCACAGTGAAGATTATGTAGAGCAGTAACCAGGAACCCTGCAAATACTAAAGTAATCTTTAAAGAGGAAACTTGAACAAGTACTTAGAAAAGAACAGGGATGAAAATCGCAGTAGGACTGGCCTAGAGAACTTCAGGCATAATAACTTTACAGGTGTAACATACTTACTACAACTGTATAGTACTTTCTACTCTTGAGACTAAGGACTGCCTCCTAAGCCTCTCACCGAGCTCCCCACAGCCTACTTCCTTTACTTTAAGTTGGTAAATTAAGTTATTCTGCTTGTCTCTAAAGAATTATTTTTATCTGAAAATAGAAGTATGAGTATGCTATTAAGGAAACTTGAGATCCAAACAGATTCTTGAAAAGCAAACTGTACTTTTTCAGGTAATTTTGTTGAGTCATCTAAGCAATGAACAGTCATCATTTAAGCAATGAACAGTCACAGAAGGATTATCTGATATGAGAGGAAAATTGATGAAGCTGTTTATAGAGGAAAAACTCTTGACAGCTCTAGGAGAAATAAATTGAGGGTTAATATATAAATGACGAAGTTTAGGGATTTTATTTCTTAATTGACTGCAACTGTTTACTTCAGAAAAAATAAGTTCCATTGTATAAATGATATTTTAAATAGAAAACATAAAAGATTAAAGAACAAAAGCAAATATACCAAAGAGGTCTAGTGGCAAGAGCAGGAAAGGAGGCATCTAATTCTCACAGTAGACCAAGCACACAGTTGCCTTGTAGAATCACATGGAGAATCACTAGTCCAAAACACAAGAAGAAATTTTGTTTTCATCTACTACCAGTGTGGTATACCTTTACGTCACAAAATGTTCTGCCTGACAATTCAGTCCTACTGTGCTGAATTGATGAACTCCATAAACTCTTTCATCCCTGAGTCTCTTTCTCTCTCTCTCTCTCTCTCTCTCTCTCTCTCTCTCTCTCTCTCATACATACACACATATACATACACATGCACGCATGCATACATAAACACCACACACAATTCTCTCCCCATGTTTTGGATGTCTGCCACTCTGTTATTTTTTGCCAAATAGAACATGACCTATGACATGTCTCAAAAAGATCTATGAATTATTCCTGTTGCAAGGAATTAAAATCTGAACTGTTTACCATAACATGCCTAGAATTCCTGCTCATGGTCCATCTCATATAATTGCTATCCCTTACTAGCTGATCTGAATCGTACATTTCTCACTCTGCATTCTGTGTATTTTACATGGAATGTGTTGTTCCTTTAGCCTGTTTGTCCTAAGAGCCACTTTTTAAGTCTCACCTCAGCTTTCCTTCCTCTGGAAGCATTCAGACTTGCCAATCCATCCCTACTTTGGAGACCACCCAAATCCTGGAGCTTCTTCTCTTCTTGAAGTCTTTAATATTTAAGTCTTCGTTGAAAAAAATTACACACAGCTGTTACAGGGAGTCTTCATCAATATTAAAACAACCTTTAAAGAGGAGACTTGAACATCTACTTGGAAAGGAACTAAGGATAGCAGTAGGGCAGGCCTTTTTACTTATGACTTACTGTCTGATTTCTTAAGGCCTAGACAAAAACGTAAAATTAGCACATAGCTATTTGATAGCCATTCATTTAATCAATTTATATTTGCTTAAATAGCTATTACTTTCAAAATTTCAGATTGGATCTTCTAATAAGTAAAATCAAAATTTAAATAAACTGGTTATGTCTTACTGTAAGTGGAATTCTTTTGTAGGATTATTTTGGAGACATGCAATATATTATGAAGTCAATTTCATTAGCAATTCAGCCATTTGCCTGAATTTTGGAGACCAAATGGTGTCTGTCATAGTTTAATAAGGAAAGATCACAACTCTACTTGGGACAAAAAAAAAATCTATTCAATATCTTGATAATCTTAATTAGTAGGAAATATATAAAAGAAATAGCATGATATTATTTTGCCCATAAGACTCTGTTACTCTTTCTGAGAGGCCTTGCGTCATATTAGCCTATTCCATTGAGTCTCAATTTAAAACCATTACAAAGTTTTATTAATCTTAGGAAATGCTGCTACTAAAATTTAATATGAATCCTATCCCAGGAAAAAGGCTCCCAGGTGGGAAAACCCAGCGTCAGATGCAAAGCTGTGTAATTTTGCTCAAGATGGCCTTCAGATGGAGCTCATTCTTGGATTTCAGCATCCATGAAATTAGAGGAATAAACATACCTTGAAAATGGTTTTCTTTTCTCTTAGCAAGCTGGAGAGTACTTTCTTGCTTTGGTGCTTCTTGAAAGTTTTTGGGTCTTCAAATGGCATTAAAAGCTAGAGAATGGAAAACAAAAACTGCAAGCAATTGCCTAGCTAATGTCTGTCTTGAATGCAAAGACAGGAAAAAGCAGAACATCTTCAAATAGTGTAGTCAGCTTGAAATGAGCAATAAAGAATTCTATTATCTACCTGTGCAAACAGTGTGCAACAAATTGACATGAGCCATGTATGACCTGGGAGAATACAATATTTTTACATCATTCATACTTTCAATGGAAGAGTAATAATCATAGAGATTTCAAAAATAATTTTTCAAGATTGACAGTGTCTAAAACAATACATCCATGTAATTCAATTATGGACCTAATTAAATTCTTTTTTCCCCTTTAGGATTTGATTTGAACATTTTATAGTAACTGTTTACAATATATTTGTATGATTATATGAACGTTTCAAAAATAAAAAATACTAAAATAAAGAAACTACATGTGATAGTGAAATACCTTTAGAAAATTCTGAGCAAATGGATCCAAGAAGGTTCATGAAAATTGTTTTAACAGAATTACTTATGTTCACGTTTGTTTATTAATGAGATTTTATTTGTTTGGTTGGCTAGTGTTTCCATTTGCTTGCATGTTACTGATAAATTCATGACTACAGAGTTTAGAAGAGCAAAGGAGTTTTATTCCTTCTCAGGATTATAGATTATAGTTCTTAGTCCAGCTAGGCAGTAAGCCTTATACAAGCATCAAGAGCAAGAGACCTGCCCACACTATATCCACAGGGATTGCTGAAAATCCACACTGCTTACTGGTTAAACTGTACTGAAGAATGACAGCTGCTGAACCAGCTCCTTTGTCTTAGTCATGAATCCAGGGATGGTCCCACTCACTATGGGCTGGGTCTTCACATATCAATCAGACAATCACTTTCAGGCTTGCACAGGGCTTGCCTTAAATACTAAGTCTTCACAGATGTGCCCAAATCTCAGACTTCAATTGTTGAGACCTATATATCTAAATAGCATAGCTGGTTAGTTGGTCGATGGGTTTTTCGGGGTTTTTTTGGGGGGGGAGGTTGAGTTATTTTTTTTTTCAATACCCAGACCAGAACTCGGTGTCTTGTAAATGGCAAGCAAATGCAAAATCAATATACTTTAAGATGGCTCCAAAGGAGCATTAGCCCAGTAGGCATTGTAAGCTCCTTCAAGGAAATGGTTTTCCAAACTTCTTTGACTATTGAATCCTTTTCACTGAATTAATGGAAGAAACCACTTTCCTGTAACATATTTCTAACAGGGCCTCATGCTATTATTTGTTAGTAAGTACTTAGAAACAAGACAGTTTCTATAATACTTTACTATATTTTTCCTGTGTGGTTTTGTTGTTGTTCTGCAATGCTATGTATGTCATGTAGGTTGTTGTTGGCATATTCTCAGTGACCCAAGTAGAGCCAAGGCTCAGAATGGTGTCAGAAGTCTTCTAGTTATGTGGTTTGATTCTCTTGGGAATGGAATCCATAATCGTAAAGGAAATATCAAATTTGCCAGAGATTCTTTTAATCGGTATTTTCACAATGTATTAGTCCATTTAGAATACTATAATAAAAATTAATAAGCTGGCTAGTTAATAAATAACAAAAATTTATTTCTCACAGTTCTGGAGCTTGTTAGAAAGCCAAAGTGCCAGTAGATTTAATACCTTATAATATTTCATAAGTGGCATTTTATTTATCTCTTCACATAACACAAGGGTAAGGAAACCTCCTTCATAAGGAAAGTGATCCATTTATGAAATCTCTGTCCTTCTATACAAATCACCTTTCCAAGGTCCAGCTTCCACTATCATCTCTTCGGGACTGGGACTTCCAACAGATAGACTCTGCAGAGGATACAAACCCTAGGTCAAAACACACTGTTACCTTACCAGCTCCTTTCTTTCCTGTATCCATGTCTAATTTTACAGTCTGTGAGTGAGTCACATATTTTATTGATCATTGTTCTCAACTGGCCACTCAGATTGCCCACATTCAAAGTATTTGTAAGACTTTATTTTGATCCTGAGAATATAGACCTCTCAGTTTTAATCACTGAGCTTGCAGCACAGAGAAACCTTAACCTTAAGTTATAAAAAAAAAAATGCTCTCATGATTCAGACTGGGTAAAATCCCTGTCACATTATGAAATGAATACTGCTCTTTTACAGTGGAAGTGGTTGGACATTTAAATGCAAAACACTTGACCTTTTCAGTTTCACTGGTTTTGTGTTTTCTAGTTTAGAAGTTTTCACTTTAAAGTAGATGTAAGTCTTATGAAGGCAGAACATTTTTGTATGCTGTTCTTGTTGTTCTTAACCAGGTATCTCTCTGGCTGAGAGTAGACAGTAAGATATTGCTGTTAAATAAATTCATTTTAACCATGAATTCCCTATCTCTGAGATATGAAGGCATTCTCTGTTAGTAATGTAAGACAAATTGGTTAGAGGCAAAGGAAACTGAGCATTTTGATTTTATGCATTAGATTTGGAAAGTGACTAACTCCTTAGGTACATAACATAAATTCTTCCCTTTACAAATATAAATCAAAACTTTATCACCTTGGCCTTCAAAATGCAAATACAAGTAAGTTTTCTAAACAAGTATAAATAGGTCATCTCCTTCAGACTATTCATTCTTTGAGTTCTTGCAAGCATACACATCTTCTAGTTGTGACTAGCTTTAAGTTCTGTTCTCTTAACTAACTCCATTTGCCTCGCTATCCAAAAAAAACCCCAGCAAGACAAGTCTATGTCTACAACTGATTTTACTGGAAATTCAGTCAATGTATAGGGTTTAACCACAGGAGTACCTTGGCTATTAATTTCTTTGTCTGTCCAAGAATTAAGAACATGGGATTGGACACTGACTTGATAGACTTTAATACTCCTACTATGGAACTTTTCCCCAAACTGCTGATAAAGTCTTATGCATAGGTTTGACTGCCATGTATCAAGGTGATATTTTTCCATAGCTACCTGGGAGTATCTCAGTGAGAAATGCTCAACAGAACTCATTTGCAGTCATAAGTTTTATTTGATGAATGTTACCTGTCTCATCACTTCACATATATCTACAGACAAATGGTGATTCAAGGCTCTGAGATACGATTAAGGAATGGCTTGCTGGGAGCCTGAGGCTTTATGGGACATTGATTTTTATTTGTCTTGGAATGAATATGGAGCCAGTGAAAGAACTGAGTCCTAGTCAATGTGGCATGAAATATCTTGAAAACCTCTACAAATCCCATTTCTTCCATAGGAGTATTCCAGGCTTCAGCTATTCCAACCGAAAGTCTTATACGAATGATGCTTATACCATCTTACGAAAGAATGTTCAGAAAAGAAAAAAAAAAAAGGAAAGTAGAGAAAAACAAAAAAAAGATTACCCAATTTTGCTATCACCAATTACAACCATACAATATAAATCATGCTTTTATACCTTGTTACATCATAGCTCCTTAATGTAAAATTACTATAACCATTTGTGCAGATTAATTGGCACACCCTGTTTAAGGGTTCCTTTTGGTTAACACATGTGACACATTTTTAAAATTTTGTTTTTTTAGGTTTTTTTTTTAATTTTTGCATGGTAGTTCATCAAGTAAATACTTTCCAATTGGCTTGATGATTTTCTTAGAAGATATATGGCTCCTATTTAATACCTGGCCATTTAAAATAGTATTCAGTCAAACATATTTATATGTAAAATATGTTCAATATTTCCATTCCTTCCTTAATATTCATGCTTGAAAATGAAATTAGCTGTTCCAAAAATTATGAACATTTTTAAGGTATTTAAAACGCATAAGCTTTCTCATTCTTTGATAGGAACCAAACATTTTCTGCTACCAAGGCTTTGAGAACAACAGAGCTAACACACAGCCTTTGAGTTTGGCACAAGGTCAGTGGAGGCTCCTGAGACTCTTTCAACTTCTTCTGTCTGACTGAAATGCTCTGCTCTCTCAGCTGAGAGTAGATTTTTTCTTTTGCAGGTTAAGCTTCTAGTAACTAACAAATAGATGTTTTTAAATGATTTGAGGGCAATGGTTACATGTACTAACTCATAACTGTGACTTCTTTTGCATCTTTCAGGTAGCAAAATAGTATGTACCCCTTGCAGGACATTGGGATAATATAGAAAATGATGATAAGAAATTGTTAATTACTTGTAATTTATACCAGTTTGGCAGTACTATCTTTCAATATGTGGTACATTTCTATCTAGATGTGTTGACAGTATCATACTCACAACACTGACATCACCCATTACATTTCAGCTTACATAACCATAACATAACAATACTCTGAGACCCTGAGTTATTTAGGTAGCATTGATATATATCTCTGACACCTGTAAATGCATACTGACAATTATGAGGTAAGAAAGCATATACCTTATCATATAATTACACCACAATTTACATGATAGCTGTTATTATACATTTAATTTTTTTTTACTCATGGCTTTCTTACATATATAAAAGTCTTTATTTTGAATATATATTTATTACTTTTGTTATAATCATGCAGAATAAATTTTTAGATGAATGTCTGAGATAAAACTCTGTGCAGTTTTGAAGACATCCAGTGAAGTCTTGCAAACTTTGAAAAGTATGTCCCAAATTCCATTATGAAAGGATTAATAGCAGGAATTGGTGAAGGGAAATGAGAGAATGGGATGGAGAGAAGCAGGAATAAATACTCAATATGCTTGCAAAAGTATAAAAATAAAATTTACAATGAAGGACAAAGGCAGATTATAAAATATTATAATTTAATAGGCATTAATACTGTCCTGAGTGTTTTAGGCTATAAGTAACTTAAAAGAAAGGAACAATTAAAAGTATGGATATGATTCTGATTAGTACTTATTTATGACTTATGAAATAATATTTTTCAAAAATAATTTCTTTAAAATATATGAAGGACAAAAATATACTTTTCTGTTTTAAAATTTCCTAATGAGAGAAAAAAACTGCTGTATTACTTTTCTTCTATATTTTAATACTTCAGACGAAATAATTTTCTGAAAAGTATACTTAATAAACTAAGATGTCTTGACCTTCAGAGACAAAATTATACTATTTAATGCAATCCATGATGATGTGATAGGGCATGGGGAGGTAAGTGCCTATCATGGAAGAATGATAAACTAAGTTAAATCCACAGAGCTCATGTAAAAAAAAAAAAGAAAGAAAAGAAAAAACCCAACAAATCCCAGTTCTAAGGAGAAGAAAAGGAGAGGATCAATCCTCAGTTCTTAATGGCCAGCCAGCCTAGTTGATAAACTTCAGGTCAGAGAAAGATCATGTTTCTCTCTCTCTCTTTCTCTCTCTCTCTCTCTCTCTCTCTCTCTCTCTCTCTCTCTCTCTCTCTCTCTTTCTCTCTCTCTGTCTCTCTCTCCTCTCTCTCTCTCTTTCTCTCTCTCTGTCTCTCTCTCTCTTTCTCTCTTTCTCTCATACACACACACACACACACACACACACACACACACACATGTAAACACTGTGTACACAGTATGAGAAATGACGCATTGTGACCTCTGGCCTACACATGCCTGTGCATGCACCCACATACTCATGGACACACACATGAAAAGAAAAATAGCAAGCATGGTAAAGTTTTCTTTAAAAATGCATGGATTTTCATCTCTAAGATGCAATATTCATTTCAATAAAAAGCAGTCTTATACTTTAACCAAGAGAAATAAGCTATAAGTATACAACACTTATATTCAACAAAAAATCGTTTTCAAACTCAGTGAATGCCTGAACCAAATATAATACCAAACTTTATGCATGTCATTTTATCTATGCATGCATGCATACATACTTATGATAATGTTTCACTGATAAGTAAGGTCTGTGAGAGATTAACACTAATGATTATCTTAGTTTCTTTTTCTGTCGCTGTGATATAATACTCTGGCAAAAGCTACTGAAGGAAGAAAAGGTTTACTCTGGCTCACTATTCAAGAATGCAGTACATCACAGCAGGGAAGTCAAGAGAACAAGATCTGTAAACAGTTGAACACATCATATCCTCAGTTAAGAAACAGGTAATTAATGCTGGCTGCTGCTCAGTCTCCTTTCTCAATTTATAGAGTCCAAGCAGGCCTCCCCACCTCAATTAATGTAGTAAAGATAATCCTTCAAAAGCAAGCTCTTCCAGGATCTTCTTCCAGGTAATATATCAATACCCCATTATATTGACAACTGCAATTAATCATCAAAATGACATAATAAAATAGAAATTTTTATTGTGTGTGCATAGGATATATGTGTATTTGTGTTTATCAGAATAGGGGCATACATTTCTTGGCACACTTGTGGAAGTCAGAGAGTTATGAAGATTGAAATCACATTAACAGACCAGTATAGCAAGTACCTTTACCCACTGAGCCATCTCAGTATCCTTAAGTAAAATCACTTGAATAATATGCAGTAATAAAAGTTATACATGTTCTGTCTTTCTCTTTCTCTCAAAATGTCATTGCATTTTATGCACCTTTTTGTCAATAATACCATAGAATAAAGATAATTATTACCATAAAATATAGAGACTTCCCCGCTTTCCTATCCAGAACCAGTTCCATACAGTTCTCTCAAGGTAGCCTTGTCTCATGGTATCTTCCCTTCTCCATGGCAAAATGTTGATGGAGCTGCTATTGTGTAGGTCTAGTGGAAATAGACACCATTGAATTAAGTACTTTCATATAGCATCTCTGATGTGAACCGAGGCTGCTCTCTGACATTTTTTCTCTATATCCTTCCGCTTTTACATTCTTATCCTTTCCCCTACTCTTGTACAAAGTTTCCTGAGCCTAGATATGATATTGGTTTAGATGTACTGATTAGAAAGCCACGCTATCCATAGTTTTTATTTTGTGCTTTAGCCAGTTCTCTGTATTGCACATCTTCCATTGTACAGGGATATTTCTTGATTGAGTGCTGAATGTGTCTTTGATCTATGGGTATAATGATAAGTGTTATAATGCTGGTTTACTATCAAGCATTCATAGTTAACACTAAGAAGTTTGTTCCCACATAGAGCATATGGTCTCCCTATCCATGAGTATTGACTTGATTTACAGGACCAAGCATGTGTTTCCAGCATTGAAAAGGACCCTAAAGCCTGTCAGAAAACAATTAACGATTACACCACTATTGCACCACTGGATGCCTCTAGACAGAGTTGCTGTTATAGCTTGCATTATTCATGGCTGAGAAAGTGTTGATAGCCTGCCCTATATCTTCTTGACAAAGACTTATACAAAAGTATCAAAGTGATTGTTGAGGTCTAGTAGGTAACTGATAGGCTGCTAATATATACAGTATATACAAAAAAAAACTGAAAAGGAATGAGCTTTACCTGGGGAGAATGGAGGAAGGTGATTGAGAATTCCATCATGATATTCAGAAAGCTGAGAAATTTAAAGCATAATGCTTTTTGTTTCACGAATTTTCCACTTACCATTTTCCAGCTCACACTTAACGATGAGTAGATGCAACCATGGACAGTAAAGTCAGAGATGGTGGTGTGTGAAGAGAGAAATCTATAGTATTTACTAAGAACAATACTGAATAGCATAAATCTATACAATCTAAATTCACAACATGTGTAAAATAAAATTTTAATATAATAGTAGATTCTACTGGGTCTCAGGAGAATATAAGAAGAACATAAAACCTAGTTAGAAAAATTTACTATTGAAGTGCAAAAGGCCCTGGGTAGCAAAGACAATCATGAGAAATAAGCTCTCTGTAGGAAGCATTACCATAAAAACCCTTAAACAAAGCCATAGTAATAAAAACAGCACAGTACTGGCTCAAAATAGAGGTGTTGATCAATGAATTAGAATTGAAGATCCCAAATATGAACTCATACCTATATTCAACTGTTTTTTAATACAGGTGCCAAAAACAATTAAAAAAAGACAGTATCTAACAAATGGTACTGACAAAATTGGATATATACATGCAGAAGAATGAATTTATATCTTTATCTTTCACTCTGTATGAAAAGTAACTCAAAATGGATCAAAGACCTCAATGTTAGCATGTTATAAAACTCATGGAACAAAAACTAAGGGGGTGTAACTGAGCTGATAAGCTTTGGTGAACATTCTTTATATAGGACTTCAAAAGCACAGGAAATATGATCAACACTCAACTAGTGGGACTTCATGTTCAGCAAAATATAGTATTAACTGACTTAAGTGTCAGCTCATGGAATAGGGAAAAATCTTTGCTAACCACATATCTGGTACAGGATTAATACCCAGAGTATACAAAGTACTCAAGAAATTAAATACTCAAGGAAGTAAAAAGTCCAATTGAGAATGGGCCTTAGCAGTAAAAAAGAACTTTTCACAGGGCAAAATCCAAATATCTAATAAATATAATAAAAAGTTCTACTTCCCTAGTCATTAAAACTGCACTGAAATACCATCTAACCCCAGCCAGAATGACTAAATTCCAAGACATATATAACAACAAATGATTGTGAGGATGCAGGAAAAAAGGTTCCTTCATTCATTGCTAATGGGACTGCAAACTTCTACAACCTTTTGGAGATCAGTATGAAGATTTCTAACAGAGTTAAAAATCAAAATACTGGGGCTGGAGAGGTGGCTCAGGGGTTAAGCCTCTGCCTTGCAGGCAGAAGGTCCTAAGTTCGGATCCTAGACCCCACATATAGACGCTGGGCGGAAGCGGGGCAGCCTGCATTTCTGGTCCTGGTAGGGCGGAGCCTGTGCATCCCAGGCAGAGTAAACAAGGAGGAGGTGGAGGCGTCCATGGTGGTTCCTGAATTCGTCCGTGGTTCTACATACACACTCATACATACATACACATGCACACGCACAATAAACTCACAATTTAATAAAAAAAATTTAAAAAATCCAAATACTATAGGACCCAACTATACCACTTTTAGGAATATTCCCAAAAAATATTGCATTTTCTTAATAAGACATTTGTACATTCAAGCTCATTACAGCTCTGTCCACAATAGCAAATAAATGGAATCAGCCTAAATGTTCAACATAGATGAAAATATGATACATATGCAACGGAATACTATTCAACTGTCAAGAAAAATAAATTAATGAAATTTTCTGGTAAATAGATGAAAAGACATAAATTTGTTTGTATATGATAAATTCATAATAAAAAAGAAAATAATGGCATTATATTATCAGTGATTATTTTACTATGCTATTTGTATTATTAAGCCAAAATATGTACTATACCAAATTCAGTAATCATGGCTAGTATTTCATGGAGTGTCTACTGTGTGTAAAGCATTCTGATGAGTTGTTTTGCAAACTTTATCCTGTTTAATTATTACAACCCTTGGAAGTAAGTTTAGTACAACCATTTTACAGATTGAGAACTTGAATCTACAGGAGACCTTGTCCAAGAGGGGGCAGTAAGATTGTAAGAGGAGGTGCTCTGCTGGCCAAGACACATTAGTTATAATAGGACTGTAGCATCCAGGAGTTTTCTGTAAAGAGATCTGCTGACTGTGTAGATCAAATCTACAGAATGGCTGACATATCATCATTCTCCCATGACCCGGTGTAGATCTCAGGAAAAAAAGCTACATTTGGAAAATATCTCTGGAGCAGGTGCTGGACAAAAGAAGGGGAGTCTCCCAATTGGTGAATATGTCCACTGAAGGGTCACTTATACTATCCCAGAAACCAGGTTTCATACTAGCACAGGATCCTTGGAAGTGAGCCCTGTAATCTACTCATGCAGAGAGGGCAAGAAGACAGGAAGGACATGGCTGGATTGATGAAAGGAAGGGAGGGTGGGAGAAACAGAGAGTGGAAGAAGATGTAGTGTCTACTTGCCCCCTGGCATGGCGTGTCTGTACCCACTCACACACTCATTCACACAATAGCACAACTCCTGGCTGTGAGGACAAAGAAAGGCAGGTTCCGGCCGTACCAGCCTCCACCTCAATTTCCCAGAGACTTGACCACAGGATGGGGAGATTGTCAGAAGCAGATCTCAGTTTATTGGGGGAAACAAAAGAGCTTATATAGACAAATAATTAGATGGTGCCAAATGGGCAGCCAATTGTGTCAGAGGTTAAAACAACCTACAGGTACCACAGGTGAAGTCCAACCTCAATCAGCACAGGAGGAAAGTCAATATCTGAAAGCCAATTAGGGCTCTCTATAATGTGATCAGGGTAACGCCCAGGACACTAGCCCTCAGCGCCATCTTTAGTCCCATGTGCTTGGCCATGCCCTGGGGCAAATCCTGGGTGGGCCCAACATCTCCCCCTTTTTGTTTTAGTAGGTACTATATTTTACAATTAATTATATGTATGTCCAATGTCCTATCAGTCTTAGCGTGAGCTTTCACTGTTGTCCAGTCTTGGTTGGTCTTCTCAGTCAGGCAGGTTGGCATCAGCACCATGCATGGCAGCAGGTGGCCTGAGGAAGTTGCATGTGGCTCACACGGGCAATGCAGGCCTGCCTGGTCTGTCATTAGACCAAAGCCTCACAAGCCTCCAATCTTGAATCACATCTCTGAGGGGGGCGATGGTATGGATGTATGTAGTGTGGTCTCGTAGATGGAGCGCTGCTGAGAGATGTGCTGAAGAAACACTTAAGCAACATAGTTATTAAAAGAACAATTTTTACTAGATGTTAGGTCAAACCAGGATCAACTCCACCATTTTGGTTTAGGCAAATCAATCAAGTCATCTTGAGTGAAGTCAAGCCTATAACAATTACGGTTAAAATTTTCCTAGAGCACACTGTGGATAGTTTCCTGATAGAAAGTTAGGTGGATAGGCTTCCCTGTGTCTTTGGAATCTCAATTTAAGTATTCCTTTTTGAAAATTTAAAATTTAAAACGTTGATGGTAAATAATGCCAACCCTAGCTGTTGGTGTGCGCTTACTTCCCCTTTTTGTTTTTAAATTTTTTTTAATTATTATTATTATTTATTCAACTGTGTGTATGTGCGTGCGCGCGTGTGTCTGTGTGTGTGTGTATGTGTAGAACTACGGACGAATTCGCGAATCACCATGGACGCCTCCACCTCCTTCTGCCCTGGGATTCACAAGCTCCGCCCTACCAGGACCAGAAGCGCAGGCCGCCCCCGCTTCCGTCTGGCGTCTATACATGGGATCTGGGATCCGAACTCGGGACCTTCCGCCTGCAAGGCGGAGGCTTAACCCCTGAGCCACCTCTCCAGCCCCCCTTTTTGTTTTTAAAAGTTGGACCTTTAATTTAGTTGGGTATGGGGTCATCTAGCAGAGGGGGATGTCCTTTTTTAGAATTTTAAAGACCTATAAAGACCAGCATGGCTGTTTTAAACCTGCCTATTTTACCTCTAGCCTATTCGAGGATCCAGACTGCTCAAGGGATAAGGGTCGAAGACTGTTCTGGCTGTTTCCTGCTGAGATGGGACGCTGAGAGTGAAAGCAATCTGGTATCCTCATTTGATAAGTGCTGGGATGGTCTAGAGGTCCTTGACGGATGGCTCTATTACTTTAAGGTCCCTATAAAAGAGACAAAATGCAGGTTTACCTTTTAAGATCTATACAAGGATTAAACCATTGTAACTGGGAGGGCACACGGGATAAACCAAACAATCTCAGTAATTTTACTGTGGGTACAGGCCAAAGTTAGTAAAGAAAACCTGTTACCTCACCTGGAATAGTCATAGTCTTAGTTTGGTGAAAAACTAAGAATTAATCTACACACTGAAGACCTTATTTCTTTGGCAGCTGTGAATCTCTATGATCACATCTTAAAAACTGTTTAAAACCATGTGAACTGTCTATTTTGTTTTATTAAACGAGGGAATGTCTAAAAAAAATCATTAAGCATATAAGGAATGTCAGTAGTTACTTTGTAAGCAACTGATGAACCTGTCATTTTCTTGATCATTAACATCCTAGTACAATCAAAGATTGACAAAAGCCTAGGAAGGAAGTTGAGCACTAGAATCTTGTGCTCCCTGGTCTAGAAACAAAGGGGCTTCCCATTTGCATGTTAAACCCAAGGTTTTCATGAGATGCTCAACCTGGCATTTTGGGCCTTCTTTTGCTGGATATCAGAGGCAAATTCCTTTTTCCCATCGGAGGGAAGCTAAGAGCTTCAGACCACTTTATTGGTCTCCACCAGAGGGCTCGACCCCTGGGCCCTGGGGTTCAGGGGTCAATCTTCCTCTAGTGGAAATTCCCATGGTTGGGACATAGGCCACACGAAAGCTTCTTATGCTTGCAACCGTCTCAAAGTGCTTAGCCTGGTCATATTCAAAGCATCTTTTTATCTCTCCCCTGTCGGAAGGGGTCCTGGGTTGTCTGTTTGGGGGTGCCTGTTAATTTTTTACCTATCTCCTTAGGCAAATGTCAAGTTTTGATTTCTTTGTTTTGTGGCTCTTTCTCTTTTCTTTCTTTTCTCCACATTAAGTTTTAGATCATTTGTTCTATGTTAAAGCCCTTAAAATGGTCTAGAAATAATTTTAAAAGTGTTTATCTCTTGTCTAAGATGTAAACAAGGCATGTCCGAGAATATACTACAAATTGACTTTCTTTCAGGTTGTTAGGACTAAGCATTTGTATTTTTTAGCTAGTCCCTGGACACGGGAAGGGGAAATCTCTCCTTTGGCTTCAGTATAGTAGGACCTGGACTTGGGGAAAGGATGCATGGCTCAGCAGAGTTTTGCCAATCACTATATAAACCCAGCGATTAGATTCTAATCTGAACCCACTCTAGATTGTATGTTATCACCATGGAAACGCAGAACTGGCCCAATCGAATCCCATGTCTTCAAGGGATTCCATGGTGGGGAGCACAGGTGTAATAGGCTTCCCACAACAGGCCTACATTCACTAGCACATTCACGCAGAAGGTAAGACATTTTTTCCAAATTTTAAAGGTGCCCTTTTTCTCCCCTCACAGGAGAAGCCTGTTTGCTATTACCGTGAGATCCAGGATTGAAGTTACAGCCAAGACTGCATCTGGTGGGTGGGGCCTGCTTTTCCTGAGCAGAGCCTGGCTCAGGCAGCTGCAGGCCCTAGTCTCAGACCTTCCCATTTTTACTCGTGACCCCATGGATAAGCTTCCTTCTGTCCTTGAGAAGTTGGGATTCTATGAGTAATCAAATTCCTGCTTAATCAAAACAGGCAATTGAAATACATTTGAATACATGAAGCTTAATTCTTAATCTCCAACCCCCAAGGCTCAATGTCTCCTCTTCTATAGCACAAAAGAAGCACAATGTATAACATTTTTTAACCACTATTTCTATCTTTTCATCTTTTTTTAAATTTTTTATTATTATTTATTCAATTGTGCATGTATGCCTGTGTGCGCATGTGTGCATGTATATGTGTGTATGTGTGTGTGTAGAACCACGGACGTATTCGGGAACCACCATTGACCGCCTTCACCTCCTCCTCATTTACTCTGCCCCAGGATTCACAGGCTCCGCCCTACAGGACCAGAAACGCAGGCCGCTCCCGCTTCTGCCTGGCTATCTACATGTGGGGTCTAGGATCCAAACTCAGGACCTTCCACCTGCAAGGCAGAGGCTTAACCCCTGAGCCATCTCTCCAGCCCCCTTTTCATCTTTTTATAAACCTTTATAGCATATTTTAACATCCTTTTAAGCAACTAACTCAAACCTCCTGTACACATTTTAATTTTTAAGTAAGATCTTTATTCTATAAACCTTACTTTAAACCTTTTATACATTTAAGTACCATATATATTTTTATACCTATTTTATTCTCTTTGATGGTTTCCTGTTGTTTTAACATTAGATATCCTGTAAGAAAAGTCCTTTAATATAGGCATTAACAATAGACCTTGTTTTAAAAATCATTATATCTGAATTAAGTTTGTAAGATTATAACAGAACACAGGCGTATACTTGAACTAGGAGAATGAAGAAATTTCAATGAATTCCTCAGAAATCAGTTTTTCTTTTTGGCTGTTAGATATGTTAAGATTACACATGTGAAAGCAAACTTTCCTAGGTAAAAACATAATATCATCTCTTTGCAAAGCTTCATAAAAATCAAGATATTTTAATCAGTACGTACTCAAGCCTTTTGATGGTTTTATTTAAGTGTGTACGTGCAATTAAATTGAGCATGCCAAATAATGAACAAAGTCAAAACCAAAATGTGATTATAAGCACGCAGTAAAACTTAAAGTGGCCACAACGCTTATTTTGAAACATAAAACACACATATTTTATAGGAAATTCAAATACCCAGACAAGTCAGAACCTTTTAAAGTAACTATCGTCCCAGGCAATGTACAGAGAAGTTCTCACCCATCTGCATAAAGGGACTGAGGAATTTGTATGTCAGCCCCTCCTGAGTTCCCCGCTCTAGCCTGCCGGGGGCCATGTTTGAGCACGGATTTGGGATAGGTTTCTGTGAAGGTGCATGGGAGGCGTTTTTTTCTGAACTGTTTCCACCCCCTTCCCCTTGGCAAAAGGAATCGTGCATCCCAGGCACTCTCTCTAGGGGCAGCAACTTCCCCACACTGGTCTGCACACACAACCTTTTTCCCACACTGGGAGGAGCCGGCAGACCGCAAGCATTTGCTCTGCACATGCACATTGGCTGCACCCCGACCCGTTGCTGCCGGAGCCACTGCCACCAGGTGCCGCCATATTTCTGTACGGAACCTCATCACGCGCTGCCATGTTTCTGTACAGAACCTCCGCCCCAGAGCGTGCTACCTCCCCGCCATGCGTAGCTTCCCCTGCCACACACTGCCACAGTCCCACAGTACTCCGCTATGCCTGGCCCCAGCTCTGAGGTTTCCCGGCTTTCCCTGCCCAGCCCTGCCTCCATAGTCTGAAGGCATCCCCTGCCCAGTCCGGGCCCTCAGCAGAGTCCCTGCCCAGCCTCCACAGGTCCTCGGTCCCCTCCGCCTTCCCTTCCATCTCCTCCACCTGTGGGCACCGAATTGGGTCGGGAAGGAAAGCTTTCTTAAGTGTGGCCACTATGGAATGAAAAATCCAAGGGCAATATCTTAAATTTTTTTTCTTGCTCTCTGGCTAGATTCTCTATCTTATTCCATGTGTCCTATGAGTAAATGTTGGACGTTTGGGCAAACGGAGCCAACTCACGGGCTGATTCCCACACTTCGGTAATGCAGGGATCTGAGATTTCAAAACCATGATTTTTAAATACATAGCTCAGTGCTAACAGCACTGGGTCAATAACCTTGTAAAATGTGTTCCCCATACTCAGGGCCAGGCCTCATATCAGGATCCCCGATTAGCTTCGTCTGGTTCAGAAATTGCCCCACGTTTGGACGCCAGTTGGTAGTGTCCATTCACCTCCAGCATGTTGTGTCTCTACCCACTCACACACTCATTCACACGATAGCACAGCTCCTGGCTGTGAGGACAAAGAAAGGCAGGTTCTGGCCGTACCAGCCTCCACCTCAATTTCCCAGAGACTTGACCATGGGATGGGGAGATTGTCAGAAGCAGATCTCGGTTTATTGGGGGAAACAAAGGAGCTTATATAGACAAATAATTAGATGGTGCCAAATGGACAGCCAATTGTGTCAAAGGTTAAAACAACCTACAGGTACCACAGGTGAAGTCCAACCTCAATCAGCACAGGAGGCAAGTCAATACCTGAAAGCCAATTAGGGGTCCCTGTAATGTGATCAGGGTAATGCCCAGGATACTAGCCCTCAGAACCATCTTTAGTCCCATGTGCTTGGCCATGCCCTGGGGCAAATCCTGGGCGGGCCCAACAATAATCTCACTTGGTCTGCATATGAAAAATTCTCAATAAAAAGGAATCTGAGTCTCAAGCCAGATAACATGATTTGCACTGGGTGCACCAGAAAGTTTACTCCATGCAAAGCAATTTATCCCAGTCTCCTTCCACATCCAACTTCTCAACAAAACCAGATTCTGCTTCCTATTTACTTAGAACCCGAACCAGCATGCTTCAGAGTAGTGGGGACAAACTTCTTCCAACAATAATTAATGTAGTGAATGCTAACACATTTGTCTGTATTGTGCCTACAAAACAACTGGAATAGTGGGAGCAAACCCTGAGGAAATGTCATTGAACATGCCTATCAGCTACTTTCTCTTTCTCCCTGAGGACTTGAGCCCTAAATGAGATGCCACCATCCTGCAAAAGAGCAACGGAAAGAGAGTGATATTTGAAGCCATAAATATGCTTCGAGGTGATGGTTTGCAGGATTTACTGCACATAAATCATCCCAGAAACAGAGTTAAATCTCACGCACTGCCACAAAGTTTTTAGCAACTAATAAATAGTGTTTCTAAGCAAAACACTTCTTGAAAAAGTAAAAAAGACTCAGACAATAGAACCCATGAGTAGATGTTTCTGTTGTGAGTAAATCAGTTAACATCAGAATTAGTCATTTTTTAGAGAGATAAAATTACCAACCTAGTACTGTATCAAAAGAAATAAATTTGCAGATCAGAGTCAGACTTGTGTTTGTTTTATTCACAATTTCTTATGTAGTAAGTAAAAATTCTATGAAGGTCACAATTTACATTGAAGCTTCAAATGCTCTAAGAAATCTTACTCATAGGGAAGGAATGTTAAGAACATGAATCGGTTAGAACTTCCACAAATAATTTTAATTATAAAATTTTTAAATGTGAGCATCTTACTGCTTTGATGTTCTGCAGATGTAATTTGGAAGGTACTGTGGAATACACTGAAATGAAAAGTGCTCATGCTGTGGAAGGGTTTTCAGAATAGAGAACTTGACTGGCAGATACAAGACTCGGTGTTCAATCTCCAGCATTGGAATAAAAGCTAAAATATTATAAAATTAAGTTTAATTTAAAAGAAATTAAATTTTGGTTAAATTTATCATTCAAAAATTTGACATTCAAAGAATATTACTGGGAATAAAGAAGGACATTTCATAATGAAAAGTTTTGAATTATCAAGAAGCAATAATATGCTAAATATATACACATTTAATAATAGACCCTAAGAATACATTGTAATGATTAGTCAGAGTGATCACTTAAGGACATTAAGAATCACCTTGAGATCAAATCCCTGTGTAAGTCTATAAGGGATTTTGTAAAATATGATAGAGATTGGCAAACTCACCTAAATGCAGACACCACTGTTCAAGGGATTGAAGTCCTGGACTATGTAAAAAAGAAAAATCTAGCTGAACACTACCATTGTCTCTCTCTACGTCCTGACTGCGGATATGATGTGACCAGAAACCTCACATACCTAACTCCATGATTTCTCTGCCATCTGTCAGTCAATTTTCAGGGTATTTTTTTTTTTACCACAACAGCAGTAAATGTAATTAGTACATACATAAAGCAAAACATGGTAGAAAATAAAAAATAGACAAAATTATTATCAACAGTATCAGATTTTAATGCTCTTCTCTTGGTAATAAAAATATATATAAATTATGAACATATGTAGAATGCCTAAGCACTATCAGTTAATCTGAAATAGGTGAAGTCATATAGCACTAAAACAAAAAAAATGAACCACATATACACGTTTCTCAAGTTCATATAACCACAACTTCAGCTAAATAGACCTTAAGCTGGCCTATGTACTAAGTCTGTGTTGTCCTAAAAATCATGCCCATGTAGGAAATATTTTCTGATCAAAAGGAAGATAAATATAAATGACAAAATATTATATTAAGAGTTCCCAAATATTTGGAAATTAAACTACATATATCTAAACATACCATGGGTCAAAGATAGAATAAGCTGAAAATACATTGAAACGAAAAACATGTGAAGTCAACATATACCAAAATATATACACATATAAGTCAATTCAACAAAACATACCCAAAAGTTGATCCTGTGTTTCAATCTATTATCTTGCAAAATTTTTATAATAATCTAATGGAAAACAAAAAGGTTTCCAGCAGATATTGCTGGCAAAAAAATCTATTCTCATTTTAAAACACTACATCAACTTTTCCATCACACAGAACATAAAAATTAACCTAAAATGCATTATAAATAACCAAAAAACCCAAAACTCTGATCCTCTGGAAAAAAATTGTGGACAAAGGTTTCTCATGAGACCAAAAACATCAGCTATTAAAAATGATAAATACTACTAATAAAACCAAAAACATTATCTAAGACTGGGAAAACTGCATATATATAATGAGGTTTAGTATCCAGTATATACATTTACAAAACATTCACAAAACTAATATAATTTGATAATCTTAAAATGCAAAAGTATTTCAAAAGATACTTCACAAAGATAATAGGATATATAATTAGTTAAAAAGCAACTAAGAAAATGTCTGGCATCATAAATGACAAAGTGAAAATAAAATATAGTTTATATGGTGAATATGATCAGCACTGGCAATGTCCAGCATTGACATGGACCTTTGGGCATAATTGTCAGAAACCATTTGTAGGAATATAAAATATATAGTAGCAGTTTGTAAACTATTTTTCCAATTATTAAAGGTAAGTATACTCTTATTATACAACTTAGAATTGAAGTCACAAATATTTATCAAAGATATGAAACACAGGTAGGCCCACACAAAATGCTTATTCACAAGTATTCAAAGTGGCTTTATTCACAGTAGCAAGAAAAAATCCTAGTGATTCATACAACACAAAACAACGAATCTCAAAAATGTAATACAGAGCACAGGAACCCTATCAAAAAGAATATATATTCCATGATTGCTCAGCATGAAAATCTAGACTAAGAAAAATTAATCTGTAGTGAAAGAAAGCAGAATTGTGTCAACCAAAGGTCATAAAGCAACATTTTGGGGGTGATGGATTCTCTACATCTTTTTTGTAATAGTTGCAATTAAAGAGTTGCACCCAAATTTATCAAACTATACTACTAAAATAATTATATAATTTTATTCTCTAAGTTACACTTTAATGCATGTGACTTCAAAATCTACTATTTTATATTTATGACCAAGAGCAAACAACTAATCCAAAATTTTCCATCTCTGATGTATATGCACTTCCCAGAAGCATTTCCTAAGGCAGGGTTAATGAATATGGTTTCACATGAAACAATTATAGTTGGAATTTGGTTGTGGAGTGGAGAACTGGGGATGACCAGAAGGAATCTGGGTGTTCCCAGCAAGGTGAGAGTGGGTTGGAAAGCCATACACCGTCCACTGTAAGTAGTAGTAGGTAATGATGGTTTTGATCATTGTTGGAAGGCTGTTCTTGGGGACCTGCAGAGTTTTTGGTTCTTTGATACTTCTGGCTTGCTGTTAGCAAAACAGATGTCAGCGGTCAGAGAAGGTCTCCAGGAAAAGCAATGAAGCAGAGTAACATGTACTGAAATGATAACGGAACAGAGGCCTAGGTGGGAGTCTCGGCAGTGTCTGTTTTGACAATACTGGAAGAGAACACCCTCCAATTCCAAATACATTGCTGTTTCATAAATTTTAGGCAATTGGATGTTTGAATTGAGGATTGCTTAAGATCATATGTTAATTCCATTTTAAAGAAAAACACATTTTTGCAAATATAAAGATATAAGCTGAAGGTGCTGACCACAAATTTAAAAGCAAGTTTTATGGGAATCAAATGTTTTGGAAAATGTGAATGTCATCAGTTTTGTCATATTAAACACATGTCAATTCAAAGAGAATAAACACCAGAAACATCTCATAATGTAGTCATTCTTTCTTTACATTTCTTTATTTGGCATTGAACATTTCCTTAGGTTCAGTCATTACCAGCAATATATTTAGGAATACTATATTATTTAAGTAGTTAAAGTATTGAAAATATCAAACTATTTTTCAATAATATGAGACCCTAAATTGTTAGGATCTAATAGATGCCTAAGAGAGTTAACATGAATCTCCACATATGAAATGAAACAATTAGGGTTACTGTTGAGCTTTCTACAGATGATATAAGCCAATGTGAAATCATGGTCATAATTATTTGACTAGCACATATATGTACATTTCCAGTTAAATATCAATCTATCTACTATTTAGCATAGCACATTTTACTTACTTGCTCACAGAACATCTATCAGAATCAAATGTCTCAGTCAAGGCCCATTTGCACTCTCAACTATATAATCTCTGTTTGTCTAGTCCTATTAATTATTGCTTTCTACTTTGTCATTAAAGTTTCTTTCCTGGTTTTTAAAAAAAAATCTTATTTCTCAGTTCAGAAGAACTTTACTTTTTTATTGTGTGTGTGTGTGTGTGTGTGTATCAGAGGGCATTGTGTATCCCTATGAAAGGGCATTTGGACCTAGGTTCCAAACTCAGGACCTTCTGATTGCCAGTAGAGTCTTAACTCCTGAGCCATATCTCCAGAGAAGAACCTTATTTTAAATTGAATGTTAGTATTCACAGTTTTTATGAAGCTATATTGACATTTGATTTCTTAAATATTCCCAAAATATATCCCAGATATTTTCAAATGATAATATTTTTCAGTTTTTATTTTTGCTTATTTGTTAAATGTCTATTCAAAATTTAAAAGTATATAAAATTATATCTTTATAACAATTATTAAGCATTAAAATGTTATGCTTAAATTCAGATAGCTAAGCATGTAATAGACACATTTTAAATTTTGAAAGTGTTTATTTTTTTAAATTCAATTAATTAGCTAATAGCCTTTGTAACACCCATCATTTAATATTGCCTAAATTGCCCATTTTTTTATTATTAAAAGAATTTACCTTTTAAACTCTTCACATAAATATAACGAAAAATAAATTTTCTCTTCTAATAACAAACATGTACTCAACTTTGGAAACTTTATGACATACATTAAAGACAACTTGAAATCTTCACATATATTATATGTAGATGTAATTAGATTATGTATAATGGGCTGAAATTGAACATACAGTATATTTCATGAATTTTATATGCATATATGTAAATGTCACAGTAAAGTCCATTATTATATATAATTGTCATACTCCAATAATAAAGAAATGGAAAATTCCATTTTCTAATTAATTTCCCTTCCAATATGCAGAATAGCAGTTTTACCCTCAAATTTTTATCAATAGATTAGTATGATATAAGCCCTATATGGTAATATAGATTTCTTTATATATTTTTTAAAAGTGACACTCGAGATAACTATAAATAGCATCATAATGTTTGATCAACAATAAAGTATTTGTAATAATGGATCCAAAGAAGATATAAAGACTTTTCAATATGTAAATTATTTCCTTTTTCTTTCTTGGGTTCCAAAGAGATGGAACAAAGGTGTTAGTAAATATAATTCAAATGATATGAGGCATACATATAACCTTCAGCTAATTTTAAGACAGGCTTTAATATGTCTTCTATAAAAACATGCATATGTCCATTAGCTCTTGTAGGTTCTTCTGTATCTCCAATGAGATAATCAACACACAAGTACATGGTGGGCTCCAGGACAATGTATCTGGAATTTGAAGATTTCTCCCTGCCACACTGTGATGACCATGCTTGAGGCTGAGATTGCATTACCTCTTACCAGCAGTACTACAGCAGCCTCAAGCCTAGTCTTCATACAGCCACACTTTCTTTTATATCCAATTTTGCAGTGTACAGACTAGTTCTTTTAGAAAATAATCATAGGAATTATTTGCTCAAACCCTCTGAGGATTCTTTTTGTATCACAGGAAGCCAAAACCCTATTTCCTTTTTTATATCATTCTGTGCTTCTTTCTAGCTTTACCCCGCCCCAATTCTTCTAGCCCAAGTCCACCAAGCTAGAACCTCAGGCATGTTTGAGGCAATACATTGTCCTTAGAGTGATCTTGCCAATGTACCTAGGTAGCTAACTTGTTGGTTTCCTTTGAGAGTCGCCATGGAGGAGCAACTTTATAAATGACAAATATGAAAAATAAATAAGTCCATATTCTCTGTTTTGTTTTCACAGTTCTTATTATTGTCAAACATACGGTTTATACAAAGTGTTTATTTAATGAGCGCTGTTTTCCTACTATTTCCTAAGCTCTATGATGTCAGGGATTGTTTCTTTCTAGGTGGTTCATTCCTGTAGCTTTAAGACCTATGCAAGTGAATGACTCAGGGGGTAGGAGAATAGTTACATAGGTGGCATGGTAGACCCCTGGCTGGATTCCATCACTCCCCAGTCAGAGGTCATGTGTCACTACTGTGGAACATAGACACATTTTAAAGGTGATTACAAACCATGTGCCTGGTCTAGAAACATGATTTTTTTTTTCAAACATGAGTAAATCCTTTTGGGTACTATTGAAAAAATATATCAATGATATAAGGCAACTAAAAAGAATGGTAGGCTAATAGCCTTATTAGTTAGGTTGAATCCTCTCTTCACTACAATGCATCACCTGCAGCAAGTCCATATGAATCCTTAAAGTTCTATTCTCATTGTGCCAGTTTTCTAAAACTTCCTACAGTTATACACAAGCTGTAAAATTATAACCAGAAAAAGTGGGACAGGTGATTTACAGTGTCAATTGAAAACACTATTTACCCTTTACCACCTTCGTCATACCTCTAGAATTATCCCCTTAATCTAAAACCATTATTCTCATGATTATTTAAGCTGATATAAAATTATGGAGTTATACTGGATGGAAAGTATCATAAAGGTCACAAAATCCTCTCTGAATCTTAATAAGCCAGTATGTCCTTCAACAGACCTATCTCTGCAGTGAATCTCAATTTCACAATGTACTTGCATTACCACTGAACCCTCCACAAAATTTACATTCACGGACTCCATCAAATAAATGAAACAACATCTAGATGCTGAAGTGAAGAGATAGCTTGGCTTTTGAAGGTACTTGTCTACAAGAGCCTAAATGGTGGAAGAGAGACCCAACTTTAGAAAGCTTTGATGGTCACATGCACATTATGTTACCTCTCTTTCTCTCTCCCTTATTGTTTTTCTCTCCCTTTCATATGTTTCTCTCAAATAAATAATTACTGTTTGAAATAGTAAAATAAAATAAAGTAGATGCTAATTTCATAGCATATAGTCAAATATGGAAAAACGTGATTTTTCTATGGCTTCATCTTTATCTGAAGCTAGATCTGCCACATGGAGAACCCGATAGTTTCATCCAATTGAGTTAAATTTCAGTCTATCTAAGAGTTCCTTCATGTTATTCTTAACATTGCATGAAACTTTGGACCATTAATAATGTCCCAAAGTTTGAAAGCTTGAGGTATATATACTAAAAGGGAAGCAGATGTAGGGTGTAATTAACATTCTATTGCTGGAAGAAATAGCACTTGATGTATATTCACCACTAGCCCACACTGCTTTCTCCAAGGACCCACATCCCTTTGGAAAGTTCATAATCAGGAATATTAAATTTCTCTTAAGTGCTCCTACTCTGGTCTCACATTCTTATGTATATACCAACCTTGACATCCAAATCAACCATCAACACCCCGCTCTGCATATCCTTGGTACTCTATGCACTTACCTCAATTTTACACAGTGTGTTGTTTCTTCATGTCTCATTCAACTGTGGTCTCCAATTCTTAAACCCAAAAATAAAATTTCTTTCCCAGAGGCACATTGCCACTAATCATAGTAATCCTTTGCTCTATGCTGTGAGTGATGAGCACATATTGTGAATGTGCCAAGTGGGACTTCCTATTTATAATTTAACTTCTCTCAATAAATTGTGTTAAATATGTGGTAGAGTTTGTTCCTTCATATTCAAGACTTCTTTTTTAGCATGCATACCTCAAGATTAAAAAAAAGCACAGAAAAAAATGTTTATGGTCAAAACTACTAGCTCTGCCAAATTTTCCAAAATAATCTTGTCAAGTATCGCCCTTATTTTTTGGTTCTGCTACAGTACAGGACTGAATGTGGAAACCCTACATAACACAAAAAGTAAACATGCCATCATGGGTATAGGGACATATTTCCAAAGGCCTCACTAGAAACATTGCTTCATGAGGAACAGATGAAAAGTGTGCAGCTCCCTCAAAAGTCTGCTAACTTAAATGAAGGAACAGCATTTTCAACTCCACTAACAAGTTAGGATGTTAAGAGATAGGAATTATTAAACTACATGGATGAAATTTTCAAAGAATAAGTGAAAAAAAATTTTGAGGAATGAACAAATGTGGAAAATACTATGTAGTGACCAAAATGCATGTCAGAGGTTGCCTGCAAAAGGGTGTGAGGTCATTAAAATTATTTTTGATAATACATATATTATCATTAAATTTTGTTTTTCCTAATATTTAGGGAAATTGATGAGTTGGTGAATCAAGCATAACTAATAATGAAGAAAGAATTTACAGACTTTTTACAAGAAGAATGTAAGTCTGAATCTAATTAATATGGTCAACTTCGATGACTATTTTGAATGTCAACAAAACATGAATAAGTAAAGGAAGTTTTACTGTGATGTTACTGACAAGGACTTTGTCAAAGCATTAAGCATATCCCAAATTCCTGTCTTCATCTAGAAGTTTGAGAAATCCAGAAAGTTGACACAATTTGATGTCTTTGAACAATAATTCACAAGAGCTAGAGAGATGGCTCAGGGATTAAAAGCAAAAGGACCTGAGTTTGGATCCCCTAATCCCAGGTAAAAATGCTAGGCAGAGATGGTAGTAGCTTGCAATTCTGGCACTGGAAAATAGAGACTGGGAAATCCCAAAGCAAAGCAACAGTAATAACATCACAATCAAGAACAATAAAAATTCAGAAGTTTGAGCCATCCTTCAGTATTCCCCAACCCCCTCAGCTTTATGCATAAATACCTCACTACAAAAGAGCTGAAAGATAGATTATGAAATGACACAGGAAGATTTGAATTGAACTCATACTAAATTTACTTGAGTCATTTTTTAAGCAAACTCCTTGTGGTACAAAAACTAAACACACCGTAGGGAAAAGAAGAGCACATATTTCAAAAAGGCTCTGTAGAAATTGCTGCATGAGAGACACCTGAAAATGCCTAACCCCCTCAGAAGCCTGCAAATTTAAGAAAATGAAAAATGGCACTTTAAACTCAACTCGAAAAGAGGAGTGTTGAGAAACAAAAGGGGGGGGGTCATTGTTGAAGTCACATTACTGAAGAGCTCTTCCTAAAAACAAGATTCCCATTCAGGAATCTCAGGTAAATCATACTTAAACACTGCAACTCTGTTTGTCCCTGATCTGCAATTCTCACATTTGCCAAATTCAAAGACACCTCTGCCTCCATATTGAAAATGAGTTCACAAATAGGAATTTGGGACATGCTACCGATTGCAACATTGGCAAAGGGACAGGAGTGATCTGAGTTGTCTTGTGCATGAGCATGGGGGTGGGGTGGAACTTTCGTGAGACTTTGAAAAAAAGAACAAAGCAGCAATAACTAAATGAAAATAAGGTATATAAATTATTCATATCTTGTACCTATGTTCACATTCAATGCTACTATTTTGTGTAGATAATTTTAATGAAAATTTGATTTAAAAATAACAGTCTCTAGAATCTAGGTAAAGAATTTGACTCCTAATCTCTTGCTTAAAAGATGTGCTGTTTCAGGTGACTTATTTCATGTTTCTAAACCTCCAAGTCTCCATCGCTTGCAACACATACAAAAAGGTATCTTATGCTTAAGCAATGGAAGACTTGGAAAGTGATTCATCCTTCAGTGCTGCATAAATACCAGCCATTGACATGCACTTAAAACTCCCTTTTGAGGAAGTAGCAGTAGTAGTAACAGTAATATCTTCCTCAGAAAGTTCATGAAATATTTTTGACATGTTTAATATATACTTGGTCACGCTGTTATCTACCATTGTTAGGAAAGGCAAAAAAAATTAACTTTGATATGAAAACTGGGTTTTAGAAAGGTTGACAAAATGAATTTCGGTAAAAGCATATTATTTTTTAAATATTTAGCAACAGTTACATTCTAAGATTGCGTTTTTTTCATGGGGGGATAGTCACAATGGAAAGGATAAAGTTTACTCCCATATTTGTCTCTGATACCTCAACTACAAGAATGTAATATATTTTACCTATTATATTAAGTTATTATTTATTATTGAGAAACAGAAAATTTCACATGTGCCAGTCAGATGGGGATAATGATGAACGTCTATGTCTGATCTATTGGTTAGAACATTGGAAAACAACTCTTGGCCTTCAACAGTGGCAGGAGCTATAGCCACTATAGACAGGATGTATCTTGGCTATTACATCTAGGTGTTTTATAGCCAGCCTACGATGCATTAGTGATAAGAAATTAATTCCCGAAAATGCAAAATTATGAACTTTGAAAGTTCTGGTAAAACATGGGACATGCCAGCAACTTAACTCTCATTTTAGGATGTTTCTCTAAACTTTACTCACACAGCAAATTGAGATTAGAATTCTTTAATTATGAGATTTCTATGCTTTCCAATCCTATAGAAGAAATAATTATAGGTTTTTTTACTTAAAATATTTCTATTATTGATTATAAAACTCAATGGCACACTTCAATTTTTAATTATTTCCCTGATATACTTGACCCCCGCAATCATTCTCTGATATATATCCTGAAACCTTTCTGAAAAGTCTAACCTAGCAATCAGTATTGCAGAATTTTAATTCAGGCTCGATAAAATGGACTCAGTTTTTATCACCTATGATCTAAGTAAATAGTAATCATTCTTGTGCAAGTCTATGATTTGATATTTTGATTCTAAATGCAACTGCTGGCTTAAGTTTTAATTTGAATAAAAAGATGAACAATAAGTATAAAATAGATTAGATAGGTCAATAGTTGGATTAATAAATTATCTGAAACAAGTATGTCAACCAAGGTTTTCATAAGTTTACAAACACTGACATTTGAATCTGCTTAGGAGTAGAACCTGGCATTCACAGTCGATGCTATAAATCAAATTTCTTCTAAAAAACTAATTCTATTGGTTGAAATGCTTCTTTCATGCAAAACAGATAATGAGGAAAAAGGAAAGAAAACAGGTTCTCAGGCTTCTCAAGATTTGTTTAATCTATTGTGCTCAAACATATGGGTTACAATTTAATTCTCAAATGAACAAACCTAAAGATTCTTAGGTCACAATTTTAAAAATAATATGTATCTCAAATATTTGTGGAATAATCACTTCTAGGACTATAATAGATATTATTGACAATTATGTTCATTCTATACAAGCAAAAAAAAATTTTCCCAAATGTCATAGAACCAAAAGTGTTCAATTGAAGCCACTTTATGACCTTTGTTTATAGTAAGTTGACTAACTAGCAGGGCATTACTTTTATTCCATGAGGCAAAAATCCATAGTAATACATCTTTTTCTTAATTTCAATTTTGCTGGAATTACACTGAAAAGAAGAGTAGATGATTGACAACCACTCATTTTCATCAGGTGCTATCTATTTTTGGACATTTTATTTCAATATATTTGCAAAAGTGGAATAATTTTCAAAATCCTACAGAAACTGTTTGCTTCACTAGTGCAACAGACAGTGCATTTTTCCTTATGTAAACAAATACATTTTTAAAAGGAATGCAAATGTGATTAGTTGGTTGAAGCAAAAAAGAAGTTGGCCTGATAAAATTTTCAATATGATTATTTGAAATTTTGTGTTGATTATCTTCCTCTACCTACTTGCTTGCAAACACATGAAGAATATATTGAATATAAATAAATCGTCTTGCATATCTAAGTTCTACATTATCAAGACCTCTATATTACAGGGGGAGTGTAAATGTTTAGATTTTTAAAAACTTAAAATCCTTTTCAGATGCTGGCCACGTGTTTTTATTTTGCTTTTCTTATAAAGGAAATCTACAGAAAAATGAAGGATCACAGTGCTGGGTATAGTCTGTATGCTCATACAAGTAAAAGGTTAAGAGCAATACTTCATTGCAGAGTGCATTTAGAAAGCAGGACAGAGTGGAACTTTAAGCATAATTTTATCTCATTCAATCTCTGAAAGGACATATCAGACCACACAATGAAAGCTACAGTCCACTATTACAACAGAAAAAAAATCTAAACAAAACAACTGATCTTGCCCAACTCGCTCTCCAGTTTGCTAGGAAACAACTGGCTTCTTGGGGATCAGACTGATAAATGAACTTCAGAGTAGCAAGGTTATCTGTGGCTTCACGCTTAACAGCTGTAGTGGGTGATACTATTACTGTCTTTCCTGCCAGAATCTCTCTAACATTAGCCTCTATGTTTCCTTTCTAATTCATTCAGAATGATACAAATATTCTCCAGATACAGTGGGTGACTTTAAGAGAGTTGGGCATTCTGCAGGAAATAAATTTAATTTGCAAATGAAGACACCTTTTAGTCAAATCCTGTGGCTTTGTTTCCTGTAGTGTTTCTGCTGTTTTCTATAGGAAAATCAGCCCACCCTGAGAAATAGGAACAAAAGGAGAAGATATGTGTTATCTGAATTTGGTTTCTTTGGTTAATCTCCAGACTGTTCATACCCATTTCTTTCATGGCTTTAAAATGTGAATTTGCATATGTCTTCATCTGTTTGTTTTCTGAGATTGTGTAGAGCATGGTCTTCAAAACAGAGCTTCATGTCCATCAGCAGTGCTGCACAAACAATTGAGTCCCATCTGCTATAGGCAATTTGAGCCTCAGAAACCTTTACTGTTTTCCCAATTTTCCTAGTTGAGTTGAGTCATTACAAGTAGACTCAGACAATTCAGTGTCGATCTTTAAGACACCTTAATTTTCCTTTAACCCACAAGCATGGCCTTCACTTCAACCGTCCTGCTACATAAAAATTTTGTTTGGTTGTAATTGACTTAGGAGACCAAAATTATCTCCTTACATTCATTGATTTATTTTTCTTTTTGGGTATTCTTGTGTGCCACAATTATTTCACTCTTTAAGTTGTTTTCACTGGACAGCTAATAGCAGTATAGATAATTCTGTTCAAAATCAGTGTCATGAAATGCAAAGCCATGGCTGTATTCCAGCACATTCTTCTTGTCAGAACCTTTTAAATTATTATCTTAAACACATACATATTGAAACTCAACTTTAAGTGTTTTATTTTTATGTACATTTCTTTTTGTCCAGAAATAAAATATCTAAATACAGACAGTGTAATGTTGTATATGTATAGCCTTCAACAATACTTGAGCTGAATAGATGCTTTGTACATTAAGTTTGTCTTTTTAATGGAGTTCACAGCTACATTGATAAAATGGATTCCTCAGATCCTTTGTTTATTCTTTTTTAACCAATAACAAGCAGAGAGACAAGTACAATTTAATATTAATAAGCAGCTCAAATAACACTTGGTTAAACTATGTACAATACAAACCATTCATACAAATGAAGACTAGGATATTGAATTTGTTACAATATGTTTAGTAAAGATAAGACAGACACTTATAACTTACATGGTGTCTGCCAGGCGTCTCCCTTCTTATATAATGATCAGAACTTGTGTTAAGCAGCCTTAGTTGGTCTCAACATGGCAAAGGTCCAGTGATTGGCAATGAGAGCTATAATCCCAGGGTCTGCCCATATGTAAATTCCAAATGTTTGCTCATCTTTACTGAGAACAGGCTCCTCCCTCGAGAGAAAGAAGAGACATCCTGAATCACCTTGAATGTGCCTACTGTAAGCTGGAAAAAGGTTACTATACTTGGCTGTGTTCATTTTTAAAAAAAGAAAAAGAATACTGAGCTCTAAAGACACATTTTTTTTCCATTTAACAAGCATAAACTCCTACAGCAGTATTCACCAGCACAGCTACTCCAAGCAGTAGGAATGCATGAGTGGGGATTATTGACTAGCACAGACTGGAGATTTCAAAAGAGATTTCTATAACAGTGAATGTTAGACATGTCCTCTGTTCTAGTTAATCCTTTTGTTTGATCACAGTTTATCCTGAACCATTACGAGTCAGACAGTGAAAGCCCTCTCAACAGGAACCATGATAGATAAAAGCTGAAATGTGCATGAATGAGTGCTTGTGTGCCCCTATAGGTGGAAGCATGTCTCCAAGTGTGGTGATTTACAACTACGCTGAGAGATGAAGCTGACTGGGCAGAAATTACATGGGATTGTTTTCCACGAGCGAGTCTGCACCAGTTGACAAGAGCAGCAGTGTAGACACATTCCAGGCAACAGATGTGACCTTCTTTCTTGAGGTAACAGCCCTGTCCTATGACCATGAATTCCTCAGGCTTCAGTCTCATCCCTTGCTTGTCCTCATCCTGAGGGAAAGTAAGGTGTGTCACTGTGGTAGTTGTAGTCGGGGCACACTTTCTGTACTAGTTTATAGTCTGTACTATAAAATGAAATGTAAATGCAGATCACCTTGAAGGGTTTGGAGCAGAGCCAGGAGACGTGACTTTGGGTCTGCTCCTGGTAACAGGTTTTTGAAGGGTCGTAGTTGCAGAGTGTGTTCTTGGTGGCCTTGTCAACTTTTTCATATTCAATGCGACAGTTAAAGGACTTGGAATCTTTGGCATCAATCACGGTTTGTTGTGCCAAGTCGAATTCCACTATTTTTGTTGGGGGCACCAAGCTGACAGATACATTTCCTTGACCGGTGGAATTGTGCCTGAAATACACACTAAACGTCCCATTGCCGTGATCTACAATTTTCCCAGTTATCAACAGGTTTAGCTTCACTGTTTTGATGTTGGAATGAAAATCGCCCCATCCAAACATTTTCTTAAACTTGCCCGTCTTAACAATAGGCCGTCTCTTGGCCCTGGGCCGAGGTTCTTGAATATCTGTGGAGTTCCTCAGCCAGTCCCAGAGGTCTTGCTCGGAATAAGGTTCTGGGGTATCATATCGCAGGTCCAAATCTGTATCATTTTCTTTGCCACGGAAAGTCTGTGACAGGAGCCGGCTGATAGACAAGTCTTTGCTGCTTTCTGTCCATATGTGCTTTAGTGTGGATTTGCTGCTTCCTGACTTCAGAAGTTCTGACTTGCCACCGTTGGTTAAATTGGCACATGTGACCTGAAAACAGAATAGAAAAATTGGTGTTTACATTTCTTCAGTTATGAATATGCAACACACAGATTCCATCCCTTCCTGCCTGGAGGCTCATGTAATGATACTTTTTATTTTTAAAAACACCTTTAGCATCTGGCCAGTATTTATTAGGATGTGATAAAAAGCACCACTTCTATTTTTATGCAACAGGAAACAGCAGGAGGAGGTGGAAAAAACCACTAAGCATGATGTAAAGATCCACATGAAAACACTGACCACCACAGAGGAAAAGGCCACCTAGGATAAGGAAGCCAAACTAAAATAAATTAAGCCTCAGCACTAAATTAGACTTTAGATATAAAATTTATACAATACAACACCATGGCTTTTTTTCTGCTTCAAAATCATCACCGTCTTTAAGACTGTGCGAGTCTCAGGAATATGTTAACTGACCTTTGGATTTTTTTAATTGTTTGTGCCTTTATCACTTTAAAATAAAAGCATTTTATACAGTAAATGCAGTATATTTTAACTGGTCAAAACAAGCTAATATGTTTATCATCATCAATCATAATAAGCACCAGGCATAACACAGAAGACATAATTGTTTTTCATTATGTGTGTGAGATAAATGCCTACATACATATATGCAGGCACATGAATTGTAAAGGTACATTAATGAAATTTTCCAGAGTAGGCCAGAGGCTGATATTTGTATTTCTTACTCAATCGCTTCTTCACATATTTCTTGAGACAAGTTTCTGTCATGAAACCTGAATTCACCATTTCAACTATACATCCTTGACAGCAAATACCCAGAATCCACCTGTCTCCATGCCCCTGTGCTGGGATTGTTGATATGTACCACCATACCCTGCTTTTAATCTCGGTGCTGGGAATCTGAACTCATGCTTCTCTAGCAAGCATTTAATTCCACAAGAAACTTATTTGAAGATAACCAGAAAAAGAAGACCATCAGATGTTCCATTTGGTGATCTAGTCTAACAGTAGCTTTGTCCTGGGTGAGACAGATGCTTGGAATCTAGAGGGTATAGGTTTCCCGGGGGACACAGATACAGAGACTCATGGTATTCCAAGCTGCAGCAATATCTCTTGTCTGTCATCTTGACTTTCATAAAAGCATTGAATCATCTCTCCATACCCAATACAAACTGAGACTGTGATTAGCATGGGACCATTCATACATTTGAAAGAATACCAGTCCAACTTGTTCTCCTTCAAAAACCAGGCTTAAGAAATACCACAAGTTAATATCCATACAATTTCACTGCATCTAAGATGATTTGATCCTGTGACTCTCCTCTAAAAAGCCAAGGCTAACACACTGTGTAGACTAAAACACAAACTCTAAACCCTATTTCAAGCTGCCAGGCCAGGTCTGGTTGCATTTGGTTCAGTCTCCAAGGCAAAGAGTCATGATATGCAGAGGTTACTGAATGACACAGCAGTGGAAAACAATACTCCATGGACCATATGAAACCTAGAGAGAATAGATGGCATCACTCTGAATGGTCTTATACTCACAATGACTCTTTCAACTTTTCAAATAAACTCCCCCCACTCCCTAAAGTGAACGATACACTAATGTATACTATAAGATGCTTCTCAGAGGGTAACTTCAGGTCTCAGAGGAAAGACTAGGCCTGAGATGCTATTTTCACACACACACTTTCTTCTAGTTCTAAGTTCTCCTTCTCCACTTCTTATCAGCCCTCATGATGTTTTCGCTCTTCTTTCCTGCAGCTAAACTATTTCCTGCTTAGAAATTCTCACAATAAAAAACTTTACTCCCAAAATGAAACATATTCCAACAATATATATGACTAATGGATATTTTAGCAAAGTAATGTTTTAGCAAGGATTAAATATGCTCTGAAGAAATAAAATTGAAGAAGAATATTCTATTAAGGTAGTGGTATTACAGACAGACATGTAGAGTGGAAAAGCATGAAATTAATTTCCTCTTAGCCATTTGCCTTGTGACAAATTCATTTTGTTGTGGGGCAATCTTATGTCCATGTATGCGATGCAAACATGGTAGTTTCATAGCAAACATGAATCTACTACAATTATCAATAAATTGAAACTTAAATTCTCTTAATAATTTTCTAAATATACAATTTGGGGCTGGTAATGTATTTTAGTGGTAGAACACTTGCCAGCATGTACATTACTCAGGGTTCAATCTCTGCCCTTGAATAGATAGTTATGATGCAAAGTAGCTACTATAAACTATGTTACAAAGTTAAAATTGACATTAATTGGTAAGACTATTATGAATCTTTTGGTTATGGAATATTTTTGTGTGTACATTTTTTTGTCTTATTTTAATAAAATCAGATTGGTTAAACATACAATCTGTATGTACCTAATTAAATAATAATTGCCCTTATTACCAAAATCCCTGTATCATATTAAGCATGAAAGCAATGAATGCATATTATCTTCTCTGAACTTTTTTTGGCATTAAACAGTTACCCATTGTGTGGGTGGCATGGTTAATAAATCCACTGAGTGGCTTAGTATTCTATCTAATCATTTATAAAGAGCCGAAATGAGATACTTCTGTGATATGCTGACTAACCAAACAAAGTTGAAATTCTCAGAAGATGATAGAAAAGACTACTAACAGTGTCATTTATCAGCAGCATATGGGGAACGAAAGGGGAAAACTGTAGAGGTGTGAGATATCATTTCAAGGAGGAGAATCAATCTATCCAAAATACTCTGATTCTAATAGCAAACAGACTTTGTGTTAAATGCTTAGGCCTCACCTATAATGATATGAGTTAGACTCTGATTCAAGGTTCCTAAATCTCAGACCAGCTCTGATCCTTAACCAGCTGTATGATGTACATAAGTTAGTTGTTTAAGTCTCTGCTTTACTCTTCTAGAGACTAGGAGTTGTTTCCTTGTTTCCCACAAAGCTGTTATGAAGACCAAGTGGAAAAATCCATTTTAAAGCAACAAGGAAAATCCTGGAACACCATTAGTGTCCACATTAATGTCTTTAGTTGTGAGTCATTACAGATATTTTCACTTCAAAATACATGTAGTAAGTAAAATATATGTAGTGAGTGAAAACTGTTAATAATGTGTAACATTATGTGGGAGAACACATTTTATAACGAAATATTTGTATATATATATATATATATATATATGCTATCTCTCTTTACATTCAAATATAAAGAAAACAATTTTATGGAAGATCATACAAGGAGTGGGAGGGGATGGAGAGGAAAGAAGCCTGAAGATTCAATCAAGAAAGAATGAAATAAATTCTAGACATGCTGATAGCATCCTATCTGATAGATATTCAATAGACAGAGAGATAAATGAAAGATAGACAGATTGCATATATGTATATGTGTGTATATATATGTCATATTCATAACTATAGACAACTAAATTATGTGATATACTGAGAAATTTGTTAAGAAGGCAAACTTAATGGCAAGTGCTTTTAGTAAATAAAATGTTTTAAGTACTATATTAGAAAAATGTGAAAAAATTCACTCTATTAATGTATGAAATGATAATAAAATAAAAATATGAAGATATGTTATACTCATAAAAATAATTGTTTTGAAGAGTATTTTCAAAAGTAAAGTAAGCATATATTTTTACAAGTGCTGCTGTGACAACAAATAAATATGGCAAGTTAAATAAATAATGAAACTCCAAGTAAAAAAACAATAAGAAAGAATGAGGGTAAGTTTAGCTATTCAGTACTTCAGTTACTCAGTATAATGACTGCATTTGCCATTAGTGATGTGAATCACACAGATTTGGACAGTACTAAAAATCAAAAAGCCTCTGTCTATCCCAAAATACATTTCAGATGAAGTCATCACCATTGCCACTACACACTGACGCTCTTCCTTTCCTAGGCAAGGAAACTAGGACGTCTGAAAGAGAATATTGACAATGAAACAATTAGACGAGTTTCATTGTAGCAGCTCTGCTTACTTTTGTTTTACCCGTTCAATAACTATGGGGCAAGATTGCTAATAAGATTCTAAATATAGGAATAGAGCAATTGCACATCACTTCTGTTCTCAGTATGTTAACAGTCTAACATACAAATACTCTCCTTGATTACTAACCACCAGGCTCTCGCAACTACCACTTACTTTCTTTCTGAGTTCAACATTTTGTGCACCATGCAAAAGCAAGGTCAAGATAAGGAAAATGATCACCAAAAATGGACATAGATAAATAAGGCAGTACACATGTATTAAGTAGCTTAAATTTACCATTCCTCAGAGTATATGTATATATATGGATATAGAGATATATACACCAATCCATGTACATCATCACATCATGTTATTCATAAATAGTGTATACCTTTTTACTTATCAAAAAGAAGAAAAGAAGGGAGAGAGGAAAGGAAGTAAAGTTCCTTTCTCTGAATTTCAGATTTGCCAGATAGTTTGGGAAACCTGCAGGAGGTAGGATCCTGCCACCAAATTGTGAATAAAAACTAAGGTGTTTACTATTACTCTTAGGTAACAGGGAATTGTTAAGCTTTGATGTTTTGTTCTCACTCACTAGGCTTTGAAGGAGAGTTTGATAGTGGAAAACCTGGACAGAAGAGAAACTAGCTAAATACTTGTGTGATTTCACTGAAATAGAAAAGAGCTTGAATAAACAATGAAAGAGAAAATGAGAAAGGAAAGATATGGATTTAATATATTTTTTCAGATGTAGAATTAGCTTTATCTTATTCATTTTTATGATTTTTATGATTTTGAGAGGACAGCAGCCCTGACTGGCATTGCGCTCATGACTTCTTGATGATGTGTTTCCTAAGTGGCAACATTACAGTCATGTAACACTGTACCTGACTCAACCTGACTATGCATTAAAGAGAAATATCAAAACATTGAAAAAATAATAGATTTTTACACCTATAAGAAATGCAAAATTAGTAGGTTAAATAGAAAAAAGATCTCATGGGGAAAATGGCCCATTAAAATTGGACACAAGAGTAATATGGAATATGGAAACATGATTCTGGAGAATAGACATGGCATCAAAATCAGGAGCAAAGTTGATTTTGAAATTTGAGTGGATGGTATTGTAAAGGCAGACTATAATGTTGTAGATTGTCATGACAAAATCTAGGAAATTCTGATGCTTTGAGGAAACGCAAATGGGAATCCAGGCTGGACATTGACAAAAGGGTAATCAGAAAGGAAATATTATCTTAGAAACCAATAGAATATAGACAGGATAGGTAGAGAGACATAATGGGCAGGATTTAAATGCCAAGCAAAAACCTAATAGTGAATACATTTGAAAACCATCCTCTTGGCTTTTGAAATCAACTACTCCTGACCTTTGAACCTAGATATCAGTAGTAATGAAAAGACCAAGCTGAATGAAAAAGAAGAGCAAATAGCTCAACATGTGCACTTGCAGATACAATCAAAAGTTAATGCCTCTCCCATTTCACATTGTTTTTCTCCTCATTAGCTCTCATTTTTTAAGCAAATCAATGTAACATAAAGCTGAAGTGCACATTGAGCCTTAATGAATAAACTTTATTCATGAAAGAATAATCATTGGAAAAGGAAACACATCTGAGGAAGGGTCTGAAAATGGAGCTAGGGAGGAAAAAATGTGCATTTAATAAAGGAGAAGTGAGCAAAGAGTACTTGCTGTTCTTCATTCTACATCCTTCTTTGGGACTAGTTTCGAGTAGGGACCTCCCTCGAGCTGATTGAGCTAGGCCAACAGTTCCTAAACAGACATCCAATGGCACAGTCACTGCTACCAACTCTCAACAGTTGGGATCTTGTGAAATTAAAGAGTTTTTGTTCAGATAAAGAGATTGTAACACGAGCTCAAAGGCAACCCACAGAATGGGAGAAAATCTTCACTAACCACATATCTGATAGAGCTCTATTATCCAGAGTGCACAAAGAACTTAGAAAACTATAAACACCAAGGAAACAAATGACCCAATTACAAAATGGGCCCTGGAACTTAAAAGAAACTTCACCAGGGATGAAATTAAAATGTCTAACAAATATCTTTAAAAATGCTCCACATCCTTAGCCATCAGGGAAATGAAAATCAAAACATCCCTGAGATATCATCTCACCCTGGTCAGGATGGCAAAAATCCACAATACAAATAACACCAAATGCTGGAGAGGATTTGGAGAGAAGGGAACTCTCCTACATTGCTGGTGGGAATGCAGGCTCATACAGCCACTCTGGCGAGCTGTCTGGAGATTCTTAAAGAAATTAAAAATTGAGATGCCATATGACCCTGCTATTCCACTTTTGGGAATAACCCCTCAAACAGCAAAAATTCACCTCGATAGCACAAGCATGACCATGTTCATAGCAGCATTGTTTACAATAGCAAAGTCATGGAATCAACCCAAATGTCCAACAGTTGACGAGTGGATAAGGAAACGGTGGTACATCTATACAATGGAGTACTACTCAGCCACAAAAATGATGAATTAATGGAATTTGCTGGGAAATAGATGGAATTAGAAACAATTATATTGAGTGAAGTATCCCAGACCCAGAAAATTAAGTGCCATATGTATTCCCTAATAGGTGGCTCCTAGTACCAAACCCACTTAGAGACACTCAAGGATAAATCTCTGTAATACCTACAGTGATTGCAAGGATTATGAACAGGAGGGATGGGGTAGGAGGGCACACCAGAAACAAGGAGAGAGGGAACCATGTTACAGCAGAGAAAATAGGCGACCATCAAGGACTACAAGTAAGTAATGAGACATCTGGTTAAGTTCACAGACTTTCCTTCCTGATCATTTACAACTGATGGCGTATGACTTCACCAGAAGAGGAGGGCATATAGTCTGGCAGATAAAAAGTAATCATTTTGCAAATGGGTGATTGACCCCTCCCTCACTGCGGTTTCCTACTTTTATTACATCTACCTTTGAATATACTCTTATAACAAGACTCTAGTTTAACAGCTTTTTATCTCTGGCCAGGGGGTGACATCCAATACTCATCAGGATGGAGTGAAGGGCATTGCAGGAGCAGCAAAACTGAAAAAAAAAATCAACAAACCATAATCCAGAACATCAGAGACTCTATATCAACCACCTGGAACTAGGCCAGCCTAATCTCTCCCCATCCTGAAGCTCAGGGAAATTTGCAGAAGAGGGGACAGTAAGATTGTAAGAGCACAAGGATGGGAGGAGCAATGATATGCAAGATACTCCACACAATTAGGGCCGAAGCAATCATAATTGGACTTTGCATGCCCTGCGGAATGTCCAACTATTGACCCCACAAAGTCTAGCATTTGCTAAAGGCACTAGGATGCTTGGAGGCAAGGGATTGACAGCCACAGTAGTGTTCCTATGCTTAAGAGGAATACAGGAAACGGTTCTGGGAAATACCATTGGGTCCTTGCACCTCATGGGAAAGGAGGACCCAGAGGAGAGTTTGGCATGCATATTAAAGGATGCTCCAGGGATGGGAGGAGGAGGCACTGGGGAATGGGGAGGGAAGGGAGGAGAGGGGGCCAAAGGGGGGTGGGAGATTGGAGGGAGGGAGGGGACTGATGTACCTGTTAAGTTTGTATGAGTGGAAATAAAAAAAAGAAAAAAAAGATTGCTTTGCAAATATCTTTTCTTTATAGGCCTTTCATCATGTTAGTGTGCTATCTTTAAAATTTTGGGGTTTTAGAAAGTAAATAATTTCTCTTAGTTTCACTACCACCTCAACCATATTTCTCACATTATGAAAAATCACCACTTTCTATGAAATAAATCTGACTGGATGGTAATAAATTTATAAGGCTCTTTTTATATGAAAAAAATCAATGAGATTCCTTTTAATTGCTACCAATGTGTACACATTGTTGATGGTCTGTTACTATTTAACTGCAATAGTGATGAGACTATATTGAAATGTTATTATTTAGGCCATTGAATATGTGAACACTTGAAAGAAAACAAATATTTGACAATCTGATGATTAAACAATATTACCCATCAGTGAAAAAAACCAATCAAATAGCCTGCTTTATGATTGCAACTTAATTTTAATAGTTTTGTGATTAAATCTGCCAAATATCTATTGCATGGTATTAGCTACTACTGACAAAGGATACACTGTATCCCTGACATTATAATAAGAATCTCTTACATGGCATTGTACTTAATACAAAAACATACATATATAAATCACATATACATACATGCACATACATATGCATACAACTGCAGCTTGGAGACAGTGATTTTGAAGTTCAAACAGAGGATTATGTTCAAGTGAACAGGTGATTACTATTTATATTATAGGGTACATATTTTATTTTTAAAATCATTTAACCACAGAATTCTACAGAAAATATGTGTTAATCAAACACGTGAAGATTATAATTGTTTACTAAATGAAAAACAAAGATATTTTTTCATCATCACTTCATGTTTTCTAAAAGAAAAATCTGTCACGTTTGATATCTATTGTTCCTAAATATTTTCACTAAATTTTCTTCCCAAAATATCCAACATATGGCATATATTTTGTGAACTATATTATGTATTTTCTAATTCACGGATTCCCTAAATATTCATTCGCAGTAATGCACATGGATGTGTGTGAATGCTTATATGTACAGGTGGATTGCATGTCGATAAAATTGAAAATGAATAAAACAAGCAAAAACAATAAAAATTTTATTACTTCCTCCTGTCAGAAGCAGCAATGCTCTACCAACAATAGAAATGCAAAAAAGGAACACTATGTCTCTTCCTCAAATCCATAATGAAAAGTCCGCAGAAGAGTAAGAGTAATTATTAATCTTGGATGTAAGCATGATTTCATTGATTAGGAAAGCATACTCCTGTGTATCTGTGAAATTATTTATAGATGTGACCACCATATGGTACAGAAACTGAGGGAGAAAATCTAGCTAAGTCAAGGAAGAACCATCCAACAAGCTCAGATGTAAAAAAAGCAGGAAGCAGCCTAGCCTGTTTTCTGCTGGCTCCTGGTGCCATAAGGTAAGCAGCCTGTTCTCACATGCTCCTGACTCCAAGATGTTCTGTCTTCCTACAGGAGCAATGGAGTCAGCCATCCATGGACTGACACTATGAACCATGAAGTTCTTCTCAATAAACTATGGGTCAAATACAAATCCTTTGTCCTTTTAACCTAGTTTGTCTCATATTCATCACAGAAGAAGGAATTAACTAGAATAGTGGGCTTTGCACAGGATATCACAGGTCTAAATCTAAATTCCACTACTTCCTCATTGAGCTGTTTAGATTCATTTTTTTCTCCAATTACAGTACAGTACAATAAAAACAAAGGATACCCATAAGACTCATGAGATCCTTTCAAAGATGAAGTAATAAACTTTATGCACAGCATATTGCATAGGATCTAGTGCAAGCCTATATAAATATTCTTCATGCTATCAAAACTTCTAAAAAGTTAATAATTAATTATGGGCAAAAATCAAACCAAGTATATGTCATATAGAAAACACTTATAAAAGTGTCAACATGGGGTCACAAACAACTGGAACACAACCCAAGTTTACAAAAAAGCCTCCTAACCCTAGATGAGCCACTGTGCTAACTTAGACAACAGAAATCTGAAGAAAGTGAAAACAATTTTGCAAAGTGCACATCACTACTCTATTCCTGTCATTTCACTAAAGACATCACAGCTTCAAAAGTGGTCTGAACAAACTAAAATAGACAAATTTCTGACCAGTGATAAAGAGTAGTGATAATGTTGTGCATAAGAGGGAAACATGTGAATCCCAATTTATCTTTAGGAACATCACAAAGAGAAGACAGTATTACCCATCTGAATGTCTCAGGTCATCCTCAAGATGCCTGATACCTTCCGACCATCTTCAAAACCCCAAATAGCTATGAAAGCATGTTATTCTAAGATGACCACATCCTACCACAGTGGGCTGCTGATGTCTAATCCCTTCTGCCCACCCGCCCATTGCAATACTGTACTGAAGGTTGATTCCAAGTCATGAGTGACTGAGCTACTCTGGAGTATATATAACCATAGTCATTAGCTTTCATTTTGCTACGTTTTTGTACAGGTGCTCTTGAAAGAAAAAAAAATGTTTTCAGTTGCTGATCCATGAATTTATGTTACCGAGAAGAATTTTTCATCCTTTGAAATTACTGCCACCTCCATCATGCTAAACAGACATGAATACAGGTATATTTTGACACATGATCACATTAATATGAAAAAAATTAAGAATTATTAGTTTATACATGCCGCTTAACCATTATCTCAAAACAGAATTATAGATTAGTCAGGTTTGCTGTGCAAAAGTTGCTACCCTTGTTAATATATGAATCCCATAAATAGAGATAAAACAGTCCAGAAAAACACAGTCGCTGGCTTGCAATACTTCCTTTTAAAATTGATAAAGAATATTTCACTTGAATGACCCTATTTTATGGTGTCATAATAATGGAGACACTTCTTTAAAAATCACATAAAAGAATAACCATTCTTCATGAAAACTAAGCCAATGTAGCATCATCTTTCAATAGTCAAAAAAGTTTAGAACTTACAGGTAAATCTAAATATCTTTAAGTAAAAGAAAAATGTACTGTATCTATGGAAAACTTCATTCTGCAGGAAGAGGGAAGTCAATGTGCCTGACTGCATAAAAAAGCCTGTTTAACAAGCATAATAAGGTAAATACAAGTGGACAAGTTTATACCTCTTTTTAACAGTACTATTGCACTAGTGGTCACCTGTTGCCATGGTAATCTATATTGCAACTTATAAATCTTATGCTGTTGATGAGCCTTGTGATTATTTCTTCCCCCCTCCACCCCCAGCAGCTTCTACAATATCCAGAAAGGAGAAAGTCCTCAGACCAGTTCCAGCTGACATACTTTGCCTATGTACTGTAATCAGTTTGTGTTTCATCTTTAGTAAGAGTGTCTTACTGACAGTTTTTTGAGAGCAACCAAGAACCACAGCAAAATCTTATAATGTTTGAGGTTCTTTAAGACCTCTCTGACCACTATTTTATCAAGAAGTGCCACATTGTTCTTACTTTAGTATAATTTTTCCCCTGGGTTCTAAGTGGATCAGCTCAAGGCTTTTATTTTATTTTATTTTATTTTATTTTATTTTATTTTATTTTATTGTTTCCTATTTTACTCATTCTTTGTTCCTCTGCATAGGGCCTGCTCATCCTGAGCTAGTAATATGTCGAAAAATGTCTTTTAAAGAAAGGAACAAGAATGTTTGACCTTTTTTGCACATGTATATAAAAACAAGCTAAGTATAAATGATTGAATTATTCAACATACGGAGGCTCAAATAATGACATAATGACTCTGACACTTTTATATATAATATGCCTATTTCATGGTCTCCGATATCCAGAGGTTGATCTCAAAAACTTTCATTAGACAGAGCTAAAGAGATCATATGCATGATGCGAGGGAATTAGGTGAAAAGCAGTATCATTTCTATGGTATTTAAATCATGGACTTACTCAGAAGTTTTGTACTATCCCTTTGTGATCAGCACAGTGTACAAGCACTGCTCAGAGATTTCCTAGTGAATGAACAGCAAACATCCAACTTAGAAATGTGAAATGGAGCAAAGGTCCTAGAAATGAGTTACTTATACTGTGCAAACTCTAGGGACTGGGAGTCTCCATCTCTCTGAAGAAGAACAGAGCTGATGTTTGGAAAATGAAGCACAGCAGAGAGATTGGATCCCCATGCCAATCACTTTCCAAAGGTTCATAATGCAGGAGTTTAAATTATATCAAAACTTTGACACTAAATATATGAATTTCTTTGGATAATTTCCCACTTAAAAAAAAAGTGGTTTTTTTAAAAAAAGCACAGCCAGCTAACACAACCAGGATTCACAAACACTCTTAATCTTACCTGTGGAAGGTATAATAAGGCAACCTTAGGCAACACTAGATTTTTCCCCTCCTCTCAAAAAAAAAGCCAATTTCATTGGAAACTCCTAAAATAAAGGTTCTGAATATTCTTATTGTATATAACTATGTCCTGTCTTCTGAAGACATCTTCAGAACTGTGAACATATTTGAATCAGATGCAACTGCTTCCCATGAGTTACGACTAGACTAAACTTTGATTTTGTATCACCCTTCACCTCTTCCAAGCTGCTTAAAGCATTTCATATGAACTCTCCTACTGAAGAGCCAGATGAGGGGGAGCACAGTTTTTACTGCAGAGAGATCTCATGCACAGCCAAACGATGACCTACTGATTTAGGTCTGTTGCTTTGAGGCAAGTTAATCAAAAAGAAAATTAACTGGTATGCATGTAATACAAAAATTAAAATTAGCACTTTTATTAAAAAATAAGTTAGGTAAAAATATGCATCAAATTCTCCTAAAGATATTTCATAGGAGGGAATTCATAGAGTGAATAGTACAAATAGTGGTTTCCCCATGGGCTTGAAATAGTGTAAGAAAAACCATAACAAAAAAGTTAAAATGAAATTAGCCTGTAGTCAGAGCACAAAGAACCTTTTGAGCTTCCATAAATGTATGTTAAATAGGAGATCTAAAAGAAGGAGGCCTATCTCCCTCAGTACGTTCCCACATGTACCTAATTCTGACAGGTCATTTAAGTGCCCTTCTCTTATGGAACTGTCACTAGAGTACATTGCAAGACCCTTGAGAGCTCTTTTGCCTCAGGGGACTAAAATTAAGACAATTACGTCACTAAGGGTCAGAGCGCTGACAGAAAAAGATGCATCAGTTATCTTCACCATAACTGCAGGCTTAGGAGATACCTCTTCAGTAGGTCACAGAAACCAGTAAGTAGATGATGGTGCTTAAAAATTATTGAAGCTTCTGGGAGCTCTGTATCTGCAGAGAACCAGTGCAAAGATAAGATATTTACAAATATTTATTTAGGAATTCTTCTAGGTCAAGGTGGTATATATCTGTTATAGTTAGGCACAAGTGTCAACTTGACAATTGAGGTTTGAGCTTTGGGCACATTTGTAGAGAATTAGTGGTTGAGTTAAGCCCAGAGCAAAACTGCAGGAGATTGTTTAGCTGATGGAGAAGGCCCAGCTCATGATGGGTTGAACTAGGCCCTGGAATAAAATACAGACAGCTGACTGAGAAAGGTGGCATCCTTGTGTACACTCTGCTAGACATGATGGTCTGGCAAATAAAGATCGTCCCTCTCTCAGCCATTATGTAGAGATGGTGTGGGGCTAGTTCCCTCAGTTCTGATTTTTATGTGTGTTCTCCTGTCAAGCTGGACTGAGAACTGTAACTAGACAATCATAAGAGAAAATAAACCCCTTGTTCCCTTAAGCCATTTGGCAGTGATTTATCAGCAACCATGCAGGCTAACTGCTACAATATCGATGTGTCCAAACCCTACTTTACTAGTCTGCCTTTGGTCTCAGGATTCTGATTGCTTCAGACATTTGCATATACTGTCTTTTCCTCTTTGAATTAATTGATTTTATTTCCTGGACCCCTTCTACCCATTCTCTTTGGCTAAGATGATTCCACATATTCCAGCTCAATTAAGCCTTCTACATGACTCATTAGTCCTCTTAAGCATTCTGTACTAATTCTTTGTGAAAATAGCATACATGTGAAGGAAAATATGTATTATGTATATATAATATGTATACTTTTGTATATTACATATATTACATATATTATATATATAATGTATATAGTACTGTCAGCTCCATAACTGGTCCACAAGATGTTTTGCTACTGTATTTATACTATATTTTATACATTGTTTGACATCAAGCACACACTTTACAGATTTAGCTGGATGAATAATATATATGGATAATTGAGCAGATAAACTTGCTCCATAAGCAAATAATCATCTCTCTTTCTGGAAGAGATAAGGGTACCTATATTAAACTCTTTCATGGGGCTTTATCTGATTCTGCAAATATTCTATATGCATGCAAGAGAAAAGGTGGCCATTTTGATTAATCAAGAATTGTACAGAAACCTCCCCAAATATATGTATCTTCCTTCAGGTTGAAAGATAAATAAAAAAGCAAAAGTGTTTAAATCAGCATAAAAATGTACTTTGACATATGCTAGAAAGCCATAATGAAGCAATCTTTGAGTAGCAAGAAAGTTAGCATCATGCTCTGCATTATTTTCTTATTTGAATTTCTAGAAACGTGATCCTAAGACAGTAATTTAAAATGTAGGTAGTAATGTAAAAGGCACAATTTCCTTCAATATGAGCCTGTCAAACTTCCTGGAGGCATTTTTCTGCAACATTCAAGTGGATATTTCTACTGACACATAATAATTTCCTTGAAACCAGGAGTTGGGCATATGTTAGTTTATTTCCTTGCACAAATGTCCATTTGGTTGAGACATGCAATAAGAATTTAAATGTGAAGCAAAATAGCTAATTGGATGAGTATACTTCTAAATACCTAAAATGGAGCTACAAAGTGTCCATTAACAGCATAAATTAATGTGGTATTAAATAAGTCAGTCTTGAAGGCTTTTACTTTACTCTGTAAGTTTGACAAATTATAAACAAAGCATTTGACCATAGCATTTGTACTCTGTGGCTGCAGAGTGAAAACCCATAACTATTGGGATAATAAAGCATTTGAATGTAAAAGGGGCTTTTGAAAGTATTTATAACTTCAAAAGTAAGTCTCATCATGTTCTATTTATATGAACCAGCACAATAATTTGGGGCCAAATCAAAACTGTGGCAAAGATTGGTTCTTGGGCCCTGGCACACTGTTTATAACCCCACATTTTGTTTTATTGAAAGTCAAGGCTATGAGTCTTCTTCAGAGCTCCAAACCTCTGAGAATCAATATGTCACATCAAAATAAGAAACAGGTTCATGTTTGCTAAATCAATTCTAAATTTTGTGAAAGAAAATAATAGCAGAAATTTGGTGGCAGTTCTCAACTTGGGGATGAAAATATACTAACTTAGGGCATTGCAACTTCAGATACATGGAGTTGACTGTGAGAACAATGATGTGCTTACAGCTTTCCAGACTGAAGTCTACACAGTAACCAGTGACCACAGTGACTGTGGAAAGAATCAAAGGGATTCCTTGCCATAAATTTTCAATCAAAGATAACAAATATTTTTTAATGTTTTAGTGTGTGTGTGTGTGTGTGTGTGTGTGTGTGTGTGTGTGTGTATGTGTGTGTGTGTGTATCAGAGGGCACTGCATGTCCCTGTGGAGGATCCTGGATTGCTTCTACTCTTCTTGCTTGGATCTGGCATTTCCCAGGCTCACCAATAGTTCAACCTAGTGTTTTTCTGTGGGACCTGGGATCCAAACTCAGGATCTTCAACTTATGAGGCAGAGTCAACCCCTGAGCTATCTCTCCAACCCATAACACTTATTTTTTAAAAGGGACATTCAAAACCAAGTTGTGTCATGGTCTTTCTTCCTCTTCAGCAAAATAGAAATAAAAATCCATTTGCAAACATTTGTTCAGCAAGCAATGTTTAAATGACTTCTTCTGAATGACTTATTTGAAGTCATTTAAATTTCAAATCCGCGTGCAACTCAATTCACTCCAGCTAACCTACATCAGTAGTTTTATTTTCTTAATTTTAGATAAAAGTCTTAGAACTTTGGATCCAGGAACCAGAGAGATGGCTCAGGAGTTAAGACTCTGCCTCACAAACTGAAGGATTTAAGAGTTAGGTTCAAGAGTCCTGGTAGAAACACCAGGCAGAAATAGCTGCGGCCTGTACTTCTGGTCAAGCCTGAAAAATCCCAATGTGAAATAAAAAGAAGGAAGATGCAATCCAGGATGATGCCCAAAGTCACCTTCAGTCCTCCACAGAGCCACACAGTACTCACTGATACACACACACACACACACACACACACACACACACACACACACAAATCAAAATAAATAAAATGTTAAAATAAATAAATAAATAAATAAATAAATAAATAAATAAATAAATAAATAAATAATTTGAATTCGCCTTCCTGCTACAAGCCTTGAAACTGGGTCTTAACGTGGAGAATTTCAGCATAGATAACTTGACCTGTTACACACACTGGACATCATGTTGGAATTCACCACAAAGGTGATGGGGTATGTATATTAAAGTACAAATCCCAGAGTAGCAATATTTTACTTTTAGTCAAAATGATTTTTTCATAATTTTACATAATGTCAAAGGTAGGTATAAGATTTCTGTGTTTTTCTAATCAGAATGGAAACTTGTTTTAAATAGTAAAGAAATGTATTTATAAATGAAGCCATCTATCATTTTTGAACAGGTAGCAAAAGTGTTCAGTTTACATTTTATTCTATGCACAAAATAGCATTTGTATTTGTATGTTGGTAAATTTAATTTTAGCATACTCTCTAAATTACAACTTCAGGTACCTATGATATGCATCACCAATTAATGGCATTTAATAGTATGGTGTTTTACAGGTCTCCTTCTCATGGATACTTACATGGATACAGATATATATAATGATACTTATCCAAGCCATTTCACGGGCAAGTTGAAAACATCATACTCATTTATACTTAAATAGGTCCTGAAATTATTCCTAAGAAAAATGTCATGCTTATAAACAACCTCATTATACCTACCAAAATCAAGACAGTTCCTTGACATGTAACTACAACTTCAACTGTTGCAAGTATTTAAATGTCACCTATTATGCTAGGAATATCTTTCAAACTGACTATCCTAGTTGAGGAGCCAATCAAAATCACATACTGTCTCTGGTTGCTATAGTCCTTTGACTGCCCTTTTCCCTTTTCTTCACCTTTATACCTGTTAGGCAATTTATAAAAATGTTCCTCAATTTGAGCTGTAGTCAAATCACTTTATAACAATATTCTAGAAATTTAGACTCTTAAAGATGATACCAAGGGAAGTGATTCCCTCAATATGAGATTGGAGGAAGGAATTCTGTAATTGCAGAGAGAATATTCTCACATAATGCTAAATCATAGACTTATAAATGATTTATTCTACTTAATATAATTTTACAGGCAATTAATTTGCATTATGTAAAATTATTTCAGTATTATTGATAATAAACTCATTAAGTCTTGTCATTGGTCTCCTTCATTTCTCGTTTTTGGTAAATGAGCTTAATGTTTTAAAATCTCTATTTGCTGTATTCATTGAATTGATCTATCACTCTGAGGCTGACATTACATTCATGCATCACTTAACAAGAGAGATGCAACCTGAGTATCACATGATGAGGTGATTTCCCCATGGTGCAAACATCATAGAATATACTTAGATGTGCCTAGATGGTATGCATCAATCTCTTGATGTGGTCTCTGGAGACTAGCAAAGGCACACTAAATGAGGCTGTTGATAGTGTGACATGCCATACTGCTGGGTGGTAAAGTTTTTCATAAATAGAAGGAATTGACTCTAAAGTAATGATAAAATTATGGCATGATAAGTACACAAGCCAGTGATATGTCAAAAGACACTTATTTTAAATATCAAGTAATCTGTACCATATATAATTATATATTGTTTGCAGAGCCAGAAACAAACACATTGAACCAGCAGCTCAATGATAGAGCAGTGGAAAAAAAGACTCACTGCCTGAGACTTTCTGAGCATCAAACATCCAGAAAGCAGCATTCAGATGCTGACCTGGCCCTTGTGATCTAAAATCACAGGAGTTCTGTGGTGCCTGAGGCAAAAGAAAAAGGAATAGGAAAGAGAAAGTGGGAGGATTGTACTTCCCGTGACATTGCATTCAGAAGACTGCACCTCAGGGTGAGTCAGTTTTGAATAGGCACAATCCAAAATCCTTTAGTTTAGGTGTAAACTCAGTCCCTGAAAAAAGCAGACAAGCAGATCACACTGTCCCTAGTAGTCCAGGTGATCAGGCATACGGGTCTGCTAGAAATATACGGCATTTGCTCAGCTCTTTCGTGCATATGCTGCCACACTGAACTGTGAATAGTAGCAAAGAATTATAAGCAAGAATAAAACCCCTGGTTCTCCTAAGTAGTTTGGTCCTGTGTTTGCTTAGCAGCAGGCAGATGAAACTTACACATAACCCAACAGGCAGATGAAACTTAACACATAACCCTGGTTTTAGTATGTGAAATCATAACATATGAATTAAAATACCAACCGATGTTGCCAATGGGGTTTCATGGTACATGTAAGTCATGGTATTTTTGGTCTATGTTTTGGAGAACAAGAGAACATCAGGGAAACCTTGCCTTTCTATTATGTCACTGACACCTTTGCTGGCCTAGAGCCAGAGTAGCTCTAAAGACACTGAGCCATGAGGCCTATCTCTGTACCTAGGTCCAACAGGCCATGACCTAGCAGGCCATAAGAAGTCATTATCTCCTATTAAGTCGAAATCTCCACTTTGCACATTTAAAAAAACTGTCCAGTTGCACTGAGAGGTTTAGCTGCCAAGTGAATAATTAGGTTTTTAAGAGACTATAAAGGGAAGCAAAATGCGTTCTTCTGTGTGAAAAATAAAGTCAATTAAGGTTTATTTTCTCTCCTCCCATGATTATATTCCCTCTCTCTGGTAGTCAGACCCCCTAAAAAATTCAACAACAAATATCTCAACAACAAATAAATTCACTGCTCTTGTACAACATATAGTATAAAACTGGGTCTGAGCTGAGATTATGTGTGTACCAGAGCATTTTGGACTGTGAACTGCAGGGTGCTGCGGCCATCGTTGAGTGGAAAGCTCTAAATGACTGGCCCCTAGTACTGCTTTGATTGGTGGATGTGATTACAAAGAGAGTTTTGTAAGATGTAAAATGATTGAATGAGCCACTTCAACGTCAAAGTGCAGAAGAGATTTGCTTTGGTGTTTCACAACTGAAGTGCCCTCCCCCAATACTTTGACTCCCTGGAGATGTCTAAGGAACTCATCGCATGCAGTTTTTAATGGAAGAGACTTTAGAAAGATTTGGAAAAGGATTGAAATGTAGCCATATAAAATATCCTATTAACTCTTGCCCCCCATTTTACATTTTGAGAAAGATTTTTAACTAAACTCTTGAAGCTCAATATGTATGATGTCATTACACATTTTTCACTTCAGTGAATTGTAACTCTGGAACATTTTCAACCACTCTTTTCAGCAGGGGATTAAACTTTCGGGGAATAAATTAAATTGGGTTAAAATGTCTAACACAGTTTTCAGATGAGTGCTTTATTCAAGTAGCACAGAGACACGTTAACTCTGAAATGAAACTCCAGTTAGGTAAATAACATTTGTCAAGAACCAATTGCTCAGGTGCTGCACTGCTGTAAGCCTACTTTATTAATATTGGACTGTGATCTTCAATGCTGGTGCAGGAAAGAATTTTAAATACAGTTAAAGCTGATCTGGAAGGACACACAACTGTTTTAATAAAAAACTGAGTTCAGGACTGCTTTACATACAATAAAGACAATGATTTTTTTCAAATCATTCAGTACAACAGCATAAATACTCAAAGCAAATTTATTTCAAGGAAAGATACAAAGAAGAATTATTCCACACCTAGGAATATTATAAACACCTCAAGATACCTTGTTTTGTGAATATAAAATACATTAGCACATATTAATAGTTATGACTTTAAATACTGACCATTCAGCCAAAATTAAAATATGTACATATGGATGCATACATATCCTGCTTAATTTGTTTGTGAAAAGATACATAGAAAGTTTATCAGAAAAATTCAGAATCTATCATGTTCAAGTCACTTTAAAGCAAACATGAAAGACATAGAAACAAGGTATTTGTCATATTTCATTTTAAGCCATATTTAGAAGCATCAGCAAAATAAGTTCATTGCTTAATTAGAAAGAAACAATCTTATCCAAAATAGAAACATAAATATGGCAGATGTGCCAAAGCATCACCACAAGACTTGGCAATTAAATTTTTTTTATTATTATTATTTATTCAACTGTGCGCATGTGCGTGTGTATGTGCGCGCATGTGTGTGTGTGTGTGTCTGTGTATGTGTAGAACCACGGATGAATTCGCTAACTACCATGGACGCCTCCACCTCCTTCTGCCCCGGGATTCACAGGCTCCGCCCTACCAGGACCAGAAGCTCAGGCCACCCCACTCCCCCCCCCTTCTACCTGGCATCTATACGTGGGATCTGGGATCCGAACTCAGGACCTTCTGCCTGCAAGGCGGAGGCTTAACCCCTGAGCCACCTCTCCAGCCCCACCACAAGACTTGGGACCAAGAAAATAGGGATGTTTCATTTTGGAATCGTAATTTAAAAAAAATAAAAATGGAAAAAAGACTAAGGTAGTAACTCCTTGCCAGTTATTCAAAATTCTAATTACTTCAAAGACGTAGTTTTAAAATCTTATGAAATGCACCAAAGGCTACAAAACAGTGCCCATGCTATTTCTGAGCCTTAGGACTTTTTGTTGATTCACTTCATATCAGTTAGTCAGTTGGTTGAGCCTTTTTTCACAATATGAGCACTATTTTTCCAATAGGGAAAATGTATATAATAAACGCTTACTTTTATATTTTTATCTACTATTTTATTTTTATTCTTCTATTGCTTCATATATGAATACAGTATAATATGATACTTTATGATAGTTCTATGCCTTAACTCCCAGTCCCATCTTCACTTCCTTCCCACTACAACTTCTTCTTCCTTGTTATTCTTCCTTCTATTTTTTTGTCTTTTATGGCATGTGTCTGAGCAGTTGCTAGAGTCTCAATCCTCTATCAGTGGGTAGACCACTGAGGAAAGCATCCCGCCATCAGAGTTGCTCTTCATCAGTCCCTCACGGACATGTAGGGCCAACATCTCTGCCCTTTCATGGTGACGTGTTGATAGAACAAATCTTATGAAGGCCTTATAAACATATATATGTTACACACAGCAGATATATCTGTTGTGTGTTCATGGATACAACAGCTCAAGTATGCATATAATATTATATAGTATTAGGTTTCATTATGTCCTGTCAAACAAAAGTTGTTTTCTTAATCCCCCTGCTTTAATCCCCTATATTGTTCTACACTATGGCTCCTCTAGACCTTCATGTCACATGTGCTCTATGATGCTCTCCAGTATTAGTTTACTCACTCCACCATGTATGCACATAGAGACATAATATGCTAGGATTCAAAATTTGTCTTTCTTGTGTTAAACACTTAGTATAATATTTTTCAACATCATTAATTTTCCTATAAATTTCACTTAATTTTCTTCTGCTGTATAATTATATTACATTGCGTATGTACATCACCATTTCATTATCTATTCATGTGTTCATTGACATCAAGGATGGCTCTTTCTTGCTATTGTGAACAATGCAATATTTAAGCAAGATGTGCAATTGTCTCTCTGGCAAGTATAGAAACTCTAAAGTCTGTACCAAGCAGAAGGATAGCTGGGTTTTTTGTAGTTCCATTTTTAATTATTTGAGACATCTCCACAGTGACTTCTATAATGAACAAACTAGGTTTACATACTCATAATAGCAAATAAGAATTCTTCTCTTCCCACTACATCATTACAGTCTCTTTTCCTGAGGACAGTCTTCCTGCCTGGACTGAAGTGGAGTCTCAAGTAGATTTACTTGACATTTCTCTGAAAGCTAGGGATGGTGAACAATTTTTAAAAGAGTGGACTTTTAGAAGAACTATCTTTTCATTTCATTAACACATTTATTGATTGACAGTTTAGATTTTTAGTGTTTATTTTTGCACAACTTTTTACATGTTCTAGATACTAATCCTCCATATAAAGTATGGCTAGCAAAGATTTTTTTTCTGTTCTTTGTGTTCTCCTTGAAAGACCCCCTTTTGAAGATCTCAAGAGGCACTATACTTCCCTGAGAGACTACTGATGCTTAATGCCAGAAAGAAGAAAAGGACCTATTTTCTTCAATGATTTACCCACTGATAAATCATTCCCAAACTACACAAAACATTGCCAGTCCTTTATTCCAGATGAAAATCTGTGTGTCATATATTCAAAAAGACATGAAAGAAGAAAGTTTGAAGTAGGACGAGGCATGGAATTAAGTAATAAGGAACACAAAAATTAGGTAATAAGGGGCATTGTATTTATGTATGAAAGCAATAACAATTAAAAAAGATAATTTTTAAAAGATCCCCTTAAAGTCTACAGACATGTACAACATGCTTGTTTTTACCATTTTCCCCATGCAAGGAAATAGAAGTCAGAAAGAAAAGGGCAAAAATGGGCACAGCTGAGCCAGATAAGAAGTGGATATATTTAAAATAAGATTTGACCAGTAACTATTGAATATTATATTATGGGTCACAACTCAAAATGGCTAGCAACTTAAAAGTCTTAAAACACTTGATATTCTGTAGCTAGTCAATCATTCAGAGGCTGGATTTTCGTAGGAAAAAGAAAAGATCCAGGCAAAAGAACTAAAGTCAATGCAGATGTAGGATGGGAAGGCCTTTAAATGACTCAAAGAGGGGTCATCATGAAACCTGACATAAGCATTTGAAAGTCCTAACACTCACTGGTCAGCTGCATGTCACTATTGTTTTGTTTATCTGATTTTTAATCACTTACTATCCATGAATACATACCTAATAATAGAAATACCTGGGCTAGGGGGAAGGCTCAGTGGCTAAAGCCTTGGCCTTGCAAGCAAAAGGACTTGAGTTCAGATCTTCAGATCCCATATAAAAATGCCAGGTGGATATAGCCACAGACTAAAATTCCAGTCCTGGAAGGTAGGGCCTTGGAAACACCAGAACAAAGCAATAAGGTGGAGAAGCAATACAGAATGATTCCCAAAGTCATTCTTGGACTTCCCCAAGTAGATATATTCAAGTACACTCTTATGCATACACCGATACATGCATGTATACCACCACACAAGCAAAGCATGCACACACACACACACACACACACACACACACTCAAAAGTAATACTTAACCCGTAAAGCCAAGAAGTTCAGAATGGTTAAAAGGCAACAAAAAAGGTAAAAACTAATTTTTTACCCATTTATATAATATTTACTCTTCTCTAATATTTAAAGATGAAAATCTTTTCATTCATCTTTCTTTAAAGCTCAATTAAATAAAAGTCCTCCAATACTAGCTATAAACAACAATAATTTATTTTTGTCTAATATTTTTATCTAAATAACCCTGGCATGAAGCTCTGAAACAATCTTAGCATTGCTCTCTCTTGTTCAAGTCATATTAATACCATAACCAAGACTGGGGAAATTTTTCACTCGCTTAACTCCCCTCCAAAGCACATTTTCAACAAACTAGACTTATCCACCATTTTGACACTGCAACACAACACTATCATTCGTTCTAGAGATTTGCACAATGGATGTATCAAAAAAATCCTCAAAATGTTTGAAGTAAAATTACAATTTGTGTTGTATTACATTTGTAGCTATGCTCAATCTTATGTTGTCCACTGACAGTGGGTTGGATACTCCTATGTCACCGAGAGTATGCTCGTGATCTCCTTCAGTAGGAGATGATATGTACAAGCAGAGAGTTTATGTGATACAAGAAATAAGTGAGACATTTACCTGATAGCTTTGGTGGTGTGATAAACATTTTGGGAATAGCTTGAGTTTTTGTCACCTACAAATACCAGAAACTTCTGCTTATCTGCTTTCCCTCTAATGTCTTTCCACAGGAAACTCACACCAGTACTCAGCATCTGTAGGCACTGTCTTGTCAACATGTGCATATATGAAAATTATATTCTGTGCTTATCATTCTCTTTTCTCAGGTTTTCAGATCTTACTGATGCTCTTAATTTCACAATGCATCTCTTTCATATCTCACTCCCCACCAACTGTCTCACATATGTACCAAGGAATACTGTCATTTCCATTACATGAATGTTCTCCTGAAGACATTCTTACTCTGTGATATGTCTCTGCCCAACTTTTATTTCCCCTCATCAGGACTCAATATAACTTTCCAAAATCACTCTATTTGGGGTTAAAAAATTCTGACATTTGTCTATCTTTTCATAACTGATTATTGAACCCCAAAAGAGGAGCCAGCTAAAAAGTTAGAGACCTGTGCATTTAAATATTGACTCTGCCATTTACCAGCAGCGTGGCAATAAATAGGATGGCTAATTTCTGTAAGTCTGACTCCTTGTCTGAAAAATTAAGGATGCTAATAATGTAGTCAATAGGGATGATTCAAGAAATAAATGATATAATTCCCAAAAATTTGACATAGATCATTTATTTCATTGATCACTATTTTGTTGGAAATTTTAGGATATCATTTAGTTCAACTTTATGCTTTTCTTCTTACTCTATTGCAATAATATCATCCAGTTCTCTGTGTTTTCCCAAGACACATCTTTTGGAAATCAGTTCTTTCCATGCATACTGTATCATTGACTGTATCATCAAGCATTCTAACTGCTTGTTCATTGTCTGATAGGTTAATTCATAATGCTATATAAAGCATCAAGAACATGGAACAAAACAAAATTTGATGAGACTGTGATGGTGCTGACACAAAATATATTACCTAGTAAGATATTTTAATGTGAATTTTAATTCAAAGAATAGACTTTTACAAATGTTAGATTTTTTTTGAAAAAAAATTGATCCTGAAATTAAGCATACTTAGTTCAACAATAATTTAAGAGACACATACTCAATCATGTTCATTATATTTTAAGCGCAAAAATGTTTAAGTCTAGTAAATAACAGTAGTAATCAGTGCTGTGGACACATTAACACATATGGAAGAACTATAACCCCATCTCTCATATCTCTTTTCACAGACATGAACACTGAATTTTCAGATCAAATAAAGAACAAAAGCTGGCCAGGTAAACATTCTGGGTGTAAAGCCTAAAAGAATAGTGGAAAGTATAGGCACAATGGTCTTACAACTGGGTTGCACTGAGATCAACAGTATTGATCTTCACTCTTCCATGCAGTACTCTGACATCCATAGCATGACAATATTATTCTCCCTAAAGTTTGTTTTCCACAGTAGTTTCAGAATCTCTGTAGAATGTCACCAAAAACAGCACTGAATTTCCTCTAGCACAACCTTCTATAAAGTATCTAATGATCTAACATTAATTTGTTCACTTACTTAAGCATAACCTTCATCCTTCTCAACTCCATCTCTGTTATATCTTGAACTTAAGTTCTTGCTTATTCTACAATTCTATCTGTTCCACCACATTTACATACACACATGCACATATGCATATACACACATGTATACATATATGCATACACACACGCACACAGATATAAACACGTGTACACACACGTGTACACACATGTGAATACACACCACCTCTATGTGTGATAGCTCTTGTCCATGATCCAACAAAGCAAGAAGCAGCCTCCTTAGGCCTCACTGAAGTTTATTCTCACTCAGCAACTACCAACTGTGTCATATCTGACACATAACCTGATACTGCTATGATATAAGTTAGCTGCATTTCTGAAGATGTCCTGTGTTCCCAGTCAGATCATGACTGCCTAAAAGAAAACTTTACCACTTTGCATTTTAATTTCCATGTCTGGTTCAGTGATTCGCCCATAAGAAGGACATAATGATCCTGCCATTAAAAATACTATATCATTTTAAATTTCAAAGAATACTATTTAACCAATCTGAAAGAAAAAAAGGTGGAGCACATGAAATCTGCAATTATCTAGGTAGACACTGGTGTCCATACACAGTATGTCAACAACGTGTTTTCCTATTTAGAAGTCCTATAAGTCTGACTCCTGAGCATTTAGGTCATTGATAATCAGTCATGCTTTAGAACTGATTCATCTCTTGATTTTCCTTTTGCTAGAAGTCCTCTAGGAAGTGATTCAAAAATTATTTTTTTCTTTTTGCCAAATTTTTGCCAATTTTTGCTGAGGGTGGAAGTGTAGAAAGATATATGGAACAAAATCTACTTTACATTGAAATTTGTATCCATGTGTTCCCACAAAACCACACCGTTTGATGTGCCTTGTTCAATAAACAGATATGCACACTTGAAAAGATTTATGAGTTTGGCAGTTGGTTGCACTTGGCCTTCAATGCCATTTGATTAACGGGCTTCCCCTTGAGTCTGTTTTCCTGAAAAAGAACTCAAGGATTAATTTACCAATCCCAGGAATGTGAATTTATAAAGTGAGATGTGAATTTTAGAAGATAATTTCAGAATTAACTTCACCTCTTAATAAGCCATCCCGCCACCTCCTAATAAATGGACTTGAATAAAAGATAAATATCCACCTCAAGACTCCCAGATAGGCAAGAAGGCCAGTTGTTCCAGCTGCCTGGAGCCATTTTAACAGCAGGCACTTTGAGCTTTTAATGAAAATCAGGTTGAACAGTGTGGTATCATGAAAACTGCCCAACCTATCTACAACTGCTCAACTTGCAGCATCTCCCTGTTCTAATCAAGGGCTCAAACACCCCCACAAAGTCTCAAAATTATTCTTAGAGTCAAGGTTTATGCTGAAGAAGGTTTTAAAAATATCAGGATGGCCATGGCCTAATTATTCGATTCAGCTCATAGGGCAAAGGAGATTCTTTTCTGACCCCTGCAGTGATTAATTTATGTCCTGAAGCATAAGATTTGATTACCCCTCTCTTAGCATATATAACTTGTGAGTCTTATTACTGGTCATAAAATTATTCAGCCACCATAGTTGGTTCAATGGCCTCCTGAGGCAGTCTGTTCAGCTATTTGACTGCCTGCTGGTAAAGATATATAGTCTCACATTAGCCCAGAATTCACCTGTTACTGGTTTCATCTGAACATATTTGATGTAAAGGATCTTTAAGTTCTTTGAAAATTGTTTCACCTCCCTTTATAGAAGCACTAGACAAATAATTTGCCTCTAAAAGACTCATCCTCACCAGTATACATGTGAAAGCTGTGTTTCAATTGAAGCGAATGTTTGATTTAGTCAGAAGTCTTCTGGGTTTTGTGTTCTTGTTTAAAATCTTTATAAAACACATTAGTCTATGTTTCTGGCTCAGTAAGTACAGTATAGAATGCTAAGGATAATTAATAGCTTTCTGATAACTGTAGCACCTAAAGTGCCTCAAGATCTCCATACTGAAAAATAATTATGATGCTACAGAAAAGTACATAGCAAAAAGAGAGGAGCCTAAGACTGTGAGGCCTCAGATCATACAACAAATCCTGAATGTTTTGGGTTAATTTTGGTCTTTTTCTTTATTTTTTACCTCATCTTACAAAGGATTTTAGGTACCTTACATATCATAATGTAAATTTAAATGTTACCAGGACCCAGACAAAGAAAACACATAGAGACACAAATAAACAAAAAGCTAAGAAAGGTACTTTCAATAAGTCATAACAAAATGTAGTCAAAGCAGAAGGAAAAAGTATCACCAACAAAATTTAATATCCTGAAGACTAAAACTTAAGAGCACAAAAATTCTGCTTGAAAAAAATAATATCTTTATTATTCACTATGTGTGTTTCTTTCATACTTTTGTGGATATGTATGCGTGTGTGTGTGTGTGTGTGTGTGTGTGTGTGTGTGTGTGTGTGTGTGTGTGTGTGTGTGTGTGTGTGTGTGTGTGCTTGTGTGTGTCTATTGCAGGCCCAAGAATGACATCAGGAATCATCCTGGATTACTCTACGTCCTTATTGTTTTGCTTTGGATTTCCCAGGCTCTGCCTTCCAGGACTAGAAGTGTAGACTGTTGCCACCATTTCTGCCTGGCACTTTTACAGGATATCTGGGCATCCAAATTCAGATCCTTTTGCTTGTGAGGCAGAGGCTTTAACCCCTAAGCCATATCCCATAAATCTCAGGTATTTATATACTTTTATAATTGTTTTATGAAAATTGTCTTTAAAGAACACTACCAGGAAAAGGTGTTTACTTTTCATGCAGTGTGTATTTGAATAATCTGGTTATGTCATTAAATGTAGATTCTGACTCAGTGGGTCTACAATTCAGACCTAAGGTTCTGAGTCTTAATCTCTTAGGTAATGTCAATATTGCTGGACCATGGATAATATGCTAAACAACAAGATACTGACAATAGCAAGAATATTTTTGTTGATAATCCACCAATAATAGATGTAATCATTTGCTTATAACATTCATCTCACTTCACTGATGGCACACCACCAATTCTGTAATTACAATTCTTTGTCATTCATTTAGGCTAACATTTCTCTTAAAGTCTGTTTTGTCCCAAGGGCAAAACTTAAGATTTCTAGATCAGCAAAAGTGGACAGACTATCTGCCTTCACTTAAATCAGATTAATTAATTAATTAATAGACATTAAATTCTTTATATCTGATAATCGTTGAGATTAAATAGAAGAATATTTTATAGGCTGTAATTTGGTTCTTTGTCACTGCTACGATGCAAAATGCAGGGCTCCTTTGTAAAGCATGTTATAAATATTTTCGGCTTCATATTAATCTAATTTAGAATTTGCATATCTGCGCATATTAAATTATTTAAAGATTTATGTTTTCTATCCTAGCAAAGTTTCAAACATTGATCATTTTCAATAGAAGAAAGGAAAGCTTTTATCTGCACTATTTAAGTAATTATTCTACACTATGTGAAAATGAAGAATAAGGAAGGGAAATCTTAAAGTTAATTGTTTCTATAATACAATTTATTTCTTTTGTGAAGTCATGAAACAGTAGAATTACAAAGTTAAAACGTTTCCCTTTTAGGAAGAGAATCAAAGCTAAGGGAGATTAAAGGACATCTTCAAGGTCAAACATTTAACAAATCCCAAAGTTAGAACTTTGGCTCATATATCTCCTATATGTTACATTTCTGCATAATCATTGTTCCATTGACCTACAGATTCCAGAATTATTATCATAAGTATAGTGTCAAGATGAATAGAGCCTATTCCATTCACTTATCTGACACATATAGAGAACGAATGAGTTAAGTGTCATTCACTTGAGAGTAGAAAAAGATAGACATCAGTAATATCCAGAATCATCAAATCCTCCTAGGACATACATGAGGTCAACAAGGAACAAATAGCATTCAAATATTCACTAGAATAGTCTTGGAAGTATAGTACTACAAATGTACATGATGTGATACCAGAAATTAAAAGAAGTAACATTTAAGATGGGTTTCAAGTACTGAATATCTTTTGGCTAAATAGAACAGACATGGCAGTCTAGTCTCTTCTATTGAGGATCAATGCTAGCTGTACATAAAGGTGAATCCACTGATGTATCTCACATCCTTCAGCAAGTACACATGCTAAGGCAGGAAACTCTTTAAACTTAGTGGGACACACAGACACACACACACACACACATGCACACACACACACACACACACACGCACACAAGCACACACACATATATACATATAGCTCTGAAAATAGAAGGTAGGTTGGCTGGGAACACGAAGAATTTCAGATGGCCAAGGAGGGGGTGATGGGATAAGGTAACATGAGAGTACAAATAATTTAAATACATTGCATAAATGTATGAATTCTCAAAGACAAATTATAGAAATGTACATGTTGGCCTTTAGCTAAAGTAACAAGAATCAAAATAATACAGTAAATAGTTACAATGTATTACAGCTTATTTTCTAGATATTCTCACAGGGTCAAACATGGTCAATTTACTCCCTGGTAGGGTTCTTCTTCCATCTCCAAATAATTATAGTTTGATGCACACACACACACACACACACACACACACACACACACACACACTCACACAGTGTCCTTTGAGGTTAATGGATTAGTCACTCAGACTGGCTGCAATTGGGCCAGTCCTTTTTAAGGAGCATAATATTGTTGAACCCAGAAAATAGCTCCCATTGCTCCTGCGATTGCCACTCGTTGCATGGACCCATTGAGGAAGAATAATAGTGACTAAGAAAAAAAAAAAAAACTAACAACCAGAGCATGAGTCATCTAGCCTACATGATTAGGGTGAACAGCTTTTTGAAAAATATATTTTGTCTTCATATGCAAAGATACTCATATGCAATACAAATAACTCTACATGCTAACGATTCTTATTCATGTGAATATATCAACAAAGTCTTTTTCCTCTGAGTTTGACTATTCCTAACAAATTCCAACCCAGTGATAAAGTATTTAGCACTTGTGAAGCCCTGAGGTCAATCTTAAATGTAAAAGATGAAAAGAAATTTTCTCATGAGTCTTTTGTCATTCACCGAGGGTAGAGACATAACAAGAAATAAATGAACAGTAAGTTTCACACATGAGATGAAAGAACAGTCCATTCAGTAAATAACTCACTGTGCAAGCATGAGGACTTAAGCTTAGATTCTTAACACCCATGTAAATCTGCATGGGGTAACCGCACACACTTGCAATCTCAGCTTTGGCATGGGTAGAGTTAAAAACAGGAGGATTCCTGTGCGTGCTAGTCATCCAATGTATTCAATTAGTGACTTTTAGGTTCAGTGATTTTGTCTCAAAAAAATAAGATGGTCATAATAGAGGAAGTCACTCATCACTGACATCTGCCCAAACATGCATGCAAACCCCCCCACACACACATTTAAAAACATCACAGGTGCTATATGTTTAATCTTCCTTCTTGTGTCTACTTAAACTCTATCTTCAACATGTCAACATGTCTTCCATTAATGATCAACTGTTATTGTATATACCCAAGAAGATACTCAGTACATGACAAACATGTCTATTTCCAAAGACCTTGAATATCATTGGATCTCTTAAGTCATTAGGTTCAAGCAGAACTATATTCTCTGTACCATGACCAACATTTTCTTACTATGAGAAGATTTTGAAGTTGCTCAATAAATATAGCAGAGAAATAAATTCAGGGCTGGTATACATTTCACTTAAATAAAAACATGGTAGTCACCTATTGTGTCATCATAGTCTTTGAAGGCTAAAATGAGGTAGAGATAAGTGGTGTATATATCATCTTAAGGCAAACCTGCAAAATAATACTGTTGTCAAGGAAAATTTCACCTTCACTAGTAATCTAAGTTATATAAAACTCTATGATTAATATTGACTTTTAACATGACATGATCTACAATAACTGAAAAAGTGAGATTATTGGCATGTTGGTGAAGAATTTTGTGCATTAGGTTAATCAAGGTAGGAAGCCATAGTCTATATATGTGAGGTACTATTCCATAGGCATGGGTCCTAGAATGCATGAAAATGAGAAGGCTAGCCAATCAAATTCTAAATTCATCACTCTGTATTTTCTGATTGTGGACACAATGTGCCAAGCTCCTTCCTGTTTCTGATGGCATGCCTTCTCTGCCATTACAGACTGTATCTCTTAGAATTATAAGTCAAAACAAAACCCTTCATCCTTGACTTTCTTTTGTTAGACACTTTGTTGCAGTAATGAAACAAGCAGCTAAAAAGAAAATGGATATTTATTAGTGGCATCATTGGTGTGATAAAACTGACCATATGGTTCCTTGGCACTTAGAATTGGCTTGTGAAAGGAACATAGAGGAGTTTGGAACTTTGAGCTAGAAAACCATCAACTGCTGCAAGCAAAATGGAATGGGTCATTCTGTTGGTGCTGAAAATTCAAGGCAGACAGACAGTGGAGGCCCAGCTCATCAGGCTTCAGAGGGAAGCAGGACTCTCTCAGGAGCTGAGACTATTCATGTGACATTGTGGCAATGAATCTTGCTTTATTCTGCTCATGTCTTAAAAATCCTTAATGAAGCTGAATTTAGGATTGACGGACCAATCTATTTGATGGAAGAAATTTCAAGACACAATAGCAGTCATATTGTGGCATGGTTGCTACTTACTTCACTCATTTACCTCTATAGGGAAAAAGAGAAAAATCTGAACCAAGGGACAGGGAAATGTCTTGGTGGGTAAAGGTGCTTACCACGCAGCCCTTAATGACCTGAGTTTGATCTAAGGCATGCACATAAATAGTCATATGTTGTCCTAGAAGTCTGTAGTCCTAGCACAGATGGGAGGCAAATATAGGAAAGTCACCCAGAAGTTCATTGGCCAGGTAGCCCGGCATATGATATACATGTGTAGGAAAACAAGAATAAATTTGCCTCCTCTACAGGATAGAAGTCAAGAACCAACTTCTAAAGGTTGCCTTCTGACCTCCACGCACACACACAAACACACACACACACACACACACACACACACACACACATTTTTTCTCCCACATTTTATCCTTTTCCTCATGATACAAGCTCAATAGGTACCCCCATCCTCTCCTTCCCTCAACCCCTCCCCAATTCCCCCTTTGCACTTTCCTCCCCCTTTTCCCCTTCCTTTTTACCCCCTTCTTTCCTCCCCTGCTACTAGTGCCTCCTTCTTCCCCCCTCCCACCTCCTGGAGCATCCTTTTGTGTGAATGCCAAACTTCTCTCTGAGTCCATCACCCTAGTGATGTAAGTCCTTACACCCTAGGTGTAAGGACTCAGTGGCATAGCCCAGAGCCCTTTCTTGAGCTCCTCATTAATATGAGAACTCTATTATGACTGTTAATCCCTTGCCTCTAAGGATCCTACTGCCTGTGAGCCATGCTAGACTATGGGGGTCGTTGACATGTCAGTCATTGTGCAGGTCATGAAAAGTCCAATTATGGCTGCTTCAGCACTAACTTGTGTGGAGTATCTTGCATAACATTGGTCCTCCCCATCTTTAGGGAGACAATCTTGCCAGAACCCCCTCTTTCGCAAGGTTCCCTGAGTTTTAGTATGGGGAGAGATTTGGCTGGTCTGGTTCCAAGTGATTAATGTAAGGTCTTTGGATATACACATATTTTTAAAATTATTTCATTTAAAAAAGCAGCAAAATAAAATTACAAATGTGAAATTTGTAAGTTTAATGTTTCAGGAAAGGAGCAGAAAAAGCATTAATCCTCTAAGAAATTAGTGTCATTAAAGAAAAAGCTGGCACTCTACATTGGGCTATAGAAAGGTGCCCTGAGGTAAGACCCTACCTTGTAAAATGACAATTTTATTTGAAAAGTGAATGCTTGAACCAAGAATGCCACTGAAGTTGTTCCCTGCTTAAAAATAACTAGCAAGGGAAGTGTTTTCCCTAGATTGGCATTCAAAGTTCTAAGCAAATGTGGCCCAATTTATCCTCAGCTGGCAACAGGAATTGGCAGAATTGTCCACAAGTTATTAATTTCACAGGCATAAAACTGAGAGGAAAGTGTTCTGAAATCTTGCCCTATAGTTCCAGATACAGTGTATGGCTGAGGTCAAGAGATATATGACAGGGTTGGAGTTCCTTGAGAAGTCACTGGGTAAAGCTGTGAAGATGAGTCCTAATTTGCAGTGTAAATCCCATAATTTGGGAGATGGCAAAACTTTGGGATGTCTATCAACATTAAATTTAAGGTTAACCCATTGCCAGGAATCTCAGGTGAAAATTTAGACTTTAGACTTTTCAATAGTATAGAAATTACTATAAGAATTTTGAATTTGAGTTCCAAGGCCCACTTTAAAATGTGGTACATTTATACAATGGAATACTACTCAGCCATCAAAAATGATGAATTAATGGAATTTGCCGGGAAATGGATGGAATTAGAAACAATTATATTGAGTGAAGTATCCCAGACACAGAAAATTAAGTGTCATATGTACTCCTTAATAGGTGGATCTTAGTACCAAATCCACTTAACAGACACACCCAAAGACAAATTTCTGTAATACCTACAGTAATTGCAAAGATTATAAACAGGAGAGAAGGGGAAGGAGAGCCCTGCCAGAAAAAAGGAGAGAGGGGATCATGTTACAGCAGAGAAAATAGGCCACCATCAAGGACTGCAAGTAAGTAATGAGACATCTGGTTAAGTTCACAGACTTCCTGGTCAGTTGCAACTGATGGGGTATGATCTTACCAGAAAGGGAGGGCATACAGTCTGGCAGATAGAAGGTAGCCATTTTGCAATGGGAGACTGACCCACCCCTCACTGCGGTCTCCTACTCTTATTCTATCTACCTTTAAACCTATCCTTATAATAAGACTCTATTTTAACAGCTTTTTATCTCTGGCCAGGGGGTAACATCCAATATCCATCAGGATAGAGCCAAGGGCATTGCTGGAGCAGCAAAACTGAAAAAAAAAATCAACAAACCATAATTCAGAACATCAGAGACTCTATATCAACTACCTGGAATCAGGCCTGCCTAATCTCTCCCCATCCTGAAGCTCAGGGAAATTTGCAGAAGAAGGGGCGGTAAGATTGTAAGAGCACAAGGATGGGAGGAGTCATGATATGCAAGATACTCCACACAAGTTAGAGCCGAAACAATTATAATAGGACCCTGCATGATCTGCACAATGACCAACATATCATTGACCCCTCAAAGTCTAGCATGGACTAAAGGCACTAGGATCCTTAGAAGCAAGGGATTAACAGTCACAATTGTGTTCCTATACTTAAGAGGAACACAAGAAAGAGTTCTAGGAAATGCCACTGCGTCCTTACACCTCATCAGAGAGGAGGTCCCAGAGGAAAATTTGATATACACATTAAAGGATGCTTCAGAGATGGGGGGAAGGGGCACTGGTAGAAAGGGAGAGAGGGGGGAAAGGAAGGGGAAAATGGGGCAGGGAGCAGGGAGGTCTAGGGAGGGGTGGAGAGAGGGAGGGGACAGGGGTACCTATTACATTTGTATGAGCAGAAAAATAAATTTAAAAAAAAGAATTTTGAATTTGAACTAAATTTTGTATTGTAAAATAGCTATGAGTCTATTGGAATGAAGTATAGAAGATTATGATGCACTGATTGTACATGAGAAAATCACATTGATATGGACTGGTCATGTGATGTTTGATATTGAATATCATCTTGAAAAGACCTAGAATCACTGAAGAGACAAGCCTCTGAACATGTCTGTAAGGATAGTTCCAGATTAAATTAACTGAGAGGGAAATATTTACCGTAAGTGTTGCCAGCATCATTCCATGCTCTTCAGTTCTGGACAGCATAAGAAAGAAAAAGCTAGCCACCCTCAACATTCATTGCTCTCTGCTTTCTAAAACATGGAAACAATATTAGCAACAATTTCCTGCTCTTGCCACAAAACTCTCCTTACCATAATGGACTGTATTTTCCTGTAGCTATAAGTCAAATAAGTTGCTTTTTCAGGCATTTTGTTACTTCAGTGAGAAAATAGAGCCAAAAGCATTTTGCTGATCAACTTCTGTGCATCAAGTCCAAAGAATTGGGTTGGTTTATCTCAATAGGAAAACCACATCTGGAACCACAGCTGTAATTAGAATCAATGACTGATTGCATTTAAGATAATACACAGCAATTCTCTGAAATACATACATCATTTTCAAAATCTAAGTGAATTAAAGAAGAGCATAATGTAAATCTCTAACCATGCGTATTTCAAATTTTTAGGGTGTAACTGATCTACAGTTTAGGACTGCAGATACACTTTAGTTCCACTGTACTAGAAGAAATAAGAAGTTTCAGAAGTTTACAAATATTTCCTTTCAAAATAAGTCTCACTACATAAGTTGGGATCCCTGTGTGGAACCCAAGAATTGATACACAAGAGTGTTCCAACTGCACAGAGAAAGACCAGGGTATAATCACAAACAATAGGTTTAGCCTTATCTAGTCATATATATTTCCCCTTAATCTAAAACCCTCAGCAGTTTTAACATAAATTACAATGCATTCAATAATTCTCAAATATAACCTATCTCTCTTTGGTCATACTCCATGCTATGACATTATGACTTAGAGTACGTGAATCAAACACACACACACATACACACACACATACACATGCATATACACAAGTACATACACACAATTTTCTAGGAGTAAACGTTATCCTCTCAAGTCATAAAATTTATAGTCACCGCCATTTTCCTATCATCGAACATAAGTTTCCATTTATTTCTCCAATACCTTAACTCAGTCGGCATTTCATTTAAATGTATCAGAGATATTAATTTAATTAAATATTTGCTGCCATAAACAAAAACGTCAGACAAATGCATAAAAGCAATTATACAATATTAACCAAACCCAGAGAGTATCCTTTGGGGGAACTCATGTCATTAAATATGCCATTATGTAAAGTTTTTCCAGAAAAGATAAAAATAAATCCAGTATTTAAATAAATACTGTATAACATGGAGAACTGGTTTCACAGGTATCAGAAAGTTGAAAAGACATGAAGGGAACAGCAGACTAGCATAGGCGATAATTGCACAAGGAGCTGCCATAGCTAGAGAAATAGAAGTTGTGCTACATAGAAACTAGAAGCTCATAAAAAAGATTATCAGAAGGAACTCAGAAGAGGTACTACACTAATGGTACTGGTAGTTCTGAGGAAATATGGTGAACCTCGTTCAGTAAATATTAAGAGAATCTTTTTAATTTCTCTTACTAAGAAAATGCTGGCTGTGATAGTAAGCAAAAGAAATAAAGGTCTAAATTCTTCTTCAACCTTCCTTGTGTGCTCCCTACTGGCCAGGATAAGCACAAAGGCAACTGATCAAAAGAATTGGACCCTGCACTCTTACCTCCTTAGAAGGATGGATTTAGAGCCAAAATGCAAGAGCCAAATAACCATAAGTTATAGAAACAAAATAAAAAAATCACATAAAATCAATTCAGAGTCAGAAACTAGGTTTAGTCCCAGTCTCATATCTAACTGTTAAGAATTTAATAATTTCATGTTTCTGAAAACATTAGTTTCATTCAAAAAATCCTGTAATAATACCATGATTGTCTTCCTTGCAGGAGGCATAATGGAGGTGAAAGCATTTTGAGTAAGTACAGACTACTACGTAGTCATAAACTGTGCGGTCATTTGTCTCACTATTTTTGAACATCCTGAATGAAGCCAGAAGAAAATGACAGATGAATGAAACTCAGAGAATCTTAGCATCTTCTTTTAGATGGCTTTATGTTTCTTATGCAGTCATTTTGTGCAAGGTGCACACAAAACAGTTAACTCAGCTTCATATTTGGCTTACCATGGTGATGCCAACAAGCAGCAAAGTGAATTCTAGGACAGCAATAGGGGCATAATAGGATATCAAATGAATAGCATTTTGCATGGCTAAAACATTGCCACATAATATGTACACATGCCTTGCCCCAATTGCTATGTTAAGAAACCATACATAAATCTAGAATTTTCAATTTTAACAATTTCCCCCAGAAATGGTCAATCAATTTATTGAAGAGGACAGCATTAAAAAATAGCAAAATTTATAATACAGAGGACTTTTTTTACATTGGACTCATACACAACTTCGAAAAGAAAATAGTTAAATAAACTGGCACATTTTATTCAATCAAGTTTCTGTTTAAGAACAAACAAAAGAGGCTACTGCACTTAGTTGTGCTTATCAGAGAGTTGGGATAATCACAGAGTCTGGCATTCATTCTGCACTGTAAAGAATTATAGACTTGAATTTCATTCAGGATTGTAGCTTTGCTGCTGAATTAAGCTTAAGAATATCTCTAAAATTAAATGAGCATGTACTCAGCCAATATATATTTACTATCTTTATCTGTAAAAAATATTGCATTGTGCCAATAGAGAACCTGCATAGATTATAACAACAGGCATGAGTGCATAAATGCAGTGGGAAAACAGTTATCTTTACATGGAGGCTGAAGAAGAGGTCTCTCAAATATGCCATCCAAGATGAGTCTCCAAAACTGAAATCAAGTTTGCTATTTAGAAAGTAGTAAAAGGGCAGTGAAGACAAGCAGCTGCAGAGAGTTATGAAAGGCTCCAGCATGCTCAAGGGACAATCAGCAGTACTGTGTCCTGTGGACTTAAGATGCAAGGGATGAAGCAGAAGATCCACACAGCCACAGGAGATGAAACCGGAGAGGAAGTCAAGCCCAATGAATGAAGGGATTTGTTACCATGCTGTTGTGGTTTAAATGTGAAATGCCCCCACCGGCTCATATGTTTGAGCCCTTGGTCCCCAGTCAGTGGCGCTGTTTGGAAAGGTTGTGGACCTTTTAGGTGGAGGAGTTTTGCTGGAAGAAGTAGGCCAATGGAGACAATACCTCTTTGTTTTTCTGCTTCCTAAACATGGATACATAATATCCAATCTGGAATTAGAAACAGAAATGAACTCTTTCTCCTTAACTTGCTGTAATCAGAATGTTTTATGAAAGCAACAGAAAGGAAACAATAAAATAAATGGCTGAGAAGTTTGTGGTTTGAAGCATCACCTGTCAATAAAAACCTGGAGAACTCTAGTAGATTAATAATCACATGATAGCTCTGATACAAATATAGATCCGAAATTTATTAGTAAAAAAAATGTTGAAGAGCAGTAATTGAAAATATCCAAGAATGCACTGATTAGAACAGTGCTCTAAGATTCTTGAAATAAGAGCAAGACAGAGGAGTTTGAGCTAAAGACATGCCTCAGGCACATAAACGTACATGACTAGGAATAAAAGGAAGACTGACAAATGATTCTGAGGCTTTTTGGTTTAGGAAACTGAGATCCAAGAGAGATGATTTTTTTTAAAACACAGCAAGCATGCGCTAATAGTTTCTGTGATGACATATAGTTTAGACTCCTGTGAGGTTTTCAGAACCATATGGTTTTTGTCACAACTATTTAGCCCAGACACTATTTGTTCCCCAAGAGCAGAAACAAGCAATACCTAGAGGAGTCAAGGTGGATGCACCTTTATTTATTGACAATGTGATTTCAATCTCCTCTAATTTTCATATATCATTAAATATAATTTTCACTTTCTCTCAGCCATCAACGTATAAAGAAGTATTCTCATCTCATAGGTCAGGCAAAAAACAAACAGTGGGTGACTGACCACATAGCTCAGGAAGTAAATAAAGTCACTTGTTACCAAAACACACACACCCAGAGTACACACACAATAAATAAATAATGTTGAAAAAAAAAAAAAGCAAACAACTAGCTTGGGCCCATAGGCCATAAATATCCACCTTTAAAATGGAGAACACATGGGAAGGAACAGTACATGGTTTAAGATCAAGATGCAAAGACATAGGAAGGCAGACTGTGGGGCTCAGGAGCTCTGTAAAGATGGTTTTCATAAACGCTGTACACACACAGCTCTTCCAAGGCATAAATAACAGGACTACGTGAGGAGGCACGTACAAAGGGAAGTGATAGACCATAGGTACTCTAAAGCTGCTTTTAAAGTACCTTTTAATTGATGGTAAAACAACACTTGAGGTTTTTATATTATCAGACCCAGGCACTTATCGCTGTAATAGGCAGTTAGAAGCCAAGGCCAAAGAGGTAAAGCATTTATGACAGAACTTATAAAAGTAATGAAAGATGATGGAGTATAAGAACTACCTAAGAAGCAAATAACATTTCATCCTTTATGAGGGGAAGACAGAAAGGAAGCCTGATTTAATTTTAGAAAAGAAATTTCATTTGTTATCTGTCATACACTGATGCAAAAGATAAACAGACGTAATAGAAACCTCTTTCCTAAGTAATGTATAACACTGATCCACACATTGCGTTTGTTTAATAACATTTTAACCACTGCAATGAACCCAAATAGGAAGAGTTTACAATTTAATTTGTAAAGGAAGGATGGCCATTTCTCAGGTGCCTCACTAGAGAGGTTTTTAGACACAGTGGCCCTTCCTTTTATAGACAGAGTAATGGAAAGTAAATTTATCTTCAAGTTTCACAATTTATTTGGCTGACACTCAGTATCTCTGGTCCACACTGGATTTTTAACAGATGAAATATTTCCTAAACCAAGTAATTTGATTCTGTGCAGATAGTAACCACAGGCAGTGTAATTAATTTCTTTTATATCTTCAACACAGTGAATGGCTCTTCTCTTTCTATCAGTAAGACAAAGCTAGACACAAATCACCATGAGAAGCAAGGTGGAATGTGAAGATTAAGAAATTTCCTATGATGCTGTGGATTCAAGCTATCCATTCTCTTATAGGAAAAGCAGAATGCTAAAAATCAATCTTTAATACCATGTCAATTCTCAATGCAGAGTGGTCCAAACAGAAGACAGATTTAGTATTTTTTACTTACACTCTCCCAATCATCAAAATACTATCAAAATGTCCTTTGATACAGTCAAAGAATGTTGATACAGTTATTCTCTGAACAGCTATTTTTCTTAACTGTTTCAAAGTTTTTCAATGTTAAAATTAAAATGCTTTGGCAATCATCCCTGGGACTATAGGCACAGAAAACTGTCATATCCACTCAAAATGACATTTTTTGTGAGAATTGCTGCCAAGTTAATTCTTTCTGAGGTATTCTTCTACGGAATAATAATATTGTTGGTACCTGATGAGATAAAGCACTGGAACTGAAAAGAACATCTTGCTATATGAATTTCTGCAAAGAAAAATCTCAGTTAAAACTGAAAGGTTTTCCTTGCAAATATATTTTTTTTAATTTTAAAGTAAAAAAACTATATTTTTATCTTTGTGCAGGGGGGTGAGTGGATGTGCATGTGTGGTATGTGAATATGTGTGCATCTACAAATGTAGTTGTGCATATGGAGGTCAGAGGGCCATATCAGGGAGCCTGATCTATCACATTCCATCTCACTATCTGGCACTCCCCTTTTTCAGCTATGCAGGTAGTTAACAAGCCTCAGTGATTCCGCTCTTTCTTTTCCACAAACCTCTAATGCTAGGGTTGAAGACAAAAGTTTCCACACTCAGTTTTTTACATGGGTATGTTAATTTGAATTTAGTTTCCCATGCTTAAGCAACAAGTTCTCTGACCAACTGAAGTATGGCCTCAGACCCATGTTTTCCATTTAGACTAGTCATGACATATTCACCTAGCCAATAAGGAGACAGGCCTAATACAATAAAAGATAATTAGCAACAAACACAAAATGCTTCCCAGTTGAAATAAAAGAATAAAAATTAAAAAGCTATTCTTCTGTTATTATCTTCTAATACTTGAATCAAAATTAGAAATTTTTCTTACTTCTTATAAGCAGTCATAAAATTATTTGATACATTTTCCCCAAAACTCTTATTTTTGCTGAATTATTATTATTAATCATTTGGCTGAATTGATAACATTTTATTAGTAGTAGATGTACAATACTGAATTTTAAGACTTTAAAGCAAGAATATTAGTAACTCAGTCTACTACAATGAAGAAACTTCTGAAAAGAAATCTTTGCACTGATGTAATGATATAATATAGTGAGCATGGACTTTGGAGATAATCAATCACAGAACCTGTGATTGATTACCTGTGTGTTCTTGGGAAATTGCAGTTAATCTAAGAGAGTTCCACTTTTAATTCCTTCTAGAAGAAATCAGTCAAACCCTAAAACATAAACTTCCTAGATGTAGTTCTCAACCTATCAGTTTAATAGTCCTTGTCATAATAATTTATCACTAAGAAATAAAATTCATAGGTACAGTCTATTCATATTAGGAAAAAGTATGTACGATGCCCCATAAAATGTATTTCACAGAAATGTTGTATCTATGTCACATGACTGGACCTATACATAATGCCCCCAATGAGATGCCACTTAGAAATTCAGATGTGTATCAGAGGAATCTACAGTTGAAGCACCACATTACTGCTACCAATGGATTAATTTTCCAAGAGAATAAGAAGTATTACTAGAATTCTGAACAATTTATTTACAAAATTTTTCTCAATGCGCACATCTTTAGAAAAGTTAATATAAAATAATATGTAAATTTGTTGTGTGTATATAATTATCAGTAGATTTTCACTTGTAATACTTTCCAACGGGTGAGTTGAAGTTACATGAAATGGGGATGAAAAAAATTGTCTTTGTATAAAACTCACCCTTTATTGCAATGTTTCTGCTGTCTCTGCCTATAACAGCTTTCTCAGATTTTCATCACTCCCTCTGCAGATCAATTCTATATGTAACAATCAAAGTGATATTTGCCTTGGCCTTTTGTTTGCTTGTTTGTTTTTTGGTAGAAGGGCAAGCAGGAAAAGTTGATTAATATGTGAAGGAAAAGCTATAAATAACAGAGAGGAATTTCAAAAAAATGTGTTGTTACAGAGTGAAATGCTTAATCATACCATGTTAGTTAGGTTAAACCCATCAAGAATTTCCTAACATACTTGGAATGTAATTGACATTCTTTTGCATGACCTACACACTCTGAGTGACCCTACATGCAGTCATTTTTGTCTTACTCTGTCCAACAGGTTTCTTGTTACATAGACCAGACACACCAGTGATCTTACTGACTTAAAATATGACAAATCCATTTCAATCTCCAGCTTTCATGGTTCTCTGCATGACGTAAACTTGCCTGATCTTTTCTCTGGGCCCTATATCCATCCTGACTTCTGCTAAATAATTGTTTCCTAATCCAGAAATTGTGTTCTGTCCTCCTCATATCACCTTATTTATATATTGGGACATCCAGTTGTACTAGTTGAAATCTCTGACAGTTCACTTCTTCTTGAAAACAGTAGTTAGTCTGTAATATGAATGAGTGAGATATCTGGGATTTATCCCTTTGCAAATCCCAAATCAAGCCCAGCTGCAGCTACTTGTTCACTCTTGGTTATTGTCTTGCCATTTCTCCCATGGACTATTTATATGCCACTCAACTGTGCATACCTCCTCACTGTGGGATCCATTCTGTAATACAATGCCTAGAGTGACTTTAGTATATTAAGAAACCAAATTCTCACCATATCAGAAACAAACTATAACCTAGGCCCAAAAGGCACTCAAGATTCCTCAGGAAGCAAGTCCACTGTGCTCTCATACCCATCTTACTATAAAGAAACCAAAGAAATAAAGACCACATAAATAGCATTCATGTGAGTACCAAGTGATAAACAGGCATTCAACAAACATGAAGATCAACAGTAAACTATAAATGAAGTTACAAAGAATCTAGAAAGATGGAATAATAATGCTGGGAAGGTAACACCTATAGCAGAGCATGGGCAGGATCTGATGCTGAGAATGCCTTCATCTCCACACACGCTAGGGACACAACTTTGGCATGTGGCCGATCTCAGAGTCATCATCTGTGTCAAGGAGATACAAGCAAAAAAACCTTAAGAATCTTGGAAGGCCAAAACAGGGGACATATACTGCTCGCCAGATCACTCTAGTCACAACAGGGCTACAGCATCCAGGTGCTCACTACAGTGAAATCAAGTCTACCAGATCTACATAATGGCTGACATATCACTATTCCCCCCATACATCAGCGAGGATTTCAGAAGAAGCATCTACATGAAGTGGGAAACCTAGAGGCAGGTGCTGAACAGGGGAAGGGGAGCATCCCCACCTGTGGGGTTACCTACTGAAGGGTCTACTGCCACAGAGGCTTGGGTCCATTATTAGTACAGATGACCTGGTCCTGTGGACCACATGACGAGAGAGTCACGAGGGTGAAAGGAACAAGTAAAGGGAAGGAAGGGATAGAAAAGAGGGAGGGGGCATGGACAGTAGTTAATTTTTTGTATAAAAGTAAAAATAAAAGGTTGTGGGAGGGTTATGTACAATGGAGCGTTTCAAAGGCCTATCACCCACCAAATTCCTAAATTGCAGCTATTAAAGTGATAGCAGAATGCGCCTACTATTACAAAAATTTTTAAAAAACTTATTCTAATTTGATATCTAATATAGTAGAAAGTTTGGTTTAATATTGCCAATGAATATTTAATTTTTTCTAAAAGAAATGTTTTAATAAAAGTGGATTCCCCACTTCTGCCAGATATCCACAATTCTACCCAGTGCCTTTAAAAGTATAGCCCTTAATACTTAGCTTTAAAGAAATAGTATATTCAGAGATTTTCTTTCCCAGGCAGACTGAATTATCAATGGAATCCCAAATCCTGCCCTGAAGTATTCATTTTAAACTTAATTTCGCGCTGATTTTCTTCAACATTTTTTGTCATGAGTCACACTTCTTAAAAGTTAGTGAACTACCTGAAGGCACAGGCTGCTTCATAGTACTTTCTTGTCCATTGCAGTAGAGGAGAGATTAGAATAAAAAAAAGAATGAGGTAGGTTTCATAGGTGCCCAATATTTGCTAATTATAAACATTGTTAACTTCTCATTCCTTCCCTGCTAGAATATTTATATATAAATTGATTGAACTATGAGTTAAATATCAACTAATACAGATAATATAGTTAAGTTTCATTATTACCTGAACTAAGAGATAAAAAGCATTCAGGATTAAAGGTGTGACTCCATCAATGTAGCATGGCAGAGATACATGCAAGCTATTTTTTAAAAAAATTTTTCATCATTATTAGTACATGTTTATGATGTGTGAGTCTGGTCATGAGTTTGCCACAGCATGTATGTGAAGATCTGAAGGCAATTTTTTGGAGTATGTTCTTTCCATCTTTATGTGAACTTGGAGATCAAATGCAGACTGTCAGGCTTGCCTGGCCGACTCCTTTACTCAGTGAGCCATCTCACCAGTCCTCAGAAACTGAACTTTTTTAAAGCTTTTCCTTTTCTACCACAGTGACAATTAATGAAATCAACATCCCAGAAAAATGTCATCCAAGTTCTCCGTACCACAATTCATACTTTTTAAAGAGACTTAGAAAACTAATTTTTCCCAAGTAGTTGCTCTCTAACAAATATTTGGAGACGAGGAATGATTCACCTCTGCTCGTGTGACATGAGGGCACTTGAATCACAGAGCTGAACCTGAACTTCCACTGGAGAGAAACTAGAATCGTGAATGTGTCCCAACCCCACAGTGCTTGCAAGATGCACAGCTTGAGTAAACGACCCACACAATTAGAGAAGTTCTTAGCACTTGATCAAGAAGGATCCTCTTGCAATGGAAGTTTGTAATGCTGAAAACCACAAAAGACCAAGGGCAGAGAATAAATGACTGTGGAGTGCTCAGCTCTAAACATGACAGACATCAAAATCACCCTCGATCCCAAGACTCAGGGAAAATGAGAATGTAATATGTAAGCGGGAATGGTACTGCCACAAGACTTGAGGGAGGGCTTCAGGAAGTAACACGCTTTCCAGAGAGACAAGTGAAGGTTAATGCTAAACAGAGGAAGGAAATTTTTTTAACTCAACAATGTATTCACTGATCATTCATCCATGCCTCAACAGATGCTCAGGCAATTGCCAGCACAGTCATCCCATTGAAACTTAAGGTATGACACATGCAGATGACATGAAAGTAGGACAAAGACTGCCTGGAGAGGGGAACTGAAAAGGGGCAGTAAGGAGTGAAAACACATAGATTCATTGGATTTATGCATGAATGTGTCAAAGAAGAAAAAAAGAATTAAAGAATGACCCACAAAAGTGTCGCTGGTGTGCCACTGCTGTTCCAGAAGTGGCAAACACTTACTAGTATCCCCCCCACCTTTAAGACAGGGCTAGAGAGCTTATTGCATGCTTGACAAGTAAAACATTTCTTTTAACCAGAAAGTGATTTTAAAAAAATGTAACCCAGAAGGCTTGGGAGATGACTTATTTAGTAAAAGTGTTTGCAGTACAAGTGCAGGGACCTGAGTTTGGATCCCTAAAATCCATGCAAAAAAGCCAGATGTGGCATTGCATATCTGTATCCTAGAAAGGAGATGGAGACAGGATGTTTTCTGGGGCTGGTTGGCCAGCATAGTCAAATTGGCCCGTTCCAAGTTCAGTGAAAGGCCTTGTCTCAATCAAAGAAGATGATGACCTCACACCATTTCTTCCAGCTTCAGTCCCCATTCTTCATTCTGGAGAGTTTTCCAGGTCACTGACCACTCTACGTTCTATAACACATGAAACAAACCTGCCCAGTGCCAGTATTTATCTAATGCTATGTTAAGAATATGTTAACATCATCAAAATAAAATATATAAAAATGGAATCCATTCTTTCTGCGTATTATGAATAAAACCATTAATTCCAGGGATAAAAAGTAAGGTTGTGAGACTTTAAGGAAAACTCTCAACTTTCATGTGCATATACATACATATACACACAACATTCACTCACACATATTCTACACACAAAGGCACAGTTATTTTTCTAAAAAGTATAACCTGACTTGAACCTTACTTCATAGAGTCATAGTTTTCTAAAAATGAATGCTTTTGTTCAGACATTGGATATGTATGTAACTATGTGATTTGGGGACTATTAAGGAAAAATACTAACAATTATGACAAACTGAAATGCAGAAACTGTACAGTGGATCTTAAAAGAAAGAATACTTCAATGCAAGTACATAACTGTCTAAGAAAACCCAAAGGATAAAAGTTAAATACTTTTGGAAGAAAATGTTTTCCTACAATAGGAAAGGAATAAAGTAAAAGTCCCTGAAGTAAAGCCAAAAAAGTAGTAGAAAACAAATAATGATTATTGACTGCCTCCTTTAGACCAACAATGAGATGTAGGGTAATGTTAACATATTGGACAGATACCTTGATGCATAGTTATTGACCATAATTCAAGGAGCAGAAAGCACGATGTAAGAAGACTAAGCTTCTTTCTGAATACACCTAGATAAAACAGAAGCTGGATTGCAACCCAAGAAACTAACTGTTCAGCTACAACAAACTTTAGATATTCTATTTCCACTTTACATATGAGAAATGCAAGACTCAGGGGCTATGCCTGTTCAGAGTTACATGTTTAATTTGTAGAATGGACTCAGACTTGGACCTGTCTGGCACTAGAATCAATGGTTCCTTCCAAATACGAACTAGGTTTTTCTTCATCTGCTAAAACTTTCCTGTTTCCTTTTGCTTAAGGGAGTCGGGCCTCTCTCCCTCCCTCCCTTCATGTTGTGCTTCTACTCTCCAGTCCCCCCCCCCAATCTCAGTTTCTCACTTCCCTCTTTTTTCAGAGCTCCATCTAAATATTTAATCAAGATGTCAGATTTGGGCTTGTCGAAACTCTTAGCTTGTCAGTAATCCATCCCATGCATCACATACAGGCTGTGTTTTATCTAAGGGTGGTTTATCCAACCCCCTTTTTGCTTGTCAAATTCATTCAACATGGGTCATTTCAGCTTCTGCAGTAACTTACACACATCAACCCTTTCTTTTATACTTGTCCTACTTTCAACTTGGCCTCAGAAGTCACCCTTACTTTTTTTCTAAACAGAGTAAAAATCTATAAATTGTTCTGTGTACATAAAAGATGTGAGAATAATGGTTAACACAAAGCAGTAGCACAAGCAGATGGAGAGACAACTGCAGGAAATTTTCCCCACAGTACTCAATGAGAAAAATCAAATATCGCTCTTTTAGATAACAGGACAAAAAAACTAACCACAGAAAAGTAGTATAGGAAAGCCACATGCTAATCCCTCTTCAGACTTACTAAGCCGTTATGGTCTATTAATAAAAAATAAACAATCATTTGATTCTACTCATCCGTTGTGCTATTACAATCATACAGATTTTTATTATTTCTTGGTGTGTGTGTGTGTGTGTGTGTGTGTGTGTGTGTGTGTGTGTGTCTGTGTGTGTGTCTGTGTGTGTGTGTGTGTGTGTATTTTGGTTTGCATGCATGTATGTGTTCCTCTGTGTGGAGGCCAGATGTTAACATTGGTTGTCTTTGTCAATTACTTTCCGTACTATTTTTGAGAGAGAGAGACTTTTCCAATGATTTTATTAATTTGACAAGACTTTTCTGGTCACTGAGCACCGAGGATTGTCCTTATCCTACCTCACAGCATAGAAATCACAGGCATGTACCACTACGCCTGGCTTTTAAGAGGGTGTGAGGTATCTGAACTCGGGCCCCCATGTTTCTGTAGCACCTGTACCATCTCTCCACCTCTAGGCCATTTTCTAAAACCAAACATCCAGCAAAGCAAGATCTCATCCCATTCTATGTTCTTTCCTTCTCTCTCACCACCATCTGCAAGGCAGTAGATGTTTTACAGGAGGTTTCCACTGGTCTTTTCCACTGTCATTTATGGTTACTTCCCCCTTCAGAAGCAAGAATAATTTTTAAAACATCTTCCTCAGATCATTTCATTTCACTCTCTTAATGGAATGTACTTCAGTTGTATACCTGAGCACCTAGAATAAAATCTGAATTCTTTATGCCAGTTTGTAAAGCCCACCAGTTCTGACAGGCCCTTCATATTATCTTCAGCATATTCTTCCTTGCCTATGTCAGATTACCTGATATCAGATACAAGGATGCTGGTCCTAGTCTCTGGAACTTCATGACGTTTCTTGTTCACAAGAAAGGTCATCTCTGAGTCATTTCTGGACTAATGCTTAATGTCACTCAGATCTTTTCTTGAATGTCATGCCCTGCAAATGATCTTCCCCAACCAAGCCCTTCCCCCTAAGCCACAACACAGTGATTTTCAAGTAGCTGATGCTTCCCTCCAATGACTTGCTCTTTATTTGCTTCCCTTGGAGTTAATACCTATTTCTTCTATTTAAAATGTAAGCACCACCAGAGCTAGAACAAACTACCATGTTGTCACTGTTTCCCCATGCTCAGAATCATACTAGGTGCATGACCACATTCAAAGGTTCTGGTGACTGAGTCAGAAAATTGGTTAGTCAATCAGTTTATGAGTTTTGCTTTACTTTTTATGCAGTTAGAGTGGTTATAATTTTTGTATTCTTCTTGATTTCTTTCTGTATAAATATGTATATATAGATTATTATAGAAATATAAAAATATTTTAGAAACATTAAATGAATTTTTTAATTTCCGCTCATACATACAATCTTAACAGGTACACTAGGCCCCTTCCTCCCTCCACCTCCCTAGAGCCCCCTGCTTCTCTCTCCCTCCCTTCTCCCTCCCCATCCCCAAATGCCTCCCCCATCCCTGGAGCATTGTTTAATGTGCATGTCAAACTCTCCTCTGGGTCCTCCTCTCCGATGAGGTGCAAGGACCCAGCGGCATTTCCCAAAACCTTTTCCTGTGTTCCCCTTAAGCATAGGAACACTACTGTGGCTGTCAATCCCTAGCCTCCAAGGATCCTAGTGCCTTTAGTCCATGCTAGAATGAATTTTTAATAAATATGCCTTACACACACATACACCACACACACACACACACACACACACAATTGAATAAATAAGAAATAATAAAAAATTAAAAGTAAATAAAAATAAAAATATGTGTATCATCTCTTACTTGGCAACCTCCAGGATAGAGACCTTGTTTCAAAAAGCAAGGTGGACATGACGGGAAGAATGAGCACCAAGGATTTCTTCATATTCAAAGTAAACTGTACGTACAGAAACACATACGTACACACACACACACACACACACACACACACAACAAAACTGCACATAGCATATTTATTCAGCAAAAAAAAAAGAAAGAAAACATGTATACCAATTTAAACTGCAGATATTTCTTGATTCTTTTGTGCGGGCATATGCCCAGGAAATTCTATGAAGAATACACTGAAAAGTTAACAAACATTTTCCCACCAAGGATTGTAACCTATCTTCTACAGAGTTTGAAAGTTTGGAAGAGAACCATGTGCTACTTCAACCAATTAGAGTTGTATGAATCTCCCAAATATTGACTTAAAGGAATTCTCCAGATGAAATAATTCATTTTCAGAGGAGTTTTTATTCAATTCTGGGTGGCAGGAGCACAGTACAAGTCTATAAAAAACATCTCACCAAAAACAGAGAGATGTTTTTCTTTAAAGAAAGTCAGCATCCAGGAAAAGAAAGCCATGGTTGTCACAAACAGGACAGCCAATATGAAAGTTGTAATACTGACAAGTAGAAACCACCAATATTATTCATTTACCAAGTATATTGTTAAAAATCCTAATGAAGACGTGTAGGAGGCAAATCAAATTTTTCAAAATAAGAGTTTTCCTTTTTGACCACCTTATTGCATTAGATCACATTGCCACTTCCAAGTTTAAAAAAACAGTTATTTCATTTTTGTACTTCATATGCACTTCTCAGCATATTGTTAGATCTTTGTTGATTGTTGATTTCTTTGTCTGCATTTTGTATATACAAATTGAAAGCACAAATAATACAAATAATAGGTGTTATTAAAATGAAAATACTCAGCAGAAAAATAGTTATAAGATATAAATAAAGGATTTACAAAATAACAGTGATTAAAAGGCATAATTTTACCTATCTGGAAGCACTAGCTCAATCTTGGGAAGCCCACATGATGGAATATATTCATTTGTATGTATGTATATATATATGTATATATGTATGAATATGTAATTTATATGTATGTATAGAAAGATAGAAAATAGATGATAGATAAATAGATAGATAGATAGATAGATAGTGGATATATAGATAACAAATACTTTCAATGAAAATAAACTTTGTGGGAATTAAGTATTAAATACTAAACTAACTAGGGAAATCCAAATACAGGCCATGAAAAATGAATTTTACTATAAACATTAACAGGTATCATCATGTGGTAGCACAGAAGTTGAGGGCATCCTAAGTTCATGCCTGAAAGAAAAAATTCTGCAACATTTATCAACTATTTTTTGAAACTTTCCTCTATCTTCCACACATGTTGCATGCTACACACATCTATTCTTTCTCTTTGTGTGTCTTTCCCTCCCTCCATCCTTCCCTTCCTCTTCCAAATAAATGAATAAAATATTGAAAAGGCCTTGTAAAAAGTAAAATATCAAAAAAGACATGACATGGATAAGACAGAAAGACCAGGGCTAGAAAAAAGTAAACAGCTCATTAAACTCCCCTCTCTAAGGCACTTGTATTCCACCTGTTAAAGTACAGTCTTTCTGTTTCCCCTGTCCTCCAGTGTTTAAAAGAGGTTTCTAGGCAGGGAAGACTATTAAGCCTTATAACAAGAATTTAGGTTATTCTTTAAAGAATAACCTCTTCTGGCAAATTTTAGCAAGGGACTCAGTAATAATTACCAAGTTTGGTAAGCCTGCCACATGGGAAAAAGTTCAGACTGCCTCATTAAAATAATCCAATTTTCTTTCATAAAAATACTTGCATTACTCTATATGAGAGAAAAAAACTTGAGTAAAGAGTAATAAAGGAAGGCAAGGAAGTGCCCGTACACCTAGACCAATTACACATGCATAGTAAGATGTCTGACTGCAAGCTCTGATTTTCCTAGCACAGTTTTATGTCTCCTGTTTTAGTATAATTATTAATATTCATATACATTTTCATTCTGAAAATGTTACAATTTAGACAATTACAGTAGGTAATAATCTGATTGAATCATAGATTGATAGCTTACTAGATAGGTATATTCTGTTATCTATTCCATTCTGCTCTGTCCTCTGGAATCTAATATTTACTCTTTTAGTGGCTTCCTGCTATGTGAATTTGGCCAAATAGAAACCTTAGTAAGAAATGGGAGTGTTGGATAAATTGGGCTTAAGATATTTATTTCCCTCCCCGCCTAGCTATAGTCCATCTCCATCCCTCCTCCAAAAGCTACAGCTATGAATGCTCTCTCCATCATCCACAGCACTATTTCTAAGTTCTAATATTTCCTCAATTATTTGCACTTGTGGACCTACTCATAGAAAGAATTCTCCACTGTTGCCAGTCCTGGGGTGCTTTTTATATACATAGATTTCCTTAATCTGGTCTAATTTTTGTAAAATAGTCTCACTTCTCAGCTTCTCAATTGTATATCTCTTCTATTTCTTGATAAGATGATGGAGAATAGAGTGCCTCTTTTTTATTTTTCTTTCAATTTATCTACATTGGATATAGAAAATATAATCCATTGTGCTCATGAGAAAATTTGGGATCCAAGAAGCTATTTTATTCTTTATTGCCAATGTACAATGAAATGAGAATTCATTTTGACTGTCCTGACTCAGAGAGTTTCCAATTGTTCAACATGGAATTAGGAACCTATCAACTGCTGCCTATGCTAGATAGCAAAGATTAAAACCAAGTTCTTTGAAAGATTTCAATCACACTTAAATATACTCATTTATATGTATTTATAAAAAGGTACATAGATAGATAATAAATACTGTCAATTGAAAATAAACTCCATGGGAATTAAGTATTAAGTACTAAACTAACTAGGGAAATCCAAATACAGGCCATGAAAAATGAATTTTACTATAGACATTAACAGGTATCATCATGTGGTAACACAGAATTTGAGGGCATCTTAAGGTCATTCCTGAAAAAAATAATTCTGCAACATTTATCAACTATTTTCTGATAAACTGAAATCTGGATGATTCACTATGTCCAAACAAGGTAAATCCACATGCAATCTCTTAGTAGGTTTAAAATGTTTAAAATAAAGCTGATTGATAGATCTGAACAGGAACTGTGACTGATTCCCTGTCTAACTGGAGATTGCCTTTAGATGAGTGCCAAAGCTATAAATGTTAAAAGAAGACAAATCTGTTTTCTGACTTGAACATTGCAGGTTAAATTCAAATATATGTTTTACTTCATACTCTGCATATTGTGCCACAGATCAATGACTCCAAGCCCTTTGTTTCCCTAATTCTACTTTTCAGTTATATTGACAAGCTTTGGAGGTAAGAAACTTACAGATTGGCTTGGAATAATGCATCCAAATGGCTGAAGTAACATCTAAAATACTGCATTAATTGAAAAGTCACATCAACTACCTGCTATGATTTAAATGTGAAATGTCCTTCTTATGGGATCATGTGTTTGGACACTTAGTTAGGATCTAAGTTGTGCAAAGGTATTAGATAGTTGCAGGGGCTGACTAGGAAAGGGTGGTTCTTGGGCCTGAGCATTTGAAGGGACAGCCCAGCCCTCATGCCTGTCTGTCTGTCTTTGCTTGTAGTACAACCAACATATGAGGACAACTTCTGTCCCAAACCAGGAGACTCATTCTTTCCAGTTTACCTTTCTTGCCATGCTAAATGAAATCCCCCTGAAACAGTAAATCAGAATCAAAATCCCTCCATTAAATTGTTCTTGTATTTGTCATAATGACAAGAAAAGCAATATATACACACACTCATAATCACTGAACTTTAATATGCTTTACTACACTATTCTACATTAAATGCTACAAGATAACAAAGTAACTGAAGGTTGTGAGAAAGCTAAAAGATCTTCAAAGACATTTACAATGTATAATGATTGCATCTGTTCAATGGCTTATGTTAGCATTTTTGAAATTTCTACATTGCTCTTATCTATGCTGAGAAATCAAATTCTAGAGCATCAGCAGGGTATGTTCTGCATTTTGAAGATATGCATTCACAAAAAAGGCTTTGCCAGATTAAGCAAAAGCTGCTATCCAAGATGCCAGGAAAAAGAAAGTCATGATGTACACTTCATAGCATACACGTGTACACAAAAGACTTCTTCAGTTTTTGGAGAAGAATTCTTCAGATTTTTTGGCATTAAATGGTTAGGTAAGATTATCTTAACCCAGCTAATTAATAGCACATAAACTATGAATGTGTTTACATCATTTGAAAGAAAGTCCAACAAAACCAAATGGTCCTCATGGCAAAGAGTGAAAACTGAAATATTAAACAACATACATTTGTATAGAATCATCCCTAAATCCTTATTTACCGAAAAAAAATCAGTTTCTAAATGTATTAGAAGAGAATGTGAGAGTGAGAAAAAGAGTGAGAGAGAAAGAGAGAAAGAAAGAGAGAACTGAGTCAACTTGCACAGTCACTTCGCTCCTCAATGGCCATGCCAATATTTAAAGTCAACTCTTGCAGATTCTGTTGCCATGCATTCTGAGGCATAAATGTCTGAAATAATAGAGACATTTTCAATTAGAAAAATAATGTGAAAATAATGTTACCATATAAAACTTTCCCAAGTGGACATCTGCATATTTTTTTCACCAACTAAAGATAAAATGTGGAAGGATGACAAAATTTGAATACAATTCCAATTTTAGCACTTCTCTTCCTTGCTCCTTCATTTCCTTCTAACTGTGAATTTCATTAGGGCTAACTTAGCCTTTGAAGCCTAACATTCATAGACATCTTACTGTTGACCAGTGTTTTATAAGGAAATCCTCAAGATTACTGTGTTGCATGTTGAAGAATATCACTAACATAGCTTTAAAGGCAAAGTGTCACTTGTGCTGAGAATGGGGCTTTTACATAACGCATTTCAACTTTATCATATTAATAATAGTTTACTATGTCTTCATGGAAAACCATTTTGTTAAGAAAACACATTTTTCATTTTTTTCTTTTCTGTGAAATGACTTAGCAGCAGCAGAATTATCACAATCTATCATGATGCACATATCAGAATAAAAGACAGCACTCTTAAGTCATAAAAAATAACAGTTTCAGTTTGTCACAAAATTGAGCCACTGTGAGTTACAAATGTTATTCTGAACACAACCTTTCTAACATCACTATCTTCTCCTCCTTTATTAAACAGGGTTAGCTTTGAAGACTAATAAAATAATTCCACTTGTCTCTTTGTCTATAGCATCTTTGTGGGGCCAACCTTTTTTGGTTTTTCCTCTACTAACCAAAGCAGAAATATAATTCTGATGTGAGCAATTACATAAAGAAAATATAGTTTATCTGTGTACAGATGACCTTCTGTTCAACAACCTTCTCCACTCCTCTTCAGTAGTACCAGGTACTCTATTATTTACCCAAAGGTCATATTGAAGTGGAACAAATGCACCTGATATTTTCTACATTATTTGCATGTAATTTGCTTATGCCAAAACAGACTGTGATTTTGAGGAGTACAAACCTAATTTAAATTTTCCTGAACTACCACAGTGAAATGATAACTGAGCTTTCTGAGTTTTGACAGCAGTACAGAATTTCATTAGATGTTAGACGAAAACATCAAACACTTGAGGAATGGAACGTATTCTAAATGCAAAGTAGAAGCAGAAACTGTACAGATATGAAACATCAGGCACATTTGCTAAATTTAAGGTCATAGCTAAAAGGAAGCTCTATAAATTTCTGATCAATCACTTAATTTAAAGTGTTCTTTTCTTCTGGGGGTGGGAGAGGGTAGATGGTATATTATTTATTTTAAAAAGTCAGGAATGTCTGTCAACCTCAAACATACCAGATTAGAAAATAAATCCTTAGGCTTATGGCATTACAAAAAAATACATTGAAAGCAAATAAAACTAAAAGATTTATTCTCAGCTGGATGTTCATTAGCCCTGGTATGAATGAATTTGAAGAAGTATCCAAGAACAATATTTAAGCAATCAGGAAGAAGCTGTTCCAGAGACAGTCAAGCCTGCAGACAGGAGAAAGGAGGGACAGAAAGAGAAGGCTGAGGGTCCCCAACAGTTTCCCAACTTCTATTACTACCCTGAGGCCTCCCCAGCTGTGCTTCCTGCAGTTTAGTCAGTGCAACACAGTGAATTTCGCACTTTTAAGCTGCACATTGTGGATGACCTGTGCTCAGAATAAAACCTACCCAATAGTTACTAAGACATAGAATTGAAATCCCATTTAATATAGACCCTAAAAAATGAAATTCCTCCATATAAATCTAACCAAAGACGTGAGTGACCTTTATAATGAAAACTAAAAGAAGTGGCTCCTAGTACCAAAACCACCCAGCCCACCTAGAGACACTCAAAAATAAATCTCTGTAATACCTACAGTAATTGCTAGGATTATGAACAGGAGAGATGGGGTAGGAGGGCCACACCAGAAACAAAGAGAGAGGGGACCATGTTACAGCAGAGAAAATAGGCCTCCATCAAGGACTGCAAGGGGTGAAATACAATACCCATCAGGATGGAGTGAAGGGCATTGCAGGAGCAGCAAAACTGCAAAAGAAAATCAACAAACCACAATCCAGAACTTCAGAGACTCTATATCAACCACCTAGGGCCAGCCTAATCTCTCCCCATCCTGAAGCTCAGGGAAATTTGCGGAAGATGGGGCGGTAAGATTGTAAGAGCAAAAGGATGGGAGGAGCAATGATATGCAAGATACTCCACACAAGCTAGGGACGAAGCAATCATAGGGACTTTGCATGCCCTGCACAATGTCCCACACACTATTGACCCCACAAAGTCTAGAATTTGCTAAAGGCACCAAGATCCTTGGAGGCAAGGAATTGACAGCCATAGTAGTGTTCCTATGCTTAAGGGGAACACAGGAAAGGGTTCAGGGAAATGCCACCGGGTCCTTGTAAGTCATTGGAGAGGAGAGCCCAGAGGAGAGTCTGGCATGCACATTAAAGGATTCTCCGGGGTTTTGGGGGGACGCACTAGGGGATGAAGAGGGAGAGGTGAGGGGAGGGGGAGCAGGGGGGTCGGAGGGAGGAGGAGGGAAGGAGGGAACCCGTGTACCTGTTAAGTTTGTATGAGTGGAAAAATAATAAAAAATGTTTTAAAAAAATAAATTATAGAAGACACCAGAAGGTGGAAAGATCTCCTGTGCTTCTGGATCAGCAGAATCACCAGCATAAAAATGACCAACCTGCCAAAAGCAATATACAGATTCAATGCTATACCAATCAAAATCCCAAAGCAATTCTTTAAAGAAATTGTCCATCCCTTCTGCCCAGAACCAGACCAGGGTGAGCAATCTGTTCCTCAGGAGGTGACCTTCAATACCAATCAGGATGCAACCAATGGCTGTGCAGGAACAGCAAAACTGAAAACAAAAACAAACCATAATTCAGAACACTAAAGACCTTACATAAATCCCCTGGAACCAGACCAGCCAAATCTCTCCCTATCCTAAAGTTCAGGGAATTTATGGTAGAGGTTGGCAGCAAGATTATAAGAGCCTAAAGACCGGGAAGACCAAGAATATGCAAGATACTCGACGCGAGTTAGAGCTGAAGTAGCTATAATAGGATTTTGCATGACCTGCACAGTGACTGACGTGTCCAGAACCCCCCCCCCAGCATTTAGCATGGATCGCAGGCAGTGGGGTCATTAGAGTCCCCCCCCCTGTCATGGTGGTGTTCCCATGCTGGCGGGGAGCCTAGGAAAGGGCTCTGGGTTATGCCACTGAGTCTTTACACCTCACTGGGGTGGAGGACTCAGAGGGAGGTTTAGCATTCACACAAAAGGACGCTCCAGGGGACTGAAAGGAGGAAGGCGAAGCATTAGGCAAGGAGCAGGGAGGGAGACAATGGGAGTGGAGGGGTATCTATTGAGCTTGTATGATTAGGAAAAAAAAATGTGGGAGAAAAAAAGAAAAGTAATTCTCGTTTTAAATATAAAGGAAATTGATTTCAACTAAGATTTGCTAATGTTATTAACTGTTTGCTTTGCTATATTCATTCAAAAAATTTATATGATTTATAAGCTAGATTAATCTTTTCATTACCTATAATGTTTACAAGCAAGGTATGTTGGAATCCATAACATACATTCTGAATTAAATGTTTAAGTTCATGCAGTTTTAAAATTTCTGATAGTAACTTATGTTTCCAAATTGAATGATCCATAACATACATTAGAAATGTGCACATTCAATTGAAACATGATGAATATAAAGTTATTGTTAATAAAGAAATGAAAATTAGAAAAAGAAATAGAGATGAACAATTATCATAGCAAAACGTATATCTTAGAAGACAAACTACCACTAGGGCAACAAAATTAATAGATTTAAAAATGTTAAGCACTACTGAGGCCTGGCTCTTTACTAGCATGAGCACCCCGAGTGCGCCCTGTAATCTGCACATGCACAGAAACAGCAGATGGGGGGTGAGGGAGCGGACGACTGAATTGTGAAGGGAGGGGAGAATGGAAAAGGAGGTTGGTAGAAGGGGAGGAGAATGGGCAAGGACATATAAACTCATTTTGTTTCTATATGAAAATCTTTCATTAAAAATGTTCAAAAATAAGTAAATAAAAGTGGCTAGCAAACTGGTTCCCAGAGGAAGATGATTGATGGAACAAGATTTGCTAGATATTGCAGGTGATGTTCTGTAATTTCCTTCTCACCATGATGAAAGTCAGTCTTCGGATATAATTTTTGCTAGATATGTTTGGTTCTTAAAATTCAAGCCTTCTCAGATACTTCAAAACCTTCCTTGAAATTGCTGCTCTGTAAGCACATCAGGTGCTACCAAAGATCATGAAGCTCTGGCTACCTGAGGTATCAAGTGTTCTATATCAAGAGACTTGAATTTTACCCTGTATTTTAGGCTCTAATCTCCCTTTGCAACATATATAACATCCTAAACTATCTGGAAGAGATGAGATTAAGACCCAATACTATTAGAACATGGCCTGAGAGAAAACTGTCAAACAGAAAAGGAATATTATAACTTAGAACATCAATTATTACATTTTTAGGCCAAGTTTTTAAGCCACTATGCTAATGAAGTGTCCTGGGATGACTACTAATATCATGGTGTTTCCAGACAATAGTAAAGATATATCTGGGACAGAAATAAGAAATTAACAAGCCCAAAAATGGTTAGGTTGGCAGAAAGTTGCTTCCTATGAAGTCAAACTAGTGATTGTTACTAGCTACACTTTGCTGATGCTGTTCAAATCCATGAGCATAACTCTTTACCTAGGGTGCTTTTCACATGCCTTGCATACCAAATTGTTATTCTACATTGTCTAAATGTGATCATCTCTTCAATTCACTGTGCCTATGCAGCCTAGACACCATCACTCTAAATCTGCATCACATCATAAATAATCTAAATTCTTATGATAATCACTTTCTATTGTTTCTTCTAATTCTTACCCATTATACACATCTTATGATTATTGTTAATCTCTGAAATCCTTGCAAGTAGATTTTTATCCATATTAAGTAAGCTGATACCTTGACTATAATAGGTGCAATAAATATTTACTAAATGGATATAAGATATCATAATTAGTGAAGTACTTGGTATATAAGCATGAGGAGTTGGGTTTATAGTCTAGAAACCACGTAAAAAGCCTGACATTTTAGTGGGCAACCCTAATCCCAGTGTGAAGGTGGAGATAGGAGGCTCACTGGGGCTTTCTAGCAAGACAGTCTAATCAACTAATTGAGCTCCAGGTAAAGTTAGAGACTGTGTCAAAAAATAAGATGAGGAACAATTGAGGAAAAGAGACAATGTTGAACTCTGGACTCCACGTGCAAGCGCATACAAATGTATACACACAATACATCAGTACACATGTGGATGTGTGCACAAAAAAGAGTAAAATAAACATGTTAACAGACAGATGACATTCTAGTATGCACAAGGAAAGTAAAACAAGCAAGGAGGGAGGAACGCAAGTTGACATTGTCTTTAAAAAGTAAAGTGATAGATTCAAGGTCTGTAGATTAGAAAGTCAGAAGTCATCTTGTCAGCTACATCATGTAAGAGGAGAACTTAACCTGTGTTTGTCCATTTCCTGCCATCACTTTAGTACTGCAGTCATCTGAACTATTTGTGTACAAAAGTAGTTCTAAGTCACAGTGACAAATACCATATAATATTAGAAATCGGGAAGCCTGGAGCTAAGTCCACTCCTTCTCCAGAGAGATGAAGGAATAGAGTTCACGTCACTGAGCTAGTCAGTAGCTAAATAAGGGCCAGAAACTAGGTTGATCTAATTGAACTCAAGTTGCCTTTTTGCTCAGACTAGCTGACAGTGCCTCATGATAAATCTATCGTCTCTACATGCAGCATCACATTCTAATGATTCAAACTGCAGAAAGGTTAACAGTGTGTACCTTGCTTTAAATGGCATGTTTTGTGCTGCATTCTAGAAAAGACATCATTCATCCTCAATAAAATGCTGAAATGATTTCTTCTGACTGATAGTCAATAATTCTATTTATACATGCTTGAAGCCTCATCAGTGAGTACTCACTTCCATTAAAAATTAGAGGCATGACATTCCATTTCAACACTGTCGCTGTTTCCAGTGATGTTTCTCTCTTGGTGGAATAAAAATGGAGATTCAATTCTTATGGCTGATTTGCATGACCTCCATATGGTCTAATAAGAAATTTCATAAATTGAAGATTTTATAAACATTCTATGAATTTTATTATTAGAATACTGGAGTGGTGTATACTCAAGCCAAATGTGCATCAGAATACTCCTAACTTACAGAGAAGAAACACAAAATCAGAATGCACCTTCTAACCAACACGATGGGAATCTGATTCCAAAGAACTTCTTAGGCTCATATTTTGCATATTAGTCCAAAGGCCAGAGTGAATTGTTAATTTTCTTCCTTCTCATGCCTTTCTCAGCAAATTTTGCTGTATCAGTCACCATGGGATACCTTTCCTGAGATCTTGTACTTATTATCCACTCTAAGACAAGCACTGAGATATTTTCATGTTTTTTGTTTAGTTTAGGTCTTGGAATCAGGTCTCTGCATACACTGGTACACTCAAAGAGCCTGAGTTTCATTCTTTTTTCCTATTCCCCTTTCAGTATGGAAGACAAACCCATACTGTACTGTGGTGGGTCATTCATAACCACTTTCACAAGGACACAACTAGGTCTTTCCACTGGTCTATTTATTCATCACATCTTCCATTCTTGCTACTTTACTTCTGCCTACATTCCTTTGGTTTCTGATATCTATCCCTACAACTACTCCTGGATTCAGGTTTTAATTATCAGATTTCTAAAATAAGGCAACGCTTCTGTCAACAGAGAGATCTTATACAAGTTCATTAAGTCAGTTAAATGATTTGTCTTCAAGCTAAGTCATGATTTACTCTGTCCTTTGATGTTTGTCAAAGAAAGAACTCCTTATAAAGGCAGACATGAGTTTCTTAATGTCATACAATGGTGGTATTTCCCCATAATCCCTAGATAGGACTGTAAACAATAGGACTGTAAACACTGAAAATTTACCTCACCTTTTCCCTTGTCCTTCCACCTGCATCTTCCTCAAAGTCATGTGACCTTCCTGTCTAGCAATAGACATAAATCAGATACAGGAAGGTCATGATGCTGTAGACCTATCCCACCCAATGGATTTTCTCCATTCTAAGTAGTTTTATTACATTATATAATACAATGTACACGCATGCATTATGGATATAAGATTCTTTGACAGGAAATTTAAAGAAATCTACCTTACTCTGATACTATTTCAAAAGAGCACATAATTTTCAGATATAGGAATACAAACCAGTTAAAATCAGCATGGTGTTTCTACATCATATAGCACCTTGGTCAGAAAAGTTACTTGTATAGGAAAGCTGGTGTGTTATGGCAAAAAAAAATCAATTACAAAAGTAAAAGGGGCATATTATCATCATCATTATTGTTCTGGTCATTATAGTTGTGATATTGAATAGCTTGCAAAAAATCCAAGGACATCTCCCTTAAGAATCTATTCATTTAAGCACTTAATATAAAGCAACTAGAAAAAGCAGCAATATCTCTGAGAATAATACTGTGCTGGACTTAGCCTGACTACTTAACAGCTATGTGATTCTGAGCAGCTCACTTTACCTATCCAAACCTGTTTTACTATCTGTGGTATGGTAGAAGTGCTGATTCTGCTGAAATTGCTTAACCTGAAGCTTGAGTTTGTGTTAGCCTCAGACCATTATCATCATTGGCCATAACAAGCACTCTACTTTAAACTTCCCTTATGGAGAGTGGGAGTTGTCTGCTTATAGTAACACTGTCAGCAGGCATATTTACTCGATACTACCTCACTAGCACTGACAATTCCAGGTGTTAGTTTTATATCAATAACTCTATGGTGATCCTTTAGACTTGGAAAATTTCCTTCTTTGATTATGCCATGAAAATTCTACAGTATTCCTCAGTCATGTCTAAGTGCCCTAACCAAAAATCTTTGCTTTTGAAAAATACCTGCATCAATACTTACACCATTTCTTGTCAAGTGTATTTCAATGAGACATCTGTGTGCACAGCCTAGCTTGGCTCTTAGATCACTTGAGGAAATGATCTATGAAACAAGAGATTTGCTTTGCTCAGTAGAATCTATGACTTTGGATTACATGACTTTAAGGCACAGATTTTATATCATTTTACATCTAGTTATAGAATGCTCTGTGCTTTCTGCATATGCTCTACTCACAGTCTGAAACAAAATGTCCTTCTCCCCTCCTTAGCACCAGTCTATCATTAACTCCATGCTTCCTCTACTTAATATGATACCTAATGCTTCACAGGTGCCAAGAGCTGTTTAAAATGAATTTTTCCTTTATGCAACTACCAGCAAATGTCAACTTACAGAAGGAACTGAATGTTCGTGATAATAAATAATACAGTGGGTGACTAATATTCTAATCTCTAAAAAATTGTAAATTCTCAAACTGACTTTGCTTGTCTTAATGAAGACAATGCAACAAGTACATCTAGATGACAACCAGAAAGAAATGTTTTAATTCATTCAGACAGGTTTGATACCATGTATTTATTAACCAGAAGACTTCTAACTCCCAACATAAACCTTTTTCTTTCTTTCTCTTTCTTTCTTTCTTTCCTTCCTTCCTTCCTTCCTTCCTTCCTTCCTTCCTTCCTTCCTTCCTTCCTTCCTTCCTTCCTTCCTTCCTTCTTTCCTTCCTTCCTTCTCGCATGTGTCTCTGTGTGTGTGTCTGTCTGTCTGTCTTTCTGTCTGTCTGTCTATATTAGAGAGCACTACGTGTGCTTGTGGAGGCTCACAATGACTTCGAGAATCACCCTGGATTGCTCTACTTCCTCTCTACTTTGCTCTGGAGTTTCCCAGGCTCTGCCTTCCAGAATAGGAAGTACAGACTGCCACCATTTCCTTCTGGCATTTTCACATGGAACCCGGGATAAAACTCAGAACCTTCTGCTTGCAAGGCAAAAACAACCCCTGAGCCATCTCTCTGTGCTCCCTCAAAAAAAAAAGCTTTAAAAAATGACTTTTAATCAAAAGAAATTGAAAGAAAATTGACAATATGATTTCAACTATTATCAATCTTGTCTCCTGTAAGTACAGTTACATTTGTATATGTTCTTTACACACATAATTCTTAAGTGCTGATCAGTGAGAGTCAAGGAAAGGAAGCAAAATTAAAGGAAGTGAGATGTGCAAGGGTAAAGCAGATAGCACATGGCAGAGACCTCCAGCATCTCAGCTGTAGTACCACTCTAAAAGAGAATGACAACTGAAAAAGTAGGTCCTCTTTAGAAGAGTCATTCATGTTCAGTCTTAAAAGGCTGAATTTGAAAATGGCAGAAGCAGCAGCAACTAGTAGGTTGCACCATCCTGTGAAAGACTTTGGAACAAGAACCATAAAAGACATTGTGGTCTCAAGGAGACATGCACATTAATGCACATTAAAAATGTTGTCAATTGTTCCAAATAGCTCCAATGAATACTGCAGTGAGCAATGAGAGGAAGTTAATATGGAACTGGAGAAATAAAATGCAGCAAAGTTAAGAGACTACATTAAAGAATGCTCCAAACCCCTAGAGATAATGTGGAATTGGGAAGAATACATCAGAGATGTAAAAGTCCAACATATAAAGATAATGCAATAAATATTTTTTTTACTTTTTTATTTCTTTTTTTTATTTCCACTCATACAACTTTAATAGGTACACCGGTCCCCTCCCTCCCTCCAACCTCCTACCACCATATGCACCCCTCCCCTCCCTCCTCTCCCCCCTCCCCCTCCCATTCCCAGAGCATCCTTTAATGTACATGCCAGACTCTCCTCTGGGTGCTCCTCTCCGATGAGGTGCAAGAACCCAGTGGCAAGGCATTCACAGCCACAGTAGTGTTCCTATGCTTAAGGGGAACACAGGAAATGGTTCTGGGATAATGCAATAAATATTAAAGAAAATCCCTACTGAGTATAATGATGTGACCTTACATATGGGCAATTAGACCGCGTGCCCATTGGTGGGTTTATGAAGCTCTAGAACTGCCAGTATCACCTTCTTTTCACCAGTATTCAGGGGAGTCCTGTAGGCCTTAAATAATCATGCTAAGAGACTTGGCAAGTCACTATACTACAGAGTCTTAAAATAAGGATATTTTCTTTCTTCATTCAAATTGTCTCAAAAGTATCCATATCTCCCTCATCCTTGAAGGTAACCCAGTAATCCACATTTACATTAGTCTCTATAAAACTGAAATGATTTTTTTCCTGATGTTAAGGATTATTTTTCTATCCTATTATAGTCTATATCCATAAAGCATTCATCCTTTGATAAACTATTTAACAGTACAATATAATCACTATCAGTGACAGTAAGTGTATTCTATCCATTCCTTTCATAATAGCTGTAGAAAAGTATAAACTCTAAATATTGATAAAATTTATTTGTAGAGAAAGTGTGATATTGCACACATAAAATTCCAACAGTTGTGATAGAAGTTGGTAGATGAGAAATTTAAGGCTATCCTATGCTATCTAGTAAATTCAAGGCCAGCCTAAGCTATATGAAACTCTGTCTCATAAAAAAGAAACTTCATTTAAAATAGTTATATTGTTCATTGCTATGGTTACTTATCTTCTTCTAAATTAAATATATCAGAGTTTTTGTTCAAGAAAGTATCTTGTTCTACATCAAATATATCAGCATTTTCATTTGAGAGAGGGTCTTATAGCTCTGGAAACAAAAAATGATTTGTTTCTTTGTCTTCCATTTCACAATTACGGGATGAGCTCCAAGTGGCCCAGAGCTTCTGTCAGACTACAAATTCCAATACCTTGATCATCTGGTTCTCTGCCACTGTAATTCCTCTGTTTCTCTCTTGGGCAATCCATGTCTGTTTCTGGCATCTGTCTTCTGGCTTTCCCAATCAGTGTCTTAGCACATAGCTCATTTAACGTTCACTATGGCTATTAACAAGTTAGAATATTCTCTTTGATCTGTCATGTCCTGAAGGTGCTCCTAAGCACCTTCCTATTAAAATCTGATAACCTCCCTCTTATGCAGCATCCAACTATGTCTTCCTCCCAAAAGAGTCATGAGACCCAATATAAATATATAACTCTAGCAAGTTTTAAATTTCCCAATTCTACTATCAACATCCAGGTTAAATTTAGTATAGGGAATTTTTCCCAAAAAATATATTTTATTGTTTCCCTAGACTCTTGAGGTCTTTTTAAACAGTGCAAGTTTAGGAAGAAAGTACATCTGAAAACAAACTTAGCTCTTACTCTCAAAATAAGTCAGACATAGCAACAATACTTCACAGATGGTTACAAGTACCTCTTCCCCAGTGGATATATCTTAAAGGAGCTTCTTCAAATAACAAAATATGGAACTAAACATTTAGTTTGAACAATACTTAGCTTTTTTATTGGCCCATATGATAAAGAGTAAATTTATAAATATTTGGTTCAAAGAAGGGTTTTTTAGCTTAGTCTCTTTGGTTGACATTATTTGTGATTCTTGATGAATAATTAAGCTTGAACAAACAACATTTTGCATCTAGAGCTTCCAGTCAATGTTGTTTTTCTAGGCTATATGTCTACCAGGAAGGGTCAGCTATATTTAAATTGCTATTCTTATAGCTTGTTAATCAACTAACTAATATGTCAAAGAGACCCTAACAAGCTGTACATAAACAGTGAGTTTGTATAAATAAATATGGGCTTCTTGAAATCTCTAAGTTGCCAGCTCTCAATTCTTTTCTCTGCCACAAATATATTATACATGTGAATTTATTTAGATATTTGTGCACTTCCTAGTACACTGTGCTGGGCAAAGTTCCATATTGCAGAAATATATTTCAGAAAAGCAAAAACAGCAGGATTTTTAGGTCCAAAAGATATTTTGTGGCTTTTTTTCTTCTTAGCATGAATGAAAGTGACAGCTGTAGAGCTGAGTGGGGTTTTCAGGTGCAGAAGCCTACAGGTCATTGCATCTCCCTTCTGATCACTTTGACTCAACACAAGCCAGCTTTGTGCCAAGCTCCAGAATTCTGATAGAATGTTTTGAACAAAATGTCGACACTGTGCTGAACACACTGATTCATTATACGAAATAGATACTCAGGATAATGAAGGTCTTGGGAGCAAAGAGTTGTCATCTATACTAGATGTTCACATCATAATACTTCTAAGAAATGGTTTCTTTGAAATGTGTGTACCTGACAAATTGAACATTTCTTAAAAGCACAACATCTACAGTTCTGACATGGTCAAATTGCTTTGGAAAAAAAAGCATAAAAGTATCTACAACTGTATTTACAATTCTAAAACTTACTCTAAGAGCTTTGTTAATTTATTCAGTCAACCAATATTTAGATACTGTATTTACCAAGATTTATATCAACCAAGATATAGATATATTTGAAGTCTTTGTTGTCAGACAATAAGTGACGGGGGAAAAAACATGAATAGATGGGATGTGATCATTGGTTAAGGGTAGAATTCACTCTTGAAAACTATCCAAATATGTTTAAGGAATTGCATCTCATAGAACAGAAGACTGACACAGGAGGATTGCAGGCTCAAGGCCAGACCAGACAATTAGCAAGACACCGCTTATTAAAGAAAAATCATAAGAGAAAGTTGGGTGCATAGTCAGTAAACTTGCACTTGTCCAGCACATATAAAACCCTAGGTTTAATTCCTAGTGTTGAATAATAAGAAACAAGAGAGAAAGAAAACAGTAAGTAAACTAAAGGACTCAAAAGGCATCCATGTTTAATTATACAAGGTTCCCATGTCTTCATATTTGTCAGTCTTCCCAAAGAGTATGTCATTGCTGTTCAGTCTCTTTGGATAACCCACTGCAGCAGTTAGTATCAGGTCTCAACTTGACCATTGAAAACTGAGACTTTAGATATAACTGTGAAGAATTATTTAGCTAAGGCAAACCTCTGAGTAAGGCTATAGGAGATAGTGATCCACAATGGATAAGACCATTTCCTAGACAGGTGACTAAGACAGAGAGAGAGCGAGAACGAGAACTAGTTGACACATTGGCTATCAAGCAGACTAGAAAAACAGAAAGTATGCCCCTCTCTAAGACTTCCTGTAGCTATTGTAAAGCCAGTTCTCTTGAACCCTGTTGCTAACTCCCCTGCTAGGATCTACTACAATCTAGAATCAAACTGGAATGAAAATCCCTTGTTTCTCTAAACTGTTTGGGGCAAGTACTCATTACAACAATAGGGAGATGACACAAGACAATTTGATACCAAAGAAATGGGGTCTTGCTGTTAAACTAAAACATCCATACTCATTTTTTTTAAATTAAAGGCATATGTAGTCATCCCTTTGCCTGTTCTAGACACTGCCTTAGTTCGTGTTGTCACTCATGACTCCATGAAGAAGCTGTCCATTTGCTCTGCTCTGGTGAATTCCAAAGCAAGGCCTTATTTTCTATGTCTATGAATTCAATCCCTAGCATAGTGCTGCTGGCCATAGTTTATATGCCAATCAATGACTGTGGAACCATAAACTTCAGCAAAGAAGTAAAGGCATGAAGAGATCAAAATCAATAAAATGCACGTTGTGCATGGTATATCAGTTTTTTCTCTAATAAGAATTCAACTGATATTTATTAAAGTTTTATATGAAGCCAAAACTTGAATATTTTTAGGCCTACGTTAGAGACTATAGCTAGAAGTAAGCAGAAGAGTTCAAATTTTAATCTAAGTCTCTGTGAGTTCAGGGTGCTTATTTTCTCCCACACACATAAGACCAGGAAACTTTAGCCTAATCCTGCCCACATATTCTCATTTTAGGATATATCCATGCACACTCAGTGCATAAAGCCCTGTCCAACAGGTAAGGGAAAAAAAACTAGGGCTGCTTTGTCACCAAGTTGGCTTAGAAAAAAAATGTATTTCATCTACAACTGACCACACCAGTAGGGGCTTGACTATAAGACACCCCTTGAACTTCTGTCTCCATTTCTAGGTCAGCTGTTCCTGATGAGTGATCATACCTCATCAGAGTGATTATGGAATCTCGTTAGTTGCATCCCTTCTGTGAGGTTTCCAGAGAGCGGGGTTTATCTTTGGTGCATGCTGCTGGCTGTCAGTATGAATCACCCCAAACTGACGAGAATCCGCTTCATTAACACAGCGTCCATGGAAATGCTCTGTCACCACATTCACATTTTCCCAGTTTTTTTTTTTTTTTATTGATCAGGTTCTGCCATGCTTTTCCTTTCTGGCCCTCAAGTCTCTGAGTGCCTGGGACCTGGATAGCTTCAGGATAAATGACTTCTCATTCTGCCAGATGTGCTGGCCAAGCCTGAGACCTCACGTCACTCTCCATCTGAATAAAGCCATGTAACTCAGTAGATAATGATTTTTGAAAAGGAACATTCTCTATCTCTGTGTGTGTGTGTGTGTGTGTGTGTGTGTGTGTGCGTGGAGATGTACATACATATTAATGTGTGTACACAAGTGCATGAGTATGTAGAGGCCAGCCTCTGTATTTGAGGTCAGCTTCAAATCTGTTATTCCATCATACTCTGCACTAATTTTTGACTCAGAGACTCCCTGAAACCCATAGGTTGCCAAGATTAGCTGACTGATGAATCCCAAAGAGATTCTTATCTTTGCCTCTCCAATGCTGGGATTAGAAGTACAAGTTTCCCTCCCTGGCTTTTTATGTAGGTAATTGCGGTCCCAAGATGGTATAGCAAGCACTTGCCCAACTGAGATAGCAGTCCAGTCCAAAAAGAAGAGACTTTCATTAAAAAATTTGAGATATGATCATAACACAAATACACACATGTATGCACACACCCCACATACAACATATGTCAACATTTATGTATACCTAAATTGAACTAAAGTCTTTGGAAATAAGTATTCCTTTAAGGGAAAAATGATAGAAAACCAAGTTGAGAAGTCTTTTAGTCAGCATGCTACTTAAGAAATTCTAAAACTAAAATCTTAATCTTTCTAATTATAGTTTTTTCACTAATGATCTTTCTTTCATAGTTACAATAAAGCTAAAACTGTGTCCATATGTGTGTATGTCATGCTTAAGTATCACGGATATAAATTAAAGATATACTTATCATAAAATAAACAGACAACTTGTCTTGACTCATTTGTATATTCTGAAAATATATTTTACAAGTTAAATAGAAAAATAAATAAAAAATTAAAAATTAGGAAGAAATCTGATACTATATCATCTTAAATATAAACAAATGATGAACCCTAACTTTTGTAAAACAACTTTTCAAACTGTATTTCTTTTTGCTTCTTTTAAGATAAATGAATAAATTATTTTTATTTTTGATATCCTTATTTTAGGCCAAAATACATACTTTTTCAGTGTTAGAACATAATCAATAATATCCATATTAAAATTCTGGTAAGATTACAAAATGTAACTGTTTCCATGTAGCTCTCTCTGCAGCAAATCCCACTAATGATAGTAATAGCACCTACTAAACCCTGAATGCATAGTCTTGCCAAACAAAGGTGCTTACATTCTCTTTCATGCATTGATTCACTTGCTTCTTATACACACATACAAATTAACATAAATGCATTGCATGAAATTAGAATCCTAAATTTACCCCCTGAAAGCTTAAAACACAAAGCAGTTGGATTGCTACTTATTAACTGATGAACATGGACCACAAACTCTGACACTCAGCTCTGGAATCTATTTCCTCAGCCTTCTTGCACACAGCCGTTCAAACTCAGAAAACAAGACATCTGAGAAACAGGCATCCTGCTTGATCTGCACTTGCATTTTTAAGTTTACATTTAAGATGTTATTTCTCCACTGGGGCCTCTAATTTAGAAGGATTGCCAGTGGCATCCACCCTCTAATTATATCTGCTAATTTGATACCATTCGCAGCATTTATTCCATTCAATAGTATATATCTTAATTGAAACTATACATGTTAATAGCACTTTCTCTCTTTTTATTTTTAGCTATGTCTATCAAATATCTTTAGCTCTTATTTATCACTTTTTTTCTTTTCCTGAAGTACACAGTATCTATTCTGTAGGTTTGAAATAATTACCCTTGAATTGAGTAGTGGTATTTCAAATGACATCTGGAACTAAAGCAAAGATGCCTAACAGTGATCCAAACTGCGGTGTGTGCCAGAAATATGCTATCTAAGAGTTCTGATCATTTTGTATAAGCAGAATTTATGTCAGTTGAAGATGTAAGAAATGCAATTCCAATGCTAAGTAATAAAGCAAAATTCAAACCCAGTTCCATCTTTAAGCCCTTCCCTTACCAACATACAAGGAAAAGAACAGAGATAGAGTGTGAAAAGTAATGAGAAAAGAAGTGACAGAGGACACTATGTTGGACAAAGGAAAGAATGTCTAGAAGCAGGAAATTCTTCCAGGTTGGAAAGGGGAAAGATATTTACTGTAACCCTCATTAACATAGAATATTTACTGTAACCCTCATTTGCATAGAATATAGGGATGATTTAAAAACATTCTTGTCACCTCAACGAAACAATGGTCTTCCCCATCTTTCCTTCTGAGTTTCATTTCTTCACCATGCATCCCTTTCATATCTATTGCCACAACCATCTCTGCAGCTCAGCTGTAGAGATATTTGAAGGCAATCTGACAAGGTCATTTCAGATTTTATTTCAAGTTCTTTTCTAAAGAAGTGATAGAATGTTTACATTTATTGTTTTAATATTTAAGCACCCTTTTTAGAAAGGAGAGAATTCGGATTTGCATAAAAACTTTATGATAAAAGGAGTACTAGACTCCAAGTTTTTCAAAGCAGGAGTATTTTTCTGAACCAACCTATCTAAACCATTAAAACTATGCAAAACAGGACCCAAAATGACCTCAGATCCATCACAGAGACACTCCCCTTGAAGAAAGAGCTTCATTAAGACAACTCCAGGAGCATAAATAGCTATTCTGTTTTTAAAGACCTTAATGGGAGGCAATTATACGACCTTCTACATTAGCTCATTTTAGGAATCTAAAATACTTCTCACATTGAAACTGAGGGAAAGAATCAGTATTTTCACCCTTTCTGGAAAACATATGAGGGCAAAAGTATTCCTGAAACCAAACATCATACTACCAGTCATAAACAAAGAAAAAGTGCTTTTAGAATACTTAAGCACATGTCTGCCCAAAAAAAGCAGTCAGGTTCTTAATAAGGTAAAATTCTTAATCAAACATATGATCTTGTCCACAGGATAGTACTTTCTATGATAACCATCCCAATCTTATTCTCCTCTACATAGAAATGAAACTCCTCACTCAAGAATCACCAACAGGCACACATAGTATTATAATATATATGTGTGTATATATATATATGTATATATGTATGTATCATATCTATATAGAAATACTGTTTTAATAATTAGGGATTTGGTAATATTTACAAATATGTTCATTTAAATGACAAAACTCAGTGGATTCTGACTTTGACCAGAGATTATAACATGGCATTTTTTTATTCACCTTCATGAAAGAAGTCTTGATGTTTGTTTATAGTAGAAAATGTTAAGTCCTTAACAACTGAAGATTAGCATCTTGACTAGCAAGATGGTAGCAAAATAATAGGAGCTTACTATTCTTATCCTCTATATAAGCTTCAGAGAAGCTAAGGAAGCAATCCAATTCAATGTAACAAGGAACGAAGAACTGAATAGAACAGAGAATAAAGAATACAACCAAATACCATTTACATGGTGTATGCACTATTGCTCCCCTCCAAAACAAAAACCAGTGTTAGGCGTGAAAGTACTATTCAAATTGCCTGTGGACTGAATAGATTACAATCTCAGACTTCATAGCAGATTCATGAAAGTGTATCTCCAGTCCAGGCCTGATATAATATTTCTAAGTATCAAGCTCACCCATCTACTGACTCCAGAAGGTCAGCACTTGAGTACTCCAACAACAAACCCAGGAATGTATCACATCTGACAATCTGTTCAAAATCTCTGAGTAACAGAATGATGAAAGTATTTCAAAACAAAAACACTCTCCAGAGAGTGGAATAAGTTTCTACCTTTTCAGAGATATGAACATTAGCATATGAGGGAAAAGGAAAGAAAAGCTAAGGAATGCCACCCAAAAAAAGCAGTAATTTCTCAGATTCTGTTCCAAAGAAAAGCAGGTACACAAACTGGAAACATGATATATCCTTGAAGGTAGGCCCCCAATAATCTGCTTCCTCCAAGTAGGTGCTACCTCCTGATAGCCACTTGTTTTGCTATAAATTCATCAATGAACTAATCCATTCAGGTTAACATTCTTATGATTCAGCAACTTCTCAATAGTGCCAGGAATTTAGGCCACAAATCTTCAAATCAAGATCCATTAACAATCCTTTATGTTCAATATATAGCTTTATTATAATATGGGAAAATATAAATACTTAAACACAGGAGAATCAAAAGTCTCTAATCATATCCCATTTAAATAAGACTATTCTAAGAGATAATCAAATTCTCTAAACAAGATCCTGAAAACTGAAAGGTGAAGATATAATACCCAAAAGAATTCCAATGATACCATCACCCTATATTTAAGCAGAACTCTTACAGTCCAAAGAAAAAGGAAAGTATATCCAGAGTAAGGAAAGAAAAGTCTATGGGTCAAGAAAATGTAGACAGAAAAGTGATCCTTCAGAAATGAAAGCGATACTTCCAGAAAAACAAAATCTGCCTCAGTCATCACCACTAAGCATATTACAGATAAGCATCTTAAAGGAATTTTTCCATATGCAAAAAATGAATTAAATTAATAATACAAAAACATAAGAAAATATAAAATTCACTAATCAAAGTAAGTATAAATTTAAATTCAAAGTACTTTGATTTTCTTTACTATAAAGTAAGTACTCTGGGGGCTGGAGAGGTGGCTCAGGGGTTAAGCCTCCGCCTTGCAGGCGGAAGGTCCTGAGTTCGGATCCCAGATCCCACGTATAGACGCCAAGCGGAAGCGGGGGCGGCCTGCGCTTCTGGTCCTGGTAGGGCGGAGCCTGTGAATCCCGGGGCAGAAGGAGGTGGAGGCGCCCATGGTGGTTCGCGAATTCGTCCGTGGCTCTACACATACTCAGACACACACACACATACACACACACATACACACGCATATGCACAGTTGAATAAATAATAATAATAACAAAAAAAATAAAGTAAGTACTCTGATTAGTTTTTACTATGATGATTAAAAATCTAAACTATCAAAACTGATACTATAATCACTTCTTAAGGAGATGTAATAAAAAAGATATAAATTATAGCATCAAAACCAAATTCAGGAAACTTATAAAAAGTACTATAATTTAAGTGAGCTTCATGGTGATCACAGAGCAAACACCTATAACATAAAAGTTGAAAAGTAATAAATTAAAAGAAAAGCATCTCTAGAGAAAATTACCTAGGACAAATGAACATTACAAGAGCAGAAAGAGAAGAACAAAGGATCTACAAAGAAACCAGAAAACATTAACAAAATGACAGTAGTAATTCCTTACCTATTAACAATTACCTTGAAGTAAGTTGATTAAATTGTTTAATTGAAAGACAGAATGGCTGAATGGATTCCATAAAGAAGACTCAGCTATAAACTGCCTCTAAGAAACTCAATTAACTTTTAGAGAAATACATAGACTAAAAGTGAAGGGAGAGGATGGAAAATGGGAACTTTTATACATTGTTGGTGACAATGTAAATATATGACCACTATAGAAAGTAGTTCAGGGGAGCAGGGGTGGAGGGAGAGAGGGCACCAGTGTACCTGTTAAATTTGTATGAGCAGAAATAATAATAATAATAAAAAGTAGTTCGGAGGTCTCTCAGGAAAAAAAAAACAAAGATAGGACTACTATGTTATCCCAGATTCTTATGACTGGTTTGTAAAGGAAATGAAAAGAGTGATTAGGGGGCTGGAGAGGTGGCTCAGGGGCTAAGCCTCTGCCTTGCAGGAAGAAGGTCCTGAGTTTGAATCCTACACCCCACGTATAGATGCCGGGCAGAAGCGGGGGTGGCCTGTGTTTCTGGTCCTGGTGGGCAGAGCCTGTGAATCCTGGGGCAGAATAAACAAGGAGGAGGTGGAGGCGTCCATGGTGGTTCCCGAATTCGCCCGTGGTTCTACACTCGCACACACACACACACACACACACATACACACACACACACACACATACACACACACACTCGCATACAGGCACAATTGAATAAATTTTAAAATTTTTTTTAAAAAGAAAAGAGTGCTTAGAAGAGATGACTGCATGTTCTTATTTATTACAACTTTGTTCACAATCGCTAAGACATGGAATAAGCCTCAATATCTAACAAGAGATGAAGCATGCAATATATACGTAATGCAATACTCTTCAGGATTGATAAAGATGAAGATCTTATAATTTTTGTGATAATGTGGGAAAACATGGAAGCCATTGTGTTAAGTAACAAAAAATCCAGGCACAGAAAGAAAAGTCTTTTTTGTTTTGCGCTTTTTTTTTTTATTTTGTAACGTCTTGAGCTTAGGTAGGGCTTCCTGCATGGACATGGGTGTGGAGCTATCCACAGGAACATGGACCAGAATAAAACACTGGCTACAAAAATGTAGAAAATAATTTCCCTATTCCTCAGCAGCCATCACCTGCCCAATAGTTCCCCTGGAAGGGGCATAATTTGTTGAATTCCTTAATACGAGAGACAATCTATACAAACATAACTTTAAATTTCTAAATTTCTAAAATCAGTTACTAAAAACACAAATGGAGCTCAAGATTTGGAAACATTGTGTATAACAAAAAAACTAAATAACCACTAAAATCATATTTTCAAATAAATGAACTGAGGATATTTTCAAGTTTTAATGATAATATAATATCTTTTAAGATATCACTTCACAAAACAAAAGTTTTACACATTTTATTATTTTGTATGCTGTCATGGTAAGGTACAGGTGTCAACTTGATAGTTGAGGGTTTCATCTCTGGGCACATTTGCAGAGAATTGATGGTCGAATTAAGCCTTTTAGGAGATTATCTAGTTAATAGGGTGAGTAGAACTAGCCCCTGGGCAGGTGAATAAAACTGTTTGAAAAAAGGGACATCCTTGTATATACTTGGCCAGACATGCTGGTCAGGCAAGTAAGGACCTCTTACATGGATATGGTGTGGCTAGTTCCCTCAGTCTTAGTGTTGGTGTGAGTTCTTCTGCCAAGCTAGACTAATAACTGTAACCAGGAATCATAAGAGAAAATAAATCCCTTGTTCCTTTAAGTCATTCGATTGACTTTATCAGCAACAGTACAGGTGAACTATATATTATAGTATATATGTATACATTAATATATCCTTGCATTATCCACCACTATATTCATGGACAATAGAGGTCATACTTATAAATAAAGACTGAAAGAAAATCAATGTTAAAACAAATAAATATGAAATTGTGACTCTGGAGAATGTAACTGAAGTTGCTGCTTTACCTTATTTTAACAACATTTTACATTTCTACAATGAATAAATATCACTTTTGAAATCAGAAAGAAACCATGAATGCCAGTCAACAAAACTGGAATTCAATTCAGGAAGAAGTTGGAAGAGGTTTACCACTGGAATTGATGGAGAAAAGAGCTTTGGAATCACACATGGCAAGCATTTGGTACAGATTACCCCACTGAAGGAATGACATAAAGAGAAAGTACAGAGAGCTGTCTTGATCTCAGCAGCAGGAAAGGAACTGGCAAATTGAAATAGACATAAGAGGGAGAAAGTACAACATGGAACAGATGAAAGTAAGCTTCCCTTCGTCTGAGGTAGAAGACCAAAAAGAATGGGCAAAAACACCAAGGGCAAGATGGGAAGGTTGAATAGAATGACTGTAAGGCTATCACACATGTGCTGTGAATTCAGTGTGTGTGGGGGGGGAGGATGTCACAAAATAGTCTTTTAGAAGAAATACAGGAGCTAGGGAGATGGTTTAGTAAGTGGATAAAATGCTTGGATCACAAACATGAGGACAATAATTTGGATCCTCGGAACTCATGTTACAAAAATCTTTGTGAACTTGACAATTGCCTGTAATCCTAACACTGGGAAGCAAGGACAGAGGATCCCTGGAGCAAGATGGTTATCTGGTAGAGCCAGCTGGCAAGATCTGTGTTCAAATGAGAGGCCTGTCTCAATAGATAAAGCAGATAGCAACTGCAGAAGTTGGGGCTTCCACATACATGTACACACAGACATGCACATCCACACAATGCAACCACCCACATGTGAACATGCATGTATACTTGTAGGCACTCCACACAATACATACATATACACATTCATACATGCATATACACACTGAACATGCATGTATATACACAAATTGGATTATAATTCAATCCAGTAAGATTAGTAAGTAAGAGAACATGTTCACTACTTTTCAAGAAGAGAAAATGATGATTATATTTTAAGACCAACAGACATTAAAATCTGATTAGTTATATATTACAGGCTTTGGACTCCCTTATGCTTAGATTCTAGAAAGCAAATGTTGGCTTTTCTGGTTGACCAGACTCTAAGAAGTTCTATAAATTGGAGTATAAATTAACTTAATTATTTCTGTGAAGGAAACTTACTTTTGACAACCAAAAAAAACAATCCTGAAACTAAAGAAGATTAGCTATGATTATTATGTGTGCAGTGATCCACAGAATTAGCCAGTTCCTATGATCCAGCCTAACAAGAAGTACATCTTGGCACAACAGTGAAAGGAATGGTATGGAAAGAACCAACCATTGGATTCAAGGACTATTCATCAAAAAAACTATGACTTGGCACTGTAAATCTAACTAAGAACCTTTGGTTGAGGAGGGACCCACCCTGCAAGGAACCCAAGACTATTATCTTGCTAAGACAACATAATACACCACCACACCACCTTCCACTTATCTTGAAGCCCAGAGAACAATGCAACTCTCATCTTACACCCAAAAAGACTTCTCTTATAGAAATGGTCAATCTAGAGAACTTCAAATGATCTAAGAGCAGAATATAAGGGACTGATGAGCAGTGTTCAGACATAAACATCCAATGCTCCTGTGTTTTTCCCACACTACAGTTTAGGTTACATCATGGACCAAGGGACAGAAATAAAAATGATAGGGGGAGGAATGTTGAAAAAAACATAATCCCCCCAAATAATAAAACCAATACAGCCATCAATGACTAGCAAACAAGTCATCTGTGCAAGACTTTGCAAAATTGGGCCCCACACCATGATACAATGAGTGAGGATCACTTCAGATGTGACCCTGCTCCTCCCAGAGTGATCATTGACAACCAAAACCAACCAGAAAAAGTACTACTTCCATGCCAATGTTGACCCTACTGAAATACTTCTTATCCTGAAGCAAGTTATCAGGCATATTCAAGAGCAAGCATACCCTGCTTTCTTTCAAGAAAGAAAGGAGAAAGAGGGAAGTTCATCAGGAAGAAGACTCTCATGGGTGGAGGGGATGAGATTAGATAGTGAGGGGGGGAGAAAATATCAAAAGTTCATTTAAATTTTCAAAGAATTTAAACAGTTTTTTAAAAAATGAAACACAAAATGAATCAGCCAGTTGTAGATGAAAATATTGGTTTCCATCTCAGGAGAAAAGATCTTGGAATTCATTTACATTATGCAGGTAACAGAAGAAAAAGTTTTGAAGATAAAAAACATGATGGGACCCATGAGGAAATGTCAAAAGTCTGTTCTTCTCACAGGATTTATAAAACTGTGTACATCTTGAGTGTTGCAGGATCAAAAGACAAGGGAAGGTATATTCAGTCAGAAGCCACAAGGAGAGCCAGGATCTCTACTAATCCCCTCAGTTTCACAAGTAAGAATATTTGAAAATTGCAAACATTCACTTCATGAATAATAAAAGACTCACAGTTCTAACCCAGGTCCCTTTGTTGTACCACACTTTCATGTCCTTTGACTTTTTCAAACAGTGGAGCAGGTGATCACCAACCAACACATCTAAACACTGTACCTAGGTCTCATTCATGTAGTCTATATATCAGGACATCACTGCTACAGTATTTAATGACTTCATTAAGATAAAAAACAAGGATAAAATTGATGATCCTCTTTAAAATACCTTCTTTTGTTTAAAAATGTGTGACACTTTGTCCTTGAATATAAAAACTGAATAAATATAGCTGTTCAGGAGTCTTTAGACAATAGTATTGGTAGCAGCACAAACAGCACAAACTATGGCTGGTGAGTAATAATATAATATTGAATGCATTTAAAGAATCAGTTGCAGTTTAGTGAAAAGAATAATGAATCTGAACTGACAGAACTTGAATATGTCTACATAGTCAAGACATTATCCTGACATTATCTATCTTTAGGCAAATAAATTTACTTGCTAATGTTTTCATTTGCAAGAGTGTAATGAAATAATACACTGTTCACCTAGTTGTTGAAAACTGCAGTCTCCCTTCATGAATTTTACAAATGTGTCAACAACAATACATGCAATATTTAAAATCTGATAATTTCTATTTAAATAAAATTGTATTTTTGCTCAAAGATGTCTTGATACATATTCTCTTCATGGTTAAATTTACCAATGGATAAGTTCTCATAACTTAGGGCAAACTTATCCCCAATGTTAAATAACCTCTTTTAACAATTATAAATTAAATAATACCAAGAAACCATCCAATTTCCTTATTTATGGGAATCATAAGCTATTAGCATGAGGCCATAACAGTTATATACTTCTAAGGCAATGCTGAACCAAATTTGGAAGGAAATACAGGCACTGAATATGCCTCACCTATCATGATGCACAAATTGTTCATGCATCTATTCATATGCCATGTCTCAAAATTCATAGAATAACTTAAGTTAGAACATGCAATGGGCACTTCCAAAGTCATTTTCAAGATCTTGAGCATTTTTAGGGATGAAAAGTACTTGGAAAGCCTGATTTTAATTTATTTATTATATTTTACTTAACTTGTAGCTGTAAGAGTTTATTCTGTAATAAAATGTAGAGACTTTGGGGAATATTTCTAGGAGTGTATAGCTGGATCATAGAACAGTTCCATTTGTAACTTTCTGAAGAATCATCACACTGATCTCCAAAGAGGCTGTGCTAGCTTACACTCCCACCAGCAGTGAATAATTGTCCCCATTTCTCCACATCTTTACCAGCATTCTCAGTTGGTTGTATTTTTTATCTTCACCATTCTGACTGGGGTAAGATGGCCTTACAGGGTAGTTTTAATTTGCATTTCTCTGATAATCAGGGAAGTTGAGCATCTTTTAAAATATTTGTTTGACATTTCGATTTCTTTTTGAGTTAAGTCCCTGTATAGTTCCAGAGTCCATTTTTTAATTGGAATGTTTGCTGACTTAGTGTTTAATTTTTTGAGCTCTTCATATACTCTGGAGATTAATCCTTTGTCAGATTCATATCTAGCAAAGATTTTCTCCCATTCTGTGGGTTGTCTTTTTGCACAACTAACAGTTTCTATTGCAGATTAGAAGTTTTTAATTTTATTAAGTCCCATTTGTTGATTATTGGTCTTAGTTCCTGGGCATTTGCGGTTCTGTTTAGAAATTGTTCTCTAGGCCTATTAATTCAAGTGTACTCCCTATTCTTTCTTCTAACCAGTAGTAGACAAGCCAGAGGGAACCCTGGGGTCCATAGAAGTGGCCAGATAGGAGGGATGAATTGATGAGGGGAAGGAAAGGGAATGGAAGGGAGTGAGGATGGAGGGAAACAGGGATTAGTATTCAATAAGCTTGTAAAGCCAAAAAAAATTAAAAAGAGTTTATTCTGATTCTTTATACCTAACAAATATCTTTACCTTTTTTCAGTATTATCATTTGTAATTCTATGTGTCCATCATATCGCTTGGTATTTAGAAATGAGCACGAAAGGATTATTTTAATGCAATCAAGGACCAAGGCATCTCATCAGTTAGAAAATTAAAAATTAACCAATGACTTTACATGTGAAAAAATTCGATCCCAACTTTGGTTCTTGGAGTCTAATTGAATCAAGACTATCTATTTCATTTATACTTTGTTTTTCTTTCTTTATTTTACAATGCCTTCTCTGACCAGCAATCATGTCCTACTAATTATTGGTTTAGGAAGCTGTTAATAAACAACTAGATCGAATTCTGATAATTCTGGATTAGAAGAACTAGATTTTTTTAAGGAGAAGCAGGGGATGGTCACTTTGATGTTGGTCTCTCCTGGACTGAGTGGTTACCCGGTGTGTAACCCATCAACTCTAGTCTGTGAGCCACTAAAAGTTTCAAACATATTTTAAGGAAAAAGCAATTGATAAAATTCTCTGAGGTTAGAAAATGAGGACTCCTCAATATTCCAATTATTCTTACTGTGACTGCTTATTATTCTAACATGATTTGGAAAGGAAGCAATCATGCTGCTGTTCTTCCCTATGCCACTGAGCAACTTCTTAATCAAAAGAGATTACCAAAGAAAAGATCATCCCATCCAAAGGTATGAATAACAGTGTCAGTCACTTTCATTATTAAATAGGGGGTGATATATAAATTATGTTCTCTGATTGTCAAGTAATTTCTGTTTCTTTTCATGTACCAAATTAACTCTTTTTTAAGCTGGTAAATTTTATAAGCAGAAGACAAACTAGGAAAGCTAAATTTTAAAGTATTTACTTTCAAAATTTACCTTCGACTTGTTTTTATTATGCATTAGACATGTCTGTAGGCTTCTAGACCTATTATTGAAATGACTATGAATCTTTTTTTTGAGATAGCAATGCTGCAATCAAGCATAAACATTTCATAGTTGCTCTTGTGCCAGAGAAACCTTCAATTGTTATTATTAAAGAGAATTTCTGCTTTACTAATGACTTCCCTACTGCCCGATTCATTTCAAATTTACAACAAAAAATTGCAACAAGTTTGGCATGACAATATTTATAATTAGTAGCTACTTGAATGTATGAAAGTTTGCCTCTACTTTTAGTAGTAGTTGTACTAATTATTGTATTTCTGCTTAAGTTCTCTTTTCAGAAGTTTTGCCCTTGAGTTTTTGCAAAAGCAGTCAGCACCTCTGAACAATTCTGCATCACTCAGATGGTTATTCAACCTTTCAAAGTATTACTTTATTTATCTGAAAAATAGTAAGAATGATAACAAAACAAAATGACTTCTATCTAGTAAAACAATTTTAAGGATGAAACTAGATAATGGTTATAAAACAGTTTAATGATGTACCTGATAAGATAATTCATATTTGTTTTGATTTTATCGTTTATATTATTAATAATTTAAGCAAATAATAAGGCTTATATTAAAAAAATGAAGATCACAGGGAGTTGTTTCTGTGAAAAGTTATATACTCCATATCAATTCAATCTATTATCTCTGTCCTCAATGTGAAATATGCCCAAAACTTTTCTGCATAAGTATCCATGTATCCTGGGATGAGGATTTACGTTACAGCTGAGATTTAGGTATGCTGTGCATTCTCAGGTAACTAACTGAACTGCAAATAATCATTATACTTAAAAGGAAAATTATGTCAATGCATTTCTGGAATGCTTTTCAACTTCTGTTAAAGGGTATTTCCTTGTGATAATAGTTCATGAAATGTCAAAAAATATTTTGAATCCTACAGGCATCTAATTATTTTGAGTAGAATGTTTCCTAGATTAACATATCTTTTTCAGTTCTTTTAACTTTACCTAATTCTCATAGGGCATCACTTCGGTAATCTCTCTTTTTAACTATACTAATTAGTCCCAAAATCTTCTGTGATTCTTCTACAGCTCTCCAATTGAGTTATATAACTATAAAAAGATAAACATCTGCCACTTTCCCCTAACCCATGGAACATGTCCATTTGCTAGTAGAGCTATTTCTATGCTTCAAAATTAAACAAAATGAAAAAATTACAATCAAACTAACTCTCCTTTTGCAACTCTCCTATATGTTAGAGCCTGTGACTACCAAGGTGTGGCTAAAAATTGTGATTGATAAAGCTCATCATTTCTTTCTCATTGTTCAAAATATTTTCATGCAGGTCAAATTGTTTTATCTCATATTAATGGACTTATCTGTAACAACCTGTAAAATTATGTTACCTTTATTAATCCATGTTACTACTTTTTCTTTCCACTAGAGTACAAACACATAAGAACAGGGATGTATGGAATATTATACAGGAAAATGCTTTCTTGTTTTTTTAGTGAGTGCCACAAATACATGTTATAACAAGCAGTGGTATGGGCACCAAAATTGCAAATGATTGTTTTAAGTTTATTTGATTATATAATATAGAAATTATTACCCAATTAATAGATAAAATGTCTGTTTTTAAAATGTTTGAGGATGGTATGATGGTTAATCTCGGTTGTAAATGTGATGAGTTCTAAAAACACTGGGCATGGATGTGGAAGAATATCTTGATTTTGTTAATTGAGGTGGAAAGTTCTGCTAACTATTTGGAATGCCATAAAAAGTTGAAAGTGATCTGAGCACCTTGTTGGCAGGCTCCTGATGCAATGAGACCAGATGTTTCAAGCTTTTGCCTCTTGGACTTCTCTGTCATGAAGCACAGCTCTGAACCATAAGCCATGGTAAATTTTTCCCTTAGTCACAGAATTCTACCACAGGAAAGGAAACTAAGACAAACCAGAACGTCTCAACTACATATTCTTAATATCTAAGAATCACTTCATAAGTAAAATAAGCACCCCTTACTTTTTCGTAATGACTATCGTATTAGACTTATTTCAGTGGGGGTTGAAATACATTGTGAAGTCATGCATTAATTAAAACTCTACAGAGAATTTCTTTCAGAAATACTGTAAACTAAGTGAAAATTTTTTCATTAGTAAAATATTCACTAAAAATCAATCAGTTCTATGATAAGGACTAGTTGTAAAAAGATGAATAAAACACAGTACAAAAACTCATAACTTAGTCTTTTAGATGGTATCAAAAATCAGTATTTAAATGATGAGAGGAATGTATATCATTTGTGGCTACTAGAAACATAATTATTTTCAAAACTATCAAATATTGGTCTGAATGAAGGTATGGATACTAAAGTTTACTTTGAGGGGTTGTTTCATTTTATCTTCTTTGTTGTTACTGTAGCCTCCTTTTCCACTTTCCTTTGTGAAATGAACTTAGAATTGCTACATTTTACTCCTTGTAAAGAAGAGTGATACTTTCCCAACATTTTCATTGCTATTGCTGGAGCAAAGAAACTTTTAACTTCTGCACTGATACTCGAGATGGTTTTGATGCTTCCTGCTGCTACACTATGGATTATTAGTGGTTCCTGAATCTTATACCTCTTTCTTCTGTCCATACCCCTTTCAGTGGTCATGACCCCACTCCTCACTTGGAGATGCCCCATACCTGTGAGCACTCACCTGCCTAGACCAAAAGCTGAGGAACCAAAGAACAGTTTTCCTCTGTTCTGTTCTTGTTTCCCAGGCTAGTGTCTGTGCCCTTCTTGTGCAAGGAAGTAGAATAAAAATTACTACCAAAATCAGAGAGGGACTCAAAGAAGTTACCAAAGTAGAACTTCAAAATATCTTAGAATATCACTAAGCCAAACTAACTTATCAATGCCCATCCCAATGAATCTTCACTCCTCTTTGGATCTTCTATTCACTTTTTCTGTAATATGTCCTAGACATTTACATTAATTTATGGTCATTATAGCGTGCTTTAATTTTTGATTTCTGTTTCAGCTCAAAATTATTTATATAATGCTTTATCTTTAATAAACTAAATGTGTCAAATAAATACTATGGATGAAAAGAATGAAAAATATTTTTGCCTTCTAAAGTAGATGCAACACTGTATCTTATATCATCTAGGAAAATGCATATGAAACATGTCAGTAAACAGAGGAGAGTTTGTGATTAAATATGTTGTCCATTGTTCATCAGTATTTTATGGGGCCTCTTGCATTTTTATTCATTCATAGCTGACTGTTGACTAGGTTGGTCTACTACTGTAGGCCTGATGTCAGTGACCACTTTGTGGGTCTACAAAATGTGCTACAGTAATGTTACTTTTTTAAAAATCAGTGTTATTTGATAAAATCTTTGGACAATCCCCAATCAGGCACAATTATTACTATTATGTTCTTATACTTGAAATATTTCAGATTTTATGGAGAACAGACATAGCAGAATTCCCAACTTTATGGAAAAGAAAGGTAAATTTTTCTTATCTATTACAATCCATCTGAATAATGATGACTTCTTCACCTTTAATTGTTCCAAACAGCAGCCTTTGCATTTCATTTTCCTTGGATTCTTATGCTCACGCAACCACTCATTCATAGGAAGACTGTCATAGTTATCCAGACTATTTTGTTCCACACACCTCTTTCTTCTGTTTGCAACCTGAATCTCAAAATCCCTGCTAAAAAAGATAGAATTTTGCTACTAAGGATATCAGTGGCAATTACTTGGTGGAGACAAAATCATGCAACCTACAACACATGACCCAAGCAGATGTCTATACAAAAAGGTGACTTTTGTGGAAGGAACAGATTGGAAGAGGTTATTACCATGATTACTGCAACAACTGCCACATGATTACAGAATGTTTGTGGACCACAAAAAAGTGTAAAACCTAGGCATATTCTATCAATAGTTTGACATGGGCTGATTTTCTAATGAGTGTATCTACTCATAAAATATGAATCTCTACTATACATAGTAAGGCATTTATATTACATGTTTTTTTAAATTGAGTGTGGTCTTAGTGGTACAAGTTCAAAATAGGAAGAAGATAATTATATACATATTTGTGGTCTTGTTAAAATCAGTAAGTTTTAAAAATATTTGAACTATTGTGTCTATCCATTGTCTCAAGGTCTTCACAGCTAGAAAGATCTTCCTGAATGTAAATTAAAATTGTAAGCAGCCATTGGAATCTAACCATATATAACATGAAAGAATCTAACATAGTCTATCTTCATACAAAAATATATTTAATTTGAAAAATAATGCTGAATTCTCCTAGAAGAAATGACAGAAGAAACTAAAAATATAGCAGAGAAACTCAAAGAGATTTCCAACACATGTATGGAAATATTATATTGAAACATTATTGTGTATGATAATTGTACACTAATTGAAATCTATAATATACCATGAAGTGATGAGTTTTTTTATAGGCAACACATCATGAAATCATTGATTTTGATCCCAGAAATTTAGATTTTTCTAACATTAAAAAAGTCATTCAACTTATTAACATACTAAAGCATAAATTTATGCAAACATCTCAGAAAGGAAAGAATAAGTATTTGGCATACACTTAACTTACATTTCTGAAAAATACTCAGAATAGAGATACAGAAAGCAATGAAACAGAAACAAGGCAAGAGTAACTATTCTCAACACCTGTACTCAGTATCCTGGATGGTATCAGTGGAGTATGTCAAAGAAAAGTAAATCAAAAATTCACATTGAAAAAAGTCTAGGAAGGTTTTAAATTTCTGCTATTCTATTGGCAATTTATCCTCTGAACATAAATCTGTCCTCTGAATTTAAACATCAGGAAAAAGAAATGGCAAAACACACTGAATCCAAGTGAGGGTGTATTAAAAGTATCTTTTATTTTTACTGTTTTATTCTACTTTCTTTTCTTATCATGATAGTTGTCTGTATCACAAAAAGTGTAAAGAAAGTAACTTTTTCACCTTTCATTAAAATGGATGAAAACAGGAAAGTAAATTACCTCATCTTTCTGATACAATAAAAGCATCTTTAAAAATTCTTTCATTAGTTAAGCATTATACATACATTTCTTAATCCTAGCACTTGGAAGACTAAAACAGGAAGGCTGTGAGCTTGAAATCAGCCTCAACCACAAAGCAAGAAAATCCTCTAAAAGAGAGTAATGAGTAAATAAGTAAAGGTAAGGGAATGACTTTCACAACTTTAAGAAAGCAGTTTCCACTTGGAAGAGGACTTTGTGAATAAGCACAGCAAAACAAAATCACTATAATATCATCATTTTCAAGATATGTTGCAATTATTATATTATTTTGTGCACTCAAACATTTTACAAGATCAACTCAGCACCACAGGCTGAACACAAAAGTTCTGCCAACAAAGTGTGTGTGTGTGTGTGTGTGTGTGTGTGTGTGTGTGTGTGTGTGTGTGTATCCTAAAAAATAATAAGCACAGTCATCAAAAAGAAAGTGTGCTATGGCCAAAACTGAAATATAGAATTTCTAGAAGAGAAAATAGAGTGGGATCAAACTGTCAGAAACAACTGCAAGAAAACTTCAACCCAGAGTAGGCTTGAGAGAGGGCCACTGCCAAGGTGAAAACCTTTTTTCCCAAAGGAGCTTCGGAGAAACTCCAAGCTTCAAGTCAGCAAATCCAAAGGGCAGGGCATTCATGGGTACAATTAATTAAAAGACCATCAATCACACAGCAACTGCTGTGCCAGTATTGGCCCTCATTCCTCTAGAAAGACCAAAAAGAAAAATAAAATACAGCTGAAAGTATTGCCATTCACTTCCCAGGATGAAGCCCTCAGAATTACTTCACAGGAAAAGGAGAATCTTCTCTGACGCGGTTCAGGGAAGCCCAAATATTCAGGCCAGAAAGAAAAGCAAGCAAACTTCTACAAAAGCTGAAGAGATTAAATTAGTAGGATATTAAGTATGTGAGAACCTGGTGCAAAACACCCCGCTTTTTTCTATACCACATTTTGCATATGTCTTCTGCTGTCCATGGACCCCAAAGAAAGCCTTCTATGAGAACCCAGATTATTTTCAGACAGAGTGTGACACACAAGGGCTCATAAATGAAATACTGTGAATATTATCATTAATGAAAGAAACAATCCACATAGAGTTTTAAATTTTGGACCGCATAATACTTGACATTCAAGTTAGAAATGTAGTTCATAGGTAAAATGTTTACATGTATAAGGTCCTGGATTTAATCGCCACTACTACAAGAACCAAAAATTTCTTACATATGTAAGGCAATCATCCTCAAAATTTATAGCTATAGTGCAACACATTAGTACACAAGTATGTAAAAAATAAGGTACTCTAACAAAATAACATTTGCTAAATGACTATACCATCCATATAACGGTATTATTTTAGCATGTTGGTAAACCCAACCACTTTCAAATGTACCAGTAATTATTCATTTTATTTTATTTTTTAGATAATTAATTTATTTTTCCACTCATACAAACTTAATAGGTACTCCAGTCCCCTCCCTCCCTGCACCACTCCCGGACCCCCTTGCTCCCTGCCCCCTTTTCCCCTTCCTTCCCCCCCACATCCCATTTCCTGGAGCATCCTTTTGTGTGAATGCCAAACTTCCCTTTGAGTCCTCCACTCTAGTGAGGTGTAAGGACTCAGTGACATTGCCCAGAGCCTTTTCTTGGGCTCCCCTTTAGTATGGGAACACTATTATGACTGCTAATCCCTTGCCTCTTAAGGATCCTAGTGTCTGTGAAAATGATCGTTTTTGATTGTTCTTCTTCCTTACTTTTTTGAAATAAGGTTACTAATAAAACCTAGAGCCTGACAGTGAAGCTAGTCTGGATTGCCAGCTTGCTCTGCAGAAACTCAGTCTCGACCTGCTGAATCTAGAATTACAGATAAACAACCACAACCACTTCACATTTTATTTAAAACCTGGGGATCCAAAATTCTGTCTTTTTGCTTGAGGGGCAAGAGTTTAGCCAGAAGACCATCCCTCTAATCCAAGATATTGTGATTTTTGCCTCATGTATTAGGATGTGAGTACAAGATATTATTATGGATGTATTCACAGAAAGCTAAGGAAAGAAAAATCAGTGATTGAAAAGGACAAGAGTTTGTTTAAGAGTGACAATAGTATTGCAATATATGCAATGCAAGTATATATGAAACATATTGACATAATGATAATAATTTGACTGAATAATTAATTAATTAATTAAATAGGCATAAATAGAATGGGAGAGGAGTGGAAAGCAAAGGATATTCATCAGTTGAAGTAAGAAGTAACCCTCACAGCTACAGCTAAAATGAAGAAAGGGAAAGGAAGTGGAGACTCCAGCAAAACATGATATTTAGGAATAGATACATAAATAGGCAAAGAAACTGCTAAAAATATTGAACAATTCCCAAACTGCCTCTGATGTTGGAATCAGATTACAATCATCTAGTTTCACTGGTAGGCTGGTAAATGATTAAAATCTGCTCCCTGTGAAAATGCCGAGACTTGTAGTTTGTGTGCCAGGAGACATAAAATGCCAACTCTAGCGCATTATAGTTGAGATTCAAAGATAAGCTTCTTGTTTCATGTGATGTACTATTTTATAAAAATGACAAACCAAACCTTTTTCATTGGTATAATATCCTAAAATTAAAATTATTAATTTTCTTAAAAATAATGAAAATTGTAAGACACTTTTTATATTCCTATATAAACTATATTGAAACAGAAGTAATTATACGTGTTACATGTCAATATCAAGAATACTGGAAAAAGTATCTGCAAATGGTTTTAAAGACCATGGAAGAGACTTTGTTTTTATACATGAGGCTGATGAGATCAGATATATAGGATTTGAAATGCTCAAATTTCACAAATTAATTTTTAATTAATTGAAAGTTCAGCCTGAAATCTAGATTATTCTTTATCAGGTCATTCTAATTTTTTATCTGTAAGCTTAAGAACTGTGACACAATAATTAAAAAATAAAGATAATTAGTGAGTATTTTTATGCAAAAACATAATCATTTAATGTATTAATTAATAAATAGCAATTATTGAGACTGGAGAAATGGCTCAAGGGTTAAGACTCTGTTTCAAAAGCAGAATATATGCCACATAAAAATGCCAGGTGGAAATAGTAGAAGCCTGAACTTCTGGCTCTGGAAAGTAGTACCTGGGAAATCCCAAGAACAAAGCAAAAGGTAGAAAAAGAGGTAGAATCAATCTAGGATGACTCCCAAAGTCACCTTTGAGTCTCCATCGGCACACACAGTGCCCTGTGATACACACGCACACACACACACCCAATTTGAAAAGGAGAAAGAAAATAAATAGCAATTTTTATAATCATTATAATATTTAAATCCAGAGTAAAGAAATAAATATATTGATTGAAGATAAAGTTGGGGTCCATGAAGGCAGACAGTGGAGAGGGTGGGAGGGAATGGGATGGGTTGAAGAAGGGAGGGGAAGGAGGATGGGTGGAGAGAGGATAGAAAGAAGCAGGGATAACTACTTAATGTGCTTGTAAAACTAGGAAAATAAATAAAAATACAAAGTTAAAATAAATTTAAAGTTAACCATATGTTTAATGGCAAACAAACGCGACATTCAAATCAAATGAATCAGTGACGAAAAAGTGTACAACTCAAAAGTTGCATGAGAGGACTGAAAATGTGTTTTAGAAAATGTGCATTTGACTGGCAATAGGAAGCCCTTGTTTAGCCCTTGGCAGTACACACACATACACACATGCACACACACATAAACACAGGTACACTTAAAAATATTAATAGTCAATACAGATCAATTAGTATTCTTCTTGTTGACTACTACTAAATTTAGAATTACATTTCATGCTTTAGAAAAAAGTTTCAGATGAATGCGAGAGCATAACAAATCTCTAGAAATATATAGAATACGGGTTTCTATCTTTAAAATGAACATTCAAAAGATATTTCTAAATTAGACACAACACTCAAAAATTTCAAAGGAAAAGATTCATAATGAAAAAATAATGGTTTCTATGAAACAAAACATAACATAATCAAACACTAAAAGGAAAATGACATTGGAGTTGAATATGCTGAGGTAAAATATGTACAAATCAATGGGGAAATCTAAATACTAATAATAATAATAAGAAATATAAATAATGACAGAAAAGTAGTCAAAGATTATGTTTAAATAACTCACAGAATCAAGATCAATAACAAATAGTGTATTCAAAAGGGTTATAGGGGGGCTGGAGAGGTGGCTCAGGGGTTAAGCCTCCACCTTGCAGGCGGAAGGTCCTGAGTTCGGATCCCAGATCCCACGTATAGACGCCAGGAGGAAGCAGGGGCAGCCTGTGCTTCTGGTCCTGGTAGGGCGGAGCCTGTGAATCCCGGGGCAGAAGGAGGTGGAGGCGTCCATGGTGGTTTCGCGAATTCGTCCGTGGTTCTACACATACACTCACACACACACACAGACACATACGCGCGCGCACATACACACGCATATGCACACAGTTGAATAAATAATTTAAAAAAATTTGTACAAAGGGGTTATAGTAATAAGCATGGACAATATATATGTATGAAGTTGTCGAAAAATAATATCAAAAAAACTTATTTCAAAAGTTCAGCCTCACATTTTGACAAGAAAATATCAAAACAATCCAATAAAAATTATAGCCACTAAGTTGGTAAAAAAAATTAAAAACATAAACGGACTTTTTATTTATAGTATTTTCACTGCTGATAGTAATGAATATTAGTAAAATCTCTCACTGAAATTGCCAGAATCTAAATTTAATACTTCTGCTTTTTGTGCACAGTATCTAGATCAAAATGTGAAAATCTATTTTACCACATAGAGCTATATATCACCAGAGAGTACTTCACATCTCTGTTTCTCCATGGATATGAATCTACCAGACTATTTTACCAAATTAAAAGCAAATATACATAAGGATGGAATTTGATAATATGATATTGAAAGTCTTGAACGTCTATTAATTATACCATTAATTATTACTTAGAAATTTCATTTTAGCTTACATGATTTTCAGCAATTCTGGTATTGTTTTTCTGTTCATGTTACTAGTTATCAATTCTTCACCTCTTCTCCTATGCCACTAACTATACTAAGCACTTGCTAAATATTTTAATTCAGAGCTTCAAAGTATTTATAAAATAGACATTATTGTATTTGGCTTGGAGATGAAGATGCTGAAGCTTGGAGAAATTAAGGTATTTATGAAAGGTCACATAGCTAGTAAAAATCTAATTCAGCTCAGGCTTGATTGTCTCAAAGGATTCCAAACACAATGTTGTGATTATAAAATACAAGCACAAGATTAATTGAAGTGGAAAGCAATAATGCAGAAAACTGGTTTATTTTGAATTACTACTTGGAATTAACTGTAGGGTCCATTCTTAAAATCCATTCACTATTCCATTGGAATACTACTTAAATAGCCACTTAAAGAATTAGTGAAGAAAGCATTATACAGACAAATCAAAGGAGTTTTAGCATGGGCTTCTCTATCTTTTAACAGCACTTTTGTCACTTACCAAAAAGTCGAGTTTTTATGAAACATACAATGGATCCAGCAATGAAGTCTTTATTCATTTTCCCCATTCTTTAAGTGGCCAAATTGCAGATAACCACTTGTGTTATATGTTTTCTTGGTTTACTGGTATATTTAAATAAGAATAACATAATGCCAGCAGTCACTACCATTCTTGGCAGCCCCTACTGTCCATTGTGCACCAAAGCATCTATGGATGGGTGGACCCTCGGTTTATTCTTCTGATATGCCCAAAACAATGATATAAACAGTGCCAATTCAGAACCCTAGCTGTCAGGCAGGGTTGGTGAGGTGTTTGTTCATTTTTATTAGTCAGTTGTAGACGTTGGCTCTTCTCCCAGATTTCCTGCTTTGTTTTCCTAGCATGCGATTGTTGGGACCATCTGCTTCCATAGGTCAACATCATTCTCTCTAGATTCTTCAGTTGGAGTTTCTAGTTGGAGTTTTCTTACAATGTCATGTTCACCTGCACTACTTCTATTTTTATATATAATTCTTCAATTTTCTTCAGCTGACTTTTCCTTTTGGAGGATTTTTGTCTTATTTGAAAGTCTAGACTGGAATTTTTATTCCACATATGAACAGAGCTGGTTTCATCTATTTTAAAACCCAATACCACAGCTAAAATGAATTCCTTTGATTGTATCATCAGAATCTTTAATATTAATATATTTAATAAGTTGGACAGCTTATTTATTTTGTTTTAAACCATACATGCAATAAAAATATCAATCTCTATGTTAATGACAAGGTTGTAAACTTCAAAAACATGTAATATTTTGAGTTTATGTTATGAATTGACAAAAGATTACAGTAGTTCAGGGTCAAAAAGTTATTTCCACCATTAGACAAAATATAAAGCCAACAGCTAGTCCAAAAGCGGCTGTGCATCAATGTGTATTGAAAGGAGGTTATCAACGAGAATCCAATCTCCTTGGCCAGACAAGAAGATAAGAGGAGGCAGCAGTGGCAGACAAGATAAAGGACAAGAGGTATAAGGGGAATGTCCTTAGAATACAGCTGAACAAAAGGAAGGTTCCTAAGCATTTTCGGTTTATGTGTTGAACCTAATCCACAGGTGAATCAGTGCTATGGCACTGTTCCTTGAAGGAAAGGTAGACAGAGGAGTTTATAAAAATATGATTGTTCCACACACTGGTTCCCCAGCAAAGGAAACAAGAGGAACTAGAACTGTAGCACACAGTAGATTGTGGACATGAAAATGAAAACAATATGCCTAGTTCTGATGTCTTAAACCAAGTTAACATCTTTGCTAATCATAAAAAATTCATTAGCCTTGGTTTCTGAGGAATTGACTATATTTGGGGCAGAGCAACCAAAACCATTAGAGATTAACAATGTATATCCAAGATGCAGAAAGTTTGGGGTAATGATAGGTCTCTGCTGAGAAATTAAGGTAGAAACAGAATACCCAGATAACATGTCATTGCTAGCTCTCCTACACCCAAGGAAGATATCAACAATCAAGCACCCAGATACCTTCTATTCACCTCCCTTGGTAGCACTCCATGTGTATTCACTAATTAATTATAATTGGCATCTGTTTGAGTTGAAATCAATTTCCTGTCCTTGAGTTGCCCTTCCCTTTTACAGTCCTCTGCTGTTAAGTTCTCATGGAAAATTTTTAAAGGAATATCATTATCTTCTGAGGGCAAGTGGCTTTAGTCCTTTTACCTATTAATATGGGAAGAAGGTGACTTGGAAACATCAGAGTCACTATGGAAATTCTGCTGATTGATGAACACTTTCATAGGCCAGAAAGTATTTTTCAGATCTTATCTGTAAGACATTTCTTCAGATAAATTTCTTTAAATATTGCCATAGTGTCCTGAGTTAAACTTTTGTTTAAAGGGAACACAGAGACAAACACAGGAAGCTTTCGCTTACATTTACTCAAAACTCTCAGAGGATTCTTGCTAGAGTTTGGCTATTGAGTAGAATAGTCTCCTGAACCTGTGAGCTCAAACACAATCCCTTTCAAAGTGGAAATGAAGCTGGGCACAATTAAGCAGAAAAGGATATCTTTAAAAGCAAAGGTAACTCTAGGCTGGCTGCAGTCCAACTTCGATAAAAAACAAAAGAAAGAAAAGCTTTACCCTTGAGGAAATAAAGTGACCTTCAGTGGGTCTAGTAGGAAGCATTGCTTTTAAGCACCATATTCCTTGTTGGTTTTCTTTTTCTTTCTCTCAAAGAACAGCACTTCTAAGTATAGAGGTTAAAATTAATGAACATTTAGAAACCATAGTAGTTGATTTAAAAACCTGACTGAACTATCCTCTAAATTCAGCTGGGCCAAATTTACCAGGGATTTCAAACTTGGCAAGCATTTTCACAAAAAATTTCACATGATATTTTTGAATATTCTAACAAACTTGTCTCAGTGTTGCCTCAAACATTCTCTGGCATTCTGGTCAGAGAATGATTCTTTGATTGGTAGTAGAATGTTAGTTCTTCCTCTACCTTACATTGATTTGTCTTTCATATGTTTTTTATTTGACCTTAGTGTTATTCTTGAGATTTGACAGTGGGAGAAATTTCAGAAATCAACCAGCACTAACTAGGGTTTTGTAAAATTTAATACAGTAATTCAAGTGGTACCTAAGGGATTGAATGTATTTAAAACACTAAGAAAGAAAAAGATAAAAAAAAAAAAAGAAACATGAAGGAATGCTGAAGTTCTTTGGAGTTCAATAGCCGTCTAACCAAATAAAATGTGATGTGAAATTTTAGGACAAAAGGCAATAAAGATTGCTGAGTACTAGTTCTTAAAGAATTGTATATTCAGCTTCCTAAGAGCTGTCATACCCATAACTCTGAAGAAATATGAGCAACACTCTTTCTCAATGACATAGCAGATTTTTTTTTTCTATTTCCAAGTCTTATTCAGCACTTCAGGTTTCCTCTTTGAAAATTGCCTGTACACTGTTTCAGACAGATAAGATTCCTATGCTTTTTTAAACAAAAATTATCACATATGGATATTTTTTAATTGTCAAATTGTGACTATAGGCTCAGAAAATAGTTATATTTCTAGTAATATATCAATGGTGAGAAGTGCAAAGGTCATTTCTACCCCAAGTGAAACCTTACATAGAAATTATTAGTCCTGAAGCACTTCAAAAGTACCCAGTTAAGGATCTACAGCTTCTGAATACTAATGTCCTCACCACCTAGTACAAGGGAAGTTATCAAAGGTTTGGAACAGAAAGGAACTCTGGGTATCTGCATGCTTCCTTTTGAGTTAGCAGATTGATGTAAACTCTATGATTTCCTGGCATAATTCCATCTTAAAACAAATCATGCAGGGAAGTGAGGCTGCTGTTTTTAGAAAGAAATCTGGACACTTCTATCAGGCAGATAACTGTGAAACTCAGAATCCATTCCAGAAATTTTCATTTCCATAACTTCATAATTTAAGAGAGATATGGCCAGATGATAGGCCTGAAATAACCAGACAAATGTGGCAATGAAACAAACCAAAACAAATTATATCAACATTCACAGTATGAGAGTAAACATGAGATGGATTTCAACCTAGAATCAGACATATTTGTGTGTGTGTGTGTGCGTGTGTGTGTGCGTGTGTGTGCGTGTGTGTGTGCGCATGTGTGTATGTAAAAGAAGAGAGAAGAGAAAGAAAGAGAGAGAGACTTAAAGAGCACTGTGTGTGCCTGTGGAGACACAAAGGGTTACTTCAGGAGTGACCCTGGATTGCTTCTACCTTCTTTGTGCATCGTTCTAGGAATTTCTAGTTTCAGTCTTACAAAGCCGGAAGTACAAGCCAATGTCATTTCCACATGGCATTTTCATGTGGGATTCAGGATACTAATGCAGGACCTCCTTATGTTTATGAGGCAGAGTCTTAACCCCTGAGCCATCTCTCCAGCCCAGACCCAACTCTCAGATTTGCCCGTTGATGAAACAGATGGTACCAAGATGAGGATAAATTCTTAGTTACAGATGTCCAAATACTTCCTATGTAAACTAGAAAAATAATTAACTTTAGTACTACTGATGAACTGCTTTTTTTCTGCAGACTTATGTCTTTTCTTCTGATAAAAACAAGGTCAGCTGAAACAGATTGATAAATACTTGTCAGCTCACACAATGGTCAGTTCGATGATCTGTGTACCATCAAACCACGAGTCCTTCTGCTCTTAGTAATTGATTGACAAATTCTTTTTATAAATTAATAAAAGCTACTAAACATGTTATTTAATGGCTTGTGAAGTATTTTGAAAATTGGGACAGATGAGTGAATTTTAAACTACCACTACAGCTTGCTGAGACTGTCAGCCTGCATTCTATTAAGATACTTGTCACACCACACTGGGGGTATAATGTGAACGAGTGTCATAGTGCCACAATTTCAAGGATGGGAGCTTTGTTATCAGATCAGCAACGGAGATAACTTGGCTTGACTGCAGCTTTCACTTGTTACCATTTTATTAATAATACATCATGGCCATTTATGTTCCTCACTATTCATAGATATTTTTGTGCAATAATTACTTAAAATTATATTAGCTAGTTTTCCACAAACTAAATACATAAATTTGATTACAGTTTACAAAATAATTTTCCAAATTTCTATGGTCAAACTGACAGAGAAGATTTCCCAGAGTAAGAAAAACATATTTGTGAGGTTTCTTTATATCTCCTTGTACTTCATTTATCAGAGTCTCCATCTAAGTATAATGTGGCTCAAAACAAATCCAGAATAGTATATTTTCTAACTAATTAGTTTTCTAGCAACTTTGAGGGTACTCCTTGGTGATTCCAATTCCATGGCATAGAAATTCTAGCATGTCATGAGATGTGAGTCAGTGTATTAATTCACCAAAAGAAAGCTTGACACACAACTAGCATCTTTGAAGGGATAATTTTCTAGTGCAGAAGGATGAGAAAACCACCAAGAACAGAGAGTCAGTGTTCTACCCACTTCCCAGCTACCACATTAGGAAGCAGTGGAGACTAGAAGTGAGAAAAATCAAAAAGCAAATACCTAAAGTGGCTGATTTGCCACTCAATCCTCTGAAAACATGGATATCCAAAGCAAAACTGCTGATGAAAATGAAAGACATAGACTTATATATGCATAGAAACAGGTGAATAGCAGAATCAATGACAAAAACACATAGTAATAAGTAAATATAATTGCACAGAAGGAAATAGGGAATGTTGTATATAAAATATTGAGAGAAAACGTTATTGAACAAGCTTTGAGGTATTTTCTATCTCAAATCTTGCTTCAAGCTGAAAATTTTTGGTTACTCATCATAAAAACTTGCTTTCTCTCTCTCTTTTTTTTTTTTTGCCTGTGTGAGTTTTTTTAAGGGTGTAGGTGTATGTGTGCATCAGATAGCACTGTGTGCCCCTGTGGAAGACCAAGGGTGACTTCAAGGATCATCCTGGATTGCTTCTACCTCCTTCTTGCTTTACTCTGGGATTTCCCAGGGCCAAAAGTAAAGGCTGCCACATTTTCTGCCTGGCATTTTTACATTGGACCTGGGATTTTGATCTCAGGATCTTCTGCTTGTGAGTCAACAATCTTAACTCCTGAGCCTCTCTCCAGCCTACAAAGAAGTTTTTTTTTTAATTTAATACATTTATTTTTAAAAATAGCTTAATTAGAGGGCAGAAATTTTCTATTAAAAATTATTCCCTGCTTTCCAGATTCCTGTTCTAGAGAGAAAAGGAAAGGAAGGGCAGTTTTCAAATTGCTACAGTTAACTCTGGTGACTTCTCCCCGAATTACAGACATAAGTTCTCAGAACCAAGCTTACACCATCCTCAAATTCTGTGTCAGTTTACTGCGCATTTCAGAACACAGTAAAGACTATCCTCCAACCTATAAACAAATAACAATGGTTCCTGCATAACCCGGAAACTGAAGACATTTTTGTGTGACTAAACAATTCCCATCTCAATCAAATATATCTGAAATTAGATGAAAACAGATTTATAAAATGATAATTCACAATTTTATTTCATAACAACAGTTGTCAGGAATAGCTGGCTTTTAACAAAAGAATGTTAAGAATTAAAATTAAAGCGGAATTAAGATTCGTTGACATCTGGTATGTCCACTAACCTAGAATGCTCTAGCTATAATGGCGGTGTCAGTGAATTATGTTTGCCATTCTTGCAAGTGATAGGATGAAAGGCATAACAAATCACAGCAAAGTAACCCAAATCTGATTTGGGAAGTAGGAATCCAATGAATAATGGCATTTGTATTTTGTGTTTGAAGAAATACAAAGTCTCTATAATCTTCAGTAGTTTGGTTTGTTTAGTTTACTAATATTACTAATAAAAAGAAAACTGGAAAATTGAAGGCAAAAAATAATTCAATATTTTAATTAGATTAGGCAGCATTTCCTTTGTAAAAATGAAAACATATTAAGAATGCTAGATGATGGATTCCTTTATGTATTTATGTGGCTGAAAATATTTTTATCATGTTATTCCAACTCTCTATGGTTCTGTTCACATTACTCTTCCATAATTGTTTTTGAGGTTTATGTTGGCAAGGCAAGGGCAAAATACACCTCTAACAACATTTAATGTTTGATACAAAATTCATCATTTAATGTCTTGGTGATAATAAGGAATTCTAAGACATGATTTTTAAGTTTTCAATTAGCTTGTCTTCTAGTATTGGATAAAATTTAATTTAATATTATGTCAAGGCAGTGCTATTGAACTACTATCAGTCAGCCTTACAAGGTAAGTAGTTACAGCAAAGTTAATAATATAGCTTTTCTGTACTATAGGGTGAAAAGTAGGAGTGGGAAATAATCGCTAACCAATCTATCTGGGATGATTTAACATAGTAAACCAAATCTGGTGAAGGTATCTATAAAATTATCGCCATTACATAAGACATTCAGGTCAAGACACCTAATTGTCACAGAAGCAAAGAGATGTAGGACCTAAATTACCCACAGTGACTGTCTAAGCTGATAAATGTATGAGATAATTTCCAGCCTTTCCACTTCACTCTGTCAGTATAACTACAACTGTGTGTAGAGAGTCCTGCATAAGGCTTTAAATTGACTCATTTATAATATCCTGCAGATAGTACTGTCCATTTATAACTGGGTGTTGCTCTGTACAGTGTCATAACTTTAGCATTTGGACAGCATTCTGACCATTTTTCACCAAGTAGCCTCCACTTTATAGACAATAATATGTAGCTATTACCCATAAACACAAAGAGAAATTTCAGTAATTTCAGGAAATTATCTGCATAGCTGCTTGTGATATTTTCAGAATATCAAAATCAAAATGAGCCTGCATTTTTTAAACTAATTATGAAAACTATCTTAAGATCTTTTTTTAATTTTTTAAATTTTTTTATTTATTCAATTGTGTGTATGCGTGTGCACGTATTTGTGTGTGTGTGTGTGTGTGTGTGTGTGTGTGTGTGTGTGTGTGTGTGTGTAGAACCACGGATGAATTCGGGAACCACCATGGACACCTCCACCTCCTCCTTGTTTACTCTGCCCCGGGATTCGCAGGCTCCACCCTACCAGGACCGGAAACGCAGGCCACCCCCGCTTCCGCTTGCGTCTATACGTGGGCCTAGGATCAGAACTCGGGACCTTCCGCCTGCAAGGCAGAGACTATCTTAAGATTTTTTAATGAAATATTTCCTCCACTGCACACAAGTCATTCTAAGTGTGCTATTATGGTTACTACGAACTCAACCTTCTTCACAGTTACAAATTGACTATACATTACAAAAGTTGGCCTCACTTAGTAATAAACTTTCCACAGCTAAGTTAGCTTATGTCCAATGTCCATACACAACAGTTTAAAAAAAAAAATCTTTATTTACAATGTAAACTTATAAGGGCAAGAAAAAAGCTAAAGAAGTAATATAATGTTTTGTGTTTATGTACTAGATTTTCACAAATATCTACTTAAAATTAATCCAAAAAATCATAACACTCCAAAAGAACATTAAATTCTTTTTTACAATGTTTGTAAAACAGAACCTTATGGACATGAAAATTTGTCTTCATCCACTGCTTATTTCTTTAAATCCTTTCTTTAAAAAACACTAAGCGTTGGCATTAAACAATTAAAATAGTCTTCTAGATTTATCTTTAATTTTGCCAGGAATTAGAATGCATGTGGCCTTGACCAATCTCATTAGCTTAACTATAGTAAGATACATGAGGCTCTTGTCATCCTAACCCCGTGTGGGGTCTGTCCTCAAAGGCACATGCAGCCTTCCTGAAGTTACCACAGCAGATAACAACAGCCCCACTGTGTATTCAGACCATACCCAAACCTTTACTGAATTCAAACACTGAACTACTTCATTTATTCAGAACAGTTTTTTATTTTTATTTTTTTTCTTTGAAAGACAACCTTCTACATACTGCTTGAGAACACAGAAGAATCTTGCTGGTGGAATCTATGCATCCATTTTTTCATGTATATGTCACAAAAAAACAAATATTTGAGTAGAAGCTCCCTGAAATTTTGTCTGAAGATAGTTGACATCCAATTCAGTAATACATTAGCAATGTTTGTATTTTTACTTTTCATCTCCGTTTACTGTGAAAACCCTTTGAGTATATATTAGCAAGTTCTGAGCTATCCTCATAGCTTCCCTTTACATTTCCTTGGCTTTGATTCAGGAAAGAAATTGCACCTGTTATGTTTAAAAATAAGCCTAACTTCTGAAAACCCTAATGATCCTGGTTGTCATGATCTCTCATTTTGACTTTGGCAACTATTCTCATACGCTTCCAAGATAAGCTGCCCAGTCTAGACACAGCTTCTTCCTTGTCCTTCTCTTTTTATAATAATACTTTATACCCATGCAGTGCTTTTCATCCACACATCTCAAAGTGTTCTTTTTCTCTAATGTGCCTTTATATTCTCTAGAGAACCAAAAAGGCTTTTTTTTATTATTATTGTAACTCTAGCTTCTTTTACAGGTAAAATCTGATCTGGTTGCTAAGAAGCATGGATTTGAATACACTCTGTAGCAGCTTCTACCTTCTGCTTTTAAAATGGTCATTCTTTTTAATCCATTGAAGTACATTTGACTATCATTTTTAAAAATCTCCTTTAAAAGTCAAAATGCAACTCTCTGGAAACCAATGAATCTCATTGCCACGGTATGGTAGGTTCTCCTGCTTCAAGATCTATAATCGTTTCTTCAGTGTCAGTAATAAAATGCTTCAGTAACCTCTCCCAACCCCTTGGCAATCTGCCTAATAGTGTCAGACTATTCTCCCCTGAAATCCTATGACTCAAAGACCCAAGAATGATGGTGCTGCTGTCATGGAAACTTGAAGCACTGAAGGTTGGGAAGTTTTGTCTGTTTTATATTATATTAACTGAAGAATATGAGTCACAGAGTTAAGAGGTGTCATTTATTACCAGTGGCCCCTGTGTCCACTTTGTTCTCCCATACAGACTCACCTGTGTATGTGTGGCTTCTATGGCTGGATTAATTAATGGACTCTTCCCTTGCCTCAATTATACAGTGAATGTTCCCTTGTTACTTTGCTCCAGACCATACATGAGCCCCTAGGTGCCTAAGTAACATTGTCAAACAGCTAGAGTATATGAAGCTCTATACAAATACTAAATAATATTTATCCATCCAAATTAGCTAATTCCTTCACATATATTAACCATCTCCTATGTACCAGGCACTGGAACTACCTTGAGATCATTCTCAAGTAGAGCAAACAAAAATGATTCTGAAGTCACCCTTGGACTTCCACAGGAGTACACAGTGCCCTCTGATACACACACACACATGATCTAAAATCAGGGGTGTTCATAAAGGTTAAATAGATCACAGGTAAATAGCCACTTTACCTATGACAGAATAGGTTCAAAAAGATAACCCAAAAATGGGAACTCTCATCCATTATAAGTAGTAGTTAAGTAGGCAGAGTCTTAAAGCTCCAAACTAGAATGCAACAATATCACCAAGAACTGAGGAAAAGTAGTAATTTTCTTGAATAGTCATTTCAGTGTGTGTGTGTGTGTGTGTGTGTGTGTGTGTGTGTGTGTGTGTGTGTATGCATGCATGTGCATCAGAGGGTATTATGCATCCCTGTAGAGGGACAAGGATGACTTTGGGAATCATCCTGGAATGCTTCTACCTCCTTTTTGTTTCATTCTTATATTTCTTGCTCCATCTACCAGGAGCAGAAGTACAGGCGGCTGCTGTTTCTGCTTGGCATTTTTACGTGGGACCTGGGATCTGAACTCAGGTCTTTCTGCTTGAAAGGCAGAGTTGGAAAGCCACCTACCCAAACCCATCAGTCATTTTAAGAGTCACTTAAAGTGTAAAGATGGAAAGCCAAGTGCTTAGAAGTCACGGATGCTAAGCAACGTTGTAAGTTGCCCTAAACACAAAGAAAAGCCTGGAATGGGAAGAGTTGTCAAGTAAATACAAGGAATGGTAAGTTGTCAAGAAAAAAAAAAACTGGGCTGGAGAGGTGTCTCAGGGGTTAAGCCTCTGCCTTGCAGGCGGAAGGTCCTGAGTTCCGATCCCAGATCCCATGTATAGACGCCAGGCAGAGGCGGGGGCGGCCTGCGTTTCTGGTCCTGGTAGGGCGGAGCCTGTGAATCCCGGGGCAGACGGAGGTGGAGGCGTCCATGGTGGTTCCCGAATTCATCCGTGGTTCTGCACACACACAGACATGCGCGCGCGCACACATACATACGCACACACGCACAACTTAAAAAATAAAAATTAAAAATTAAAAAAAAAAACTATCCGACAATGCTTATGTATTGTAGTTAACCCAGTAGTCTTACCCATAGAATTACCTATATGTATACTGATTTCCTCAGAAGACGTCTTACACTCTTGAGCAGTCCCATGACTAGGACTTAAGACTGGACACTATTCCAAGCCTACCAAGCTACACTTGTAGCAAGTTGTCCAGGAGTATATTATAGTCAAACACCAAAATTAGTGCTCATGAAGTTCAATGACATTATAGGCTACTGTAGAGTCAAATGCCCATCATGTATTTTTAGCCACATAGTATCACATCACACACAGTCCATATAGATGCCAGCCAGTACTTTGCTCACCAAAGGAAACCTTTACCTTTTGGGGGGTTGGAGGGAGGGATAGACTTTCCTCATAAGTTCAATATATATAACCTTTACTTGCTAGGGAGGCATCTGCTCAAATAGAAAAATGTCCTCTAGCAGAAATGTAAAAGAATACATGATCCCAAGTATGAAAAATTATAGCACCTTGTATTTTATAGTGTTAAACAAGCAAGCAATTAAACAAACAAAAAAGGAAAAGGCAAGTTCATTTACCCCAGAAGAGGCAATTGAAGTACAGACAGATCAGAAGAAGATTATGTAACTAATTGAATGAAGGTTGCAGAGAAAATCAGTCATCTGGGATCAGAGGCCAGGCCTGACTCACTGTCATTTATCTAAAGGAATGCTGTGGGTTAATTTACAAATGCACTTTTGCAAAAAGTCTTTCCAAAACCTTTAGATTGACATTGCTGTAAAATAGCAAATGTTCCCTGAATCCTAAGGAGGATGCCAGGTTTTTGTCTCTCTTTTTGATAACAGAGATCAGAAGGCTTTGATAAAGCAAACAACTAAAGAAAAAAGAGGAAAAAAATACCAGGTGTGGAGCCAGTCTATGCTTAACTTTGGCAAAGATTCCGAGAATTAAGGAACTTTAGAGTTAAGAGGATTAGGTGGGTTCCTACAGCAACCCAAACCTTTTTGGAAGGTGAGTAATCAAATATTTTATCATCTACTCCACACTCTGTTCCACACTTTTAGTCTCTGAGAGCTCTGTCATGGGTTAATTGACCAGAGGAAGCACTTGTCATTTCAGGTTTGTCATTTAAACAGAATGATACCTACCATCTGCACCTTTTGTCTGAAAATTTGGACCTAATAAGATATGGAAAAGTTTACAATGGCATGGAAAAAGGTACAGATTTTGAGTTGGTCATCTCCCCTATCTTTGTACTAGAAATAGCTATTAATTCTCAGAAGCATAAAATTTTTAAAAATAGGGATTTTGCTATTCAGTTAAGGAATATTTTATTTCTGTCAAAATGTTGGATGGGCATTTGTGTTGACCATACATTAATGATAAATTAGTGAGACTGCAGAAAAGAGAATAAAATATTTCTGTCTATATTTATGGTTTCAATGGTCAAAACCAGGATATCACACAAATCCCTAATCCTGGATATAAGAACCTGACAGTGACTCTCTGGTATTGGTACCATGACTTGAATCCATGTCTTGCTTCCTCCAAGGGCAGTAAAGAGTTTTCCTCAACTCAGCCTCACCGTTTCTGATATGGACTTATGTTTCCTCTATGGGTCACTAGCATCCTCTAATAAACCTATAGCATGAACTAAAAATAAAGTCTTAGCCCCTAACTAAAGGACTATGGGCAGCCAATGAGTGTTGGGGTGTCATTTTTTTCAGTGGCACATAACTACTGATAAGTTGCCCATATTCCAGAAAATAGCACCCCCACACACACATATACATACAAATTGCATACTTATGCAAACAATCATAATGAAACTCAGTGGATAATGAAAATAAAAGAATCATTAACATAGAAAGGGGTTTGTTGGGAAGAGAAGGATTTCAGCAAAAAGAAAAGGAAATGAGAGTAATGGGGTTGAAAATGTCCAAAATTCAGTTATACATATATGAAATTGTCACAAAAAATTAAAGAGTGTAGGAGGGAAAACCTTCTTTTGTCCAGAACCTATCCCACAGATTCTTTCTGAGTATAGTTGTTTCTCCTGAGATCCTCTTTGGCCCATATGGGGAATATTGATAAATCAGCCATTGCATAGACCTTGCAGTAGTAGATCTTGTTGATGGAAGCTTCTGGAAGCAGCAGCCCTGTCATAACTGGAGTATCCTCGCCAGCAGTACCTTCCTTCTCTACCTGTAAGTTTTCCCACTGATGGGCTGTTTACGCCACCACAAAGACCTGATAAATTACTAGTAGAGGTGTCCAGAAGGAAGCCCTATGATCCACACATGCAGAAGAACATGAGATTGGGAGGAACATGACTGGACTGGTAAAGGGAAAGGGTGGTGGGAAAAGTAGAGCATAGGAGGGGAGGGGGATTAGACATAAACTCATTTTGTTTATATATGAATGATGTCTAAGACTTTTCTTCTGCACTGCAATAGTCAGTATCTTTTCCTTTGAAGGTCTTCACTGGGTTCAAAAAGTTTTATCGGCTAGCTACCATAGTTCACATGCTTCCTCCATTTCTGCACATACTTCCTTTTTCCTTCCATCTGATTTGCTGGCATCAATTTTTCTTCCTAAGATCCTTCTTGGTTTTCCTTTCATGTACTGCTTTCAGGAAACTTTCATCCAATGCTCTGGTTTCAACTATCCTTCTCTGGTACTGACCTTCAGAGTAGTGTCTTTCACCCAGAATTTTCCAAAACCTTATACCAGCACTTGAGCTCAAGTCTGAAACTGAATACCTTCCCTCTGCCAAACGTGATTACCCTGAAGACTTTCCCTCTCAGTTCAATATGCATCTACGTCCAATCTGCAAAGCCTTTATGCCAAGACTCCTGCATAAGAAACTCCTCCGATGCTTTGTACTAACAACTTACCCGGTGCTGTCAATTATCCCTGCACATCTGCTCCTTCTCTACCCCCACTGCTTCTGCTTGAGGCTCCAAGGCCTGACCTATCTTTCCCCATTTCCTCTAGCTCAACTGTTATGATAAAAGTATTCAATATACAGGAAAAAAATGAAAAGATGGCACAATGCTCATCCACGAGCTAGATAATTTTTAACATTATACCGCATTTGGGTTTTGTGTACATCTGGGTCCAGCCACAGGTGTAGAGATAGAGATAGGGTTGATTATAAGTATGAAAGTGCATAAAACATAGCAATAAGTGCTATGGATTGGATATTGAATCACCACCAAAGACCTATACATCAGAGACTTGGTCCCCAATGTAGTATTGCTGAGAGGCGGTTGAACCTCCGAGAGATGGGCCTGGAGGGAAGTCCTTATGTTATCGGGAATGTGCCATTGAAGAGGACTGTGGGACCAGGTTTCTTCCTCTTCCTCTTTAGTCCCTGGTGTTGCTCCACCATTAATTACTAACTCATCATAGGCCCTCAACAATGGGGAGGAGAACCAATTATGGAGCAAACTTGTAAAAATGTAAGCCAAGTTAACCTTTTTTCTTTAGAAAGTAATTATCTTGAGTATGTTGTAATACTAATGAAAAGTTGACTAACACAATAGATAAGGTTTGGTAGATAGATAGATAGATAGATAGATAGATAGATAGATAGATAGATAGATGATAGATAGATAGAGGCAAGCATAATTATACATACTATGTCCTATAAGATAAATTGAAAATAAGGAACAGATACTTCTTAACATATATCTCTTAACAGTAAAAACTAGGTCTTACATTTTATAAACACAGAAAAAATTTTTCTAATTGCCTAAAATCTGAATTTACATATAATTCTGTAATTACATGTAAAATATGAATTTACATATAATTGTTTAAAACTGTGAGTCAAACAGAGCTGAAAAGTTGCAGTTGTATTTAGCCACTAATTCCTTTGACTATTCTGTATCTCTCCTATTTATTTTTAGATGTACTGAGTATTTTATTTAATTATTTGAAAGACAGACAAGTATGTGGGCCATAGTGAATGTGTGGCGTCAGAAGACAACTTTTAAGAGTCGGTGCTCTGCTTCCAACCTGTGGGTCCTTGGATTGAATTTAGGTCACCAGATTTGCAGGCAAACTTCTACACCTGCTGAGCCATTTCACCATGCCCATTCTTGTTCAATTTTCATAACAGTTTACCTTCTTTTAGAAAATGCAGATAACTTGATTTTGTCTGTTTTTTTGAAAGATCCTTTATCATTTTCCTCTTTCCATGTGACTTATGGAAGCCTGACCTGCTCTAACGACACTCTTATTGTTTTGTTTATTTCATCTCTGGTTCAGTCTTCAATATAGTAGATGAAACCTTGGCTCTCTTCCCTTCACGCATGGACTACCAACCTGCACTGTGATTCTTCCTGTGTCATACTACCCAGGCTTCTCAGTTTTCTTCTTAAAACCTCTTCAAGCTATCTCTGATTCACCTTTTCAGTTTATCTCCAACTCTGTCATTCCAAATTTGGTTCCAGAGAAACTTCTCTCTGGAGTGTGTCTCACTTCTGCTCCTCCTGATGTCAGGACCTCCTTACCCTCATGTCCTAGATCTGTGTAAATCCTTCCTTCATGGAGCTCTTCCAGACTACTCCAGTGCCTACTCTCTTCCTCTGACATCACAGGATTTAATGGTCATGCCATATAATTGCACTGGCAGTTAGTCACATACTCCCTCAAAGCAGTTATATTTTCTCATAGTCAGCTTATGGTTTAACACTTCATGTGTCACGGAATGCCTTTTACTCTGACTTTAATTATATTTTATATACCATTACTGTAGGTATCGCATAAAGTTATTTTTTAGATTTTATATGTAATGTTGTCCAATAAAAATGTACTCAATAAAATGGATTAGGGGTTAAGCCTCACAAACAGAGACACCAGAGTTCAGATCCCAGATCCCACATTAAAAAGTAAAAGCCGGTCAGAAATGAAACTTGCCTCTCCTTCCGACCCTGGAAAGAGGAGCCTGAGAAACTTCAGAGCAAACAAAAAATAAGGAGGTTGAGTAATCCAAGATGATTCCCACAAATCTACACAGTACACAATCTCCACAGATACACACAAAAGAAAAAACAAGTCCAAATAAATAATTTTCTGACTAATTTGGAGATCACAGAAGAAATAGCTAAAATAATCAAAAGACTCAAATTAGAGTTTGGTACAAACTTAACCTCTGTCTAAAAAATCATAAATTTTCAATAACAACTCTAAATTTTCATAATAGTCAATAATAAATCAACCACCAATTTTTACCTTCACCTTTTGGCTATTTATGACATAAAGACTGAGGAACTTCAACTTGAGCAACAGCCTCTCATACTAAGTGTATATCTTTAGACAGGCATTTAAATACTTTTATTTGTACAGAATGAGAATGAGAGCAAGTACATTTCATATTCTTAAGGAGCTGGTGAAATAATAAGAATATGACTACCATAACATTTTTTGGATTTGTGTTTTTCTCAGTAAGACTTAGTTGAATTTGTTGAATTTTATAAAAATCTATGTCCTCGTCTCACATGTGGAAGATGCAAAGACAAACCTTATGCTAAAATAGAAGCACTCCTAGTACTTGAAATCTATTCATCTTAAGAATTTTAGACAGTGACTCTGGATGTTAAGCTCCTTTAACACTAAATACTCACCAAAAACAAAAACACTCCTTAAAAGGTGGAAAGGTCTATAGCAAACTTACATTGCCAAGAGGCTATATTATTCATTTGAGCAGGAGAGGAACTTACATGGGCATGCTAACTGTGTGTATTTCCAAGTCGAAACTAGTCTGAGCTGCTTCTACCTCAAGTACTTACAAGATTAATAAATGATACTTTTCTGTACAAAGTTGAGTCAGCTATAACTGTCTGAAAGGCACTACAGACATCAAATGAGATAACATATATGAAATATTCAACCAGCATTTATAAAAGTTAAAGTACCTGATAGTTTCTCACAATTAATTCTAACTGAAGAGGCTTGTTTTTTTACCAAAGATTTATTTGAGAAGAGATTAGAAACTTCCATGCTTTGCCTCCCTCACTCCACTCCTCTGCTGTAACCTATCCAGTTCCATTGATAGCTTCCTCAAGTATCATTCTTTCCCTTCCCGGAGTGCTTTGCTGCCTTAGGTTCACGCTCCCAGGGAGACTTCTTCCTGCCAAAATCCTAACAATTGAGATCAGCCCTGTCTTTTTTTGTGGAGATCATCACTTTTTCCATCTCTGGTGGGCTGGTCCTCTTCTGATCTTTCCCAAGGACAACATATCACACTGACTTATATATATATATTGAATCAAACTTACTTTCTTTTCCCAATGATATGCTTTTTTTACCAACTAAATTTTAAGTTTTGAAGGCAAGAATATCTTATTTTCCAAACTCAGTCAATTTCACAACAATAACAACTTGTTGAATTAGTACAGGTAACTAACTTTGACAAAAAGTTGCCTTTCAACACTCCTAGATTACACAAGAATTTGTGGAGATAGTTTTATTCATGAGTGGCTTATCATCTTTTCAAAGACAGAAGAAAAATATACTGAAACTAGAAAAGAACCAGTAAATTGGAATATTTATATCTTACTTCTGCACAGCCTTTAATGTAACAAACAGAATTTTTAACCATTTGTGAAAGGTGATTTTTGTTGTTGTATATAGCAAGAACAACAAATACATGTTAGGTTTTCATATAACAAAAACTTTTACCGAATTATCTTATAAAGGGATTTTTGGATCCATGTAATTATAAAGTTTAGAATTAGTCTCGGTCATTTTATTCATATTAATTTGCAAATGCACCAGCTGGGTTCCTTTTTACCTCTCAACTATCCTCGGTTCCATGGTTAGCTTCAGTCTTAAACTGCATGAGGTTATGAATGTGAGGCATCATTCCAACTCTCTGGATTCAGTTTCCCTTTTGAAAAATTAATTTGGACACTAGCATAAGACACTTGTGATGCTTTCTATGCATGTTTTGCACTTTTATCTCATTCTGGTTCACAGCACAGTGTGCTCATAGATGTACAGAGTTTGCTGAATAACAGATACAACTAGCCCTGCAGATACATGTGCATTGAAGAAGATCAGCTAGAATCTCCATATTTAATGAAATGTGAGCTACTAATTGAATTAATTTACAGACTATAAGAAAGAGCAGTGAGCATCATTTACTTAAGGAAACACAAAGCAGAACCAGAATTAGTCAAAAGTCCAGTAAAGGCCTGTAATGGGAAAATGAGTACTAGCTTTGATCCTATAAGCAGCAACAAATATTAAGAAGACAATAGGGAGAAATTAGAAATAATAGGGTAACTGAAGACAAGCATCCATTCTGAATAAGGAGACTTGGCTCAGCAGGGAATGCTGACTAGAAAGATTGCCTGATGTCTTCTCTAACAAAAATGAATGCTTCGTCAAAATGCATACCAACTCAGAGTACACCATTAATATATGACAAATATATAATAAATGTTCACTAAAGGTACCAAAGCACAGAAAAAAAAAACAGGAGAAAGCACCAGAGTTCAATGACACGTGTTTGTCTATATTAAAGATTTTCTTCTGAAGATCATAAGATATAAAAGAAAACATTCAGTCTAATAATTTTCTTCTTCTATTGGAGTATAGCATGAAGTACTCAGTAGCAGAAGGGAAAGAACTGGAATCCAGATATTTTTAATTGTGTCTCATATAATTAGGTATTGCTTGAATTCTAGATAGTACATTTTGTATTACTCAGACAAATAAGATAGAAAAGAACACACAGTCAGTCTCCTGTTCTCAAGCAGATTCTACAGACAAAGATACTGAATTGGAGAATCTTGTGAAATCTTAAGAGGCCTGAAAATGAAAGGATGCTGCAGTGATTATACTTTGGGCGAAAACAATGCATTTGAAAGAGGGTAAATCCTGAATCCCTGCTCCTAACTCCTCTCTTACTTTGCAAGTGAAATTTAGGCCTCTTGAATGCCTTAGTGCCTGAAAGTTTATTCACAAATACAATGTAGCTAATTGAGCTTCTTCCTGTCAATAGGAGTCTATAAGGAATGGAGAGAAAGTGTGGTGAAAGTGCTTTGGTTCTTGTATATAGGCTTAATAAAATAATTAACTATCCATGCAAAAAACTATTGTTTATCCAATAATCTGTTCACAGAATTTATCTCTCCAACACATGAATTCTATAGTTATTCTGACCAAGCCTGCCCATTTCATTTCTACAGGAAATGTTAGTCTCCATGCTCCTACAATTTTCAAGCGCTTAGCATTCTTGAAACTTCTATTCACTTGTGTGATTATCTGATTATATATCTTCTTCATTGGTGTGAATACTTCAGGGTAGTAGTCCAATTAGTTCTTCCTTGTTCAGTGTTTAGCAGAATATAGAATGAAATGATCATTATGAAATGATCATTTATGAAATATGATTACTTTTTGATTTTGATATGCCTGCTATAATTGTTAAAAGCACTAAAGCACTCTAAGACAGGTAGTAACATATACATAGGGTTAAATTTACTTTCCAAGGGACATGTTGGTCACCAAGAGATAGCGGTAATAGCAAGCATTTGTTGAAGTTAGGTCCCAAACACTAATTATCTCACTGACTTCTCTCAACAAGCTTAAGAGATTTATATTGTTCCGTGTTTCAGATGAGTAAATGCACTTAGAGAGGTTAGTTACATGGCCAATAAACTGTGAGGCTGAGGGTTTAAGCTTTCGTGTTTAGCCACCATGCACACTGCCTCCTGCAGGGACAGTCAATAGCAATTTTATTAAACATTTAGCTCCTGCAATCCCATTCCTGAAATACCACTGCAGGGTTCAACACAGCACTATTGCATTTCCAGACAGACCAGTTGTACACATTTCCCTCAATAGGAACAATTCCAGTCAGCACCACACAGCTTCATTTGCAATTTTTATGAGCTGTAGCATGCAAAAGGAGGAAAAGACAAGAATGAAAAATCAGGACCACCAAACAATTGATGTTAGAACACAATATCTTCTGCAGTCACAAAATACAAAACAGAATGTTTCATTGCAACACCATTTAAAAGGCCTTGGTTTGTTTAATATATTAACAAGGATAGTGTCACTCTGAGACATAAAATAATTCTTATTTCAGGATGTTCAATAAGAACAATAACTGTCACAAAATAAATCTCTTATTTTGATGAATCTTTGGAAATAAAAGTCAATTTCAGGATCTTCTTTGGAATTTTTTATCACAGCTACATAACAAAACACAGAGTCCTAAAATATTTATGGCAACTTTCATTACTTAAATCTTTTCAGTGAATTTCATTTTTCCTAAGGAAATACTTTTCCTTTAAAAATATATCCATATATTTAGAGATTCAAAAGCATTGTATATATAGGTGCATAGACATGAATGTATGAATGCATATTATACATGCATAAATGTAGCTTCCTTTCATAAACAGACAACAACAATATAAACAGATTCGATCTTCAGAAGGAAATTAGAGAGCACATACTAAATTCCTAGAATGTTCATATATTTGATCAAATCATACAAAGTTTATATTTGGTTTATGATAAAACAGAAAGACTGTCACTGCAAATACATTTATCCAAGAATGACTGAAAATAAAATGAAAGATAGAGTCTAATACACATATTAGTCAAAAAACTGCAACACATTGAAATGTTGTAATTCCATGCTGCCATTAAAACACCAAGATGATATTTAGTGTATATTTAATAGATAAAAACAATCTTTAAAAGAATTATAGCAGCCAATAAACCTATAAATAAGAAGACAGTACACAAAACTGCTCAGTAAATAAATCTGCTATTATATCCATGGGTTGAAAGAACACTTAACACTCCGCCTAGAAGTCTTCTTCTGCAACAGAAGTAGAGGATCTCAACACCCTGCAGGATGAAGCCTGGGGCAGTAGAAGAGTGGAGAAGTGGACAGCAATGGCCAGCCATAATGCAGTATACCAGAGACCTAGCAAGTCCTACCAAGAATCAGACCAATCTAATCTTTCCCCATCCCAAGAAAAGGGGGTGGTGAGATTATAAGAACCTAAAGATGGGAAAGTTCTCCATTGCAAGACATTCCATTTAAGGCAGAACTGCTGCATCTAGGAGCGAATGCAGTAACACTTGTCCTTAGCAGACCTGCAGAGTGACTGACATACCAGCAAGAGGAACTCAAGAGAGATAAGAACATGCAGTGGAAATCTTGGGAACTAAAGTTGGATGAGTGAAGGGAAATGCCCCTATCAGTGGGGTGGTCTGAAGAGAGGCAACCTTGTCTGACACAAGAGTCCTGAAACCCCATAAGAGTAGACAAGCTAAAGGGAACCCTGGGGTCCATAGAAGCAGACAGGCAGGAGGGTTGGAAGGAGAGGATTGGATCGATGAAGGGAAAGGAGGAGGATGGGAGAGAAGGAGGATTAGTACTCAATATGCTTGTAAAACTAGACAAATACTAAAAAAGAATTAAAGCATATTTCAACATTTATAAAAACAATTAAATATTAATGACAGAAATAGTAAGGAGAATAAAAAAATTAATTTTAATATGGACACTGAGATCATAGATTATTACAGTTATTTATATATATATATATATATGTCCTCTGTCCATTTAAAATGTATGCATGTAATTTCTGAGTATGAGCTATTCAATTTTCAAAGTACAAAAACATCCAAAATATACGTTTTAGAAAATAACTGCCAATATTGCTTTAAAAAATGTATTGTTGGGTTGGCAAGATTGGCTTATATGGTAAAGGCACCTATGCACAAACGTGGGGACCTAAGCTTGATCCTAGAGCCCAATATGGTGGAGAAATCAATCTCCAAAGTTGTATTCTAGTTATCTCCACGCACGCCTCTCTGCCTCTTTCTTTCTCTCTTTCTCTCTCTCTTGCTAGCTCTCACTCTTACTCTTGCTCCTTTGCACTGTCTTTTTAAAAATTATTTTTATCAATATTCAGTTTTCCTAATTACAAACATAATGGGTGGTTGTCCCTGACCTCTTCTCTCCCTCCCCCTCAACATGTTTTTTGCTGTTTTTTTAACTAATTTTGTTTTTAATTATTTTATTTTTCTAGTTTTACAAGCATATTGAGTCCTTATCCCTCCTTCCCTCCACCCCCCCCTTTTTCCCATCCTCTTACCTTCCCTTCATCAATTCATCCCACTTCCTCCCACCCTCCTAGACTATCGAGGAACTCGAGAGAGATAAAAAACATATAGTGGAAACCTTGTGGATTAAAGCTGGATGAGTGAAGGGAAATGCCCCTGTCAGTGGAATGGCCTGAAGAGAGGCAATTTTGTCCTCTCTTAGATATTTTAGTGTTTTATTCTTTGACACTGTCATATATGAATGCAATGAATTTGGGTCATTTCCACCCTTTACTGCCCAATAACTCCCCCCCTACTATTCCTACTGCATATTTTCTTTCCAGCCAATTTCCCACCTACTTTCCTGCCTTTTTATTTGTGTAGCCCACTGGGTTTCATCTAGGATGTCTGTACTGAGAACTTGCTGGGATAAGCAAACCATTAAGAAAAGAAGCTCCCCTTTTTCTGTCTGGTATTAAATTCAATAGTTGATCAGAAAGGTATATTCTCTTGAAATCTTCCCCTTCTTTGGTGAAGTGCTAAGTCAAATATTGTTCACATTTTGTGGAAAAAGATCTTGTGGAAGAGGAGCCTATAAAACATGTTTTCAAAAAATGACAAATGAATCTTACTCTCTCCTTTCTAACCTTCCTTCTTCCTTAATATCTTTTATTCACCTAGAGTTCAACCTCTATTTTTATGCAATGTATGTATACATGATTTTATATATCTATATAAAAGCTAGGAACTGTATATGAGAGAAATGTGCCATATATGTCTTTATGAAACTGGATTAATCTGCTTAATATGAAAATCTCTGGTCTCATTCATTTTCCTATAGGTGATGTAAGTTCGTTCTCTGTGGCCAAAAATAATTCCATTGTGTATGTATCACATTGTATATACATCATCACATTGTATAAATATAACATTGTGTATATACCACATTTTCTTTATCCATTTCTTCAATGTTTCAATTTCATCAATGATTTTTCAAAAATCAAATCTCCATAGCCACTTACTCTTGAGAAATATATATATTATATATATTATATATAATATCCAAAGTCAAAGGTTGAACTTACCAAACCATAGGTTGGTGGTAGTGGCTTGTTCCATTTTATATTAGCTGGCCATTTTACCTAATCTTCATTTTCCTTAGTCTTTTAAGGATGTCAAGAAGCTACATCAAGTATCTTGCTATAATAAAAATGCCCACTGTGTTCCCACTCAGCTTGTTAAAAAATCAAAGAAAGAAATTAGCTTAGTCTGGCATGATTTGTTTTTGATGAACCCATGTTGCCTCCTAATTATCACTTATTTTCCTCCAGATGTTTGTAAATTGAGTAAGTGTGGAGATTCTCTTTGTTGAAATGCACCCTGGACAATAGCCTGTATTTGAAAGCCTTCCCTACCCCAGTTGGTTAGCAGTTAAAATGGAGCTTATCTGGATGAAAGAAAATCCTCACATGTCTTAAAATACAGCCAAAATTATTAAAAATTAGCATGTAAAAATAACAGAACTAATAACTAGAAGAAACCTTTGACATGAAGAAACAATCAAAACAGTAAGTAGCAGCAGAAAGACTGAAACAGCTATATAAAAGCAGAAACATATGTATGGTATGATGGGAAGTTCTATAACACACTGATCATTTTATGATTTATTGAAATTAAACCTCAAATCTTGTATTCACAGATCAATTTCTACCTAAGCAATTTCACTGCAGCATATCTCCTGGTGGATAATTGAGACCTAACTTCAGGTAAGATAAACAAAAGAATGAGACTGTATTTTCTTTACTTTTATCTCCTATCTGCTAGAGCAAGAGCAAAACATTTGCCAAGACTGTTGGCCTCTGTGGCTCTCTTTATCTACAAAGCAAGGTTAATGATACCAGACTGGGAAGAGTTTAATGAATGCAGCATACTGTGAACACAGAATGCTAAAACAACAGTACTCTTAATGAAAAAAAGAGAATCTGATGGGGGTCTCTCACAGCCTAAAAGTATAGGTACTTATTTAATTCACTCTTGGCAAAAGTTGAATGCTTTTAATATTTCCATAAGTCTGTTGTGGTAACTTTGAATATTCATAAAACTTCAAGATATATCAAATTTTTCTTCAGTTTCATGAGCATTTAATTTCATTTATGCAGAAATAGTTTTGAGAGAATGAAAGAAGCAATAGTTCTTCCAGTAACTGCCCATAAATATATCAGCAAAGTAAAGAAGAGAGGAAAGGAAGGGAAATGAAAGCTAAAGGAAGGAAAAGAAAGGTAAGTACTGGGGAGAAAGAAAGAAGGAAACGCAGGGGAGGGGAGGGTTGGGGAAATGAGAAGGAATAGTGAGAACAGAAAGGGGAAGAGAAGAGAAGGGAGAATAGTGGACAATAGTCCATAACTCTTCTTTGCTCTATCAAAAATTCTTTTATCTTACTCTTTTCAGAGTTTTGGTCTTTGACTCGTAATCTGTACACTGCCTTTCCTCTTCATATAGTACTTTTATTTTCAAAGATTTTTCAGAAGATACAATGATTTCATGTAAAGGACAGGAGCAATTGAAAGCCCAAGGGCCAGTTGGTAGTGAAAGCTTTGGGCAAAGAGTGATCATCATAGAACCTAGTAAATCACATTATGCCTGTCCTTTCACTAGCATGTATAAACTAGTACATGCTCTTGCTAACATGACAATGTGATATAATCCTAGGGCATGAAGATTTGGAAATAGAAATATTAAATAGCCTAAGTGTATAATAAACAATAAGAAAATGTCCATACCAGCTAATTTAATTTTGTGTTACAAGATTCCTGGATTTATTACATATGAAAAGATATACATAAACTCTTTAAAGAAAATTCAAAGGCAATTCCAATTCAATTGGAATTGCCATTCTTAATGATATTAGTCAAATTTGAAATTGAAACCCATATTACTTTTTAAAAAGATTATGAAATACAGTAATTTCTGTGAGCAACTTTCCATTTTAAATAAAACATTATGAATTCTTCATAGCTCTCACTCCAATGAGCAAATAAATCAAAATTAAAGTTCTAAACTCTTACCATGTCCTACTGCAGTACCTCTAAATCAAACAAGTAAGTTTTAATAATGCAATACCTTCTTCACTATGGGATTTGAAAGTTTAAGTGGCAGAAATAATCACCCTCAGTTGTTTTAGCAGCAAGAAAGATACCCTTTTCCATAGCATAAAGAGAAATTTCTCCCTGAGAATGGCAGAATCAAAAAACCACAATCTACTATGCTAAATTTAATAGAAAAACAGTTCTGCAAGTTTTGAAAAATATTCTAAAATGACACCATGTTCATTTATACTTTGTTCACATAAATTCATGAGAGCGATACAATGCAGGCATGCAATGTGGGATTGCATGTGTCACAAGTATTTTCCTCTGTCATATTAGTTCAAAGACTACTGCCATGCCCTTTGTATCAAGCAACAGTTTTGTTCTTTAGCCTCTCTGAACATATCTCAAAAAAATTATTTGTTATTTGATGCTTCTCACTATCCGTGACTTATTATTTATTCTTTTAGTTTTGTTTGCTACATATTTAATAAATCAAAAATCAAAAAAAGTATTCCACCTTCATAATCATCTTATCCCTCCTCCCAACAAAGATCCATCTCACAACACTTCAAAATGCAAGCACTGAAGCAAGATTTGAACTAGTTAAGACTTTTATTTCCCTTCCTTCTCTCTTCCATTACCAATCTTTGAGACAGTATATTGACCTTTATAGTCTTCATCCACAAAACAATCAACTAAATTGGCCATATATAGTTTGTCTCTGACATAAGTTCAAAGTTTAGAAAATCATCTAAAATGTTATCTTTGGTTTAGATCAGCTGATTCTATATACAAACCTAGTTAGCAGACATAAACTATTTGTGCAGTAACTTTAAAAAAGTCTGATAAAAACTGTAGTTCATGTTTAGGTCTCTGATGTTAAGTTTCTACCTGCTTTATTTTTAAGTGTGATCCAAAACTCCTTAATGTGGCTATCAAACAACTCTTTGAATTTATAAACAAATTAAAATTGCTTATAACTATTTATCATCCATGTCATATTCTAAAAAGCCCTGCTTTTGTTCTTTTGGGTTTGTTTTAACTAGAGCTTCTGGCAGTATTCTGATGGGATAAATTCTACCAGTAAAAGTTTTAAAGTAAAACTTAAAAGTTTTCAAAATTGCAGACTAAAAGAAAGACCAAATCTCACATGTTTTTGGTAGGAAACAGGCTTTTACTTGGCTAAAAGATTAAATTTGTGTTTTGATTCTGTGTTGTCTCTTTGTATTTCCCCTTCTTGATTTATATACAAATTCTGATTTAAGATTTCTCCTAAGAAAAAACACTTGGACTTTCTATTTACCCTTAGGAAGATACTATGTCATGCTCCTCACTAACTATACATCTATTATGGTTAATAATGCAAGTTAAAAAAGAGTATTAATTTTCTTGAACTGCTATAACAGCATTCCACAAACTGACTGGCATAAAAACCAAAAATGTATTATTTACATATAATTAGAAAGGTGGAAACTCACGATGAGGGTATCTGCAAAAATCATGTTCCCTCTGAGATGCTAGACAGAATTCTTGACCATTTCTTGTTCTCTGATGCCTTGATATTCCTTAGTTTGCAGCTGTTTTGTTTCTATTCTGCTTCTGCTGTCACATAGCATTCTTCCTGTCGGTTCATATGTCTCCTTTTATAAGGATATTAATCTCATTTTATTTCATATCAGCAAGAAATTCTGTCTGTAAATTAGACACAAGTTACAGGTACCAGGAGTTAAGATCTCAGTATATCTCTCTAAAGAGCATAAACGAGTTTAGCAGGAGACAATAAGGAGTATGAAAGAAGAACATCAAATCATATGCAAGACATTCTGTATATTTACCAGAGGTAAAATGATGAGTGCAGAAAGACAGAAACTGTGGTGACTTTTCAGAGTAAGCTGTCTCCTTCAGCAGTATTCCTGCATTGCAAGAGTTGGCTACATTAATAACCAAGGGCAAAATGTGGTCTGTAGTAATTACACTGATAACATGATCAACTAATGAAGTTCATTAGTCTAGTTGATGGAAACAGGGATTTATTGGCTTTTTTATTTGTCACTGGTAAATGAGCACTGTACAGAGTGACACTGTTCAGGCAAGGTATAAAGCGAGATGCATTCTTCCTGCATCTCATCAGTCTTAATTAAATTGTGCTCTTAACTAACTTAAGCTGAAACTATCCACGGCATATAAAATTTAAACACCTATTTAAATAATAATCCATATAAATACTGTATTAATTGTGGGTAAGCCAAAACTGTTAGTAAATTAAAACTGATCCAATGTGATTTCTCACTGTTGAGGTTTCAAAGTTCAAGTTAATTTTATTAGCTTTACTATGTGTTTAAAGTTCTCTGTCCCAAGACAAATCAGAGTCAAATTCCTGAGTAAAATTTCTCAGTAAAATACATACCTGCATTAAAAAATAATTACTAAGTATAAATTATTTACATGTATCACCAAATGTGTTATTAGACTATTTCTGCAAAACACCAGAAATAGGTAGTCTCTTTTCTATCTCAAGGAGAAAAATACATCTGAAGTAAAAGAAAGATCCTTTATAATACTTCCAAGAAATTTCATATTGTCATAATTAATCAGGACTCCCTATTAACTGCATATCCGCTTAGGTCTTCCAGACAGTATTGCAAATTGTGAATTATATGTATTATTCCATTTATCATCAGTGGCCAAATATGATGTACATTAGATTTAAACCAAGGATCCTTTGTAGTATTTTTAAATTTACAATATGGCTGAGACAATTCACTTCAGAAGTTTCTGGAAGAGTAGAGAGCAACATTCCTGTATGCTTGGCACTACACAGAGGGCTGAACATCAGGCATACACTTCCAGTGCTAGATGGAGCTTTATGCTGTGCTTGTTCCAGACTGTTTTCTTGATCCCCATTATGTTGTTAGCTCAGCAGAGGAAAGAGACAGTTTAAAAAATGTCACAGTGGGAAATGCTTTAATATTGAGTGGTAAATCCCCAGAGGCAAATACAAAAATACATCCATATTGTTAGCAGTGCCTTTGAAATAAGCACAAGATTGTTAAAATAAGTGACTTGGATTTCTTTCTTTTGGTTGAACTTGTTTGTGGTTTTGGTTGCTTTTGATAAGTAAAAGAGAATTGTTTTACATAATGTTTTTGTATTCTTAGGTATCATATCATATGTCACAAAATAAAGATAACTTCTCTCTAATCTTTTATCCATATTTTCTATATTTAGCAGAGCAATGTTTGAGTGTTTATGCATGTATATGTGTGTGAAAGGGTGTGTGGGTGCATGTATGTGCATGTGAGCATCTGTATGTTTCTATGTAACAGGGATAATAAATTCAGTATTCATCAAAGAGAAATTTGTTGTTATACCATATTTAATAGTGTCATTGTCGGTCATTGCTCCCCCATATGCAATCATCAAGAACTATTTTTACATATTAGACACAGGACAAATTATGAATATTCAAATTTGTCTCATTAATTCTCTAGAATGATAGACTCTGTCTTTCACGGAAAAAAAAAGTCAGCCTCATTTTTTCACTGTATTGAAATAAATAGCAAAGATATTCCAAACATAGTCCCTGGAAATTAAAATCAAGAAAAATGTTTTAACATAGCTGAAAATAGAAATATTAAGGTCTTCTAAAACTTCCACACATCCTTTGCTGGTGGGTTCTGATGCTTTTTTGCCTAATCTCATTTGATTTTTATTGTCCCCACTTTGAAAGATTTAACTTATCTATTTTCAGAAGTGCTTAGGTTTTCAAGATCCATTGCAACTCCTTTGTAGACAAAAATTGGTATTTTGATCCCTGACGTCGAACATCTGCAAACTAAATTTATATGCATGATAATGACACACTATCATAAAGGATGTGGAATAATCTGCCTGTGTTACAACAGATGTCAATTTTTGTTGCTTGTTATTACTAAAGGGGAAATGGAGCTCCTCTGTGTGACAAGTAATGCTGCTTCCAGTGCTTGCAATAAATGTACCTAGCATATGTACTGTGGTGGCACTCAGCCCGAATATCCATCACTGTTTTGATTGTTTGAAATGCATCTGGTCCCTCTGAGTATATTTACTATGATTACCCAGTTCAAGCCTTTTCACACTATTGTATGTGTCATCAAATGACAGTAATGAAAATAACTGCAGCCATTATTATAGGTTTTAGGACTTTGCCATCTGTTGAGTATTAGCCTTTGCCATTCCCCAACTGCCATTCCAGTGATCCAAAATTACACAGAAATAAACCTATGATACTGCATTTCTACAGCACCTTCCATTCCATCTCAATGAAGACAAGTCATTTCTTAAGCAATCCTATCAAGAATATGATAATTAAGAAAGAATCAGGGAACACACAATGTCATTTTAAATATTAAAGTTACAAGGTTCAGAGACAAATAGCAGCATATGTTCCACAGTTCTGACGATCAGAGGTGGAATGTAAGATTTTGATAGCTAAGGGCTGATCTAATAGGTGAAAAATGACAAGTGTATCTTTTATTTCTGTATCATGCAACAATTGGAAATGTTCTATACATATTTTCATGAAATGACCAAAAGGAATCAAATTAATTTGAGACTATACATTTCCAGCTACTTTGTATATCAGCATTTTGACTATTCACAAGTTTGAAAGAAATTTATACTTACAAATATTTGATAATTACATTGCCAATAATAGTCTACCAGCACATCAGACCTGGCTATAACACTTGTTTTAGAAAAAATCTGATATTAGTTCTACATTACGAATAAGGTATAAATTAACAAAAACATGGTGCTTAAACAACTAAATCTGAATTACTTACTAAATAAATTCAAAATTTAATAAGAAAATTAGAAAACTCCATAGACACTAAAAGTATCAAGAACTCTATGTTCAGAAGCAAGAAAACCACCAGAGTTTTCTATATTCCATGTGCTATTGTTAAGATGGCATAAATAATAGATTGTTTTTAATGTTTTGTCCCAATATGATTTAAAATATAACTGAAAAGATGTATAAGAATGGATAACCAAATTTTTATATTTTGAAGCAAAATGTAAGACTTGCTTGTGCTCAATTTGCTACTTTAAAAGACAGTAACTAAGTAAAGAGTGCAAATTAAACAAAAAATTAATGAGATATTTTAGTTGGTATTTTAACAAATAAAAGAAATAAGACTAAGAAAATAACCTAGTACAGAGGAAGACATACTGCCCTATTGCTTATTGGAAATAATGGAGAAATATATATACCTTTCAATGTCAGCTGAAGAGCAACCAAAAAAGTAAAATCATTTTTCATCCAAACATAAAGTTGGAAGGATGATTCTAACCACAATAGGTAAAAGCTAAGGAGTACGGTAAATTGTGGAAAAGAAAAACAAGTGATAATAATGGCCAATAAAACCCAAGATGATGAAGGCAGATTTGAGAGGTGTTCTTAAGTAAATGGATAGTACTCTGCCTGCAATGTAATTGATGGCACAGTTATTGATCCAATATTAATGGTGATGTGGCCAGATGAACAAAAAAATCAGTAAGAACAGTAATGTTTCAAAGGGTTATCATGGCTACTGAGGTCACTAAGAATACAGTACTGCCTGGAATATGTTTATTTACTGCATTTCTATTCAAACCATCTTATACTCCTAAGTTTCAATGAAATAAAATCATTTCCTTTGAAAATGTTCCAAAGAATTTAGAAAAATCACAATCTTTTGGCATTTGGTTTGTATATGGATCCTAAAGAGAAACAAAAAACAGACAATCAGTTCGGCTAATATGTCTAGGCACAACCATCTTGGAAATATTATGTTAGAAACTGCAGAAGACCTCGTATAAATGGTACTCAACTGTTGTTGAGTTTATATTATTATACCCCCAATCAAAATGAAAAAGGACTTGTGTAAGAAGACCCACCCTTTTTACAGCACAGAAAGTACATCAAACAAGCCATCAACAGTTGTGAAAATGATGTTCTTTCCCCTCCAATCTTAATATCTAGTGAAGAAAATAGGCATGGAAAAACAAAGTTAAGGATATGCAACTGAGAAATGTACTTGCTAGAAAGAAGTGAGTTATACCAAGTAAAACAAGGTATTTTGTAGCTCAAAACATTCTATAGAAAGAGACTTATCAAGACAAATGATGATTGGGAAATAGTACAAAAGAACCAGCCACCCAAAAAAGCACATATCCAAATGTCAGGGATCAGTGATGGATAAAAGGGCCTAAAAGGAAACAGGATGGTTTTTCCAACTCAAACGGAGCAATCTGAGCTCATTCTGTAACAAAATGTAAGTAAAGATTTTTGAGACAAAAAACAATATGACCACGTGACTAACATAGAAAAAAGGGGCATATTTGAAAATCTTTTGTAATTTAAGAACAGAGAGTGATAACTTAAAGGGTATTCAGAAACATTAACAAAAGTATAACTTTAATAATTTGTGATTTCTCTTGACCTAATTATATTTCCTAATTGTTCAACAGTAAAGATGATGGGGTTGCATTTTTGAAAGCAAGTTACATTGTTCTGTATACCATTTTCACCAGTAGCAAATATACTGTTTGTGATTACTGTTACCTAAATGTAAGAGATTAGAGACAAAAATAAACAAACCCATACAAGTATTTAGCTTTCAGTATCGATTTGGGCAAGATGTGGCACTGGCCTTTGGTCAGGATTTTTACTGAAAGTGATTTAAAGCCAAACATTTCCAGCACCCAGCAAATGACTGGTGGCACTTTCCCGAACAACCTGCAGTCTGGTCCTAGAATAGAACTGTGGCTGTGAGATACAGGAAGAAGAACCAGTTGGATTACAACTCTGGGAAGTGAAGGAGTTTCCTGTCACAGGCATGAGGCAGTAAATGCACACAAGGACACATCAATTCCTTTTCCTGATAGGACATTATTCAAAGTGAGCAGATGCCTCTGCTACAGGTGCTAGCCCTATTTTTAATAAAAGGCAATCCAAATATGGCATTAATGAGCAAAAGGATCAGGTCCACTTGCCCCTCCTACAACCACATTACTTGCTCTGTATGTGGAGAGGAAAATGGTGGAGAAGCCCTTCAGGAGAATACCATGGACAAATCATCCGAAACTGTGGATAGAACACAGACAACTTTGGTACTTCCAGGGACAGTGGAGACACCAATTTAGTGACATCATTTTGATTTATTATGTTTCTCTTTATGCATAAAAGTGATTTTAGAGAAAAAATCATTATTAATTTCCTCTTACTTTGACTACTGTATAACCTAAAGTTCATTTGCTAAAAAAAAAATCCCTTAACTCTCATACATTGCTGGTGGGAATGCAAGCTTATACAATCACTTCGGAGATCAGTATGATGACTTCTAAAGAAGTTAGATAGAAATACTACATGACCCTGATATAACACTATTAGGAATAATCCCCCAAAATGGAGCAATTCACTACAGTAACATGAGTACAACCATGTTTATTGGAGCACTATTTACAATAGCAAAGTCATGGAATTAACCCAAATGCCTAACAGGTGATGAATACTGGATAATGAAAATGTGGTATATTTATGCAATATAATACTATTCAGCCATCAAAAAAGATGAATTAATGAAATTTGCTGGGAATGGAGAAACTAGAAAAAATTAGATTGAGATGCTATATGTACTCTGTAATAAGTGGATCCTAGTTCCAAACCCATTTGATGACACTCCAAGGTAAATCTCTGTAATACCCACTATAATCACAAAGGATTATGAACAGGGGAGAGAAGGGGAAAGAAGACCTCAAAAGAAAGGAGACAAAAGACACATTTCAATAGAGAATTTAGGCCAAAATCATGTAAGTAGCAAAACGTCTGAAGCAGCCCATTCTCACCTCCCTTCCTGTTCACTTGGGACTGAACAAGTTTGATCTCCCAGTCAAAGAAGGTATAGGGATTGGCAAATAGATGGTAACTAACCAGGAAACGGGAGACTGACTCCTCTCACTGCTGTGTCCTGCTCCTATTCTTCTATCCACCTTTGTGTCTTTTCTTATATTAAGATTTTGTCTATAGTCCTTTGTGTCCTGCTCCTATTCTTCTATCCACCTTTGTGTCTTTTCTTATATTAAGATTTTGTCTATAGTCCTTTATCTTTGGTTAGGAGATGACCTCAACAAACAATCAGGATGCAGCCAAAGGCAGTGCAGGAACAGCAAAACTGAAAACAATGACAAACCATAATTCAGAACATCAAAGACCCTACAATATTCATCTGGAACCAAACCACCCAAATCATTCCCCATCCTAAAGCTCAGGGAACCTCGAGGAAGAGGGGGCATCAAGATTGTGAGAGCTGGGGGCTGGAGAGGTGGCTCAGGGGTTAAGCCTCTGCCTTGCAGGTCTAGACCCCACGTATAGACGCCCAGAGCCGAAGCGGGGCGGCCTGCGTTTCTGGTCCTGGTAGGGCGGAGCCTGTGAATCCCGGGGCAGAGTAAACAAGGAGGAGGTGAGAAGAGGTCCATGGTGGTTCCCGAATTCGTCCGTGGTTCTACACACATGCACACACGTGCACACACATACATGCACACACGCGCACATACCATACATGCACAATTGAATAAATAATAATAATAAAAAAGATTGTGAGAGCTTAAAATGGGAAGGATAAGATACTCCACAAGTCAGGGCTGGCTGTAGCAGCACTCATCTAGCACTGATCCCAGGGGCGAAAGCTTCAGGTAGTAGGATCCTTAAAGGCAAGGGATTAAACACTCATAATAGAATTACCATACTAATGGGCAGCCCAAGAAGAAGCCCCAAGCTATGCCACTGTGTCCTGAACCCTTACTGGTGTAGACTACTCAGAGGGAAATTCAGTGCTCACATAAACAGATGCTCTGGAGAATGGAATGGAGAAAGCAGGAAGCAACAAAAGAGGAGGAGGGAAGGAAAGGGGGTGAGAGGAAAGGGAGGAGAGTGGGAAGAGGGGGGAGAGTAGAATGGGGGACAATACGGAGGGAGAAGAAAGCAGGATACCTATTGAGCTTGTAAAATTAGGCAAAAAATGTAATAAATAAAAAATCCCTTTAAAATGTATTTTTAAAACACATTCAGAGAAGGAAAATGTAATAGTAACAAATTTCATGAACTTCAGAAGGAAGAATTTATGATTTCAATACAAGATTAGACGTTTTTCCTTTATAAAAGGGATGTTTGAATTTGTAGGATCTCCTGAAGAGAACAAAGTTATCTGTTTAAACATCATTCCAAACCAAAGACCAAACAAAAATAATAGATAGAAGATCCATTGAAAGCAAATGGCTTGCAGTTCAGCACTTATAACTAATCTATTATACCACACAGCCCCAGACCTGCTTAGACATGTATTTCTGGTCTCTCCAAATTACCCTGGGCAGATAGAGATGAGCAGTTGATACTGATCCTGATAGACGGGCTAAAGGCAAGTCTGTCAGAAAAATGGGCCTCTCATGGTGCTACTAATGGCAGTATATTTACTGAATTGTTGAGGTATATCATCTGAAGCTATTAACTAAGTCTAAATAAAAATGAGAGACAATACTACAAGGAACCAAGCATGTCAGGAACCAAATGAGCTGAAAGATTAAGAGAAAATAAACTAAACTTTGCAAGATCCTCTGAATTGGATTCCAAGTTTCTAAGTTAATTTTTAAAACATGGATTATCTCAGTCACTGGCACAGATTTTGCAGGATTTATTAAAAGAATCTCACAGAATAAAAAGAAAAAATAGATAAAAGCACCCAAGAAGGCATATTTCTTCCAATAAACCTTTTTAAATAATATCCAATGAATGAGTAAATGAATCTACCTTCTCATTTGAAGAAAATATCAATATAAATACACATGAAAGATCCACTGATAATCTGAGTAAGGGATCTGTAGCTATTGAACAATGGTTTTTGCTGTGGCTACCCACTCCCACTAACATTCTCAAGATATTTCTCATTCCTTCAACTCTGTCTTTTCATTTTCTTAAGATCACTTTTCAAAATTACCCTATTTTGCTCCTGCTTCATTATCACATAATTAAAAGATACCTTAATGGGCTGGAGAAGTGGCTCAAGTGTTAAGACTCTGTCTTGCAAGCAGAAGGTCCTGAGTTCACATCCCAGGTCCCACATATAAACTTCCAGGTGGAAATGGCGGCAACCTGCACTTCTGGCCCTAAGGTATAGAGATTGGGAAATTGCAGAGTGAAGCAAGAAGGAGGTAGAAGCAATCCAGGATGATTCCCGAAGTCACCCTTGGTCCTCCACAGGGACACACAGTGCCCTCTGATACACACATACAAATAAAACAAATAAAATTAAAAAAAATAAAAAAGATACCTTAATAATGATTAAACTTGAAAATTCTATTTCCTAATTAATACCAAAACTCCTTCTCCCCCCCAAAAAAAATCCATTACATGAGAATAATATGACATCAACTAGATACGTGTATGTTTGCTTAAATAACACTCTGTAACACTGTACTTAGGCCACAGTACAAGCAATGTAAACTAGTACTACTTTGCTAACAACTAGATCGAACTCAATGTTGGAGCATGAAGACAACAAGGACAGATAGATAGCATTCTGCTTAGTAAATAAGCAATCCCGAAATGGAGTTCAGCGAGACATGAAGCAGCATACAGGGGAAGAGCCCTCCCAGATCATGGTTATTTACATCCCAAAAATCTCTCCCTCTTTATGGTAACAATGAAATGTCACTGAAGTTATTAAACTGAAAGGCTATGTCACAGTTAGATATAGGTGTCAACTTGATGGTTGAGGATTTGAGTTCTGGGCACATTTGTAAAGAACTAGTAGTTGAGTTAAGCCCAGAGAAAACCTGCAAGAGGAGACTGTCTAGTTGATGGGGAAGGCCCAGCCCAGATAGGTGGGACTAGGCCCTAGACAGATAAATAAAAAGGAGGGAGTTGTTGAGGAAGTTGACAGACTTCTGTATACTTGGCCAGGTGTGCTAGTCTGGCAGTAAGGATTCTTCCTTTCTTAGCAGTTATATGCATATGGTATGGAGAGTTCCTTTGGTTCCTGTTATTGGTGTGAGCTGTCTTGACAAGCTGGACAAGAATTGTAACCAAAAATCCTAAACAAACAAACAAAAAAAGAATCCCTTGTTCCCTTAAGCTGTTCGATGGTGACTTTATCAGCAAACATTTAAAGTATCTGAATTATAAAGTTTATTCTGATAATTACATGGAGAAATGAACATTTTTAAGGTATGAGAACACAATGAGTTGCCAGCCTGAATTTCCAGTCATGCTTACTATGACTGGAAATCCTTAAGTTCAGCTCATTTCCTCATGCATGAAGTAATCTAATTGAGAACAGTTCTTATTCTCTATCAACCTTTTGACTGTTTCTCATCTAACTCTAGGTTCAGTCTGCCTCAACTCAGAGCTCATAGTTTATACATCTACACCATGAGCTCCTTAAAAGAAGATCCTTGGCTGTGGTACACATGTATAACTCATCATCCAGGAACTAGTACAGTACAATAAAAACAATAGTTTGCATAGAAAATTTAAATATCTCAAAGAAACACTTGGCTGATTTTGCACTGCTAAAAGGAAACCCAAATTTAACCCACACTTTGCTTTTGGGAAGGCAGAAGTAACTGGAACGTGAAACGTTTCTAGGTAAGCACTGAAATGAGTTGCTTGTACAAATATTTCTCTGTACATTTTCCTAGAAATCATGACAATAATCACAGACATTAAGGACATTCTATTGGTGAACTATAGACACATAAGCACTGATATTGTGCAGACATTTGTGATTCAATAAAAAAAATGGATCTATTCCTCAACCCATTCTCCTTGTTCCAACCTCAAAATAGAACAAGAAAACATACCTTAATGATTCCTTAGCTAGGTTCAACCAAATAAGCATTAGGACTCCAGAAAAGCCTAGTTTAGTGGGATAAGGAAAAGTGATTAAGATAATTATGACTCTGCCATCAGTGAATGGAATAATGTCTTTTTCAAGAAATGCTAAGCAAAGAAACAATGGATAAAATAAGTTATTCATTACCAACTTATCATGCATTTTGTATCTTATAATTGAGAAGAGTTGAAACACAAAATAAGAGCCATCTAGGGCTACCAGCTTCCAAAGAATTCCTCAGCATTAATATCACTCTTCCTAAAACCCTTTGAGGATAGCTGCCTAGATGCTGAGAGGAAATAATTGAACAATTTCATGGTGACATTAAACAGCAGCTCATAATTGACCTCAATATGAATAGCAATAAAGATGGAGAAAATGACATATGCTCTATACAGTCAGCATGGGCAGGATACAAACCCAAATGCCTTTAACTTCATCAAGCAAGGCACACATGAGGAAACCACTTAATAATCATGCAAAGCCCATTTGCTGTCTGCAGCAGAGCCAGAGATTTTCATATCACCTCTTGTCATTTGACTTCACGGAAACAATAGGGAAACTCTCTAAAGCAAAAGAAGTCAGATTTGCATTGATCCAGAAATTGATTGGTTTGGTAGTGCCACTTGCTTCCTAACAGGGCATTCAATTGGCCAGATAGAGGGAAGTGGTGCACAGTTTTCTATGTAATCAGCACTTGCTGCAGCTAAAGAATGATCTTTAGAGCAATAAAGCATGTTGCCAAACATACAGGTATCGGCCGCTGCTCCTCACTGGCTATTCCTTGCATATCCCAGGCCTAATTGTCTGAGCAGAATGAAAGGCATTTACTCAGTGCTTTATGTTTTTAGACAATGCTGAAGACTGAGTAAGCAGATAGAAAGTGTCTGCATACTTTTCAACACTGGCTTTTCTGAGTGTCTGCCCTGCCCCAATACAAAGGCCTCTTACAGTCAATTTATATATTATAAATGGACAAAAAAAGAAATTCTGAACAAAATACATACAAAATATTTCCAAATAGGCATACCTTGACTCAAGTGCCCATGTTTCCCAAACCCTCTGTTTGTCCTTGTGTTTTCTGGCACAAGTTCTCCACTGACCACTTATGCCAACCTCACCGTCCCTGAAACACACAAAGCTGGAATAGTCCTTCCCTAGAAATCTATAATGTTGGGCTGGAGAGGTGGCTCAGGGGTTAAGCCTCCGCCTTGCAGGCGGAAGGTCCCGAGTTCGGATCCCAGATCCCACGTATAGACGCCAGACGGAAGCGGGGGCGGCCTGCGCTTCTGGTCCTGGTAGGGCGGAGCCTGTGAATCCCGGGGCAGAAGGAGGTGGAGGCGTCCATGGTGGTTCGCGAATTCGTCCGTGGTTCTACACACACATACACACACACACAGACACGCGCGCGCACATACACACAGTTGAATAAATAATAATAATAAAAAAAAATTAAAAAAAAAAAAAAAAGAAATCTATAATGTTCATCTAGTTGTTCTACTCCTCACAACTACCATAGCACATCTACCTAACCAATCAAGTTAATTAACCAAGTTGGCCCTTAAATGACTAAAGTCACCGTTTTTGAAAAAGGACTGTATCTATTAATGATTTCCACCTCTCCATTTTCAATTCCTATACACCCAGCCACTCTCACCTGCTGAAAGTCTACACTAATAGAACTATTTGTGCTAAACACAGTCTTCCGTAGTGTTATCCACTTGCATTTTCTGTGCTCTTTCCTCAGCCATGGCTACTTCTCACTCTGTCCACCTGGAGAGTCTTTCTTTTATCTTTAATACTGTCTTAAGATGTCTCCAACTCTAGACTCCTCACTCAAGATTGTCTCCTGAAACAATATTAAAAGTTTCTTTTCTGAGCTTGGAGAGATGGCTCAGAGGTTAAGCCTCTGTTACACATGTGAAAGGACCTAAGTTTTATTCCCAGATCTCAGGTAAAACCACAGGGAAAAAATGACAGCAATCTGCACATCCAGCCCTTGGAAGGTAGGTCCAGGGAAATTCCAGAGTAAAGCAAAAAGTAGAGCAATCCAGGATGACTCCCAAAGTTAACCTTCGTCCTCTACAGGCATACACATAGTAGTTGGGGAGGTAAATCAGTCTAGCCAATATAGAAATCAGTATGGAGTTCCTCAAAAAGTTTCTTTTTTTTAATTATTTATTTCAATTGTGCAGGTGTGTGCGTGTAGAACACGGGTGAATTCGGGAACCACCATGGACCACCTCCACCTCTTCCTTGCTTACTCTGCCCCAGGATTCATAGGCTCTGCCCTACCAAGGCCAGAAACCAGGCCACCCCTGCTTCCGCCCAGAGTCCATACATGGGGTCTAGGATCCGAACTCAGGACCTTCTGCCTGCAAGGCAGAGGCTTAACCCCTGAGCCACCTCTCCAGCCCCCTCAAAAAGTTTCTAGAAGCAGAGCTTCCTTATGATCATGGACCTGATTTTCAGTGCAATAGTTATATTAGTCTGTATGAGCTAGCTTAAGAAAAGAAATAATGGTCACGTTCTAAACAGTCGAGATAATTAGGTAATTTTTGATGATAGACTTTTTGAACCATTTAGCAGGAAACATTCTTGCAAAGTCCCTAATACCTAAATGTTTTCTTTACTTCCTTCCAGGAATACAACTCTGTCTCCTTTCAAATTTTGTTTCTTAAGCACACTTAAATGTTTAAGGGTTTTATTTCTACATTCTACTGTTTCAGAATAAAACTTACTCAGGTAAATCAGGATAAGCTAAGGAGTTTACTTAATTAGCATTGAAGAATTCCACAATCCTTACTTCATCATTCACCCCAGAAAAATACAATTTCAATAGTTACCAACCTGATCTAATTTTATATCAGTATGAAAAGGAATGACACAGAATCCCTAAAAAAAATACATGATACATAAGCAAATTCATAAAACATTTATCTCGATCATGACGTGTGCACCAGGCATACCAAACTTACATAAAAGTACAATTTCTGTCAGCACATTTGAAATGTATAAATCAATCCATCTCTAAAACTTAAAAGTCATGGAACTTACTACTTATCAGCCCTTAGAACAGCCTTCAAGAATGAAGAATGGATTATAAAATAGGGCCCCAAATGAGCATATGAGTCATTAAAAATGCTGGGAAAGGATGATCTTTGTTCAGTGCTCATTGCAATACAGCAGAAAATCCAAAAGGAAGATTCTCTGCCCACCCCCAACCCCCAACTCAAACTGTAAAAAAGCATGAGTTGAGTTAAACTGTACTCAGAGCGCTCTGCTTCTCCAAAAGTGAATTTTGGTTTCACCAGCTGTGGGATGTTGCAATGTTGGGAATGGAAGCTTATCAGATACCTTCTAAACAAATGCCTGACAGAGCTGGTAAATATCATTTACACAATTAATAATTTACATTTATATTATCTGATAGATTTCTATAACATACATTAAACTATCTCTTTTTTGCGTGTTTTTACATTTTAAACAACTTTATCAAATAATTTCCTGATGATTATCCTTTTTGACTTTTCCAAAAGACAATAAAAATGACTTTAACATTTATCCTTTCCCTAAGTCAAAAACAAATTATTTTTCAATCCAGTAGCATTTTTGAAGTACTAAAATTCAGTATATGCCTACTTTCAATAAACATCTACTGTGCATATTTCCTATTTTCATACATAAAAGTCACTTCCATTGAAATAATCCTGAATTCTTAAAACCAACTACACATGTGTTAGCTGCAAATCTTCTTTACAAAGAGAAAATCTTCTGCCACATGTGTTTGTGTGTTTGTTTGTTTTGACACAGCATCTCATTTTATAGCCCTGGTTGGCCTGCACCTTGTATGTATCCCATATACATATTCAAACTCATGATGAACTTCCTGATATCCTCTCAAATGCTGGGATTACAGAAGTGAGCAACATCTGTAGCTTAAATACTTAGTGTTACTTTAAAAGTGCAGATAGTGTGATTTATGTAAAAATACAAGGATATTGACATTAAGGACTGAGACCATGTAAGTAGCACATACTAACTGGTAGCACCACTGGACTATTGGCCACTGATGGTTTCAGGGAAAGGAGGAGTTACCAGCTTCAGTTCTACAACCACTGGTGAGCCCACCAGGCTACAAAGGAAGGTTCCAAATGCTTGGTCAAACAAAGACCCTGATTAAAACCAGAAGGTCATAGAACCAAACAAAAGACAAGAATATCTGAAAGGCATTATTAGGGAAGATTAAGGTTTGGAAAGAGGCAGAAGAAAGATAAGAGAAGTTGGTAAGAAGGATCTGAGTGCGTAATATACACATATGAAAGTTTCAAAGAGCAAATTTTGTTCATTTAACACACTAAAACCAAATAATTCCATGTAGTGATCATGAGATTCTGCTCTAAGCTTCAGAAACTAGAACTTAATTTCTGTGACTTACATAGCTTTTAACCAGGTTCAAGAGCTCTTGATTCTTGCTGAGGCTTGTTCATCTTTTGCCTTTTTGTCTCTTGCCTTGATAATTAATGAAACTGCATATACAGTCTGCAAATAGTCATCCTCCAAATAATACCAATGAAAAACTGCACCTCCACATTACAACAGATTGTTTAACTTTGAAAGTGCTGCTTAGAAGGAGCATGGGTTCTTTGGGAACAACAAGGTTCTATTAAATACAAATCTCCCTTCACTGAACCAGGGTAAAGTGGAGCTGACTTCTGAAGAATAAGTGGCTACACATACTTCCTTGAGAAATTTCCAGGGAGGCCAGGAAGCTTCATCTCTTGCCCCTTCAGGTTTCGCTATCATTCTGTAGAAACCAGCTGCTGAGGTCAGAACCTACTCACTGAATTTATTTTTCTCACAGTCTTGCCCCACAAACAAGCAAAGAGAAGCATATTTTTAAGGTTGGAAGGCTGCTGCACAGGTGCATGGCTATGCATCTTGTGACTGATACACATTGGAGCTAATAGGCTTCCCTCTGTTCACAGACTTCTAAACAAGGTAGCGTTGACTGGCTTCTCCAGCTGCCAACCATTTTCATCAAAGATGTACTTCTTCATGTCTGAAATATGAAACAGGATTTTCGTGTTTCTACCCACGGTCTACCTCAAAATATTTCCTCTTCCTCAAAATATTACAAAGCAAAAGAGACTTATTCTCAAAGTCCTGTGGCCAGTACACATGCAGCTGATCCTGTACTCTCACAGGCTTACATTTATTCTTCAAGCAAAGAAAGGGTAGAGTCAGTGGTCAATCAAGTGAGAGCCTTTCAGGGCAGACGGTCATCATAGATTATAAAGTTCAGTTTTCAGAAAAGCCATTTTTTAAGGAAACACTTTCATCAATGATGTTCAAATTTTGTTCTTAATACCCTCCAGAGAATCTTGGAATAATTAATATCCTTTTGCATATTTTTATGTTTGCATCTAAAATTTTTATCTTAAGAAGACTTGTATCTTAATTTGTAAAAGACAAGTATCCTAGCACATAAATATATGCCTTAAACATATTTTGATGAAGTTTTGACATTATGTTTTATGTACTCCAATCTATGGGAATTGTCTGTCTTAACAAAACCAGATCTCACTGCTGAAATAACCATTTCTACTTATTGACACATCCTTGTGAAAATTTTGTCACGTGAATTTTAATGTAAGGTAACTATGCAAGCAAATGTAGAGAGAAACTGAGGGATAGAATGACAAGGCCGTAAGTTTTCTGTCTACATATTTTAATGATTATTAATCTCTTTAATTTTTTTATTTATTTACTGGTTTTTAGATTTTCATCAGCTCTTACATTCATTCACCTTTAATTGACTCCACAGGCATAATTTCAAAATAAGAAATTAAAGAGTCTCTTATGGTTTAGGGGAGCAGAGGGCAATGCATTCCACAAAGGAAGGAAAATCAATTTTTTGTGTTTTACAAACTCAGCATGTGAAAATGGATATGACACTAATTCAACAAATGTGACAAGAAAGTTGCACCTAGAATTTTAATTATCTTTCTAATAAGTCCTCAAGGCTGCATCTTAGGAGGCTAAATTATATTCACGATATAAATATAATTGCTATGAATTTCTAAAATTCTACAGTTAAGAGTCACTTTCAGAGGAACCTTTGAAAGACATTCAAGCAAAACTGAATGCCTTGTGTGAGCCCATTCCTCCTGTAGAAGGGGAAAAAATCAAAAAGAAGAGTCTTTTCCTCTTAGACGTGTACAGTCTGGTTGTCATTCAGGATTTAAACATCAGAAACAGCTAAGATTGGGGTAAAGGAGATGACTTAGTAGATAATGATCTTGCCATACAAATGGAGGACTTGAGTTCAGATTCAACAACTCATTTTAAAAAAAAGGTGCTGAATTACATAATACCTATAATCATAGTACTGGAGATGCCAAGACAGGCAGATCCTTGGAGCTCATTGGCCAGCTAGTGTACCCAAATAGGTGAGTTCCAGGTTCGATACAGCCTTAAAAATAACACAGAGTGACTAAAGAAGATTGGTCTACACATGCGTGCATCATATTAATACACACACTAAAATAAAATAAAATAAAATAAAATAAAATAAAATAAAATAAAATAAAGAAGAACCCATGGTAATTGTTAATAATATGAGATCTTTGAGAAAAGAAATGGATCTTGAAATCTACATGACCTAGGTTTAGATCCTGGTTACAAATTACTTTCTAATGACCCCATCTTCTTTTTGGCTCAAATGGGAACAATGAGGAGGGCAGAGATTGGCAAAGTGAAGCCCATGGGTCTAATTCTGCCTAGTGCTTGTTTTTGTATGGCCAGAAAGAATAGAATAGTCTGTGAATTTCTTCAAGTTCCAAACTTTAAAAAAATGACATTTCACAATCAGTAAAATGATATAAACTTCTGTGTGACACAACAAACTCTTTTTGGAACACTGCACAACCTTTAACATATTGTCAGTCATTGTTTTTATACTCTGACACCAAAATTGAATAGATCTCATGCACTGCACGCATCCTAAAATAGTATTCTGTGGCTCTTTAAAGAAAAATTTGACAAAACCCTGTTTTAGAGTTAAAAGAAATAACATGAATACAGGCACTTGTAAAATGCCATTGTTTTCTAAGAAGATGTACTGTGAACCAAATTTATAACTTCAAAGGTAACACATGAATGTAAAAGGCAAAACTTACTCCTAAGAACTTTCTAAAAACTTGAAATATTGGTACTATCTAACATGTAACCATACTATATGTGTGCAATTTGTCATGCAGGAAAGATGATTACCTTGTCACAAAGAAGTAATTGTGCCTACTTTGACAGTTCTGTATTTTGTGATTTAATTCTCATAGATCTCCACTTTGCATTCCATCTGTGCGTGCATCCTTATCTTTCCACTCAACTCTTGTATCTTCTTCCCACCCTTTGAATCTTCATTTTTTTACATTTCCCTTCCTGAATCACTCATCCTAGCAGTGCTTGTAATTATTTTTTAAATTTTTTTATAATCCCATCCAAACAATAAAGGTTAAATAACCTTGATACATGCTCTAGCATTTATCTTTACAATAAAGATGTAGTAAAGTAACATCCTATGTATTAATTGGAGAGATGATCAGCACATATTTCTACTAACTAAACTTCTGGGTGACTTTAGAAGTATATATTTCTTGGCAACATGATGATTTCATTTTCCTTTCAAATTCTGAACTCCAAAAAGAGTCACACAGCCTATGTGTGTCACCATACAGACATTCAGTTACTAAGAAGCGGACGGTAAGTCTCTGTCACATGAATACCTATCACCAAGGTGACAATGAAAGGGGCGAAAATGTCTTTGAATCATTGCAGATATGCATGAAATCGTCAAATAAAATCTAAAAAAGTTAGAAAGAAAAAGCAGTGAAATGACCATGGAGTCCTCAAAGAAGAAGAAGCACAGCTCATCATCCAAAGGAAGCCTCAGCTCCGTCATCGGAGTCATAGCCATAAAATACAATCTGCACTAAGTTGTCAGTGAGTATTTATTATATTCAAGACTCTGATTTTAGGAATCTGACAAAATAAATCATGTATGTTCATGCGCTTCCACATCATAAGACACAAATTCTAATACAAGCAGGCTTTGAGAATGACAAAGATTCTAATAAGGGATATGACATGGTGCAGAGGTTTATAAGATAAGGAAAAAGAAAAAAACATGTTCCTCTTGAACAGAAAAGCATGGGAAGTCTTGAGGAAATGAGATTTAATGTCAACCTTAAATCAAGACAAAATTTGAGAAATAATAAAAAGCCAAACATTTCCAGTAGAAGTCGAGAAACATCACAGCTGGGAAAGCACAGAAGATGCTCAGTAAACATCCACGTTAGTTACTAAACTGGTAGTTGAAAATGTAGTTCATATAATCAGTTTCTATACAAGTTCTGGATATAGTACTTACTAGTCCTGTGTCTAATATCAAACTATCCTTTTTCAATATTAATTACTCTTGTCACTGTGATAAAATATATTTCATAACGGAAGATTTAGTTTGGCTCACAGTTTCACAGGAGTAAGCCTTCTGAATACATTTGGTCAGAACATCATGTCAGCATCAGGAAGATGGAAAGAAAACTGCTCCTGATCACATAATGAAAAGAAAGGAAAGTAGGGTGGAGAGAGAAGAGGTCTGGACAACATAGGTCCTTTAAAACCTCTAAGCTTGAGAAACAGTATCCCGCTTTCTCTTTCTATTTTCCTCATGCTATTCTGAACTAAGCTATTCCCTGGTAGCAAGTAAAACATTTCTGAAACTGCACACTTTAAAGCTTCTGGGGGCCATTGTATACACAGAAGCAATACCTAATTGAATAGTAGCCTAACAGCCTCAGAGAGCTGCTGCAATTAAAGAGAAAGAGTTGAGTTAAAAATAGAGACTGTTAGAGAAGTGGGAGAACTAGCTCCTGTGAGGTACCTCGACATTCTTCTACAACACCATTTTAAAAAAAAGCAAAATTAAGCTAAATAAGTAAGCATCCAAGTCCAAATTGCTCACAAGTTCAATCAAATTGGAGTCAATAGCTGTGAAAAGAAGCCCATCCCTGGAAAGGATCATGGATGAGGACAAAAATGATCTAAGCTAAAATAAATACACAAAGGCATGATGTCAAAATGCTAGTGGGTCCAGGTGGTAAACTCATGTGTTTAAGATATTTTAAGATGTATTTAAGATGTTTGTCCTTAGGAACAAATTGAATTTTTGAAAGTATGTAACTTGTGTTTTAGGAACTTAAAGAATCCATTGTTAGGATAAAGCAGGCACTATCTGTGTATATGACAAGACTTACATAGGTGAAGGATCTTCTTTTGTCACTAAAAGCCTGACATAATTTCCTCTGGGGGAAAAAAAGCACAATCTAAAAATAGCTTGACCATTCAGCTCTTTTACATGGCTTAAATGCGGCCTTCACTGGAAGCAAAGGATCTAGCTGTAATATTTGACTACCCATGATTAATACCATCTTTTCACCTCCTAAGAAATGCTGACTCTTGGAAGCAAAAGGAGGACTCTAGATACAGTCTCACACAACATGCCCCAGAATTTAGGATGATAGAATACTGTCCTCAAATATCCCTCTTGTGTCAGGAACCAACACAGTCCCCCATTACTATGAAAACAAGCATGAAGCCAGGACCGTTGTCTAGGCCTTCAGATTCACACCAAGGGATCCACTGTGGAGCCTGTCAGCATCATCCTATATAACTTTCTATAAGGCAAACAGTCTGCACGTGGATTGAGTGATGCAGTAAGCCTCTTGCCCCTTTGCTCCTTACACTGGAAATGTGGTTAGAGAGACTGTGGAACTCGATTTTTACAGAGTTAGAGATATCTGTGTTAATTTTTATAGATAATTTTATAAAGTTAGAGATACCTGTGGCTGGCAGCTGTTTATTAGACAGTGTAGAAAGAAATTACATAATCATCTGTCGACTTTTCCCTTTCTTGGGCTTACATTTTAACAACCTCTAGCTAACCCCAGTTTCACTTTGGGTCTAAGATTTCGGATTTATTACCATCTTTTTTTCCTTTCATAATTTTTGTTTCCGTTTGTTTTTCTGACTCATGGATTCATGTTTTCTGTGTAACCAAGGGCTTCTGTTGTTCTTGGAGTTCAGGCTTGCATGCCCATCAATTCACACTCACGTTAGTTGGGGCTGGACAAATTCTGGTATTCCTCTCTCTGGTGTGCCTTCTGCCATCATCACCTATCTTCTGCTGAATTCAGACACATGGTTCTCAGTTACTTGCCCCTAGTTACTTTCTCCCTCTAAATAGCACCATTGCAGAAACCACTCTTACAACCATAGGAAATTACAGTTTCCAAAAGCTTTGCTCTAAAATTGTTTAATACAATGAAACTGGTCAGGCCTGCCAAACAAAGATAGTTCGGCTCCATCTCGAATGCTTTGATTCTCAGAGTCTACCTAGGTGTCGGTTTTCATCTTAAACTTTAAGGTTAGTCTCTCTGTTTGATTATTCATCTGTAGTCCAGTTTTCACAGTCCAGAGCAGAGGAAAAATATTTTAGAAGTTAAATTTTCATATTTCTAAAGGTCAGTTATCCAGGTGTGAAAGCAGGCAAACTTTATTCCACCAGAAATCAGTTTGGAATCTTCTGCACTGATGAGCAACACATTGCCTTATTCTAACTTACAAACTGGAAAAGCCTAAATATTTCCCTAAAAATTTCTGTGTAATGACAAAAATATAAAGGGAATTTATTAAAGAGGAATGAGGAAAGAGGAATGCAAACAAATTATACATTTATCAACTTTATGCAATAACTATAGACAATGAAGGGGAAATCTCATTCTTCTAACCTTACAATTATATTTGAAATGTCCCTCAATGTTTTTCTATATTTTAATTCAAATGTAATTTTACAAGCTCATTTGAAACCAGTGGGCAGATGGAAAACAAGATATTTAGAAATGAATTCTCCATTATTATCTCTGTGCAGTATGACTCTATTCAAAGTCCACTGGATACTTAGACCAATAATTCATGAAATTTTGCAAGCTGAAGGGCTGCAGGGTATCTGGTCTATGAATCTTGAGTAGCTATGATCCCCCAAAGTATACATTTCACTGTAGAAGAGAATACCAACATGCGAAAGGAAAGAGAAATTCAACTCCTTATTTCTTCCTGTGCTAGAAACCAGCAGTTATCTTAGATAGTCTCATGAATTCATCTTTTTTTAATTTAGTTCAGGTTGCTTCTGCCACTCAAACTTAGGAATATCAATAAAATATATTGAACACATTAAAAAACTCCACCCCTGAAAAAAGGCAACATTGTGACTAGGAATTACAATTATATACACAAACCCAGGAAATTCAAAATGAATGCTCTTATAGCACCCACTCTCAAATAAATGTCACAGATATATTAAGGTTATGAGAAACATGGTGTCTGATATGTGACTAGGCAAGGAAAAGAAATGTCACTGTGAATTCTCTGACATGTACATTCTCAACCATATTTTCAAATTTGTGATCAGTAAAAACAATAAAAAAGAATTTTCAGCCATGTATACTATGATTCTATTTTAAGAAGAAAATTTTAGTCACGTACACTACGAATTTTATTGTTATATCTAATAATATAATAGAGAGAGAGAGAGTTACTTGGGGAATTTGCTTAATGTCAATAACAGACTTTTTCAAAGGATTGTATAAACTGCATTGTGTTTTAATTCTTCTCTGAAAGAAGGGGGAAAGGGGGTAGGGTGCAAGGGGGACTGGAGAGGGGTAGAGGGAGGGAGAGGACCGGGGTACCTATTGAGCTTGCATGATTGGGGAAAAAGAAAAAAATAATAAAAAGAAAAGAAATGGTCCCTCCCCCAAAAAAACTTGAAATGCCTAATTCACACTTATCAAGTGCATCTTGCTGCTCCAACATGAATACACAGGTTTTACAAAGTTTTAAAAATCACTAATTTATTTAAAAACAAATTTTGAACTTATTACACATTTGACGTTTCTGTTTAGTATGTATCTATTAATTATTCTTTTACCATGCTACTCCTATCTCTGGAACTTTGGGCCTGGATTTCCATTAATCTACATCGTTTTTGAAATCTTTTGTGTGTGTGTGTGTGTGAGAGAGAGAGAGAGAGAGAGAGAAAGGGCACTGTATGGCCCTTTAGAGGCCCAAGAGTAACTTTAGGAATCATCCTGGATTGCTTCTACCTCCTTTTTGTTTCACTCTGGGATTTCCTAGACTCTGCCTATCAGGGCCGGGAAGTGCAGGCCGCTGCCATTTCTGCCTGGAATTTTTAATGTGGGACCTGACATTCAAACTCAGGACTTTCTGCTTGTGAGGCAGAGTCTTAACTCCTGAACTATTTCTCCAGCCCACCATTAATCTACTTTCTATACCTACCCATCCAGAGTGAAGCAAGTTCATTACTTCAGAACTTCTCTGACCATCCCTGTACTTTGAGATCTCATTTCCCCTGGAGTACAGGAGTCTTCACTTGGAAACCAACAATTCAATATGATGCTGGAGAATGTCATGGGATTCTGTTGATCAATCTTTTCTTATGCAGGTCCCTCTAATGCTAGCTCTCTCTCCTCTCTCTGAAGTCATTATTGATCTGAAGACTGGCACACAACTTACAAGTCAAGGCATATGTCCTCTTTGTAGTTCTATGGGTAAAAGGATCTCTGACCAACACATTCTTTCACATCAGAAATCAGTCAATAAGCCACTTGTGTGATATTCTTCCTCCACAACCTTCTCCCCTTTCATATCCACCTCATAGTTAATCAAAAACTATTCTTGGATTAGAAATTTTGGTTTCAGATTCTTCAATATTTTGGAATTAAAATATTTAGACCATGATTTCTGCTACCATCTAACCGATTAAGACATGCTGTGTCCCTGTTAAAATCTTTCACATTTCCTATGCCACAACACTCCATCCCCATAGCAAAATTCATGTTTAAAAAATATCTGTTACACTTTGTTTCCTAAGATATTATCCCCAGCATTCCCATGGAAAACACATTTTAGAAAGAATTAATTTGTATGGCACTAGCCAAGAATCCACCTAGTCAGTTCAAGAAAAATCTATTTCCAAAGCTCAATAAAACCCTCTTGATGAGGCTCAGTCACAAATTGCAGATTGGCATGAGAAAGAATCTGAAAAGATTGCCAAGGCTGGCAGTCAGCCATCCCTGCCCATTCACTTAAGAGAGTAATACCTAACTAATTGCAAACGTTCCAACATATGTGATGTACACTCATCCTTTTATTTTTAATACACAAAAGAAGCTTCTTGAGATCTAAGCAGTCCAGCCCAAACATACCACATTGCCAGGTTGAGGGTGAGTCTGAGAACAGAATCACAAAACAGATTAAGATTCACAAGAATGGAGGAAACAATAATAATAACGGCAAATTTGTATCGAATACTTGGAATCTGTTGAGATACTATGAAGTAAAAAATGGAAAAATTGGGACATGGTGTCTTCATAGGAAGCCTGACTTTTTAGTTAGTAAACTGACTATGATTTACCTATGAGTAATCAGATCAAGTTATATTGAAAGTACTGAACTTCTAAGGAATTTCATATAAAAAGAAAACTGTGACTTGTTACTTGACTGTAGCAGAAACACAAAACCTGCAAATGCACTTCATAGCGGAGCAAGAGGGCCCATTTTGACTGCCGTGACACAGATAGCCACCTGTTGGCGGACTGGATTCCTTCCACATCGACACAAGTAAGGCTAGAGAGGCATAACTGTGCCTCTCTTTTTTTTTTATTTTTTTTATTTATCCAATCGTGCGTGTATACGTGTGTGCACGTGCACGTGTGTGGGTATGTGTGGCGCACGCGTGTGTGTGCGTGTGTATATGTGTGTGTGTGTGTGTGTGTGTAGAACCACAGGCGAATTCGGGAACCACCATGGACGCCTCCACCTCCTCCTTGTTTACTCTGCCCGGGATTCACAGGCTCCGCCCTACCAGGACTAGAAACACAGGCCGCCCCTGCTTCCGTCCGGCGTCTATACGTGGGGTCTAGGATCTGAACTCAGGGCCTTCCGCCTGCAAGGCAGAGGCTTAACCCCTGAGCCACCTCTCCAGCCCCCTGTGCCTCTATTTCTAAACATGAAAGTAGAAAGTACAGAAATGTACAAGCAGTAAACCTGGTGAAATGGAAGCAGGCAGAATATTTTAAGAAGAGAAGAGCAAATAGAAAAGACCCAATACACAGAGGCTGTGGATTCATGGCACACTAAATGTAAGAAACTTGCACATGGGTGGCATGCAATTTGGCAGTCACGGCGCTGGGAGAGGGCAGTAGTAGAAATGAGAGATGGTGTTGGAATGATCAAGAGGAACCGATGTACAAAGAGTGTAATTATCATGCTTTAAAATTGGTTAAGCCAGCTGTCATTCCACTAGATTTACTATATTTAGTTGAGATAGCAACTTCTCCATGGAGACTACTTTATAACCCCTGACATAGTTTCATCTCCTAGGTTGAGTGTTATTGCTTTGTTTTCTAACTCTACAAAGTTTTCCATCATTCTTATTACTGGACTTAATGCTGGACTGTCTGGTGTGCTTCATTGGTGTGTTTCTTATTGAAACGGCATGACCTAAGTGACTTTGCCTAGCAGCTTATCTTTGGTTCCCCAGTTCCTGTCCCATGCACATCACTAATGAATATCTGCTAAAGGTTAAAAAATCAGGAAAGAAAACTGTGAAATATGCCCTGTCTTTTCCTACATAAAACTTCAATAAACCTGGAGCATTTTATGACTACGAGCTATAGATTTCTAGAACAATAAAGGTGCAAGGTGAGTGTAATTGACTCCCCTTTTGTCTTTAAGCACAACTCCATTTCCTCACTCCAGGATTTAGCATTTCTCAGGGATCAAGGCCCATTCAGAAGCACTAGAGGACCACATGAATTGATGAGTAGATTTAAAAGGAAATAAAAACTCTACAGAAAAAAAGAAAATGCTAAAATGCTTCACTGAAGAAAGACTTGAGGTAAGAGATGTCCTAAATGCTGTAAAGGGGATTTGACTCATCAAGACTCCTAAAAAGTCACAGTGCCATAGATACTTCACTCCCTCCCCACAAGAAGGAATAAAAGGAGTGCCCAATGCAGGTCTGCTGTAGGAATAGAATGGATTCACCTGGATGTCAGGGAACTGCACTCCAATGCCAATCATCAGCATCCTAAGCTATCCAGAGATTTCGCTGGAGCACTGCCAGTCATTACTATGACTGCTATCTTCTTCCTCAGACACTGAAACATTGCAAAATAAAAGGAAAATATGTTCAGCTGCTGCCTCTTCAGCAGCTTGGCAATTTTCCTAGGATCAGCTTCTCTCCTCCTCTCATTCCCCTAATCTCCATGTAAAGTAATAGCGTCTCCTTGCCTATGGAATGCTGTCTCTGGTTAGTAATTCAAGAATCCTTGGATCCTTAATCTTCTTCCAGAAGTGAGTCTATAGATGTTAATTAAGTTAAGACCTCCTGTGAAACCCTGCATTTCTCCTCCTTCCCTTCAATTTTTCAAGATGTCAAAGACAGTAAGGGTATAAGCTACTAATAGTAGCAACCTGTGTCAATTTCCTATAAATTCCCATGCAATCACTTACACCCAGTCTGCTTATTTCTTTTGTGTGTGTATGTGTGTGTGAAGGAGAGAGAGAGAGAAAGCCCTTGGAGATCCATGGGTGGCAATGGAAATCATTCTGGATTGTTCTACCTCCTTACTGCTTTGCTCTGGGGTATTCCAGGCTTGCCTTCTGGGCCCAGAAATGCAGATCACCACCCTATTCACCCAGCATTTCTACTAGGATTTAGGGATCTAAACTCAGGTCCCTTTTGCTTGCGGTGTAAAGACTTTAACCTGTGAATTATCTTCCCAGCCTCTTATACCCAGACTTTAACAGGCATCTTCTTTATGTTCCTGGATATGGAAAGTCACCAAACTTGCCCGTATTCTTTTTTTTAATTCTTTCTTACCTAGTTTTTTACAAGCTTAATAGTTATCCACTGTCCTTCCCCCTCCTTCTCCCTTTACCTCTGTTGTCCCTCACCCCACTCTTCCCACTCCTGCCCTCTCTCTCACCCCCTTTCCTCCCTCTTCCTCTCTCCACTCTCCAGAACATCTGCTTATATTGGTGCTGAATTTCCCTCTGAGTTGTCTATACTAGTGAAGGTTCAGGACTCAGTGGCATGCCTTAGGGCCTGTTCTTGGGCTGCCCACTAATATGGGAACTCCATTATATCTGTCTAACTCCTTAACTCTAAGGATCCTACCATCTCCCCTGAGATCCATGTTAGTCTTTGAAAGCTTTTTGACATGTCAGCCATTGTACAAGTTAGACAAGGTCAAATCACATTGTAGCAATACCCTGGCTGCTGCTGCCCAGACTTGAGTGGAGTATCCTGCCTATCAGTGGCCCTCCCCATCTTTAGACCATTATAACCTATCCCCTCTTCCCTGAGCTTTAGGACGGGGAGATATTTGGCTGGTCTGGTTCTGTGTGAATATTGTAGGGTCTTTGGTATTCTGAATTATAGTTGGTTTTTGTTTTCAGTTTTGCTGTTCCTGCACTGCCCTTGGCTGTATGCTGATTGGGTGTCGAGGTCATCTCCTAACCAAAGATAAAAGGCTGTTTAAACAAAAGTCTTAATATAAGAAGAGGCTTAAAAGTAGATGGAAGAATAGGAGTAGGACCCAATAGCGATTGAGAGTCAATCCCCCAGTTGCCTGTTCCTTACCGTCTAACTGCCAGCTCCTATCCCATCCCTGACTGGGGAGATCAAACCTGTCAGATCCCAAGTGAACAAAAAGGGAAGTGAGAGGGAGCTGCATCAGATGTCTTGTTATTTACAAGCAGTTCATGATCGTGGTCACATCTAATCTATATTCTCAAGTATTCCTTCTCCAGTGAACTAGCACAGTCTAAGTTGTGTTCCACAGCAGCAACTCCACCACCCCACCATCCAACAACAACAAAAAGTAGCGGGGAAATTGTCACAGAAACTTTTCATATTTCTCGACTCACTGCCCTGATGACAAATGCATCAGTCATTTTTATGCAATAAATCTGCTCCTGTTCTCCACAGGTTTTACAGCCAAGGACATCCAAAGGAAATGTCTGACTCTCTTTTACTTGGGTTTCTGGTAGCCACAGGTGTTCATCCCGACTAGCTAAAACTGCACTAGTCTCCAATGTTTATTGCAACCATTCTGTTCTCTAACATACTTGCTAAAGATGCCTCTGGAATCAACTGGCATAATCACATAGATCAAATTCAAATGAAACCAAACAAATAAAATGATTTACAGTCCAAATTTGAACTTATAAAATCTGAATGCGATGATTATTAGGTCAGTAGCCAAATTCCTGACATCTACTTCAGCCAAGTGACAATTTCTGTTAATCTTGTCCCAGCCTTTACCGAATCCCAGCTCCTTTTTTTCTCTTTTGAAGCAGGTGTTGGATTGTTGTGGAACTGCTGAGGACACTTTAACATGGGAACAGTTATTACTATAAAATGAAAGCGGTGAAGAAGAATCTGACTTCAAGTTCTAGGTCATCCACATACAGTCTTTTAAGTTTCTCTCCTTCACTCTGGCAAGCATGGGGTGTCCATGGTGAGAGGTCATCATCTTTCAAACAACTCTTGTACTACCCTGACTCAGAGCCTGAGCATACCTAGAGCACTTTGCTCCCCCTTTGCCTGTCACAATTTTTTTTCTCTTTAGAAAAATCCTTATCTTGTAAATTTTAACCACACTATGGTGTTTTCAGAGAAGCATTTCTTGACCCTCATATTATTTTGTCTGCTTCATTTTATATTTCATAGAAACCTACACTTGAACTCTGGCAGTAAGAATGACTCTTGTGACCACTTAAGTGGTTCTCCCCTCTTCAGTGAAAATAGACTTCATCTTTCTTTATGTCAGTATGACCCTAATATCTAGCTGACTGCCAGAAATACGGTAGCTACTCAATACATATTTATTCAATCACGCTTCATCTGTAAAATCTGTAAGATCGGCTCAGTCTTCAGAGAATCATAGTTATATGAAAGCAGCCTGCACACTGAAAAAGTAAATTGCAAATTTACATAAAAATCTAAGTCACTGCGATTATCCATGTATTTCAAAAAGCTCAAACTGCAGCGAGATGTCAATGTGCTGAGATTGTAGTCCAGCTTTCTTTATTGTTGCTGGGTACAGGGCTGAGATGCGAATATTGCCCTTCCCTGTGGTGAGAGAGAAAACCGTTTGACATTATGGACCATGAAGGTTCAGATTCTGTGATAACATAGCAAATTGCTCTGAAACAATGACTTGAAATAATAAAGAATATTTATTCTTGACCAGCTTTATCAGGGAGGAATTTAAGGTGGCTTACCTAGGTTTTCTGTCTCATATTCTCTCATGAAGTTACAGTCAGATGCTTTAAAGTTCTGCAATGGCCTGAAGGATAGAATAGGTCTTGGAGATCTTTCAAGGTGGCTTCCTCTCCTGGCTACAAATCATTTCTAACAGGAAGCCTCACTCCCTTTCTACATGGGCTTTGGCAAAGGATTGTTAGGGTCCTCACAACAAGGTGACAGGCTTCCCTCAAAGCAAGTCATTCAAAGGAAACTAGATGGGAAAATACGATGCCTTGCAAATGGAATACTCTGATCTCTGTCATGTTGTGTCACAGAGACATGCCCTGATTCACTGTGGAAAAGACTCAGGAGGCAAGGGAGACTGGAGACTTCAAGGCTCGAGTCCAGACCCCTTTTGTCTGTTTAAGGTCTCCTGTTCAGTGTGAACTTTAACATACATGGCAAAAGGGATCATGACTGAAATCATGGAACAACAGATAAAAGAGCAAACTCATGAATATATACAAGCAGTGGGAAAATCAGTTAATGAGACCACAAATGCATATCCCACAATCACAAGAGAAAATGCAGGTTATAATTGATTGTACTGATTTGGGAAAAGGAGAGTTATTAACAGTTGGAAACTGAGTTCCTGAGGCAGGTCCCAGTTTTTTGAACCCAGTCTAACTCTTCTTGAACCATAAGAATATTTGGTAATTAAATACCAGATACATGAATAGAAAATATATATATATACATATATATATATATATATAATGTATAACAATGAAAGGTTTAGATACTGCCAAAATCTACTTTTTTGCTTTATTCTTATTAAAATTTATAATTTAGTTGCCTTCATGAATGCTATGTAAATATGGTTACCCACATGAAGGGAATCTGAGCTTTCAGAATTCATGATTAATGCAAGTGTTACCATAATTATCATTTCAAAGTTCTACCAATAGCATTATTTGAATTTTCTTTGACACTGTTTTTAGAAGAACTTCTAAATTTCTAAATATTTGAGTAAATATTTGTAAATCTTGACAACAAAACCGGAAAGAATGTTCAGCGTATGGAAGACATACTGAAGATGAGAATTGATTATTTTAATATTCAAGGTTGTAAATTCACTCCAGAGACATGGGTTGAACCCATCAGGTTTATGATCTAGTAATCCTAAAATGTGCTCCTGTTGTTTCAATGATGTGCTCCTGTTTCAATGATGTGCGCCTGTTGTTTGTTTAAAGAACAAATCAGAAACCTGATAGTGATCCTAAACATCCCTTTCTCTCTCATTTCTGTTATGTGATCCATTAGTATCTCCTATATTATTTTGCCTTCTTTCTGCTCCATACTCACATATAGAGAAGATGCCTTCTCTGCTACACAGTCATGTATGGACTAGTCCCAATATAAACCCCCTTCTTCTCACAAGAACGCTTCTGTAACATACAAATGTCTAAGCTTTCTTTTAGCTCAATAGTTCAGTCCTTCACCACTCTCTGCTGTTGGCTGCCTTGTCTACAAATCCCCCATGGTACACATTTTACACATTTTTACTTAAATGTTGCTTCAAGGAGACTTCTTCAGGCTTCAGTGGAAATTACTTTGTCCTAATTCATATATTACAATACTGTATAACTCCTTGGGAGCACCTATCACAACTTTAATTTATGTTTTCAATGGACTAGTTTAAATAGTGGTGATCTTAATGTTTCCTCCATTCCCACTCCAAGGATGTAAATGCTGACAACTTTGACCTTCGTTGTGTTCTCAGTGATTAGCACAAAGCTAATGTTCCCCAAGTATGGACAATCTGACCATTATTTCTAATGCATTCCTAGAATAGACTTTAGACTGTAAAAGACACTAGCAAACTTTACTGAAAATACAAGAAAGTATAAAAAAGGAATAATAATATTGCTCTTCATGAACTTTTACACAAATATCAATGACTACAATGAAAGAAGATATTTTGGACAATCTTGAAAGTGTCTATCTCTATGTTACTTGGAACACTTAAGAGAGAAAAGTCTTTCTAGTTGAGAACGAACTATGGGCAATAATAGAAATTCTTTTCCATGTAGAAGGATTCCAAGCATTATAGAAGAAGGAAAGAAAAAGACAAAACAAAGGAAGCAATGACTCAGCAATTACATGGAAATGACCCCTCCAAAAACCACCTCCATAGGTAAGCTAGCTAAATTTCTCTCAAGGAGTACTTATTTTCTTAAACATAAAAACAAAATGATTGTCTAAATGGCATGCCTCTTTGATACATTTAAGGAATATATACACCAAATTTCTCAGACAAATAAGAAGATAGTATTTTAAAAACATACTTAATGTACTGGGCCTGTTGCAGAAATTCCAGTGTGACACTAAAAACGTGGAATCTGCAGTACTTTTCATTCTGTGGAGAAGTCACCAGCAGGCAATGAAAAAGAGAGAAGCACTCCTGACTATAGGTAGAAGTAATTTCCATATACTTCAACTCTTTAAAAAACTGTTTCTATGCCTCTATTCATTTTAACAAATCTGAAACTTGAACTCCAAATTTCTATTAGGACAATCATATATAAAACAAAAGAATTTTAATGAGTTTTCTCCCTAAATACCCAGAGGTACAAATCCACATTAAGGATTAATGACCTGTCAGCTTGTACTTTAAGAGAGAAGACATTTTAGTTGAAGAAATTTAAAAATAAAAGAGTCCAAAGTAAGAAAATTCATTTTTTTCTTTTGTGTCATAAAAAAGACCTGACCTGATTTATTTGCTTTAAATTGACCAAAAGAAAAATGCATTAAATGGTTTGCCTTTTAAGCAAAATTTCATTCTGGGCAAACTTTTATGACAAAATTAGAAAGCATGGTCAGAAATACTCTCACTCACTTCAATGATATAGCATTAATAGAAGAGTCAAATGACATAAAAGTAGAAGCTATTTACATTTTAGGTTTAACGCAATGTCTCCAATGACTGCTGTAATGTTGAAGGAGTACCTCAGACTCCAGTCAGGCAAATCTGGTGGCAGGTGCCATAAAAATACTTGAATAGCTATTTCAGACCATCAATGTGATTTTATCCCTATTTTTTAAAGTCTTATCTATTTCAAGTAAAAGTTAATGCTCGGTTTTCTGATTCATTTACACTTGATGCACAGCCATGCCAGACAAGCTCTATTTGAGGTGCCGTGAATCTCTTTTCTTCCCCCTTTGAATTGAAAAGCGATGTTATGACAGCAGGAGACAGAATCCAAAGGCTGAAAAGATCAAGTTGAATTTGAAACTCAGAACCTTCAGCGTTTAAATAGATTTCAAATTTGGAAGCTTGTGTTCTCCCAGCCCCGGAGTGTGGATGACACAGAGACACAGGGAAATACAGCACAGAGCGGATCCATCTTTCCTTTCTACCACGTGGTCGGTTCCCTCTTCCTTTGTGTAGTCAGACATTCATTCAAAAGAGGTAACAGATTCCATCTTTTTCCTTCAGAAAGAGAATGTCCAGACAGAACAGCCTTTACATGAGTCTAGGCTTTCTCTCTGCAAATATCTGTGTTGGGAGAAAATAAAATGGAATGAAATAAAATCAGATTTGCCTAGAAAATGTAATAGCAACCTGGATATTACAGTTACTTATTCTTTTAGCCTTTCCTATAAATATTTTTTGCCAACCAAAAGAGAAAACTCTTGCTGGATACTAATCTTTAAAACAATGCATTTGAAAAGTCCTTTTTTTATATAACATTTTTGCTCTTCTAGCCTGCTCAGAGTCAGGAACAATGTTGGAGCACATCATTAAGCAAGAAGGTCCTAAAAACATGTTGAGTCCCCAATAAATCTTTATCACACACAGTTCTATACACCACCAGAGCACACATTTAAAGGTCTGCATGACATACAGCTGCCCTCTACTTTCTATCTTGCAGGTACTTCAAGCAGTCACTGACAGAGGTGTGTAAAAATCAATTTACGCTCAATAAAGTAAATGTCAATGATATCTTTAAACATGACGAGCCTATGCCATAGTTTATTTCCAGACATTCAAATTTTGATAGCTGATGCCCTTAAATATTATTTGGGCACGATCCAAAAGTTCAGAAACATTTAATAACCTATAATTAACTGGAGGAAAGTTCTAAAGTCAAGGCATTCTCTTGCTCCGAGGCCTGCCATGGCTCACAGCTCCCTATAGAAAGACAAGCTCACTGCATTAGTTTGGCATTTAAGATCTTCCACAGTTTGATTCTAAACTACCCTGTTAGTTTGATTTCACCCACTGTCACTCAGAACTAACACCTCCTTGAGCTTGACTATATGCATGGTCCCCCCATTCTACCCCTCAATGGTTGGTTGCCTTTAAACATTTCTAGCTATAGATACCAAATCTAAATTGAGACAATCTATTTAAAAGTGGTTTGATAGTATGTGTGTCGAGACCATTAATGTCATTTTTATACTTAGTCAAGTAGTTCTGCTTCTAAGTGGCAGAAATAACCAGAGCTATATAACTCTTGAATATACTGCAGTGTATCTTACAATAGTAAGACAAAAGTCTGGATTCCTCAAACCCAAAGTTAAAGGATTAATCAAAAAAAATCCATATAATGCATTATTGATTGCTTGTTTAAGGAAGTTAACAGAGAGGCTTAATAGCAAAAAAAATGCTTTTGTCAAATGAAGTATAAGAATAAAATGCTTCATGTGCATAATATAATCCATATATATGTGTGTGTATATATATATATATATGTGTGTATATGTTAAAATAACCTTCAACATCTTAGAAAGAAATATATCAGAATTATACTGGTGTTTCTGGGTCTTAAATTTTGGGAAAAAAATTCTATCGCTTTTTATAAATTCTCATCTGTTTCACACAATCTCTGCATATATTATCTTAATCACTTTAAAAAAGACATCATAGAAGGCTTTATGTCATATATTTTAACCAAGTGCTCACACACTGCCATCTGGGAACTTTTCTCATGTGACCCTTGACAGAATTAATCCTTACTTCTCTGAGGTCCAATAATATTTCATGCTTCTAACTATTTTCTCCTTCATGAATTTGTACAATTTAATTGGAAAAAAATGAATTATAGACCACAGCCCCAGAATATCTAAAAAAAGTTCCAATTAAAGAGGAGCTTTCTATCTTTATTAGATGCTACCTATAAAGTGGTTCAATACAAGCACATCTGCATAACACTGGAGACTGCTTTAAAAACCAAGTGCTAAGCTTACCTTCCTTCCCAGCTCCACATCTGCAGTTTGTTTGATAACTTATGCCTTAATTATAGGTTGTCTTCTTGCTAATGTTGTATTAAGATCATGGAACATGATGCTAAAATATATTCATGGTTTAAAAAATAAGTTGGCAATCTTAAGCACAGGAAGATAAATCAATCTTGGTATAATTTTCTCAGAAAACCTGTTTTATTTTCTCCTCCAAATTGAGTCTACAGATGCTTTTATGAGTTGACATTATAAATTTTTACAGCAGAAAACTCTCAGCTTAGTTTTAAACATTAGTCTTTTGTAATCCTTTACATATATAAATACATATATATAATCTTTGCTAAATTTAGAGCATTGGGAGAAAGTTTTTACATAAGATATAAAATGTTTTGCTAAATTTGAATTCTGTGTAAGTTTTCAGTATTAATTTCTTCCATACATGTTGCCCTATAATATTGGGACCTAATTTGACTAAAAATACTATTAGTGTGCATTGTGATTCAAAATTAGCATGTACTTCATATTTTCATTTACTAAACTGGGTTGGAAAATGATTGGTTATTTAGAGGTTCAATAGAACCTGGCTAGATCACCTTCCAAACTCACCCCTGAGAATCATTTCAACTCAGCAAGGACTAAACTCAAATATCTGAATTCTTCACAGTTTTCCAAACCAATATTATTAAATCCATGGACACTGATGCCAAGGCCTCACCAGGACTCCATAACCTCTCCCAATTTCAGAGTCTGAATCCTGCCAAGTGTGTACAGGAGAATTACGTACAAATTGCCAAGTTCCGCTGTGCCTTATGGTTTATTTTTATGCATTTATATTTAACAAAGAAGCCAGAGATCTTTGGCTTCATAAACTCAATTCTTGACAGAGTACTTATATCATACTAGAGAACTAACTCAAACATGCCCTTCCACTTACAGAAAGACAGAGAGATAGGGTTTATCTGCACTTAATTGTTGTTTTCATTCTTGACATTAAAAGAATGGTTAGATTGCCTCATTAGCAACATGACTCTATATCGCTCCATCTATTTTTATTGATTTTTTTCTCACATTAATTTCTCAAAAGTTCCCCTTCAATAATATTCTCTATTCTGGAAGCACTGATAAAGAACCATATCCTCAATGTACCCTCTTCACCACCAACATACTTAGTGAGCAATTTTTTCCCTTTTTAACCTCTTTAATGTATCAACAAATTATCCTTGTACCCTCCCCCACCCACAGGTAATTCTAGACTTTCCTGTTCTATATTCAGACCACAGTAGCTCAACAATACCAGTGTTCTTATAGGTTAGCTGAGAATCTTGCTGAAATGCCTTTTCTAATTCTATTGTGGAACTTCTAACAGATTCCATGGAGATACTGATCCTGTAGGTCCAGTATCCTTACCTTTCTAGCAGAGTCCTAAGCTATTTTTATAGACTGCCAAAAAGACATCTTTCCATTCCAATTATTCACTATATTCTTGTCTCCTTCTACATAAAATTCCTTCTTTTGTCTCCTGTATTACCAAGATCTCAACTACCCAGTATCCCAAGGTGGCTTCATTTCATGTTCCCTGCTGCTCCCAAATCCACCTTATAACCTCTAACTTCCTCCACTACTTTCTACTCTTGAAATAATGAAAAGATTACTTCAGCAAGAACCACATAGTTTCTTCATACCATAACTAGATTCTACCACATCAGGTTCACCGCCTTTTCGTTATATCTCACTTTAGTTATCAAGTTGAACCACATGAGATTGCTGATATTTGAATGCATTCTAACTATAAAAAGTGGTCTGCAATCCTACTTTTCCAATATATTAAAAACCATTCATGAATGGGCAAATGCCATATCTTTTTTTTACCATAACTAACACTCAATTGATCTTTGTTAGCCAAAGCAAAGAATTGTAGCTCCATTTATTAAGTGTCAGCACATTAAGACTGACAAACATGCTCCATCGCTACAGGTGCTTGCCCTGCAAGCCTAATGATCTGTGTTCAATGCACCTAACCCACAATGTATAACCTGAACTACACAACTAGAAGCAAGTCCTAAAAATTCTCCTCTAGTTCTGATTTCATCTACACATGAGCACTCTGATACACATTTTCACACATACACACACATTAAAAAATAAAGTTTTAAAGCCAATTTAAAATGAGTGAGACATTTCAGATACTTTACGTGTGTTGTCATGATTAAACCTTATATAGCTGTGTCACAGGTGTACTATTACATTTACATCACAAATGATACCCCATAGCTCATGAAACTTAATTTCTATGAACACATAACCAGAAACACAGTGAAAGGACAGATGAAGTGATCCTATTCTACGATATACATCATCAGCCCCAACTGGTAAGTTGTATAGGAACTGTGTAATAGTACTTACTCGTCTTACAAGTCAAACTTGAGATTCCAAATGTCAAAGATTGAAACAAAACTTTTTTAAGCTTACTTTGCAATATTCCTTTTTTTTTGAAATTTTTTGAAAATTTTTGAAAATAGAGACCAGAATACAGATGATACTTAACTTACAATCTTTCAGAATTAAAATGGTAAAAAAGTAATATTCAATAAAAATAGTATCTTGAAATTTGCTCTCTTCCCAAGCAAGAATCATGATTCAGTAATATAAGTTATTCTTTTCTGCTGCTGTGAGAGACTCAAACAACTTAAAGGAGAAAGGTAGGTCTATTTGGCTCATGGTTTCAGAAAAGAGAGATAGTTCTATATAGCAAAAAAGGAATGGCTGGTTGGCAGAAGCTGGAAGCACCCTAGGTCATGTTCATCATGGAAATTAAGAGCTGCAAAAACTCCCAACTGCAAAAGCAAATCTCTTCTGGAAGCAGGGTGGGGCTAATCAACCTCAAGGCCCACCCCCATGACTGCCTTCCTTCAGCAAGGCTCCATCTCCTAGAGGAGCAAGATTCTATCTCCCCAAACAACTAAAGATTCAAACACATAAGCCTATAAGAAACAATGCACATTTTAAACTATGACAAGTAATTACAACAAAATCTCTTGTAATATTGGGCAGCAACAGAGGGTCACAGTCTCCTGTCATATGTATGGTCATGAGGTCACATGCCTGCTACGCTAAGTGTGCTATGTTGCTAATCTATCATATTTTGGCAGTTAAGAGAGTTGAATTCAATTTTATTTACAATACTTTCAACTCTGGATAAGTTTGTCAATATGTGGCTACTCTCGTTATACATTAAGGAGAATCTGTACAGTAATTTCCCACAGACTTAACACTGAGCTTCAAACATTGTCCATGATTCGATATTCATAATCCTCACATGTTTCATATATTTATTATTCACTGAGTTATTGTGATGTAAGTCCTAAATGTCATATCATTTCACTTATAAATTCATCAGGATGGATGCCAACATGTATTTTAATAGACAAAAGTATAATCATACTCAAAAATGAAGAAGTATCCCTAGATATAATCCAATGTCTTTGTGCATTTTCTTTGGTTATCCAAACAAAAATCTTCTCATGGTTTTCTTTTTTTTACAATATTGAAAACGCACACAAAAGTTATAAGTTATTGCTCCAAAATGAAGAAAACAGCTCACTAGTAAAACTGCCCTTTGCGGACCATGTATTCTAATTCACAAGCCAAAATACTTGAGGAGAAGCAGCAATTACTTTGGTGTACAAGTGACAGAGTTAAAGGAGTCCATCAAACATTCCCTATTTCCAGAGATTAAAAATTACATTAAAAAGAAAACTTAGACCACTAAGTTATAAGTTTAGGACAATAAAATATATCTGGAAGTTCTCTATGAGCATGTTTTAAGGAAGAGAATCAATTCATTCTGATTGTTTTCTTTACTTGATTCTTTGGGATATTGTTGTCTATTTTTCTTTGTGAAAGATCATGTTATATAGTCCAGGATGGTCTTGAACTCTCAATCCACCTGCCTCTCCTGTCTCAAGTCTCCCAAAGAATTACAATTATAAGCATGAGCCCTTCTGTCAATCATGGTTTTCTTATACTTATATTTGAATTAAAATCTAAGTAATATAATTTGTATTTGATTGATCTGTGGGGGATTTTTATAATCTTTAAAGCCTTTACTTTTTGTGATTATTTATTTAGTCTTACATGTTTTAATATGGCATTTTAATTTAATTTAATATGGATTAATTAAATTCATGTTTAATGATTTTTAGCATAAATTTCCATAGGTGGTTCTATGCATGGCCTACATCATCATAATGTCTGAATATCCAATATTTAGTAAATCAATAATAGGTTCAAAAATTTCATATAGCCAAACTGGTGCCCCACTACAAAGAAGTATTTAGGAAACTAAAGCATAGAGATTTCCATGAAAATTGAGGCCACCTAAATCTATATAGCAAGATCCTGTTTAAAAATAATAAAAATACATAACACCATCATTAATCATTAATCTGCTTTAAGCAAGTTTTTTAAAAATCATTTAGAAGTCTTAGACTTCTGTTGTCAACAGCCAGAATGTTACAGGTTTTTAAATAGGATTTTTTTCTAATTAAACAATCTTGTCATTTGTAAGCTAGAAAGTATATTATCAGCCCCTCCCATACTGTTCAATACATGGGTCAGGTACAAGTATAAATAAATCAAGCATTGCATCCAATATTGAGTTGTAGGCAGTTATAAGTCTCAACTTCAAAACTTATATAAATGTGTGTGTGTGTGTGTGTGTGTGTGTGTGCGCATAAAGACCAAAGGAAATCTCTTCCATCAAAATAGAGCTGACATACACCTCAACTATCAGCAAATTACTTGGCTCTTTACAGAAATTTTTTGGCACTGATTCAACAATACTTGTCCTGTTAGCACTAGATAGTTTTGAAAAGGATGTGAATGTCTATGCATTATAAAGGGTATATTTAATGACCTATTGTTTGACTAGAACATCAGATTTGGAGATCTATATAAAGAAAATACAACTAGAATTAGGAGGTCACAACATTGTGAAGAGATATTTAAATAAATATTCTCCCTATTGCATTGGCAAAACTTACAGTACCAAATATAGCCTTTCCTTTGCTAGATCTACATGATAAGCTGCTATGCTGGGCATTGTGTAAAAATTTATCATTTATAACATTTGCATTGAACATCAGATAAGAAATCCATGGCATCAGGGAGAAAATGAAGCTAATGAAAGTACACTATTAATTCTCATGTGCCTATTCATTGGCAAAGGAAATTGTGTTTCAAAAAGAAACTACAAGGAAAATTTTAAATACTGTAAGAATCTGAGGAAATTAAATTCCAGCATCTCAGTTAAGGACCAATAATAGGAGACAAAATTTTCTACAAACTTCAGGACACATCTAGTTAGCACTGTGCAATTTGGTCTATTTTATTGCATACTTTTAAATATTTGTGGTAAATACCAATTTTAAAAGTACGAGTTTGGGCCATTGGGTAAAGAATTTGCTGTGCAAGTCTCATGATCTGAGTTTGATCTATGGATCACAAGTAAACAAAAATGAAGAAGCTGACACTACAAAGCTGCCCTCTGACCTCCTCTACATACTCTGGCATGAGAACACGCACACAGAGAGAGACAAAGAAAGGAGAGAAACAGAGAGAGAGAGAGAGAGAGAGAGAATAAATGATTAAAATAACATATTTTATCCATCTTTTCAAGCTACATGGAATATATGAAAAAAGCATTTTACTACATTTTAGCAAACATGGGTCTTAATTTCACACCCACATGGATTATCTGTATTTAAAATTTTTCCTATAGTTGTGAAGAAGTCGAACTTGATTTAGACCTGTTATCAGGTCACTCCAAAGTGATTTTATTAAGTGCTATGTCAGAAAAAAAATGTTCATGCTTGAAATTATTCCAGTAAAATCATGGCTTGAACGAAGCCAAAAGATCATTTGTCCTCCTCTAACTAACCTATGTGTAGACCAATTATAAACATCATATTTTGTGCAGTCTCACCAGAAGAAAATGAAAAGAAAACGGCTTTAGTCTGGGGTAACAAATAGCCAAGAGACAAGCAATAGATTTCAGGATGCTTTGCTACAAATCACAATGTTGCCTTGCTTTATAATTTAGGATTTTCTCCACAGATTGAATCAATGCAGAAATAAAAGGGGATCAAAGGCTTAGCTTAGAAAAAAAAAATTTGATAAACTAAAATCTTCCGTTTTTCACATTTAAATTTTTTATTATTATTATTATTTATTCAACTGTGCGCATGTGCGTGTGTATGTGTGTGCGTGTGTGTGTCTGTGTGTGTGTACAACCACGGACGAATTCGCGAACCACCATGGACGCCTCCACCTCCTTCTGCCCGGGATTCACAGGCTCCGCCCTACCAGGACCAGAAGCAAGCGCAGGCCGCCCCCGCTTCCGCCTGGCGTCTATACGTGGGATCTGGGAACCGAACTCAGGACCTTCCGCCTGCAAGGCGGAGGCTTAACACCTGAGCCACCTCTCCAGCCCCATTTTTCACATTTAAATATGTGTCTACCTCAAGCTGACCCTGTAGAAATTGAGATGGCATAGTCAATGCCCAAGTGCAAGTCAGTACATGATCCCTGCCTACGGTAAGTCCACTTCCTGAGAGTGCCTAGCCCAACAGCAAGAGGAAACAGCAGACTGATCTGAGATCTGACAGCTGAAGCGTCATGTAAACAAAGAACAAATCACACTATGCCTCTTGCTTCCTCATTTATTTCAAAGAGAATTTCAAACTCTGGTTTCTAAAAAGCGTAGTCTACGTACTCTTTATACTAAGCAGCAACTGATTAAACTGATTAAAAATTAAATTGACCACAGTTCACCTGTATTGGGTTCTAGGATAAAAAGAAAATATTCTTAATGACGTACCAATCAATAAAGTATTCAGTAGACCTATATCTTTTGCCTTCCTTTGATTTTTCTCTTCCCATCAGGAATCTGAGAAAGATGTTTAATCCAGTGGGAAAGCTACGGTGTTTACTAACTGAGACAGCAGCCAGGATTCCTCAGTTTGAGATATGCCTTCAGCTAGGTGTTGCCAACTTTCCCTCCAGATGGCTGTTAAGCACCCACAGCCGACAACAGACACAGCTGCTGGCAGCATTTAGGAAGAATCGTGGGCAATCACACACCAAGAAGAAAGCCTGCAAGCTCACATTTTTTTCTGTACCGTCACTCTCAAACACCACATGAATTCTATTTTTATTAACAGAGCCATTTAGAATAGGCATGAAATTAATTTATTGCTACACTGGTTTAAAGTATTTGTTGTTTAAATTAGTTTTGCAATTGGCTTGAAACTGTTCTTTGCTAGGGGAAATTAGAATGGCAGACTGACAAGGAACAAGGAAATGCTGTAGAGCCACTGTGAGTGAGTGGTTGGAAGGGTTCGGGCCATTCCTACCCATGGAGGGAGCAGTTCATAAACTATGGGACAGACCTATAATTTCTGTGTCTGCCTGCAGTAGGATGGATGGGGCGGGGGTGTCCTCAGCTCAGTCCCATGGAACTGGGTTGGACACTTTCCATGCCTTTTGCACATAATCCACCCAGTTCAAATTCCAGCTGGCAAGAAACTCTTCTGGCCTTGGCTAACTGAAGAGACATCACTTATTCATTTGTTTTGTGGCTGTTTGTTTTGCTCTTTTAATCTCAATGGCCCATCAATTTTTAACTAAGCTCTCTCCAGGGTTTATAATTTGGACAAGCCAGTTAACTAGGATAAGTGGCACTCCTAAAGAATTTCTGTGTGCATTACAAAGAGAGTACAGTGGTCACACAGATTCGAGGAAAGAAGATAAAACATTTTCTAGGGAAATTTTTCTCAACCCAGAAAACAAGGAATTTCCAAGTGGTTAGCCTTTCCCTTAGCCAAAATCACCCTAAGGCAACCTTGTTTGAAAATCAGGTCCCTTTATTCGATTTCATACTCCATGCTGCTATTTTTAATTCCTTATTGACCTTAGACAGAAAGTGTTCCCTAAATTGTTATTTTGCGATCACTCACTTACATTTTCTTTCTTCTTGTGATGTAAATGAAAATGATGACATCAATATATGATACTTTGATAAGTATGGCTTCATACTCTCTAGATATTATACAGTTTTCATTATCCTATCTGGAACTTAAGAAGAACATTTAAATCCAAATTAAAGCCAAATTCCTGGTGAATGGGCATTGTCAAAAAGCTCCAAAATAGCACTAGCTAACTGGTCTTTGTAGATATACTTGCCTCTACATACAGAAAATACACTTCAGCCCTTTATTCTCCTAACTAAATAATGTGATACATTAAGAGAAGAAAAAGTCCAATAACCCAAAATTTAGAATGGGATGTGATAATCTTAACAATGCTTGATAGAGTCTTGATTTCCATTTTGAAATCTGAGGCTTGACTAATCCTATTATATATAGGGGGAAAAAAGCAACATTCTATCTTGATTTACAAAGTGAGATTTAATTCAAATAAAAATAGAAATAGATGTATGATTATTAGAACTTCTAACGTGGTTAAATAGCTACTAGAACCACTTCTAAAATATGACACTAGAAGCATTTATTTCTCTTTTAATTGCATCTTTAATGCTTTTACATGTAATATATATCATTTTTTAAATTGGGAAACTCATAAGAGCAAAAAGAAAATTATGCAAATTACTCATTTTCTCCCCACCCAGAGATAACTGGAGGACATCTTTGTAATCTTTTCCAATATGTGTAAATGAATATATGCCTTTCTCAGTGATACTAGCTTGAGAGTAACACATTGTATTACCATGAGTATGTTCACACGTGTTAAATGTTTTCTTACCATTATTCCCTCAGATACATTTATTTTAAAACTAGTTTTAAAGCTTCAAGTTTATATTTATTGAGAACTAAAATTTATTAGTCATTAAAAACATATAAAACCCACATTCAAGACACTGATAGCTTAATAAAAAAATAAAATTAAAACTCATTCGGTATCACTGAAGCTGTCTTCAGAGTTACAGAGGAAAAGGAAATTAAGTTCATCAATTATGTGAAGGAAATGAACCAAACATCTCAACCCACATGTTGACAAAAGCCCTACTCCTTTCAATGGAACGCTCAGATTAATACTATTCATCTGTCTGGAGCATGTATCAGCTTCCCCGCCTAGGTTAATGCTAGGACTTCCAGGACCAGCATTTTTCCATCTGATCTTTTCAACTGCTCCAACTTTTTCTTAAAATAGTTCTTATATCTCCTAGGAAGAAGCTGAAGTTAAAGGTTTATGGTTTATTTTGAGTCAAATATCTAAACTTTCTATATTTCTCATTCTTCTTCTGAAAAATAGCAGCAAAAATAATCCTTCCTCATGGGTTTCTTAGGAGAATCAGGAGTCAATACAGGTCAAGGACCAAAACCGTGGCTGCAATACTCTAGGTGTCCAGTAAATGCTAACTGTTGTCTTCTGAAGTTCTCATTTGCGTGTTTCATTACATGCCGCCACTTTCACTATGTACATGTACATCAAACCGTGATGTCATGGTGTTTGAACACACACAATAGTATTGATTGTTTCATTTCTTGACAGATTATCTAATTTTCTGGAGGTTTGATGCTTTGGCAGAACTTCATACTTTTTATGTAAGTATCTGAATTTTCTTCTTATCTAGAGCTCTATCTTTTTGTTGCTGTTTGTTTCTCTTCAAGAAATTCATATAGGTTCAGGGATTAAGACTCTGCCTTGCAAGCAGAAGAACATGAGTTTAGATCCCAGGTAAAGTACCAGGCCACTGCCTGCACTTGCAACTCTAGAAGCAGAGCTTGGGAAATCCCAGACCAAAACAAAAAGGAGCAATGAGGATGAATCCCAAAGTCACTCTTGGGCTTCCACAGACACACAGTACCTCCTGATACACATACACACACCACCAGCACCACTACCACCACCACCACCATCACAAATAATAAGAAATTAAAAAAAGAAAACTCACAGATCTTTACAAAACCTGATTGTGCCCTGTCATAAACAAGGGCTTTTTACCTTCGGCCTGAAGTTGGAGTAGTCTAACAGAAAATTCAGTCACAGAAGATTCAGTCTGTGAATCTTTGGCTATCATCAGCACACTCCCTGCAGCACAGGACTCGACCCATTTTATAATCTTTGCTCATTTGTTTTCAGCCTTGGGCTGAGTGGCGGGGGGGGGGGGGGAAGGCCCTGTCTCTCAGGTGGCAGACAGCACAGTGAAAAATAAAACTTACTACGCTTCCCTGGTACACTATTCTAATTACTGCAAACAGCCCAGGGGAGTGAGGCAAATTGAGAGGACAGTGGGTCACATATCCTTCCTCTTATCTTCTAAGGGGAGCTTGTAAGATGAGGCAAGGAGATCCTCCCATGGACCACAGGCAATCGCCTGCACAGCTAGCTCAGCAGTTGTGACTAGTTCTCCCTCACTAACCAAATCTTGCTAGAAACATTTTTCTCGTTTAGTGCCCCAAACACCAAAGCACAAGGAAGCATCTGGGCTACAAATATCAAGAGTCCAGCTGAGTCTCCCTGTGTGTGCATCTGTGTATCCAACTGGGACGACATATAGGATTCCCAGAGCTGTAATTGGTGCTGTTGCCCTTCGGCTTAGAATTGCATTACTTGAAAAGCAGAGGGGGGAGCTGTTGTACTTATGATCATTAATATTTCAATCCAGAGAAGCCTGTTTCCTAAACCCTAGGAGAGGTAACAGAGGTTAGTGTGGCGAAACTCAGCCCGAATGTTATAACCTGCAGCCAGATGTGCTGTGAATAACAATATAAGTAAGAAATAATAAAGCTGAGTAAAGAGCAGAAGCACTGACGCTAAAACCTTATTAGCCAATAGAGGTTTGGCTTACGCATGTGGGAGCTAGATGCCAAAGAGAAGCCCCCTAAGCTCCACCATCTCCTGCAAGTGGCTGTGCAAGATTCAGCAGACCATACCAAAGAATTTACTCACAAAAGGCCAATCCAACAGAGCAATAATGACTTGGAAGGAAGTTATAGAATTAGACGTCTCATTCCCAACATCTTTCCCTTGATCCCTTTCCTTCAAATTCCCTGGGGGCCTCCTTTCCTTAGAATAGGAGTTTGACTTACATGCTGCAGAAATGTAGATAAATACTTGTCTATAATCTGCCATTCCTAGATGCCCTGAAATAGCATGGGTTCAAGTGAATGGATACTTCCGAGATGAGCACCTGTGTGACTACATCTACTCTCTATGCATATGCCATATCAAAAATGGGCTGGAGAGATGCCTCAGGGATTAAGACTCTGCTCACAACCAAAGAAGGTTCTGAATTCAGATCCCAGGTGCCATGTAAAAAACACCAGTGTGAAACTGCAATTGTGGGCCCTGCCCTGCATGGCCAGCCCTGGTGGGCGGAGCCTGGGAAATCCCACAGCAAAAAGGAGGTAGAATCAATCCAGGATAATTTCCAAAGTCACCCTTGATCTTCCACAGGGACACACATGGTGCCTTCTGATACAGTGAGAGAGAGAAAGAGAGAGAGAGAGAGATTAGACCAGCCCTGTTCCAAAATTAGAGCATTCTTTCAAGAATCAGTGCTCGGCTCCTCTATTTTCAATGTCAGCAACCTTGAAGTAGTTACTACTGAAGAGAAATGCAGGTGTCTGAATGTCCTTAGTTTCAAAAACTGAGCAGGTTGGGTCTGAAAATTGAAGTCTCACAATCTTTCTGAAGGTTTGATAATGTCAAACTTTTATACATGCCATTATTTTCTAGATGGCATGGCTATATTATATAAATTCACATGGTGTTCAAGTAGACTTCTGACCAGTTTTACAGTACCAGACATACATTCTCACCCATGAAGCAGAATCCCAAGTCCAGTTGGAAAATGTTTGGTTATAATCAAAACAGTCATGCCACGATTAAGCCAGTTGTCATAGCTTACCTATAATGTCACTACTATAACAAACAGGCTCCACAACTAGACAAGAGCCTCAGGTCTCTTCTCCCCTAACAACCTGTCAGCAAGTCAGAGTGTAAACAGGATGAGGCAGGACGGAAGCTTCCAACTCAGTTCTACCTTGATTTCCCTGGGTCCTACAGCCAAACTTTTAAAATATACCTACTTATAACATAAGACCCCAGTAACAAATCGAAATCCAGACAGAAAGCATTGTTAAGAAATTGGTATCCACATCACTCAGACAAAGTAAAATTATCGTTAGTGTCAATCTTACCCTTTAGTAACCTTTTCTCTTGAACCCCAGCTTCTCTAATGTCAAGCCCAGTAGGATGTTATCTAGTAGCCACTATATATGAACTGCTAATTAAAAGAATTACCGACTCATCAACTTCCTCCCATGAATAATTGTTAATGACTTCTCTTAAAACACACACACATATACACATACACATACACACACTCACACACACGCACATACACACATACACGAGCGGGTTAGGGGGAGGCTATAGCTCCACAGTACAACACTTGACTAGCACATGTAGAGGTCCTGGGCTCAATTCCAAGCAAGTTAAATTTAAATAAAATAACTTCGTTTATTAAAACTAATAACCAATAAAGCAAACATCTAGTCAAAACTTAAATAATTATAACAATTTAAAGTGATTCTCAGATGCACATTTTACATGGAAATCTCTCCCAGACTGTGTTAAGAAACCAGCAAATGAGAGTGCAGGAAAGAATTTTTCTTACTCATTTCTGTTGCAAGAGAAGTACTTTGAGCTCTACCTTTAAATGCTAGGACTTGCCATGGTTTGATTATAACCCCCCGCCCCCAACACACTTACACAGGCTCATGTCTTTGGCTCTTTCGCTGGTGTTAGTGTTTGTCAAGGTTGTGGCATCTTTAAGAGGTAAAGCCTTGCTAAAGGAAAGCACATCGCAGGGGTGGGCATTGAGGTTTGGTAACCTGGTTCTGTTTCCTCTTGTTCACTCTGTTCCCGTGATGACTGTGGTGACCTGAACCAGGCTCCTGCTTCTGCCTCCAGCCATGCCTTCTTCCGTGCCATCCTCACCATGATGGACTGACTATATTGCTTCTGGACCATCAGCCAAATAAACCTCCCTTTCTTCCTTCAAGTATGAATGAAAACTTTCCTTGCACCACTAAAAGAAAGTAACTGCAACAGAAATTGCTTCTCTACGTTGTGTCAGAGCATTGTCTCAGAGCAAACAGAAAAGCATGTGCAACAGGACTGTTGGGAAAAGAAGACCCACTGGTCTGCAAAGAAGAGATTAAATATATTCAAATCTGGAAAGAAACTGTGAAGAAAATCAGAAAATGAGAAACAATTGCCTGGATGGATTTTCTCTGTCCTTTTGCTCACACCAAAATCTGCAGAATGGTTTTGTACAAGGAGGAGGGCATGGGGCCTCACATGCCATTGAGTACTACAAAGGGAGCTATTCAGTGTGAGGATTTCATTGGGAATTCATCCTGCCTTCGGAGGGTAGCAGTTACTTGAGACAGAGATGTTTTTACTGCACCAGTTATGTGCAACACTCAAAATACCATTAAAGGAAATAACACTGGATGAAAACCTATTACTGCTGGGTACACTGCACACAGTATATTATTTTGTCCTCAAAACCCTTTAAGGTGGTTGTCATAAGTTCTATTCTATAAGCCAGGAAAATCAGGCCCTGAAGGTAGGGGTCAGCAATTTATTCAAGATTATAAGGATTACAGCGGATTTTGACCAAATCCTTCAGGCCTCAAAGCAAGTATGCCCCAGTATACCACGTAGTCCTCATTTTGAAGGTTTTAAAGGAAAGTGTTAATTGATCTTGTGAGATATTTGAGACTAAGCCCACTTTAGGAAGTAAGAGACTAACCACATTTTTCTTTTATGCAGTTAAGCATTTCTAATACATATTCTGTCAGATTCATAAATTTCAGACATACGCTTACATATTCTAATATATAATAATCACAGAGTTTTGAGGCATCCAATGATTACACGCTCACTGAAACCCCAGAATGGGCCACTGTCAGTTCTGATGGGCTGTGCCATTGCATTGTCTCATCTTCTGCAGTCATCATTACATTGATTCACATTCCTTTGCTGATCCACTGATCATTTCTTTAATACACAGTCTCTTCATCTGTAAAATGGACACAGATCAATCCTCAACTCACAAGTTTTGAGAATCAACTGAGAGATCACATCAGCACCAAGTAAAGGTTACCTGCAACGATTGTTATTGAATAGCGTTCACCACTAAAGGTTGTCTTCCCTTGTGCAAGGAGACTTATGTAGCTTCATTATGAAGCGATATATGGCAATCTATCTTTTCTAAATATGTTCAAAATAAGTATGATCTTCTGCCATATGATCATGCCCCCTCATATGCATGCTCATTTCTGGAGAAGTGCCGGTAATGCTAGTTCTTTTTTTAGAGGCTAGGGATGAGAGTGTGAGTATAAAGTGAGTATGTGTGCATAGGTGCATGTATGCGTGTGCATGTGTGTGTGCGTATATGTGCGTGTGTGCGTGTGTGCGTGTGTGTGTGTGTGTCCCAGAAGGTACTTGAGTGTGTGTGCCTATGAAAGCCCAAGGATGACACTGGCAGAAGGATAACCTATTGATTATTCCTAGAACCTACTGAGAGTTAGTAAGCACTGCTCCAGGCCTAAACTGTATGGAGGAAGTGAAGAAGAAAGCACACTGTATAGGTAAATATGGTCTACCCTTGAGAACCTCTAGGAGACCAGGGAGAATGACTACCTCTATGCATCAACACCCCAAACATACAGCTTTACTTCCCATCCACACACACACACACACACACACACAAATCACAACTTCCTAAAAACTAGGTCCATTTGTTCCCAATACAGAGGAAAGGCTACACAAGGGACACTGTCCACAGCCAGGCACACTTTAGTTATGAAATGCTTCTCCAAGAGCATTGTTTAAGCCATGCTTTTAGGAAGATCAAAAATATAGAGGAGACTCAGGAATAGCAGATGGAAGGTAAGTTAGAAATGGCAAATGCAAAAACTGAAAGCTAAGAGTGCAGTAGGATCTGCAAAGAAAACTGCTCAAATTCTAGCAGAGGATCCTTGCCAAGAACAAAGAAGCAAGGTTGGGGAGATTGGAACAAGGGGTCAGCAGATCTCGACTCCAAGCCTTTGCAGCCTAGTGCGCCTTGTCCTTAGGGAAACTTTTCTTTTCTGCTTTCAGACAGAAGCCTTCCTGCCAGCCTCAAGGACGAGCAGCCTGAACAGGCACTCCTGTCACAGAACACTTGGTCTCTTTACAAATGGACTTGCTGAGCGTTACTCAGCAGTCTGTGTCATCGCTTCTGTGGACTCGGGTTTGCTCAAAACCTACTCCTATCTTCTCCCTGGTGCCTTCTGTCAGAGGTGTCCAAGTGGTTTCCTTACACAGCCTTCAAAGATTCGCACTTCAAAATGGGAAATAAAAGCGAGGTGACCATATCAATAAAAACTGCTCTTCGTTGATTCAGAGGTGCAGGCCACCAATACAGTGATGAGCAGAGAATAAGCCCCAGTGGACTTCAGCCTACCAACTGTGAGCTTGTTTTCTAAAAAGCTGCTGGACTGCATTCAGCCCTGACCACAGGCTCTTAACATCCTCATGACTGAGTTGTACACCATCTCCTCATCCTACACCTTTACTGAGAACTTACCTTTTGTCAGAGATGAAACGAAACTGTACACCCCTACCACACAGCTTGTCAAGGACCACCCTTCTCTGCTGTCAAGCTTATGTCAAGATAGAATCTAGGTTTCCTGAGGTTTCCTGATCCCAAAAGAACCTAAGGCCCACATAAGTCAAAAGATCATGGCAATATCCCATCGGTATGAATACTAAAAAGCTAGAATGAAATGTTAAAAAAGACTCTTCTATCTAAATATTACATTGCTTTACTTGAACCATAAACATAAGAAAAGATGTAGAAGTATCATAAAAAATAAATGCCATGTATGACTAAGAATAAAAGTCTTCACTTATAGATGAATTTGTTTGTCACAATTCAGGAGGCTAAGAACTTTTGCTGATTTGCCTGCTCACAAATTTGTGGTCATCTCATGCCAGGCAGTCTATATCCCTTCTGAGAGTGAGTATATCACCCCGAATTTGCATCACATCTGTCTTTTTAGACTGAAGAACGCCTGGCTATATTTGTGCTTTTAGGTATCTTCAGTACTTCCTAAGTACTGAAGTGTAATGCTAAGGCAATATTAAACATTATATGCTTTATTTCATTTTCTTCCTTTTGTCATTTTATGTTCCTTTGGAATATATGTCTTGTTGGCCACAAGATTTTAGCTCTTTACAAGCATATCTCCCTCTTGACAGCTCTGTAAATTAAACCATATTCCGGCCATTGATATAACCATTTGGGCTACTTTTAAAAATTAATATTAAATTCCAAAGTTAAAGAATTTCCTCTAAAAATGTGCACAGAAATAAACATTGAAAAGAATTCCTAGTACCACAGGAAATCCCAAAACTCATCGAGCACTGTGGGATGCTGTGGAACTCCTAATGGATTTCAACAGAAGGAGACCTGGAGATTGTAGTCATTGCCAAACAGAACATATGCTCAAGCTGGTCATGACTAAAGATTATTGATTTTCTAGTCTGCATATCTTAGCCTGATGTTATCAGATAATTTATAGAAAACATGGAAGACAGATTAGTTAGAACACTTAAAGATAAAAAGAATGCTGGGTGGATGGATAAATCGTAAGTAGTATTGCTGCATGTATTCTAAAGCAGTGACTGAAAAATTTTGCTGAGCAACCCCTTCATTCATTTAAAACCCATCCTGGTTGGGATAAAAGTCTGGGAACAGTCCCAGGAGATCAAGCAGTCAAAGAACCCACTCAGACTTCAAGCCAAAAAGTAAATCAAATAATGTTTTTTTTTCAAATAATGTTTAATCAAGAAAGGATTTGTCTACCAGGAAATTTCTGCTTTAATATTTAAATGTAGAAAATTATTAGGTTACTGATAGTTTTCAAACAGATAAAATAAGCAAAAAGTAGATATTACTACCTCACAAAGGTAATATGAAACATTTATTAAAAGTTATTCATTTGGAGGGCTGGAGAAAGGGATCAGGGGTTGACACTTCCTTGAAAGCAAAAGGTCCTGAGTTCAGATCCCTGTAAAAATACCTGGCAGAAATGGTGGCAGCGTGCACTTGGGGCTCTGGTGGACAGAGTCTGGGAAATCCCAGCGCAAAGCAAGAAAAAGATAGAAGCAGTCCAAGATGATTCCAAAAGGCACCCTCAGGCCTTCACAGGGACATACAGTGCTCCCTCTCTCTCTCCCTCTCCCTCTCCCTCTCCCTCTCCCTCTCCCTCTCCCTCTCCCTCTCCCTCTCCCTCTCCCTCTCCCTCTCCCTCTCCATTTCCCTAAAAAGTTATCAAATTTCCAGTCATTTGAGATGTTAACATTTTTACCCCCAAGAATGCAAAACTCAATTACTTATTACTACCCATTTTCCATTCAACATACTAAACAAGAGAAAACAGACATGTTTGTCTACCTCTATCCCTTTTCTTTATTCTTCACAACTTCTAAAGATAATTTTATTAAAACTGTTTTACTTTCTCTTTTCCTCCAGCTATTTTGTAAAGTTATTAGAGGGGATTTTGTTGCTTATGTGGTTTTTTCTCTCCTTTCTTTTTGCACTTGCATTTAATTTTTGTTAAAATTACCAATGAATTATTAATATCCTATAAATTATTACTTTGAATACACTTCATATGTGACCTACATCCTTAAAAAGTGAAGAAGAAAAAGCAAACCAAAAGAAATCTTGTTGCTTAAAATGTATTGCATGATGTCAAGAAAATTAATCTCCTTAGCAAAGAGTAAACACAAGCAGTTTTCAATTAAGAATAGTTGAATGATGACATTGAAGGAATCATGGAAATATACAATGGAATAATCATGCAAAAATGAAAAACAAAACTAATTAGGTTTTTTTCTATATCGTCATATTGAAGAGCAACACCTGACAGTACTGCATATATTTTTAAATTGTAGAACTGATTGGCCAGTGTAGAGAGAAAACAGTTTAAGAAATCATAACTCTACACTGCACAAGGTTAATACTGCTTAAAATGCAAAAAACTAAGGAGATGGTACCCAGATTACCTGGTGTTTTAGCCATTTATGCACCTAGCAGCAGACATGTTTATCTTTCACCTTGACATATGATTGCTGGGCTAATGCCATTTAAAGCTAGATGGAAGAAAATTATGTTCTCCTAAGGAGTCAGTTGATTCTTTTCTTTAAAGCAAAGAAAAAAATAAAGATAGCCATTTTGATTCAAACAAAGTGCTATACAGAAACCTCTGGGCATAAATCGCATCAGGCCTCTATAATTTTTGCTTGCTATCAGTTATTGCTGGGATAATTGCATAGGAACACTATTTGTGTAATTGTCAGCAGTAGTGCTCCTGACCAAGGACCAAGGCCACCTGCAGATTTTCACAAATCATTACTCTCCTTACAGTTTTTGTGCTCTTTTTCCCCCTGCAGATCACTGGAGCTAAGCCAAGTAGACTTATTATTCTTAGACTTGGGAAGATTCACATTAATTTCTGAAAGTACAGACAAATTTTGAAGTTAAGCAGGCTAGTGCTCTTTGTTTAAAAAAAGGAGACACCAGAGTGTTGAGGAGGGGAGAAAAAGTTCAAAGAAAATGTACATCTTCAAGATTTTGCATCCTTGAACAAACTGAAGGCCAAACTCACCAAATTAGGTGAATAAAGTAAAAGTAGCTATGAGATTGCTTAACCCAAAAGAGCTGGACAGGAAAAGATATTCAAACAGTATCTGCACACCTTGATGATCTTCATGGTTTTCTCTTGAAATCGTTGCAATGTATCAAAGGACTTCAGAAACAAGGGTCAGTTATGCACATAGTAGTAAATAATACTCAACAATGTTTATCCTTTCCTCAAAAGTAATTAAGGATAATTCTGCCCCATTTATAATTTTATAAACTTCAACAAAGGAAAATTTTTAAAGTCCTTGTAAAGTTGATTGACACTTATATGTTTTGCTTTAGGCCAATTTATTCCAAATTCCCAATATTTTGATCACAATATATGACAGTGAATATTTCTTTAATGTTCCAAATCTTAAACAAAGAATGTGAGATGACAACTGACTTCCAAAATAGAGATGACAAACATTTGAAAATTAAAAATAGCAGAGAATTTGATAGTTGACCTATCAGACCAACCAAAAATCTGACCAAAATACATGGTAGGTATGATTGAAAATATATAAAACCTATTGTTGTGTGCAAAAATAATTCAATCCTATTTGTGATGTCTGATGTTTTGAAGAAACTTCCATCTTTTACACAGCAGATAAAAATAATAAATTTGTTTCTGTAAAAATAATTCCCTAGCACATATTGAATGTAATATTTATGCATTTTTTTCACTTTTAGTTATGAGTGTGTACATGTATGTGGGTGTGTTCAGAAGAGCCCACTTGAGTGTGTGTTCTTGTGGAAACCCAAGAATCATCCTGGATTACTCTTGGGAACCATCCTAAATTGTTCTACCTATTTACTGCCATATTCCACTTTCCAGGGCTGGAAGTGCAGGCTGCCATCATTTTCACAGGCAATATTTTTACTTGGGATCTTATCTGAACTCAGGTCCTTTTGCTTGTGAAGCAAAGGTTTTAATCCCTTATCCAAATCTACAGCACCTAGTTTGCATTTTTGAAACAAATGCTTAGACTAAAGGCTCGTATATATAATACTGCTTAAAATAATAAACATCTGCAAACAATGTCATTATCCATTAATAGGAGATGATAAAATAAAGTATAATGCAAGACGAGACCTTATTAGTTGATATAGAAGTTATTATATACTCCTTAAGTGATATTTCCGTGGCCAGCAAGATGCCTCAGTAGGTTAGATATCAGCTCACAAAACTGATAACCTATATTCAATCCCAAGAAGACTTCATGGTAGAAGGAGAGATCTGACTTCTGAAAATTCTCCTCTGACCTCTACCCCATCATGAACACACCATGTATCTATCTATCTATCTATTTCCCTCTCTCTCTCTCATTCCTTCTCTATTAAATAAATACACTATATTTAAAAATGATATTTAAAAGTCTGATACTTTAAAATATGCAATGTTCTAAAGAAATAATGGTTGCATTGAGTGAAACACAATATTAAATATTGTAAATACACATGATATTCAAGGTTTTGTAGGTACAAATGTAATTCCAAAAATATTATTTGATAATTTCTGAATTATAAAACAATATTTTTCTCTGTGAGTTGTCATTTTCACATGAAATGTTAATAAAAAGCCACTATTTCTAATATAAATTAATTCTATATTGCAAAAGTAAACAAAATACAAAAGTACTATAATCCCAACAAATCTAAGGAAAAGTTTATAATATTCTTTTCTTCTGAGAACTTCAGTCATAAAAGATGTAGGTAAATCTCTGATATGGAATCCCTGATTCAATGTAAAATAACAAAATTCTTTGAAATACATATATTCTTAACTTTGTTTGGGTGGAGGTTGTTGGTGACGTCTTTGCCATGAGCCAAAAGCCTGTGGGCCACTATCACCTGTTAACAATCGTGTTCTGTCACTTCCATCTGGAATCACTAATTGTCTCCTAGCTATTTCTATCCCCTGCAGCCACTGATGGCTGTCACCAGGAAAACACATTATCTAGTGGTTTCTGCCAAGAACAGAATCAGTCTGAAGCTTGTACCTGTTCCTGCTTTCAATAAAGTCTCCAGATCACCGCAGGACAATTTTATACCTACCTATTAGCTGTTCCTCCTATTTTAAAACTGGGTTGCATTTGATAGCATATTCTTTCTCACTGAGAAACAAAGTAAGACATAAATATCCACAGGGGGGAAAAAAACCTTACACTCTGAAACTTCCATCTTTACTGTTCAATGTTTGGCTTGTTCCACTGCCTAAGAAAACTCATGTCCTTTAGAGACTATCTGAGGAACAATTGTAGTTGAGTAGTTAAAATCACAGACAAAAATCTAGGCTTTCTGGTTATAAATCTAGCTCTATCGTTAACTAGTTATGTGATCTTGGGTAAATTATATAATCTCTCCATGGGTCTATTTCTTCCTCTACAAAAACATTAAGTGAGTTATTTAATATATATACAGCATTTATAACCATTTCCAGCACAGAATAAATGCTAGCAATTATTAGAAGGCAATGTGCCTTCTTTTATAGGCTATAAATATGTTTACAAACTTACTTGCTACCCCCAGAAAAAAAGCACAGATTACAGTGAAGGGGGTCTGTTTATAAACAGTTCTATCTTCAACAGAGGGAGGAAAGAAAAACAATCTATTGAGCTATTCTTAGCAGTAACTTGTTAAAAGCAGGATCATACAGACCTTGTTTTATATTTACTTTTTTTATTGACAAAGCCTCATTAAACAGGCTTGGTATTCAGTATACTTACTCAGAATAAAGCCCGGATAAGTGAGGATTCACAAGCAGTTTGGCATGTGTTAATGTCTATCTGTGATGGGCAACTACAGTCCAATAGGAACAGATTTAAAATAATTACACTTCATTTGGGCTCATGTCGGCCACAAGTCAGCTCAGCACAACTTAATGGAAAAGCACATTGCTTCTTGCACTTAATGAGGCTACATTTGATAAGAGACTCTGGTGGGATCTGGAATCATAACAGTAATGAAATCCAAGGTTTGGGTTCTTGGTTCATTAGGCAACAAGACAGGCTCTTCAGTGTACTCATTCCCTGGGAGAAAGAAAGAAGCCAACTTGCCGGAAATCTTTTCTGTGTTTTTGATGCTAGAGAATGAGTAGGTCTTTGTCTTCCACAGACTAAACAAAGGAATTCTTCAATAACTATGGCTTCAAAATTACTTTTTCTGTGTTCATGTGTCCTGATCAAAGCCATTCTTAGCATAGAGCTATATGACTATTAACCATCAGTTTAGCTTCATTCATTATTGAGAAAATTGAGAACAACAAACACAATGTGTTTGCCAAGGTCAAGAAGCTAGTAAGAGTCAAAGGCAAGTGCAGGTGCAATATTACCACTTACTGGTCACTTCCTCATGTGACTCCTATTTATTCAGCCTTCAAAACATGATGAAAATATGATGATGACACAATAGGACTCAGTGATCAGCCAGAGACATAAAGTAAACTGCTGAGATATAAACAAGCCAGGAGCACTAACTTACAAAACTGCTTTCAACCCTTGGCAATGCTGACACTAGCAAACCAACACCAAAGTACCAGTCAGGTGAAAGACAGCATCATAGGCACACTGCTCAGTCTCTGGGAAAGCTCAAAAATATAAAACTAAACTTTCTGTATTGCGCCATTCCCCAGCATCCATACATCTTTGTACCCATAATAAAAATGTAAGTGTTAGTCTGGGAAGATGACTCAGTGGCTAAAGCCTTTGTCTCACAAGCAAAAGAACCTGAGTTCACACCCCCATATCCCACATTAAAAAATGCCAGGTGGATATGGTGGCAGCCATATAATTCCAGCCCTGGAAAGTGGAGCCTGGAAAATCCACAGAGAAAAGCAACAAAGGTAGAAGAGCAATTCAGGGTGATTCAAGGTATCACCCTTAGGCTTCCATATAAAAGCATACACAAGTGCACTCTTATACACACATAAAGATGCACATTAACTAGGTCAGAGAGTCTTTGATACCTGGAAGAAATAGCCTAATAGCAGCCACCAAATTCTTCCAAATTCCTTTACAAACAGAACGGGCTACTGGATTGAGCATTTCCTTGAGGAATAGTGTGGTTTCACATGTTGCTTTGTGAACCATGAACTGAAACCAAGACAGACTAGGCTAGTCATCCTGATCGTGGGGAGAATACTAAAGTTCATAAGCCAGAGACCATTTTGAGTATGTCATCGTAATAAGTTATATAATTTCAAAAAGGTGACCTTCAATTTCTCATCTGAAAAACTGGAAGAACAAAAAGCATGCTTTTTCTAGTGATGAATTTATTCATTGTATCTTTTTCTCCAGTTGCCAGATGTGCATTGCTTAACTAGGTGAACAGAAAAATGTAGAAATACAGGACAGGTCAAGCTCTAGATCTTGACAGGAAAGGAAGGTTGGAGATTAGACAACAATATGTTCTTATTTCATGGTTTTCTATAATTTAGCAATTTAAAAAGAAAATGCTCTAAGGACAATTAGTCAAGAATACTGTATCTTCCCCATTTGAATATCTTATTAAGTAAAAACTTGTGGGAAAAAGTACTAAGACCTACTATTTACGCAGTTTTCAGTCACTTCTGGACAAACTAAAGTTATTGTTAATCATTTCGGTTCAGTATCCAGGAACAGTCCTACTTTCTGATGCACCGACTCAGCCAAAATAGCCACACAAAAATCCAAGACCAAAGTTCGTTCAGATTATAAAACTCCCCCTCCCCCCAGTTTCTGCTATGAGAAGTACGTGGAAATACTGACACACAAAGGTTAAAATACATTGAGTCCATTGTCATCTTCACTACTATTATCATTGTTGTTATCTTTGCCATCACTATTGAAAAAGAAATAGCACCTAGAGCATTTAATAGTTTAGTCCTAATTAACAGACTCCTTCCGATGGTCTCTTGAAAACCTAGATAAACTGATAGGACATTAGGATGAAGATGGGTCACTGGGAGATAAGTGAGCAGAAAAGCAGAGGAACAAAAATATGGAATATTTACTTTGGATGGATACAGGTTGCCATGATCTGTGCCTGTTCTGAAGTTTTATGTCTATCGGAATCAGATATCCATGAGTTCTAATAAGACTTTCAGGTGACTTTGAAATAGGAAGTCTGAGCATTATATACTTGCATCTAAAGAAACCAGATTTCTTTTTTGCCTGTTTGTTTTTTGAAGCAGGGTCTCAGGGTATAACCCAGGACGGGCCAGAAATTATTATGTAGCCGAGGCTAGCAAGAACTTGTGGCAATCACTCTTCAACCAGAGTGCTGAGATTACAGGTGTCGGATAGACAGCAGATTTCTAAGAAAGTTGACAGAATTAATGCCACTGGAATACCCACAGAACATGGCAACAAGCTCCACAAACATCTGGCTTTTCTCCATATTTATAATCTTCTCTGAGCTTTTGCGTGTTCATGGAACTCAATTTCCCTTGGGCATGCTTAGGAGTAATAGATGCTAATGTGTTGTACTATGTAAAGGAAGAGCACTTGAATCCAGAAATGTGTATCTGAACATCTTTTGAAATGCTGATATGCCAATCTTCTTGTTCTTACATCTCTAATTCATCACCTCAAAGTACATAGTGATAGTACATGTGAAAAAAATGTTCCCACTTTACACACTAATCCCAGAATAAATTTACAAAGTAAATGATCATTAATATTTTAATTAGGTAGCCTGCAAGATTCCTAACCTTTTGTTATAATCTTTAGGGTAAAGTCAAAAGTGCAACAGCTGGTATCCCTACCCTAAATGTGCACATTTAGCCCAAACACAAAAAAGTGAATTTTTTGCTCGTCAACATAATTAAGTCCAGATACTCATTGCCTGTGTCAGGCTGTGGCCTGGAGCTAACTTGCAGGGGACCGTGTTGCAATTTTGCTCAGGAATGACAGCACTTAGCACCATGTATTGAGTAAGAAAAATGATATAAAACTGGGACAGACATATCCTCTACTAAATGCTAATATGTTTAGTGCAATCTAAGCAGTTGATATTCATAACTTCCTTATTTTAATTGTGAAAAGCATCAATATCACAATAGACAAGTATTTCCTTTAAATATTAAACCACTAATTGACTTCACAGAGCAGAGGATTGCTAAGAGGAAAAGCAATATGTTTTTCAACCACAAAAAAAGCAAAATAATTTGAAAGTTAATATTTTGCTTTATTCTAATTAGAACCATTGTGCATTGAGAGTTCTATGTGTACAATCCCTGCAAGTAAAATCCTACATTCAACCCTCTGATGAAGTTTACAGTGTAATTTGAGGCTCGTTTCTAATATTATTTTGTCTTCGGTATAAAACGGCTTCATTTTTGGCACCATAAACAACTAAAATTTGTACAGTAGGTAAGAAATAAAAACATATACAATATTAGATTCTGGCTCAACATGGTCATTAAGCGAGGAACAAAAAATGATCCTAAGATCAGAAAGTGTCCCAGGGGCAAAGCTATTGCTGGAACTCAGAATTTTATAATTCCCTGAATCTCTTTTCTCCCCCACATGCTGCCTCCATTGCACAAGCTAAACTTTGGGATAAAACTTCTCTTAAATATTTCTCTCTCACCTTGAAACAGTAAGAGAAGGTTCCTTGGACGCCATTGGAAAATGGGTTATTTACCTGTCAAACCTCAGCTCATACTTCTCATTTTATAAAAGAAAGAGATGCTTGTGTGTGTGCGTGTGTGTGTGTGTGTGTGTGTGTGTGTGTGTGTGTGTGTCAGAGAGCACTGTGTGTGCCACTGGAGGCCCAAGGGTAACTTTGGAAGTCATCCTTGGCCAAAAGTACAACCCACAGTCATTTCTGTCCTGTGTTTTTATATGGGATCTGGAATCTGAACTCAGTACCTTCTGCTTCTAAGGTTTAAACCCTGAGCCATCACTCCAACCCCAAAATTCTCTTTTATTAAGTATAGCAGCAGCAATCCATTAAGAAACTATTCTTTTATGTCAAGCTTGACTGAATAGTCAAATGACCATCCCTAAGCTTCTCTATTTAAAGCAAACAAGCAATAAAAGAGGATAAGGCATTCCATAAAGCAGCATTATATGTGTTTACATTTTCGAGAGAGTGTATCTGCATAATTTTTCTTGACTTTTGAAAGAAACCCACAAGATTAATGTCTTATGTTAATAATGCATATATGTTGGTTTATAGCGAATACAAAACACTCTTTATGCCATAACATAATGATCCTGTTAAAGAAGCTTCAAGCACTGTTGTACTCAGAAATAACATTTTTAAAGAGTGTAATAAAAATTCACATAAATAGAGAAGTCATAAAAAACTAAATCACACAGTAAGCCTCCATGTTCTACATTATAACTTCTCCTTGCACCTGACTTCACGGTTCTCTTTGTTTACAGCACACATATGGGACTTCCAGCCAGCATGTCCCATCCAAAGCCTCTCCTCATGTGTCCTTCTAAAAATCTATGATCTTTGTCTTTTCTGTAAAAAGCAGAGATTTTTTTATTTTCCTTTTTTATTAATTTTTTTCTGTTTTTACAAGCATAGTGAGTATTTATCTCTGCTTCTCTCCATCCATCTTTCCTCCCATACCTTCCCTTCCCTTCATCAATCCCTCCCACTCCTCCTACCTTCCTGCCTGTATGCTTTTATGGACCCCAAGGTTCACTCTGGCTTGCCTACTTTTGTGGGAGTTCAGACCTCTGTGGCATATCAAGTTTCATCTCTTTTGAGCCACTCCACTGATAGGGGCATTTCACTTCATTCATCTAGCTTTAGACCCCAAAGTTTCTACTGTATGTTCTTATCTTTCTTGAGTTCCTAGGTAGTCTATGAGGGCCTGTTGGTGTGTCAGTCATTATGCAGGTCTGAAAAGGACAAGTATCACTGTAGTGAGTCCCTACATGCAGCACTCCTGCCTTGAGTAGAGTGTGTTGTCCAATGGTGAACCTTCCCATCTTTAGGCTCTTACAATCTCACCCCTCTTCTGCAAGGTTTCCAAAGCCTTAGAATGGGCAAGGATTAGGTTGGTTTGATTCTGGGTGAGCCTTGCTGAGTTTCTGGTATTCTGCATTATGGTTGGCCATTGCTGTCCATTTCACTGCTCTTCTATTTCCCTAGGCTGCATCCTGTTAGTGTACTGAAATCCTTTGCATCTTTTGTGGTAGAAGACTTCTAGACTGAATGTTAAATGTTCTTCCAATCTTTGGGTATACTAACAGCTATTAACAGAGCAGTTTGATATACCAAAGCAGAGATTTTCAACTAGTGGTTTTGCTTCTCAGTGAACACTTGGCAATACCTAAAGACATATTTTTATTGTTGCAGCTAGAGTAAGAAGGTATCCCTAACAACAAGTGCTGAGAGGCCAAAATTCCTGCGAAAATCTCTATACTGTATAAGAAAGCCCCTGCAATAAAGAACTACTGGATTCAAGATTATTCACAGCAAAAAGCTTAAAAAAAATAAAATACTTCCTTAGTGTGACAAAGTTTTAAGTGCCTTAACACTGACAAATACATCATTAAATCATCTCACTGGTATGAATACCTAGGTAATGTGCTTTGACATGTGCAGCAATGCAAACACTAGGCTGGAGCACCTGGAGACTTGGCCTCTGTAGATATGGCTTCCACTAATTAACTGGGTGAACTTGGGTAAGTCACTTAACCTCTCATAACCTCAATTGCTTTATCAAAAACTGAGAGTGAGAAGCTGAATTACCTCTAGAGATCCCTTTCAGTTCTAAAAGTCTATTACTCAAATGAGAAGCAAAATCTCAAGTGCGGAAAATTTTTAATCAAAATACCTGGCTATACAATCATTTATGTTTTCAAAACCAATTAAAGGATACAGATAGAAAAATATTTAACTGTACCATGTCAATAAACTGATCAGCATTTATTAAAAATCCATTATATATTTAGCCTGTAACCTAGTATGGAAAGAAGGACCAGATATTGTATATCTACATGTGTGACCTACAATACTGAAATCCCCTAAAATTTTTTAAGTAGGATATGTTAATCATTGTAATAAGAGTTCCCTGAAATTTTTCTTCAAAAGCAAATCTCCAGTGTCACTGGATGGAATTTCTGGACATTTGACCCTAAGCTGACATAATGACAATCACCTCCAAATTAGAATTATACACTGCAGTTTAAAAATTACTAATGAATAAAATAGTGTGCATTATACTGATTGATTCTGGATATACAAGAAATCCTGCAGCAGTAGAGGCCAACATGATTGGCAGGTCAGAACAGTTGAGGGAAAGTCCACAGCATGATGGGATGAGGTTGGAAAACAAGACGGAAAGAGCAAGGAAAGGGCTTTCTATATGGAGTTTCATCATAATCAAAACAGTTCTGAGCACAGGAGCTGTAACTGAAGGTCGATGAAGAGCATCACAGCGGGATCTGTGCTGAGCTTGAAATAATGAAAAAGTCAGCCACCTGCATGCACAGTAGAACTGATTTGAAAAGCTTACCCAAAAAGACAACCATTGTGGGAATTATAAATTAAATCCAAATATTCAAATCCAAAATAAATGTCTGGATGAATGTGTTTTTGGTGTTATTCAGATCGTATGTGCAGCACAAACATAAAATAAAATTATGCATTAAGTCTACATGTCAATCTCCTAATTATTTCATCGTCACTTTACCTGAGTAAAACCATACATAAAATTAGATTACTATATTGGGATATAGGAATCCTATAATCAATGGATATTTCACTTGGATTGTTCTATAAGTAATTTAAATTTATTTATTCATGAAATGTCATTGTTTACTGATTTTTAGGTTATTTCCATCATTAAAGGAGAATGTAGTTCATGTTATGCAAACCTTTTAAATTTACCAAGACTTTTAATAAACCTATACAGCTTACTTCCAAACATGTTTAAAATGCTATGCTACTGTGTTGTTTTCATTTTAGTAGTCATTTTATGACATTTAAAAAATACAAAAATTCTGTATTCATGTGTATGTGCACACATAAGACAGCATATGCAGAGACCAACGGAGACTTCGATTGTCTTCCTCCTCTATCACTTTTTTTGCTTGAGACAGGTTCTCTCACTGATCCCCATAGTTACCATTTCAACTGATCAACAAGCTCCCAGATCCACCTGACACTGTTAAGATGCACTTGCGGCCAGAGGTGCTGATGATGCAAACTCAGACCCTCAGGCTTGCACAGCCAGCTCCCCAGAGTTATCATTTCAATACCCTTCCTTCTCTGTATCTACCAATGGCTTTGTTTGGCTTGATTTTTCACACATATACACTCGTGTGTGTGTGTGTGTGTGTGTGTGTGTGTGTGTGTGTATGTGTGTGTGTGTAGTGAACAACTGATTGAGATTGAGGTTCTCTGGACTTTCTGGTTGTATGGGTTTATAGTTTTTACTAAATTTGTAAATTTTTTCAAATGTTATATCTTCAATATTTTCCTGTCTCCTTACTACTTCTTTCTGTAACTCGTCCTTTTGAAATTGTCCAACTCATTGATGTTGTATTTAATCCATTATCCTTTCTATTTTTCTCTGTGTTTCAGTTAGGATAACTTCAATTTTTTATCTTTAAGTTCATCAACTTTTTCCTGCTGTGTTTGATTGATATAGCATTGTCCTATTTTATATTCTTTTCTTCTCATACATTTAGTTTTCATCTCTAAAGCGTGATATATGTCATTTTTTGTATTTCCCATGCTTAAGCTTTTTGGATATAGGGGCCATGTTTATAATAATTTACATAATTTCCAGACTTGCATTATTGAACTTATTATTCTATTACTGAGATAAGAATCTTCTAATCCCCCAAATAATAAGATTTTCTCAGTCTGGAGTAGGAATCAAGTGTGTTCATAGCACTATATGAGTCTTAATCATTGTTGCTTATATTTTAAGTTGGTTCTTTCACTAGTCTGGGCAGCCTCCTACATGTGTGTCCAATAATACTCCGAGATCAAGATTAACCTTCTGCTGACCTCTGAAATGCAATCTAGTGCAATTTTCTTCTTTCAAAGATTCTTTGTATTTCTAATTTTTCTTTCGTTTATCTTCTGGGTGTATGGGGGTGGGCATGCCATGGAGCTCATTCCACAATGCACATGGACAGGACAACTTATGGGAGTGGGTTTTATCCTTCCACTATGAGGATTGCAGCAATTAGACTCAGGTAGTCAGACTTGGATGGCATCTTCCAAGGCACCTTGCTGGCATTTCAACAACCTTTGTTTTCAGTTCTGACCAGACTCTGGGCTCCATTTTACTCTAGAATGCACCTGAGCTCCCCTTCCTTGTACTGAAGCATGAAAATTCTCTTTATGCAAAAAGCTGAGAAGTTCTAGGACTAACCTTGTTTATACCTCTGCTCCCAGGAATCATTGTCTTTTGTTGTCTGAGGTACGAAATCCTCACATTGATCCACATTCTGCCATTTATGTGATTGTATTTGGTCCCTTTAGCTTTGTTTTCACTAAAAGCAGAAATCCTAATTTAAGTGAAATACTATATGATATGAAATTTACTAGACTTGATGCCATAGTTGTGTTGTTTAAGCCAAATGTAGAAATATCAGCTTTTATTGTAACCATGAGAGTATAAACTGAATTCGTTATGCAGTTTTCACTAAAATCAAGAGAATCAACCTAAAGAACATTTCCACATTCCTACAATATCTTCCCCAAATTGTAATTAAAAGCGGCACTAATTCCCATGGTACTGGAAAGATATTTTGAATATCAAATCCAAAGAAAGTCAACTTCTCAAATTACTTCCTAGGTGAATGTATGACTATACATAATATTAAAAACAAAATGTAATAGTGGTTTGGGAAAGTAAATGAATAATGTTATAGCATAGGTATCTGTTAAAGAATAAACAAAATTAATACATAAAACAGGATATTATATTTTCCTAAGAATAACAAAACAGAAACAATCTTAGTGATCAAATAAATCATTTGCTGAAAAGAAAAACACAAAGGTTTGCTAATTGGCATATGTCATGAGGAGAAATAGTAACTAAAGTCATTAGTAAAAGGAATATGTTTAAAATTCATGTGTCATTTTCTAAAAGTTAAACAAAGATGGAAAAGAGTGTTTCTGCTCTCCATAATCTAAAAGTACATTAAAAGAAAATCTTCTTGGGTTATCATGACACTCATAAGAAAATTAAGACCTATATTTTTGTTAGAGACATGTGCTTGGTGATATCACAACTTTGATTTTATTGATCATTTAATCAGTATGGGTTTTATTTCCAATACTAATAGCATCTTGCTTATATCAAAATGCCATAAAAACTCGATTATACAAATTTTACAGACAGTGTTATATATGTTATATGGATATTATAGTTACTCAGCTACTGCAAAACTTGTGATAAGCACTTTAAAAAGAAAAATTTTTACAGATTTTACTGGAACTCATATTACCTCACTTAGGAAGATACAGAGAATGTAAATGTGGGTATCTGTTCTCTCTATTTTAGGTCGTTTCAAAGTATTGCAAGAGAAGACAGCTTCCATCTACCAGCCCTTTTCCCAACTTCTGTTCTCCATTTCCCAATGCTTTCATCCATGTTTTTCCTCTTATTCACCTCCGTGTTAATAAATTAAAGATAGTCTTTTACTAGTAAGCTTATTTTTTGAATTCCTGTCATTTTAGATGAGAATTTAAGCCACCATCCTAGATTCCTTGCCTCACTCTGACTTATCTTTTCAGTAGAGTGAAGTGGAAATTTTTGGATACACAGAGAGCAATTTGACTGCAATATTGCTTATTGAGCCAAAGAGAGTGCAAGGATGCTATTTCTTTTACTTACTGTATGTTCTTGAAATGATTTGTCTCCTTTGTTTAGATGTACGCGGGTTATAATTCATGTTTTCTAAATGTTTTCACTGATCTTTCAACCACCAGTAACACTTTTCAGACCTTCAGACACCTCAGCTAACATCTCAGCTTTGTCACCTCCCCACGGACCTCCCTCCACTAATCTTTCTATTTCCTGATCAAATCCACACGGGTCTCTGGCGAGGTCTTCAGCACTGCTGTCCCCTCCTGACTTTTAATCTAAAGAGCTCTGATGATGTTTGCCAAAGTCATGGTTGAGTTGATATCTAAGAATGCCTTGCGGCTGGTATTGAGACCTTCTTCTGAGTTACATATGATAACTTCTGTGTAAGCAATGGGGAAACAGTATGGTGAAATTAATTACTAGATAAGTGAAAGATAGGGAGGAAGAATTTGGGTATATACTATTTAATCACTAATTTATGTATGTCATGCACAAAACCAAACACTTGGCAATCATGGCATCTGCCCGTCTCACTTCATGTCTTTGAAGTTGGTATAGAGGATTATTATTCTATTTAAAGCATGAAACAGAGTCAGAAAAAAATATTAATTTTTTATTATTTATTTATTATTTTATTATCATTATTATTATTAATTTATCCAGTGTTTCACAAATACAAGACAACTAAACCCAGTTTCAAATTGAGGCTGAATTATGTCTCCATGATATGCTCTATGATATGTTCTATGTATTATCTTCCATAGTACAAAAAAAAAGATTCAGCTGTATTTGCTGGGAGTAAAAATCACAGAGTAAGCTTACAAACTAAAGTCTTGTGCTATTTGAAGAAACAGTTTGGTCCCATCTCTGCCAAGTCAGACTTCCTCAGGCAAATAACATAACATATAATATGATAATCATTTTGAGAAAACATGATGGAAAAACAAGAGATCACTGAGTACATTGTGACCTCAGCGAGTGTCATAGATACAGGTGTCAATCTGACAGCTGAGGGTTTGAGATCTGTGTACATTTGTAGAGAATTAGTAGTTGAGTTAAGCCCCAAATGAGCTTTTAGGCCCAACCCATGGTGGGTGGGACTCGTCCTTTGGGTGTTAAATAATATCGAGGGAGTTGATTAGGGAAGATGGCATCCTTATATATACTTAGCCAGACATGCTGGTTTGTCAAGTAATGATTGTTCATTTCTCCGTAGTCCTATGAATATGGTGTGGCTATATGTCTTAGCCCCTGGTGTTGGTGTGAACACTATGGCAAAACTACATAAAGAACTATAAATTGGACTAATTTAAGAGAAAGTAAAGCCCCTTGTACCCCATAAGACATTTGATTGTGAATTTATGAGCAACAGTGCAGAGTAACTGCAACAGTGATGAAGCAGAGATAAGGATGTTAGCTCACCACACTAATGGTTTTTTCCTCTTTTGTTATATCTGAGACCCTAGTCCATGGAATGATGCAGTCTACATTCAAGGTAGGTCTTCTTTCTTCAGTTAAAACGTCCTGGAAACTCCAGCAAAAGACACCCCAGAGGTATGTCTCCTAACTGATTTCAAATCAAGTCAACAATGAAGGTGAACCATCAGAGCATATTTGCATGTTTGATCATATTCCATTTTATACTAGTGTCTAGAGTTACAGATATTTCTTTCTGTTATCACTATCAGCCTCATTTATAAGCATGGATGTTTATCACAGGGTACTGTTTCCTTAGCCTTTCATATGAATAATTTGAACTGATTACTGTTAAATGTTTTCTCTCCATTCCCATGAAAATAATTGCAATGTAAAACCTATAAGTACATATTGAATTTAAGTATTTCATTGAAAAAAATACCAATTATAGAGTTTTCAAGAAAATTTACAGATGACCTTTAATTGCTTTGTTTTTCAGATAAAGAAACTGAGGCTAGGAGAAAATATTAGTCGGAGAGCCTGGCACTGCATAACTAGTACCAAATATGAATTCTACTTTGATGCTTTCTTTCTTATACTGTAAGTATTATAAAAATGAGAAGATAACTCATAGAGCTAAGCAAGAGCAGAAAAGTCAAAGCATTGAGATAAAGAATATAAACAGTATGAAAATTGTGGCCATCATTCATCTATCCATTCATTCAATTCATTGAGAGATGCCATAAACATATGGAGTAAACATGAATACCAAAAATAATCATAAAAAAGCTTTACACCCTCAGAAGTTCACAATTTAAAAATAAAAAACAGCTTAAGAAGTTGTTATACAACATCACAATAAATATAATATTTTGAAATCATGACTTGACACATCTTGAATTAAAAATATCCATAATACAGCTCTTAAGTGACCTACCATCTAGTTTTATCACCTGTATAAATGACAACATTCATCTCCTCCTACTTAGGATAGAAGTCAGCATATAACTCTAATTTCTGCTTAGTCTATATCTGACTCATAAAACAAATCGTCTTGATTTTTCCCCAAGATGCATCTCAAATGTGCCTGCTCCTGCATTTCTAAACCACTTTTATGTGCACTATTACTGTAGCTTCCTACATTATTTCCTCTTCTACCCTGACTTTCCAAAACATTTTCTACACAGTCACCAAAATATATTTAAAAACAATGGTGTTGGATTATATTACTCCCTTTCCTAAATTACCAATGCTCCTAATGATCTTCTTTCTATAAATTTTTGTATCAGTTAAAATTTATTTAACATCTGTTTCTTGCTAAACATGATCCAAAGAATTTTAAATAAATGGGACTATCTAATTCCCATGTTAACCCAAAGGTGTGCCTGTTTTAGAACTCCATTTTACAATCTAATAAATTATGTTTCCCTTAATAATTCTTAAGAGAATTTTCCTATTTTCACATTTTTCCTTTAAATTATGAACAAATCTTAAAACTCAACAGAAAGAGATCTTAAAAGAAAATGCAGGAGTCTTACAGGAAGGATAACATGCATCTACAACCTTAGGAAGCCTGAATGCAGAATTGCCATGAATTCAAGACCAACCTAAGTTACATATCAAGATATTGTCTTAAAACAATGATTAAAGAAAATAAAAATAGGTATAAGGCAGTGGCATGAACTCTTTTAACAGGCTTCTAGCCATTTTTTCTGCTACTACTTCTATTTAAAATATTCTTTCCCTCAGATGTGACAGTACCAGACTCTTTCATTCGTCTTCTCAAGGCCCCGCCAAAGAGAGAAAAGAAAATCATTAAAATAATTCAAAGTGGATCTTAATATTTGTACTGGCTACTCTTTCTGCTTCTGTGAGACATCATTCATAGTCAAGCAACTTAAGAGAAGAAAAAGAAAATGTATTTGGCTTATGGTTAGCAGAAGAGATATGGTCCTTTATGGCAGGAAAGGCATGGCAACAGCAGAAGCTGCAGGTGGCTTAAGTTACTGAAAACGTGAAGGCCGAGAGACCTTTACCCTGCCAACTGCAAGAGCAGACTCTTAGAGGAAGCAGGGAAGAGCTAGCAAATCTCAAGGTCCACCTCCTGTGACTTGATTTCCTTCAGCAAATTTCCACCTCCTAAAACTGTCACAACCTTCCCAAACATCAACCAAGGATTCAAGCACACAAGCCTGTGGGAGACAACTCACATTCAAAGCATGACATCTCTATACACCTTCCCCACAGGCACCATGGCCACTTCATGATACAAACCACACTCATTCCAACTTTTAAAATATCAACACAGTCCAAAAATCTAAAGTCTAAGGCATCCTGTAAAATCCAGACGTTACAGATTTCACATATACAATGTCGTGGAGTAAACATCCCCATTCCAAAATGTAGGAATAGGGGCATATCTAGAAAAGATCATTCTGAAACAAAACCATAACCCAGCAGGACAACTCCAAATCCTGAAGCTCTGAATTAAGCAAATCAGCCTCTTGTTGAAAATAATCTCAATTCCAAAGGTTGAGATTTCTTAACCTTATTGTTGCTCACAGAACATCACTTTCTTGGACTGGGTCTCCCCATAATGCATAGCTTTCCTTGGCAGATGTCCCACCCTGGTTCTTGCATCTCTAATAATTTCATTTATCAATAACAAACCAGACTTTAACTCCAAAACACAAAATACCCTTCCTGAACCTCTCAAAAAAATTTCCAATCCTGCCATGCAATACTTGAATTCAACTGCTATCTGAAACCTTGGAGAAGGAATCCACAACCTCCTTACTCTTGCACCTTTAATGCCTCTAAAACCATCACCATGTGGATGACATTAACAGGTTCCACCATGGCCTTGGGTTGGAGACACCCCCAAGAATCACAATTGGTTCATCTTTTCAATGCTGACACTGAGGAAGATCTTTCATGGGTAGTTGCTTTAGTCGAAAAGAATATTCCTTTGGAAAACTGACTTTCAACTCTTCCCTTCCAAAAGAATTTGCATTATTATGGGTGACAGCCTTCCCTGGGGATCTTGCCTTTAGGGTGCTGTCTCTTCTATTATCCCCCAGACTTTAATTCTTTAATGGAGCTGATCTTTTTAACAAGAGTTCCTATTTTGCTGTATGCATTCTCTTTAAATTTGCTCTCACATTTTTCTTGGTCAAACTTTACAATTTTCATCTCTTTCTTTCTGTTTCCTTGCTCTTTTTATCATAACACTGAACAAGAATACTAAAAACATAGTCATTCCACACTGTCAAAACTGCTTTGTCATGAAGGTTCCTTGACCCAACATTTGAATTTAACTTCAGGCAAGCTTTGAGGAAGCAGGTAAAACTTGATCAAGAGTTCTGCCAAAAATTATCATTCCAGGAGTGTTGCAGTCAGCCTGCATAGTTGCTGATAAATGACATCACACAGCTTAAAGGAACAAGAAGTTTACTTTCTTACAACAGTCTGGTTACAGTTCATAATCCAGCTTGACAGGAGAGTACACGCCAACACCAGGGCTGAGGGCACTGGCCCCCATAACGGCTGAGAGATGAATAATCCTTACTTGCCAGACCAGCATGTCTGGCCAAGTATACAGAAGGATGCCCACTCTCTCAATCAGCTCTCTGTGATTTATCCAGGGCCTAATCACACCCACCATGGGCTGGGTCTTCCCCATCAGCTAAACAATCTCCTTCAGGTTTGCTCTGGGCTTAACTCAACCATCAACTCTCTACAACTGTGCCCAGAGCTCAAACCCTCAACAGTCAAGTTGACACCTGTGCTTAACTATGACACTCCACCCCTTGTCAACTTGACACAAAAACAATAGCATTTTTAAACTGCAAACTTTCCTTGTCCCCACAGATGTTAAAAGTTATCTTTAAAAATATAAATACATTTCATGGACAAATTTAAAATGTTCTCTCATTAAAAGTTCAGTTCCAACATTTTAAAAGTTCAAAGTTCTTAACTTTCTTAAATTAGAAATAAGTTAAATACCTTAAAACAGATAATACAGAATGATTTTAAACAATAAGAAAACATTAAAAAGATCAAAGTCCAGGAAAAAAAAAATACATCCTTTACTTCAATGTCCATCTTCTGCTGCTCATCACATAGTCAATGCGGCTCAAAGATTCTAGGCATTCCCAGTCCCTGTTTGCAGCTTAAAGTTGTAAAAGCAGAGTTCCTCTGAACCAGGCTGAATCTCCACTCACAGTAGTCCTCAGCAGCAGTCCCGCAGGTCTGGCACCTCAAACACAATTCTGGGTTCTCCTCTGCAGCTTTAAGCTTCACCATCTCTTACAGGAACTCTACGCCTGTCACTTGGTGCCAAGCTTTTGCTGTTCTTCATGAACCCCTCAGTAGTACACTCAAACCAGTATCACCTGAGGGACGCTGCCTGATTCCGAAGCAAGGTTGAAATGTAGCTTAGTTCACTGGAGCTACAGATGTACCAACTTTAACAAGCTGATGCTGGAAAAACCTCCAAACATCCGAAGGGCAAGAAACGGCTTTAACATGGGCTTTCAGCCCCTGAAGGAATTTGAGTTTTCAAACCATTCACTTCCACCGTCCCAGTGCAAGTCACTAGGTTTTCCTTAACTGATACTCATTTCTCCAACAGCAGCAGATATTCTGCTGCCTGCCCTTTGCACATCCAAATCTTTAAGGCTGCCAACACAGCTCTCCTCTGTCAAGCAAAACAGTCCATCATGTTCAAATTCAACTTCAACCAAGTCCTTGTTTCCCTCATCACAAATTGGGCCCAAACAATCTCTCTCAGCAACTGGCCCACTAAATTCTGAAGAATGGTATTTGTAAATCCACAAAGCGAAAATTCTCAATCATTTCCAACTTTGTCCAGCAGAACCGTTCAAAAGCTACAAAGTCCATGTAGTCAGATTTATCAGCAACACCCCACTTCTGGTACCAAATTCTGTTGGTCAGCCTGCATAGTTGCTGATAAATGACATCACACAGCTTAAGAGAACAAGGAGTTTATCATAGTCCAGCTTGACAGGAGAGCACACACCAACACCAGGGCTGAGAGATGGACAATCCTTACTTGCCAGACCAGCATATCTGGCCAAGTGAACAGAAGGATGCCCACTCTCTCAACCAGCTCTCTGTGATTTATCCAGGGCCTAATCACACCCACCATGGGCTGGGTCTTCCCCATCAGCTAGACAATGTCCTTCAGGTTTGCTCTGGGCTTAACTCAACCATCAACTCTCTACAACTGTGCCCAGAGCTCAAACCCTCAACAGTCAAGTTGACACCTGTGCTTAACTATGATAAGGGGTTAAGCCTCTGCCTTGCAGGTGGAAGCTCCTGAGTTTGGATCCTAGACTCCACGTAGAGACGCCAGGTGGAAACGGAAGCGGGGGTGGCCTGCCCTTCTGGTCCTGGTAGGGCGGAGCTTATGAATCCTGGGGCACAGTAAACAAGGAGGAGGTGGAGGCCTTCATAGTGGTTCCCAAATTCGCCGGTTCTACACACACGCGTGCCATATGCATACACACACAATTGAATAAATAATAAAAATGATATTAAAATTTTTTTTACTCCCCTGGGTCCCCCATGCCCCAGAGGGGGGGAGCCCCGAGCGACACACCATGGACGCCTTTACCCACTTCACCAGCCAAAGTAAGGGCCTGGACCGCCTGCTCAGAGCCACTCAGTACACATGCATGTTGCTTAGATATTTGTTAGAGCCTAAAGCTGGCAAAGAGGAGGTGGTAATGAAGCTCAAGAAACTGGAGTCCAGTGTGAGCACTGGCCGTAAATGGTCATTACAGGGGTCCTTAACATACTGCAAAGTCCTTCTCCTTTCCTGAGCTAAGGATGGGCTTCACACAACCATAAGGGTTCAGACTAGGCAACGTGATCCATGCCATCCAGGCAACCGAGCAAAGCATCCAGGCCACTAACCCTGTGCCCTGCTTATGCCTCACCTTGGCCAACCTGAACCGTGTGGTCTATTTCATCTGCGACACCGACCTCTGGGCGAAGAGCATGGGTCTCAGCTCTGGCAACAACAGAGAGAAATGGCAAATATGGGCCTCACAACACTATTACTATTTTCTCCTGCTGGGCCTAGCCCAGGATCTGTATGAAATCTCCCTGCAGATGGGACGGGTTGTGCATGACAGGGCAAAGAGAGAGAAATCATCATCCCAGAGTCCTCTGGCATACAGCGTGGCTGACGAAGAAACGGAATGGCTCCAGTCCTTGCTTCTCCTCTTGTTCCGATCTCTGAAGTGGCACCCTCCCTTGCTCCTAGACACAGTGAAGAATTTCTGTGACATCCTCATCCCTTTGAATCAGCTCGGGATCTACAAATCCAATACGGGCATCATTGGACTGGGAGATCTGGTATCCTCTGTGGCCGGCATCATCACCTTGCTGTATCCTGAGATGAAGCTGAAGATCCGCTAAGCTGTTAGGGGGCTTCAGAGCCGACACCTTCATGGAACAGACGTTTGTGTTTGTTGCAAATGGTGTCTCACTGTGGTTAAGTTTTTGTTCATGTGAGCATCTGTCAATCTATAATGTGAGCAGAAGTGAGGCCAAGAATGGAGTATGAAGATTGGCACATTTTTCTTAAAGTGCTAAAGTGACTTTTTGAATATTTCCCTTCAACTAACATTACTAAGCATCTTTTATATGTACAGTAAGAGCTTAGTGTTAGCTGAATGGAAGAAAGTACTGGTGATGTGACTCCACAGATAAAAGTGCTTGTGGTAAAGCCTGATGGCCTGAATACTGGTCTACATGGTGGAAGGAAAGAACCAACTCCTGAAGCTGTCCTCTGACCTCCACACACTGACCATCACACACATACACAAGTAATTTTTAAAAAATCAAAAAGACCAAATCAAACTATGTACAGATTGTTTGGGTCCTTGGTGTTACATGAGTGTAGCAGGGCTAATTATATACTTTCAAGTCTTATAAGACTTCTTGTTTCCTGTCAGTTATTGTCCCTTACCTCAGAGATGTCACAGCTGGATGGAGGGAACTAGGCTTAGGACCTCCTAACCTGTTGGCCTTGGCCGTCCCTGCACTCGTGTGTTTACTGTCTAGAAGTGGATTGAGAAAAGCGTTGGCACCTTCATGGTGTTCCTGGGAGGTGTCCCTGGGAGATGTCGCTATGAGTCAGCAAAAGTGAGCTGAGGTAAAAGTAGGTAGAAGGTTACAACAGTGCCTATTTTGTAGACGCGACAGATAAGGAAATTGACACTAGAAAACAAAAGTAGAAGTTCATTTTGATTTCCTTTGAGGGCACCTCATAGCCTTCAGGAGAAGTGCCAGGCTTTGCAGTCCTTTGTTGTCTTACCCCTTCAGACTTAGAACTGTTGTTGCTTGTTTCTGTCCTGTTCTATGCAGATTAGAACGCTCTTGACTGACCATTCAGATTGTTTTTACTCAAAACTATATGGAGGTTTGGGTAATTCTACATTACTTTTCATCAAAATCTATGCAATTAAAACTTCCCTGGGCTGGGGAGATGGCTTTGTAGATAAGGCACTTGTCTTGCAAGATTGAGGACTAGATCCCTAGAACCCACATAAAAGCCAGGCAGCCCAAAACTCAGTAGACAAAGACAGGAACTTCTCAGAACAAAGCAGCTAGCTGATTGGTGAGTCCTGGGTTCAGTTGAGAGGCCCTGCCTTAATAAAAATAGAGAGTGATTGAAGAAGTTATCTGATGTCGACTTCAGGCATCACACACATGCACCTACTCACACACATGTGAACATAACACATACAAATTCCTGTCTGCTCTGTGAAGGCAGGATTTTTGATGATAAATTAGATTTACTCATAGGATGACTGAGAGGGGTGGAAAAAGCAGTGCGAGCCACTGAAGTGGACATGGAAATACTGAATCAGTGGCATATATTGTTCCCCTGCCATCTTTTCATGAACTCTTATTTGGAGCACCTTTAGTCTGAGGGGTGATGTGGAGAGACAGGGGTCAGCAGGTAGGGTGATGTTAGAACTACCAGTAAAGCCATGTCCTGTATTGGACTAGAAATAAGAAGTAGGCATTGAATGACCGCCTCCCTGAGATGTCTCCAATAGCGATTCTTGAAAAGTTGACTCAGGTCCTTGCTCCTTCCATTGCTTCAATGATCAAGATAATGTGATTTGAGAGAACATTTCTGGAATTTTAAAGAAATGAAAGCTGCTAGAGCAAGACAAATAAGTTTAAATAACTTAAATGTTTATACTGTGACATTAATCGTGTCTAATAAATATCTACGTGCAAAAAATTTTTTTTAAATTATCATTCCATTTGACCATCCTTCAGTTCCCAAAATAGTTCTCTGGACCATCACAAGTGGGCTTCTACTGTCTGCATTTCTCACAGCTCTACTTTCTTCCAAGTTCTCATTAGAATGGTCTTTTAGGCTCTGTCTCTATGATGCAAAGTCTTGCCTAGCACAAAGTGCCAAAGTTCTCCATACTTCTCCCAATAAATAGTTCCCAAGGCACACTACCACATCATAACAATGGCTGTACTTCCTTACTTCTTGGCACCAAGTTCTCTCAGCTTCAAAACAACACTTCACTTTTTGATACTGTGTCCTCTTACTCTCAAGCAACACCCCCACTTCACAATACCAAGTTTCTCTCTCTCTCTGCTGCTGTGAGATAATACTGAAACAATAAGCTTAAGAAAGAAATGGAGATTTGACTTATGGTTCCAGAGGAGAGATACAATCCATTATGGTGGGAAAGGCATACCTGGCAACAGAAGCTGGAGATGACTTAAGTCACATCCATCATGGAGATTAAGAGAGCAAAGTTCAAATCCTCTCTATAATTTTTAGCTTAGTTTTTTATACTCAATAACAGCTCTGGTCAACTATTCATTATCTAGGCAACACAGTATGTAAAAAAAGCTACTTGTGACCTCAACAAACAAAATATGTTTACCTGATATTTTCACTAGAATAATAAATATCCCCCAAAATGCTCATTAAATCTTTACAATGTGATCATAAAAAATGGAAATATCCCAAAGTTGTTTTCATAACCCAGAATCCAGCCGATGTCACCCATTATTGGTATCCCACATGTGTGATCAGAACTGATCTTCAAACATTCTATCTAACTATAGTCACTTAAATATATGAGTGAATCCCCAGATTGAAAGACAATCTCTTATCTTAATATTCTGCCTTCACAGGTTTTAAAAAAAGCAAGGAAATGAACAATGTGAACTTGGCCCTCTCTTATGGCAGTGGAGCTAGCAGCCTGGTAACATGATAATCTATAAAGTAGGAACAAGAAGCATTCAGGGATACCTGCAGAGATGATGTCTGTCTGGGAAAAGCATCACCTACATTGAGACCCAAAGATTAAATAGAAGTTAACAGACTCACTCACACAAAGGGAGAGTTGGTGAGGCATGGGAACAAAGGAGAAGCTTTCAACAGAGGAAGCAGCCTAGTGAAAAAAGGTGAGCATGATATAATTCTTCCATCACAAACTGCTTCAATATTTTCGTGCACACCTTTGAAAACCCTAGCCTTTCTCCATAACCATGAATTGATGAAATCTAAAACTTCACCTAATGAAGACCATTCCTTACAATCTTATCTGAAAGAGCACCCCAATGCCTTGCATAATCTCCTTGTTTTCTGTTTCTTCCTAGCACTTACCACCACTTACAATGGCATATTTTGGCTACATTGTAATTTTTTTCCTATCACTAGATTCTTACGTACTCAGACAGAAGAGCCATCTTGGAGTATTATTGGTTTTAATATGTTTGGGTTTTCATTTTTCTGTCCCTTATGCTGCTATAGCCCAGCCAATCACAGCCAAAGACTAGAATACTATTTCATTTTTTACTCTTTTGGTTTCCTCTAAGTAATAAATAGTATGAAAACAACATAATCTGGGTTTTGGTTGTTGTGCTTTATTGTCACTTGTCTTCTTCTGTTTTTCATAGATATATTTGTACAATAATGGTAAATGCTTAAAGAGAGACAAAAACATAAACGAACCCAGTTTATTGGGTACAATGGCTTCTACTGCAATGTTTATCCTGCAGTAACTAAGCAGATAGATGCCAGTTCCCTCAAATGAGTTCCTCAGTTTAGGGTGAAAGTAGCATAGTACTGAAACAAGAACTGACTCATAAGGTAGATCTGAAAACATTTCAAGGATTTGAGAATAAATACATTATAAGACATCATTATTGCAACATATTTCTTCTTTGGCTCACAAAGACAAGTTAAAAGTTTTTCTTCTCAAAATTCTCAGAAACCATCAATAACATCTTTCCCCACTTTAGGCACTATGTTTTTATATGAAAGACTATGAAATGTCTTTGATCCAGAACCTTCTATTCCATTAGCTACCAAACAACAGAGTATAAAGTAGCTTACTGCATCAATGTGGCTAGGAGAGGATTATTGGTGCAGAATATTGTTCTAGTAAGTCTACAGTTTCTTTATACTCAATTTTCAACCTAACAATAAAAGAATTTATACTGCCATTTAAAAATCCGGTAATTATTTTATGAGGGGACACAAAGTTTCCATAGGACTTTTTTCATTGCATTTCCATTGGTGCTTTAAGTCACCAGTGTCCATACAGAATCCAGGGAAATATCTAGTTATCATTGGTAACTAGAGCAGTTAGTCTGCATTGTTGATGAGAAATGCACAACCAAATGACTTAAGGTAACAAGGAATTTTATTCTGGCTTATGACTATCTGGCGATAGTTCCTTGTCAGCTTGGAAGGAGAGCCCATACCAACACAAAGGGCTAAGGGAACTGGCCACCCCAAAATCCACATAACAACTGAGAAAGGGACTATCCTTCCTTTCCAGACCGGCAAGGGAATATGCAGAAGGATACCAATTACCTTATCCATTTCCCTCCATCTTCTCCACCTACCCACTCATTAGCCACATCCACCATGGTTGGACTTTCCCATCAATCTCCTACAGGCTTGCTCAGAGTCAAACTCAAACACCAATTCTTTAAAAATGTCTCCTCAACTGAGCTTGAACCCTCAACTATCAAGATGACCACTGTATTTAAAGATAATGATAACTAAAGAAATAAGTGAGGAATAGGTAAATTCCATCTATGAAGTTAGCTCAATCTACAAAATAACACTGACACTAACTTTGTGTGTTTTCAATGACTTGAATGAAGTTTTCCACGAAATTAATAAGTTTTGGCATCATAGCATGCTATTAACATTTTGTTAGAAATGAATATCTTGCTTGTTTGTTTGTTTCAGGGCTTAGTCCTCTGGACACCTGAGGTTAATTTTCAAGGTCAGTGAACTGATGCATTCTTCTAACACAGTTCACAGGGAAAGCTTCAGAATATTCCCTCTTTCTGTTCTTGCCTTCCTCCTGATGGTATCAAACTACTGATCAGGTTTTTTCTCAGTGCCCTACAGAAGTAACCAAGTCTGCTTAAAAGTGAAGAGCAGACTGAAGAAACATATAACTAAATGCTTGAGATTCTTTTTCAAATTTTTTTTATTATTCAATTGTTAGTGTGTGTGCATGTGTATGTAGGTATGTGTGTGTCTGTGTGTGTAGAACCACGGACGAATTCGGGAACCACCATGGACGCCTCCACCTCCTCCTTGTTACTCTGCCCCGGGATTCACAGGCTCCGCCCTATCAGGACCGGAAACGCAAGCCGCCCCCGCTACCGCCTGGCGTCTATACATGGGGTCTAGGATCCGAACTCAGGACCTTCCTCCGCCTGCAAGGCAGAGGCTTAATCCCTGAGCCACCTCTCCAAGCCTCAATGCTTGAGATTCTATATGCAATTAATTTGCTTTCCTGTGTGAAGAACTGTGTCTTCCAACTACAGAAGTAATAAAAGTTCATTGTTGCATTAGGTTGAAAAAAGAAAATTTAATGAATTAAGCAAATTACTCATGATTTTACCTGCCACAGATAGCCACCAACAATAGTAAAGTTTAAATTTGGTTTTCAAAACCTTCCTTCACCTTTCTCTTTAAGGATACATCGTACTCTGAATCAAACTCTATTCCAATCTTTCCCATTTCTCTAGAATGATGATTTGGAATGATATGGAGGAAAGTTAATAGATTGTCTGCTCATCTTGCATTACTGACTCTGGGAGATAGATTACAATTTTTGAATGCAGATGTTAACATTCGTCTTTCTATAATAAAATGAACTGGTCCAAGAATCTAGAAAGAAACATTGGATTAACCAAGAAGATGACATCCATGTCAGACTGATAACCAGGAACCATGGCGTGCTCCTGCAATCCCAGAACTTGGGAAGTAAAAGCTAAAAGACCAAGATGTCAACACCTGCCTCACTCAGTTCCAGAGCAAGTTTGAGGCCAGACTAAGTTGAATGAGACCCCATTAAATAACAACAACAACAAATAATAATAATTGAAACTGACAGCTACATAAATATAAAATGACACAACTGAAAATAATCCATTCATTTTTCTGTGCCTCTATTTTCTTCACTGTATTTAAAAAAATGACCTAGAGATTCTACATAATGCATTCATGTAAATTGTGGGAAACACTTCCCCCAAGACCACAAGCACTCCAAATACCAGCTCCTGCAACAGCAATGGTACAAAATCTACCAAGGCTTTGTGCTTGATGTTACATGCAACTTACCTCATTTACTCCTAATCCTAGATAGTATGGTTACTTGAGACCATACCAAAAACACTATCATCGACAAGGTGGAATTACAAATGAGGAAACTGAACTATGAAAAGATTCGTTTTTCTCCTCTATGGCCTTAGAGTTTGTAGAAGTCTGGATTCTCACCCAGGGCTGGAAAAGATGTTTTTCAATGGTATTTGGGTACCACCATCAGCATAATCAGAATAGTCAGAATAAAATGCAAAGAATCTGCAAGTTAGACAAGTTCACAGATGATCTCATACAAGGGTTCTTTGCTGCAGTATGATTTTCATGGAATAGTCATTTCTTATCATTTTTTTCCAGAGGCAACTAATCTCTAATTAAACTCAGCGACTTGTATTTGAAGTACGATGCAAAACAGTCTCCCCATAAAGTTCAACAAACAATAATACCGTGGCAGGTAAGAAATTGTTCCTATAAGAGTCAAATACGGCCCAATGTGGGACACAGGGCTGAAGCAAAGTGCCTGCTTCTTTTTGTGCCTGAAGGTGTCTGCTTGTCTGTGATTGATTTTATCTTACACTTGATGGATTGATACATAGATTTAATTATATCATGTGTTGTCACATCAATACTGCTTTGCTGCTATTTTACATTCAGCCTGGGTGCCAGATTGAATTAAATGGTTTCTTTAAAGCCTATAAAGCAGGAAAATATCTTTCCCTGGTTGGTATTTTTTACGTATTGGTTACTAAGAGTCTGTAAGCTAAAGCGGGTTGTAAAGTTCATTTGCTAGTGAGGAAGCCGATTTGACTTTTATGGCTATTAATTTTTTATGGAACACAGAGCAGAATTACTGGTGTTGCTCCTCGCTTAGACACCTCTAAAGCTACTGGGAATGAAAACACCTCCATTTTGGGAAGTGATTATCCTGGCTATGTCTAAGAAGACAAAAGTTGACACATGAACAGTATCTAGATCCTGGTATTAAGATTCAAACACCTACCTAGGAGAATCCTATGCAAAAATCTCTGGTATTCATTTTAATACCAGATATCATGCATTATAGAGTTTCAAGAAAGTGTTGAACTGGAAAGCACTTGATCGTGTTTGTTAGAAAAGCCATTGTCAGAACTAAGGCATCCACAAGAGTAATTCATTCATCATCATGTGTATGTTTACTATGCATTATGCATGGTCCTATCAGTACAGTTTACAGCAATGAGAGAAGACAAACTTGAAGAAAAGAACTTCATTCATGGATCTCAGTGGATGGAGGGAGAAAATGAACAAATATTGTAGGTGATAATAAGTATATATACAAAAATCAGACTCAGATGAAGAGCAGAGAGTCCTGATGCATCTTTGGTATACGGAGATATAAGCCCTCCTACTCACTTAGGTAAAAAGATATGTTTATAGTTTGAAATATTTCTATACCTTTCCTGTCTGTGGAAAAGTTGTTGTTTTGCTCAATGAGTATAACTTTTTTTAATACGTTTTTTATTATTTCCGCTCATACAAACTTAATAGGTAGACCAGTTCCCTTCCTCCCTCCTCCTCTCCCCGTACCTTCTGCTCCTCCTCCTCTCCCTCCCCATCCCCCAGTGCCTCCCCCCCAATTCTCAGAGAGTCCTTTATTGTGTATGCCTAACTCTCCTCTGGGTCCTCCTCTCCAATGACGTACAAGAATCCAGTGGCATTTCCCTGAACCCTTTCTCAACTCTTAAGCATAGGAACACTACTGTGGCTGTCAATCTCTTGCCTCCAAAGGGATTGGTGCCTTTAGCTGATGCTATACTTTGTGAGGTCAATAGTGTGTTGGACATTGCGCAGGGCATGCAAAGTCCTATTATGTTTGCTTCGGCCCTAACTAGTGTGGAGAATCTTGCAAATCATTGTTCCTCCCATCGTTTTGCTCTTACAATCTTACCGCCCCCTCTTCCGCAAATGTCCCTGAGCTTCAGGATGGGGAGAGAATAGCAAAGTCATGGAATCAACCCAAATGTCCAACAGTTGACGAGTGGATAAGGAAAATGTGGTACATCTATACAATGGAGTACTACTCAGCCATCAAAAATGATGAATTACTGGAATTTGCTGAGAAATGGATGTCATTAGAAACAATTATATTAAGTGAAGTATCCCAATCCCAGAAAATTAAGTGCCGTATGTACTCCCTAATAGGTGGCTCCTAGTACCAAACTCACCCACCCCACATTGAGACACTCAACGGTAAACCTATATAATACAGTAATTGCAAGAATTATGAACAGGAGGGATGGGGTTGGAGGGCCACACCAGACACAAGGAGAGAGGGGACCATGTTACAGCAGAGAAAATAGGCCTCCATCAAGGAATGCAGTAAGTAATGTGACACCTGGTTAAGTTCACAGACGTTCGTTCCTGATCATGTACAACTGAGGGGGTATGATCTCACCAGAAGGGGAGGGCATATAGTCTGGCAGATAAAAAGTAATCATTTTGCAAATGGGTGATTGCCCCTCCCTCACTGTGGTTTCCTACTTTTATTACATCTACCCTTGAATGTGCTATTATAACAAGACTCCAGTTTAACAGCTTTTTGTCTCTGACCAGGGGGTGACATACAGATACAGGATGGAGTGAAGGGCATTGCAGGAGCAGCAAAACTGCAAAAGAAAATCAACAAACCACAATCCAGAACTTCAGAGTATAACTTTTTGAGCAATTTATTTATTATCTATTTTTGAGACAGAGAGAAAGAGAGAGAGAGAGAGCACATGTATGGTACATGGGTGAAAATCAGAGAATACCTTCCAAGAAGTCAGTTCTCTCCTACCATGTACTTGCAGATATTGAGCTCGGATCACCAAATTCACCTTAACCACTGAACCATCTCACTGGCCACCATAAGGTAGTTCATACATTAGGTCATTTTGCACTTCACTGTACCTCTTATTTCCAGCATTCATTCAATAGTAATCTGTAAATAGCAATTTAAAAATTCCTGAGTAACATGTCAGAGCCAAAAGCAGTCTCATAGCTATGTAGCATTTTCTAGGTGAAGCACTGTACAAAGCACTTTGGGTGGTTTAGTAGACTGCTGGGTGGAAGTCATTATGTCTGTATTACTAAGAAGAGACAACACCAGATGGGATACAAAATGTCTAGGTTCACATCTCTATTTGGTGCCCAAGACAGTACAATGAAATGTTTTCTGACCCCCTTACTCCCACCACACATTCTAGTTTTCCTAATATACATATTAAATGAAATTCTTTATCTTCTTTGGAGACAAAGCAGATAATGTTCATATCAGAATAAATAAAGCTCTCTCTCTTGCTAAATGAATCTCAAATAGCTACATAACCCCCTGCCTTCAGACAAATAAATTAGTATTAGCCTCATTTATAAATGAAGCTTTCACCAACAGAGTTCAATCAGCCCAAGAAACAGGCCGGTAACTTTATAGTACAAACCAGATGTCTTAATAGACGTTCCCTGTAATCAGAGGCTGTTGGTAGGGCGAGAGAGGCAGGAAAGGCCCTGAGTGGCATCCTTTACACTCACCTCCCCATGAGACCATCTGCTCTGTTCACACACCTCCTCCTTCATACACCCTCAGGCCTCACTTGGCCCCATCCAGGCCTGACTTCAATGTTGCTTGCAGAAACCTTATGGCAGCCCTCTCTGCTGCCCGCCCTCTCACAGAACTCCTCCAGATGCACCTGCTGTCCACCAGAGTGGTTCTCCACGTTTCATACACTAAGATCAAAGGGCCGAACAGCCTGGTTCATACAATATATTTTTTTTCTTTTTTCCATTTTCTTTTTTTTTTATTCCCACTCATATGAACTTAACAGGTACACCATGTTTTCCATTTTCTTATGAATGTAAGAGATGTATGGATGTGGGTGGATGCACCTGTGTGCAAATACATGTGGAGGCTTGAGGCTGAATGACTCTTGGTTTCTCTTTCATCTTATTCTTTTTGAGACAGGGTCTTTAATCAAATCCAGAGCTCAACAATAAGGCTAGTCTGGATATCCAGCTTGCCCTGGGATCCCCAGTTTCCAAGGCTGAAACTACAGACAGATATCTGTACCCAACCAGCATTTTACATGGAATCTGGGGAGTCAACCTCCAGTCCTTCTGCCTATGTAGTTTTAACCACTGAGCTATCTGCCCATTTTCTGCAGAGACAAATTTTTACTCTGTAGCACAGGCTGACAATAAGTTCACAATATTCCTGCCTCAGCCTCTCAAATCCTCTGGGATAAGAAGAGTATACCGCCATACCTGACTGTTTCAGAGGGTCTTAAAGAAAGAAAGGTTCTCAGTCTAGATCAACCTTCTTTGCTCACACATAAGAGCAAAAAAAAAAGTGCATGGCTTATGGCTATTGAATCCCAAAACTAAATGAGCACACAGATTCCATGCTCTATATCAAACGTTTGATACCACAGCTCTGACGTTGTGTGAGAGGGAGCTCTTCTTAGTACATTGTCCATGACATTGGGTATCCCTTACAAACACTACTGAACCATATCACAAGAGGAAGTTCCCTAGCTTCTCTCACTATAGGATGTAACTGTGATGTTAGTAATTAAAAAAATGAGATTAAAACCATCAAGGATTAGATTATGGAATTTGTCATTATTTCATAAGCTGAGAATACTATGGATGCTCCTAGGGAAGAAAAGCAATCAAAAGTCTCATCAATCTGTGAAGGCTGCTGGTTGAAAGAAAAACCACCATGGCAAAAGATGACCATCAGTGTAACAGAGGCACAAATAAAGAGAAAACCGGCATGTTTCTGATCAAACTTAAGATCCACTTGTCAGGAAAGAACATATTCCAGTTACTGTAAACTACAAGAAGAACCTATGCATGGAGAGGACATAGGCCCTAGAAGAAGAGCAGGCTGAAGACACTACATCAAATTGACTTGTAGACAACTGCTATCATACCCATAGATTGGAGGAGCCTTCAGAAGTAAACTTCAAAATCTTCCTCTGCAACAGAAGGTATTTATTAAAGAAAAATGTAACTGGTCAAAATGCAGAAAGTAAGTTATTGCAAACTGCTTGACTTTAAATAAGACATTTAAGCCACCCCCACCCTACCCCAAGGCTCAGGGAACATTGAGGAAGAGGGAACAGTTACAGTGTAAGAGTCTAAAGTGGGATAAGGATAAGTCAGATATTATCTCCTGGACATGGGCTGAGGTATCCATGATTTCATGGCAGATATGCAACTTTTACAATTGTCATATAGGCATTTCACCATGGAAGGGGAAAGATCTCAAGAAGCTTCCACACCTCACTGAGAGACTGATGATGATTAACTCTGAGAGTAAAGAAAAGGAAGATACTGTCTTCAATGACATTCCTACTGACCTATGATACATGCTGGAGCATGAATCATGTTAGGCATATGTCATCAAAGGCAAAACACAGAGGGCCACACAAGTGAAAAGACTTGAAAATAAGAGAGACTAAGGAAGAGGAGTTGAAGGATTGTAAGGAGGAAAGGAGGGGAGTAGGTAGGATTGTAAGTAGGAAAGGAGGTAAGAGAATGAGGGGTGCAAATATTGCTATATTCATGTATGGAACACTAAATGTATAAAGTAAAATATATACTTAAAAAAAATTAGTGAAAAGACACCAGGATTATTTTTTTCACATAATCAGCTATATTTCAAAATAACTAGTGATTATTTCATAGGTCTCTAAAATCATCAATTTACTTTGACATGATCAGCATAATTAACATCATTTCCATTTTAAAAATGACAGAATTGTGACATAAAGTAAGGAAGATCACACAGCTAGTTGGTAGGAAGAGGGAAAAAATTAGAATTGCACCATCCTCAACATGGTATGCATTAATCCAAGTCTGTCCAATATAGGAAAAGTTTAAATGGAAACTACAAAATTCACCAAGCACCAACTATATGACAGAATATTCCTTAGCTCACTGAACCCTCAGAATCTCTATATAAATTGAGCATTATTGGTGCCATTCTTGCCATCTTCATTATATTCATGAGATTTCAACACAGGCCACATGTTCCTTTAGCCTACACTCAACCACTGTTGTGCAGTGAGAAAAGTGCCCTCTTCTGCCACATGAACAATACATAGCAAGTCCGAGTACCCACCCTGACTCCAAACTAGCCTCCTTACCATGACTGTGCTTTCTTTTTATATATTTAATTTTTAAGACATATAAAGCAGTAGATATGCCATTTTCAATCAATCAATAAATAAATGTATTTTATTAGTAAAGTCTCCTTCGTGCTCATGTGCCCCACTCCACCATTCACCCTTGTAACCTTCGCCACCCAAAGTCACCTTTCTACTTTCATTTTTGAATGTGTCCTTTAACACTCTCCCCCACTTCCACAGCACCCTTTTTATTCTCTCTTGGTCTTCTTTCTGTTTCCTAGGCTTTATTTACATTTACACCTACAAACTTAATCACATCTTTCTTTATTGTCTCATGTACTCCATCCTTATACTTTTGGGCATGCTATGTTTCTAACCTGAAATCTCTTCCATCTACCATGGAAGGATTTTGTCTTCCTGTTGTCTCCAATCACAAATATGTTACTAAATTTGAAAAACAGAGGTTGCATAGGTTACTGAACTTACTAATTAGTGAATTGAAAACAGGAGATTTTTTTTCATGAGTAAGCCCATGTGATCACATGATCACTTACAGAATGCAGAAGAGGAAGTCACAGGGAAGAAAAGCAGAGATGCAATGTATGAGAAACATTTAATGAATGTTGTGATTTGATGTTGAAATAACTGGGTTTCTAGGTCAAGTACTAAACTCAGGGAAATTTAAGGTTTCCACCTCCTTCACTATCACTTTATATATGAAGACTCAAGATCCTCTAGTTATTCATAAAATATGTAATAAACTTCTGAGCATGGTTATACATGTCTTGAATCCCAACACTCAGTGGTATGAGAACTGTGAACTCAAGACCATCTTGGATTACAGAGTAAGACTCTGTCTATATAGAAAAGAAATATGGGTTAGGGAGATGGTTAAGGCATTAAAGCCTTTGCTTTGCAAGCAAAAGGACCTGAATTAAGATCCTGACATCCCATGTAAAAATACCAGGGTTATCTGGTACTGTTCTATAATTAAAACACTGTAGACAGAGTCTTATCAACTCCAGAACAAGCAATAAAGTGGACGAGCAATCCAAGATGATTCCCACTGTCAGCCTTGGGCCTCTATAGGGCCACACACTCAAGCACACTCTTGTACACACACCTGCACACACATATATATGAACCCACCCACATATATATACCCCATACACATATACACTTTTTAAAAGAAAATAAATACATGTACATACACATGTGATCATGTTTAAAATAGGTTACTTCGAACTACAGTCAGCTTGTTCCACAGAATACAAATCACATTATTTCTATCTACCTATATCTCATTGCCCTCTCTAACTTCCCATTATCTTTCACTCTTCCCAGCTTCTATTAATGACCATTACACTGTCTCATTGATTTTTGATCCCTAATATCCACATGTAAAAAAAGATGCATGATCTTTGTCTTCCTTATAGAGCAAACTTTTTTCAAGTACTTAAGATTAAATTATTACTCTAATTTTATCATTATACACTGATGTCACACCAGAACCCACAACTTTGTATAATTAAAATTTTAAAAAGAAAGCAAACCCTGAGCCTCAGATGAGAACTAAGCCTGGGAATACCCTGGTAGCCCATGAGACCCTGGATAAAGCAACTACTTATTTCTAGCTAAACTCCTGAATTTAAGGATTTGAGAAATAAACAAACTCTGTTTTAAACTGCTAAACTTTTTATTTGTTACTTCAGCAACAGGAAATTAATAGATTCACTTCTTCCTGTAAGCTTTCCTCTCCTTTCAACATCAACCTGAGATGGTAAAACAGATGTCTTAACTTCAAGATAAAATTTAATGTATTAAGCAGATGTGTGGACTTTTCCTGAAATCTCTCTTTATGATCTATCAAGTGAAAACCTTACGCTTCTTGATAGTAAAGTAGAGCAATTTCTTGAAAAAAAAAACCAAGGGAGAAAAGACTACCACATAAAAGAACATATTTTTCATATGCAAATTAAGCATCTTCTCAGATAAAGTGTCTTAAAACAAAGAAGACCCAATATGGTCTGTGCCTTACTCTTCATCTGTGCGGATTGCATGTTGAAACAAACCCATGTCTATGCATGTTGTTCATTTGTGGGTCACAAGCTGTTAGAAAAACAAAAGCACTTCTGCAATCCAAAGTCATCCTCCTGAAATATGTCCAGCTTGAAGCCCTGATCTGCATCAACACTTCTTTCTGCCCAAATTCCCCACAGATCTGTCGGCAGTAAGCAGCCCAGACACTGTGGAGAAGGATACAGCCTGTGCTGCTGGTATGGGGCACTGCCACGGTCCCAACATTCACCCTTCCAGCAAGGAAGGACCGTTACACAAGAAGGTCGTGTTGCCTTCCCTTCTCTAGCATCTGTCCTGTATAAACAAAACCACTCCTTCACACCACAGCTCACCATCGTAACTGTGCTTTTAGAGCTAGGATGAAGAAACACCCTCATGAGTTCTCAGAGACAAGGAAAGATCAAAGTAAAAAAACTCATCCACAAAAGTAAGCTTCTTTCCCCATGAAAAATGCACTCCAATGAATATTTGGGAATAGACAGTTAATATGTCAGGGACCATTAACAGGGAGTCATAGGCAATCCAGTTAATTCCCACAGCCCACTAGAAACTAGATCAAGTTATGTGTACTGTTCTTTTTCCATGTTAAGTATTATAGCTGAGCCTCTTAAAGAGGAAGGTTTTGTTGCATCCCAATTTCAGGTTGCATCCCAAATGAATAAGCTCCACATCAGAGTTAACTAATACAATACGTCTATTTCTCTCCTTGACAGAGTCTACATCCATTTCAGGCCCAGAGAAAAATCTCATCCGAAAGATGTATCACCAATACAAATCCTTGCTGGAAGTATAAAACCATGACATTCTAGTTTGAGCTAATGGTATAGACCCTCCCTTTCCGATTGGGTGGACCCAATTTGTCCTCTCTGCTAAACCAAACTTTTGGTCACCTTTAAATGACTTACATTAACTTCTATCTAAAGAGGCAAAATGTTGCAGTTGTAATATCAATTGTATCTACTAAAGATGAAATCCTGAGCATAACTCAGGTCACCAGAGCTTTTTAGGGCTCCCAATGCTTCTATCTGTTCAGTTAGAATGTATGCAGGATTGCTGAGCCTGGGATGAATTCAGAAAAAAAACTGACATGTGCACGTGAAGTAACATGTCTTTACATAGTTCCTTGTAGAAGCTTACACTCTACATGGGCTTGCTTTCTCCTACCTGATAGCAGTCATTTCTCTGATGAAAGAAAAGGGGACTGATAGGTCTACTTTTGCTGAGACTCTCTCAACAGAAAAATTCTGTATACTTTCTTTTGAAAAATTACTGCAGGAAAATTCCTACTGCGGTCTCACCATATCATTACAGTAGACCAGAATGAAATCATAAAAAGAAGAATTAGAAGTTGTGATTGCTGGTGCACTCCAAGGTATAGCATTCTACGCAAAATAACATTTTAACCTGTATCCAACCTTTTCCTGAAACTTTGGCATTGCCTCCAAAATACCAGCCCCTTATTTGCAGAAAAGGTAAAGGGAAAATTCATGCTATGACTTCCAGAAGGTAACTGCCAAGTCTGTGTTTAAGGGAAAGCAGAGAGATGTGGCAAGTTTTCTTTTGAAGATGGATTGCCTGTGTCCTTCTTGGAATGCTCCTTTCCAGAGCTTAGCATCATGGGAGATGAAAAATCCACCATATAAGTGGATACCGACTGAGATTTAATGGAATTACTACATGCATGCTGTAAAGATTCACATGCTTGGAAGTAGTTTTCAGTATCCTTAACACACCAGAGACACTATGTTTCCTCTCCTGACATTCTGGACATGGGCCAGAAGGTATGCAAAAACATTATGACTGGTATAAAAGTAGAAACATTTGGATTTAGGACCATGGGAAGGAATGTGAGGGGAATTGATTGTCATCATTTGAAGGTAAATTTTCTCCTGCAGGCTCAGATGTTTACATCATTAGCTGTCAAGGTTTGGGAAGGTCATGGCACTTTTAGGAGGTGCAGCCTTGTTGAAGGAAGGCACATCACAGGGGGTAGGCCTTGAGGATGGGTAGTCCTTCCCTGCTCCCTCTTGCAGTCTGCTGCTGGCTTTCTCTAGACCTTCTTGATAGACAATGACCTAAGCTGCCTCTAGTTTCTGTCACCTGCCATGCCTTTTTCATCATAATGGACTGTATCTCCCCTCTGGAACTGTAAGCCAAATAAATCTTTCCCCCCTTAAGTCCTGACTGAGTGTGTCTCACAGCAGAAGAAAGGGTAACTGTGACACTAATGATGCCCCAAATTTAGGTCCAGAAAAGCAATCTATAGCTAAACTCAGCCATCCATGTATTTATGGAGTAATCCAGCAACTGTAGTACATGCCTGTTCTGTATCAAGTCTCTTTGAGTTCCTTATCATGAATCAATTTACAAAAGCTGTGCAAAACCTTGAGGTGCAAAATGAAAGCTTTTAACTCAAGTTTCCTCAAATATGTTTAATCCTTAGAAATTCTATTTTTCTTTCCAAGAATTTCTTTTTTAAAAAAAAAATCAAATAATTTGTGTCTACTGGGGCACAATTTTGGAAATACTAGAATTAGAACTGTAATTAACTCTCATTAAAGAGCAAGTATATAGTAATATTTTATCCTTTAGTTCACATAATTGTGAAAGGGGAAAAGTAAGAATTTTCAAATAGGGATATCTTGATTGGGAGGACCCTAATTTCAAGATCCAGATACTGGCAGAGGTCTGAATAGCAAAATCTTACAATATTGGAGAATTGTGGCTGTGAGCAGAAAAGTATCAATAGTCTCTCTGCCTTCTCTGTAAACTCTGCAGGCTCAGAATGGACACTGCATCAGATTCAGTGCAATCAAAGGAAGTCTTAGTGTAGATCTTGCCAGCTTTGGTGGTTATGCCCATTTATCCAATCAATTATATTAAGTGCTTATAATCTTCAATCATAAGCTATGTCTCTTGTGATTCTGACAGCTACTATCCTTCCATGTTTCTCATTTTACAGATTAAAAAAAAATCCCCAAGCACAAAAGTGATTTTCCCAATGTCACATAGCTAAAACATGACAGAGCTGGTATTTGAATCCAGGTCCATCTCCCTCCAGTGCTAACATTTACTACACATTGTAAGGCTCACTCGGGAATCTATACAGCCTGAATGCCTCTGTGCTTCTATGCCATGAGCCTGGTATAATCACCACCTCCAACAGATGAATGAAGTGCATGAAGAATCTGGAACAGCAGGTTTAGGAATAATAATGGATTCAGCTTAAACATTTGTTGAACATGTAGAAAGAGGAAGTAGACTTGAGGCAGCAATTGAGTCTGTCCATAGTAAAATAGTTTTCTGTAACCTTGGAGGAAATTGATCTAAATTATAGTGGTATGAAATTAACAATCACGAAATGAGGACTTGAATTTTAAGTCTCTCACTAACATCTTCTGTGGTTTGAAAGGAATGGCATTACAACTGATGCAAATTCATAAGCATATATCTCCAAGAATTGTCTACTCTATAAAGTCAATAATGCATACTCAATAAAATAATATTAACTACATAAAACAAATTAGATATTTCCCTGTAGAACTTTAAAAAATGTTGAAAATAATTAATTATCACATCCCATTGTATGAGCTTACTGATTCACAGACCCCAATATCATACAAAGAAAGAGCGTTTGCTATGAATGCCTCACAGCATTCATATGAGAGCTCAGCCAGCAGATGAAAGAATCAAGAGGTAGAGCTAAATTCATAGGAGATTCACACTGGTATCATGTATTTCACAAGAATGGCCTTGTACTGCCTAGAGATTATTACTACCCCTGTTCAATTACAAGTATTGCTCTCTTCCAAATTAACAGTGACAATCTCTAACCCTGAATGTTAATAAGAGATGGCTGTTTTAAATTTCCAAATGCACTGCTTCTTTAATAACACCCTGTAAGTGTACAGTTTTGCAGATTCCAATATTTTAATAAGAAGATATTTTCTGTTTCCTCTCCTCCCTTTTCCTCCCTCTCATAGCCCAACCAGATCTAGAATTATCAATTCCTACTTCACCCTCCAAGACAGACAGAAGCTACCATCCTAGGCCTCACTGCTCTTCTTTTGTCTACACTACAGCTATTCCAAACTGTCATAAAAGTCTTGGTACACACCTTGTTGTTGTAACCTTCTCTGAGGACCCTTCTTCCTGTCCCTGCCCTCTTCCCATGAAATGCTTTCATGTATTTTGGAACGCTTCCAATCACCTTGATCTAATCTCTCATGTGCCCAAGAAATTCACCGGCTAATTCTTTATTTTCTGATGACAATTGTTCTTCTATTGTCTTATACTATCATTTTAGTTTTATGATCTTAGCATTCCATGTAAGCAAAACAGGCCAGACTATGTTGTGACTTATAAAAGCAAAACTTGTGGACTACTGAGATGTCTCAACAGATAAAGGTACCTATGTGCAAACTTGGTGACCCAAGTTCAATTCCTGGACCTGAATGGTGGAAAGAGAAAACTGACTGCCAAACATTGTCCTCTAATCTCCACATATGTGCCTGTTTGCTGTTGACATCAAATTAATAAAAAAATTAAAAACACTGAGTCATGAGTCACATGACTCAAAAAAAATCAGTAGTTCAAACTTGGGTTGTAAGCAAAAGGATCTGAATTCAGATCCCCAGATCTCACATGAAAAGGAGAAATGGCAGTAGTCTGTATTTCTGGCACTGGAAGGCAGAGCCTGGGAAACCTCAAAGCAAAGAAATAAGGAGACAGAGCAATCCAAAACAATTCCTGGTGTCACTCTGGGGGTTCCACAGGCACACATTCAAGTGCCCTCTTACACACACACACACACACACACACACACACACACACACACACACACATCACTATTTCTCAAATGTACGACTGCTCAAAATATTATTTGTCCAAAGTGAAGACATTTAGATTTTCTCTATCTTTTGATGACATAGAGACCTCTCCCCTTCCATCTTGTGATGCTGTCGTCTTAAAATATGACGTTGGAGGGAAAGGAGAAAGCAGGGACATCGCTCTCTCAGATTTTCAATGCCTTCATCCAGAAGTGGCATACATCCTATCCACCAACAAACAATCAGCTAGGTCATCACATAGCTCATCTGACAGCAGGGGATGGAGAAGTACAACATTCCCAAATGCTCTAAAAATAAAAAAGGAGGACACTAGATATAGTGGACTCTATTGTCTCTGCCATGATGAGTTCACATTGTGTCCCAATAGATAGGGACACCAGCCAGGCTGAGCTGAAAGTGGATTTAACTACAGCTTCCAAGACAACATGGCAGGAGCGCCATAGTTCTTCTGTCTCAACCAACTACACGCGAGCACTGCAACTTTAAAGCCTCCCTTTGGCTGCTTTTTACTGTGGGACAGAATGAAGTCAGCAGGGACCCACAAGGACCTACTGAGGAGAGAATGACCATGGCAAAGCCTGGCAAGAAGCAGGTTTATATGGGATGCAACCCAGCAGCCTGTTTCTCTTCATCCACCTCACTGCTGTGCCCATTAGCAGATGGAGAAAGTAGAGCCTGAAAAGGTTAAGATTCTGGGTTTGGGTCAAACAGTCAGGCAAGGTGAGCACCTACAAGGTTTGCAGACTTGGAGCTGCTCCTATTAAATTAGACGGTGTTCATCCGTCACTGACAGCTTTTGGGGGAAATGGATCAATAAGCACTTCCCTTTGGGTCACTTTCCTACTGTGCCGGATTTATATCGCAAATGTTTAAAGAGTTCCCATTTACCTGGGGTTTTATGACTTTGTTATAATTGCCAGAGCTTTGAGAAAGCTGCTTTCCGTCTGGCTTCTCCTCCTGCAGGGAGCAGTCCAAAAAACATGTCATCTCAATCATAGAACAGAAATGCTTTGAAGGAAAACAAATGCCTTTTTTTTCTTTAAAAAGAAATTATTGAATTGCATGGAAAAGTCACAGTGACTTGCAAAAAATCCTTTCTTTTTGGTTGTCTAACTACTGGCAAGAGAGGATGGATCAGCATACTGGATATAATGAATGGAATAATCCAGGATTATTCCAAGATCTAGGTGTTTTTTTTCCTTTCAGTGCAGATTTCTCATTTCTAAATATAGGGGTCTCAACTCTTTAATTCTTTCTTCTTAAAAAAAATAAATATCTTTATGGAAGTATTAGTAAACATGAACTTGAAAGGAATCATTGAGCATTTCTAGGCATTTTCAAGTTAAATAAGCTTTCTTTTTTCCACTCATTTCTAAATCTATAAACGAATATATTTCCATCAGTATGCACACATATACGTATGTGCCCATATTTTAATCTACATATATAAAGATTCTTTTTTAAGCAAACAGCAAAAACAAATGAGCAATTGGCTATTTCTCAAGTAAATACACATACATGTAAAACGGTTAAAAAAGGGAGAGGAAATCACAAAAAAAGACATGTGGTATGCAATTTATCAAGATAGTGATATTGACACAATTTCATAACAAAAAGGTAGTGAATGGGTTTGTTATATCACAACTCCTTTTTATGTGCATGATCTATTTCCTTTGTCTTTGTAATTCTCTGGTTGTAAGAGTATTTACGGTATGAATATGTTCTTTGTAAAAAATCAAAATGATATTTGCAATATTACAATAGGTTGTAAGGGTTGTAGAGATGGTTCAGTGGTTATCCCTTTGCCTTAAAAGCAAAAGGCCTTGAGTTTGGATCCCATGTAAAAATGTCAGGCAAAAATGGCATCTGGTCTAAGACTGAGCCTGGAAAACCCCAAAGCAAAGCAATAAGGAGGTAGAGCAATCCAGGATGATTTCCAGTGTCACTATTAGGTCTCCACATGCACAAATATATCAAGTGTCCTCTTTCTCACACACACACACACACACAAAACACCTACATAGTTACTAAATCCAACAAGGCAAATTCATTCTGAATTTGAACAAGCAAACAGAGCATAAGTGTTACTTAATCAATTGGGGTACCCTTTACTACTACATAGAAAGGGAAGGTTTTGGGAGGGGGGTTTGACAATATGTCATTTATTTTGAACATATATGCCCATGATTTCAATATATTCCCCATGCTTTTTAAAAATTAAATTTGCTTCCCAAAGATTGAGATTTACAACTGCAAATAGCAGGAATGTACATTGAAGTAAATGGTTCGTATTTATTTCTTCAGACTCAGAAGATTCTTAATTTTGCCAAAAGACACTGTAAAAGCACTGATGATAAGCTTTCTCTACTTGTCGTTGTTACCTATTTATCTGTTATTTTATTTTTCCTTCTTATATGTGCATTTAATTTTGATAATTTTCATTTGATAATACTATAATAATAACACTTATCAGTAGTGTATCCTTAATAAGACCCAAGCTTAAAAAGACTCAAAACAGAGGAGGACCCAGTGGAGAGTTAGGCGCACACAATAAAGGACTCTCTGGGAATTGGGGGGGAGACACTGGGGGAAGGGGAGGGGGGAGGGAGGGAACTGGTAAAAAATTTTAAAATGTATAATTAAATTTTTAATAAAAAAAAAAGACTCAAAACATTACTTTTATGTTTATCTTTTTTTACGGGTTTTGATGTACTATTCAGGTTATCACAAAACCTGCTATGTGTGAAGTCCAGCTAACTGCAAACCCATGATCCTTCTACCTCAACCTCCCACAGAGCTGAAATTACAAGTGTACTCCAAAACTATTTACTGTACACTTCCATTCTGTGTTGTCTCATTTAGAAATCTAGTATAGAAAGGGAAGTTTTAATTACTGACTGTGTCATTCATTTACTTCAGATTTTTTAAAGTGAGGTCACTGACTACATTTAACGATTAACAGTTTATTGGAGAAAGCCTTACTTTACAGAGAATAAAAAAAAAATTCTGTCCATTCCTGACCACAGAACATGTAATTCTGAATGGAGGAGATAATGATAACAAGGATGAATCGTACTTCTCAGAAGTGTTAGAACACCAAGGATAAACATCGTGCAAAGACAGAGAGCAGCAACACACACCTCTCTATACCTGGCGTTCTATGCACCTTACATAAAGAAAAGTGATTCATTAGCTTTCACAGAAGTTGCACACAAAAGATGCTATCTCTGTTTCAGGCAAAAAATAAATCAACATAGGGTGGATAGACCTGGACAAGAAAACGTGAAGACTTTTAGAATCTGTGCCATGAAACAACAACATTAAAAAAAGAAAACTGAAACCAAACTTATGAGGCTCTAAAATTCTACATATAAGAAGGATTACTTAGAGCAAGAAAAATAAATGTGTTCTTTACAAATTTTCTCATTTCTGCTATCAGTATTCTTTCTGCCTTTTTTAAATGTTTATGGGGACAGGGATCTATGGACACAGATCATGAAACATGAGATATTATAACTGTGTTATTGACAAGATATCTGTGATGCTTTAATTGGAACAGCATTCCTTCAGGGTATTAACCATCGTATACAACCAGTATTCAGTAAGTGAGAATAATGCAAAAATAATAAAATGGAAAAATAGTCTATTTTTAATTCCATATTACTCTGTAGTTTTTAGAAATATATTAAAAGTTCAACTTCAATTCAATAACATTTTTGCACATTTGTTATGTACAAGAGGCTATGTCATACTCTAGATGACAGGCCTGCAAAATGTCACAGCTATAACTCCTAAATTCGGCTGCTAAGCGGCTCTCTTGCTTCCTACCTTTTATCTGTACATTTGACAGATATTGCAAGAGTAGAAAGAAACTGCTTCAGGGCATCAAACATATGGAAAACAATTTCTAATACAATTTTATAAAAACACAGTACCAGGGAGCTGGACTCACTCTTAACAGTTTTTCAAAGATGTCAGACATCATCTCCATACCCCTTTTCTTAGTACATGTTTTATATTATCTCAGAGAATTACCAGGAACTGGCTCTATATAAATGTCCCAGGCAGAGTATAAAAATATAAATGTTATTCCTGTCTCCCCTCTATGAGTATCACTGTAGCATTCCTAGAAACAGAAGCCCAGGCACAGCCATGGGTGGCATCACTTTATGGAGGGTTCAGTATGGTGATGTCATATGTTCTTATTAAAGAGCAAGGAGCCATATCCCATCAGTGGTTCATGACTATCTATTTGCTGCAACCTCAGAATGAGATCGTGAACAGCACAGGCAAAGACTGGAGTGGAAGGGTGAGTCCAGACTCTACGTCTTGCTTCCAAGACGGCAGGCTCCCCAGAGTAAACCTCGCATGTGAAGAACACTAACTGTGATCCTGATTCTCTCTGCCTCCACCACCTCGGTCTTTGCACAGGCCATGTTCCTTCACCCTAGGGCTTCATGCGCATCTGTATCCCCACTTACAACTCTCTTCCTATTCTGACAAATTAACATTCATTTGTTTCTTATACATATTTAGGGCTTCCATTGAGCCCCTAAATGTGACTCAACTAGCTCTGTGCATGACTAGACTAGCATCCTTGTAACAATCTTGTCACACTCCAGGGTTGATTACTGCTGACCTGCTGTTACACAGTTAATTGGCAAGCCTCTGAGAGCAAGTAGCACAATTATCTTCTTCACTTTTGGATTCTTGGTGCCTCAGTTTGCCTGCACATACTAGGGGCTCAGAATACATTAACCAATAGAACAATTAATATTTATTTATCATGTAGCAATTTGTGCATTGCTATTGGTTATTAAATTATAAATTCTAAGGATAAAAATAAAAGTCCTCATAGAGTCATTTCTGCAACCATAAAGAGAAACATTCAGTCCTTTTTCTTTCAACCTACTTTCTATACCAGCTTTGTGCTCTCTCCATTATTACTCATTCTTTTGCTTTACAGAATGTTTCTAAAAACTATCTAGGTAAGAATAAATTACACAAAATTTATTCACTTTGTCTCTCATGACTCATCAATGAAATTTTAAACTCAAAAAGTATACTTCCTATTGATACTAGAGACATATATAACCAGGGTAATAATGACTTAGAGTAAGCAATTCCCAGACTTAGGCATAAGCCTTGGGCAAGTATTTTTCTCAGGGGTAAATCCATTACTTTCAACAATTAACTTAATAAAAATCTATACAAGATCAAAATATCTCTGAGCCTCAGACCACATCTGAAAGATCTCAAATGATGCTTCATACAAAACACTTTAATTCCTTATCAGCAAATACATTACTAAATGGTCTTTTGGGGCTTATTCTAATGATCTCTGATCTCTTTGTTTGTTACTTCATAGTGTGCAATTAGGCAAATGTTTTTGATTGACTGGCTGGAATCCTGACTGATAACTGATATGCCAGAAGTCAAACAGGGCACCCAGACAATGACAGGCAATATTTAGCAACTAATACCAAAGACTAAGGGACAGAAAAAAGTCATAAAAATGACCCAAAAGATAGGTAATAGTAGAAGAGAGGGAAGGAAGTAGTGTCTAGGAAAAGAGACACTAAGAGAATTTGAGCAGCTCCTCAAAGATACCTGTGTTTGAAAAGAGTACTTGAGGAGCAGAAAAATTACAGTACACATAAGAAAGTAAAAAAAAAAAAAAAAAAAAAAAAAAAAAAACAAAGATATGGCAGTAGAAAAACATGTGATTAAGACAGAAGGCTGTGGATGCTCGAATGTGACAAGAGCACCAAATGGGTGGGCACGAATGTGTGTGTGTGGTCAAGGGTGAGACGTCAAGAGAGTAAAGCATGTACTGAAGGGAACACAAGAAAGAGTTTGAGGAAATGCCACTGAGCCCTTACACCCCATCAGAGAGCAGGACCCAGAGGAAAGTACGGCATACACATTAAAGGATGCTCCAGGGATGGGGGGAGGGGGCACTGGGGGATAGGGAGGGAGGGAGGAAAGGAAGGGGAAAAGGGGGGAGGGAGTAAGGGGGTCCAGGAAGGGGTGGAGGGAGGGAGGGAACAGGGGTACCTATTACATTTGTATGAGTGGAAAAATTAATTAATTAATCAATCAATCAATTAATTAATTAATTAATGAGTAAAAGGAAAGTAAAGCATGGTGAGAAATATTCCGGCACAGTAACAGTTTGGGGCCACACTAGAGAGATTTTGTGCTTTATTCAATTTTTGATGACCTGAAGGGCTGATATAATCAGATCCATGTTCCACATATGAGTTTATTGATGTCATTACAATGCCCAAATCTATACTTCTGCATATACGTGTAATAAACATGTTTCTCAACAGAGAATCATAATGTGGTCTTGTTTTGCTATTGAAACGGGCACTTTCCAAGTAACCAAAGTAGTCATTGGAGCTTCTATGAAGTCCAGGCTGGCCTCAAATTCACCATTTCCTTCCTCCTCCTGAGCACAGGGATTACCCATGTGATTTACTATGCCTGGCTTAGATTAGCTCTTATTTAATACCCTGTAAAATACATGATAAAAAATAATATGAACTTCAGGATTTGTGTTATTCCTATACTTTTGAAGGGAGAAAGCAAGCCTTTAGTGTAATGTGTGTGTATATATATATAATATATAACATATATAAATATGTGTATATATAAGTGTATATTTTATATATATACAAATATATCTATAATTCTTTCTCAGTGAGAAGACAGGAGGGGAGATAATTGGGAGAGATAAATTAAAGAGTATGAGGGGGAAAGAGTTGACATCCACCTAGTGGATGATATGTACTTATAAAAGATTTCTTTTGATCCTAAAGACAGGGAAGCATGTTTATAAACAAGCTTTGAAGGAGCTCTTTAAGCAACTGTTCAAGTATCCACCATTTAGCTGTGAAATGCAGCAGCGCTCCAGGATCCCGTGGCAGGAAATGAGATGTTCCCCACTGGAGCAGCATCCATTGCCACGGGCCCGATGATCTGTCTCTCAATAAATATTAAATGATGGTGATGAAGCAGAGTCACAGAGTAGTGGGAGGTTCACAGAACTGTTCTCTTCTTTGTCCCACCTCCCTCCTCCTAGACACACATCTCCCCCAGAAAAGTAGACTTTTGCTTCACTCAGAAACAGCCCCAATAGGAAACTTTTCGTCCTCACTTTATTAGAAATGCTTTAAAAGACCATTTCAGCTGGATAGAACCCAATGTAATAAACTTAAACTTCAAAAGTGGTGAGTCCAAAAAAAACCTTTCCTATTTATAGTTGATGGTTGCACTGGGTTTTTTGTTACTGTAATGGAAATATGACTAATATACTCATTTCCTATGAAGAAATCCATCACCTATACACAGGCAGATAACATATTTTTTTCTTTTTGGGGAGATACACTCTATCTTCAACACATTATCAATATTACAGGTTAGAAGTAACTTGCATTTGTAAAAGTAACTAAGAAATAGTGTCCCTTCCTTTTGTTAAATTGTTTTTGTGTTTCTTGATTAACCTTATAATGTAAATAATGTGTACTTACAACAAAATTATTCTAGAAAATAAATTTAAGCTACAAGAGAAGGTATTGCTATTCAAACAAAAGCCAATATATTTTACTATTTCTAAATACATCATAATCACCCTTGCAAAGCCAGATATTTTGATTCACTCAAAATCAACCATACGTAAAAGGAAAGAGGGCAGCATTGAGAACCATCAAATCTTTAGCTCCTCCCCACTAGACTATTTGAAAACACTGAGAACCACCTTCTTAAAGTAGGTCACTGTCTCTTCACATCTCTGCATTGTCACTTCTTATCATAAAGTGGCACTTAATAAATGTCCGTCCATTCCAGAGCTCAGGGAAATTTGCGGAAGAGGGGGTGGTAAAGTTGTAAGAGCCTAAAGATGGGGAGGAGCAACGATATGCAAGATACTCCACACAAGTTAGGGGCGAAGTAATCATAATAGGACTTTGCATGACCTGTGCAATTACCAACATATCATTGACTCCCCAAAGTCTAGCATGGATCACAGGCACTAGGATCCTTAGAGGCACGGGATTAACAGCCAAATAGTGTTCCTATACTAAAGGGAAACTCAAAAAAGAGCAGAGCTCTACGCAATGCTGAGTCCTTATACCTCATCAGAAGAAGAGGACCCAGAGGAAAGTTTGACATGCACAGTAAAGGATGCTCCAGGAATGGGGGTGGGGGGAAGGGGACACTTGGAAAAAGGGAGGGGGGAAGGAAGAGGAAAAGAGGGGAGGGAGCAAGGGGATCCAGGGAAGGGTGGAGGGAGGGAGGGGAATGGGATACCTATCAAGTTTGTATGAGTGGAAAAAATAGTAAATAAATAAATAAATAAATAAATAAAATGCATGTCTGTCCATTGACTGAATGAGCATTGTGAAACCAAGACCTCAAGAACATGTAAAGAGTTTAGCTCACAACAACCTTCAGACATCACAATTATATAGTCAGTTAAGATTGTTGTGAAATTCTTTATATTTCTTAAAATACAGTCAAAACAGCCATGTTCTCTTTGCTTCCTTTAATGCTGTATTTGGAAGGAAGCCAGAGCAATCCCTCTGGTTCCTCCTGTCATCTTCTTCAGAAGAGCCAACTCATTTGGACACTCAGGGGGCTAGTTGGGCATCTGTCAAGCTCGGGATTATGCAGCTTGAGTCCTGGCATCTGTAGCTATAGTGAGACTAACTTCTAGTGTCTTCCCTGGCCAACCTCCAAGGGTCAGAGCTGCTAAGATAGGGTCACCCATCCCTGGGATGTAAGAACCTCTGAATGGCTACATTCTTTCAGGCAACCTTGATCAAAGGGAAATATGCCTTTGGTTCTGTTCCTCAGACCATGTCGTATTGAAGTTGCCAACAACAGAGCTGAAACTAGGCCAAAATCTCCATTAGGGTCTAGAAATCTGCTGTGTACAGATTTAAAGCTCCAAACCTCACTCTGTGTCAGGACAGAAACAACTGTTATTACCTTTATTATTCTAGTACTAACATGGAATCCATGGTGACATACAGTTGACAAGTTCCTTGGGGTCAGGAATTAAGACAGAGAAAGAACTTTCTTCTTCAAAACTTTTAAGGTATAGTGTTCACTTCCTCTTTAATTTTGCTACGAGTCTATTCATCTCAACTTCTTGTGGAGTAAGGGAGACATTTGAAGGTCCCTAGGAGAATGAGCCTCCATCCACACCATACACAATGGCCTCACACCTGAAAGAAGGGGCAGGATGCCAGCACCATTGGAGCCAAGGCAGCAGAAACTGAAAAGCAAGAGTCACAGTAATACTCATAAGCAGAACAGATTCCACACTTAGGAAGGAAATGTGGAATTGTGTTTGGCAGCCTTTGTCTCAGGAGTTGTAACCTCTACAGAAGAAGTGATAAGGTCTTCAGCAATGAACTCAGAAAGTCTGGCCAATGTTGCAAAGCCTGGCAAGCACAGCAAGAATTCACAGGTGAGGAATTGGTGGGTCCCAATATTGCGTGCTATTGTTAAGAGTTCCAACAAGGCTTTAATATTATGTCATGTACTATTTCTTCAAAAGACTTCTCTGCACTTAGAATTCAAGTGGCATTCTGTTTTGACTCTAGCTTAAACTAAGTTCCACTGTTCTTCTTAAAATAAGGTTTGTTTGCAAAGTTACAAACATCTACTTCAACCTCTCTATTGATCCAAGGTCAGGAAGCAAAGATCAGACCAGCATTCTGCAAGAATGCATCTCCCAAGAGCCTATGACAACATAAGCAAATTCTTCCCATTGAAGCATTCAGAAGCTAAAATTTAATTGAACTGGAACCAAAGGCAAGTATCTGTTGAAATAGATTATACCTTCAGCAAGGAATAATAAATTCTGTAAACTTGAATATATGATAGGATATTTAAAACAGACAAAAACTATATATGTGAATACATGTGCACATGTATGTATACTTTTAAAATTTATAAATCTTTACAATATGTTTATGTAATTCTCCAAAAAGGGGTAGTTTTCTCATGCCTTTGTTTCTACACTTTTCATTTTATTTAAATCAAGATGTATTTATTTAATTGCCAAACTTTAGAAACTGTCAAAACATTTTACTTTTCCTCCTGGCTCTTTATTTTAGTGACATTAATGCTGGAATCACATTGGTAAAATATGGCCTCAACCAGCGAGTGTCTCAACTTCTCCAAGTCTCTATTTTGCCATTTGTGAAATGAGAATAATAGCTTCTTCAGATGGAAGTTCTGAGCTGTACATGTAATATTTGTGAAGGCATTTTACTTAATAGTTCACACAGTGATAAATAATAGGGACTGTTGAAAGTCTATCCATCCATGATTTTTTTTAAAATGTAGGACCAGAACTAAGCAAAATATCAAGTCGTCTGTCTTGTCTCCCTAGAATACTCTCATGTCACATGTGGATTTTGGCCCCACTTACAGCCTCTTTGTTCCACTGTCCGTAACAGCCTTTTTCCAGCTGATGGATCCATACTTCCACAGTCAGCATGACAGGGAACACAGTAAGCATCCTAAAGTTAACAGGAAGCATCTAACTGACACCTTCACTCCAGAACTTATAACTAAAGTTTTCAACTAACTCTTTCTGATTAAGTCAAAACAGCTGTCATAAGCAGATGATTGAAGAAGAAATAGCCACTGCTAATTCTCAGCCACATGATAAAATGTCATCACCCATACATCCTGTTCCTCATCATGTAGAGACATCGATGAGCAATTCCCACGTGGGTTTTGCTTTAGTTGGAATACATATTAACTGTTTGGCAAGTTAGCAAAGAAAAAAAAGGGTCACCATAAGTACAAAATTTCCCCCACTCTGCCTTTGTCACTCTCCTCATCTCAGATAAAACACAACTTCTTCCCTCAGCAGACCTCACACAACAAAAGGAAGAAGTCAGTGTCGAAGAAAAAGAAGCACCTTCGGTTTCCTTAAGGTTGATTTCAATCATGACAGATCTCAGTAGCTGAGCTGAATAGAGAGAACAGAGAACAGCTGAATAGAGAATAGATCAGAGAATAGAGAGAGGAAGAGCAGGAGAAAAGAGAGGGGGAAAAGGAAAAGGGGAGAGATAAGGGCTGAATGAAGACAGAGAAGGGAAGATAAAAGAGAGAGACTACATCTGGATGTGGAGGTACATGCCTACAATCCTAGCACCTAGAGTGACTAGGGCAGGATTGTGTGTGGGAGATCAGGCTGGGCTATGTAATAAGACCTGAGCCTCTAAAATAAAATAAAAGTATACATTATATAAGGTGTGAAAGGTCAAACTCTGTGAAAGGTTAAACTGCTATCTTTGAAAAAAGAATGTGTTAGTACAAAACAAAGATTTTTTTATTATTAATACATTTTTATTATTATTTCAGCTCATACAAACTTAATAGATACACCAGTTCCCTCCCTCCCTCCTTCTCCCCCCGAACCCCCTGCTCCCCCTCCCCACCCTCCTCCCTCCCCATCCCCCAGTACCTCCCGCCCCAATTCCCAGAGAGTCCTTTCTTGTGCATGCCTGATTTTCCTCTGGGCCCTCCTCTCCGATGACGTACAAGGACCCAGTGGCCTTTCCCTGAACCCTTTCCCGTGTTCCCCTTAGGTATAGGAACACTGCTGTGGCTGCCAATCTTTTGCCTCCAAGGATCTTGGTGCCTTTAGCAGATGCTAGACTTTGTGAGGTCAACAGTGTGTTGGACAATGCACAGGGCATGCAAAGTCCAATTATGATTGCTTCAGCCCTAACTAGTATGGAGTATCTTACATATCATTGCTCCTCCCATCCTTTTGCTCTTACACTCTTACCGCCCCCTCTTCCGCAAATTTCCCTGAGCTTCAAGATGGGGAGAGATTAAGCGGGCCTAGTTCTAGGTGGTTGATATAGAGTCTCTGAAGTTCTGGATTGTGGTTTGTTGATTTTCTTTTGCAGCAAAACAAAGATTTTTATCCCAGAAACTACTACAAACTGTTCATGTAGAATTAAGCTCTCTGTATTATAAAAAAAAAAAAAAAACTGCCTTCAAAATTACTTCTACCTATACAACTTGCAGTGGGAAAATACCACGGTGGATTGATCAGTATCTATTGAATCAACATTTTAATTTTTAAATGCATGCAGGATGCATGTTTTGTTATACATTTCAAGCCATCAAATACTAAACTAAGCAATCAGATACTAATGGACAATTTCATTTAATAAAGGTATCAAAATTATGCTAAGTGTTACAATTTCTGTTGCATGGTACATTCAGAAGAATGTGGTCATAGAAAGCGAAGAAACACCCAAAAACATGACATTGTTTCAAAAATATCATATTTTCAATCGTTTCACAAGGAATTGTATTGAATAATCACATTTCTTTCTGGCTTAGATCTATTTCTATTTTCTTTCATGCCCACGCATCAAATGACCACAGACATGCTATTAACAGCCTCAGATTATTACTTTTCCTTTTAAAAGACTCTGACTTCTTACATCCACAGAAACTTGACAAAACCAATGTAAAGGCTTTGCGCCAGTGGACTTTGTGTTGGTTTATGAGTGTAACTGACTGGCCCTTGACCCTGTACAGCACAGAGGACCATACTCCAGTTATAAAAGAAACAGATATGCTTCTAACCCTTCTAGCTTCACATTCTGAAAATTTAGAGTGAAATGTACTGATCAATAACAAGATTGAATAAGTGAAGGTCAAATTCTTTTGGTCTGGCTCCTATGCCACCTGGAAAGTTCATGCATACAAGAGAAATATTTCCACTGTCTCTTCACAAAGCAACTCTGGCAGTAGCACAGAGTTCAATGTGTAAGGCAATACTCAAAGCGTTATTCACAACAGATATTAACTCCATTTTACTCCAGCGATTACCTCATGAAGGAAGAAATACAATTACCACTTCTACATTACAGATGAGAGAAAGCAAAACTGAAGGGATGCAACTCAGCATTGCTAAGCATTAGCTCTACGTGTGCTCAGCAATCAGGCTAAGTTCCTTGGTCTAAGCATCAGAGGTTCCAGATTTGCTTTGTGATAAACATACCTATAAGCACAAGAGTATTCGACTAATTGTGATTTTATTTCTCAAGTAAAGTTACAGCTATATCTATCCTAGAAACAAAAGAGCTAAGTCACAATTATGTGTGTTGTCCCACTGATAGGAATAACAGTCATGAATTAATAGTGATATATTGGGAACAATCCACAGCTGACATCAGAAATGTTGGATAGGTACCAGGTGACTGGTGATATGAGGGTGATATGAGATCCATATAAAGCTACTTGACAAAGCGTAAGGATTCTTTTCTAAAGGTGTTCTTGGTTTCATCATTAATCAGCTTATCCCCGGTCCCCCTATTGACTGGCTGTCTACTTCAATAGAACACTCTGGCTATTTTCAGAGCTTTCTCATTCAGCCTTTAAATTAGCTAACTGCCCAGGCACAAGGCAGGTAGCAATTTATGCCAAAAAAAAAAAAAAATCATGAAGCAGGAGGCACTGAGGAAAGACTGCTTATTTCCCTTCTGTTGTCCTATGAGAAGGGAAGATGGTGACAAATGCTTGTGGACTGGTAAACTGTACTAACTTACAAGCTTGCTGTTATCTTTCTAATGTAACACTCCCTAGAGGAGTTCTGAGCAATGATCTAGCTGCAGCTTTCAGCTTCAATCAATAAATGGAAGATTATGAAACATGGATGGATACCTACTTAATACAGCGAAATCTTGTTTTTTCACTATGGGAAGAAATGCTAGATGGATTTATGATATAAGTGGTTTTGATGTTAAGATAAAGAAACTAAAACATGAATTAATATATTGATTCCCAGACTTTTAGTAAGGAGTTATGCTAAAAACCAGCATGTAGATCACTGCAGCTCAAGATATCAACTATTATGTTTATATGACATCTTAACATCATCACCATTATCACTGTGACTAGCACTTTTATGAAGTAGCAACTCTGAACTATACTTCATATGAACTTTTATTTTCAAACTCTTGGTCCTTCTATGTTGTTCCATACCCAATGAACTAAAAGCTATCTGCTTTATTATGCCAGCCAGAAATCCCAAACCAAATCATTTCATCCCTAATTCTAACTTCAACACGTTTCTCCAGATCCACCCCAAATTCTTTAGCCCACCATTTCTCACTAAACTGCTCCAACAGCTCCCCTGTCCTCCTTATGGCGTCTTCTGCTCTTCTCTCACTTCCCTGTCTTTCCAGAATGGTATTTGAAATGGAAATCTGCTGCAGTATATGGTATATGGACAAGCACACATTTAAATGTCTCAAGGATTATTCCCAAACTTCTATGTGGATTGCAAGAAATACAGGGCCTGGAATCTGCTCTCCAGTGTGTCTCTCTCTCTCTCTCTCTCTCTCTCTCTCTCTCTCTCTCTCTCTCTCTCTCTCTCTCTCTCCCTCTCTCCCTCAATCCCTCTCTCCCTCTCTCTCTCTCCCTCTCTCTTTCTCTCTCTCCCTCTCTCTCATGTATGTGTGTGTGTGTGTGTGTGTGTGTGTGTGTGTGTGTGTGTGTTTCTCTTCTCTGTTTCTCTGTTTGTATTTGTACCAGAGGGTACTAAGTTTGTGGAATCTCAGGGGTGACATCATGAATCATTCTGGATTGTTTTGCTTCTTTATTGTTTTGCTCTGGTGTTTCCCAGGGTCCACCATTTAAGACAGAAATACAGGCCATTGGCAGGCATTTCCTGCCAGGCATTTTTACATGAAATCTTGGGAATCTGAATTCGGGTCCTTTTGCTGCCTAGGCAAAGGCTTTAATCCCTAAGCCATCTTGCCATCTCTCTACCAGGCTTCTCTCCCTCAACCCTCACCGCGTGTTACCTACATAACTACACTAGTTGTAACAGTTACTCTTAACTACTTCTGTGAGAGAGCACCCTAAGTCAAACAACTTAAGGGCAAAAGGGAGATTTATTCAATTTACAATTCCACAGGGGAAAAAAGATTCACGGTGGAAGTGGCATGGCTGGCTGGCTGGCCAGTGAGGATGGAGACAGGCTAAGTCACCCCCATCCATGACTGCTGAAGGCTGGATTCCTGAAGGGTCTCTCTTCTTCCCAGTCTTCTGTTCTGTGGCTACTTTTATCTGATCCACTACTGGGAGGTTTCAATGAGATCTAGGTAGGTTCCAATTGATCTATGACTGATCTTTGTATTAGCCAGATAATCTCTTCAGGTGGTCTCAGCTGATCTTAGTTAATGCCAAGTGTGTCAGATTGGCACCCAGGATTAACTATCATGCTAGTGATTCAGCCCCCTCAACTGTCTTACATACCCTCGGATAGAATATCCTCCATTTCCTCAGATGCAAGTTCCAAGATTTCTTTGCTGAGTTAGTGCCAGTTCTCATCTCAAAACATTATCTCTTGTCTAAAATGTCCCTGACTCCTTTGAGCATACCTTCTCTTCCCACCCAAGTCAAATGCCTTTGCTGTATCATAAAAAAATTCCTTTATTCTCTATAGTAGAGACAGATATTGAGTATCTCTCTATGTATTACACATTCTGAGACAAGCAAGTTAATAGCCAAAGTACTCATCAGCTAGTTGCCTAAACTTGAAAACTCTCCCCAAACATCTTTTATCCTATGTGAAGACAAATGTCATATAAAGAAAATAATGTCCTTATTTTATGAATGCTATCAGTAAAATTAAGGAATATCATATCCCTTGTTTTAAAGTTTCAGGTAACTACGTTGATGGAGTTTCTAGAAATCTACATTTTTAGTATGCATGGGAAATGGTCCTTATGCATACCAGTGCTTGGAATACAGATACTTATATACTTCTTAAAGTTAATGTTCTAGTAAATAGTAAAATTTCTGACAACTGCAAACAAAAACAACATGAGTCTATACAGTAATTCAACCAATAGTAATTGAATGTTCCTTGTACGAAAAAATATCAGTCTACAATTAAATCTCTAATCATACAGGAAATTTATTGAATACAAGTTTTACAAAACTAAGTATAAATTATGTGCCTTTCAGACTAGCTAGCTGGAAAGATGTGATTTTTCAAACCGTTCCTTTTGCATTGATCTGCTTAGTGACTTGGGGACCCATCTGCAACATGGAACTGTTATCTCCTCCCAAACACAGACTTACAAGTGGTACATTGCTCACAAGTTACACAAGTTACTCTGAGAGAAAAAGTCAATCAAGGATCCAGAGCTGGAAAAGAAGCAAAAGCAAACCTTGAAAGAGCAAAAGGTTGAAAATAAGGACAAGATATTAGGAAAGGTTTAAAGGTCAAGCCCTTATTGAATGTCTGAATGAGGAAAGGAGTTAGAATCAGATAGGAATGGGCGCAGCAGACACAACTGGAGCCAGAGGTGCGTTCAAGGCCTGGCAGCCACATGATAGCAAAAAAACATTGACTCTCTGGTGCAAAGTCAAAAATCCAATCTGAAATTACATGAAATTAAACTTAATTTTTATTGATCTATTATGTGTCTAATACTACCATAAGAAATCTCGCTTACTCTTGCAGGACAATCAATGATGGTCCAAGGTCTTTAAGCCAAGTATTTTAACTTGATCATTTAAACTGCAACAACAGATTATCATAGACTGAGTGGCCTAAATGGCAGAAATGTATTGTTTACAAATCTGGAGGACCTACAGGACATTTTTATAGGCTATTCAAGATCAAGTCTCAGTAGAGTCAGTGTCTGGGGATGATCTGTTTCTCGATCTTTACTAGCATCTCATTTTAAAGAACACTAATCCCATTTACAAGTCTTCACCTGTGTAACATAACTATTTCTCAAATACCCTAACCCATAATACCACACATTAGGATTTCAGCATATGAATTTTAAAAATGGGAGGACAAGCATTTAGTCTAATACTGAAGAACCACAGCATCTGTGACTTCTGATATGTTTTGATTTCCATTCACTGGCTATAACTCTAAACTAGAACACCCCCAGTGAGGACCTGGAAAATGAAACTCTTCCACAATATTAGAGCTGTACATCTGGGAAAACCAGTTCTACATCTTTTCTCAGTAAATTGGCTGACTCTTATAAGCTTGTCTGACTATAGAATCTGTTCTTGTGGCATTTTACATTGATGGGCACACGTGAATGTATTAAAAAGCAGAAGGGCAGGCAGACTGTGTTCATAGTGGGGCTAAGTGAGATGGAAAGCAGAAATCATGAATGTGATCAGAGGAACCACACATTTTATGTTTTCTTCCTGCATGTGAAAAGGAAGCAGACCTAAGGTCTGCTTTGGATATAGGACGTGAGCAGAAATTAAAGAATCTTGAACAAGCAGGAGAATAATTAAGAAGGAAATGAAACATGAAAACTCTAATAAGACTCAAGTGTTCTATGATGTCCATACTGTGGGAGCAAACTAAGCTGGACTATTATGAGAATTGCACAAGATAACCTGGGCTAACATTAAGTGCGCATCACTGATGATGAAGTAGGAAGAGATGCCATATAACTGATTAATTCAGATACAAAGGAGACTTGCTGCCTGTAGGACCTTTCTTGTGCAACCTGTTTGGCTCTCTACATCTGTTTCCTAACTCTAAAATGAGAATGAGTGTAGTACAGATGATATAGAACTATTAAAAGAGAGTCCTGTGATCAGCTGATTTAAACTTACACCTTTGCCCTTTGCTGCTCACTCTTTATATCAATGCAGTGGTGCCTTTTACATCGCTGTGCTTTGCTAGCTGATCTGAACTTAGCTTCCTCATTGAAGGACACTATAAAGACACGAGAAGAAGGGGCTTCCCTGTTAGATTCAGTATGTTACATTCTATGGACCCATTCACTGAATGGTCTTTCATACTACGTATATGTGTTCTTTCACAAATGAGCATCCAGCTCATATGTTGAGTACTGTTTTCATACCTGGCTTCTACTCCACACAGTGGCAGCAACACCCTGAGGTCCCAGCCCCAGCACTTGGCAGGCAGTAATGCTGTAAACTGAGGCACAGCATATCCCCAAAAGAGTGTCTACTTAGTACCTAAGAAGACAAATTTTCAGAAATTTTACAATTAAAACACCTCTGCTAAAGAGTGGGTCATGGTTATATCCTTTCTGATAGACTTCAGATCTTAATCCTGGGTAAGTGGGACACATTTTCAGATTCACTTCTTTTGGAAAACTTCTGTCTTAACTTGAAGGTAAAGGCTGATCCTAAATTTTCTCCTATTCCTCTAATTTTTAGCATTCCGCTTACTTCTTACTAACTAACTTCACATGGCTCAAATCTTCTTTCAAAGGTACTAAATATTTTGCTTCCCCTATTAACTTACTATATGGTTTCTATGTGTCTGATGTATCTGTCTGATGCAGAAAGACTAACAAAGCCCTTGTTTACTAAAACAGTGCCATAGATGATAGTTGCTTGTAAAAAGATTGGTCAACCTTTAGCTTAAGAATCAGAAAAAAGAAAACAGTATAAATTTAGATCCAATATAAATAAACATATCCCAATCACTTCTTATGCTTGGGAAAAGAAAATCTAATATTATTCTCCTTTTATTATACTTAGTTTTGCATATATTAAACACTCTTGCCCACCATATGCCACAAAGTTCAAAATTAATGATTTTTAAGTAACTATATAGTGATAGCATATAATGTTTAGAATTTTTATTCAGTTAAATGAAATCATAAATGACAGTCATCGTACTAGCTGGATAATATATTTAAGATTAATTAATACATTAAAGATAATAGATTAGGGGCTGGAGAGGTGGCTCAGGAAGCCAGCGGAAGGTCCTGAGTTCGGATCCTAGACCCCAGGTATAGACGCCAGGCAGAAGCGGGGGCAGCCTGCGTTTCTGGTCCTGGTAGGGCGGAGCCTGTGAATCCCGGGGCAGAGTAAACAAGGAGGAGGTGGAGGCGTCCATGGTAGTTCCCGAATTCGTCTGTGGTTCTACACACACATACATACATACACACACATACAGACACACACGCGCACACATGCATACACGCACAATTGAATAAATAATAAAATAAAAAAAATTTTTAAAAAAGATTAGATTAAAGACTGCTACTTTCTCCTTGTTCCAAAATTAGGCATTTCTACTTTAATGATTTTCCCTACAATAGGATTAAACTGTATAATACACTGTCCCTTTCAGTATTCTTTTCTGTACTTTTCTTTATTTGATACTTATGAAGACTTGTTAAAGTATATAGTGAAGTTGGCATCTCTGTACTTTATGATGAGATACAAAATCTCAAGTGAGAAGAGCTCAAAAGAGTCACAGGTTCCAATTATGTTGATTAGTGATGGTATTGGAAGAGATCTGAGACCGCCCAGCTCTCAGTCAAATAAACAAAACCAATCTGAAATAACATGACACCTTGAATTATCAGTTTTCTCTAATGGTACAGTATCTCAGGACTTTAGAATATACATAAAATCAATACCTGGATAGATAGACCTTGAGCTAAACCTTCCCATCGCCACCTTTGCTGATATTCTCACAGCTCTTAAACAGGACCTTTATCCTATACCCACAATGGAGAGCTATGCCGAGTGTTTCTGCCTGCTTCATTGAGTAAAACTTAAGCCAGTCATGCAACCCTCCTGGCCCTCCATTTGTCCATTTGCAAAATGTCAGTGACATAACAAATATCTACAAGCTTTCTTCTTCCTCTAAACTTCTATGATCCTAAAATTACTAAACCATTCCCAACCCTAACCTACTCACCTACAAAATGTACTATTTTGATAAACAGTACAAAAAAACTCCTACTAAGGTCTAAATATTTTGATTCCAAGATTTGGAATCACTCCTGAATGCTGACATCAGTTTTGACAATCAGTGATTCATCAAAATCACCAATGAAATTTTTAAATCTCGATTCTGAAGAATTAAAGTCTGATAATTTACATTTCTGAAGACTATGGGTATTCAGGATACATGGGCACACATGAGACATGTTGCATGCAGAAACAGGGGCCTATCTTTATTTAGCCATGCCTTCTATGTGATGTCATAACTCTTAAAACCTCAGAACTGATTATTTGCCATTTTATTGCTTTATAACAAACTTTACTTTCTCGGTTTTACATTTTGTACATGAAAAGCCTAACTTCAATTCAGCATTGAAAATTGATAGCCACATTATATTCTGAAATTTCAAAGTGACAGATATTTAGTGCTTGAAAGAGCCAGATGACAGAAACCTCATATACAACAGCCCACACTTTCCCAAATTTGAAAAGAAAAACCGGAAACATATGCTGATGATCCCAACTCACAAACAAGTGCAATAAAGGATTTAATAAGATGGCTTCTACTATCACACACCAAATATTGCAGATTTGAGTTTCAGGAAAATTTCTGTGATACTTTCCTTTGAATATTGTATTACCAGGCACAAAGATAAAAGTAAAGTCTTCTATTAAAATTCTGGGTGTAGGGGCTGGAGAGGTGGCTCAGGGATTAAGCTTCTTTGCCTTGCAGGCGGAAGGTCCTGAGTTCGGATCCTAGACCCCACCTATGGACACTGGGCGGAAGCGGGGGTCTGCATTTCTGGTCCTAGTAGGGCAGAGCCTCTGAAACCCGGGGCAGAGTAAAACAAGGAGGAGGTGGAGGCGGTCCATGGTGGTTCCCGAATTCACCCATGGTTCTACACACACACACACACACACACACACACACACACACACACGCACAATTGAATAAAAAAATTTAGAAAAAGAAATTCTGAGTATAGCTACAAGCTAGATGGCCCTGGATTATTTTATTAATCATTGGCTATATATCTGAAATAAGACCTACTAGAGAATGCACAAGTTAAAATAAAACAAGTTACAATTCTATGAAAGGTAAAGATTTAAAAAATCATTGAGTTTGTATTTTGCAATCAGGCATATTGATAATGCATCAGCTATTTTCACTGATCACAGTGTTATCATAAGTCTAGCTAAGAAAAAAGTTCCTTCATTCTGTGTTCTACAACAAGAGCCAACATGGCAAAGTGTGCATATTGCATTTAACAGTGCCAAAAATACTTTGGTGGCAGCCAACTGCTTTAAAACTGGATTCAAGGTTGGCTCCACAGGAGAAAAATCCATACCTGTTACTGTAGATGGTACTGAAAATACACAGATGAGGAGGCCATTTGCGATGGGACAGAACATACTAATATCATGCTGCTTAAAGGGAGATCAAATTTCATTACAAATACTTATCTTTAAACCCATTGAATCATTCAACTCTCCCTAAATCCCAGACTCCTTTTTATGTAATAAAAGTTAGTTCCTAAAAAATAGAAGACTGTGGATTGTCCAGACACATCCAACTTTCTCCCCTCAAGAATCAGGGAATAAAGTACCCTTATCCTTAAGAAAAAAAAATCTTCTAGCAGTGACCAAAGGAGAATGCAGAACCATGATTGCACAAGATGCTAATAATAAGTGAAGGATAAGGATGCAATCCTCAACTTAGGGTATAAGTTATCACTAAAGACTCTGCAATATTTGCAGAAGAAAGGTGGGAAAAAATATAAGAGCCAAAAAACTGGGAAAGAGAATGTAAGATGCCCATGAACCTACGACAGAAATAGTTATGGACATGAATCCAACAGTGAACCTATGTGGTCTATGGTCAGCTGTGAACAGAGAAGAAAGCCATGAGACCCAAAACAAGACAGATGACTAATAGATTTGGGAAATGAGATGAAAATACCCGGTAAAGAACACACAGGAGAGCCGACAGACCTTCTGGATATAGTCCCAGTCTAGCATCACACAAAAGATCTTGTTTGAACCCAGTGGGACACAAATCAAAACAAAAGGACGTGAATATGGAAGGGACTTGTAGGAAGGAGACTGGTATAAGAAAGAAATGGGAAAGGGGAAGAGGAAAGAAGTCACAACGTCACAACATATTATATACATATTATATATGTAACATATATTATATATACTGTTAAATGACAAAACGCATCAATTTAGAATGGGGAGTCAAAAAAGTAAGCACCTGTGAAACCTCTACATCCCAGTTCAAACTAAACCTTTATCCATCTAAATAATATGACACTATTCACAAAATGGGAGGCTTGTGTTTGAAAATAATAATAACAAACACATGTCAGGAGGTGTTATAAATGTTCAAAATGTTACAACTCATATAATGTCCACAGTGACTAAAGTAGAAAGTCACCATACATGAGTCAAAGAGACATGAACCCCTTGCCAGAGCCTGGCATGAACCCCTTGTCAAAGCCTGCTAGGCCTCACTCCCTGGTCCTATTTCTATCCTTCTGATTTCACCTTCCGGCTTTAGCATTGCCTGCAGAACTTAAAAGCATGTGCCTGTATCCACTTGGTCCCTTCTACCATTATCATTGCGCTTCTGGCTTTAGCAGCACAATGATGAACCATCATGTAAGCAACTGTGTCAAACCCAAATCTCCTTACTAGTCTTCATATCCACATTGCTGGGAAATGCTACCTCAGCATTCAACCTCCAGTAGCTTGGCTTTTCATCATCACAATATCCTGCATCTTCCCAGATGAGCAAATTTTTAAAATTCCCTATCAGGAAGTGTTTCCACAAATCAGTGAGTCATCAGTTTTCCAGAGAAACCACAAATAAAAGACTTCAGATATCTGGTCCCACTGATAACAGCGCTATTATTATCAACAGGAGCCAGTGGACAGAAGGGACTTGGTGCTGTCAAAGGCAAACTGTGAGAATCAGGATGCAAGAGTGACCGTGGTGACTTAAGTCCACACCCAATGGGTTAAAAGCCTTTTCTTTTTTGTCCTCTTTAATTCCAAAATCTTGTACGAACAGAGAACTGCTGCCAATGCAAATCTATATCTGGAAGAATGATTACAAATGCACAAAAGTGATAAAGAGATTTTCTGGGAATGTTGGCAGCCATGTTATGTTACAAAACTATTACTGCCTTTAAAGTTAACTGAATTCACACAAAATATAAAGAATATGGGGAAGTTTTTCAGCCATGAGGGAAGTAGTGTTTTTCCAACTAATGTGACTGCATAAGGAATCTGTTGGTCCGGAACTTCCCTCTCCTATCCCTGTGAACAGTGAAGATGAAAGAAACCATGACTACACCAGTTAGCTACCCAGGCCCACATTTAAAAATACACAACACTGGCATGAAATAAAAGTCCTCCCCCATAGGACTGGAGAAATGACTAAGGGGTCAAAACGCTGCCTTACAAGTGGAAGAACCTGAGTTTGGATCCCAGATCCCACATAAAAACATCATTCCATCTCTCAGTGGCCTGAATGTCCGTCACTGTTGGTCCTCCATAGACACACACAGTGCTCTTTAGTACACACACACACGCGCACACACACACACACACACACACACACACACACACACACACACACTAAATCAATCAATCAATCAAAATATTGTTTTTAAAAGAATTTTTAAAAACCCCTAAAAGAGAAAAGCCTACTGAGCCTCACCATCCTAAGTTCTGCTTCTGTTTTGAGGCTACTGAACCAATTACTAAATATGCGAGCATCTGTGTGCATCCACTCATTCCCTTCTACACTTGCTGATGAATGATGGCTTTAACAGCTCAGTAATGAACCAAATTGCAAGCAACATTACCACACCCAACTTTCTTTGCTCATCTTCAAATCCACACTGGTCTTTGAGGGCTAACACTATTCAGCTAGAATTCCTGCTCTCTAATCAGGCCATCAAAATCTTTCTTCACCCCAAGGCCCAAGAAACTTTGTAGAAGATGGGGTAGTCAGATTCTAAGATCCTAAAAGTGGGAGGGCGTGTTATATTTCTGGCCAACACATTTCAGCCATGACAGGATTGTTGTACCCAAGAGCCCATCGAAATAAGAACTTTTACCACCAGATATATACAATAGACAACATATCAACATTCCCCCCAAGGATTGGCAAAGATCTTAAGAGAAACACCTGCACTTAGAGAGAGAGTCTCTGGGGAAAGTGCTGGACAAGAGTAGAGGAACCTTCCCAATTGTGAGTTTGCCCAATGAAGAGCCATATACATTACTACAGAGACCATTACCAACTCAGGCACCTCAAAGGGAGCCCTGTGATCTACACAAGTATAGGGACAGGAGTGTGGAAAAGACAAGACTGACTTGAGGAGGGGAGTAGAAGGTAGGAGAGGAAAGAGATGGGATGAAAGGGGTTGGGCAATAACATAAACTCATTTTGCTTATATATGAAAAATTCTTAATAAATGAAAGAAGATTAAAAAAAGAATGTCTCTTCCTGCATAATGTTAGAACGGAATAGAATCATCCCACTTAGCTCAAAGTCACTTCCTATCTGACCACTATAGCCTCAGCATCTGTGGTGCTGTGTTATTTTCCCTCATATAAGGATTACACTGTGAAGCATCTATTTACTTTGTATGAAATTACTCTCTGGTCCAAGTTTCTGGAAATTTCATCCAGCAAACAATGTGCTTCACATTTTAAACAAAATTTATACCTATTGATACAAACTAAAATTCTAAATTCCTAGTAGAGTCAACCATTCCCATGTACTAACTATCCAACTCCAATCTAGCCATTTGTTCACACCACTCTTTCAATTGACATCATTTCCCTCTCATAGATCCAAATTTAATCCCTCCAACTAAGCACTGAGAACAAGTTGGAACAAGGACACATGAGATATATCCTAGGACCTTGTTTATAATAGCTCCTCAAAATAGCAAGCTCACTGACTGCTAGTATGCTGGCACATTAACACACAATTATCAGTGTCTATAAAAGCATAAACACATTGTACTATAATTCCCCCAATAGAACAGAAAAATGAGATGTTCCATAAGAGAAAGCAAAAATGAGAATCTATTTTCAAATGAACAGGACTTTCTGCAAGTGGATATTTCAAAATCACTGCATGTCATCTTGAAATCCTTTGGTTTGTATTTTTTGTTTACTTGACACAAGGTTGGCTGATCCTATAGGATAGATGGATACAGTTTTGAAAGCTGGGAGAAGAAAACACGAGGACTGATGAACTATAAATCATTAAACTACTCCGAATATCCAATTTCAGCCAACACAAAATCCATCAATTCTATTTTTTCTTGCTGAAATTAAAGCATTTAGCCATCATTTGACCAATTTTCCCCTCTGATTTGGCTCTTCTGCTTGAAACCTAATTGGTTAGTGGTGGAAACTGGTTGACAGGTGTGATGATGAAAGTTAAATGATCAGCAAACCCCAGGGATACCCTTTCAAAATGAAATTGGTGTCGATGTAAATAGATCCCTGTAATAATTATGTATGTTCATGCTTCAGGATTTAAAAAGCATTTTCACACAATATTCTCACAATGTAAGTGAAGCATAATTCCTGAAACAGAAAAGGAAACACCAGTTGTGAAATCATGTTTGGTAAGGAAAGAGACTAAATATTTTGCTATTTAGCTACCTCCTTTCTCTCTAACATGTGAGATTACTTGGTTACTAAAGTGAAATATCTGAGGACAGTGAAAAGAAGCAAAATGCTTTTTCTTGAGCTGTTATCAGACCTTCTTCAGCAATGAGTGTTCTCAAAGTTCAGTACAGTCCACAAACATGTGAGGGTCGTGCCTGCTGAACTCCACCACGCAGCTTCTAAGTCCTCAGCTCCGAGATGAGGCCTGAGAAGCTGCATTTCTTTCACAATCCATAATGCCAAAAAGCAGCTGACAAACATCACACTCTAATACATTTAAAATAAGTTTTTTTGAGAGAGATTGAGCAGCAAAATAAGGAAAGACCTTCTACTCATATATTCATGGATCATTATTGCTGTTTGAAAAAAATGAGCTATCACACTGAAAGTGACCTGTAGATTCAATGCAATCCCCATAAAATTTCAATGGTATTGAAAGGAGGAAAAAAAATCCAAAATACACATGAAAGCCCAAGAAAATCCAAGTAGCTACAGCAATCCTGAGCATAAAGAGCAACAGCTGACCTCAAGTTATACTATAGCCATGATAACCAAAACAACATAATCCTGGCACCAAAAGCAAGCTGGCAGAACCAATGGAAAGGAACAAAGAACCCTGAAATAAATCCAGCAGCTGTAGTCACCTAATTTGAAACAAGTTTCCAAAAACACATATTAGAGAAAAGACAACTTTTTCAACAAATAAATGGAAAACTGGATATACAACTTTATATTAAAAACTTAAACTAGATCACTTTCTCCTCACTCTTTAGAAAGTAATTCAAACTGGTTCAAGGACTTTAAAGCAAGACCTAAAACCTTTAAACTTTGGAGGAAACATAAGGAAAATATTTCAAAATATAGGCATAGACAATGACTTTCTGAATAAGACTCCAATTGCTCACAAAATAATAGCAGGAATTGACAAGTGAGATTGCATGAAATTAAAAAGCTTCTTCACAGCAAAGGAAACAATTAACGGAGTGAAAAGACAGCTACTGAAAGAGAGAAAACATTTGCCAGCTGCATATCTGATGGTGGATTAATATCCAGAATGTGAACTAGGGATGTAGCTCAGTTGGTGAACTGAATGCCTAGCATGCCTGAAGCCCTGAGTTAGAGTTCCAAACCATCTATAAACCAGACATGCAACATTTAGGAGGTGGAACCAGGAAAGTCAGAAGCGCAAATACTTCTATGATTATATAACAAGGAAAAGACCAGCCAAGGCTACTTGAGATGAGACTTTGTCTGAAAAAATAGGCAAAAAAAATCCAGAATATATAAAAGACTCACAAATCAAGTTAAAAACCAAATCAAGCAGCCCATCTATATGTAGACAAAGAACTGAACAATTCTTTTAAAAAAGAAATAAAATGGCCAGTAAATATAAGAAAATCTGTTCAACTCCTCAGTTACCAGGGAAATGCAAATCAACCTACACTGAGATTGCATCTCACCCAGTCCAAATAGGTATGATCCAGGAAACAAACCAGAAATGATGGAGAAGGGGAGAGGAGGCACCCTTATCACTCCTGGTGAGAATGTAAATCAAAGCAGCTGCTTTGGAAATCATCACGGAGGTCTTTCAAAGCCTACAAAGACAACTAACATATGATCCAGCATAGCACTTCTTAAGTTCCTTTGGAACTTAAGTCACCATTCAATAGATACCTACATATCTATACTTATTGCAGCACAATTCACAATTGATAAGTTATGGAATCAGCCCACATCTACCACAATAGATAAATGGATACACACACACACACGTACACACACACACACACACACACACACACACGCACACACGCACACGCACACAGAGAGAAGATGCATTCCGCCTGAAAGAAAAAGAAAAAGAAATAACAGTTGCTGGAAAATTGATGGAACAGGGGGCTGGAGAGGTGGTGCAGGAGTTAAGCCTCTGTCTTACAGGCGGAAGGTCCTGAGTTCATATCCTAGACCCCACATAAAGACGGCCAGGTGGAAGTAGGGGCAGCCTGCGTTTCTGGTCCTGGTAGGGCTGAGCCTGTGAATCCCGGTGCAGAGTAAATAAGGAGGAGGTGGAGGCGTCCATGGTAGTTCCCGAATTCGTCCGTGGTACTACACATACACACATACACACACACACACATACATGTGCACACATGCACAACAAGGAGGAGATGGAGGCATCCATGATGTCCATGATGGTTCCCAAATTCGTCCGTGGTTCTACACACACACACACACACACACACACACACACGCATGCACAATTGAATAAATAATAAAGAAAAAAATTGAATAAATAATAAAAAAATTTAAAAAATGATGGAACTGGAAGTCGCCACATTAAGAAATATAATCCAGACTTACAAATATCAAATGTTTACTCTCATGTGCAAAGTATAGATATACTAAGAAGACATGAACATAGAAAAGGACTATTTGGAAAGAATTAGAATATAAGAGAGGTCAATTAAATGTTGCTTTTCTTGTCTCTGTGGAAAAAAAGAATATAAAAGAGTGGGATCAACATGATTGAAGCACATGCGTGAAAATGATATGATAAGACATTGTTTTTTACAGTTAATGTACAATGTTTTTATTTTAAAATAAAATAGTGAATTGAAATGTATCATAGTAATCAAAATTGTACTTGCCTAGGTTAAAACTTCTGCCTTCTTCCCCTCTGGTTGGAGGATGGTGGCTCAGAAAGAGAAGCAGAGCTAGATGTTGGATTTCTCCACTTCTGGACTTGTTGAGGGGGTGTGTGTAAGGAAGAAGACTCTACCTGAAGGCGCATGGTGGCTATGGCCTTACACTGTCTAGAAGTGGAGGAAACTAAAACTGACTCTCAGAGGATGTTTCACTAAGTTTTTTGTGCCAATGTTTAAAAACATCTACTATGACTACTTCTACCCACTCCTTCCTCAGCCCCTAGAAACCTAGTGTTCTCTCTAAGTTCAGCAGGGCCTGTCACTCAGGCAGCCCTATCCAAAGAGCGACAGCCAACCTACAAGAGGTGTCTCCTGTTGCTCACCGAGAACCACAAACATTCCCCGACAACTCCAGAAATACAAGCAGTTCTATAGCAACCACTCAATCCTGCAGCCATCTGTCTGCTTCCTCACACTCATGTATGTGTAAGCCCAGCTCCTTTAGGTCAGATCCCAACTACAGTTCTCCAAGTGTTCCTAAAGAATTCTTCCTCACTAAACTAGACATAAAAGAGATCACATCACCTTCCTTCCTTGGCAAGTAAGAGAACCAACACAAAATTGTATAGCTCACTTGCATGCTGCTGATAACGACAAAATGGTTTAAGAGGAAACCAGGGATTTTATTCTGGTTTACAATTATCCAATTCCAGTCCTCAATCCATCTTGACAGGAGAGTTCACATCAATACCAGGTGATAGAGGGAACTGACCATACCATATCCATATGACTGCTGAGAGAGGGACAATCCCCACTTACCAGACAGTTTGACCAAGTATGCCAAAGAATACCCTGAATCACATTCCTCCATCTTATCCACGGGCCCAGAGACTAGTCCCACTCACCATAGGCCTTCCCTGTTAAGTAGACAATCTTTTGAAGTCTTGCTTGAGACTTAACTTGACTATTAATATTTTGCAAATGTGCCCAGAGCTCAAGTTTTCAACTGTTGAGCTGACAACTACATCGATCACAGAGGAAGTTGCACCCACTCTGTGTAACTGAGGAGTGAGAGAACTGATACACAACTGTGTATCTCTTTTGTTCACCCCAGCCTTATTTCACAAGCCTTGGTTCTCTTCCTTCTCCAAAGACACTCTCATGTTTTCAAAATTTTAAATAGGCAGGAACGTATGGAATTGGTACTCGAGCAAATTCCCTAAGAATCCAGTCTCCCAGAAAACACCCTTAGGCCTTCTTATCCATTGAACTATGGTGTGTGTAAATAATTTTATATGTCAACTTGTTTGGGCTACAGTGTCCCTTTTCTTCAGAGGTTAAAATTTAAATCAGAAAAAAATTGAATAAAATAGATTACCATAAATAATGTTAATCTTCATGTGATCATTTGTAAATTTTAAAAGAATGAAATTTCCTGAGAGGAAAGGAATTCTGTCTCCAGGCTACCTTCAGACTTAAGACTGAAACATAAGTTCTTAAGGGAACTTGCAACCTGTTGACCTGCTCAAACCTCCAGACTTCTAAGTCCCCACAATCACATTCATCAATTCTTTAAACTAAGTCCCTGTCTCCATGTTATCTATACACTTATTATCTATCATCTATCTCATTGTTTCTTTTTCTGGAAATTCATAACTTATGTCTGATGCCCTGAAACTTCTATTTTAACACATTTCTTGCACAAAGATCTATATAATCACCATTTACAAAGATGAAGAAATAAAGCCATAAACAACCAAGAAGTCAGCATTTAGTAGGAACACAGTATTTAAACCCAGATCTCTCTGATTCCATCACCATAAAAAACAGATTAATGAATCAGCTGAATCTCAAAAGTAAATGTATACAAAGTAACATATTGCTTAGAACAAAAGTGGTTAATTCAGTGATTAAGTTCAAGTCAATTCCGTCATCTTGAAAGACCCGATTAGGCTGCATGTCATTAAAGGTAAAGTTTCAGATAAGCGACTGCAATTTGTTTGCAAGATCAAAGCATTTGGTAAAGAGAGGGAATATACTACCAGCAATAGTGATGTTTAGAAATCAAGAGTCATATTCTGAAATCTTTTTTTGATTTATTCAATTGTGTGTGTGTGTGTGTGTGTGTGTGTGTGTGTGTGTGTGTGTGTGTGTAAGCACATGTGTGTGTGTGTGTGTGTGTGTAGAACCACGGGCGAATTCGGGAACCACCATGGACGCCTCCATTTCTTCCTCGTTTAATCTGCTCCAGGATTCACAGGCTCCGCCCTACCAGGACCAGAAACGCAAGCCGCCTTCGCTTCCAACCGGCATCTATACGTGGGGTCTAGGATCCGAACTCAGGACCTTCCGCCTTCTCCAGCCCCTCTGAAATCATTCTTATAAGGCTGGAAATACAGCTCAGTGGAAGAATATTTTCCATTATGAGGAGACCCTAGTTTCAATCTTGAAATTAGAGAGAGAGACAGACAGACAGAGACAGAGACAGAAAGAGATCTGGAAGTGCCAGAAGATCCAATCATTTTGCCATGCAAGCCTGAGAACATTTGCTCTCATATTTTATTTTCTAAATTCTTTTTTTCACTTTTCATAGGAGATTAGTTTTGCAAGTAGGAGATAACACAAATTTTTTCAGGCAGATATTTATTATCTGTAAAGAGGAGGAGGGATTAGATTTTTATCGAATATATAGAATGGTATAATTCTATGATAAACAGTTGATATATATATATAATTTAATTTCTAATCTTTATCAACCTATGAGGTGGGCATTATTATTTTCTATTTTATTACTGTTAGAGTTAGGACTTAAACTTTTGTTCAGTAAACTTATTTGACATCTGTTTCATATTTGTCAAATGAGATTGAAAACACCTTCACAGATATTTAATGATATTATTTCTACAAAGTGAACACCAATTACACAATAAATGTTTCATTTTTTGCGTGGTCTGTATGCATGTGAGTGTGAATGTGCATATGTGTGTGCAAATGCATATGCAGAGTTGGGATGCACATAAGCATGTACATATATGTATGTGTGCAGATCACAGGTCAAGGCTGGGTGTGCCTTCAGCTGCTTATCATCTTATGATTTGATATGATGCAAGATCTCTTACTGATATGATGCTCATTGAATCTGTGGCCCACAGTTTGTGTAAGATGGATGGTCAGAGAGCTCCAGGGTGTCTCTTGTTTTCACCTCTTCCTTCTGCTGCATCTACCTTTTTTTCCCTCTTTTTTCCTTTTTTTTTAATTACATTTTTTGCTTGGGACCTCTAAGGAGGATGGGCAGGAGAAAGAATGGAGGGAAGCAGGGATAAGTACTCAATATGCTTGAAAAACTAGAAAAATAAAATAATAAAAAATTAAAATAAAATAAAAAGTACACAAGTTACAGAGGACCCTTCCTAAAATAAAAATGCCTCTAAGAATCTACTGACTGTTCCCTAAGCTTTCCCTCTTTACTGCTGGACTCTCTTTCAAAGGAGCAAGCAAAACTAGGATACATGACTCTCATCCAGAAGAGCTCTATGTCATTGATTTGTAACAATCTTAAACTTTTAGGGGATTTTCTCTAATTGATAGAGAAAGACAAGGAGAAAGACAGAGAGAGAGAGAGAGAGACATACAGAGAAAAAGAGAAAGAATTATCATTCTTAATGCACAAACAAGTGTCTTATCTAACTGGAAGTGGTTCTTCCATATTTTTTTTTTGTTCCTAAGCTAAAAAGCAAAGTTTTTTATTCCACAGGAACACTTCTCTGACCATATAATTTTTGAATGCATATATATGAGCATTTTATTATGCTCACCTCAGTGACCTCAACAAGCTAAAAATAGGCAATTAATTTTCTTCAAATCCCAAAAGTGGAGACTTACTCTAGGTCAAAGCAGAAAAATATATTGTGGTCATATAACAATGAAGTTTATACTGCTCTCCAGGTTTCTGCTTAAGGTAAATTAGTTCCCTTGTTCTTCAGGACAAAATGTTCTCTCTCCACATGGAACAAATACTTCAGGAGAACATGAGGTTCTGGGAATAGCTGTGAGCCATCAAAGCAAGTCTTTGATACAGGAGACAGTTGCAGCCAATCACCATGCCAGCAAAGAATGGTTTGGCACCTATTTCGGCACATATTTCACCCATCAACTTTAAAATCACAGTTGTTACAGGGTTAAATTCACCAGTAATTTAAAACAAGCTGGTGCAGAGGCTCAGGAAATGCTCTTCCTAGAAAATTAACCATCATCTCAGGTTATGTGTTGGGGGAATATGGAAGACCTCATATAATAACTCTATTGATGACTAAAATACTCTAAGTTCAAAGGAACACAACCCCTTAATCACAAATGTACCCTGGCTAACAAAGACAGTTGGAAATATGCTGGATTGTCCATTATACTGTGGCCCAAGATAAGATCTTGAGAAGCCATGGATGAAGCAGGAAGCCGCATTCTTTGGAAATGAACTTCCCCTGTTCATTGACCATGATAGATTACACTTTAGAAGAGTTAAAGAAAAATACTTTTCCTTCTTTTCCTTTCTGTCTCTTTCACTTACAACACTCTGACTACAAGGGAAATAATCAATAAATAGAGTCTCCAGCCAAACTTAAGGGGATAAACTAGTAAATGCTAAGCTTTGGAGCATTAAGAAGGCTCATTGTGCGGTTTCAGAACAATTTCCATGTCATTAACTCTAACTGCTCCCTCCACCAATGGGACTGACTGTCAGGAGCAGCATCAGCATTATTTTGTTTTCCAGGCTCAAGCATGACAACAACGACTATGTAGCAATGATGATGTCCAGATGTGTGACATATTAAAATGCATGGAGCTGTTTAGTTACTATTTAATCATGTAAGCTCTGTGAAGGCAAAAGTTATGTCTATCTTGTTCACCATCAGTCCCTAAAGCCTGTCAATGTGTCTAATTGATAAATATTTGCTGAATAAATGAGTTAAATATCTCCTTTTGCCCTAGAAATCAATGTCTTCAGAACAAAATCATTTGCTCCATATTATAGAAGTGAAAACTGAGAATTGGGGACACAAGCAGAGCACCCAAGGTCATATAGCTGTTAAGTGTCTGAGTCGAGCCAGACTTGTCTTTCAAAATAATGCTCATATCCCTACAGTATTGTAGAATTTGAGATTAATACCATGGATAAAACAAGTAGCAAGACTAGCATATCAAAACGCAGGAATAACTATACATCCGCAAAGAATAACAAAAGAACAAACATCTAAGACATTAAGGTCATGTCACAATAAAAATGCAGAGAAAAGCCAAGTTCGAAAGATTGGTCATTATTAATCAAATTATAGATCAGTCCGATAGCCACATATTTCCTTGCACTTGCACTCAAGAGACCCTTTTGTAAAACATTTGCAGCAAAAGATCAATACCTCTCTGGAGGTAAGTGGCATAAATTATGTCTCAACATATACACCACAGGAGTTTTACTGTGTGTTGTATACAGTAATTGCATTTTATAGATGGCTGTGGAAAGCTTCAGTCCTCATTGATTTTGATCATAAACTAAAAGGCGACAAAAAGAAAAGAACAGCACTTTTGATGAGGAAGTCACTAGGCTGAAGCTGCAAAAGCAAATGACAATCTGGCATGCTGAATGTGATCAATCCATGTTTCTTGGAAAATGAATGAAACTATTTCATGCTTTCCTTATGAGATTGTACCAGTTGTTGAACAATATCATGAGAATCCCTGTTCATCTATCACTCAGTGGTAGTATGGATGGGCAGTATGTAAGCAACAGGAAGCTTTCCTATACTGCAGCCCTCCCTAACTTTGTGCATGGTTTTCAACAAGAATGTGGCTCATGAATCATGTTAACTGAATATTTGTGCTAGTGGTGGACTTGCCATGTCTTTGGAACTTACAGTCAAAATCAGAGGCAGATTGTGATGTAATCTGGGATCATCAATATGTTGTTAGCACGTCTATGTATCAGAAGCAGATTTCTTGAGCATTACTCTCTTGATTTCCTTCATTTCTTCATGCCCTTCACAGCAAGCAATTCTGAAGGGATGTTAATGTAACATAACAACTCTTTACCCTTTTTCAAGGCCAATTTTGCAATATGGGCAAAATGATTGAAAATGGAGTCCTGAAAATGCTGGAACCATCTGTCAGGGACTGAGTTAAGAAGATCCACACTGTTTTACGGCCAAGGATGGGGATAAATTATGCCTGGCTGGAAATGTTCAAAGCAAGTTGGATTCCTATTCAAGCTTATTAGAATAGGTTACAATTTTTATCATTCATTGCTTTAGTAAAATTATGCTCTCCAATGATAATAAACCATAAGCCACACTAATGGGAAAGAGCTGAAAAGATGAACGTTGGCCAAAAAAAGAATCTTTTTTCTAATAAAAAGTGATAAGCAAAGCAGGTGTCACTATGAGCAACTATAAACATCTGTCCAAATGTCTGCAAACCTATTTACATTTACAAACACAACCTTGTGAGATGTTCATGTGCATTTTGTAAAAAATGACCCTGTTAATATTTGATCACAAACTCTGGAAGTTCTTGGATAATATTTACTCATGAAATGTACATATGGGATTAAACATTATGGGAACTGGAGGATGGGGCTGTTGTGACTAAATTATATAGCTTAGGATGTCAAGAATGCTCAATAGTTTGCCTCCTTCCTCCCTTAAATATTTATTGCTATTTTAGAACTATTGGCATCCTACATAAAAAAACAGTGATTCTCACATTTTATAACACAGATTTTTATACTAGTAAAGATTAGTAGTCAAAATGTTTCTATAAATGTTGGAATTAATCTTCTTCCCAAGAAGCAAGACATCCCCCATCTGTAAGCATGGGAAAATGAAAAATGATTTACAATGCCACATTTTCATAGGTGCTTACAGTTAAGTATCAAAGAGTTGGTTTACAAAGCTATGATCACTAAAGTAAATATAGGAAAACATCTCATGTGCCTTGTATCTAAAAGCAGTTACTCTCTCATTATCTTCCAGTACCCTCAGAAAAACACTGAACTCTAAGCCAGTTGAAATAATTATATTATTATTTATGTATTCTTTTAATTTTTCCTGGTTATTTAAAATTATTATCTATTCTTCATGTAAAATTATCAGAAGACTGTTTTGATCAGTAAACATCTAAGTAAACATTTGTTGCTTACAGAACAGAAAAGCATTTAAAAATGCAAAAATTGAATGTACAAATCAATCATATATCAAAAGAGAACACTTACAAGCAAAAAGATCTCCAGCTCTGAAATATTGACCATCTCTGGCCTTTCCATTGAAAATGAAGGTAACTTGAATGTGGTTATGAGAGACAGTAGGGACCAAGATAGAAACTCCAGAGAACAAGACAGATCTTTCACTTAATGAAATCAACAACCCAAGTCCCAAGAAGCAGAGCATTAGACCAAAATATGAGCCAATGAAGCTACAGAGATGCAGTTGAAGTTCTCCCATATAACTTTACAAGGAAATATTAAATGTCTAGCTCAAGGAACTGAGCATATTGAGGGAGGTCCTTTCATCTAACCAATAATCGCACTAATAAACTCTAACTTTAAGTGATTGGGTCAACTAAAATACCAATGCAAAAAAATTTTATATATTCTTTCTAAATCTAAATCTAATTCTAATTATTTTTAGAAGTACCAATATTAATAGAGAGAATATTGAGTGTACACAGCCCAGGGTCTCATAAGTGAATCAGAGATTGGAATATAATAACAGTTGTGCCTCACCCCAACTAGTGACCCTAATTACAGCGCAAGGATTTTGGAGTCACTAAGTGTGAGAACAACTCTGATGTTAAACACACACCCTGAAGACATTTTAATTCCTTTCTCTTCCTTCATTACAGTAGTGAGTGGTTGAATGCCTCCATATTATGCCACCTAAATTTTCTGGATTGGAAATGAATGCATGAATGGTGTCATACAAATTTAAATCCTGTAGAATGAAAACAAGCGTCTGCAATGGGGTAAGGCTACCTACGTTTCAAAGCATTCTATATGAAGTACTAAGGCAGAGAGTGTCCTTCAAGCAGACAACAAAATCCACTCTAGCACAGGAGGAGACAAATGCGACTGAGACTTAGCACCCACATCACAGATGGTGACACTGCCAATCACCTAAAGCACTTAGGGTTGAATCATGAAGTCATTCCCCATCTTTTAGAATTCTATGTGTTATTAATATGACTGCAAACACAGAGAACCAACAGAAAACCCACAAGAGGTTGCAGTCTGAAGACTGTCTCATCTAGACGAATATTGAGAAGACAGAAATAGTGAACACAAAACTCGAAACAGTAATTACCATTTGTCTCTAAGTGTTATTTCATGTGACCCTTTCAATTCTACAGAGAAAGAAATCAAATTTGAGAAATTTAAATAACTTAATTGGGTGACTAGTACCAAAAGAGGGACTCACAACGCCTCTGATGGTGGTCACGGAATCCCTTCTAGTGCCCCACACCACCTGTACATCCAATAGGTCTTCGTGTCTTAACAAATAGGGATGTTTCTCTTGTTAACCAAATCCCAAAATCACACCTTTCTGCTCTGAGGAGAGCTACTTGTTTCTGGGCTAGCTGGCAAGTAGTTAAATTAAAAAATTTGTATTTCAAGGGATCTAAAAAATCTTTCACAATATTATGGTTTGAAACTGAATGTGTCTCCTCCAGGCTTGTGTTCTACGTGCTATTCTATGGCTGGTGGACACTATTTTGGGGGCCTATGGGCCCTTTAGGAAGTGGTGTCTAGTTAAGCATCATGAGGGATATGTTTTTGGAGATGATATTCCTGCTCCTATTTGCTGTTCTTTGGTTCCTGCTCCAATAGGATGTGAAGAGTCTTTGCAACAGGTCCCTCTTGAACTGTACCTTGGTATTTCATAAGGAGCACTCTACTTGTACACTTAGAGTAATAAAATGGAAGAACAAAAGCAAGGGTCTCTAACAAGAGACTGTCATTACAGAAGTTAGTTGATGACTGAATGTGATGTCTAGCTCAAGGAACTGAGCTAGAAAGAAAGAAATTAATGAAGGCAGTATGTTCAGTAGATTATGTATTCTTTCAACAAATATGCATTGAGCAATTATTATGACACATACTCCTCAGGGTTCTTAGAATACAATGGTAAGCAAAATAAATTTAAGTATCTATTCTCATATGCATAATGTCTAGTCATGCAAAAATTAGATACCAACTGAATAATATTTAACAAAATATAAATTCTATAGTTTAAAGATTAAGAACAGAAAATAACAAAACACTTACAATTTAAATAATTGAACAATTCAGAAAAACCAAAGTGAAGAAATTATCTTACCTAAGAACTCAGCAAAGGATAGTGACTAACCTGCCAAGGAGTAATGAGATGCCCAAATAAAGACAACTGTGTGCCAAAATTGCAGATGTCAAAAAGAACCCAATGTGTGCCCAGAACAAAAAGAGAGATGGTGAAGCCAGAATGCTAGGAATCCAGGTATAACCATGGGATGAGTTGGGAGAGGTAAGCAAAGGCCGATAGGTCCATGTGCCATCTCACTTAAACTATTGGGTAGATCTGTGTTATGTCAATTTTTTAGGAACTTTTAAGAATTTTTAATTTATTTATTTAGTGCATGTGAGTGTCTACCATAACAAACATGCAAAGGTTAGATTATAACTTATGGCAACCAATTGATCTTGTGGGTTCCTTGATCAAACTCAGCTCATCATTCTTGAACAGCAAGTGCTTTTACCTAGAACCGTCTCACCAACTGTATTACTTATATAGACAGGGAAACAATGAGTCAGAATGTTAAGTGATTTGTCTGAGTTCACACAGCTCATCATTGAGAAAAAACAGTCATCTTAAAAGAAGAATGTATCCTTGAAGTAGCACACTTCCCTTTCTAATGATTCTTCAAAATAACATAATCCACTAATGAGCATAACAGCAAATTTAGAAACACCATTCAGAAATTGCAGAAAGAACAAATTCATGCAACAGGGGAATATGAAAAGCAGAAGGTAGTAAGAACTCAGCCCTCCTTCCTTTCCTCACTTCCTGAAAGAAGCAAACATTGTACTCTGAAACCTGTTTGTCCTGCATTGGACTTGGCCTAGGGCCCTTCGGCTGCGTGAGACTAATGAGTATTCTGCCTCCTTCTGTCTTCAGAACGAAGGCATATTCTGGACAGTGGATAAAAGTTACAGTTTCCAAGATCGATTTTATCAGAAATAAAGATACTTTGGATTCATCTCCCTAAAGTCCTTCACTTAATTCAAACACAAGTAAGAAAAGAAATGGAACTTAAAGGGGCACCTCAGATCTTATCTAACATGTTAGACTGTGAAAGGCAGGTTGAACCTGAGCATAATAAGCAAAGCCAGTACTACACAAACACCAATGACACTTAACCCACAAATGCTTCTGACAGCCACTCTTCTATTGTGACATTGATTTGAGTTTATCAAACTCTGGCTTCCTCTTCATTTTCACAGAAAACCTTAATCAATACATGAATCTGAAATACGCTCATCAAGAAAATAGTTTGCAAAATTATTGCTTGCTGCACTTTGTCTTTCATCTGTCTCTTGAAATGTATTAGCCAAAATTTTTTAATGTTTCAATAGTATATTTAAAATGTGAAAATCTTTTGAGTCCCCTCCCCTTCATAACCAAAATATTATATCTACAGTCTGCTCCCATCTCTACCCCATGTATCTCCTGAAAAACAACACAAGCCCAACAGGGCCAGAGGACAGGAAAAGTCTTCCCTGCTTCTGTGGAATAAGAAGATGTGATGAGAAACTAGAAGTTTCCCCACACAGCAACTTCTGACATCTCCATGAATGGAACATTCAAGATGAGTTGACAAGTTTGGACTTTACTCAGGGACTTAATCCAAACAAGTATACTATATGCTCACAATTACCTCATCTGTAATTTTGCCTTTGATCACAAGCTTACTTTTTATATAAATTGCTGAGATGATCATGTCTATTTCTAAAAATAGTATGGGATGAGGAAAATAAAAATATCCTGGTTGGACTATGACGCATGAACCATAAACTGAAAACTGAAAAATACATTCATGAATGATGCACTTCTTTCTTCTGGAATGAATTTTAAAAAAATCTATGATGGTTATTCTTGACTGCCAACTTGACAAGATTAAAAAATGTCTAGAGGATTGATGAAATGCAACTTTGGATATGTGTTTGATATAATAGATGGTTTTCATGGCTTACATTTCACCCTCAGCTCTTCTTGAGTTCCTTTTCTGTTTCCTGTCCTTTCGGAACAGAAAATTAGCCTCTTCCACACAGTACTGTCTCCACAATACTCTTCCCAAGCATATGGAGCTAAGCAACCGTAGTCTAATCCATGTGAAATCACAAGCCAAAGTAAATAAATTCTAAAACTATATCTGACTCCATGTTTGGTCACAGCAATGGAAAAGTAAAAACACAACATTGTTTTATGAAAAGAAAAGAGAAAATTAAATTTATCTGCATCAGTCCATTTTCCTATTACTATTCCTAAAACATCATAGTTTAGAAAAGATATTTTCATATCCAGCATTTTTAGTGAAGTTTAGTTTTATGACTTTAATTCCAGGATAATCCTTGAAACAATTTATTTATGAGTTAGCGTATTTTATAAGGATGCCTTATTATAGAAAGAGTGCTAGTTCCTTTTACTGCTATGATTCTTGAAATATTTATTTACAATTCATTCTTTAAATATTTTTCTTATTTTGTGAAAAAGAAGATTCAAATACTACATGTAATGAATACTAGAAGATATGAATCAGGACATGTTCCTTAACATCCTGTCATCCCTAAGTCATAAGGACTGCCATCAGCCTGCTTGATAGGGATCTAAGAAAATGTTGGCCGGGAAGTTGTGCAAGCATGAAAACCTGAGCTAGGTTAGGCTTCCTAGAACCCAGGAAAGCCAGTGCAGTAGCAGTTATCTTAATTTCAATACTCCTACTGCAAGGTGGGAGGTGAAGATAGGAGCCAGAAGCTCATAGGCTAGTGATCCTGCAAGATACAGCTGGGAACAACAAAGGAAAAATATCTCAAATAAGGTGAGCAATTAGGACTGACATGAAAAGTTGTCCTCTGACATCTAGAAACTTTGACAAACACACACAGGTGCACACATATCATCCTCACACAGATCTACACACACACACACACACACACACACACACAGAGAGAAATATGTACACACACCTGCAATAAGGTAGGTAGAGTAGTTCCAAAACAAAAATAAATACAGTAGGTGCAATACTTTAGGAACTTTTTTGTATTGATCCTTAAAAACTTAAAATCCTACTATAGGCATGGCCTAACACACACAATTCCCCTTCTGATTATTCTCAGCTGTTTGAAAACTAATCTATGTGAGCTCCTTGACACAGGACTGTGTCTCAGTGACGCTGGCACTCCAGCAAGAGCACCATGCCTGGCACACAGAGGGCACTAAGCAAATTTCTGCAGACATGATTAGTGGCAGGGAGAGCATATGGAGGATTTGAGGCTTAATGGAACAGATGGCTCCATGGTCAGGGCTGGAAGAGACGTTGGCGTCCTCTCTGGTCTACTTCTTAAAGGAAAACAAAGGAAGGCATTTGGCGACGATTCTGTTTGCAGGTCACATTTGCATACCCATGACCACAGATTCCAGCTTGTTTCCAGCAAATATTAGAAAATCGATCTTGGCAATGAAAGCTGAGTTCTTTGCTTGCTTGTAATCATAGAAAGAATGATAATGCTGAATAGTCTTTAGAGTCTGACTTAGTGGCTTTTGACTGCAAAGGTTATGGCAACGTCTTTTTGACACTTATAGAAGAGACAGCAGCAGAAGACACTTAAACAAACAGATCTCTCTGGATTCACTTCCACAGAAATTAGCCTAACTCATATATTATTTATCCATATTTATAACACTTCATTGTAAAATATGGTTTCCAGTACAAAAAAACATTTGATGCCACTGATCTAATTCATTTTTCAAATGTTATATATTGATGCAGTGACCAAATAAGATGATACTATAAGCAATTAGATGCAGGACAAAAACAAAAACCCAAAAGGCCAACAATTCCCAACCTAGTAACTAGGCTTCCTTACACCTAGGAATTCCTATGAGCCTAGGAAAGCAGAGAGCAGAAACATACAATGTACTGCGTGCTGAGCATTTATATGCACATCATGCTAGGCATTTGCAAAAGGAGTCTATATTGGTTTAGTTCTAGATTTTAATAAAAAACTCCAACAGATTTGGAAAAGACATTTAGACAGATTTAAACAAAAGGAAGCTTCAAAGACACCAAATGATTATTGCAGCTGTAGTCATCTGGAAAGTAAAAAAACTTTGTTTTAACCATTCTACTCAAGACTTTTAAGGATGAAGAATCAATTCAGTAGTAGAGCACTTGCCTATCAAAGCAAGACCTGTTTTATTTCTAGCATTTTAAGGAGAGGGGGATCTGAGTTCTTAAGATGAGAGGCAAGGCCCGCCTGCTAACCAGGCTTTCAGGAACACTACTCTACTATTGCTCCTAGCAAGGGTAGCTGATAAGATGCAACTCATGTACTTGCTCCGCATTGGACAGGTCAATGAATAGCCAGAGACTGAATGTGGGTTGAGCAGAAAAGAGTCAAAGATGGTAAGAAATGATAGACTTTGGGCCAGAAAGAGAAATAGAGGCACATCTGAAGTCTAACCATCCCTGCTTGATGTCGAAAGTCAAGAACAGTGAGAAGATGAAATATCAGCATTTAAATCCTGAGCTAGGGCAAGCTAGCTCCTCGTCCTGTCATCTGCAAGTTTACAGAAACCCAGCAGGAAGACTAAACTCCCTAAGCCATGTAAACAGTAAATGCTTCCAGATATCTCCCACTTTTAAACAGCTCCCTGCTAAAAACAGAAGAAAGTGGGCCTGAGTGGAGGAGATCTGATTGTACGGGAAATGGACTTTAGAAAGGGAAATGAAAGAGCCTTCATTTCACTGCGGCGCAATCAGATGGCTGTGTTTGGGCACTGCTGACAGCGACCAGATTCCACACGCTCATTTGGGAAAGCCAGCGAAGCTCACGGAAACACTCTCCCCTGCAATTTAGCCCCAGCTGTTCAAGCTGAGGCTGCTCTTTAAAGTGAAGCAAACTGGTGAAAACGCTGAAGTTCAGCAGTTTCACTCTGTTGGGCCAAAGCTTCTGTGCAGTCCCAGCCCGCGGATTCCGCTACACCGGCCAGATGCTCGGGGCTTCCGAGCCAGTCTTACAGGGAGCTCTGTCTAAGGCAACGAGACTCCATGTGCATCAGGACCCAGCCAAAATGAAACCAGTCAGGGAGAGCATGGAGTGCTGCTCGGCCTCGTCTTCTTACGCTGGTTCTGGTCCATGCGAATGTCCACAAATAAACTCCCAAAGCTTAAGGCATCAGAATTCAAACTGAAAACCAGTTGTTAAAGCACGATAGACTACTCTTATGGTGGTGGTAACAAATAGAGTTAGTTGATTGACTCACTCTCCCCTTCTTCCCTCCCTCTCTCCCTCCCCCAATTTTCTGTTACCTGGCTTACTCTGAATCAGAGATCTGTCCTGGCAGAGAGCTCTAAGACACAAACAAATCCAAGAGCAATGCTAGCAGGCTCCCTATTTCACATCTAGCTTCTACACTTCACCTCCCCGTATTTGTGCCACACTCCCCTAAGTCAAAACAACTTCTCCAACTACCAACAAATACGAAGGTGTTTGTTCTTCTGCAGATGTTTCTATATCCATATAGTGGCTGCTACAACTCCATATATGGAGTCATTACAAAGACCACTCTGAAATATGCACTGTGCTTTATGCAAATAATTTTCCTTCACCCCTCCGGAGTTGCTCTGAAATCTCTTATGATGGTTTTCATTTTACGTGAGTTCTACAAAGTAAAAGGAGAGCTTGACCAGCATACTCTCCTTTCCTTCGTTAAGATGTTGAGAGGAAAGGGAAATACCAACCGTAGACTATGGAATCCCTGGCAGTGTCCAGGAGGAAGCTACTAAGGCCCACCAGGCATTGAGCACAGTATCACAGACAAAGTTCCTCCTGCCGGAACATTGGCATCCACCTGAAATGTCATCACTTAAACCTCTCATGTCTGGTTTCTGTCAGTAACTGAAGTGTCTAGAAGATAAAAAGATCCACACCATGAAATGAAAAAATAATTCCTTTAGAAACATCTATCTTCACAACTAAATGATTACAAACACTTAGCAAATCACTAAGGAATAAAAGATATCACTTTCAGACCTCTTTGAGGGGGTCAGGGGACAGGACTTTCCAAGACATACAAGTCTTGGTGACTCATTTTTCTTCATGGGACTCCCAGTGGTGATGTTCACACAATGAATGGATAGATTAAAGATCAACCCCAGCTTGTAGAGAGCACAGCTTTTGTGAGCATTTTTTCTGCAGCTATTCAGGGAGCACAACAAGTCACACAAACAAGTCACTTAGGGAGATGGTTACGTCCCCTGAGAGTTACTGGTCAATTCTCTGACAGCAAGTATTAGAAATTCTCACTAGTGACAACAAGCCTCTGTCACCTTGCTTTCCCCAGAGGCAAATAAAATGTTGATGAATTCTGTAAGCCAGAAGGAATCGATGTCTGTTTTGAACCTTGGGCATCCTCTGGTTCATAAAGGTGGACTTGTCCTCTTTACTCAAAGTATATTTGGACTGTAAGAGGGTTTTGGACCACATACATGATCTGAAATGGTCTGGCAGAGAAAAATTTTAAAAATAATCTTTTTTGTCCTTTGTGGTCTACATTTTAATTATAAACCAAACAACTATCTTTAAATATATAAAATAGTTGGAAGAGGTTTATGTTGAACATCCCCCAACCACTGACTAAACTAAGTCACAGACACATGGAAGCCTCATAGCAAGTGTCACGCATATTTCCTCCAGCACAACACCTCCCTCCTCCCCGAGGAGCGGCTTTCCCAGCTTTCACAGTAGCAACCACTTTTTTTTTTTTTTTGGTGAAATTTGTTTTTTTGTTTTTTGTTTTTTTTTTATTTCCGCTCATACAAACTTAACAGGTACACTGGTCCCCTCCCTCCCTCCACCTCTCCCCCCGACTCCCCTGCTCCCCCCTCCCCTCTCTCCTCCCTCCCCATCCCTCAGTGTCCCCCCCAATCCCCAGCGCATCCTTTAATGTGCGGGCCAAACTCTCTTCTGGGTCCTCCTCTCTGATGAGGTGCAAGGACCCAGGGGCATATCCCAGAACCCTTTCCTGTGTTTCCCTTATGCTTAGGAATACTACTGTGACTGTCAGTCCCTAGCCTCCAAGGATCCTAGTGCCTTTAGTCCATGCTAGACTTTGTGGGGTTAATAATGTAGCAACCACTTTTTTAAAAATTACCTTTTTTAATATTTTATTTATTTATGTGTGTGTGTATGTGTGCATGTGCATGTGCATGTGTGTGTGTGTGTGTGTGTATGTGTGTGTGTCAGAGGGCACTGTGTGTCCCTGTGGATGACCAAGGGTGACTTTGGGAATAATCCTGAATTGCTTCTACCTCCTTCTTGCTTTGCTCTGGGATTTCCCAGGCTCTGCCCACCAGAGCTAGAAGTGTGGGTGCAGCCTTTCCGCCTGGCATTTTGTTTTAATGTGGGACCTTGCAAACTCAGGATCTTCTTTTTTTTATTTTATTTATTTATTTATTTATTTATTTATTATTTATTTATTTATTTATTTATTTCTGCTCATACAAACTTTATAGGTACACCAGTCCCCTCCCTCCCTTTTTCCCTCCCTGGACTCCCTAGTTCCCTCCTCCCTTTTCCCCTTCCTTTCCCCCCCTCCCTCCCTATCTCCCAGTGCCTCCTCCCCCCATCCCTGGAGCATCCTTTAATGTCTATGTGAAACTTTCCTCTGGGCCCTCCTCTCTGATAAGGTGTAAGGACTCAGTGGCATTTCCTAGAACTCTTTCTTGTGTTCTCCATAATTATAGGAACACTATTGTGGCTGTTAATCCCTAGCTTCTAAGGATCCTAGTGCCTTTAGTCCATGCTAGACTATAACAATGTGTTGGTCACTACTTGCAAGATAGTCTTAACCCCTGAACCATCTCTCCAGCCTGAAATCACTTTTTTATTCCAAGGTATCATAGTTTATTATTTCCTATTTTGTTAACTCTAAGTCTCCTTTTTAAAAATAGTTTTCCTCATTTCTATCCCCATTTTATATTTGTTTGTGCATGCGTGTGGGGGGGGGGTGTGAGTGTAGGTGTGTGGGTGTGGGTGTGGGTGTGTGTGCGCGCACGATGTGCACACAGGTGCATCATGTATGAAGGCCAGAGTCTAACTTAAGCATGTGTCTCTCAGATGATATGGAATTCAACAAGTTGGCTAGGCTGACTGATAAACTAGCCCCCAGGGATCCATTTATCTCTGCTTGCCCATCACTGGCATGCAAATGAGCACCACCACACCTAGATAGCTTTTTTGTTTGCTTGTTTGCTTGCTTGCTTGCTTATTTTAATGTGGGTTCCAAGAGATTGAACTCAGGTCTTCATGATATAAAACAAGCATTTTACTCACTAAGCTTTCTCTCCAGCCACCCACCATTTAAAACTTAATTTTTCTCTACACTTTATGAACATGCTACTTGTTGCCTTTTAGCCCACATTTAATTTCATTACTACGATTAACTCTATATTTAATGTTCATTATTCATTTGATATCTCTGTTGTTGTTTGTATTATCTGACCGTTATCTAGCAGATTCCACAGGAAAATAAGGGAATGATATTCCTTGGGTCATTCCATGTGAATAATAATTTTCATACCTGAAAGTTTCTCTGGCTACAAAAATCTTAGGCTCATTTCCTTCCATTGTATTCTTTAAATATATTGCTCTGCTTTCTTCTGGCATGAAGAATAATTTTTTAAAAAATTATGACAGTCTACATCTCTTTTGCCTAAAAATCACTTTGTTTTGTTAAGGTGCGCAAATGATTTTTACTTTCTTATCAATCATTTTATTGAAACATGTCTTGGCAAGGGTCATTCTCAACTGTCAACCTGAGCTACATCTTTCAATATGTACTTCAAATCTCTTTTTTTTATTTCAAGAAAATTTTCCTTCAGTTATACTTTTTAGAATTTGTTCTGCTCTTGATTACTTAGCATAAATTCCAATCACATTTACACTGGATTATTTATTTAAAATGTTTCATATCTTCATATTCTTTTGCTCTTTAAAGCTTCTTTATCTTTTCATCTTATATATTTGTGACCTATCATCTACTATGTTGATGCACGTTTGTGTTTATCCTGATGTTGGATTTATTTCTTGGGCTAGTTAGAGAAAAGGTAATTGATAATTGAAGACTGAGTTCTGAATACAGTTGTGAAAGGCTAGAAGTTAAGGCAAGACCTTGAGGAGGCCTGCTGAAGACTGCCTCATATGGTGAGGCCATAAGACAGAGAGAGCTGGTTCAGTAAGTTGGCATTCTGCATCACACTTTGGCAGTCTTGCTATATGACAAGTGATGGTTGCCCCTCTCTCAGCAAAATCTGTGGGTCTGGTGTGGTCAGTTCCAATAGCTGCCAGTGTTGGTATGAACTTTCCTGTCAAGCTGAACTAAGAACTGTAACTATTAATCATAAGAAATAATAAAACATACTTATGTCCCTAAAATATTTGGTTGTGAATTCATCAGCAACAAGCAGAGTAACTGCAACATTTCTGAACTGATTCTTTTATTATTTCTCAGTTTTTAATTCATTATACCCTCTGATTACTAAGAAGTTGTCATCCTTACTAGATTGACTCATTTATTAAGACCACTTTCATTTTTAACTGATTTTTATGTAATATACAAGCATGCTCATTTTGTAATCGTATTTTTCCAACTGTTTTTGAAGGAGAAGAGACATGACATATTTCTGCAAATGGTCATGTAAGATAATTCCCAAGTGGACAACCCAACTTCACCCTCAGAGAAATCTCTGTTACTCACTCAACACATAATCATCAAGAGCCTACTACATGTAAAGCAATGAAGTTCAAATTGCTAGGCAGGTTATTAGTGATTAATAAGATTAGTGACTAATAAGATAGATATGGTTCCTACCATTGCAGATTTACAATCTAATAGGGGAGTCAATCAAACAAGTAATTTTAATGAAGACCTGGAAGACAATCTACTTATCAAATATTTTCTACAATATTATACATGAGGGATAGAATGACAATAGTAAATAGGCAGTGATGATTGTTCAACTCGGAAATCATGTTTCCTTAAGGCAGCACTTCAAACACTCCTCTACATGATCCTGATGATGCAGGCTTCCTTCCCACCACTATCCCTGAAGCACAAGGTGATTTCTATGAAGAATTGTTGGTCTAACTCTAGCACTAAAATGCCATTAAACCTAGAATTACATTAGGAGGCCCATTAAAGATGTGATAAAATTAAACACATTTGCATATTCCTATTTTAACTGCATCGTTCCATCTCGCCTATAGATCATTAATATGTTCTGCCAGTAAAGGGCTAAAAGGCATCTTCATATCAAGAATGTGTAGGTTCATTTAGTCAGATAGATGACTCGGCATAACTGCCCAGAATGAAGACCTGCAGCTATTCGTTACCTGTACTCCAGAAACATAATTACACAGAAATGAGAAAGACTGAGTAAATAGGAAGTGGAAAAATATAACAATCTCTGACAAATTAGATCTTTCACTTTCTTGTTTTTTTTTTATTGCTAATGGGAATTCTGGAAATTTGCTGTCCCGAATAATCTTTCAGTATAGGACCATTGTACAATTAGAACCAAGAAAGAGAGGAGAAATTGTTCATCTGCCCACGATATAGAAACAACACCATGTTTTAGCAACATTAGTGATCAGATCCTAGAATCAACTCTGAGAATAATTTTACCTTGTCAGATCTTCAGCACAACAGATTTATTAGCTTTACTAACAGAAACCCTGGTTTTTGTGACCTACTTCATAGCTAATGAGGAAAAAGTAACTGACACATGAATTCGCACTTTAGTGTATCAGATCAAAGAAACACTGTGTAAAATGTCACTGAAAGTAGAAAAAAGAAAATTGTAAAAATGACTTAAAAACTAAAATAACACTTTATGAGTCAATATCAAATATGAACTTGAGCATCTCAAAGAAAAGAAAACAAGCTGAGATCTGAAATCTTGTTTGACAGGGAAGAAAATGAATTGGACTAAAATTCGGGTAAGAAATAATTCTAGTTCTGGAGACAGAAGGTCAAAGGACATGTCAATGATGGGACATGAAGACACAAACTGAGGTCTAAAAGAATAAAAAAAGATAAGAAAAAATATGTCAGGTACTTTTGGGAGGAAGACAGAGAGATGAAAGAATATATGTACACAGTAACATCATTCAATGAACTGCCAAAAAACAGGGATTCAAGAACTTTCATGAAGTATATATAGAACAGGTGAAGTTAATCAGTTATTTGTAATAGAAGATCTATAAGTGCTTTCAGGTTCAGAAAAACCACAAAGATGTGAAGAATCCTGCTGCTGCAGAAGAATTCAGCCAAGCTCCTTTCACAATCAAAAAGCCATGTTAGCATCATCACTAGAGTCCCCTAGTCTCACACCAACTGCCCTCAAAGCAAGGAAACAAAAATGTTCCAGTTTGCAAGTGGAAAGACTTGAGACTGAGCATAGACGGGGAACCTGGGTATCATCTATAATATAAACAGCTGGAGGTCAAAGTTATAGAGTCCAAACCCTGCAGAGAGTGCATTTTAAATCTGGCTATTTCACTTCTGTCAAATGGTTTAGCAGTCCCTAAACAATAATTATATACGTACATATGATTTTTTATCTTAAAAGTGCAAAAAGGAAAAGATTGGAGAGAAGAGATCAGAGGAAATATTAGTGCTACAATCTTAAAAGAGAAAAGAAAAAATTCCACTAAAGAAGAGATCCTTTGATTTCCATCATCAGTCCTAAGCACCTGTTCTAAGAGACTGGGAGACATGCGAAAGCCATCATTTTGCCCAATTCACAGAGGACCTTTCAGGAAGCTGATTTTTCCCAATGGACACTTATTTCTTACAACAAAAATCTACAACCAATGAGATTTCTAAGTGCAATCTAACTATAAATTAGGTCCAAATTTATCCTTCTATCCCAATGCTAAATCTTCCCAAGTGTTCTGCTAGTTTGAGGCCAGAACTTCAAGTCACAACTATGTAATGGAACAGAAGGACTCCAATGACAGGGAAATCACCAAGCCTCCCTCCAGGAAGATCAGGCAATAAGATTGAAAGGAAACCTGTGGATGAGAAACTGGTTCACATCCCAGAGCAAGGAATCCACATAAAATTTAAACAACTGGAGTTTAGAGACAATCAAGAAAGGTACCCAGGGCGGGTAGCAGTGAAAAAAAAACAGTGTACTGCAGAAAACCATGCCTCAATCCCCCTCCAAATCAGAGTGCTCCTCGTGGCTCAAGATGGCCTTCTGCAGGAAAGATGATGCCTGAGTCAGGACTCGCTGGTGCCTCTCTGCCTTCCTGCCTGCTTCCACTCTCACATATGGACTCACAAATGTGCATCTTCTTCATCCTGCAAGATGTGTGGAAGAAAAGGGCAATGAGTCCACAGATTAATAATGTGCTCATCCTGAAACCCAGCTGAGAGGAAAGAAAAAATAGTGAGAGATGGATACAGTACTAAAGATAGGAAGACAGGTCTGGAAGGGAAGTTGGAAGAAAAGGAAAGTGGAAAAAGGCAGACCTGAATGAAGAAGCCAGAAAGGAAAGGTTACAATTACAGCTGGATCCAGGAGATGCTTGTAGGCCACTACAGAAATCATGCTTTCTAATACATAAAATGAACATTGGAAACATCTTCACAATACAATCAGAATACTTACATATACTAATTTTTGCAGATGTGAAACCTATTAGATTTGTGGGCTTGCATATACACGAGAGAGAGAGATAGAGGAAAAAGAGAGACAAAAACCAAGAAGACGGGAAGATATGCAACATACTACCATGAGTATATTTTACATAGTTTTATGAGAGGTTTTCTTTTTGCTTCTCTGTTTTCCAAATATGTATATAACAATAATGATAAATTACCTAAAACCAAAGCATTTTGCTACTCATTCTTTTTCTTTATCTTCCCTTCCAAGCACCTATTTGGTGAAAACTTAGGAAGGAGAGAAGCTAGAAAGATGTCTCTATTGCAAGCATAAGGACCTCCTTTCGAATCCCCGCACATACATCACAGTTAGGCTCAGAAGCAGCCTATAACCTCAGTGCCAGTAGGCAAAGACAGAAGGATTCCTGTGGTTGGCAAACAGGAAAATCTTTTGGGCTGATAGGCAAGCCAATCTAGTGGTTCAGGGAACTCCAGGTTCATTAAGAGACCTTGTCTAAAAAAGTTAGATGGGGGTACTCCACATCTGGAGTCCATGAGTTCCTATCTGACTTTTCTCTCACCCCTTATGGATTCCATGCCTATAGTCCATGAGTTCTCCAGGGCTTTCTTGCCCCTCAAGAATCTGTGAGTTCCGTTCTTTCTCTCTTCTAATAAACTTTGCTCTAATCCTCTAAGGATGTTCTGGCTTCAGTCTTCGACTCCCAAACATGAAAAAGTAAGATGGGAAAGAACTGAAAATACCCAGAATCCATCTCTCACATCTACATACATGCACACACATGTTCATGTGCCCTCACACACACAGGTACTCATGCAAGCAGATACATATACCAAATAGAAGCAGCAAGGCAATGATGAAACAATGTGAAAAATCTTCTTTCAGATCTGTTTCCAGCCCAATCTTTCCACGCTCCCAATTGCAATTAGGAAAATAAACATGATGAAAGAGAATATCAAACTCTGACTTCTGATTAAGCAAGAGTTAAAATTCAGGAGGGTCTATTTTGCTGCTAATTGGCTATCCACCATAAGAAAACTGGATTTTGCTTCAGAATAGTCGCAGCAGGCCCCTGCAGATTGGCTAATGAGCTGTCCACTTGCTGGTGAGTCTAGCTATTCATCAAGCTCCTGAGTAATTTGAAGGAGGCTCAGGATACAGGTGGAAAATGGAATCAGACTAGCCCATAAAAGCAAAAATGATGTCCCCACCCAGCTGAAAATGTCTACTCTTTGGGGTAGACCAATCAAATTGGGCTGAGAAATTAGAAGGTCTCTTATTGCTGAAGTTCTTATTTTCTCCTAAAGAATGCAGTGCTCCATCACCTACCTCCAATCATGGTCTGTGGTTTCCAAAATGAATTTAGAATTTGGTAAATAAGAAGTGAACTAATTTATGTGTGTGACACAGCATAAAGAGAAAACACACCAGAAAAGTGGAACTAAAGTTGGGAGGAGGGAGACAAGCTATAAGGAACAGATAATATTGTATAATAATAAGGCGTATAATACAGGAAAGAAATCCAGTAAGACAGCAATTATTTAAGCAGATTTGAATCTGAATCTGCCCACTCCCGTGCCAGTTTCAGACAGCACAGGGTATAAAAGGACACTGGAGCTTCGCAATGTCAGCCAATTGTCATCCTGTCAAGATTGCAGACAAATAGTCACCATGGGAAAATCAATAGCAGCGGGAAAAAGGCTTTCTTGTACATTTATGATTGATAACACAGCCTAGGTGTAATGCATTGAAACAACTAGCTTAAATGATGCAGCCAGCTCAGGTCCACGGTTTTCAAGCCTTGGTTGGAACAGCTGTACTGCTGAAGCATTTACAGCTCTAAGCACTTGGTAGCAGTCATTTTCCTACATCAAGGAATTAATCCACAGGGTGTTCCCTGATGCTGACAGTAAGAACGAACGGAAAGGAACATCAAGAATACTGTGTCTAAACACTGTAACTAGGAAAGTAGCTTTTGGCTACAATGTGTCTTTCCTAAGCCTTCAACACTATCTGAAATCAGTGAGGAAGCCAAGTATTGTCTGACCCCATCATTGATAGAGGGAACAGTGACACAGCCGTGAGTTTTCCAAAGTTTGGAAGCCTGTGGTAAATCCACACTTGCTAAAGCCAAGTAAGTTTCTTTCTTTGTTTAGATTCTTCTATAGAGATAGAAGCTCTCTCCAACATGTAAGTGAGAATATTATAGTTAAGGAGTATTTTATTGGGGCTAGAGAGATGGCTCAGAGGTTAAGCCTCTGCCTTGTAAGGCGGAAGGTCCTGAGTTCGGATCCTAGACCCCACGTATAGACGCCAGGCAGAAGCGGGGGGCGGCCTGCGTTTCTGGTGCTGGTAGGGCGGAGTCTGTGAATCCCGGGCGGAGTAAAGAGGAGGAGGTGGAGGCGTCCATGGTGGTTCCCGAATTCATCCGTGGTTCTACACACACACATACATACACACACACGCACAACTGAATAAAAATTAATAAAAACTATTTTTAATTTTTTTAAATTATTATTATTTAATAGGTCTAGGATCCGAACTCAGGACCTTCTGCCTGCAAGGCAGAGGCTTAACCCCTGAGCCACCTCTCCAGCCCCGAATAAAAAAATATTTTAAAAAAAGGAGTGTTTTATTGTAATTTTTGTTTTTTCAATGAGGCTGTTGCCGTTATTTTGTATGTTGTTGATAAAGTCATGAAAAAAATGGTTTATAGGGGCAAGGTTTGCAAGTGTCCAGTTACAGTTGTTAGTCCAGTTTGGCAGAGAGCTTGTACCAACAGCAGAAGCCTAGGGTCTCAACAACATGGACTTCCACTGGCCAAGGCTGACCTGGCTACAGTATTGAGTCAATCTGCAACAAAGATCAACACCAAGAGCAAGGAAATTGTTTGCACCACATCCACAGGATTTCTGAGAGTGAGACAAACCTCACTTCTCAGACACCATGGCTACCCAAGTATGCCAAGATATACCAACTCATTGAATGAGAAAAAAAAAAGTATGTTGATAGCTCATGCTCATGGAATTGATGGTCCTCCCAGCTCAGGTCTGGGGCTAAACATCTTAGCAGCCCCAGTCTGGTATTAAAGAAAGCCCAACTTTAGGAAGTCAGCCAGCCCATTTTATGAACCATGGATTGGGCCACTCCATCAATTAAACAATCTCCTGCAGATTTACTCTAGGCTTAACTCAACTCCCATTGCTTTACAATTTATCCCAGAGATCCAACCTTCAAGTGTCAAGCTGACACCTGTATCTGTCACAGTGTCTGAGAATAATTTGCAACCAACATTATCTGTGCTTTGGCCTGCGTTGTCTTTTACGTTTCTTCTCCCAGGGCACTCATAGAACATGTTCTCCTACCCAGATTCTCTGCTGAGCATTTGGAGTTCATACAGGAAATATGGCTTCTAGACAGGAGCTTCTGACTCCACTAGGAACTTGCTGGATTGCAGACTTATGAATAAGCTTGGACCTACAGAAAGATGGCCACAGTCTCACACTGACTTGGATGCTGTTTTAGGGTGACTTTGGACAAACCTACTCTGAGTCAACCTCTCATTTGTAAAATGGTGATGATCTCTATCACACTGGGAGGTCAGGGAATCAAATGAAATCATGAATATAAAAGTACTTTGAAAAATGTGCACTCATAAAATCACAGAATTTGAGAAGGACCTATGGGACCACAGCTTAGTGCAGACCCTTATTATACAGATGAGGAAATAGTCCCCAAGCATTTAAATGACTTGAACAAAGTCAAACAGAAACAGAGCTGAATATGAGCCAAAATGCAATTACCATGGATTAATACCATTTCAATGTGAGTGCAAATACCTTACTAACTTACTTTACTTTCTTCTCAGCACAAGAAGAAGACACACTATCTATAGAAATGAAATAAATTTGAAATAAATACAGAATAAGTGATGTATTGCCAATGTGCTATAACATTACAAAATATTATTATTTTTCATTTTATAACCACCTTATAGAGGAGGAATATGAATAAATAAATAAGTAAATAAACAAAGAGCAAGAAGTATCCATAATCTTATTCTCAGGATAAAGAATGCTAACAGAGATAAACAACATTTTTTAAGATTATCATGACATATTCCTATGTTGAATGAGAATTTAACATGCTATCCTGTATATTCAAACAAGATAAAACTGTGGCACAAATTTATAATAATAAATACCAAAGAGTAATAGGACATTTGGTATAGCAGTTCGCCTACATGGTTGCTAATAAAATCATGGCAAAATAACTTAAGAGAAGGGTCCAGCATGGCAGGAGAGGTCACACCAACACCAGGGCCAAGGGAACTGGTCTCACCATATAATATCTACATAACGTCTGAGAAAAGGAAGATCTTTACCTTCCAGACCAGCACATCTGGCCAAGCATACAGAAGGATGCCCCATTTCTCAAACAGTTTCCTCCATTTTATTCACCTGCTCAAAAACTAGTCCCACCCACCATGGGCTGGGCCTTCCCCATCAATCAGACAGTCCCCTCCTGCTGGTTTCACTCAACTACTAATTCTCTACAAATGTGCCCAGAACTCAAACCCTCAACCATTAAGTTGACCCCTGAACCTAATTATGACATTTGGTTTAATGAGAAAAGGAAAAACTTCCATTATTATTTTTGATTTAGTCATCTACAGGGAACAAAGATAGAAGACAGATGGCAGACAGATGCCAGATAAATTGAGGATGATGGTGATGGTGATAGATAGCTAGATAGATAGATGATTGATAGATAAAAGACAGATAGATAGATAGATAGATAGATAGATAGATAGATAGATAGATGATAGATGATAGATAGATAGGGATGTAGGCAATGAGAAAGGAAGGGAAGAAGAGAGGAAGGAAGGAAGGAAGGAAGGAAGGAAGGAAGGAAGGAAGGAAGGAAGGAAGGAAGGAAGGAAGGAAGGAAAGAAGGAAAGGAAGGAAGGAAGGAAAGGAAGGAAGGAGGAGGGAAGGAAGAAAGAGTAAACATGAAAAAGTGAAAGGGGGTTTTACCATTTAACTAAGACCATGAACAAATCTTTCCTCTTACTATTCCATGCCAAGTTAGAATCTGTTCTGTCAAAAGCAACAAAATGAAGTCCTAAGAGAATTCATCATTCATTTCCAAAGCAGTCACTGACTCAGCAATTTCTACCCTGAGCAGTAAAACTGAGATATTATGATCTTTTAACATTCATCCTTCTGAACCCTTTCTCCTCCCATCCCTCCTTTGCAGTAGAGATCCCTTTTCCAGGGATATACTATTTATGTTAATGATTGTCCTGTGACCCAGAATTTTCACTGCTTGCAAAGTTTTCCCTCAAAAAAAGGATCAGTTCTACTTATAAATTCCCTTACCTGCAGACTTTATTATAGAATGCTGTTCCATTGGTTGATCCTTACCTTAAACAGTGGAATTCAAAGGTGACCACATCCCACTACTCATCCTCTTAATTCTAAGATACTAAACTTGACTTTCACAAAAAGCATCCAAATCCAATTTGGGTAAAAACCAAGTCTACAGAACAGCTCAGATTTTCATACATAAACCCACTGGAAATCCCAACACCACCCCTTTTTATTTTTTCATCTCCCTGCCTCCTGCCCAGTCGTGCAAGAATTTCTGAGTCTTCTCCTTTTCCTCTCTTAGCCCTAACCTCTAGAAAATTTGTAAAACCTTGAACTATAGAATTTTGTACGATCACATTCCCATGCCCAGGCCATCTATCCTGCTATTTCCTTCCTCTTTCATAAGAAAGGTCAATTTTCATCACCCCACAGGCAGAGCTGGTAGAGAGGAGCAGAGTTCACAATTGCCATCTCTGAAAGCATTGCACAAAAATAGCACCTTTTCAGCAAGGTTTTTATGATAATTGGTAGACAGGATATTTGAAAGAACTTGACAAAGAGACATTATAAAAAAACTTATGAAATGGCTGCAGAATGCATGAGCAATTGGAAAGATGGGTGCTTGCTTCAAGTCCATGTCCTGACCAGCCTCCCCACGTTTCTGACACCCCCCCACTCTAAGCACAGCCAGGCACCAGGCTCTGTCCCTGTAGTCTGTGCTTGTTCATACTCCATGTTTCCCCTGAAAAGCTCTAATTAGTCCTAATTAGTCTTAAAAGCCAAAAGTAACAGTACTATTTTAAGTAAAATATTAATTCCTAAAAGTTATGGGACCACTCTCACTTTGAATAATGTGAAATACTTCACTTTGTAGGAGAATGATTTCCAAATTCAGTTCCCCTGAAAAGCTGTTGTTAGTCCTAAATGCTCTTAAAATCCAAAAGTAGTCAGTTTTAAGTAAAATATGAATTTCTAAAAATTATGGGACTGCTATTAATTTGAATAATATGAAACACTTCCCTTTGTAGGAAAATGATTTCCAAATTCAGGATTTCTAAGAATGTTAGTCTGTTACTACACCTGAGTATCAAAATCCTTAACTATTTAAATGAATTGACATCGCTTATATGTGCATCAGATGATTGGCTGAAATCACTTATGGTAGTAGTCAGCATAGATTCTCTAAATGGTACATCTAACAATGAAAGTACACAAAAATGACAGACTTTTGTCTGTCTGCCTAACACACAGAGGCTTAGTCAACCCTAAATGCTTAAGTTGAATATTTTCCTAAAAGTGTTTTTACTCAGTTTTACCATGCATGAGCTGGATTCCTATAACATATGCACTTCAACTATCTATACAAAAGACAGATGCACAAAGTGCAAAGTACTGAATGTCACAACATAGCAGAAGGTCATGCAGTAGACTGGGAGAGAGGAAGGAACTTGGAAACATTCCAGCCTCAACTATGTAGCCATTAGAAGAAATTCCTAAGTAAAAATCATTCTTTCTTGGTATTTGTCTGATATTTGTCTGACTTTTCTTCATTTTTGAAACCCAGGGCAACTTCAAGATTTGATTTCATTGTAGTGACTCGAATGTGAATTGTTTCCTCTGGGGTCATGTGTTTGAATACATGGTTCTAAGTTGGTGGTGTTATTTGGGAAAGTAAGGGAACTTTTCAGGGGGTGGAGCCTTGTCGTAGAAAACACTTCCTTGAGGCTTGGTAACCCAGCTGCATTTACTCTGTCTGTTCTCTGCCTCCTGGTGATGTGGGGATGTGAACTGTCTCCTGCTTGGCCCCCCTGCCTTCTGCTGTGTGTCCTCTGCCCTAATAAACACCATCCCCTTTGTAACCACAAACCAAATAATAAACCTTTGCTCTCTTTGTTTGGATCAGAACAAGAAAGTGACTGCAACAATCATGCATATTGTATTCTGGAAGTTTTTATTTTGCTACTTCTCTTATAATCTGAAACGTTTGTCTAAGAGGTATTGGAGAATGGTACAAAGCATGGTTCCTACTTCCCCTGCTTCAATAAATAGAGTACAGATGGATCACTATTTCTTTTCTTTTTTGTACAATTTATTTTACCACTAAATACTCAATAAACTTTATTAATTAGCTGTATATAAATTACAGGCATCCCAATAGAGTGCAACCAGTCATACTGATAGTGTGAAATGCTCTTTAAAAAACTTGAAATTGACTTCAAAATAAATAACAATGTTTGGTAGTGAATTTTCAAAAGAAAATAGGCAGACCGTCCAAAGACTCCTTGCTTCCATGAAAAATGTCTAAATCAAAAGTTCTAAATTGAGTGTTTGCTGTCTTTTCACTGATCACCCATATTAACCAATAGGTCCTACTTGCAACCAAATGTGTCTCAGCTTCCAATATGCTTCACCAAGATCTAAGAATGCAAGATTAATAATTCAACATCCTGTAAATAGGCTAAAATTTTCTAGCAAAGGTTTATACCAGTCTCTTACTGTACCCCTGTTTTAACATACATATCTGTTGTATCAGCTTCAGTTTTTAGGAAATAAATGGCATAAAGAGTTTCAATCTTAGGAAAGTCTGCATGAAGATTAGGGAAACTCATAAAATTAGTGTCCTAAGGGGAGCCATAATGAAAGTCTACACTGAAAATATTTCAGAATGAACAGGAAGCTTCTGTAAATTATATGCCTGCTGTATGCAAATGTTCATGATATGGCCTCAAGGAGAATTTTCTAAGAGGCCTTATCACCTGATATTTCTGTAGTTTCCTCATTTCACACTATTTAACTACTAATATCCTTTCATAGACATGTAAAATACAGTGACCTTTTAAACCTGATTTTGGTTAAAGCCAGGCATATTTTAAATATGAAAATTAGGGAAAATCCAAAAGAATCAGTGTAGCCACAGGTATCCATCCATATTGGAAAATGTATTCTAATTGTAGAATTTTTACATTTTAAAAGAAAATTCACTCAGTACAAAGGATCAAAGAAACATGCTAAGTGACTTAAATTTATCTCATTTGTATTACTCATTCTCAAAACAGTCCCAGGAGTTGGAAAGGCTATTATTTCCTTGTTATAGGCTCAGAACTACTACCACTTGGAAGGATTGAAGCGATGGTACCAAGTCAATAGTCACCATAATTTGCAGAGCTGTTTTAGTTACTTTTTCCTGTCATTATGATAAAATATACCCAGCTAGTTTAGACAAAACTAACTAAAGGAGAAGCCTTATTCTGGTCATGGTTCAAGAGTACAGTCAATCATGGCAGACTTGTCAAGGCATCAGGGACATAAAGCTGCTGGATACAGTACATGTACAATCAGGAAACAGAGAAATATGAGTGCTATGTTGGTGCTCACTAGCTTTTCTCAAATTTTTATGCAATACAGAGCCCAACCCAGAGAATGGTGCTGTCCATAGCAAGTGGGGTAAATTAACCTGATCAAGATCGTCCCCCAAGGCATGCCAAAGGTCTGTCCCCCGGGGGATTCAAAGTTTTGTCAAACTGACAACACTAGCCATCATTAAAGCCCATATTCTTAACAGCTCTACTGGCACTATATCATACCACCTCCCACACACAGAGCTAGGAGAAAAAAAAAAAAACTGAACAAAGAAAGAGTGAATACACGAAAAGAAAAATACAGGCACTCAGCATTTCCTAAGTTTCCTCCAACACTAAACTTTTCACTCTTTATCTTTCTTATTTTTAGGAGCAATATAGAGTATGTCTCAAGAAATCAGATAAAAGGATTTTGCCCACCTCATCTTCTTGAACAATATATTAAAAACCAAGACTATATAAATTCATAATGTCCTTCAATTCTTTATCTAAATATGAAGCTAAAGAAAAACAGAGTATTAATAGATTAGAAGTCCAGCAAATGTTTCAGGCACCTTTCTTTCCCTAGTCGTTCTATTTTCTCTTCATAAAAATTTATAATTAAAATTGCAAAGAGAAGTCTAATCTGTTCATTCATTTTAGTGTCTCCATACATCACTGGTTCTGCTGACCTAATAAAAAGAATTCATCTTCCTCATATCAACTGATGCGCCAAATCACTGACTAACCAGTGTCCATTTTGTGTATGGATTAAGGTTGTATTTAATGTATCAACTCCATTAGCTGCTTAATGCCATTTTCAAGACTTAACAAAGCAAATTCAAAAGCCCATTCTACAAACTTCCTGACAATATCACAGTTCTGGTCTTGATTTCCTTTAACTTATTAATTCTTTTGTGTTCTTTAAACACTTTTCAAGATGCTCCCAAAAAGTCAGGGAGAGTCAAGAAAGTCCAAGAGTACAAAATTCCTCTTTTCATTACTTCACATTTTTCACAGACCATTTCATTACAAACAACCTTGAGTGAATTGAAGCAATTCAAGGAAAAGCCTCGAGATTCCCTCAAACACGTTAAGAACAATCCACTGAAATTGTCCAGTCCACTGAATTGAAGACTTTCTGGAGCATGGATCGGAAGGTCAGGATTCTCTCCCTCTTCCTGGGGCAGAGCAGGCTCCGGTTTTGTTAACAGCAAGCCAAAGCTGCTGTAAATCCCAGGAGAGTCACGTTGTGTGACATGAAGCCAGCTATTGCTAAGTGAGGTCTGGGGAATAATTAGAAAGAAGGCATTTTGACTTTTAAATATTCTACTGTCTTTAAGTGGTTTAAATAATTCCTTAGTGTAAGTGCCGCCAGGGAGAGCGGGGTGTCAGCAGCAAAATGGATGTTGCTGCTAACAGCCAACAGCTGGGAAGGGACTGTGACAATACCCCCTGCTCTCACTTTCCTGGTATCCAGCGCTGCACTAGCTCAGGAATCAGCAGCACAATATGGGCAATGAGAGCTCATCTATCTGCTTGTCAGGGGCGCTGCAGGCATCCCATGTACAAGCCAGCCCAGCTCGACCCAGGCTGAGTTGGACCATGACCTAGAAGGAAGCCTTTCCCGGCAAAGAGGCCTTTTATGGTAATTAATGCTCCAGCAAGCACAATGCCCAATGTCACCTGAGCATAAAAGAAATAGGGTGAAATTCCACCATTCTAAGCTATTCACATAGCTCACACTGAAAAGAGGTTCTATCAGGAATTCTGAAGGAAAGCTACATGACTCCCTAAGAATGCAGTCACCCTCTGAGTGGCTCAGTTGGACTTCCACACGCATTTCCAGCAAACCAAGACTTCCTCCTGCAACTGAAAACTTTCCAATGTAACACAGACTTATCAGGCTCTATGTTTCCTGTAGTCTTTTCTGTTATTAATGTCACCATTCATATGAGACTGTGCCTCTCCCCATTCCCAAAAGCCCTCAGTGCTAGTATTTGTACCTCTTCCTTGATATTCACCTCTTCTTTCCCATCTTGCCTACATTATGCCATCACATTAGTTCCCCAAAGGACACTTTGATATTTAGCACCCAGACCTAATTTGTTTTTTTTGAATACATTTTTATTATTATTTCCGCTCATACAAACTTAATAGGTACACCAGTTCCTTCCCTCCCTCCTCCTCCCCCCGAACCCCCTGCTCCCCTTCCCCTCACCCCTCCCGCCCCATCCCCCAGTGCCTCCCGCCCCAATTCCTAGAGAGTCCTTTCTTGTGCATGCCTGACTCTCCTCTGGGCCCTCCTCTCCCATGACAAACAAAGACCCAGTGGCATTTCCCTGAACCCTTTCCCATGTTCCCCTTAAGCATAGGAACACTGCTATGGCTGTCAATCCCTTGCCTCCAAGGATCTGGTGCCTTTAGCAGATGCTAGACTTTGTGAGGTCAATAGTGTGTTGGACACTGTGCAGGGCATGCAAAGTCCAATTATGATTGCTTCGGCCCTAACTTGTGTGGAGTATCTTGCAAATCATTGCTCCTCCCATCCTTTTGCTCTTACACTCTTACCGCCCCCTCTTCCGCAAATGTCCCTGAGCTTCAGGATGGGGAGAGATTAGGCTGGCCTAGTTCTAGGTGGTTGATATAGATAGAGTCTCTGAAGTTCTCACCCAGACCTAATTTGAAAAATATCAAATATCCTAAGTCTAAGTTACCCAGCCTAAAATTAAAACCATCTATAGCATATGCACAAGAAATCTCAGCTATACATGGCACCAGCCAAATGCACGGCACATTTACTCTATGAGTTCTCAGGAGAGCAGGGGATTGCCAAGTTAGCTGTCAACAACAGACAGCCTTCAAGGATAAGAAAATAAAACCACAATCACCCCATTTCTACTATGTTTCTCTTACTCCACTAAGCTTTCTGATGACAGAAAATTAAAATCACTCAAATTGACCAAGTGCACATGAGAAAAAATGATTTTTAAGCAATGTTATTGCTAATAATCTAACAGTTGGAGAAGATAGGAGAAATGACCCTCTCATACAGTGTTGACAGAAATGTAATTTGAAACAAAACTTGGTTAAGTGATTTATGTGTGTAATACAACAATTTTTCTAAGGATGCAAAACTATTTGGATTTGAAGGAAATACAGTGGTCCAGATGATGTTTTCTACTGCCTTTAAAACTACCATCTACAAAGCCATCTCTTGCCTTCTAGAATCCTCCATTCTTTTGATTTTTGTTTTCTCCTCCTCCTCCTCTTCCCCTCATTCTTTAGAAGCTGAATGTACTCTTCCTCAAATTAATCTTCCTCATGTGGCTAAACAAAAGATAAAAAGTTATAGATTGTGTACCAATTGAAATCTCTACCTGCTTAGGCCATGTAACAGAAAGTTAGGAAGTGGAAACAATTATTTCCAGAAAAGAGGGCAGCCTTCCCTCTTCCAATGACCTTTGCTTCCAAGTCACCTCTACCCTTACCACTCAAAACACACATACACACACATGCACTCACTCACACACACACACACACACACACACACACACACACGCAAACACAGGATCAAAAAGAAGTGTTAACCACTACATTTTTAGTAAATCAAGTACTCTATTATAAGTGAAAGATGGCTGCTTTAACAATTAATACAGAAGACATGAGAAAACCAAAGATGAAGACATTTATTGAGACATTATATGTGCCAGGTAATAATTAAGTTATTATTTACTTACTCTTCACAAAGTCTTATGAAATGGTTATTCCGAACTTTCTATTTGTAAGCAAGTGACAGAGACTTGACTCTTACTAACTTATTTTTGTCAGCAAAAGTTATCTAATGTTAGAAGTACTGAGATTGAAACTCAATTGTGTTTGTTATGTGGCTGGTTTTGTTTTGCTTTTTGATTCCCATGAAGCCAGACAAAAATATGAAGTTTAAATCCCATTCAAAAATCTTACTGACTTATTTTCCTTAACTTACTAATCACCTGCTGAGATCCAATAGCTAGTAGTAATCCAATAGCTTGAAAGTGAACTTTCCCACTGACTCCAAAACTTCACCATCATATCCTGTCACCAGCAAAGTAGACTTGATTCAAGAAATTCTAAGTGTAGTGTCAGCCAAAGAAGAATCAATTTTTCTACCAAAATTTAATACTTAAATATGTACAGTGCTTTTTGATTTTGGTTTAATTAACTCTTAATGAAACTTAGTCCTAAATAAGTAGATGGGCCAGAAAAGATGTAAAGAAAAGTCTCTCTCTACCTTCACATTTCTCTGAAAAAAAAGTCTAGGGTCACTAGGGAGGATGAACAAAAATAGTGGCAAAATATATAATTCAGATAGCATCAGTGAAAGTTTAAAATTTTTATCTGGAGAAAAGGACATATTAACTGCATTAATATTTTTGTGAATTATTAAATATGTATTGGATTATTTTGCATATAAAGGTTCTGATTTACTTAGCAGAACAAAGATAACAGGACATAAAATGAATGCAAGACATATCACACACTGAACTGTTATCCTAAGAAAAGTCCTGTATTCCATCAAATGTCATGGGTCATCATAACACAGCTCAGTTTGGCTAAGCACCCATGTGTTATTCACTCCATGACTACCCTCCTTTTCAAAGGATCTGAGCAGATCCCATTCACATGTGCAGCATGTATTTATTGTGAATCTTGCTGTCCACTGATTTCTGCCATACCCTTCCCAGACACATAAGCTTAATGATTGGAGCTGATACCTTCTGGCTGTCTGGGTTCTTTCTCCTTAAATTTCCACTCCATTTAGATATTCAGCCTCTGCAAACTCAATTTCTGTTAGTATGGAGAACCTTCAGTGGTCAAGTTTAATAGACTGGAAGCAAAGCTTGAGTCATTAGCAGGAAAGTCAGTGCATGTATTTGCATTAATACTTGTAGGAGGGCAAAGCACTATTATACATTGTCCCCCAACTAAACTGAAAAATGTAGTTTAACATTTCAAAACTCTGATATTTGATACAATTGTAATTATATTATTGGACAATTTAATTAAGTTTCTGTTTTATTGCATAAGTTCATGATTTCTTCCTAGAGTTAAATTAACATCATATAAATAAGTTTGTCACATCACCAAGAAATTTCATGAATGGTGTTTGACTTTAATTTACAAAATCTAGAAAAGTCTTCATGTGATAAAATTAATCATCCTTCTCCAATATCTTTTCATCTAGAGTTGAGGAAAAATGAATAATTTATGTCCTCATTAACCACTTTGCTGCAAAATACTAAAATTCATAGATAAGCATTAAATTATTGGACCACAGAGAGACGAGCAAGATGTTCACTAACTCTTTGGGGAAAAAAAATCTAAGAAAAGTCATGAATAGTGCAGAACCAAGAAGTGCTATATGGACAATCCTATGTAATTATAAATTTATGAATAAAAATCCTTCTGAGACAATAATCAATGTATGTATTCAAGTTGTTGAAGACAAAATTTCATTTTCTCCCTTTTTAACTTTACCTCCAAGTTCAACTACCAATCTTTTTTGAATATTCATCTATTCTTTCTAACAATTATTGTTTCAGCCTGATAATTTTACAATGTTTTATTTGTAATTTCTATCCAACAAAGCTATTGTAACTGAATCTCTATATCTATCTATCTATCTATCCATCTATCTATCTATCTATCTATCTATCTATCTGTGTGTGTATCCCTTTTTTCTCACTGCCGCTTTCTCCCTCCCTCTTCCTCTGTTTTCTCTGTCTCTTTCATTAATTACATGCTACACTTATGAAGTCTATTGAATAGTTCAGCAAATATTTCAATCACCACTTTATAAATGAAGACACAGAGACTTGGAGAAGCTATCTGACATGAGGAGGTGTTTATTATTAGGAGAAGTTCTGAACTCTTTGAATTCAGAAGTTAGGGATTCTATTCTTCATTCCTCCTATAATGCTAAATTATAGTGATGCTAAATTAATCATATCATTTCCTGAATAATTTTCTTTAGTAATGAAAAGGACTAGTATACATCATTTCTATAATATATTATTTCTATTTCTAGTATGCATTATTTGGCTATAAATTCAGTCTTGCCCACTACTGAGACACTGTGCATTAAGATACAGATCTTTAGATCCTCATTTAGTCTTCTCTCTACTACTCAAGCTAACAAATCCAAAAGTAAAAGATTCTCCATATCTTCTTGTATAGCTCATCATTTTGCATCAGCTGAGTCCCACAGACTGTAGGAAAAAAGTTGAACAGAATGTAATATTATTGAATCTTAAGTGAATTAGTAACCACTATTTTATTTTTGTGAATCAGCATATCTTTATAATTTTTAAGATATGCTAATTCCAAATAAAAAAGTCTCAAAGAATTAAATACGAACATTTTAGGTGCCATCATTAGGAACTGCTCCAACAATGTGACTGTGGAGTAAGGCCTGGTTTCTTATATGAAGGACTTAGTCTGAATAATTTCTCAATCTTTATACATCTGAAAAATCTTCAATGGCAATTCAAATGACAGAAATGCCTTCTTTCATCTGATAAAAACATACACACGGCATAGAGAAAATAGTACTGGCTCCAGTCTTTGCTGTAAGAGTGAGAAGCAAGGAATTGATATTCAATTAGTTCATATAGACTCTCCTGAAAGCTTTCTCTGTGGAAAATGGTAAGGAAATTTTAAGTATGAGTAATGGTAACAGTGCCAGGAGCTATGAGACCAAATGGACCAATGAAATTGCCTCACCCGCCTTGTGAGGCTTCTTTCAAGTGTTAAAAAAAAAAAAATAGCCTCACAATCTTACCACCCCCTATTCTGCAAATTTCCCTGATTTAGGCTGGCTTGGTTCCAGGTGGTTGATGTAGAATCTCTGATTTTCTGAATTATGGTTTGTTGATTTTTTTTTCAGTTTTGCCGTTCCTGCACCACCCTTGGCTCCATCCTGATGGGTATTGGATGTCACCCCCTGGCCAGAGATAAAATGCTGTTAAAATAGAGTCTTATTATAGGAGTAGATTCAAAAGTAGATGGAATAAGAGTAGGAGACCGCTGTGAGGGGTTGGGGGGGGGGTCAGTCTCCCATTAATTATCTTCTATCTGCCAGACTCTATGCCTTCCCTTTCTGGTTAGATCATACCCCATCAGACGCAAGTGACGAGTAAGGAGAGTCTGCGAGCTCAACCAGATGTCTCATTACTTACCCTCAGTCCTTGATGGTGGCCTATTTTCTCTGCTGTAGCATGATCCCCTCTCTCCTTGCTTCTGATGCGGCCCTCCTTCCCCTTCCCTCCCTGCTTACAATCTTTGCAATTACTGTAGGTATTACAGTAGGTATTACAGAGATTTATCTTCATGCATGTCACTAAGTGGGTTTGGTACTAGGATTTACCTGCGAGAGAGCACATATGGCGCTTAATTTTCTGTGTCTGAGATACTTCACTCAATATAATTTTTTCTAATCCCATCCATTTCCTGGCAAATTTCGTTAATTCATCATTTTTGATAGCTGAGTAGCATTCCATTGTATAAATGTACCACATTCTCTTTATCCACTCGTCAACTGTTGGGCATTTGGGTTGATTTCATAACGTTGCTATTGTAAACAGTGCTGCTATGAACATGGTTGTGCTTGTGCTATTGAGGTGAATTTTTGCTGTATGGGGGTTATTCCCAATAGTGGAATAGCAGGGTCGTATGGTATTTCAATCTTTAACTTTTTAAAGAATTGCCAGATGGCTCGCCAGAATGGTTGTATAAGCCTGCATTCCCACCACCAATGTAGGAGAGTTCCCTTCTCTACACATCCCCCCCAGCATTTGCTGTTGTTTGTATTGTGGATTTTTGCCATCCTCACTGGGGTTGAGATATCTCAGAGAGGTTTTGATTTGCATTTCCCTGATGGCTAAGGATGCGGAGCATTTTTTAAGATATTTGTCAGACATTTCAATTTCTTTCCTGGTAAAATTTCTTTTAAGTTCCAAGGCCCATTTTTTAATTGGTCCATTTGTTTCCTTGCTGTTTAATTTTCTAAGTTCTTTGTGCACTCTGGATAATAGAGCTATATCAGATATGTGGTTAGTGAAGATTTTCTCCCATTCTGTGGGTTGCCTTTGTGCTCAAGTTACAATCTCTTTATCTGAACAGAAGCTCTTTAATTTCATAGGATCCCATCTGTTCAGTGGTGGTTGTATTGACTGTGCTATTGGATTTCTGATTAGGAACTGTTGGCCTAGTCCAATCAGCTCAAGGGAATTCCCTACCCTTTCAACTAAGGTTTTTATAGTCTCTGGCCTTATATTGAGGTCCTTGATCCATTTGGAATTAAATCTTGTACATGGTGACAAATACAGGTCCAGTTTTAATCTTCTGCATGTGTAGATCCAGTTTTGTCAGCACCATTTGTTGAAGATGCTGTTCTTTTTCCATTGGATTTTTTTGGGCCCCTTTGTCAAAGATCAAATGGCTACAATTGTGTGGGCTTATATCTGGGTCTTTAACCCTTATCCATTGATAGAAATGAGGAGCAACGATATGCAAGATACTCCATACAAGTTAGGGCTGAAGTAATCATAATAGGACTTTGCATGATTTGTGCAATTACCAACATATCATTGAACCTCCAAAGTCTAGCATGGATCACAGGCACTATGATCCTTAGAGGCAAGGGATTAACAGCCACAAACGTGTTCCTATACTAAAGGGGAACACAAAAAAGAGCTCTAGGCAATGCCACTGAGTCCTTACACCTCATCAGAGAGGAGGACCCAGAGGGAAGTTTGACATGCACACTAAAGGATGCTCCAGGAATGGGAGAGAGGGAGGGGGGAAGGAAAGGGAAAAGGGGAGAGGGAGCAGGGGATCCAGGGAAGGGTGGACGGAGGGATGGGAATGGGGTACTTATCAACTTTGTATGAGTGGAAGAAATAAATTAAAAAATTTTTAATTTTAATTAAAAAATAGCCAAGAATTAAGGTAATGAAAAGCTTCTTCCTAGTTGTGGGGAGGGGAGATGATGTGTGACTGAACTCTCTATTTTCACCTATGTTAAGCACATGGGCTGTACAGGCAAACTATTTGGGCACTGTGTCTTCTCATTGCTTAACTTCACTAACATGTGCTTCATCCTATACTAACTTGGATCCAGCTTACACCAGCCACATCTCATTTGTGGGTTTAATTTTTCTCTGGATCAGTAAGAAGCTGTGGACCTGCCTGAGAAAATTGAACTTCATAGATCAGAAATGTAGTTTTTGTTTTTGTTTTTGTTTTGCGATGTTTGTGATCAAACTCAAACCTTCCAGCATGCAGCATGCTAGGCCAGTGCTTTACCTCTGAACTGTGCCTGCCTTGGAATTAATCTCCATTTGTGATAATATCAGCATAGCATTCAATTGTCCACCCAGTGGTAAGGCTACCAGTTTCAACTCCATGGTCAGGCAAATAATTCTGGTTAAACTTGTGGGGCACTAACAAAACAAAAGTTATAATATAGGACAAAGGCAGGACTGGCGGAAATCGAAGATAAAAGAGGGTAAAGAATAACCAGAATATATTATATGCATGTATAAAATTGTCAAAGAACAAAATCTATTAATAGCTAAACAACAGAGGATCTCCTAGTACTACTATACAAAAAATAGGAAAGTCAAGAAGAAATAAATCTTTCCCAACTAAAGAGTTTGACAATGCATGTGCTTTTTTTTAAAGTGAAGAATCCATATTCCCTACATAGTGTTTTTGAAAAACCACCTGTGGTTGAAAATTTTATGAAAATAAGGTACTTTGCTCAAGATGTGAAGTGCTATGAAAGTGTGCCTAGAACAGACACCACCCTTTTGACAATCTAACAACTTATGTGGAAATTGGCTGCAAGTCTTTGTAAAAGGAAGCTCAAAAACTACTGTCAAAGAAATAAATTGAAAATACAAATCAAAAGCACAATATTGCTTTCACCAAGCTGGGTCCTACCAAATGAGCAGATATAAAAGGGCAACATGGCTTAACCTATATGTCTCATAAAATCAAAAATTTCTTTCTTATTTAAGGCAGTTTTATACATTTGCATGTACAATAGCATGAGCACTAGAATAGTATGAGCACTAGAATAAGCACTAGAATACTGGAGTATTTTGATTGTTTTCTTCTCAAAATGAAATAAACCAGAAAAACAGTTGTGTTTTAAGGCCTGTCAAATTCTTCTTCCACTCTGATTCACTGATCCCTGTTATGTCATATCTGGCCTGGAAGAGAAGCAGATGTCATTCCAATAAGACCTCTGTGTCCTTGAACCTGCCGCTCTATTCATCATTTTGTCACATGCTGAGCACACAGCCACTTGGACCAGACTCAAGGACCCACAGCCTCTGCGAATTCTAGAGAGATGGACAGATTATTCCATGAAATTGTTCAAGTTGTAGCAGCCTTGAAATCAAGGAATACTGATGTATAATTGGCACATTCATTAATATTATTTTCATGCCATGAATCAACAAGTTACCCCATAACTTCCAAGATGATCCAGATGTTTTATTTCCTTTACACACACTATGATACTCAGTAAGATTCCTATTATGCTCTATATAGATAGTATTAAAATGATGTAAATTATGTTGGCCTTAATTTCTCTCACCAGCCAGATGGGATTCAATGGGTTTGAATTTTAATTCCAACATGTGTAACCCAGGTAAGTCATTTAATTACCCTCATGCTTTATCTGTTCTACTTATAAAATTATGTATTCATACCTGTTTCCCTCCTTCTTGATTTCAGAGCCAAGATAATGTCTAATATGCACTTTTGAAAGAATTGTGCTTTGTTAATAAGGTTTGGCAAATAAATGATTGGCAAAGAAATAGCCCTTGGGAAAAATGGAAAGGAAGCCCTGCCATCTCATATTTGATTTGAGTAAATGACAAGCATACCATTGAGTATTGTAGCAAGCCACTTAATATTTTATAAGTTAGTGCCTTCCGGCAGCATCTGATACTGATTATTGGTCCAAGCCCTTTGGAAGGAGTGACAAAAAAATGGATGCTGATAAGCAGCAGGCAATTTCCTCCCAACTTGAGCTCACAAATGTCTTGCAAATGTTAACATTGCTCAAATTCTTATCCTTCCTGGGAAACACCATTCCCTCCAGATAGCAAGAACAACCCAGGCCATAAATATGGACAGATGATAAAGAAAAAGGGCTAAGTCTTTCATTGTGGAAGGAAAGGACCTTGTTAGGACATGACTTTACCATGTACCTTTTTGCTAAACCGCTAATAGCCCTGAATTTCATGTAAATGTGTTCTTGCTTCTTTTTTCAACAATACAACAAATAACAACAGGACCAGAGATTACCCATCAAGACAAAAATACACACTAAAATACACATTACATTAATGCATAGAACAACTGGGTCAACTGATTAAATTTGAAGAGTTACCATTTTTTTTCATTGTTTTTTTTTCCACTCATACAAATCTAACAGGTACACTGGTCCCCTCCCTCCCTCCACCCCCCCACCCTAATCTCTCCTCATCAAGAGTTACCATTTTATAATGGCCACAAATTGACCTTTGATTTCAGCCAATTTACTTCCTTTTCAGTTCTATGCCATAGTTGTGTAGATGCCACATTCATCCTATTCAATTAGATTTAGTTATAGAAAAACTAAGAGTACAGTTCAAGGAATATTTTGTTCATTTATATGCATCTTATAGAAATTAATTCAGCAATATCCATCATGAGATTTTCTCTGGTAATACAGTACAAATATCTAGCCCTTCAGACCATGACTAACTCCAACAATGCCTAACCGCTCGAATGATGAAATCAGTAGCATAAGTTAGACTTCTAGACTTGTACATAATTTCCTCATTATCTCCACTTCCAAATTTGAAATAAAACATATCATGAGCACCACTAATAGATTATCAGGTCTCCTAAGAAAGATGACTCCTAGCTAGGGCAACCACTAAGAATACAGAATTTCAGAATTTGCAAAAGCTCTCTGAAAATTCAGTTCAACGATTTTCAAACCACACTGTATAGGTGATACGTTTGAAGAATCATTCATTTTTGCATTCTATAGTATCAATAACATAATAGTTCTCAAAACAATTACAATCCACAAAATTTAGATATTCCTCAACTAAGGCAACTTACTAAGTAAAGCACTTTGTGTTTTCTTAAAGTAAATAGATTTTATAGCTAGTTAAAACTGCTTTTGTCCACTCACTAACCCTATATTAAAATAACCTTACCACAAAATGCAAAGACTAGGATACACAGGGGTTTGGAAACCAGAGAGGTGATGCACTTCCACGTTTGCAAGTTGTTCAGGGTTTCTTTTTGTTGTTGTTTTGGGGGAACTGATCTTTTTGTTTATTTGTTTTTGTTTTCTACTGATTAAAATTTCAGCGCAATTTTTAGACCTTGGACCACAAAGATGGCAAGAGCTCATGCCAACTGTTCAGCTCTTTGGACAGACAAGTATTTTTATGATGATATTTTCTAAATACATAATAATTTGAATACTGAGTATGTCGCTACCTTCCTCTCCTCCTTCATTGCTTTTGTCTCTCCCTTGCTCTATCTTGCTCAATTCAAAAAGAAAACATCTTTGAAGACACTAGTGAGGTTTTCTGTCTTTGAATCCATTTCAAATTTTATCACATTTTTAAAAGAAAGGAGAATGGGACATGTTCCATGAGTCATATATGGTGGTAGGCTCTGGTGAAAAGGGAGCACACGCGAGATACCAATACTTTACTTGCCTATAGAACCCTCTTACAAGGTGACCATCAGTGTAGCAGTCAGCCACAAGAAATTCAAGGTGGGGCTGGGGGGCCACCAACAGCTTTCTGATTGAATGGAAGGCCTACTTTTCAGTAGGGATCACATTTCTTGTAGTGTAAATCAGAACAAGATTCTATGAAAGGGGAAAGCATAATCCCAAGACAGGGGGACAGGGAAGAGGGTAGTAAAGGGGGAGACTGCAAGCTATTAAGGTTTAGTTACAGCTATACTGTGTCAAACTGCCTATTAAATATTTTTCATTACACCCATAGATTGGAGGAGCACTCAGCACTCAACCTAGAAACCTCCTTTGGCAATGGAAGGTGTTTATTACAGAAACCATCAACTGGCAAAAGTGCAGAAACTGCTCAGCCTTAAACAAAACTTCTAAGCTACTCACCACCTCAAGTCACAGAACATCCAGGAAGAGGGGCTGGTAAAATTGTAAGAGCCTGAAGAGCAGAAGGAGTATGGCCAGACATTATCATCTAGAAATGACAGGGCTGTTGCATCTATAAATTCACTTGAATCTACATGAAGCTATGTATATTTCCATAAGACCTGCTTGGGATTTGTTCTATCAACATTTCACCATGAAAAGGAAAAGAACTCAGGAGGACCCACATCTTCCTGAGAGATTGGTGAGGGTTAATCCTGATGAGGAGAAGGGAAGATGTCTTTCTCAATGGTATACCCACTGATTTGTGATTCTTGCTTCAGCAAGGGCTTAGTTAAACACCTGGCATCAAAGGCAATCCTTATGAAACTCCATGGGCCACTCATGCAAAAGGACAAGAAAATAGGAGAGAAACTGGCAGAAAAAAAAAAAAAAGATTGTGGGCTGGAGAGGTGGCTCAGGGGTAAGCCTCTGCCTTGCAGGCAGAAGGTCCTGAGTTCGGATCCTAGACCCCACGTACAGATGCCAGGCAGAGGCAGGGGTGGCCTGCGTTTCTGGTCCTGGTAGGGCGGAGCCTGTGAATCCCCGGGCAGAGTAAACAAGGAGGAGGTGGAGGCGTCCGTGGTTCTGCATACACACATACACACACACACACATACACACACATACATACACACATGCACACATGCATACACTAAATAATAATAAAAAATTTTTAAAAAAGGTTGTAATAGGAAGAGGAAGGAGAAGGAATCGGAAATTAAGGTATACAAATATCATAAAGTCATTATATTTGTATATAAACATTAAAATCATAAAAATAAAAATCACTTTTATTTTCACAAGTTCTTCATAAAAACTCATAACTAACCTGTCTTGGTCTGTCTTATGATGAATTGCATGTAGGATCAAATATTAATCATCTTAACTAGAAAACTTTGAAAAATAAGAGAATATATCTTTTGCATAGGTAACAGGAATAAACATAAACTAGATCTATATCAAATAAACAAAATGAATTCCTACTCTAGTAATATGGCCTTGGTCAATGAAGAATCATCATACATCTATTCAAAGAGATTTAATTCTTCACAATAAAAGAATGATAACCTAGAAAAAATTTTTATAGAATGACCTTGATTCATTATTCAATAAGCAAAATATTTCCCCAAAGACAGAAAACTTGAAATGACACTGGTACACTCATCTTCCCAAAATGATTTGTTCATCTCAAGATTAGTAAGAAAAAGAGATTCCTACTGCTCTTCATAAAGCCGTCTGTGCTTTGGAAACGGCTGACAGGTGTTTCTAGAAGAAGCAATCAAAAGGAATTAACTATCAAAATCATGACAATCAAATACAAGGATCTATCAGGTTCTTATTTTCCAAATTGCAATGAAAAGAATTCCAAAGCCCCTCTTTCTCAAAGCAGTTTATTTTCTACATCCATTGACTTCATACTGTTATTAAGGTCTCCAAACTTTACTTCCTAGATGATCTAAAAGAGAATAAAAAAAAGAAGCAAAGCAGCTGAAAATTGGAAAAGGACACCCCCCATATCTTTCAAGAGTGCATCATCACAGACTTCAATCAGAACATTTTTAATAACTAAGGGAATGTATTCTGGGAAGGTTTGGCATTTTTAAAAGTTCAGAGTTGAAAACACACATTCTATAAATAAGTCTAACAATGAAGTGCTAAAAGGTTTATTTCTGACTTCTTTCACAAATTAGGAACCAGGCATAAAAATATGGGGTAATAAAGGGCTTACAAAATAGATTACTAGAAACTAATAAAACATATTAGTATCTATTGAGTTGACGATGGATAAAGTGGCATTTTGAATTCTTGCAGAGAATATGAACATGACCTTCATGTATACCATTTATAGAAAGCAATTTTATTTACATTTTTAAATCCACATAAAGGTGAAAGATGATACTGCTGTGAAATGGAACATTTAATTTTTTGCCCCAAGGCACAACTAAGCTCTCCAAGGTCAAATGTACTATAAGACTGAAATGAAGCCAGACTTTCACCAATCTCCTGCCAGAGGACTTTTCCTTGGACTGGAGAATATAGATTTCTAGACTTCACACCACAGACTTCGTAATTCTACAAAATATTTTGAGGGAACATTGCTACTACACTTTTAAACCACATAAATAGATATTTCTACCCAGAACTAAATTAAGTGTTTAAGTTTTTAATGACCAAAAATTAGTCTATACAGATTTCTTTTGACTTTCTTAGTTTGTATCATTTTGCAAAGATTTCACTCTTAAAAGAATGCTGCTGTGTTTCTCCCTTTTGTATTTGCTAAACTATGAGCAAGACAAAACTCTTGAGAATAAATATCCCAGGAAAACCAGTTCATGCCTCAGACATGTGGTTAACCCCTCACAAATAAGCTCTATTCTTCTCACATCAACTTATCCAGAATGTGTGTTAATATGTAAAGAAATATGCAAATGCTATGAATCACTTTGAACTCCATCACAGCGACTGTAGGACTTATTTTACTATACTATTTACTTATTTTTACTATATTTTACTATATTATTCTGTGGTCTAGGCAACAATTTCCACATTGGTCAGGCCCGTATATGCAAATTTCCTAAAAGTTTGTGCCCTTCATGCAATCAGCAGAAGCTAGAATCACAACTGTCAATATGTTAGTATTAACCCTGCATTGATTGACCACAAATCCCAGTTGGTATTAGACCACGAGCTACTAAGCTAGAGTAGTTACAACAGCAACTTTATGGATACCCCAGTTACCAAATAAAAGTCTGCCCAGAGAAACACACAAAAAAATTTTAATTTAAATATGACATATTCCTGCCTCACAAATTTATGTGAATACATGCATGAATAAACACACAAAGAGACATGATATGGTATAGTAACTAAATATTATGACTCAAGAATAACACTATCTAAAAAAGACTCTCAGTGCCTTTCACCCAATCATTCTTTCAATGCTTCAATTATTTCATCTATGAGGAGAACCATTAAAATCACAAAAGTTGGAATATTAACAGTAATATTACTGATAGTAACAGAATATGACTAGTATTAACAGTACTTATCATCTCACAGAATTGCTAAAAATTACATTGCAACTCAGTGGTTAAAAAAAAAAAAAACTTCCTACCATTTACAAGGTCCCAGGTTCAAATTCCTGCATCACAAAAGCAATCTAAATGAGGGAAAAAAAAATTTCAGAACTAAAGTCCTGGCATATTGCTTAATCAGTGTGTAAGCAGGAAGGTGGTATCACCCTATATTTTCACCTCTTGTAGGCAAATCTAAGACACAAATAAGTGAAATAACCTTTTTTGAGCATCCACTGCAATTCATGGAGGAAGCTATGGTGTCCAATAAAAGAAATTTTGAGATACGCATGGTAGGGTTATTGTGGTTCAAATTCTAACAAAATAACTCACTAAAATTTCTGGAGAATCAATGAGAGGTCTCACCTAAGTAGATAACTGAAAGAAATTTCAGTTGTGAAACTCCACCTGATCAGAGGTTCCTAAGTTTTAAAATTCATTAGGCTATCAGTTCTTATGATACTATGCACTAATTTTAAGAGCATTCCAAGTGTTAAGTGAATCTAAGAATAAATGCTACTCTGGTATTAATTCTTATAATTAGACTTTACTAACTGCTCTTAGTATTTACTATCCAACATTTAAACATCGAAAACATTCTCATCTAAATCTATTCATTGAGCTGTCTATGATTTGTTTCATTTCCCCCAAATACTTGGTTAGTAATTAAAGAAATCACCATTTTCTTCTGATTAGTCAACCATTTTTACAATCCGCATTAAATCCGCAGGACTTTCTGGGAAGCACTGAGTGGCTATACAGAAAACAACTACATAAAGAAGACTAAACAAAATACAGTGTACTGTCAGGGTATAATTAGTACTTTGTGTGTCATCCCTTCAAGGATTCCATGAGGAAAACTGGTCCAGAAGCCTTTGTCCATATTATTCATTCTTACTGAGTTCTGGACATCTTTCTAAGATTGCATCTCTCAACTAATCATCCCTCAATTAGTTCATTTACAAAAGGATACCATTATGATCACTAAGATGGGAATATTAACTCCTTTAATCACCACCAATAACTTGACAGGGTAAGAGGAGTTGCTAACCATGTTTTGCATATAAGGAAATTGAAGGAGGGCCTGAAAAATGACATTTAACCAAGTTTACAGGATTAAAAATATATTTTTCCATTGTCTTCCTACCATTTTGTATTTTAAAAACCTATTCGAATGCTTCTTCCCTAAGAATTGCAAAAAAAAAAAAAAAAAGGAGCTAAAAACAGATTCTAGAATGACTGAAAAAGAACCTGTTTTGTTTCTCTTGTGGTCAAATCTTTACCGGACTAGAAGTTACCAACTTTATCCTTATCACTCTCCTGTTCCCACTAAATCCATTGCTGACACCTGCTTGGGGGTAAGGCATTATCCGTGGAACAGAAGATGAATGGTTGTCCATGATAGGATGTCAGTCATCTTAAAGGATGTGGATTCATCTTCAAAGCCTCCCACTCTTATCAGCCTTTCTTCAAGGATCTCTCAAGCCAGAAAAAGGCATCTGGCCACATATTAATTAAAGCCATTTAATTGTGAAGGATTTCTGGCAAGAATGCAAGGCAGGATTAAACATCTAAGGCCAAATCATTCCCTTTCCATGCTTCCACACTACAGAACAATTTTTCAGAAGGTAAAGATCCAAAAGCGATGGCTCATCTGCACTAATGCCAGCTCTTCACTACTTTGATAATAGCTAGAAACTGCAGTTGCTGTCTTGGTGCAGCTGTTTATAATTCTGCCTTCTTAAACCAAAAGATATAAGATTGAGAATCTAACATGAGATGCTTATCATTCAATTACATATTTCTTGTGTAAAAGGCTAAAACTTGCCATGTTCTGCAAATTCTCAGCATCAATAGCAATTAGATTTCACATCAAGACTAACGAAATAGTACATTGACCATACATGAATGACTTCCTTCCATATGTAGTAGTTTGCAATTTTTTCTCTTTAATGCTAGAAAGAGGAAAATATGGTGTTCTAGTGCCAAAAATATATATATTCACAAATTGCTGGAGAAGATAAGTGAGCACTAATATTCCACATTTTCTTTTTTGTTATTTGATTTTTTATTATTTTATTTTATTTTTCTAGTTTTACAAGCATACTGAGTACTCATCTCTGCTTCCCTTTATCCCCCCTCCTCCTATCCCTCTCCCTTTCCTTCATCAATCCATCTCATTCCCTCCTGCCCTCCTGCTTGTCCACTTCTATGGACCCCAGGGTTCACTCTGGTTTGTCTACTCTTGTGAGGGTTCAAGCCTCTTGTGGCATATAAAGTTGCCTGTTTTCAGACCACCCTACTGAAAGAACATTTCCCTTCATCCATTCAACTTTAGTCCCCAAGATTCTACTGTATGTTCTTATCTCTCTTGAGTTCCTCTACAGTTTATGGGGGCATGTTGGTATGTCAATCATTATGTAGATCTGATAAGGACAAGTCTCACTACAGTGAGTTCCTAGATCCAGTAGTCTTACCTTGAATGGGATGTCTTGTACAATGGTGAACTTTTCCATCTTTAGGTTCTTATAATCTCACCATCCCCTGTTCCATGAGAATACTTAAGCCTTAGGATGAGGAAAGATTAGGATGGCCTAATTTTGAATAAGCATTGCCGGGTCACTGGTATTCTGCATTATGTCTGGCTATTGTAGTCCACTTCACTGCTCTTCCATTGGCCTAGTTTCCATCCTTTCAGGGTGCTGAAATCTTCTACCTCTGCTGTAGAAGGAGATTTCTAGGCTAAGTATTAAGTGTTCTTCAAATCTATGTGTATAATAGCAGCTATTTATGAAACAGTTTGGTGTACTGTCTTTCTAACTGTAGATTCATTGGCTCTATTGATCTTTTCCTCCCCTCTTTTAGGTTTTTGTTCTAGTTAACAGGAATGTATTCCATTCTGAGAAGTGGGTCTTGAGTTCAATCAGAAAATTTGTTGGTCGTCTCCTTGATATTCATGCCACTGTTACACTGGTGGTCACCTGTTCTCATTGTGTTTTTTATTATAACTTGCAGATCTCATGAGTTGATGAGGCCTGTGATTATTTCTCTTACCCAGTATCTTCTACAATATTCCTTGATACTGTGTATGCTATCCAGCAAGGAGGAAGTTCTCAGGCCAGTTCTAGTTGTATTTTGCCCATTTTCTGTGAGTCTTATATGTTTCATCTTCAGTAATAGAGTTTTACTGACAGTTTTTGGAAAGTAACTAAGAGCAATGGCAAAAGCCTATAATGCTTGAGAGTCTTTGAGACCTCTATGGCCAATATTTTATCAGGAAGTGTCACAATCCTGTTACTTCTAGTATATTTTTGTCGCTGGGTTCTAAGTTGATCAGCTCAAGGCTTTTTCCCCCCATTTTCCTCACTCTATGCTCCTCTGCATAAGGACTGCTCATCCTTGTTCTTTTCTTTAAAAGACATGTGTTTTTACATATTACTAGTCCCTTCTGTCTCCTATCCCCTCATTCCCCACTATGTATTTTTCCCAATTATTCCCTCCCTACTCATCATGATATCCTAAATCTCTCTCCATTTTTTTCTAAATCCCCCCTTTAAAAGATTTCACCCTAATCTTCCCTTCCTACTTACCACTCATCAGTCCCTTTCAAATTTTCTGGCTCTTACAATGCTGCCAATACAAATACATTGATAAGGATATCAGAGCTAGTATCCACATACAAGAGAGAACATGTGGTGTTTAACTTTTTCTCTAAGATACCTTACCCAATATTAAATTTTCCAATTCCACCCATTTACCAGCAAATTCCATAATCTGGTCCATAATCTGGCATGTAACTTCTGATGGTTAAGTAATATTCCATTGTGTATATCACCACATTTTCATTATCTATTCCTCTGTTAATGAGCATGTTAGCTGGTTCCATTTTCTTATTATTGTGGTATTCTACATTTTCAATTGGAGTGATCCTGCAAACAATCTTATTACCAAACCCCAACTGTCCCAATCACAAATCATTATATAAAAACAATAGTTTTGAAAATTAAATATGGATTAATTGTGACACTTTCACAAACTGAAAAAAACTTTCACACTTGAAAAAAATTCTAGTAGAAAGTATCCTAGGCCTCATATATTTCAGCCTATAGTTTTAAGACCATGCCATCAAATATTGGAAAGCACCAGCAATCTATATAGCCAGTTAGGGTGCTTCATTTCTAATTTGGAGGAGTTGGTACAAGGAATATTTTTGCAAAGATAAAAAGAATAAAATTGCTATAATTAACTTTTGAGTGGAATGGGGAAGGGACCAGGTTTTGAAAACATTCCCATGATTTTGGCCCATATATAATTCTTGGTGCTTCTTTCTCCACAATAAAAACACATAATAAGGAACAAATATTCATAGTGAGGCTTATAGAGGAAATGATAAACCAAATGTATGGCATAAATAGCAAAATAATTGGGGCTGGAGAGGTGGCTCAGGGGTTAAGCCTCTGCCTTGAAGGCAGAAGGTCCTGAATTCAGATCCTAGACCCCACGTATAGACGCCGGGCGGAAGCAGGGGCAGCCTGCGTTTCTGGTCCTGGTAGGGCGAAGCCTGTGAATCCCAGTGCAGAGTAAACAACGTGGAGGCGGTCCATGGTGGTTCCCGAATTCTTCCGTGGTTCTACACGCGCGCGCACACACACACACACACACACACACACACAAATTGAATAAATAATGAAAAATAGCAAAATAATTATATATATATGTATTTATATATATATTCCTTTGAAGGACAAGAGATTTTAAATTTTTTCTACATTAAAAAAGTTATTTTTACTGGCATAAAAATTGGTACTAAAATAAAATCCTCTATTTGTTTATACAAGACTGCATATAAAAGTCAACAGCATGTAACTTCAATAAATATTCCATTCATTATTTTAATCAAAGTAATGGAATGATGCTGGAGAACATTTTGTTTCTCATTTTTAATCTCTTAGTGATCCATGGATCTTTTTGAAATATGGTAAGACAAGAGATGATTTTTCTCCTAAAAATTTGATTATGTCCTTAGATATTACCTTGAAATCTTAACAACCAGTTTCAAAATGAGTCAAGTACATAAAAGAAGGACAGACTCATGATTAGCACATCAGTGCACAACGGACAATAAATTTCCATCGCATTGTCAAACTAACTGAAAACAATCAAATATTTCACTGAACCATTTACAACTATTGATTGCACATGAAACTTGACTTTATACTCTTCTCATCTTAAATAGATGCAATATTTTACAAGGGTTTCACAAGTAGGAGATTGTGAATGTAAAGCAGTCCATTAACTTTATATAAGCTCTTTTATATACCTGTGGTCTCTAATAACACACAGTTACAAGGTTACAAAGAACAGGAATCATTTTCTAAAGTTCAATTGGAATATATATTATATATATAAATATATATATATATATAATCCAACTATCATGCCAGTAGCAGTAGTTTCTCTTATAAAAATCATTTTCACACTATTGATGGAAATACTGACAAGTTAGATAGCAACGCAGTACACAGTACTGAAGAGGCAATGCTTTAAAACCTAAGCTGGAGTTTTAAAGCAAACAACACATGAAAACAAAACAAAACAAAATCTTCATAATAATTTTCTATAGTTGTCCTCAAAGAACTAGATATACAGATTAATTCTTTAGCTTAGTGTGTTTCATATGATTAGTTTGTAATTGAAAATGACTCTCCAAAGCCAAGAAATTTTCTCCAAACCTTTCTACCACAATTTTCCTGGCAACAATCTCTTAGAGAAAAAAATCGATGTCTCCATTTTTTAAGTCTGTGATTGTCAATTTTATTAATGTTCTGCCAATTTGCATTCTGGATCTTTGTGTCACCTCTGCAGGGCCCTGTTATACTATGTGTAAATTTGTGCAATGTAATTGGTTAAGCAATATGGAAAGGCAAAAAAATAAAAAAGTAAAAAATAACACCCCTTGTAGCTGTTTACTGCTGGCTCTTTCTGGTCAGTTTTCTGTATGACACTCTACAGGGCACATTTTTAATAAGTGGCAAGCCTGGCCTTTTGTTCACCTAAGTTAGTACAAGCTAATAAATGTCTTTTTAGCTGCATTGAGATTTCTCTTGAAAGTGCCATGACCAGTGTAGAGTCTGGTCTCAAAGATAGAGTCTTCTAGTATTGGGGGGGGGAGTAAATTAAAAGGATATTTCTGCTAATATCAAAGCAGACTTATTACTTCAATATGAATGAGCCCTTCTTTAATTTTCCTTTCTCAGCATGCTGCATAAATATAAATAAAAAGGCTCTCCACTGGATGTATGTTACATCTATTTCACAGAGTTTAATTACAAGGCCTCTAAAATGAAGATGGTGGGAGGGAATAGTGTCAGTAGATCATACAGTCCTGGTGTTGTATTGTCTAACTGTCTCTAAGAATAAAGCAAGACACCCAGGTAACACACGTACACCATGAAAGGCCAGACCTTGAAGGAAACAAAATACAGTGGGTGCTCAGATTCCACCTGGAAACCCACAATTTTTAAATATTTTCTTGCTATAGTTATGAAAATTTTACTGTAGTTAAGGCATTAAAATTTTTGGTCCATATGTCTATCTTCTGTGCAGGACTTAGTGGGTTGTGATCAAAGGAGAGTCTTTCAGATGAGTTCTGGGCACTCACAAATCAGAGAAAGAGAGAGACAGAGAAGAAGAGAGAGAGAGCGAACTGAACCATTATGGGGAACAGGAATGAAAGCTTCACCCCAAGAATACCCTCACCAGAGGAGGGTATTCTTCCCAGGACTTTATACACCTAAATCTTCCCTTTCTATTCAATTTCCAACATATCTTCACCTCCATATTCCTGTAGAGCTTGCCTTTCACCTGATTTCTCCTACGGGTTGATGGAGCACTACTTTCTAAATTTCTGCTCCTTTAATACTGCGGGGATTTGTGGAATCCAGGGTCTTGAAAGGATTGACTCAGCACAGGCAAGAGAATCCCACAGAACTTCCGAGCCAACCTTAGCCTTTGACATAGACAACCCCTAGCGCCAGTGCCTGGTACTAACCAGTTTATTTTTGGATTAAACCAGAGATGTGACCCTGGCTGAGGAAGGATTGTATACACCTTAGGTATCAGCACTAGAGCGGGCAGAGACGGGGGCGGGAGGGGGAGGGGTATGAGGAAATGTGGAAGTATGAAACTCTGTAAGGGATTGTTTATGTATGATTTGGGAGGTTTTTTTTTTTTTTTAAGGGAAAGAGAGTTAGCTGGTTGTTGTTATTTGGTAAATAAATAAAGAGGAACTCGCGCGCCCCATCTCCCCTCTAATGATGATAGATTCCACGCTGCATCAGGGCCCACGCCGGAGAGTCTAACCACGGAAAATAATGAGGCTACATCCCCATTCGTCTGCATTAAAGGCGAGCCAGGCACTTTCGATAGCAAATACATCGATTGCCTAGCCCAGGCCGTGGTTTGTCCTGATCCGCGTGAATAATTACTACTCCTTTAGAAATTCATAATAATTAGGAGCCTCCCCACCCTCCAGAAAGGAGCTTTTTAAAGGTTTCTGACCCTGAAGGGCGTTCAGGCAACTCCGGTCATTCCTCACAGTGGGTGATGGTGCTGGCATACTTTCTACCCAGGAGATTTTATTGGATAGAAGGCGGGTTTCCCTCTTTTGCCTCAGTTTCTTTGTTTGTTATATAGGACATGGCTCAAGACATCTAAGTGCACAACACATTATACATGTTTCTGTTTGGGAGAAAGGAAGATTTAGTAGAGAGTGTGGGAAGGGAAGAGAGTGACAGAAAAGAGAGAGTGAAGCAAGGAATCATGTGCCCCCACCCCCAACACACACGCACACACACACACACACAAACTCACACTCTGAATAAACTCTGTGACCACGTGATGCCGCAATGAGGGGGGGTACAAACCAGAGGTTCTGACAGCAGAGCATATGGGGTGAGCAGCGATTGATGCTTGGTGCCCTCAGATGACTGGCAAACAAAAGTGGATCGTTAAAATCCGGCCCAGGAGGCTACCGAGGTATCTGCAGGCACTGAGAATTCATTCTACGTGGACCTGGATCAGGAACCTGCCCTGGGCTGCTGCAGGCGCCAGGAGGGGCGGAGCCTGTGGTGCTGGCCGTGGTACTGAAGATGTCTCCAAGGCCTGAGCTAGGGGGATCTTAGCTTCGATTCCTCTCCTTTCTCTCCTGGGAGTACTGCCGCGGTCTAGCCTAGGGCTTCGGGAACATCGAAGGTTGGTGAGTGACACCGGCGAGGTCTTCCCAGAAGCTACGTTTTGACGTGGGGACATGAGATCCGGACGCAAGAAAGCTGCAAGGCTGCGGCTGTGTTTTCATTAAACCTGCTGGGGTTTCGCGAGATCGACTGAGATGAAAAGTAGATAAATGCGGCGCGGCTCCGGCTGGGAAACTTTCCCCGGCCAGAACACTGAAGCTGTTGAGTTTCCGAGCGGAGGAGACGAAGTCTACGCTGCAGAAAGTTTCGTGCTTCTTATAGAAGATACTGGATGGCCTTCCAAATCAATGGAGGGGAGGGGAAAGGACCCCAACGCCTAGAGCCTCCGGGAGTGTAGGAGAAACCCTGCTCCCGTAAGGGGGACCCGGCGCCTGGCCTGGAATTGGGGCCCTTCGGGGAAACGGAGATTCCTTGTTTCCGAATCCATTAGGGCCGGCGGGGGTGAAGGGCGAGACCGGATCAGAGCCAGGTTCAACGTGAAGCGCAGCAGCTAGCCTGTTTCTAAGGAGACACTGGGCTCTTTTAAGCAGAGATTTGTCCTGTGGTGGGAGACAGCCACGGTACAAGAAAAGACTCCTCGCTCCCCATTCTCATGCAAATGAGGTGATGCTCCCCCAGGGCCCTTGTGTACCCCCTCCCCACAGTATTTCCGGCTTGAGAGAGTAAAATATCCTCATTAATTTAAAGGAATAGCGAGCTGGGAAAGCTTTAATAGAACTCGGCCTCAGGGGGCGCGTGCAATCCTCTCGCTGTCCCTAGGACCCCTCGGAGTTCACCGTCTCAGCGCCCCCAGCACGGGGCACTGCCTCGCTTGCTACCCTCAGCAGCTCCAGATTAGGGAAAGTTTCTGCCATAAAGGGATATCAGGCAAGGAAATCAATCTCTCTCTCTCTCTCTCTCTCTCTCTCTCTCTCTCTCTCTCTCTCTCTCTTAAAAAGAGAGGGAACCAACCCCATCTCCATAGTAAATAAAAAAAATACTAGGGAAAACTGTTTACAAGAATACATAATTAGATTTTTCAGCCCGCAGCAGAGACTCGACGCACTTCTGAGAAGTTTAAGCAACAGTCAGCTACCCGTGAGGGCAGACGACAAAGTTGGAAAATAAACAAATACGCTCTTGGGTGCGAGAGGGGCTCGAAGAAGCCGCCAATATATATCATCTCAATAAAAAGCCGCTCTTGGAAGCTTGCATAGTAATTGAGACGGGCGCTCTTTTCTGTTCTGGGTTGGCATTTCTTCATCTCGAGCTGACAGAGCCAGCTCAGGAAATTGCTGGTAATATTCATCTGGGGAGCACTTTCATTAAACGTAATTCATTCGACTTTCACAATAAATTGAGTGACATCCTTACAGCGGAACCTTTTTATCCTTGATTAAGTGCTTGCCAAGCTCTGGTTCCCCACTTTAGTGTCACATTCCTTCAAGCAGAGTCGTCAACATGCCAATCCTCAGCAGAAAAAAAGAAAATGTGTGCACTGTGTTTACCAAGCACCGGGAGGGGTTAGTGCTGACACAGGAGAAAAGGAGCTGGTCGGGAACTTGACTAGCGGATAAATCAAGACTGCAAGTTCCAGCAAACTCGGGGCGGGCCCAGAAAAAAAGAAAGAAAAAGAAAAGAAACCAGGGTAATGTTGCGCAGTTGAGAGACAGATTCCGCCTTGCGACTCCGCAGCCCCGGGAGTCGCTGACCGGAAGGCACTCAGCCGGCAGTCTCCCTTTAATTAAAATGGCAGAATTGTTAAGGTCTTAAAATGAGATCTGAAGCTCCAAAGAGACAGGACTGTCCCAAAGGAACTTTTTTGAACATTTCAAAGCTATGTTTTCTCTGTGTGTGTGTGTGTGTGTGTGTGTGTGTGTGTGTGTGCGTGTGTGTGCTTAAATACACACTTTCTAATCCGCCTTCTGAAAGCCGCAAACTTCCAGTGTCCTTAGATGGTAAGAACAGCAAGATGCAGAGTGGAGCCCACTCAAATTCCTGGGCTTCCCTTTGACTCTTAAGATCAACACCTGCCTCCAGGATTCACTGGAGGCTCTTCTGACCTCAGGACTCCCATCTAAGATGACAAGCGGCTCAGTACCCCAGGACTGGAGGAACACTGTGGCCCCTTCTCCCTGGCTGTTCCCCCACTCCATTCTTCACCCCCTATAAAATCAAAGAAGCCCAGGACAGAAAATTGCTTATTTGAAAAAGCAATATCCAAATGCTTTCATCACTCAAATGCCCTTTTGAAAATATTGTCGACGGTGGTTATTACCTGGACAATGCTGTCAATTTCTGTAGTCTGCAGAAAATCTTCCCTCAGATAGAAAAGTGGGACATTGGGCACCTATCTCCAAAAAAAATCAACCAATTTCCTTGCCACCGGATGTATTTTTCACCCAGACAACACTTTCATTAAGGGGGAAATCGCCGTCAACAATTCAAAGCCAAATAGAAATCAGCTTCGTACAAAGAGGAGCCACCAATTTAATAGCTCGCTGGGAGCATCCTGCTGACAGACTTGGTACAATATTGGTACAGAGTCCCTGAAACGATCACTAGAAGGCCCTAGGCCACCATACCCCTCAAAAGGCCACCATACCCCTCAAAAGGCCACCATACCCCCCCAAAGGGGCATGGGTGAATCACCCAAGTGCTTCTCACACCTCACAGAACTGCTTGCCTGACTAATGGAGGGTTGACTCTGTCTAAAAGTGCCTGGAAGTACCAAGAAGCCCTTCTCTTGTCCCACACATCTTTGAGTACGGCAAGGACCACATTGTTCTGCTAGGGCAGAACCTTCCCCCACTCACACCCCAACAGATAAGCCTGATCCTGCTTCTGGAAGACTGGCTTAGGGCAGGAGAGTAAGCAAATGCAATGGGGGAGGGGATTCTGAATACTGCCTCCAAGAACTAACTTTAATGGAAAACACTTAATGACCATGATTGGGTAACTAATTTATTCTATTTTACTTACTTTCAAGATTGAGCTCCAACTGATTAAAACTTTCAGTGAACAGCTGGTTTGATTTTCAAAGGTCAGAAAGTACACATATCTAGTCCAAAAACTGAACCAGAATGCTCTCTCTCCTCTGCTTTTCCCTGGCCTTTACCTTCATAATGAGTTCAAGTCATTTTTAAATGTTTTACCTGCTAACAATGCAAAATTAGAATCACTGTGGGTATAATTCAATTAAACAATTAATTTAGACCACACTATAAGCATATCACATATTCAAGAAAATAGATTTTTTTTTCAAAGTGTTGGGTCCCAAGAAAGAGGAACAGTTTTTCAATTCATACCCATTTGGAAAAAAAAACCTAAATTTTAATTCCTAACAAAACTGGTGGTGACTCTTTTCATTAGAATAGCATTATGGAGGTACAACTGACTTCAAAATCCTCATTCCCAACTCTTTGTTAGATTCTCTGGACTAAGTTTCCCAGTAACCTTTTCCTTAGCATGCTCAGTGGTATTTCTTCTACTTGGTTATCTGTTTGAAATACCCCATACAAGATGCAACAAATTTTTCTGAGTGACCCTTCTCTTCCCTGACCTAGCTGTTAGCTTGACACACTGAGAATAAATACACATTCATGCCACCACCACCACCGATATTCATACAAGAAACCACATTTTCCTACTTTACCCAATGTGTTTTTCAATTCTATTAAAATGCTAGAGTCTTGTTATCTCATTACATCACACTGGAAATATCCTGGAATCAGTATCAAACTAATATGATAGTAAAACCTGAAAGATTTCAAGAAACAATACAAGTTACACCGTAAGTTTTTCTCCTGTTGAATTCAGATTTTTACATCTCTAATATGAAACATTCAGTCAACAGACATTTTCCATCATTTTTATTTTTAAAACATGGTTTTCTACCCCTTGATATTTATGGTTGAAACTTGCCAACCATAATTTGTGGTGAAATTTGAGTTTCAGAAGATAACCTCTGCAGATGCTTTTGTTTCTCTTTGCAACAAAAATGCAAGCTTTGAGTATTCAGTAAGTCACACCCACCTCTCATAAACAAATAGTATTTAAAAATCCTCAATATAGAACAGGCATTCAAAGAACCCTGGGCCAAGAAACATACTTTGGATATCCACAAAAGGAGATCCACATAAGGATAAGAAGCTAGTACAAGTGTGTAATACTGACTGCTGGTCATGAGGGGTTGTATTTCACAGGAATAAATCCTCATATTTAAGGGACTAAGCAAATTTCCTATAGGTATATGCTTTTAAATAAAAGACCAAGCAAGGCTTGTTTTCTGGACAAAATGTGGCAATTCTCCTTGTGAAACATGACTGGAATTCCAAAACCATAAAGGGAAAGGTACATTGGAATCCTAGGAGGAAGGAAAGACTAGAGGGTTCAGTCACTTCACCAGTGATGTAGCCGCAAAGACAAAAAAAAATTATTCATTAAAATCTTTTTTGACTCATTGAGTTCAATAAAATAAAATAAAATAATATTTTTTGCCACCTTAGCTTCTTGGAGTGTAGCTTGAAGCAGGTCTTGATAACTAACCTGTCTGCTGCAATATTTGGCAAAGAACTAGAATGTTCAGAAGTGCAACTACAAATAAATGATCAATTCAGTTACTGTATCTGGTGTATAATGAAATAGGCAAAAAGACACCTTTTCATTTATTCATGGTTTCATTGCCCTTAGACATTTAATAAAAATGCCTTGCTTCTTCCTTTACCTAGAATACCTGAACGTTAACTTCCCAATATATCCTTCTGAATGTATTCTGTGGTAAAAGTAAGCTGCCTCATGCAGTAAAATAGCCTGGAATTTTCCTGGCAAATAATATGTGGTTAGGATCCCTGGAAATACTGTCTTGGGTCACAGCCATCAATGCCTTTTGTTTTTGTGGGGTGTGAGGTTCCTAATCCCGACACACAAAACAACTTTAGATTGGAGAAAAAAGAACGGACTTCTAAATCGTCTTCTCCATTTTATTGTTCACATTTCCTATTGTTTTGAGTGAAATTGGAAAAATTGTCTCTTTTCTCTGTATTGCCAAAAGGCATTCAGGTAATGAAGTCTGTAACTAAACGGTAATTGAATCAGCATAATTTGCACACTGAATGGTTTTCAAATGCTCCCAGTTTACAATTAAAGGAGAATTAATGCGCTTGTTGTTGAAAACGCAGCGCATTAGAATAAATCCAGCACTGTTGTTGTAATGAGTGGAAAACGGTTTAACTGCCAACAAACACATTTAAAATTTAACACAACGTATTGATTTCACTTCTGTTTTTGATAGATTATTTTCCAGACTACCGAAACACTTTCTTCAAGCAATAAACTGCACCAAAGCCAAGAGCCGGGGTCGGCCGTGTGTGAGAGCACAGCCCAAGGGCATAAGAACAGCACAGAGCGGTTCAGGCCGTCGGTGAAGGTGTGCAGAGGAGGGGGCTGTCGGGTTACAAGGAACAAGAGAATCGTTGACATTCCTCTGTTGCTGCTTTCTCTATATGCTCCCTTCTCCCCCCCCCCACCCCATGGGGGGGGGGATCTGTATTTTCTCTAGCCAAACTTTGTGTCCTCCAACTTTGGGTTCTCAGTGTCAGTGGGCTTTCTGGACACAAGTGAGATCGAGAATGACTGGAGATGGGAAACAGAAAGGACACGCTTTGCATTCTGTCTGCGTTCCAGCGGGGAACACACGGACCCGCGACGGAGTCAGAAAGGCTGTGCTCTGGATTGGCTGCCCCGACTTTCACCTGTTTACCCTGAGGTGTCCTGCGGGCGAGGACACTGATGCGCAGCGCCCTCTGGCGTCCGAGACTGTTACCATCAGGCGATAAAGGTGCAAAGACAAGGCAACATTGAGAGTTCTAGGGATGGGGCTGAAGCCTGTTAAATATACATGTTCACACAGGCGCGCGCGCGTTTCTACAGCATTCACAAAACTCTAAATCGTGCAATCGCGTGCACGAGGGTAGTTTCCGAAAAATGCTGCCAATTTCAAGGATAGCAACCCTATTGCTTCCAGGCTTGTGGAATCAGAACCTCTAGGGGTGACAGGCGACATCATCCTTAATTCCGTTTATTCTGTCCCACAGTGAGCTCAAATCACTCCCGCGCCCTTAGCCCAGGGACCGAATATCTTGAGCCCTCCGCCCTGGATGAACTGTGTGGCTCAGTGCGCTGAGCCCAAATTCACAGGCAGAACTGGAGAGTCCCTGACTCCTTAAGAAATCGGACCAGAGAAATCACACTCTTTTTAGCTTGCCTTGGTGCTCATAATTACCATTTCTCCTTAATAAAACGCTTTGCTTTGTGCCTAGCTCCAAGTTCAAAGCTCTGCAAACTGTTCCTATAGGACCCTGGCCGCGGGGGACGCGGCTCTGACAAAGCCTGCCATTTGGACAGGTTCGGCACTAAAACTAGGGTTCCGTTATTTGGGGAAAGAAGAGGTCGAAGGAAGAGGGGAAGCTTGTCCCTGAATCTCTGACCTATGTGGTTGCTTACAGTGCTTCTGATACATAACTTGCACAGTTCGCACCCCTACAAGTCTAAGAAAGTTCCCTGCACTTCCTCTAGTGCCTCACCTGTGAATGAGCGAGCCAGAGCAGGCGGGAAGGATCGCATTTACGCTTCCACCCCACCTCCATTCTCTCTCCCATAAAGTCTGTGGGTGAACTACGAAGAGTTCCACACCTTCCACCCTTTCTCTTTGCTCTTTTCCCCAAAAAAAAGTATTCTCTCCCATTACTCCTGGTTTGGGGGCACGGTAGGGTGCCCCTGATGAACCTTAAGACTAGAACTCAGAAGGTGGGAACTAGATGAAGGAATGAGGAGCAGAACTCAGAAAAATCCCGCAGAATCCGGAGAGCAGCTTCCCAAAGTTGTACCAACACAGTTGCTCCAAACGCTGCTCTCCCTGAACTGGCGGCCTCACCCACCTCCTGCGCGCCCCCAAATGCTCAGCCTCCCTGTCCTGGTGGAATTTCAAAGGTGCCGGACCCGTGGTGACTTACCAAGTAGACAGTGGGCTGCAGGAGGAGAATCACGTACCAGCACGCCGCCTGCATCCTCCCTCGTCTCAAACTTCCTTGGCGGTGCCTTCGCTGAGTCTTTGTTCCTTCAAAAACATAGGTCCACCTGACATCCACTTTACACAACAAGGAGCGCTCTCAGCAGCCTAGATATAAATGAAATTAGACATCCCATGACCACGCGGGCGAGGTTAGGCTTGGCGATCAAGCGGGGAAAGGGGGTCTTGAAGGGGAGGGGTTAAGCAAAAAATAACACCGGGAAGGGAGGGTGCACGAAGATTTGAAAAGAGCATAAATCCAGAGCCTGAAGTCGGCGAGTGCGCGGTCCGCAGGCGTGCGGGGCGGCCAGGCGCGGGTGAGGGCGAGGGGCTCGTTGCGCCCTGCGCTCCTCGCGAAGCCGGAGGTGGAGTGGCACACAGAGCCGCCCAACAGTCTCTGGCAGCCAGAACTGCCCTGGTGTTGGCTAGCCAGGCGGCGGGGACTAAAGGCGGCGGCTGGTTCTTCGCCAGCCCTGGCAGGACTCACACACGTACACACCAGCAGAAAGAGAGAGAGAGAGAGAGAGAGAGAGAGAGAGAGAGAGATTGAGCTGAGCGAGGGGGTGCGCGGAGAGAAAGGGGTAGGTTGAACTGACCGGAATTAGGTACCCGGTATCTCAACACGCTCAGTGAACTGGGGGTGGGGAAAGGGAATGCGATCTGCATATAGGAAAGCGGGGCTCAGTTTACCCACTTGAACCTTCTGCACACACAAATGCACACGCATGCATAATCACATCTCCAGCACTACTTTTTTGAGACAAGGGGCACAGCCAGCTGCTAACTTCTAGAGTGGAAATCTGCCTGAGGCTGTGAGGGTCACCTGCCAGCCGTGCTCTTTCCTCCAGCCAGTGTCCCTTCCCACTGCCCCATGCTCGTGATTCCCACCCTGCCCCAAGGTGATCCCTTCCGAGAACAGCGGAGGCGAAGGGTACATACCGCACAGGACTGGAGGCGAATGCGGCGAGCAGGGACCTCTCTGAGCAGGCTCCATGGGGAAGCTACTCCGGCCTGGCGTCTCCAGCGCCCGGGACGTGCCCTCCCCGGAGCTCCGTCTCCATGCTCGGGCGAGGACGGTCCCGCTGCTTCGGCTGGCCTTGGCACAGTCGGAGTCCCAGGGCCCGGGTCGCGCGCGGGATGGATCCGCGGGAGCCTGGGTTTGGCACAGTTGAACACGCGGCGCAGGAAACTTAAGAGGCAAGAGAAAGAGGGGGAAGTAGAGAAGAAAAGAGAGGAAAAGAGAAAAGGAGGCAGAGAGACAAATGCGCCGGGCCGCTGCGCCCGACAGACCAGGACTGCAGGTGCCCGCACTGAGACCAGCAGCCCAGGAGGTCCAGCTTTTCCGCGGCCACCAGAGGATGGTGGAAGGGGAGGAGACTGGACAAGTCCTCGGGAGTTGAACTTGAGCGATAGGACGCGGGCGTTTCAGAAGAAAGATGCCATACAACAGGCGCGGACAGTCTCAGTTTCTGAAGGAGGGGTGTGGTGGCCGGAATTTGGAGACTTCAGGCACTCGAAGCAGCTGCGGCTCTTCCAGCGACACTGAAAAACCAGGAAGCTGGTCCGGACAGGGTGGCGGCGTGAGCGCTATCCAAGGTCCTGCCCGGCCGCCGGGGGACGCTCTGGAGAGCTCAGTTGCCGTGAGCTGCAGGTATCGGATTTTCTCTCCTCAGGGTCGCGACTGGCTATGCTACCTCCCTAACACGGACGATTACATTGGCATGGGTGAACGATTCCTCAAAGACTACCCCCCTGTAAAGAGATCTCTCTCTGGGCTCTCTGTGGACCCCGCCCGCAGGGAGAAGTAACTCCTGCAACGTCTCCGGTGGCCAAAGGGCCCCCTCCTTTGGGGATGTTGGGGAGGGACATAGGGAGGAGCGTGAAGACCAGGGAAGTGGCAAGACAGGAGACTGGAAGGTGAGCAAGGTAGGGATGAGTGCGGAAGTGTGCGAGGCACCCCAGCTTGTTCTTGAGAGGCACTGCCACCTGGGAACCGCGACCTGTGGCTGCGTGGTCAGAGGCGGGGGATGGTGGGGACCTGCCAGCCATTCAGCAAGCGACAACCAAGAGAACTGCGCTGCGACCTTGGGCTCTCTAGACTCCTCTGAGCTGGCACTAGCAGAGTGGATGGGGGTCGGTGGGAGGATGAGCCTTAGTCTCAGAGATGGATACTACATACTCAACCCAGGGAGTCCCAGCCTAGTTCTCTCTCTCTCTCTCTCTCTCTCTCTCTCTCTCTCTCTCTCTTTCTCTCTCTCTCCTTCCTCCCTTCTCCTCTTCCCAGCCTCTCTGAGTTTTTCTCTAGATCTCTACATCTTTACCAAGGAGTACATCATTCCCCTCGATGCCTTCTTTTCTTGTAACCTTCACTTCTCCAGCACACAGTCTTGAATCGTGAATCTGGAATCAACTAAAGGTTGAGAGCAGGCCCTTGTTCTGTTCATCTGGGTTGCTGGCCCATGCTCAAGCCCTTCTGCATGCCCATGCTCAAGCCACAGAGTTTAGTATCACTGAAAGCATTTCTTTCCTGATCCTGTGAAGATGGGTCTCCTGTCTACCTTCAGAGTCTGGCCCTGAGTTGCACACTGCAGAACAATGTTTTGATCCTAGCCTCTAGGAATTAGGTTAACATTCATATCAGAAGTTCCAGTTCATAACATCAAATAAACTCATGGCTTTTAGTGAGTTTCTGTGTTTCTTTTCCTTGGGCGCACCTCCTGGACAACTGTGTGTTCTGCTAGTCAAACTAGACACAGAGTGTACCCTTTTAGATAAGAAAGCCCAAAGTGACCACAGTCTGCATTCCCCCTGGGGAACACAGGCTACCCACCAAAACATAGCAGAAACAATCAGTAGAAGTCCTGTCCCCTAGAGCAAATGCAAGAGGACCTCCCACTGAGTCTCAGATCTCCAAAGGGCTGTAAATTAGATCCCACTGTAGGGTGTGGCTGCCTTACTTTGAGGCCTATACTACCTTTGCACTAAAAATAATTCTTTAAAAAAGCAAATTCTCCAAACTTCAAAAGTTGCACCCTGCCACTATGACCTCTCAGCATTCATTCGGACAGTAAGTAACAGGGAAACATATCTTCTAAATGAGGCTGTGAAAATCCACTTTAGAGATAACTATAATGTTAACTAGACTCTTTTCACTTACTATAAGATTTTTTAAGTTCCTTAGCAGTTTAAGGGGAAAAAAGTGTTAAGTCTCTGAACACCCATTTTTGAGGATGAAGACTACATGTAGAACTTTATCTGATGCCACACTTTTGGATACAGGAGGTCACCCTACAATTCATCTGAAGCTCCCAGACCCTCCCAGGCTGGAGCACAGAGCTGAAAGAATGTCACTTGGATGTCCAAGTACACTGCTACAGGACTGGACTTCAGTGTGACCTTTGAGAAACACAAACAAAAAGGCAAACTCTGGGAATATATTAAGTTCTTTTCCAAGGTTCTTTCGAAAGCCTTCTTTCTGCCTCTACAGCCATTCAACTGTTAAAAGAAAATACTGCTTGTAAAATAGAGAAATGATCAGATACCTTAAAATCTCTGCTTGAATGGGGCTGATTACTTAAGAAAAGCACCACAGGAACCTAGCAATGGGAACTGGTCAGACATTTTGTCCTATGACACGGGGTGCCAAAGAGCATTTATGTTAATGACAGGGGACCTTCTGCCCAAATATTCAGCTCTTATAGTTGCCTCAAGATACTTGGTCTGGGATATAAACCAACACTCTATAATTATCACTTACTGTATCTTCGCAGAAGTCTTCATTGTCTATAATACTCAACCCAGAAAGGGTAAGAAAGTAAAGACATTATCAGGGTTCCTGACAGATTTCTCTAATTTTCATGACACAGCATCCATGGGAAAAATGACAAAGATGGATCCTTCACTGTCCTTCTTTCCCATTGTTTGCTTTAAAAGCAACTAGAAGCAAGAAGAGCATGGCTCTCACACATTATTCTGCTTGAAAGAGTTCAAGACTCTATTTATTAAAAAAAATTAGGACTCTAAAATGTACAATGACAGTGATCTTCATACAAGTAAGATGGCTCAGTAGTTACAGACACTTGTGCCCAAGCCTGAGAAGCCCAATTCAAACTCTGATACCACAAAGTAGAAGAAGACTGAGCCTCTGACCACTATATGTTCACACCACCTGTCTCTTTTTTCTCTTTCTCTCTCATAATTAAATAAAGTATTTTTAAAATAAAATAATAAAATAAAATAAAAATAAAACATTTTTTCAAGAAATAGATTTTTTCAAAGGAATCTAATGTTTTGTCCTCAAATGGAAATGGTGATATTAAACAACTTTCCTGATAATTAAAGCAAGGAAGAAATAAGTTTAGAATTTATTCAAGATACACTGGTCATCCTGTTGGATAATAAATTATCTATTTTGGTTGACTTGGACTCTTTTTTGGAAGGGGAGAGAGAAGAAAAAGGTTAGAGTTTTGAATTGTCTTGAACCTAGGGAAAAGATAGAAAGATATATTAAGTTTGACAAAGTAAGTCCTAAAAGAAGCTTATCTTAAAGACATAGATATCAACATATTTTACTCAAAATGAAAGTAAAAACAGAAAACTATTATTATGAAGCACCCAGCTGTGGTTGTGTTTCAGCTTCAGGGCAAGTTACATTTCTTTGTACATAGCACTGCATTATACCTAATATTTTTCTTATGGCACTAAAGCATAAAATATAGAAATATGTATAATCTTTCTGCTCTGAATATAGTATAAGCTGATAGTCACACATTGATGGCCTTGGGCAAGTGCCTAAAGATTTCTTCTAGTCTCAGTACCCTTTTTTATCCAGTAAACAATTTAGATGAGCTAATGAATAAAATTCTTTTAGTCATTTTATATCATTAAATGGGAAGTCATCAGTGGCTTTAAAACCTGTAACAAAAGCCAACTGTATGTTACATTATGATTTTCAAGGATGATAGCAAGTTAGAAGGACATTTTTGTTGAACATACCTTAAAGATTCTGAATCAAATATATTAGTGGATTTAAGCCAATTTTTGTATACTTTTTTCTGCCCTATTCTCATGACCCTCTCTGTAGGTCAAGGGTTCACTCTATTGTGTTAATCATATCACTTTCTCATATAAATTGTTCTGCACATGTTTTTAATGTCATTGATTTATGAGAATCCACATTCAGAGTGGCATCCTTATTATAACTGTGAATATTTGTTCAGAAGGTTTAAAGTTGTTCTATTACCTTCACATAATTCTTAAATGCTAATAAATTCTTGACCTCTTCATACTGTCAAGACATATTGCTAATATTCAGAAGGATTATTTGAAAGGTGATTTGACTCACCTAGACTATTTGGTAATTCAGTACAGTTAGTTTAATTTGGCTAATAACTATAAGGCATGTGTTACTAAATCACCATTATAAAATGCTTTAATAACAAGATTCCTAGATTAGAGAGAAAAAATATCCACCTGGAATGCAAAAAAAACTAAAAGGAGTCACAAAGCTTGATGTAAAAGGCATTTTCTTTTTAGAAGTAATTTATATGCTCTGCCTTTGTGTCTGTGTTTCATTTATTCTGCTAGGTGTGGACAGAGGTTTCTCAAAGGTAGGTTAGTCTAAAGTATTTCCATAAACCTTAAAAAGAATGAACACAATAAGTTGAACACAATAAGTGAATTCAAGATATACTGCATTAAAAGAGTAGTTGAATGTAAAAGATGAAAAGATTTAAGTCACAGCCCAAAAATCCCAATCAAAACAACTCTAATTATTGTGACTAAACAAACTTATGTCTTACAATCTAATTACATAAATTTGTCATAGTGTTTCCCCTCGAGATTAATTGACAGTTCCCAAAAGCAGAATCATTAAAACAGAGATAACCACCATTCTGTGAACAAAGCAAAATGTAATATTTACTTTCAGTCAGAAATACTGGTACGCTCACCAAGCAGAGGTGTGAAAGATCACAAGGACAAAGCTTGCCCAACACTGTGGTAACCAAAAGCTGAAAATGAATCTGCAAATGCATCCTTATTTCACCTTTCTCCTCTAAGATAACAAGATATTTTGAAATACACAATGTCTTTCTAGTTTTTATCCTGATTTGGCAATACAAAGACAGAGTCTAAAACAGGATGGATTAAGCAGGGAACAAAGGTTAGTTCAAATAAAGTGCCACAGAGAGAAGCATGTGTTGCATTATTCCTCCTTTAAATAAAAGAATTCACTAAAAAGCAACTAGACTCTTAATCCCCCCTTTTACCATCAAATGAATGAAAACATCTATGCAGGAATGTCACCCTAATCAATTTCTTGGCTCAAGCCATAAAAAAAAATCACATTTTTCTGCTTCCAATTCCAATAATAAAATTGGAATAATTGATAAAATTCAAGGCAAAAGTGGTTTTTACATTAAATTTTGCATTAAATTTATGGCAATATCTCAAAATTAGTCTTTAAGATGATAATAGCCAGGTACCAAATATAGGACAGCAAACACATCTTGGAGTTTCCTGACATTATTCCACCATATGCCTAGTGAATCCATGAACATGTGCAACAATTTTGATTTAGAATAAACATTTCCGATTAGATAAAGAGTAGCTTGCTCATTCTTGACTTCCAAGGTTGACTTAGAGCAATTCTAAAGATCACAGACATCCATCATCTTGAAACTCTGTTCCCTATGTTGTTCTCAATATCATCATTATCTCTGGAGATTTGCAAGTGAGCCTCTAGGCATTCCTTATCAAATTTTCCACTCACTCATCTTCACGTGATAATCACCAATGGGCCTCAGGACTCTACCACCAATATATTTTTTTATAAATCTTGAATCCTGACAAACCACAGCTTCCTAGTTCCATGGTTTTATTGATTAGTAATATGTATCGACAACACAGTTCCTCAATCCAGTTCTAGAGACCTCTTGGCAAAGCACATAGACTTAGTCTCTGAATGAGGAAATAATGACAACAAGTAGAATGTATATATTATGTGGTGAAATAAGGTGTTGTATTTTTAACACATAATCTTAAGTTTCTTTGGACATTTATGTAAACATGAATATTTGGTTAGAAGAAAATATCAAAGTCTATGTGCTTTGCCAAAAGGCCTCTAGTGAAATGGAAAATAGATCTATAGGTCTATTTTCTCTTTCTCTTTCTCTCTCCTCCTTCTCCCCTACCATCCTGTTCCCTCTTATTTATTTCCTTTTATTCTAATTAGAGACTTAAAGGAACAACATGCTTCCATTTGTCTCTCTGGCCACAGGAAGACCAGCACATTCAAAGAAAGGCCATATCTTCCAACATGGCACCTGAGATGCAAAAACACATGAGCTCACCAGAAACTTCAGTCCAACTACCAAACAGATCTGCATCCTTCAGACTCAAAAATGAAAGTGAATGTTTACTATTAAACTGTCAAGACATTAGGGTATATTCAGCATCATTGTGTCCAAGGTTGTGCTATCAAGAGCAGTTCCACCCTGAAAAGTTCAAACATCATATTCTCTTACTCATTTTTCCCATTCATTCTGTCATCTAGAGCAAACATAAGCAGTCAAAGGTGCACAGGTAATCTCCATGCTGCTTGTAGGCAAAGACATGAAGATTTCTGAAGCTAGCTGGCCACCAGCCTAGGCTCCAAATTCAGTCAAAGATCCTATGTCAAGGTAATAAAGTAGAAAATAATCGAGTAGACAATTTGATTTTCTCTGGCTTCTGCATGTGCACAGGTGCATTCACATACATGCATATATCACAGAGGCACACCATACACACTTATAAACATATAAATAATAAAATAGAATTTTAAATCCATAAACTATGCCCAGTTCTACCTACTGGGATTAAAATCACCTTAAATTTCATCACATACTCCCCATTTTTGCAAAGTCAAATCAAACTCCCTTGAATTCCTATGAGCTGACCTCCTTACACTGCTTCGTTTTCATCTCCTGACAATCCTGATCCCTCTTCAACTGTATCCCTTACTCTCTTCAGTCACAACATCCTTAAAACTTCCAACACACAACATGTATCGAACCATTGCACAGCTGAATCTATTTTCCCTTGATCTGACTCCTCTCTGTTACCCACTAGATGAGCTCCCAAAATTCCCACAAGCATTTGCTCAGAGATCAGATCATGTGCTCTCCACTTTTCTCAGGGATTTATGCCCTAAACATGCTATTAAGTCATATGAACCATGCTGTTCACACAATTGTCTTCTCTACTGCTCAGCAACATAGGGCTGAAAAATCAGTCACTCAGAAAGCTCAGCATTCAGAAAACAGCATGTTCACTATCTCTTAGAGAGCATATCAGATCCTAGCACGCAGGAGGAAGTCAGGAGGACAATGCAGTCATTACTAACTCAGGGCTCGCTCGGGCTTATCAAAGGAAGAAAGGAGGGAGGGAGGAAGAGAAGGAAAGAGAAAGAGAAAGAGAGAGAGAATACAAAGGACTGGATGTTGCAGTTTGCCTGCATGTTGCTAATAAATTCACGACCAGAGTTTAGAGGAACAAAGGGGAAGGGTTTCTTTCTTTTCAGTTATAGTTCTTAGTCTAGCTAAGGAGAGTTCATATCAGTACCAGGAGGTGAGAGAACTGACGCCACATCTGCAGGATTGCTGAGAGATGGGCAAACCTCACTTGCCAGACAGCAAGTCTGTCCAAAGTACTGAAGAAGGGCAACTTACTGCACCAGCTCCCCCACCTTCCCCATCTTCCCAGGGGATGGTCTCATCCAACACAAGCTGGGTCTTTGCACATCAATTAGACAATCTCCTGCAGGCTTGCTCAAAGACTTGTCTTAACTATTAACTCTTCACAAATGTACCCAGAACTCAGATTTCAATGGTTAAGTTGACACCTATGCATCAGAGGAAGGGATGGAGGGATGGGGGAGAGGAAGAGAGAGAGTGAGAGAGAATGAGAATATAAAATCATATCAGAGATTCTGGAACAGCAAGTCAAACACACCTCAAACACATGAACTGAATTAAAGGGTCAGTTCAATGGTGGGAGCTTAAGCTCCCCTAAGCCAGAGAGCCTTAGAGGCTCTTCTTAGAATCAGCATTAAAATGGGAAATTTGTCTGGGAAGTGGTATTCAGTGACTTGACCCATTTACATGACTCATGTCCAGGGCCGAGTGAGTCCTGGTACCTCACCCCCCCCCCTTGCTCCTTCAGGTTCACTTCTACACTTGGTATTTTAGGAAAGATCTATTACAGGCTGTCCCCTTTCTCAAACAGGGCAAAGAGAAGGAGGAGAACTAGAGTATCCTGTACATATTACACCACTAATTCAGGACCTGGGAAATGCAAATAGACATACCCATAGGAAAACTGGACACTAGGCTTGAATGAGCCTTTTTGACAGAAAGGAAAACTGAAACATCTTTTCCTATTTGATTAAACCACAGACCTAGTGGGCACTAGTAAATACTGCTTCCTAATCTCTAAGATCTCCTTAGTCCTACCCTGGGTCAAACGTCTACTGACTGAATCCAACATAATGCACATTACCTATCACTGGAATCATGTTAGAACATGTGGCATTGGTATGTAACTCCATAAATCCACCCTTTCCAGATTTTTCCTACCTCTCTGACAGTTCCTGTTTATCACCTGTGCCAGCTTCTACACTCCTCCTTCAGACTGTTGATTTTCTTCTTTCAATACTCCCTCTTTAATATCATGAGTTGAATACTTCCATCCACCAGAGGACATTGCCAATGCCTTCTTGTTCTGATACACAGTGTTCAGGATAAACAGAACCTACACCACCACCACTCTCTCCTGACATACACATAAGACTATTTAAAGCTCTCTAATTTCACTTGTTACACCCACATTTTTATTCATATAGCCTTTTTACTTTAGATTAACCTCTATTTTTATATATGTCTCATAGACGAGTAAGGCACTGTGTCTGATTGAGGCTTCTTTTAGAATATTTCTTGCATTCACTTCCATCTTCCAAGTAAAATGCTTGCAAAAGATGGACAGCATCTTTTCCTAACTTTAGGAATCCCTGATTGATGGCTCTACAGTGAAAGGAGCTGTGTATTTATCACTGTTTCTAGCAGTAGTGTATAGCATATGCTCAGTAAATGTTTTCATCATGTATGGATCAAATCTGTTTCATATACTTATATTACTACTTAAAACAACATATTTGCTCTTTTAACCCCTGGCAATCAAAAAGTGTCTTTTCTTTCCTACTTAAAGTAGATGACTTTATTTAATAATTTTATGACACAAAATAAAGAAACACATGAAATTTTCAACCTAACAGAGGCAGACAATACACAAAGTATAAATTAAAGTATACCATGTTAGATGATAATGAGTCCTCAGGAAAAATGAAGATAAGAGAAGAGAGAGAGAGGACTGCAGAAGCAATTTTAAGATTAATTGAGGATAGTCTCATGAAGGTCAAAACAGAGAGAAGCTGGAAGGAGATGAGGTAGTAAGCCATGTAGTATTTTCAGTAAAAGTTTTTCAGGTAGAAGGAAGCAAAGTTAAAAAAGTTTAGACAGCAATATACATTATGGGCTAGAGAAAGAGAGAATGTGATTTTGGGGCAAGGGGAGCATGAGCCAGGAAGAAGTGACAAAGAGATGAAGACAGAAGTGACAGTCTGAGCAGCACCTGAAGGCATGAAGACATTTGTGTGGATGAGTCTTTACAGTATTTCCTACACCGCTAGACAGAGAAATGACACATCTCAACTCACATGCTGCACAGTTATCATAGATACTGTGTCAAGGACAACCTGAAGGGTCAGGCATGGTAATCTCAGAACTCAGGAACAAAGGCAGGAGGCTCTCAAGCTAAAGGTCAGCTTGGACACATAGCAAGAACCTGTCTCAAAAGGAAAAACAAACTGAAAGATGAGAAGGGCAACCAAAGGAGAATAAAATTCAGGAGGTTATTGACATAATCCCAGCCATAGGCCACGATGACATGGCAACAAGGATGCTGAAAGAGATGAAAGAAATTATTCTGGATATATTTTAAATTGAGAGATGACCGCAGTTTGTTGAAGGTCTAATTGTCTGCAGAGGTTTTGGCGCTGAATATGTAAAGGATGGAATCTTCACTGACATGAAGACTATGGAAGAAGAAGGCAAGCAAAAGACCTGTTTAATTTGAGATGTGTATTAGCCATTCACACAGAGGTATTAAATAATGAGTCAAAAATTCAGAAAAAGAGCATAAGATGGAAATATAAATTTTGATCTTGCATGATATTTAAAGCTGTGAATTTATCAAGGAAGTAGGCATAGAAAGGAAGAAAAAATCTCTAGGGCTCTTCACGGTAAGAGGTAGGATAGATTAGTGTAGACCAAGGAGACAGAGAACAAGAGCTGAGGTATACAGGAAGAAGGCAAGTAAGAGAAGTAAGTGATTGAATCAAATATTTTGATGCATCAAGTAACACTGAAAATGAAATAAGGAATGAAATAAGGAATTTTGTTTTAACTTTGATAGAACATTTAATTCCATAAGTAGCATATTAACCTTGAAGAGGTCAACCACACTGGAATACATGGTAGGAAATTATTCCCTTTGATTAAGGCTTTAAATGCTATAATACCTTAAGTTTAACAAAGCATTCAAAATTCATAAAAGTTCCCATATGGAAAAAACAAATAGGACATTTTAAAAACATGTCAGAGATCATTTGTTCCTGATCATTTACAACTAAGGGGGTATGAACTCACCAGAAGGGGAGGGCATATAGTCCGGCAGATTAAAAAGTAACCATTTTGCAAATGGGTGATTGACCCCATCCATTGCCAAATGCCATATGACCCTGTGATTCCACTTTTGGGTACAAGTATCACATCTACCCTTGAATGTGCTCTTATAATAAGACTTCAGTTTAACAGCTTTCTGTCTCTGGCCAGGGGGTGACATACAGTGCCCATCACGATGGAGTGAAGGGCATTGCAGAGCAACAAAACTGCAAAAGAAAATCAACAAACCACTATCCAGAACTTCAGAGACTCTATATCAACCACCTAGAACTAGGCCAGACTAATCTCTCCCCATCCTGAAGCTCAGGGACATTTGCGGAAGAGGGGGTGGTAAGAGTGTAAGAGCAAAAGGATGGGAGGAGCAACGATTTGCAAGATACTCCACACAAGTTAGGGCCGAAGCAATCATAATTGGACATTGCATGCCCGGCGCAATGTCCAACACACTATTGACCTCACAAGGTCTAGCATCTGCTAAAGGCACCAAGATCCTTGGAGGCAAGGGATTGACAGCCACAGTAGTGTTCCCATACTTAAGGGGAACACAGGAAAGGGTTCAGGGAAATGCCACTGGGTCCTTGTACGTCATCAGAGAGGAGAGCCCAGAGGAGAGTCAGGCATGCACAAGAAAGGACTCTGGGAATTGGGGCGGGAGGCACGGGGGGATGGGGCGGGAGGGGTGAGGGGAGGGGGAACAGGGGGTTCGGGGGGGAGGAGGAGGGAGGGAGGGAACTGGTGTACCTATTTAAAAAAAAAAAAAACATGTCATAGATATAGAGCTTAAAAAAGGCTCAAGAAAGCACTTGCCGGATAAGCCATTCTTTGTTTTGTGCTCTTAAGAGCAGTGAGAGACTGGTGAGTAATATGTTAGTTATGAGTAACATGAGCAGAGGAGGAGGCTTGAGTGGAGACAAAAGTGTCGGGAGGGAGGAAGTGCTGACAGTAGGTCTGGACCATCTTTCAAGATGCTGCTTTTCTCTTTCTTCATGTCTTTCTTCCTGAGTCTCTACACCATCTTGGACCACTTGGGCCATTTACCCATTTTACTTACTTTAACTTCAATAATGCTAATTTTTTACTATATTTATATAATTGTATCTTCTGTCCAAGTAATTTTTAAGTGCATGATTGAGATAACCAATATCTCCTTTCACATCTGTACTAATCAGTCTATAGGCCAAAAGTATACAGTATTTCTCTGAGAACTTTCTCAACTTCTCCTTAACTCTCTTTTCTGGAGTTTAAACAACTAGTAGATTGTTTGCATACCATGTTGACCATTTGACCTTTAAGGATGTTCACAAGATGATTTGTTCAGTACTCATCTTTTAGAAGGATGGTTGGCAATAGCAAGTCAATAATCTTTCTGTTTTTGTTTATGAAAGAGAAAAAGACAAAAGGAAAATGAGAAAATACAAACGTGACATGGCATGCATGCATACCTGTGTTGGGCAGAGAACAATTCTGGAAGTTCTCTTCTTCCACTACTTAGTATCTAAGGATCAAACTCAAGCCTCTAGGATTGTACACAGGCATCTTTATCCACTGAGCTATCTTGCCAACCCCAAGTTTGTCTTTTAGTATTATCTGATGGTAGCCCACTGATATAGTCAGAATAGCATAGATAGTAGATGGTTTGCTTTCTATTGTCATTTTAATTATGATATGACACATTTCTGGAAATTGCTACTTTAACCCAAGAACACTTTTCCGCTCATACACTGACCACTGAAGACTTTAAAAATCTTATTTTTGATGATTTTTGTTTTAATATATAGTTACTCAAATGTTGTTTTATCTATATGTCAACACCATAAAAATTCTCTTCTGATATCTATCACAGTGAATAATTCCACTTTTGCAAATATTTCCTATTTTTCAAATTCTGCACCACACAGCCTTTTGGGATATCTGTTTCTTCTGTCAACTAGCATTTTTCAAGATCAATGAAAAATCAAGTGAGAACAAAATATAAGGACATTTAATAATACATGACGATGAATAAATAAATGAAGGACGGAGCAGGGGATGGATGTAAAGCATTCTACATAATGCAGTTATTGCATACATTGCACATTGCCCATGCAACCCACCTGAGAAACATGACAGTGTAATACATTTATAGAAGATGAAATATACTTAGAGAAGCTAGCATGCCCAAAAGCATTCCAGGAAAACAGATGCCTAACTTCCAGCTGCAGAATCCAGTTCTTTATTCTTCCCATATAAAAAATATAAGACCACTCAAAATAAACTCAAGATCATCTTTCATATTTTTTCATTCACTTTAGAATTGATGAAATGCTGCTGTATTTGTCGTTGAATGAAATTTCAGTTCTACAATTTTATCATTTTTCATTTAATAAGTGAAGTTCTAGTTATTGTTAATTGGACCTTTCACTCTACATCTGGTGAGTTATCAACATAATAAAGAAAACCTTTGTTTTAAAAATTCTCCATTAATTGAAACAGTAACAGCTCATGGACTAGACTGTTCTCTAGGGACACATTTCTTTCTTGGAGTATATTCTTCCCACCATGTGATCTTGCATTTGCATTTCTGATCTTAAGAGCACAAAACAAAGAATGGTTTATTTGGCAAGTTCTTCTTTGAGTTTCTTTAAGCTCTGTATCTCAGATATTTTTTATAGAGTTTTTTAAAAATTTATTATTATCATTATTTATTCAACTGTGTGTGTGTGTGTGCGCATGTGTGTATGTATGTGTGTGTGTGTGTGTGTGTGTGTAGAACCACAGGCGAATTCGGGAATCACCATGGACCGAGGGCCTCCACCTCCTCCTTGTTTACTCTGTCCCGGGATTCATAGGCTTCGCCCTACCAGGACCAGAAACGCAGGCCGCCCCCGCTTCTACCAGGAGTCTGGCGTCTATACGCGGGGTCTAGGATCCGAGCTCAGGACCTTCCGCCTGCAAAGCAGAGGCTTAACCCTTGAGCCACCTCTCCAGCCCCCTCAGACATGTTTTAAAAGATGGTCTGTTCACTTTTTTGGTATGGAAACTTTTATGAATTTTGAATGCTGCATTAAACTTCTTAAGTTATTATAGCACTTATACCCACAATCAAAAGGAAAAATTTATTATTGTCAACTTCACTGCCCTTCTATTGTTCTAAGCTGCAACCTGTTAAGGTATTGAGTTTTTCTACCTCTCTTGCAGAAGAAGATTTCTAAGCTGGATGTTAAATGTTCTTCCAATCTATAGCTATAATAACACCCATTTACAAAGCAGTTTGATGTACTGTCTTCCTACCCATAGGTTCATTGGCTGTTTTCCTTATTGATCTATTTCCTTCCCTTCATTTAGGTCCTTCTTTATAGTAACAGGGATATGCATCATTCTGAGAAGCGAGTCTTGAGTTCAATCAGAAAGCTGTTGGTTGTCTCCCTGACACTGACCCCACTATTACACTGGTGCTCACCTGTTGCCATGGTGATTTATATTGCAACTTACAGATCTCATGTTGTTCATGGGGCTTGTGATTATTTCTCTCCTCCAGCAGCCTTTATGCCATAGAAGCCTGAATCCCCACAAGGTGGTCGGTGGAGTAAACCCTGGGGTCCATAGAAGCGTGCATGCAGGAGGGTAAGAAGGAGTGAGAGGGATTGATGATGGAAAGGTAGTGGATATTGGGGGGGGGTGGGGAGTGGAGAGAAGCAGGGATGAATGCTCAGTATGCTAGTAAAAGTAGAAAAATAAAAAAAGAAAATTTTATTTACCATTTTCCAATGTTAAACCCTTTTTTGTTTTGTTTTTACAATGATCTCAAAAAAATTAAAATTACATGGCAACCTATGACACTATAAAGGATATATATATATATTGTGTGTGTGTGTGTGTGTGTGTGTGCACGCGCGCGTGTGCACTCACCATTAAGAGGCACCAACTAGGGCAAGTGAGTGGGCAAAATGCTCAGAAGTCCACATGGTGGAAGTAGAAAAATGGCCTTTGACCTCCATCCATGAACTATGGCATTCTCTCTCTCTCTCTCAAATAAATATACAAATAATACATTGTTTTAAAAGAGGCACCATTTAATGAAGATAACCAAAGGTTTTATTCAGCATCCCAAGTGGGAGACAAACAGTCAATTTATAGGTTTTTCCTTAAAATCACCAGTATCAAAGTTCAAGTTACATGAAATCTTTAATAAAGAAGTTGCACATAAAAACAAAGTACCAACTTTTACAAAGGATTATAAAGTTGGGTGATCTAATTTAAATTTAATTGCATGTTAATAGCTATTTTTCTTGTTTCGTATAACACTATACTTCAGAGTTACTTCTATGGAAAATTGCAAATCTGTGTGATATGGAGAGTTTGGATTTGAGATTCTATAATTTTAAATAAAGTGTATTTGATTAAGCATGATGTAATTTTGGGAAGATAATCAACCTGTTGATTACTAAGATGCTTTGGCATTTTTATTCTATGCATTTCTATATTTTAAATTTTAGATTTAATATTATTTCTACTTTAGGTCTTCGGTTTTATAACTAATTAATGTTTCGGAATGTTCCAGTTTTCACAGAAGAATTTGGCAAATCAGGTTGATTGAAAAACAAGTATTTTCTCTCTTCAAGTTAAAGAAATATAATGATAGCTAAACCAATGTGCTTTCTTCTTTTTTGCCAAACATTAATTCAATTTGAGAAGGCAGATGCCTTTTGATGAAAAATGGACGGAAATACCCTCAATGAGATGGTTATGAAATATATTGTCACATGGAAGAATAAGAATGAGACATGAAAGGATCTGCCTGTGCAACTGACATTTTTCATTCTTTCTGGCAATGTGAGCAAATGGAGGATGAAGGGCTGGCCTTCACCTTTTCATGTGCTCTGCTCTGATACAAGATGTACTCTTAAAAAAAAAACTGTTCAAAATGAGGAATAGCCAGGGAGAGGTAACTATAGAGCATATTTCCTTGTGGGTGGCTTACAATAAGTTGATGACTGTTAACCACATTAAAACTGTAATTTTAAAGATCAGGAAGGTTGAAAAATGGAAGCATGCAAACAAAGGGACATTGTTTCCCAGGAATAATTTGTTTCAAAAAGTTTTTGCTAGTGTGCATTGCATATATCCTATTTCATTCCTAACAAAACTATGCTTGTGCTTTTAGTGAGCAAAGTCATAGTCAGAAGAAGAAGAAATCTGGTCGTATGCATCATCTTTAATATAAAATCTCAAGTCTTCTTGATCCTGACAATGAGGTGATTTGAAAAGGGCTCTAATTGTGGTCAATTATTATAGTCCTCTAGTGCCACCTAGTGTTTTCTGTAAATTGTTAAAACCCCATTCACCTATTAAGCCCTATTTGCAATTTGCTATCAATATAGTAACCTATACTAAATAAAAAGAACCAGGAATCCTTCGAGGTGTTATTTTGAGGTCTTGTGACCATGGTATTTTAAAATCTTTTATTTTCATGTGTTAAGTTGCCTGTCATTTTTGTTGAAAAAAAGTATTTTGCACCCTTGGTTCACTTCCATTGATGAGCACCTAATTATCATTGTACCCTGGCAAACGACTACAATTTTAAGTTGAGTTTGCATTTGATGTATAATAAATCCTTTCTTAATTTAGTTATTTGGTCATTTTAGAGTAGAGGAGAACATCTACATATCTAAGGACTGAATCCACAGAAACAGTCAGGAACCAGAAATAAATGTGATCATTGAGCACCTGATTTTATTGAAGTGACACTGCTAGTTGAGTAAGCAATCGCATTCTTGTTCTTGTAAACTGTGTTCACAAAATTAGAGTAAGGTGTGTGAAAGCTACTCTCCTACAATCTTAAAGTGAAAAGTATATCTTGAACTAAAATGCACCGGACACATGGACATTTATTAAATAAATATTCAGTAGCAAGCAAATAACAAGGCTGCCCATGTTTAATAAAATTGCAGCTCTATTCTTCCTTAAACTCAAATATGAGCCTTGTATGAAATGTTCCATAGAGACAGATGTGATAGGAGGGGAATCATCAAAGCAGCCGGCAATCATCCTAGATTGATGGCTAGAGATTGGACCACTTAGAGATAAGAACTCACACATGTCCCCACATGAGATGATATGGTTCTCTAATTCTACCTTATGATACCTATTAAAAGCAATATTATCATATGGATGCACGGTATTGTTACAAAACGATCCTCTCCATTTGTGATTGCATTAGGTATGCTATAGCATCAATTGCGCTACATACACCTGTTTTTGAATACACGAGTTTTTATTCCTGGAAGTATTCTATCGCCAGTTTTGGGTAGAAGCAAAGTCTAAGGCAAGAGAATTACATTCTGGGTCTTTCAAATGCAGATACATGCCAGGAAAAGAGGAAAGAATAACTAGCTTGGTCTGCTTCTGGGAAGGCCAACGTGGCACTATAACTCATCAGGTAACAAAGAAAGACTGAGGAAGCTTCTTTTTTAATCCTTTTCAAGCCAAGTCGATGAATGGAGAAAAATCTAGGTTTCCCCGTAAAACTGCTTCAATTTCTGTATTTGAAAAACGTGAATAGGAGCAGAAAATACAACAAGAAGAGTTACAGTGTCACCTTAAAATCTATTTTTGCATATTTCAAAAGGCACATTTAGTTATTTTATTTCGTGCCAAAAATATTACAATTTTTATAACAAACTCATTTTTTAATAAATTACTAAATATGTCATTTTGGTCCAATGCAGCAAGAAATACATCTAGACTGATAGAGCTCTTTCCTAAAAAATAATTAGTAAACCCACCAAAGAGCACTGACCATTATAGTATGAGCTAACAAATGAAGGGTTCAAGACATTAAAGGCTCTTTTTCAATAGCATGCATGTAAGCATTAGTCCACATTCCATCACAATAGGTAACTTGTTGAGTGTGGTTTTCTAGGATGCTACAAATTTCACTCCTGCCTGAAAGTCTACCCTTCCTGCCGAGCTTCAGATTCTCTGCATGAAAGTCAGTGCTGTTACCCAGATAAACTTCAGAGGAACGTCCTCTATGATGGTCTAGAGCCAAAGATGATACAAGCATGACAAAAAATGTATTGAAAACATCCAGAGTCTGCATATATATCCTTTTCCATTTTCTGGAAAGCAGTTGCTGTAGCTTTAGCCAAATGCTCAGGAAATTTCTGCTCCAAACCTGAAGGAACTAACTGCCCGTGAGATACAACTAGCTCATTCCAATGGTGGATTTGGTGTCTATTTCTGGTGTTTGTAAATACGGATTTTTCCATCAAAATTGTCCAAATTGCCCTGGTATGACTCAGGCACTCTCTTTACAGGAGTGCAATCCTTTGTAAGAGCCCAGCCTGAAGTGCCAAAGTCTGTGTTTAGATTCTGGGTGCTGCAGAGCCTGTCTCTAGGTGAGACTCAAACAGGTTTGCAGTTCCTACTTTGCTGTGCCAGGCATGTGATGAGAGTGAGTGACTATTATCTTCTGGTCGGACCCTTGAAGTAACCCACCGACTTCTCGACTTGCTCCTGTGCCAGTGTTTCTCTCCATGCACTATAGCCAGACCAATGACTATAACAGGACCACCCTACCTTTCTGCCCAATTTAACTAGAGGGAAAGCAAACAAGGAAAAGACTGCAAGCTGAGACTGGAATTTGCCTATCTTCCTGTCTCACTTCCTACACTCCTCCCATCCTTCAAGCTCCTTTCTTTCATTACACTGGCACTTTGTTTATCCTTAGATTCAGGGATACCCTCTACTGCAGGCAAAGATCTTTCCAGTTCCCAGTACTTGAAATGTGCTTCGCAATATCGTGGTGCATTCTACCTCCAACTCTTTTAACTTCTTTTCCCAGGTCACCATTCTAGAAAGGTCCTTCCAGATACTAAATTTTGTAACATATCCCTTGTGGTAGTTAGTTTCAGGTTTCAACTTGAAAAATTAAAACCAAGCCTTCAAGTTCAACTATGAGATTCACCTAGTTAAGACAAACAAGGTAGAAGATTGTCTCATAATTGCATAATTGTTATGGGAACACCCATTCCAAAGTGGGTGGGACCATTCCCCCAGCAGAATTTGGAGAACACAGAAGTGCTATCTTTAGTCATGTTATATAAAAAACATGGGCTATTAAGATGACTTATATTGTTAAAATTGGTCACCCAACTGAGGTGGTGTTTGTCAGATTTCTCTATTGTAAAATTGCACTTTTTTTTTAGCCTTTCCAGTCTCCCATCCTTTGGGTTTCTTAATATCGAGAAAGAGAGAGACAGAGAGACAGAAAGAGACAGAGAGTGACAGAGAGAGTGACAGAGAGAGAGATTGACAGAGAGAGACAGAGAAAACATATACCACAGTGTGTACATGCCACCCTTGTGTGTACATCAGAGGTCAACTTTTGAAAGTTGGTTCCCTCCTTCCACCATGTGGGTTACTGGAATTGAATTCAAGTTGCCAGACTTACACACAAGTTCTTTAACCATTGAGTAATCTCACCAGTTTTCAGTCTTCCATTCTTCGAAAATAAGTTTCTATTTACACTACACTTGCTAGTAAGAATGACTGAGCTTCATTTACTGATGGAGGTACCATCTTTGTAAATTATTTGGATTTTTCAGTAAGGAAAATTTGTATCATTTTTATGTCACCATGGACTCAAATATATATTTTTAAGCACTTTTTCAGATTACCTCTTGTGTCTCAAATACCCCACAACTTTTTTTTTAGCATTTCCTATTTTCTAGCACGATGAGATATTCTAGGATCATCTTATATTTTCTGTCTCCCAAAATTCACCATTCTCCAAGGACCTTGTTACAGTTTGTCAGTCATACTGCTGATAGATACATGAACAAACAACTTTGGGGTACAAGGGGTTTGTTCTTGCTTATGATTCTGGTTATAATTCACTTGGCAGGAAAGTTCATACCAACATCAGAAGCCAAGAGAACTGGGTACTCCATGCCCCATGAGAGAGGGGCAAACGCTGTTTTGACATAATTCCTGCATATCGATATGTCAAAGTATGCCATCTTATGAACTAGCTCTCACTGTCCTATATACCCACTTGCTTAGAGCTTGTCTTAATCATCAATTCTTCACAGATATGCCCAGCCTTTAACTGTCAAGGTGACATCTGTACTAACTGGCACAGAGCCCTAGTGCCTTTAGTTATAGGATGGCACCAGAAACCAAGGTATGCTTGCTACTAGTGGTTGTCACTGTTTCCAAATCTTCCACCAGACAAAGTTATAACATATATGATATATACTCATCCCTTTACATAAACTATACATGCCTATGATCATTTTACTGTCTATTAACTTTAACTAAATATGACAGCCTGCTGATATTTTTGTCTCTCAACCAGTATCATATGGTTCATCATTGCCTTTCTCTGTGTCTGCAATTTCAGTCACCAGCCATGAGAAACCTGCTGTCATCATTTGTTCCTTTGTTCAATTCCAGTGTACATGGAAGTTTCCGAACTATTAATCCATAACCTACGATTTTTTTCCATTAGGCACTTTACATGTATGCTATTACAATTTGTCATCTTGACATCCAACAAATCGGGACACTGAAGCTAGAGCATTCATTCTACTTACTCAAGGACACATGCCTACTAGGTTTTCGAAATGTCTGTTCATATCATGCTATAACATTCCAATAATATAGAAAAAAGGAAAAAATTACCTTGTAGTATGTGATTTGAAAATAAATAGATGTCTTAAGCTGTTCATTTTATTATAAAATCTATAAAAATATTAGTGATAGATTATATCTGATTTTATACAGTTTTTCTTAAATCACAGATATACATTTTATGCATGATTTTAAATGTAATTTTTATCATTATTTAATGTTGTAGCCAGAAATAACCCATAATTCCCTATTATTCTCTCTATATGTAGATAGTATTATATTCTGTCACAATCTGAAATATATTTTGTGTCATCAACAAATAAAGTTATTGGGCAAAGCTACTTAAGATTTTCAATGCATTTTTGACAAATTGCTCCCTCAGAAATTGTACTAATTCAATTCACCCCGATATTACTCAATGTCATGTTTTCAGGTTAATATTTAAAAGCAATCTTTACACTAATGGTCATTAAAATCTATCTTTGTGTTTATCATGGCAATATAACTTATTCAAACTTCTATTTCTGGGTATTAAGTGATTCTGAAAAGAGAAAAGATTCTTCAGCTCAACAACTAAATAAATGTATGTGTGTCTGTTGATATTGTATTGTTCCTATTAATAAATCTTTTAGGGAGATATGTCTTTGCCTCTGAGACTTAATCTTGCTTTATTTTCCACTCTTTAATTAATCACTTCTGATAAGATCAGTTAAATAAATCAGCTACTGAGTGTACCTGTACAGGCAAATCTACCATACTTTGCTCCTAGCCCCAAGTTTATTGGAAGGAAACCCAAAATCTGCATGTTAACAAGGAGCTATTTGCATATTGAATGGAAATTGTATGCCCTATAGAAATAAAACATAGCATAAATACATATGAAAAATACAATTTTTTCAAAACATTACTGAATTCATAATAGTTTTTATCATTGTTTCCTCAGAAGACTCTAAGATGTTATTCTCATTTTAAAATGCAATGTTATAATAGGTATTTTTGGAGACTCAGATCATTAGCTGGTTTTCGCCATGGTCCAAGGGTTAGAAATTATTTAATAAGTTTCAGAGCATGTACAAATTTGGCTATATTAGGCCAAGCATGTTCTTGTTAACACAGAAAATCAAGTGATATCTATATAGCTCTTGTTTAGCTTGTCTTCAGCAATGGATAAAAATAACGTTATCTGAAATGTTCAAGTATTGTCTTCTTTCAATGAGAAATGCTGCAAAAGCCTGAAAAAAATAAGAAACGGTATCCATCTTCAGGGTATAGTTTCCCTTGAGTTCACAATATGAGTTTGAGTGAATGCCATTTCAGCCAAGATCCCCCCTCAATAATGGTGTGTGAATGTCCATTCTCTGACAGTGATCTTAGACATTCCCCACAGGGTAGATCAGTGGTATGTGCAGTGAATGTAGAATGAAGAGGCAACCTGAGTTGATGAGTAGTTTTTTTTTTTTTTTTTTTTTTTGGATTCCTTTACTCTCATCTAAATGTCCTCAAAGCCTGATGAAAGTACCAAGCCAAACAACACACAGGAAATAGAAAGGTGATTTTTATAAAGAGAAATCAAAGTGTTCTTACTCAATTCTAGTGTAAAACTATGAAACCTCACAGCTTGTTTTATAGGCAGGAGCAGTGAAGCAAGAAATTACTAATATAACATATATGGAAGAAGAGAGAAAACAGAAGGCTACCAAGCAAAGGTGAAAAAATTTCAGTAATCCCCAAACCATTGCAAGGAGACTAAAGGGTTCAGAACATGCTTTCCAAGATGAAATGCCACTTAATTAATTATAGACCCAAACTTGACTTGCTATTCAGGTTTTTTTATCATGTGTGCATGCATGTATGTATGTGTGTGCTCATACATACATGTCTGCATATATGCCGCAGTAAGTGTGGAGGTCAAAAAACAATTTGGCAGTTTTTTCCTTTTACTTTGTGGGTTCTGGGCATCAAATTCAGATTGTCAGTTTTAATGGCAAGCACCATAACCCACTGAACTGTATCGCCTGCCCAAGATGGATTAACTTTGATTCATAGGACATAGCATCATTTTCCTCACCAGCTCTGATCTGCATTTGTACTTATTTCTAATTAAGCATCATATAATAGGTTATGTATACAATCATGCTTCACTCTTCAGGCATTTTATAGAAATTACTTCTTAAATTCTACTGCACATGTTTTGTCTATAAGTCTTTTCATTCCTAATATTCTACACATACATACACACCCATGAGTACAAATGTGTGACCATAAATAACTTTAAATAAATCAATTTTAAGATCCTTATATATATATGCTCTGTTCTGGATATGTGCATATGTTTATGCATGTACATAGGTGAAGCTACTGAATAGTCTTAAACAAGTGACTTTTATCAATATTAACTTAGTAGCATTTACTAATTACTGCGCTTGCTTTAATTATTCCCATGGGAGATGAAACTCAATCTCTCTTCTCTTGAAAGTAGAGTAACTTTAGTCACCCTCCTCAACCAAATAAATGATAAGAAAAAAACCTAGTAATTTGTAGTGGAAGACTATGTATCTAAGTCATCAAGATTGGTGCCATCAAGAATAATCCTGCTGATTGTCATGTAATCTGATGTGGTGCATTAGACTTCTGTGAGGCCATGAACAAGTCTCAAATAGACTCAGTTCTACAAAACACCTGATAAGTACTTTTCACAGATATAAGTCCAGAAAAATACAAGGACAAACCAAGATACATTCTCTGACTGACATTTCTAAGATAAAGAGAAAATGCAACATGGTTTCCCTAAGGCAGGAAAATGATCTTAGTAGGAAAAGAAACACAAAACTTGTGGCAAGACTGCACATCCATGAACTCACTGCAATTATGTGTACTTTCATGAGACCTGCACAAGATTTGGCCTATCAACATTTCACCATCAAAGAAGGGAGAACTCAATAAGCACCATACATTCCTGAGAGATCAATAGGGTTAAATGCTGGATCTGGAAAAAGGGAACTACTTTACCTAGTGGTATGCCTATGGTATGTAATCCTTGCTCCAGGAAGTGTCTAGACACATGTCATTAACCCAGATGAAACTTAGTGGCATGAGAGCAGAAGGAAGACTGATGGAGACAAAGAAAATTTGTACGGGGAAAAACAGGGAAATGGAGTTGGATAATGAAGGGTGAAATGACATGAATTCATTATATTTATGTACAAATCCCAAAAAGATATAAATTTTAACACACTTTTCCAACCTATGAAGTCTATATTATTGTTAACCTCTTAGTTTTTATGCATGTATCATGGTTTGGAACATTTAACATTAACAAAATCTAGCTGAAACAAGAAAACACATCCAAGCTGTGAATTTCAGAAAGCTCCATCTGCTGCTCTATATGGAGCCCTGGTTTCTCTACTCTCTCTCTTCCACCCTCACCAGAACCTTCCACTATGTCTGTATTCTATGATCAGAGCATGGCAAAGTCATGAACATGGACTATTTCTCTACCCTCTTGATTTTCAAGTACCAGCCTTCAACTTGTGTTATTGCCTCTTAAAAACTTTGGATGAGTCTGGATGTTTTCAAATGTAGCAAGATAAACACAACAAAGCTTAGAATATCACACTAACCATTCAAGTGTTAAGTAGTTAAATATATGGACATTGTTGCACAATCAATCTCCAAAGAGCTTTTCATTCTGCAGAACTGAAAACTGAAACAAAACTCTATAAATTGAATTACTCCAGGTACTGCTTACAAGTGAAATTATACAGTCTTTGTTGCTTTGTGACTAACTTATTTCACTTAGGTTTATGTCTTCAAGATTCATTCATATTGAAACATAATAGAATTTCTTGCCTTCTTAATGCTAAATAATGTTAATAGTTCTTATTTATCCATTCTTCCATCAGTGGACACTTGGGTGTTTCCACCTTTGACAGTTGTGATTCACATTGCTATAAACAATGTTTTCAAAACAATTTCTTTGAGATTCTATTTCAGTTTTTCTGGTACATGCCATAGAATTTGGGTTATAAAGTATATAGAGATCTACTTTTAAATTTTTTGAGGAAAGGTTATAATCTTTTCTGTAGTTACTGGATAATTTTTACATTCCCACAAGAAAGAAACAAAGGCTACAACTTCTCCACATTCTTGCTAATGCCTGCTTTTTTGTATTTTGGGTAGTAGCCATTCTAATGTGTGTGATGCACTAGATTTTGTTTTTATGCAATCCATGGCACTTGAAACTGGAAGTTCTTCCCTTTTGGTCCAATCACAAATTTCTTGTGTTTTATTCTGTCCTTTTGCATAAATAGGATATTCCTACTCTCTTTTCTGACAGAATGTAAAACAAAATGTTTTGTCTGCCCACATTAGCCAAAGCAAATGTCCAAAATTCTTTCTGAGGATTACAGTTGTTACTGTGTGTGGAAGAAAAAGAATGGGAAGAAAATGAGAAGAAATTAAGTGTTCATAGAAGACAAAGCGGGAACAAAGAATAACCAGATAAGAGATTCATGGAGTGTCAAGCTAATATCTGCTTGGAATAACTGGTGTGTGACTTCTTCTGAGAAGATGTAAAGCAACATCTATTCACCCCAGATAGAACATGCACCAAAAAGAGCTGGGAGAATGACTCAATTAGTGAAGTGTTTGCATTGAAAGCTTAAGGACTTCAGTGCATTTTCAAGATCCCACATAAAAATGCTGAGTGTAGTAGGACACTTGTAATCCCAACACTTGGAAAGGACAGGAGGAACCCTAGGAAGTCACTGGCCAGTCTTCCTATCCTAATTAATGACTACCAAAGGATATAGATAGCACTCATGAGGATAATATCCAAAGTTGTCCTCCAGCCTATACACACACACACACGCACACACACACACACACACAAACACACAAACACACATGTACACACACACATACAGAAACATTTAACCAAAGAAAAGGCATCAATCAACCAAGAAAACGTAGATCCAAGTACAGCCTAGTCTACCAGTGAATTTACTGGGGTTACATACAGGACCATGGAGACTCTTGGGCATCTATCTACACCACCAAGAAATCCCCCCACAGAGTTAATGGTTTACATCATGTAATCTCAAGAAGTGGAGAGTCCTAGTGAGGACCTAGTGGAGGCCTAGAAGAGTCTCCTGGATCTCGTGACAGTGAGAGATGTTAATGGGTCAGATCTAAGAATTTCCTAAGGGTAAACACAGCTGTTCTGATCTAAGATGGTAATGATCACACTCAATCCAATGGAAATATCTATACTACCATAATAAACCAGAAACCAGAAAAAAATCTGAAGAAAGAAAGTTGTTCTTGGCATTTTTTTTTGCATGTGTGCATGCATGTTGAGAGGGAGTAGAGGTGGGGGACTCCTGAGTGTGTGTGCCTGTGGAGACCCAAGGGTGACATCAGGAACTAGAATCATCCTGGATTGCTCTACCTCCCTATTGTTTTGCTGTAGGATTTCCCAGACTCTACCTTCCAAGGCTAGAATTGCAGGCATTCACCTTTTTCACCCTGCTTTTTATAAGTTGGAACATGGGGATCTGAACTCAGGTACTCTTGCTTTCAAGTCAAAGGCTTTAACCACTGAGACATCTCACCAACCCTGTTCTTGATATTCTTTTAAAATATACCATGCCTGCTCTAGCCTGGAATCTTCTGCACAGTCATTACCTCTTAAAGTAAGTTCTTCCTCTTGTTATCAGCAACTCCTGCCTCTCTCTTAAGCCTTTCACCAAATATCATATTCTCAAGAAATCTGTCCTGATCATCTGTAATGGTTACTCTTAACTGTTGCTGAGAAAGCATTCAAAGTCAATCAATTTAAGGGAAAAAGGAGATTTATTCATCTTAAGGCTCTAGAGGGGAGAAACAGTCTTTCATAGTGGAAGCGACATGGCTGGTGGCTGAAACTGGAGGCAGGCTAAGTCACTGCAAGCATCCAGTTAGGCTAGTGGGTGATGGCTGAAGGCTGGAGGATTCCTGGACAGTCTCTCTTCTTCTCAGTTTTCTGTTCTGTGGTTTATTTTATCTGGTCCACTACTGGGAGGTTCCAATTATATCCAGGGCTGGTCTTTATGTTGTAAATGTATTGATCCAGATAATCTCTTCAGGTAGTCTCACAGCTGATCTTACTTAATGCCAAGTGTGATCAAGATGCCCAAGATTAACTATCACATCACCCTATTAAATTTCTATCCCATCCACCATTTGAAATTCTTGATTCTCCTGTATTCATCCTCCCTAATTTTTTTCATGGTTTTATCATTCTCTAATAAGACTATAGGATCTACACACCATACAGTGGTTTCTTAGTCACACTACTAGAACAAAAACGTCACAGGAGCAGAACTGTTTGGTCTGTTCTGCAGACTAATATGTTCCAAACTGGCAGGGTCATTTTAAGAATGGTGCAAATGCTTAATGAGCATTTGCTGAATTAAAGAACAAAGGGGATTGGGAGAAGCCCGAGTGAATAAGTTGTTGCTCTGTATAGCTAACCTAGTCAGGTACTGAATTTTGGGCTCAATTGAGAGACCCCGTCTTAATGAAAATGGAAAGTGGTTGAACTTTTAAAGTTGGACTTAGTATGGTTAGCATAATGAGATGGCAGTGACCTTGTGGGAGTCAGGGGTGTAGTGTCATGGTTTGAAATGTGTTTCCCACAGTCTCATGTGTTTGAGAAGGCCATGGCACCGTTGAGAGGTAGAGCCTTTCACAGGCACCCACATACAAGTATGCATACACATATGAAAATGGATAATAAAAAGAGTTTGAAGATATAATTCAATGCTAGAACACTCACCTAGCATGTGTAAAGCATGTGTAAAGTTCAGTATCTGGTACAGGAAGGAAGGAAGGAAGGAAGGAAGGAAGGAAGGAAGGAAGGAAGGAGGGAGGGAGGGAGGGAGGGAGGGAGAGGAAGGGAGAGGGGGAGGGGAGGGGGGGGGGGGGGGAGGGGGGGAAGAAAATAGAAAGAGCGAAGAAAGAAGAGAGAGAAAGAACGAGAGAAGAAAGAAAACCGAAAGAAAGAAAAAGAAAGAAAAACGAAGAAAAGACAGCAAAGAAGAAAGAAAGAAAGACCGAACAAAGACGAAGAAAGACAAGAAAAGAAGCCAGAAAGCAAATAAAGAAGAAAGAGTGAGGTTCCGTCCTGGTGCATACGACCGTGAAACGAAGAACTAAGGACTATACTATTGCTGTATGTCAGTCATGATCCTACAATTCTTAAGGGGCTGTGGAGTGATGGCTCAGGGATTAAGACTCTGCCTTGAAAGCAGAAGGTCCTGAGTTCAGATCCCAGGTCCCACATAAAAGTGCCAAGTGGAACTGGCAGTGGCCTAGACTTCCAACCTGGAGCCTAGGAAATCCCAGATGGAGGCAAAAAGGAGGTAGAAGCAATTCAGGATGATTTCCATCCACAGGGATACACAATGCCCTCTGATACATACAAGTACACACACACACACACACACACACACACACACACACACAAATACACAAAATAAATAAATAAGACTAAAAAATTCTAAGAATAGAAAAAGAGAAAATTATTAAACATGTGTTAAAATGCTGACAATGCAACAATCTGAGTTTTCTTGACCCTGCTAAAGTCTTGTGTGAACACATATATGATCCCATTCATGGGTGTGCACAGAAGCAAAATTCAACATTGAGTCATTCTCCACATTATGCTTTGAAATAGTCTTTCACAGAACCTGGAGCTTGCTATTTAGCTAGACTGGTTATCTACTGAGGCCAAAGATCTGTCTGGCTCTGCCTCCTCTTCACTGGGATTACAAGTGTGTATGACTATGCACAGGCTTTTATGTTGGTGTTGGGAGATCCAAATTCAGATCCTCACAATTGTATGGTGGGACTTTCTGACAGAGTCATCTTCTCAAACCTGATTCTATTATAATCCTTGGAGTAGCCTCGAAGAATGTCAGAACTATCTGCCTAGGGGACAAATCGGTGTCAGAAACATTGCCCATTGACCTCTCTGTTTAGTGATTGAAGATAAGTCCAAAGGTAATCTTCTGTGCTAAACATGCACAGAGCTCAAGCTCCTGATAATAGTAAAGTCAAAATGGATGGAGCAACCTAAGGTGACAAACTAACAGATTATACTTGTGAACAGATGCCTGGAAGTGTCACCAGAAAGATTATCAGGTGTAAGGTGATGCACAAAAATGTGTGGTATACAGTCACTATCACCTACTCTGTGATCTCCATTCAAGTTTCTTTAGCTCAAACATGTCCAAAATCACTGACATCCAAATACTTTTCCATTGCCCTACCTCAAAGATTGCTTTAAGGAGAAAAATGAGACAGAAAGAAGGAAATTAAGGTTTATATTATTTCTAAATGAGAAAAAAAAGAAGTGGAGACTCAATCAAAACATAATTTGTTGTAGAGATAAAAATGAAGCCACCTGTAGGTGAACCAAAACTAATGATGCCTTAAATCTGCTAATGTGCTTCATCCAGAGCTCAGGGAATATGAAAGGTGCTTTAAGAGACAAAGTTTGTAAAAGTTTCCTGAAGGGTCAGTAATGGTGCACAATTCCTTCATCCTAAGGAGGCAGCAAGTAGTTGAGCTGGGAGAACCTCTGTTAGGCCAACCCATGTCAAGGAAAACTTCATTAAAACACCTGCTCCTAAACTGGGAAAAAAATCAACAAACCATAATCCAGAACTTCAGAGACTCTGTATCAACCACCTGGAACTAGGCCAGCCTAATCTCTCCCCATCCTGAAGCTCAGAGAAATTTGCAGAAGAGGGGGGCGGTAAGATTGTAAGGTCACAAGGATGGGAGTAGCAATGATATGCAAGATACTCCACACAAGTTAGGGCCAAAGCAATCATAATAGGACTTTGCATGCCCTGCGCAATGTCCAACACACTATTGACCTCACAAAGTCTAGCATTTGCTAAAAGCACCAAGATCCTTGGAGGCAAGGGATTGACAGCCACAGTAGTGTTCCTATGCTTAAGGGGAACACAGGAAAGGGTTCTGAGAAATGCCACTGGGTCCTTGCACCTCATTGGAGAGGCAGATCCAGAGGAGAGTCTGGCATGCACATTAAAAGATGCTCCAGGGATTCTTAAAGAAATTAAAGATTGAAATGCCATATGACCCTGCTATTCCACTTTTGGGAATAACCCCCTATGCAGCAGAGGTTCACCTCGATAGCACAAGCACGACCATGTTCATAGCAGCACTGTTTACAATAGCAAAGTCATGGAATCAAAACAAATGTCCAACAGTTGACGAGTGGATAAGGAAACAGTGGTACATCTATACAATGGAGTACTACTCAGCTATCAAAAATGATGAATTACTGGAATTTGTTGGGAAATGGATGTCATTAGAAACAATTAAGTGAAGTATCCCAAACCCAGAAAATTAAGTGTCATATGTACTCCCTAATAGGTGGCTCCTAGTACCAAACCCACCCAGCCCACCTTGAGATACTCATAGGTAAATCTATGCATTACCTACAGTAATTGCAAGGATTATGAACAGAAGGGATGGGGTTGGAGGGCCACACCAGAAACAAGGAGAGAAGTGACCATGTTACAGTAGAGAAAATAGGCCTCCATCAAGGACTGCAAGTAAGTAATGTGACACCTGGTTAAGTTCACAGACGTTCATTCCTGATCATGTACAACTAAGGAGGGTATGATCTTACCAGAAGGGGAGGCATATAGTCTGGCAGATAAAAAGTAACCATTTTGCAAATGAGTGATTTACCTCTCCCTCACCGAGGTTTCCTACTTTTATTACATCTACCCTTGAATGTGCTCTTATAATAAGACTTCAGTTTAACAGCTTTTTGTCTCTGGCCAGGGGGTGACATACAGTGCCCAGCAGGATGGAGTGAAGGGCATTGCAGAAGCAGCAAAACTGCAAAAGAAAATCAACAAACCACAATCCAGAACTTCAGAGACTCTGTATCAACCACCTAGAACTAGGCCAGACTAATCTCTTCCCATCCTGAAGCTCAGGGAAATTTGCGGAAGAGGGGGCGGAAAGAGTGTAAGAGCAAAAGGATCGAGGAGCAATGATTTGCAAGATACTCCACACAAGTTAGGGCCGAAGCAATCATAATTGGACTTTGCATGCCCTGCACAATGTCCAACACACTATTGACCTCACAAAGTCTAGCATCTGCTAAAGGCACCAAGATCCTTGGAGGCAAGGGATTGGCAGCCACAATAGTGTTCCTATACTTAAGGGGAACACAGGAAAGGGTTCAGGGAAATGCCACTGGGTCCTTGTATGTCATCGGAGAGGAGGGCTCAGAGGAGAGTCAAGGATGCACATTAAAGGACTCTCTGGGAATTGGGGCGGGAGGCACTGGGGGATGGGGAGGGAGGGGTGAGGGGAGGGGGAGCAGGGGGTTCGGGGGGAGGAGGAGGGAGGGAAGGAATCGGTGTACCTATTAAGTTTGCATGAGTGGAAATAATAATAAAAAATGTTTTAAAAAATTGGATAGAAAAAAAAAGATGCTCCGGGGATGGGAGGGGGAGGTATTGGGGGATGGGGAGGGAGGGGGAGGGGAGGGGGGCACAGGGCGGTGGGAGGTTGGAGGGAGGGAGGGGACTGGTGTACCTGTTAAGGTTGTATGAGTGGAAATAATAAAAAATAAATAAATAAATAAAAATAAAACACCTGCTCCTGACTCTCCTGAGGGGCTGGAGGGAAATTACTGTATGTTTGGGGCCAATCATATCTCAATAGTTAGCCATTCTGTTATAAATGAGGTCTATTGCATTCCACAGGAATGGAAAAATTTTGAAGGAACTCATCCATGTATCTCTTCAAGTTACAAGAAGAAAGAAATTGAAACAAAAGAACAAGTGGTTGAAACTTGGAAAAATCTGAACCGTTGATGATAATGGGAGATTTTGATTCCACCAACATGACTTAGTTCAAAACAAAAAGGAGGAGGTTAACAGGGAGATGACTCAATCATTAAAGCACTTGCAAAAGACATGAGGTTAGGACCTACAGATCCCGTGTGAAATGCTCAGTGAGGGTAGCAACCTGCCTCTAATTCCAACCTCCAAAGACAGAGATTGGGAATCTTCCAGAGCAAGCTTGTTAGCCTCACTAGCCCTATTGATAAGCAATAGATATGATTGGAAGCTCTGTTTTCAAAAATAATAAGAAGCCAGTGTGATCAAGGATGATTCCTGATATTAAACTTGGGACTCCATACTCAAATGCATGAATGTGTGCACATGCACATACACACAAACATATATGTTCATATGCATGCTACACACAGATACACACACACACACACACACAAAATAAGAAAAAGGAAAAAATAAAATTTAAACACTTAAAAATAAAAAGGAGAGTAGGCCTAAGAGGCAGAATGGGCATGTACTGACAGCTGAGCTGCTAGACTGCCTGTGGCCTCTGTTTCATGCACAGTCCTGTGAGTGATGTTCTCTCATGTCGGTTTGATCATTTCCTCTCTGCTCTCAGTTCTAATTAAACATTACTGTCTTGTTTCTCAGCTGTCCTAAGTCTGCCTGGTCCTCCAGGCTGAGCTAATACCAGTGTGCCATCTCACAACAGCCCTTCACCTAGTGGCATATACCTAATGGTTTGCTTTCCAGTCTCCCCATTAGGAGAACACTGGGATCTTGACAATTCCATTCCACTGGCATCTAATTCAACTAGAGTCTCAGCATAGAGAAGTTTGTTAAAAAAGCGAGTCACTATCCTTTCCACGAAAGAGGTTTAAAAACTAATATAAAAATAAATCCAGAAAGACCAGGTACAAGGTAAAGCAACCATTTCCCAAGGAAAACTAAAACATGATGAAAGTATGAAATTCTTACAAAATCTCAGATTCTTTGTTTTTAATGCCAAAATTTGAAAAATGAAAAAAAAAAGTTACCAAAGCATACTTGCTCATCTAAGAAATTTTCATTAAAACTTTTTTCCAACTCTGAGAAATATTTTTGGCTTTCATTTTCTATTCAGAAAAAAAATGTTCAATGGAGAACAAGAATAGATGGAAGATGGTTCAGACACACAATAGTTATTGGTGATTCAGACTCGTTGGTGGGTGCATCGACAGCTTGATAAACATGCATTTTCTGCAACTGCTGTTGCAAGCGCTGACACAGGAGACCCACGGACCATACACTGTATAGAAGTTGTGTTGTGTCTACTGAACTGCAGATAGCAAACCTTTTCCTGACCCCTTCCATGTCCAGGGCTAGTGAGGCTAACAAGCTTGCTCTGGAAGATTCCCAATCTCTGTCTTCAGGAGGTTGGAATTAGAGGCAGGTTGCTACCCTCACTGAGCATTTCACACGGGATCTGTGGGTCCACTGATGATTGTGCTCAGCAGCAGGCAAATGTCACTCATAATTTTCATTCTTGCAAGTTGTTCTGTGCACAAGGCACCAGCAGGCACTGCATTCACTTGCACTGTTCCACAGGTCCATGTCAGGAGGCAGCCCCAGAAAGGAAGGCACCTCAGGCATCACCAGAACAAATGAATGTAGAAAGTCAAAAAAAAAAAAAAAGTGCATTTAGCTAAGTGTCTGCGGTTCCTTGGAGAAAAAGGTAATAAGTAGCAACAACAACAAAATGATCAAATATGCTTCATATGGAACTTGCATTGATTTTCTTGGAAATGCAGAGGAGCTGCCCCAAGGAGTGTGGGGTAGAGATGTTAAAGAAGACAGAACGATTAAAAGATAACCAGGTAAAGCTTGCTTAAGAAGCAAGGAAATGTTATTACATTGGAGAGTTTTGCCAATAGGTAATGAAGGCATTTGACAGCTAAAGCTTTGCACACAGTCTTGAGGAAAATGGCACAATATATAAAGATAAGCTGTAATGAGTAAAACAGGGTCATGAAGAAAAAACATCTGGAAGTGAAACACTTGGCTGTTGCTAAATGAAAAGAACATCTCCATCCCCTTCTCTATGAATATAAGGGGAACATTTGGGAATTACTCCAAATATTACTTATCAGAGGCCTCTTCAAGGACACAAGCCATGCAAGCCAAATGAAATTACATTCAGACCTTTCAATTACTTTCAGACCTTTCAATTTCAATAACCCAAGGGAGCATTAATTAAGATAATGCCAAGTAACACGCAATGAGAGAAAGATGGTGTATACTTGGCTCAATCTAGAAGAATCTAGGGATACCACAATTAGTCTTGCTCTTTATTAAGAGCAAATATGCTTGAAGTTAGTTTGACTTGGCACGCGTGTGTGTGTGTGTGTGTGTGTGTGTGTGCATATATGTATGCCATTGGAGAGAAACCATGGTATCTGTCTTAAATATGACTCTCATCCAGTTCCATGAACCTACACTTGAGTCTTCATGTCCTCAAAATGCAGTAATTTTGCTAAGGAGTTCTGTAAAATCTATGGGCCCAAGGATGGTGTGGTGCTGGAGGGCAAGGTGGATGCAGAATGGAGACAAAGAGCACCATACAGACCTTACCATAACTTGAGTTCCATTAGATGCCAGCAAATAACAGAAGAACAGCCTGACCAGGCAGTATTTCTCCATTCAAAACCATGAACAGCAAGGGCAGCAGGGAGTGGCTACCTAAATGCCTTCACAGTAAGCAGAAATCAATAAGGGCCAGAAGCAAAAACTGAAAAAGGACTGATTCCAGTCTCAGGCCTACCTAACTCAGTGGGACGAAATGTACACTGTCATTATCAATATGATTTGCACTAATATTCACATACTGGCCAATGGAAACTCATGTACCATAAAATACCAAAAAAAAAAAAAAGTGACTTCTCTAGATGTTTCCAAACTAGCTAGCTCTTCAGATCATTAGTGTAGTTATAAGGCTGTAAGAGTTTTGTCATTTAGCTCTTTAATTATCTTTATTATGTGGACTTCACCCATTCATTACCCGTTTTTTTCTTCTGTTTATATTTTACTTATAAATTTAGACTTGTGATAGTGAAATTTTATTAGTAAAACACAACCATATAAAAGCATCACTAACCATGCTGTGCTTTGACTGCAATGATAGAGATGGAACCCAAGGTTACACGGATACCAGGCATGTGCTCTTACTACTAAGTTACATCTCCATCTCAAACTGTGTTTTTTTATTTTTTTCCAAACTATATTTTAACTTTACATGGAAATGAGTTTAGACTTAAAGAAAAGCCTCAATAAGGAATTTGACATTCCCTCAGATTTCTCTGATTTTTTTGTTAGTGTTTGTTTTCTTTGTTCTTTGGGGAGTTTGCAGTTATTAAAACAAAATAAAGAATGGAAACTCATGGTATTCTTATCTGTAATTTTTGTACTTTTGCTTTCACTGATCTTAATATCCTGTGTAACCATAGGAAACTGAAAGTTGAGATGATATTCTCTACTAGACTGGAAGGTTATCAAATGTCATCACTTTCCCCACTAAGTGCTTCTTTTGGTCCAGGAGCAGTTCAGGATCATGCTTTGCATTCAGTCATTTTGTCTCCTTAGCATCACTAACATGGGACAGTCTCAGGGTCATTTTCCATCTTTTTGTGACCTTGACACTATTGAGGGCCAATTATTTTTCATACTATCCAGGTTAGGTCTGAAATTTGCTCATAATCAGACCGAGGGTTATGTGTTCAGCACAGGTATATAAAAGAAGCGACACTGTAGCATTCTTTTTATTTGAATGTATTTTAAGGACTTTAAGAAAAAAATCAAAGAAAGCAATGGCAAATGCTAAGTCTCGTCGTTGAAAGAACTTTTTTTTTAAATTGACGTTTTGTGAACAAATAATCAACTGTTGACAGAAATATTTTTAATCAGGTCAGTGAGAGCGAGGACACAGTGCAATGGGACCATTCAAACACTGGAATGAGAATAGTTTGGCAGAAATTTTTAAAAGCAAATTGACAATATATGTCACACATCCTAAAAGCTTTTTATAAGTCCTTTGGCCTCAAAACTTTACTTCTGAGACTCCATCTGAAAAATAGCTGAAAACTCCCCTCTTAGCATACCATTTAAGCTTGATAAGAAGATTGAGGAAAAATAGCTCAAACTCTTTGTAGCAAACTATTGTAATTCTTTTGGCTGCTCAGCAACTGATCATCCTTCAGATTTAAGGGAAATCCCAAGATATGAAGACTTTATGACCTCCCCTCCCACATGAGAGTAATGTAGGTCAGTGACAGAACACTTCACTAGCCTCTACAGTTCCTCAGTTGCACTTTGAAGGAGAGGGGAGATTGAAGGAAAAAATGAAGGAGAAAGGGGAGGAGAACAATAAAAGATGGAGGAAGGAAAGGAGGAAAGGAGAAAACCAGCATGTACTTTCAACGGAGTCATCATCAATTACATATTTGCATTTAGGTCCTTGAAAATTGAGCAGGTAACACCTCTAAAACCACAGGATGCTCAAAGTCAACAAAGAGTTGACTATGTTTATCCCATGAGTCCAGGAAACACATTATTTCAATATATATTTTATGTGTCTTTCAACATCTGCTTTTATGTGTCATGTAGATTCTGCTATATTAGCCAGAAAGTAAGTAGAATTATTCCCTATTGATGATATTTGGTATCATTATTTGAATAGTGTTTCTCTTAAATTTATGTCTTAAAACTTTAGCCCCAAAAAAAGGCTTTGGATTAATTCTAAAAGTTCACTGTGTTGGAGGTTTCATGATGCAATTAGTGCCTCCAATAAGAAGAGACACAGAGAGATTGCTTCCTGCCTCCCTCCTACCACATGAAGAATTGAATGAGCCATTCCCTTGATTTTGGATTTCCTAGTCACCAGGTTTTGAGAAATATATTTCTGTAGTTCAAGCCACTCAGTTTATAGGATTTTATTGCTGCGGTACATTAGGCTGACAAACACACAGGGGGTGACCTGGAGAAGTCTAAATACCTTGAAACTTTAATTGCCCACAGGCTCTTTCACCTGCTTAATGAAGTTACTATAACTGATGACCTGCAATTTTGGAGGAAGAAGAGGCTTTGCAAAGGAAAGCTTGTTCTTGTCCTCTTCACGCCACCACTGTCTTACAATGTGTGTCAGATCCCACACCATCTTTTGGCAATACAATACATGGGGAGGGAACTCATATGCCCAAAGCATTTCTAAGCTACATGATTTTACAACAGAAAGAACTTGAGCCCATATAAGGAAATCAGTGCTGTGAAAGCTCAACAAGTATATGCATGAGTATATTCACAAGAGATGCCTGATTTAACCAATCAGCTATAAGTGATTGTAATTAGCATTTGGATTGTTTTCCTAAAACCTGGACATAAAAATAGACAATACCACACAAAATTCAGATGCCAGGAAACAAGTAAAGAAAAAAAAGCAGACAATACAATAAGCAGAAATACATACAAAAAAATTCATGGACTCCTACTGCCCAGATGGATTAATCAACTGTAATTCATCTACCTCTGTATTTAATGGGGATCTGAGACTTTGTTCACCCAGGCTTTGAGAAATGCACCAGAGAATGAGTGCTAGCATGCCTGAAAACCCCTTACACAGTTCTTCCTGTGGCCCAATGAACAGGATGCTGCCAGGCAAAACTGCATCACTATGGGCTCTTTGCCATCCAAGTTGATGGGAAGTAACTACAACACTGTGGGGTCTAATTCAAGCCTTCCTGGGGTCATTTGAGTGCTGACCAGCTCAGTAACAAGATCAGCAGTTTCAACTTCTTTGTTCCTGTTCTTTGTCCCTTTAGGAGATTTTATTTACCTTGTGGTCAGCCTCAGGTGGCAAGTGTTATTGATCAGCTCAATGCGTTCTCACCTTGTGATTTATTAATTGGGAACAGGCCCAAATGTTCCCAGAGTTGTAGTAAAAGCAGCCTTGAAGCTGCTGTTACCTTGAAACTGTTAACAGTTTGAGCGCTAAACTAGTCATAATAATTTAATTTCCCATCAAACATTCTCATGTTATTCATTCCTTACTTCTTGTTTTTATAAGATTATACTAGTCTTGCTGTTTTGGCTATTATGAAGGACTTTGGATGGTTGTCCAATTTTCATGTATATACTTGAGGCTTTCAGAATAAACTCATCTCAGTCCTCAGTGTCAGTAGAGGTAAGATCCCTTCCGCCCAGGCCTGGTTTAATTCCCACCAATCCCCCTTGTGGAACTCTGCATTTACAAGTAAGTGTTGGCACTTACACAACACAAAGCAGAATCAGAGTGAAAATTGGAATGGCTTGCTCAAACGGGCTCCTTTGCAAAAGATGATTCACCCTGACAATGGTAGCACCAAAGAAAGTCAGTAAACCACCAAAATACTCCTTGATTTCTGTACCTATGTCTCTGGGCTGATGAACAGAGACTTAAAGTGAGCCACATGTGTCATAATCTCAGTGTGTCAGGCTGAAGAGCTTCCTAAGTTGTGTCATCAGTACTTGCTCTCCTCAGAGGTGCCACTTTAACTGTGCTGTTCTTTAAGAAACTACACATAGACCTTGACTGGCATCTATTACACAAGTTTAAATAATGTAGGTGTTCTTCCTAGTGATCTAAAAAAGAAGGGGGCCATAAAATAGTGCCACATGTAGTGAGAAGTATAGTGAGCCTTACTTTGTTAGTCACCTTACTTTATTATCACTGTGACAAAATCCTTGACAACAACTTTTAAAGAAGGAAAAATTAATTTTGGCTCATGATTTCCCAAGGCTTTTAGTCCATAGTCACTAGGCCTTTGTGATTCAAATAAAGCAGTGCATGGTAAAATAAACTGCTCTGCATGCCCAAGGTTCCCAGTAACCCCCAAACATTGCCACTAGCAATGAATCTTTTTTTTTATTACTATTATTTATTCAACTGTGCGCATGTGCGTGCGTGTGTGTGTCTGTGTGTGTGCGCGTGTGTCTGTATGTGTGTGTAGAACCACGGACGAATTCGCGAACCACCATGGACGCCTCCACCTCCTTCTGCCCCGGGATTCACAGGCTCCGCCCTACCAGGACCAGAAGCGCAGGCCGCCCCCGCTTCCGCCTGGCGTCTATACATGGGATCTGGGATCCGAACTCAGGACCTTCCGCCTGCAAGGCGGAGGCTTAACCCCTGAGCCACCTCTCCAGCCCCAACTAGCAATGAATCTTGCACATGGCCTTGGTGGGACATTTAAGATCCACATTATTGCACTTTACTATCTTGCCAATGAATCATACCAGTTCGGTAGCTCCCAATTTAGTCTACAAAACCTTTAGATAAGACATGACATCATGATGATATGATGTGCAAATCAATATGTAAGCTACCCTTGGGAAGTATCTGCCATCACAGAAAGTTCATAAAACTAGGGTCTACACCTAGAACTAGGCCAGCTTAATCTCTCCCCATCTTGAAGCTCAGGGAAATTTGTGGAAGAGGGGGCGGTAAGAGTGTAAGAGCAAAAGGATGGGAGGAGCAATGATATGTAAGATACTCCATACTAGTTAGGGCTGAAGCAATCATAATTGGGCTTTGCATGCCCTGCGCATTGTCCAACACACTGTTGACCTCACAAAGTCTAGCATCTGCTAAAGGCACCAAGATCCTTGGAGGCAAAGGATTGGCAGCCACAGCAGTGTTCCTATACCTAAGGGGAACACGGGAAAGGGTTCAGGGAAAGGCCACTGGGTCCTTGTACATCATCGGAGAAGAGGGCCCAGATGAAAATCAGGCATGCACAAGAAAGGACTCTCTGGGAATTGGGCGAGAGGCACTGGGGGATGGGGAGGGAGGGGGTGGGGAGGGAGAGCAGGGGGTACGGGGGGGGGGAGAGGAGGAGGGAGGGAGGGAACTGGTGTACCTATTAAGTTTGTATGAACTGAAATAATAATAAAAATGTATTAATAATAAAAAAAAAACTAGGGTCTAAATCACTCAAGGAATCCTATGGGTACCAATGTCAAAATATTCTCTCCAGCATAAAAGTCAAGTTGTTATTCTACCACAAAGGAACGCACAATACTGATTGGGCCTGACTTGGCCTTGCAGCCATATGGAACTATGTGAAAAAGAAGCCCCAGGACTAGAATCCTTCCCACACCGATCCTGGCGACAACTAGTTCTGATGATCCTCCAGGCTCCCTGTCAGTTTCCCAGTACCTTTCTGCTTACACAGACCAGAGTTAATTTCTCACATTTGTATGCAAGAACTGTTGCTTGTCCAATCCTCAAATTGGAGCAACAAAAATTACAGTTATAGTAAGTTCGGAATTTTATATTATACATGTAAATAATATTAAATGAAGACAGCAAGATACAAAATGTTATACACACATAAACAAATTGGGTAGAAAATTTTAAATTCTGCAGAAAATAAAGAAGGAAATATATCATTGTTGAGTGGTTTTCTCTTATAATACAAAATTGAATATTTTTTCCTCCAATGTCTTCTTCTACTTTTCTATAATGAATACCTAATTCATTTATAATAGAAAAAGCTTATCTTGCAAAAATCAGGTTAGTGGGAAGATAATAAAATTTGAAAAGATTCCATATATTAGAAATCATTAATGCTTTTGTTGGCTAAGCTAGACTAAAATCCGTTCTAATAAAAAAAAATCTGTGAGCATAAATGAACCAATGCAGAAAAGAGCCCTGAGTTCATTAAAAATCATGTGCGGCTTTTCTGTCTGGAATTGCCTTCAATTATTGTGCCTGCTCAGCTTAAGGAGTCCGCTAACAGAGGTAGGAGAAAGGAAGCAGAAACAGCTTTCAAGTGGAACACTAAGCCTGGAACCTGGTTTGCTGGTTTTCTACTGCTGCTGCAACAAACCACCACAAATTTAGTGCTTTAAAAAGTCATGTATTTGGGCTGGACAGATGGCTCAGGGATTAAGAAAGGTCCTGAGTTTGGATTCCATCTCCCATATAAAAACTCCAGGCAGATAACAGCAGCCTGCACTTCCAGCTCTGGTGGGCGGAGTTTGGGAAATCCCAAAGCTAAGCAAGATACTACCTCCCCTAAGCAAGAGGGAGGTAGTATCCAGAAGGATTCCTGAAGTTACTCTTGGTCCTCCATACAGTAAAGGGACACACAGTGCCCTTTCAAACACACACACACACACACACACACACACACACACACACACACACACTATATATATATATTTATTTATTTATTTATATATATTTTAAAAAGTGATAAGTATGGTGATTTCTAAAAAAGTCAAAGACTGAAATGCCATATGACCGTGCTATACAACTTCTGGGAATAATACCCTATAATGCAGAAATTCATTACAATCACACGAGCACAACCATGTTCATTGAAGTACTATTTACAATAGCAAAGTCATGGAATCAACCCAAATACCCAACAGCTGATGAATGGATAATTAAAATGCGGTACATTTACACAATGGAATACTACTCAGCCATCAAAAAAGATGAATTAATGAAATTTGCCGAGAAATGAAAATAGAAAAAATTATATCGAGTGAAGTATCCCAGACACAGAAAGTTAGACACTGTATGTGCTCCCTAAGAGGTAGATCCTAGTTCCAAACCCACTTAATGATACATTCAAAGGTAAATATCTGTAATACCTGCTGTAATCACAAAGGATTATTAAATAAGAGGGAAGGAGAAGGAGGCCCCTCCCAAAAAAGGAGATAGGGGATCACGCTTCAGTAGAGAAAATAAGTCACCATCAAGTATTGCATCAAGTAAGTAGTGAGACTTCTCTTCCTGGTCCTGGTTTGATCTTACCAATCAGGGAGGGTTTAGGAACTGGCAGATAAGTAGTAACTATCCTGCAAATAGGAAACTGACCCCTACACACACACACACACACACACACACACACACACACACACACACACTGCTGTGTCCTACTCCTCTTCTTCCATCTACCTTTGAGTATCCTCTTATATTAAGATCTTCATTTAAACATCCTTTTATCTTTGGTTAGGAGGTGACCTTCAATACTAGTCAGGATGTATCCAAGGGCAGTGCAGGAAAAGCAAAACAACAAACCATAATTCAGAACACCAAAGACCCTACATTAATTATCTGAAACCAGACCAGCCAAATCTCTCCCCCATCCTAAAGCTCAGGGAACCTTGCGGAAGAGGGGACGGCAAGATTGTAAGAACCTAAAGACGGAGAAGACTAATGATATGTAAGATACTCCACACAAGTTAGGGCTGAAGCAGTCAGAATTGGACTTTGTTTGACCTGCACAATGTCTGACATGCCAACTGACCCCCCAAAGTCTAGCATAGATCACAGGGGAGAAGGCTCCAGGCAGTAGGATCCTTAGAGGCAAGGGATTAACAGTCATAATAGAGTTCCCATACTAACAGGGAACCCAAGAAGGGGTCTAGGCCATGCCACTGAGTCCTTACACCGCACTAGGTTGGAGGACTCAGAGGGAGGTTTGTTGTTCACACAAAAGGATGCTCCAGGGGATGGTAGGAAGGAAGGGAGAGGCACAGGAGACAGGAAAGGAGGGTGGGGCTAAAAGGAAGGGGGAAAGAGGGGAAGAGTGAAAGCAAGGTGGATGACTGGGGAGGGGTGGAAAGAGAGAGAGAGGAGGGGGTTATCTATTGAGCTTGTATGATTAGGAAAAATGTGGGAGAAAAAAAACTTAGATCAATAATTTTTTTTACAAAAAAAGTTTTTTTTAAAAAAAATCATGTATTTGTGCTCACTTCAGCAGCACATGTACTAAAATTAGAACGATACAGAGAAGATTAGCATGGCCCCTGCACAAGGATGACACACAAATTCATAAAGTGTTCCATATTTAAATTCCATATTTAAAAAATACATATATCATGTATTTGTCATAATCTCTCACTTGAGAAAAAGCAAAGGTCTGAAGCAGGTCTTAGGGGTACTCTTCTGTGGTAGAGCGCTTGCCTGCCATTTGCAGGTTCCTGGATTTAAGCCCACAAACCACACACAGTGTAAGTCTAAAATAAATAAGGGAAATATAAATAAGCAACACTGTGCTCCTCTTAAGGGATTTCTTGACTCCCAACCTGTGGAGGCCACCCGCATCCCTTGGCTCCAGATAACTTGCTCATATACCACTCAACTTCGCTTTTCTTGCCAAGTTTTTCATTGTTGGCTCTACTCTCTTGCACCTCCCCCCTTTGTAAGGGCCCTTTTGATAACAGTAGACCCATCTGAAAAATCCCCGGTAATCTCATCCCGGTAATCCTGGATTTGCATCAGCATAGACTCTTTCCATGTGAAGTAATGTAGTTATAGGCTTCAGAGCTTACAGTGCTTACCTTAATTTGTGAAGGCGAGACTTTAGCCTGCCTCCCATGCTTGGACTTCCAAGTCTTCATCTATCAAATTCAGGGCTCGATGCACTTACTGAAATGGAGAAGGTCATGATTCCAGCCTCAAAGCAGTTTCTCCCTTTCAGTCCTCAACCTACTGCTGCTCAAGGTACACAAGGACCAAAGAAGGACCAAGACATGCCACTCAGGCCTCACATCAAGTTCCATAATGCATTTCACAAGAAATTTGTCAGTGATAATTTCTAGACCAAAACTATTCTTTTTTAAAAAATTATTTTATTATTATTATTATTTCCACTCATACAAACTTAATAGGTACCCCGGTCCCCTCCCTCCCTCCACCCCTTCCCGGACCCCCTTGCTCCCTCCCCACTTTTCCCCTTCCTTCCATCCCCCTTCTTCTCTCCCAGTGCCTCCCTCTCCTCCACCCCTCCATCCCTGGAGCATCCTTTAATGTGAATGTCAAACTTCCCTCTGGGTCCTCCACTCTAATGAGGTGTAAGGACTCAGTAGCATTGCCTAGAGCCCTTTCTTGTGTTCCCCTTTAGTATGGGAACACTACTATAACTGTTAATCCCTTGACTCTAAGGATCCTAATGCCTGTGATCCATGCTAGACTTTGGGGGGTCATTGATATGCTGGTCATTGTGCAGGTCATGCAAAGTCCTATTATGATTACTTCAGCCCTAACTTGTGTGGAGTATCTTGCATATTGTTGCTCCTCCCTATCTTTAGGCTCTTACAATCTTACCACCCCCCCCTTCTGCAAATTTCCCTGAGCTTTACGATGGAGAGAGATTAGGCTGGTCTAATTCCAGGTGTTAATGTAGGGTCTCTGATGTTCTGAATTATGGTTTGTTTGTTTGTTTTTCAGTTTTGCTGTTCCTGCACCACCCTTGGCTCCATCCTGATTGGTATTGGATGTCACCTCTAGCCAGAGACAAAAGGCTGTTAAAATAGAGTCTTACCCTAAGAGTAGATTCAAAGGTAGATCAGTCAGTCTCCCATTTGCAGAATGGTTACCATCTATCTATCAGACTCTGTGCCCTCCCTAACTGGTGAGACCAAACCCCCTTAGTTGCAAGTGACCAGGAAGGAAAGTCTGTGAACTTAACCAGATGTCTTACTACTTACTTGCAGTACTTGATGTGACCTATTTTCTCTGCTGTAACATGATCCCCTCTCTCCTTGTTTCTGGGGGGCCCTCCCTCCTGTTTATAATCTTTGCAATTACTGTAGGTATTACAGAGATTTATCTTTCAGTATGTCACTAAGTGGATTTGGTACTAGGATCCATCTATTAGGGAGTACATATAGTGCTTAATTTTCTGTGTCCGGGATACTTCACTCAATATAATTTTTTCTAATTCCATCCATTTCCTGACAAATTTCATTAATTCATCTTTTTTATGGCTGAGTAGTATTCTATGGTATAAATGTACCACATTTTCCTTATCCACTCATCAACTGTTGGGCATTTGGGTTGATTCCATGACTTTGCTATTGTAAACAGTGCTGCCATGAACATGATCATGCTTGTGCCATTGCGGTGAATTTTTGCTGTATAGGGGATTATTCCCAAAAGTGGAATAGCAGGGTCATGTGGCATTTCAATCTTTAACTTTTTTAAAGAATTGCCAGACTGATCGCCAGAGGGGTTGTATGAGCCTGCATTCCTGCCAGCAATGTAGGAGAGTTCCTTTCTCGCCACATCCTCTCCAGCATTTGTTGTTGTTTGTATTGTGGATTTTTGCTATCCTGACTGGGGTGAAATGATATCTCAGGGAGGTTTTGATTTGCATTTTCCTGATGGCTAAGGATGTGGAGCATTTTTTAAGATATTTGTTAGACATTTCAATTTCATCCCTGGTAAAGTTTCTTTTGAGTACCAAGGCCCGTTATTTAATTGGTCCATTTATTTCCTTGGTGTTTAGTTTTCTAAGTTCTTTGTGCACTCTGGATAATAGAGCTCTATCAGATATGTGGTTAATGAAGATTTCTCCCATTCTGTGGGTTGCCTTCTTGCTCGGGTTACAATCTCTTTATCTGAACAGAAGCTCTTTAATTTCATAAGATCCCATCTGTTGAGTGTTGGTTGTAGTGACTGTGCTATTGGATGTCTGTTAAGGAACTGTTGGCCTAGTCCAATCAGCTCAAGAGAGTTCCCTACTCTTTCAACTAGGGTTTTTATAGCCTCTGGCCTTATATTGAGGTCTTTGATCCATTTGGAATTAATTTGTGTATATGGTGACAAGTATGGGTCCAGCTTTAATCTTCTGCATATGGACATCCAGTTTTGCCAGCACCATTTGTTGAAGATGCTGTTCTTTTTCCAGTGGATTTTTTGGGTCCCTTTGTCAAAGATCAAATGGTTGTAATTGTGTGGGTTTATATTTGGGTCTTCAACTCTTATCCATTGATCTGTGTGTCTACTTTGGAGCCAGTACCAGGCTGTTTTTATTACTATGGATTTGTAGTATAGATTAAGGTTGGTATGGTGATACCTCCAGCAGTGTTTTTGTTACTCAGGATTGTTTTTGCTACACTGGATCTTTTATGCCTTCATATGAATTTTGAGATTGTTTGGTCAACTTCTTTAAAGAATTGCTTTGGGATTTTGATTGGTATAGCATTGAACCTGTATATTGCTTTTGGTAGGATAGTCATTTTTATTATATTGATTCTGCCCATCCAGGAATGTGGGAGGTCTTTCTACCTTCTGGTGTCTTCTGTAATTTCTTTCTTTAGGTTTTTAAAGTTTTCATTGTAAAGGTCTTTTACCTCCTTGGTTAGGTTTATACCAAGGTATTTCATTTTTTTAAGGGCTATAGTAAGTGGGATTGTTTCTTTCAGGGCTTTTTCACTTCTTTCATCCTGGGCATAGAGGAAGGCCACTGATTTTTGTAAGTTTACTTTGTATCTTGCCACTCTGCTGAACTTCTGTATTAGTTTCCTGGTGAAGAGACCGAAATTATTCTTGAAAATGCTCATTCCAATTGAAAATGATTGATATTCTGGGTTAGGGCCTTTTGCTATATACAACTCTATTTTCTTCTCAGTGACTACCAGATGGGAGGGGACTCGACACTCATGTGGCAACCCTCCCAGTGGAAGATGTCATGTCTGTCTATGAGAGAAGTGAAGTAAAGACACAGGTCTAAGTGCAGCTGACTAGTTATCTGGAGGGAAAAAGCAAAGTTAGAGTGACATCTGAATTCTCTTCAGGGATCCCTTTTGCCTAGTATCAGCAATGGTTATATTAGAACAAGAGAAAAATGTCCTTTTGTCCTTTTTATATATAGTGCCAATCTGCTTGAGTTAGGGAGGAATTTTGCTTTTTATTTATTTCACTTATGTGTTTTACAGGATGTAGCTTCGATAATTGTCTGTCTAGCATTTCATAAATATAAACTGTTTCACACTTATTACTTAACTTGACCGCAATAGTATCTTTGTCTCTATTAACATTTTTACTTAACATCCATCTTTGTGTTCTCAATATTCGTGTGTGGAAGCCTTACTGTCCAAAAGGGGAAGTGTAAATCAAAAACTACAATGAGATTATATCTCACTGTAGTCAGAATGACTAGTGTCAAGAAAACAGAAAAACAAATATTGGCAAGAACAGGAGGGCAGGAATCTGTATCTGTATATGCCACAGCTACTTTGCAAACCATTGTGGAGGTTCCTCAGAAAACTAAAAACAGAACTATAACATAATCCAGGTATACTACTCATGGGTGGAATTAAAGCATACACTAGAACCGCCTGTATAGTCATACTTATTGTGGCACTACTCACAAAAGAGACGTCATAGAATCAGCCTGAATTCCCATCCACAGATAATGCATAAAGAAGATGTGGAATAGAAATATAAAGTAGTATATTATTCAGCTATTAAGGAGATGAATTGTGTCATAGGAAAATGAATGGAGCTAAAGATCATCATATTAAATAAAATAATTCTATCTCAGAAATAAAATTATTACATGTTTTTCTCTTATGTTGAACTGTTTTTAAAATACACCAAAAAAGAAGACCAGACCAGTGGAAGAAGGGACTAAGAATAAGCTTCAGAGTAATAGGAACCATGTTACAATGAAATCCATATTTTATATAATTAATAAACACTAATAACAGAGGGCTTTAGTCACTAAGATACAATGAGAAGTTCCACTGTGTGGAAGAATTTTGCTATAGGCTAACCTAAACAGAGTTTTCTCTCTGCTCTCTGTAGAAAAGATTTTATTGTTTCTTTGAAAACACATCCTGTAAATTCTGAAAAGGGCCTCCATGTTTATAGCAAGGCCAAATGGATAGACAGTAAACTTTTGCAGTTATCACTTAACCAAGCAAAGGACAGACATAATCTTGGATGCCTACAGACTTGCCCTGATGCACACACACATGCAATAACAAAGAACTTAAAAGAATGGTTGGATTTCCAAGTAAAGCATGGTCCAGAACCAGAAAAGTCTAGAGTTTCTTTAGTCCAGAAATGAGAACCTTCCCAATGCATGAAACACATGCCTGTCAGATGCCTATCTTCCTGAAGGAATTATGAATTTATGCCTTTTCTTTTCATATGAATTAGAGAAATGAAATGGGGCAACATATCCTTAACTGGACAATGAAGAGTTTCCCCCAAATAAAAACTCCTTTAGATACCCAGGTGTCAGTCTTTCATTTCCTCTGGAGGAGGAAAAGTTAAATTCTACTGAAGCTTAGAGAAAAGATAAAAGCAAATAGAAAACAAAGGAGGTGCTAACAGCGGAGGATAAAAAACATGAACAGACCAGTAGGCTACACAAGTGCTCATTCTGTGTACACATGAGAATCATGACACAATCGATTAAAACAGTCCCGTTTTCTTGGGTCACGTGCTCTCCAGAGCTTTGCTAGTTGTCATCTAGAGAGAGAGTACAAGGGGTTAAGTCTGGAGAAGTGCTTTCTGATGTTACCGATGCAATCACTGCACCTCATTATAAGGTTTTCCTACTTTGACGAAAGGAAAGATTTCAAAGGAGCTTTTTTTTTTAAGGTGCCACAGATTGGAAATAGGTTAGCAGGTTAAAGAAAGCACATTGTTAGAACAGGTTTAATATTATGCTGACTCCATACACAATAGTGATGATGAAAAGAATTGCAGAAGACTGTCAAGATTGGAAATTTAATTAGAGACTTTATTTACATAAAACATTACCAACCTAAGCAAAAATATGACAAAGAGATTATTATGAAGTTATGTGTTTTGTGTTCAAACTCTTTGTCCCCAGGGAAACAAGTCCAGGCATAAATAATACACATGTCGCACACCTATTGAGGGTACATGACTTCTTTGCTGTCAAAGAAACACAGTTTCACTGAGTTCAATGCTTTTCGGGGAAGTGGGTTTTTATGGTAAGGAACAAAATGAGAGAGGAAGCATTCAAAAGGAGAAAGAGTAATCACATGACAAAACCATTCAGCCTCAGAAGCAATAAGCCAATATCTAAAATAAAATAGATTATTTTTCCTCTTGTGTGAAACCTTGAAGGAGGCTTATGAATGTTTCTTTTGTGCCCGTTGTTTCTTTATCACCTTCACACAGATGTACATTGGTGGCAATTTAATTACAACCATTTTTTCTCCCTATTCATCCATTGATATTGCCCTGGACCTTCAACTTTCCGGACCTTAAGCTGTTCAAGGTAAAAATCACATCTCATATTCATCACATTTCTCACTTAAGGGCATGTGGATAAGTGATAGGTGGAGGGGAAAGAGAGAGAGAGGAGAGGTAAAGAAGGACAAGAAGTCTTGTGACAAAGACTGATCAAAACTTGCTTTGCAGACACAACCCATCTTCTTTGTTTTACAATGTGGCACCTGGGCATGGCACTGAGACTCTGAGACCAAGAGGAAACGTGTGCAGGGGGGAAAAAGAAGCTAAAGCACTGGTTTTAAGCTGTGGCAGATAAGCTGCTGACAGGCTGTAGCTTGACACCAAGCTGGCAAGGACAAAGCAAGATTTCTACTGGTGAGACATCATTGTTTGTACCTGTTAGCAGTCACCTAGTGGAGAGATATGAAGGAAAGACTGCTGGGTACACAGGGACCTAGATAGTAAAGTGTATAAAGTCATCTACCCTAACAGGTATCTGCTCATAGCCATCAGCAGGCACGATACTGGGGAAATGCAGATTCCCTGAACAGTTGGGCTCCCAAAGTTTCCACTATGCCACAGTGATGGGTGCTTAGGTCTTATTTTGCAGGTCTTAGGGGGGCCTGGTTCAATCCCAGCACTTTCCAGTGACATAATTGTGATGCCCACACTTCTGAACTGACAGTGAAGCACAAAGTAGCAGGGAGCACTGAGAACCACCAAACCAGCTAATCAAGCTGCACGTTTTCAAGATGCTGAATATAAGCTTGAGGAAACCCAGTATGAGGAAAAATGAAATGACTCGTGGTGCTGTTTGAGGTCATTTCAACTTACAGGATGAAAGACAACATACCTGAGAGCTGAGTCCTCCTAGAAGTCAAATATCTGAGCAGCAGATCTAAGTGGAAGTATCCATGGCCCTGTAAGACCCAACATCAGACAGGCTTCAAACCAGATGACCGCATGTCCCCCATCTCTGTCACAGCATCTAACCTGCTCTTCCACTTGGCTAAGTCAGTGACTCTGTGTGTACAGGGGGGGTGCCCTGTCAGACAGGTCTCCCAGCCTTTTCTCTGTGTGTCTATTCCTGGCAGAGATGAAAGCCAAGATGATTGTAAACAGCCTGACAGCTCTATTAAGACAAAGAGATGATTCTTAGCTGGTTAAAGAATTGAAAACAACTCATCCAGAAAGCAAAAACATTTCAGAAGACCAAATTAGGAAAACACATTATGAGACAACAAGATATTCGTGCATGTAAAATGCAGGCTGTGTTTTTAAAAGCACTATACAAATTACTTTGCTTCTAATAGACTCTGAGCCAATTCCATAAAGTTGGTCTATTACCCTTAATTCTTTCAAATATCACTATTTTAATAAAGGTTTCTGTCAGAGACCTATGTAGCTTGTTAAGAATTATCACCATACAAATACCACATAGCTATCTCTGGTATTTTCTAAATTTAAGAGTAGTGGATTCTTGTGCTTAGGCTGAGACAGGATGACTGCAATGAGTCAAAGGTCATCCTAGGAGTACATAGCAAGTTCCAGCTATAGAGTGAGATTCTCACCATCTTACCACTGACAACAGGAAGAGCCATTAGAATACAGCTCAGGTTTGAGTATAGATGAATTCATATCAATCGGCTTTATAAAATACTTTGTGTTTCAGCACCAGGTGAGGTTATTTAACTTGCCAATTAACTTGCTTGTTTCCAGTCTTAGTTCAGATCTTTATACTCTGATGAGTTACAGACTTTTCACTGAGTAATCAAACATCTATCTAGAAATGTACCTGTGCTCAAACTTCTATCAGCCCACTGTGGTAACTTAGGTTTCCCAGGTGTGACAAAAGGGCAACCTTCTGTCTCAGGGTACCTCCCATAACTGCAACTCTCTAGGATGCAGCTGAGGGGTCCCATTACACAGCTGTCCCTCAAGGTCACTTTAGAATAAATAAGGATAGGATGAAGAAGAAGGAGAGAATTGAAGTATTTTTAGGAGGTTAGAGATGCCACATGATCATTTTTGACAGAATCAGGGACATTCCCTGTTTCAGGCAAATCTCTTAAGGACAGGAAATTCTCCCAGAATGTATCCATCTCTGAAGATTTGCTGGTCTGACTGCTGAAGCCCACCTACAAGTTAATAATAGACCTTAATCTCATCATCTTCTATACCAACTGTTGTAAAAAAAAAAAAAAAGCCAGTTCCATTATTTCTGCTTATTTTCAATATTTAATAATAGAAGACACTTTGAGGGCATGAACAGGGTTACATGTCAGGAACTCCTTTTACATAAAGCTGAAAACAAGCCAGGAGTGACACTTGAAATTGATCATCCTTTTAGCCATTCTGTCAGGCTTCCGAAAATTAATGAGTGAGCTGCAGAAGGGAAGTGGCTTACTAGAACATCGCACAAAGCTGCTGATCTTGACTTGCTGACATTCTGCTTACTACAGCAAAGCTCTGTGCACGGCACTTCTATGCAATGCTTATATGCTATGCAGCTCTTACTCACCCTCATAGGTGAGTAAGAGTCTAGTCTCTGCCCTTCATTAGTGGGCCTCCACAGCAGATGTATTCAGCTTCAAAAATGTGGGGAAGAATTCAAGATGCAGAATTAACATTCAGCAATATGAATTGGAGGCCAGTGTGCAGGGCACTACTGGAGATGCAGTAAAAAAGCTATGCAGTATGAAAGTTACCTTGTATTGCAGCTTGTCTGCATGTTCATGATCCAATAGCCTAGAGGAATATCAAAGACTTAGATGTCAGCTTGTTGGTTGGGAGTTTGAGCTCTGGGCACATTTGTAGAGAATTGGTAGTTGAGTTAAGCCCAGAGCAAACCTGTAGGAGATTGCTTAGTGGATGGGGCAGGCTCAGCCCCTGGTGGGTGGGACAAGTCCTTGGGCAGGTGAATAAAATGGAGGGAACTGTTTGAGAAAGTTGGCATTCTTGTGTACACTTGGCCAGACATGCTGGTCTGTTAAGTAAAGATTGTCACCCTCTCAGCTGTTACGTGCATATGGTGTGGCCAGTTCCCTCAGCCCTTTGGTGATGGAACGTGCTTTCCTGCCAAGTTGGACTGAGATCTATAATTGGGCAATTGTAAGAGAATAAACCCCTTGTTCCCTTAAGCAGTTGTGATTTTATCAGCAACATGCAAATGAACTGCAACAAGGAACAATGGGACTCTATTCTTGCTCATGATTCTCAGCCACAACCCACAATTCAACATGGCAGGAAAATTCATGCCACTGCCAAGAACAAAGGGAACTAGCCACCATAGTACAGGAATTGCTGGAAGAAGGGGCAAAACTCACTTGCCATTCTGCGGCCCACTGCAAATCTGTTCAAATATGCCAAACGAGTGAACCAGTTCCTTGCATCTTACCTAACTTCCCAGGGAATGCTGACACCCATTGTGTCCCTAAGTCCATCACAGAATCTTCTTCAGGCTTGGCACATCCTTAATTCTTCATAGATGGGCCCAGAGCTCAGCCCTCAATTGCCAAGTTGACACCTATATATCTAACTACCACATTTTGGTAAAGAAACATGTTGAGGAGGAAGGTGATCCTGTGGAAGTTGAGCCTCTATTCTCTGTGGGAATGAGGTCTCCCATTCTTGGAAACAGCCAGTGCAATATCTGCTGCCCTCAAATGTGTAACATGCTCTAAGTTAAAGGAAAAGCAGAGAAGCCCCAAGGACTTCTTTAAGGACAGTGAGTGACAACCATTATTAAGGAGGTATTCTTTGAGTGGGGACTACTGAATGATAAACATTGAATACATGCTTGAACCTTCACTCTTCAAAACCCTTGGGTCCTGGGTTAAGCATCTTTAGCCCAGAATCTATAACAGGCAATTTTGCATCCACTAGGCCTATGAGAAACGACCTTAGCTTGAATTTATAGTCATTTCATCTTCCTTCTCAAATTTGTAATAAGAGAGTGTGGATTTGTGCTGCAATCCTATAATTTTCCAGAAATTTATAAAGAATCTTTTTAAGTATCTTTTCTCTCATGAATTTTTTGTAATTTTCTGCCTCTTCCTCTCTTGAATTCTCACTGAAGTCATATGGAGAAAAAAGTGTACTTCCCTTCTCTCTCATTGTACTCCTTTTTCTCTAGTGCTTTTGTAAGTCAGAAATCTTATTAAAAGGCAGCCATTGTCTAGATTTCAATGGAATCACTTTTTCCCCTCTAAGTTATCAACTTTTAGAGTACTTAACAATATCCCAAAGTTATATTCTAAATATATTTAGACTCAGGACTACCTGAAAAGTGAGTGAAGTAATGTTTTTGAAGAATTTAAATGAAATCTAATATATGTGTAACTCTGTATACATTTTTATTTTATTTTCAAACGTAAAATATCATTTTCTGATGCTTTTTTTATTTGAAAGATCTGTACTTAATCCATCTCTGGAATTGAATAGATTCTATGGCTTGTTTTGGAGCTCCAACTATTATAACATGGCTTTATTATGAACATGTGTTTAGATTTTTAAAAATAGTATTAAACTTTTAGAAATCAACTCAGTTAAAAATTAATGAAAGGGCTGGAGAGAAGTCTCAGTAAATAAAGTAAGTTCCATGCAGGTGAGATGATCAGAGTTCAGGTCCCTAGAACCCACTTAAGAAACAGGCAGGTGTGGCTGCCACCTGTAATCCCAACTCAGAGGACAGAGACAGTAGATCTCCAGGGCAAACTGGATAGCTAGATGTAACTCTTAACTATTATTGTGAGAGAGCACCTAAGTCAAGCGATTTAAGGGAGAAAAGAAATTTATTCAACTTACAGTTCCAGAGGGGGGAAATCGACTTTCACGGTGGAAGCAGCATGGCTGGTTGGCCAGCCAAAACTGGAGACAGGCTAAGTCTCCCCCCATCCTATGACTGCTGAAAACTGGATTCCCAGTCTCTCTTCTATCTTTTGTTTCGTGGCTCTTTTTATCTGGTCTACTATGGAAAGGTTCCAATGGGATCCATGGAGGTTCCAATGGGATCTAGGGCTGGTCTTTGTATTATCCAGATAATCTCTTGAGGTGGTCTCAGCTGATCTTGGCAGATGTGGTCTCAGCTGATCTTAGTTAATGCCAGGGGTGTCAAGTTGACACCCAGGTTTAACTATCACACTAGACTACATGATTGGCAAACTCTGTGTTCAATCGAGAGATCATGCCTCAATAAACAAAGTGGAGAATAAACAAGGAAGACACCTATCAGCAACATGGGGGTTCCACATGTGCATGTGCAAGAGACATGTGCACATACCTACATATATACTTACACACACATAGAAGACAAGAAGGAAGAAAGTTAAAAATTACATGTTCATATTATCTTCACTGAGACTAAGGAATAGTGTTAAGGTAGTGAACAAGAACTTGCTTCGAATGAGATTAGACATGAATCTTTTCCTGAAATATTTTGTTCGGATTATTGCTAGAACTAGAAATATTGAGAAACAGGTATCAAAGATAGGGATATTTTCCAACGAGAATATCATGTGCAAAATCTTGAGGGAATAAGCCAATTGGAAACCTACAAATGAAATATAGCACTACCAATCTTTCAAAAGCTGTTTCAGCAATTTAGTAGCTCTTTGTTTAAACTCTTTTTTCTTACATTCTTAAATATTCCACTACTTGTCTTTAAAGATGGTGATATATATCCAAATACAATTCATTGTCAACACACTTCCAATGTGGTATTTAGAATGAGTAGAAAAGAACATATCCAAAGAGACTTGTCCTCTGTTTCTCATGATGCTACACAGTAACCATGGGTGTGGCAGACCTGAGTCAAGGGAGAACAAGTGGCTTGACTTGATGTATACATAATTTCCATCAGCATCAGGGGCTAATTTTACAGGTGCCATTCACATAAAGTAGCTGCTAATGATTATTAACTAGCCATTCAAAAGGTGCTTGGCTGTTTTTGACACAATCTCTATGTTATCTGTGAAGAAATAGCCCATCAGGCCATTTTCTTTCAAATTATGCAACTACCTATTTATTTGTCTTCAAGAACCCATACCTTGCTTCATAACAGGGCTGTTTAAAGATTTCTACAGCCTAGGGATTATAGCTAAAATATTGGAATCACACTATTAAGAGAAAGCAAAAACTAAATTAAGCTTCTGAAAGGGATACTGCCCAAGTTAATGCTTCCCTTGTGCCCAAGTAAAATTCCCTCTGACAAGCGGGGCTAAAATGTGCTCCAGTAATTGCCTCTTTCCTCGGCATTGCTGAGTAATTGCTTTGCAACTTTGCCCTCCCGGCACGCATACATAGAGTTATCACAATGGAATCCCCAAATGATCCCCAGACCCGAGGAGCAATGTTTTATAAATCCTGCAGTCAAGAAGAATGGGAAAGATTAACTAGAGAAGTAATTCTGTTTTTAGCATGGCAGCATCTTGGGCTCTCATCCAGAAAGAAGAGAAATGCACCCAGCATACAATCAGAGCTTGCACTTGGCTTTATCTGCCCTCTCTAGGCAGTCACTCACACAGTCAGAAACCGTCCATCCACTTGGCTTGTGCTTCTCAGTATCTACACTCGTCACAGCAGCCACAGAGCCTATGAAATGTATTATGAGGCCAGAGAAATGCTTTATATCTTCAAGTCATCCTTGAGAGGTACATTCATCCTCCCCAACATTGATTTCAAATGAGGAAAGGTAGATTTTTGACACACCCTACATTTCCTGTCCTTAACAAAGTTAGATGCACACATTATCACTCTTGTTTCTTAAATTCTTCCTGGCTCTCTGTGTACTTTAAGCCGGTACAGACTCCTTAAACTTCAAAATGGTTATAAAGCTTGCTGTATTTTTTTTAAAAAATAATTTTAAAAAATAGCTCTTTTTTCCTAAAACCACCTCTTTTGCTATGTCGATAAGCTTACAAGTGTCTGGAAAAATTATGTGGCAACACAAATGGGCCTATTTGTAAATGCACAGGATCTGACCCCTTAAGGTGATAATCTAATTGGCTTCTTTGTAACTGAGTACCTCAGGATATAAGCCTGAGTGTTTCAACTTACAATGAAAGAGAGAAGCACAATGTATCTGGATCTCTTGTGTGTGTATGTGTGTTGATTCCAAAGAGATCTCAGAGTTTTTACTGATTTCATAGGTTAGTGGTTTAATGAGGACTACTAACTAACTGTTTTCATTGGTAAAGGAGACTTAAATTCCTACTGCATACCATAATGCTTAACATCTGGAAAACAAATAGGTAGCTAGTGTGTTGTCTATTCTAGCTTCACTGTTCTACGGTTCCTTTATTCTCTGTAGCCATCAAGTTCTTCAAATGTCTAGGTACTTGTTACTGAAATATCTTGACAAATTCTCTTTGCTTTCTATCCCCACTGAAATAATAGCAAGCTCCAAAAAAGGGATTTGGAATAGGTGATATGTAACAGTGAAGCATTGGGAAATTGCTTGAGGTTATACAGGAAAATCACCAGGAATCCCCGACTAAATTATCTCTTCCCAAGCCAAGCCATCTGTCACCAGCTGACTCATGTATCCCAAAAGGGATTTACACTTTAGTTTGTTTCATATTTGTTCTCTAGATAGACAAATTTCGCTCTTAACTTTAAAATAAAGAAACTCAAATGATGATAGCTCCCACTCCATAGAATGTCCACAAATTTTTAAGATTTATTTTCCCAGTTATGCCTTGATTAAGAAAGGAAAAATCCCTGTGGCTACTAGGATGTATCGACAACATTGATTTTCTTTCTCTTCTTGAAATATTACATCCCATTAAATGACTGAACCAAACACTAACTATTCCTCTCATGACTCAGAAGTGCAAACCATATTCGCCACTAATGTTCATTTCCTCCAGGGCTGTCCCAGCTTATCTTTCCTGTTCAGTGGTGAGCAGACCCACTGCTTTCACTTATTCTGTTACTTATGTGACAGGCACTAACCCACCAAGGTCAATGTTGACTATCATTTATCATGTTGCCAATATGTCTGTCATGATTGATGGGATGTTGCCCCGCAGAATCCCTGACTTCTGTTACTGTCACTTTTTGGGGGTGAGGGAGATCCTCTTAGCAACACCAAGATTGGAGCACCCAGGTATGGTACCATTTCTATTCTTAATGGTGCCACAGTAACTGGCCTGCGTCTATAGAGCAGTGACAGACCAGGACTAGCATATTTCTATCTAATATTATATTTATTTATGACAGAGGAAGAGACTAGATTCATGCCCATGGAGGTCACAGGACAACTTTTAGAGGTTGGTTCTTTCCTTGCACCATGTGGGCCCCAGGAACGTACCTAAGTCACCAAATTTGTGACAAGGTTTGTGGCCCATGGGAAAATCACTCTAAAAGACTCAGAAAGTGTACTGATAAGTGAATTATCTGAAGAAAAGACTCAAACTGGGCTGTAATCCTTTGCTTGAGTGTAAACATAGGTGATTCTTTCCTAAAACCACAGCTATAATAAGTACATCTCGCAGTGTTAAATCCTGGATGATGGAGCAAGTCAATTAAAGTAACTTTGAATTTTTAGCAATGTTAGCAATAAACAGGGCAAGAAAATTTACAACTTTTAAAAAAATGAGGAGAAAAGAGTAATCTTCTTGCTGTTGTAGATAACATGCAATCACAGAGGCATGATTAAATCCTAATCCCAGGTCAATAAACACCATACTCTTGATTTCAAGCCTTTCCTCGGGCAAACCTGACAACTGAGACAGACAGAAGCGCAGAAGTCGATTACAGGGAAATGCAACTAGCCCGTGTGTACACTTCCTCTTCAACCTCTTCTGCTTTTAATCAATAGCACACTGAGTCTCCAGCTTCTATTGAATTGGGTTTACAAAGCTTTTTTGTTCTCACCTGTCGCTAAGAAAAATCATTCATGGCATCCTGGATCTCCAGGAGCGGAGACTGCATGAATCAAAAAGGTAAAAAACGTCCCTCCCCAGGGAGGCGCCAGCTGTCTTAGCGATTCAGCTCTGTTCTTGGCTGATTTGGAGGCTACTCTGGCGCAGGCTCCAGAGAGTGTCGCATAATAAGCGACCACAATGCAAACTGTTACCAGGGAGAAACAGAACATCTGGTCTGGAACAAAAGCAAAGTCCATCACTAAGAAGCCGCCTGGCCATCATCATTCAAGCATGAATATGCCTGGTCCCATCACCTGAAAGGGGGGAAGGGGGAGTGTGTCCCTGGAGCCAAAGGAGGGAATATAAAACGGAACCAAGAGGAAAAAAATAGAACCTGAGAAATTATGTATTATTTACTCATAGATTTTTGTTGTTGTTGTCTAAATGCAGGATAGTATTCAACTGAACTTTTAGGAGCATTATAAAAAAACTGAAAATTTCAAACAAGAAATTAACTGGTGCCTTTTCATTCTGTAATGTGAAAAAAAAAATTGGGTTGTATGTGTCGTTTCTGCTCATTTGGTTTGGTTTAGAAGGCTGAAGCTTTCCTTGCCATCCTGCTGATATAAGCGGTTAATGATTGGTCTCTGTTTTGCAGAGCTATTTTAACTGCCAAGGATGCAGAGGGGGCCTCAAAGCAGTGAAGGGAGGGGCTTGAAGCATGCATCCCCACCACATGCCTTCTACTAAGCAGAGTGCCTAAACTTGGTGTGGGAGAGCCTAGGGCTGTCCAGGTTGCTCTAGCCCCTTGTTGTTTAGGTGGCTTTAAGTACCAAGCATCACTTTCAGAAAAGAAGAATCTGACTTCCACCTGCTTTAAAATGCAGATTTTAAAAGGGGGTGCAGGGGAGGGCCAGCCCTGTTGACAAAGGCCCTGTCAAAGTGAGAGTCATTATACTCTACATAAGGTTTGTGTACTTCATTCCTTTCCAAAGCCATCTGTCTGAATTTAATTCACTGATAATTTTATCAGTCTCCCCATGCTTTGCCTGAAACCTCTCTGCTGCATTTTTTATTCTTCACAGATGTTAACTCTTTGAGTGACAGTCCCAGTGCCTTCAGAATTTTGATGAAGATACACATTCTCTGAAGGCGCTCTGGCGTGTGCAACCCTTTCCCAAAGCCTGGCTGCAACCACAGTCGTGCCTTCAACAAGAGCTGGACTTCTCCCAGCAAAGCTGACCTACTTGCAAAACTCTATCCATGGCATGACTGAAGGGACACCTTTCAGGGCACTCTCCCAGACATGTGATTTATCATTCAGGATGCCTTTTGAAAATGAGTCCTTACAATACATTTTATAAGGATAATTCCAATCTACCTATCAAGGCAACATATAAAGTAATACCTTCAAGAAAATATAGATTATACAAAACACTCCAACTCTATTTAAAAATAACTATTGGAAGAAATTGTTTCTTCTTTTCCTCTATAGTATGAATTTATTCTTTTTAACTTTCTTTTTTCTCTCCTTCTTTCTTTCTTCCTTTTTTCTTTGTTTCTTTACTTACTTATTTATTTTTTCAAAGAAGGGATCTTGCTGTGCCGCCCAGGCTGCCCTTAAATCCCAAGTTGGACTGTTCCCCCTGCCTCAGTTTCCAGAATAGTTGTGTTGCAGGGTTTTTATGTCCAGGTTCTTATGTTCGGGACTCAAAGATTGAAACCAGAACATATATAGAGAATTAGGGTAGAGTTTATTAGAGGAGAGAAAGAACAGAACTCATGGACATAATTCTGAGAGAGGCACGAGAGCAGAGAAGAACTCTTACAGACTTCAGACGTGGAAACCATGAGGGGTAAGGGAGCAGAAAAGAACTCACAGACATGGAGTCTGTGAGGCACCAGTGAGAAAAGCCGGAGAAGAACTCAAGGACTCCAGATGTGGAAGCCATGAGGGACAAAAGAAAGCTGGAATCCACGAGGAACAAGAGAACCAAAGATGATTGCCAAGGTCACGAGTATTTAGGGTATTTATAGAGTTAAGCAGGTCTGGGAAAAGTGGCTTTTCCTCATTGATTAGCTCCAGTTTCTACAAACCTGATTGGAGTTTTTGGTCCTCTTCATCTCATTGGTCTCAGTTGATGTTGTGGCACACCTCCCAGTAGAGCTTATCTGCAATGGAGAATTCATCTCCATATCCTTTCATGGAGAAAGTTGCAACTTTATCGCTGTGAAAGATTAGAACCAATTCCTCAAGATTAATAGGGTGTGTTCCTTCATGATAATCCCAGCAGTGAGGGGATGACCTTCAAAGACCTTCTCAACATGGCTGCTCTAAAACTGCCTGAATTGAGATTACAGGTCTACATATTTATTTTATTGTTTATGTATTAGATTTTAATCTTTGTGAAAAATAACCAAAAGAAACAATTTGAGAGGAGGAAATACTTAATTTTGACTCATGGTTTCAGAGGCTTCAGTCAACTAGCTTCGACATGCCCAGGCCTGCAGTGAGGCAAAACATTATTGCAGAAGGGTCAAGAGAAGCGGAATTGCTTATCTCAAATGGTCAGTGAACAAAGAGACAAGGATGGACTAGGGACAAGATAGCCTTCAAAGGTACAGGGCAGCAACTTACTTCCAGGCCCCAGGTCAAAGATTTCTGTACTGTTTGTACAGTTGTACATCTTACTAAAAAATTTTTCCACCAAGAGTTTCTAAGCACATACATTGACAAGAGTGTGACAGAGTTCAATTCAGGATTCAGGATACAGACGGGAAGGGACTGCTGATCTAGCAGGGAAGATGATACACAAAGCAGAATATGATTGGCACAAGGTACTCACACAACCAAAACCAGAGTAAGGTTTATTTAACCAAAAACACACTGTAGGCCTAGCAGAGGAAACTGTGGCTACTTAGGTGGTAAAATCTGAGGTTTTTTTTTCTTCTTGTCCTATTGCTCTGATCAAATATTTTGATAAGAGCAGTTTAAGGGACAAAAGTTTATTTCAACTCACAGTTCAAGGCACAGTCCTTCATGGTGGAGAAGCCAAAGCAGCACAAACTTGAAGCAGCTGGCTACACTACATTCACAATCAAAATGCAGAGAAATGAATGTAATTATGCTTAGCTTGTTTTTTTTTAATTCTATAAAATCCAGAGAATGGACCCCACACACAATTAAGATGGCTCTTTCCTTGTTGATTAAGGTAATCTTCACAAACTTTCTAAGAGGCTACCTTAATCTAGATAATTTCTCACAGGTATGTGCCTTCTAAATGTTAGGTTGACCATTAATACTAGCCATCATAGTGGGAAGATATGCAGAACACACATGAGAATTAGAAGGTATAGGAAACTTCAATGATATAAGTTGGGGAAAACAAAATATGCTAATTCAGTTAAATCAGAGCAGACATGAAGAAAGAAAACCAGAAACAAAGTCAGAGATGGGACAGAACCATGACTTTGAGATAGAAAGATGCCACTGAGCAAAAACGAGACATGATGTGAACCTAACTTTCAGAAGGTAACTGCAGCTCCCCATCAGATGGTTTGGGTATTAAAAACAGGAAAATTGTGAGAGTGGTGATAAGAAGGAAATCAAGGTCCTGAATTAGGGCAGGTGCATTTTCAATGAAAGTAGGTGAATTTGTTCAAATATTCCAACCAAACAGATGGGAGAGATGTACTCAAATCAAAAGGCTCAGGTGCACTGAATAAAGCAGACTTAGTGCTTTCTATCTTTGCCTCATTCTAAGATTGCACTTGGTCTCACCACCTCAACCCAGTTTCCCAAATGAACTAAGTCATCCCCACTGGGAAATATCTTCCTCCTACTGTAGATTTATTTCTTTATGCATTCAGTACAAACATTGCTTCCAAAGAAATTACAAACTTCCTGATGCTTATTGTATGCTTATACTTGTGAAGGTGTCCCTGTAAGATATCAATCAATCTCAGAGCCTGGTGTAGAAATAAGAAATGATCAGAAAACAGTATTGATTCGGTTATAGTTTGAGGCTAAGGGGCATAATATAAGAAAATAATGGAAAATCATAGTGCTTTAAGAGATGTATACCTCTTTAAAAATAGAATGTCAAAATCTAATACTAGAAATGTATTGCTTAAAATTATAGATGGTGGTGATGACAATGATGATGACAATAATTGGTCCTATGAATAGCAATGTGACACATGAGCTGGAAATACCAATCTTCTTAGAGTATTATTTGTGTTTATTTTTGTTGAGCCAGAAGATAGTTTATAACCAGGCCTTCAGAGCATCGAAACTCCATTTAGAGTAAAGTATATGAAAACTTCCAAAGAGAAACTTAGGGGGGGTATTTGACTTGATAAATGATATAGGGTATGTTTCTCAAAATCACATGCCTGGATGTAAATCTAGATTACATTTCCCAGTCTCCCAGTTGACTTCTGTGTTATAGAAATTTATCAGAAATTATATTCTCCACTTATCTATCTTAAAATCTTCCAACTTGATCATTAATGCTTTTCTTGTATTCTGATGACGCTGAACAAGGAACATCATAACCCTCAGAATTGGCAGAGAAAGGAAAAGAATTGCATGAGGCTGATTTCCATCAACGATGCTGAATGGGTGTGTACCAGAACACCTTTAAGTCATGAGGTTAATCACTACATATTATAGGATGCTGAGTAGTATCTCTGTCTTCTACTTGTACATTCCTCTATTATCCCCAAGTTGTGAGAACTGTATCATTTTCAAATGGTTCCTGGTGTGGGATAGTAAATTACTGATAGTCAAGAGCCACTGCTTTAATAAATCTAAGAAATTTGTGAGGAAGTAGAGATAAGCCTGAATGAAACTCAAAATTATTTAAATAAAAAATCCACAAATCATATAACATCCACAATGTCCAGTATACATATTAAAAAATCACCTAGACATGCAAACAAGCAAAAGTATGATTTGAAGCTGAAATTAAAAAACTATAGTCAAATAGAAGCAGTTCCCCACGATTTTCCAGAGACATACTCTTAAAATTCTGTTATGAGCATGGTCAATGATTCAAACAAATGATAGATAGAATAAGCAATTAGATACAGAATATTGACTAAGATATGGAAACTTTATATAAGAAATAACCAGTTGGAAATTCAAAAGCTAAATACTGAAATGCATGAAATTAAAAAAAAAACTCACTGGACATGCATTGAACAAATACCCAAAAGAAACAAAAAGACATCAAAGAGCTTGAACATACATTAATAAAAATTACTTGAACCAAAGAACAGATGCGGAAATGCTTTTGAGAAATGAGCAGCAACCTTTCTCAACATTCGTCACTGTACCCACAGGTACAACCTATACACTCCCTTTTGCAACAGAAGGTGTTTAATACAGAGGATTACAAGTGACCATCAGCCACAAGTAGGCCATGAACTGCACTGGCCTAAACAGACCATGTAAATCACCCCCACCTCAGAGCTCAGGGAACATCACAGAAAAGGGGTGTTGAGAATGGAAGATTTTTTTTTAATTTTTTTTATTCAATTGTGCATGTGTGCACGTGTGTGTGTGTGTGTGTGTGTGTGTGTGTGTGTGTGTGTGTAGAACCACGGGCGAATTCGGGAACCACCATGGACGCCTCCACCTCCTCCTTGTTTACTCTGCCCGCACCTCCTCCTTGTTTACTCTGCCCGGGATTCACAGGCTCCGCCCTACCAGGACCAGAAGAGCAGGCCGCCCCCGCCTCCGCCAGGCATCTATATGTGGGGTCTAGGATCCAAACTCAGGACTTTCCGCCTGCAAGGCAGAGGCTTAACCCTTGAGCCACCTCTCCAGCCTTGACAATGGAAGATTTCTAGCATGCCATGGTGGCTGCATTGATGAACTCACTAAAGTTGTGTCTACTTCCAAAAGACCTATACAAGATTTGGTCTGTCGGTATTTTACCATGATAATGCAAGATCTCAAGAGCCATAGCACCTTCCCAAGGGACAATTGAGGGTTAAGGGAGAATGGGGGCAGGAGCAATAAGACCATGTTCCAGCAAGGTCTCACATATTCATGGGAGGAAACAGTCCAGGAAGCAAAGAAACAGTACCCAATGATCCCACATGACAGTGATGGGTACCTGTTATTATCAGCCAGAAGAGAAAATAGTTTAGTCATTATGCACTAGATATTCAGGGGGAAAAAAGGTGTTGTTTATAAAGAAAATTTAATGATGCTCTGATTGCACCACTTAAATTGTAAAGGCAAACCTAAAAGATTTAAAATGTTTCCAAGAAACTTAACTGCATTTCAGAGCAAGTCAGAAAAATATCTAGCACCCAACAAGATAAGACTCAACATCTGGTACCAGGCATACAAAGGAGCCTGAATATACAACCCATAATAAGGAGAAAGATCTATCAGCTGAAGTCGGCTGAGATCCTGATTAGAATTAAAATACAAGGACACTAAAATAACAATTGCAATTGCTTTCCATGTGTTCAACATAACATGAAGTAAAAACAAGTACTATAGGAGAACGAAACTTTCCTGAAACCAGGAAATTAGGACAACCAAATTTCAGGAGGGAAAAATGACATTTGATGGCCAAGATGAAAAGTACACAGTGTTGAGAAATAGCACATTGTTGGGCCCGCCCAGGATTTGCCCCAGGGCATAGCCAAGCACATGGAACTAAAGATGGCGCTGAGGGCCAGTGTCCTGGGCTTAACCCTGATCACATTATAGGGACACCTAATTGGTTTTCAGGTATTGACCTGCCCTCTGTGCTGAGTGACATTGGACTTGACCACTAGCACCTGGAGGATGTATTGACCTTTGACACAATTGGGTGCCTGTTTGGCGCCTTGTGACCTTTTATCTATATAAGCTCCTTTGTTACCCCCAATAAACTTGAGATTTTGCTCTGACAAACTCCCTGTCCCGTGGCTGAGTCTCTGGGGAATTGAGGTGGAGGCGGGGACAGTTGAATTTGCCTTTTTTCATCATCGCAGCAAGCTGTGCAATCGTGTGAATGAGTGTGTGAGTGGGCAGAGACACGCCACGCTGTGGCAGCTGGATTTTATACCACATTAGATATTAGAAAAGAAATAATCAATAAATATAGACATATAAATAACAATAGCAAAATGATTGATGAAAGTGAAGTTAATTTGTAAAGTCAGAGAATCTAAGTCAGCCAACTTCAAGTGGCCCAATATTTATATACTAGATCACTGAGTAAGAGGGAAACAAGAGACCCGAACAATGTTTGAAGAAATGCTCATCAAGATGTTTCTAAACTAATGGGAATTATTTATCTATAAATCAAAGAAACCTGAAAAACCCAATAAGCAAGAAAAATGAGTAGCAAGTACCAAGATGCAGGGCTGGAGAGATGGCTCAGGGATTAAGATTCTTCCTTGAAAGCGAACGTCCTGAGATTGAATCTCAAGTCCCACATTAAAAAAAAAAAAAATGCCAGGCAGAAACAGCAGCCTGCACTTCCAGTCATGGTGGGCAGAGCCTAGGAAATCCCAGAACAAAACAAAAAGGAGATCGAAGCAATCCAGGATAATTCCCAAAGTCACCTTTGGTCCTCCAGAGGGACACACAGTGCCCTCTGACACACACACACAAAAACAAATAAATAAATAAATAAATAAATAAATAAATAAAATCTTTTGAAAAAAGTACCAAGATACATGGCCATTAAATATGCCAGAACCAGTGATAAATAGGAAACCCTAAGGACACAGTGTGTGGGAGAAGCATGCTGCCGAAAAGGGGATCAGATACAGGAATTGGACTACCTCTGAGACAAAAGAAGCAAGAAGATGAAGGAATGACTTCTTTAGAAAACCAAAAAGAAAAAAAAAATCCGTGAATCTGCAATTCTGTATTCAGCAAAAAATGTGTCCGCAAACATGAAAGCAAAGATTTTTTTTTGAGATATGAAAAAAGCGAAGGTATTTATCACCAACAGACTTCTGCTGCCAGAAGCACTAAAGGAAATGTTTCAAACAGGAAGAAAAAGAGATCATGAAGAAGTGTGAATCCAGGCAAAGAATTCTGAAAATGGGGCCTGCATTGGAAAATATAGAAATTTTCACTATTATTTAAATCTCTTTAAAAGTAATTTTGCTATTTTAATCAAAACTAATTGCATATATTTGGAGACTTAGAGAATATATAAATAAACAGTATCATATTAGCCCAAAAGCTAGAAAAGGGAAAATGGAAATAGAATAATTTGTGACTATTATTTTGTATAGGAACTTATAATTAATTCAGCAGATTGTATTAAATGAAGAATGCATAGTTCAATTTTAGGTTCTTATGACATTAGTCTTCAGAAAACATGGAGAGATACAGTTCAAAAGACAATAGGAAATAAAACAGAATGTCATAAAAAAATTCAGTTAACCCCAATTATAACTCTGACACTTGACCTTATGTAAGTTATTTCTATTCCTTTTAACTTCAGTTTCTTCGTTCCTAATTAAATTCGTTTAATAAAATTATCTTCATTAAATAGTAGTGATAAACCAAGTTTTAAATACTTTGAGGGAAGAGATCATAACATTATTAATTTGTGTATTGCCATGACAGAAAGCTCAATTCTCTCTTTCCTGCTTTGTTAAATGAGAATGAGGCTTACCTTCTAAGGTACAGATAGCATTTGTGAGATAGCCTCACACAGAAATCAGAGAATATTGCACATCTTTTCCCTTCTCTGTGAGAACCCTATCTGAAAAGAATGTCCTGATAATCAGATGCCACCCTTTGATAGACATTGATATAGACTTTGATGTAGGCAGCAATGGATTGAACAGTCCCTACTTCTATCTTCAGTATGCAAGATCTTGGTCAGTCTGCTCATTTCTTATAGGCTTATGAACTTACCACCAGAAGGCAGAAGATGCATAGGTCATGCTGATTCATTACAGATGAGAAGATGGTTGGTCTCTTCCCACTGGTAGTATACCAGACATTGCAGGGATGATTCTACCACTCAAAAGAATTTCCATGTTTACGATCTCTCCAGTTCTTAACAGTTATATTGAAGCCTCAATGATCTTTAGTTTGTTTCCCTATCTTTTCTCTTTTTATGATAGTTGGTCTGTGTTAGCTTTCTCATGGTATTCTTAAGTGAGATTTCTAAAAGAAATAGAAAAGGCATATCTAAGAATAGCATGGTAAACAGCTATAAGCCCTTCATCTAGATTCATGTATTGTGATGACATCCCTTTATTGCTTGCTCTTGCTTTGTTGCCATTCAACCTAAGAAGAACACTCCTAGGATTTATATGAGCTACAATTCTTATGATGCAGAAGTAACCTTAAGTGTCACCTTTATGTTCATGGTAGAATACGACTCATAATTTTTTTTTCCTGAACCACTTGAGAATTAGTTGGAGGTTTCTTGATATTTCCCCTTAACCTCAAATCATGAGTTAAACCTTTCTTGCTCTTAAGTTGCATTTGTCTATGAGCAAAAAGAAAAGAAACTAATACAATCCAATAGAAATATTACTTATTTTGCATGTTATATGATAAAAATTCATTGTACTATAATCAGTTTCTGCTATCTTTCATTTTGATGCTTAAATCTGAATTAATTTAATTTTTATCTGGCTGTGGACATCTAGGATCCACGTGATTGTGTCTGGCCCATAGCTTTCCATGGAGGTGAGGACTATAATAAACCACTTAGTCACATGTCTTGTTACAGGAAGATGGTCTGAATCACCTGGTTCTCAGAGCCCTGGAGCAACGGCTTATTCACCTCCCTCTTCTCCTCCAGACAAGCAATACAGATTACAGAAGTAGTTCAGAGCAGAGGGAGGAGCCACACCTAGAACCACACTCTAGGTCTCTCTCCTCTTGACTTGCCATTTCAGCCCAAACTTCAGAATCAACTGCCAGAGAATGCATCTTTCCCCTGGCTACTCCGTGCTCTGGCTGCAGCCCATTTGTGAGCCCACATGTGGGCTCTGTGGGACAGCAGCGTGCATCATTATTGGAATTTATTCTCCACCTGCAATGGAAGTGGGTCATCACATCCACATCAGAGAAAGGTCGAACTTCAGAGCTGCTCTCAGCACCCCAGCTGTTCTCCCATATGGTACCATGCATTTGGGACTCCACAAAGTCTACTTTGAGAGGTTTAAAAAATGAAAAATTGGTATGATGTCTTTGATCCATTGAAATGTTTCCTAAAGCATATACTCCTTTAGAAACTGGGTGGTCTGGTGTCTTTCCATTTCCTGCATCTCCTACACATTATCCAAGTCAACCAAGTCAAACCTGGTGCACATACTGGACGTTGTTGGATGCTTGAAAGAAATATTATGGACCAGTCTTGGGTTCTTCCTTTTTCCTGGGCAGTTGCTCAGTTATATCCTATTTGCAAATAAATAAATAAATAAATAAATAAATAAATAAATAAATAAATAAATAATGAAGCACTGCATCTGCTTCTTTTCCTATTTTTGTGAATGTCTTGGGCCAATTCCTAATACCTCTGGATTCCTGTTGCCTTACTTCTAAAACAGCAATAAGTTTCTCATTGAGTTGTATGGGATTTAAATGAAAATGAGAAGTCCCTGTCTTATGATTTCCTCAATTATCCTTGTGCTGCTGTGCCAGGACTTGAAATAGAAGTTTAATTGAATATTTTACATGAATATAAATAATTGTAATAACAAGCACTAATGGGTTCTAAAGAAATAAGCTGGCACATGATATAGGTTGATCCATTTTTTCCAGTCCACTGATGTTAGTTTTCTTGAATTGGATGGTAAAAACTCTTAGATACAGGAATAATTTAAACAAACTACAGTCTGGGCCTGCAGCTTCGTTGGTAGAGTGCTGACCTAGTACTTCAGCTTAATTACATTTTTGTCATAACAAAATACCTGATTCAAGTAACTTAGGGGAAGAAGGATTTTGTTTGTCTCATGATTCCAAGTTATAGTTCATTACTGTGGAGAAGTTATAACTGCAAGAGCTTGGAACAGCTGGTCATATCACATCCACAACACGATGATGGCAACCTTGTTGTCAACAAGAACAGGGGAAAGGACATTCAGAACAAGGTAAGAATGAGTTGGTCTATCTGAGAAACAAAATGAATATCTGTACAGAGACCAAAACCCAAAGCATGTAGGCTTGCTTGCCTATGCTCAGCTAGCTCTTTCCAACTGCATACAGTCCCAGACTACCTGCCTAGGAATGGTCCCATCTACAGTAACTGTGTTTTCCCCATCATTATGCAATCAAGACAATATCTCAAAGCATGTCAAAAGTCAACCTTATTCTACATAATATCTCTGAGGTAGAGCTAGAGACCTGCTTGTAAGTGTCAGGTTAACAATGAATACTAACTAACACACCTAGCATGAGTGAAGCTCTGAGTTCAAGTCCCAGCATCACATATATATATATTAGGATGGAATATGCCTATAATCTAAGCATTCAGAAGATAAGGGAGTAATATCAGGAGCTCAAGATCATTCTCCACTACAGAGCAAGTTTGAGGACAGCCTCAGTTACATGAAACTACCTTTAAAAAATTACATTCTAAGTAGATAGTTAAGATGAACAGAGCAGTGAAAACATTACTCAAATATTTTTATATGTTCAAACGAGGGTCAACAAACTTCTTCCATGGAAGGCCAGATAATAAATATCTTAACTTTAATCAATCATTTATAAAACCATCTCCCTTGCCTATACAACTTTAGATGTACTATTTAAGTTTTTTAAAGAACAATGTCTTTTTATACATGTAATCATCTCAATTGATTGAACAAATATATGCCAGCAAGAGAGAAAGAGAGAGAGAGAGAGAGAGAGAGAGAAGTTCAACAAGTTCTTAGTAGGGGAATTTAAAATGCACGAAAAAAAATCTGTAAAGGAAACAAATGGAGCAATCATTGTTCATTTTCTCAACTGATTCACCCAAACTTCTAAAGGTCTGTGCTTGGAAAACTTTTGTCTATATGTTTTACATGGCAGTGCAAGGGTGAAGGGGGGTGGGAATTCTTCATTTGACAAGTATTTACTGAGTTCCTTTTATATGCCAAGGACTGCTTAGGTGGTCCTGGTAAACCAGGAAAGTCATAAAACTTGTACGCTACTGATAGAAGATAACAAATGGAGAAGAAAAATATGAGCTGATGATGAATGTGATATACAGACTTTTATTAGGCCAATGTGACAGAAAATAAACACCAGGAAGTCTAGTTAAACCAGGCTGTCAGAGAACAACAAAAGTCTCTTAGAAGAGATGGCACAGAGATTGACACAGAGATCTTTTTTGGCATCAAAAGAGCAGGGGAAAGGGCATTTGAGAACAAGGTAAGAACGAGTTGATCTATCTGAAAAACAAGAAGATACCTGTACATAGCATTTTGTAGAACAAGGTTAGAAGTTTGAATTTTATTCCAAGTGCAATGGGATGAGAACTTAAGAAGATCAGTAAAGGAGTAATAAAAAAAGGTATTACAGTGTAAAATTAAACATTCCCAAAGAAGCATTATAACATAGTTCTTCAAGCAAGCACCAGATGGTCAACTTCTTTCTACCAACAGAAAATAAAATGCAGACAGGTGTGCCTGCCTGACAAAACACTAGGAGGCTTACAGCACGAGGGCCTTTAAAAAACAAGCCTTTGCCTCTGAGGTTTTATATCCGACTTAACATTCTCATCAGTAGGTAAAAGAATAGACCCCTGATTTGATCAGTCTTCTAAGAATATAAAAAGATACCATATGATCAGAACATCCCCAGTTTACTCTAACATGCCAGTGTAGTGTCTGTCCTTGCCAATGTATCACTAAATGTACTGATCTGCAATGACCTCTGTTCTCTTCTAGAAAGGTTATTACTACTTCCTTTTTTTTTCTTCAGAGCACTCTTTTAACTCAACTTGAATATTTGCTCAACAACTTATGTCATTCATATTTAGATCAAAATAAATTGCCTTTTTGTTTTTCCTTAAAGCAATCTGGAATTTTACATAAACAAAAGTATGGCAGTAGTCTGAGCCAAAAATATGGCAGTACGTAGATCAGTAACAAAATAGTTGAGGAGAAGTAGAGATGGAAAGAGTGAATCTGCTTTAGGACAAGAGCAACAGCCTGTAAAGGTCAAATGGGGAGGGAGGAAAAATATCAAAGATATCTCCTCAAATTTTGATTTCTGCAATTTGAGAGATAAAATTGTCATGTGCTGAGAAAGAAAAATTGGGGGAGTGGGTTTCAGATGAGAAAGGGTTAATTTTTTTAAAATTTTGGTTATACATTTGTCCCTTGATATGCACGTGACATTGGTTCTAAGCACCCCCTTTAGATATCCAAATGTATAACATTTCCAGACAGAAGTCCTACCTGCTCACAGATTGAAAAACCAATACTCTGGAGATAAGAGTAGATTGAAAGGAAATCAAATTTAGTCAAAGGCCAGCATTCTGGGAAGTAAAGAGGGGCTGTTTTCCCCTGACTGTCTGCCATTCAGGAGATACATGTATCTCACTCCCCTCCCACTTCACCTCTACTTCTCCACCCACCCCAACTCCCACCACTTGTTTATGGCCAAAGCATTGCAATCCTGAAACTCCTGGGGCTAGTTTCTGCAAATCTTTAGACGAACACATTACTCTTCTGCAAATTAAGCGTCTGCTTACACATGCTTATATAATCTGCAGGTCACTAGGGATTCTGGGTTCTGTAAATGTAAAGAATGATTATTTAGCAGTTAAGCCCTTAAACAATTTTTTTCAGAATTAAGAATGACAAGAAAGACAGCAATAATTCTCCAATGGACAACTCATAAGAGTGTGACTACTGTTGTTCAGATGCTCAAGTGCCTTAGACAAGATGATGCAGTATTTGTATATAGTTTATACACATTATCTCATTTATTTTAAATGTAGATGATTTGTAATGCCAAATACAATGTCAACAGCTTTGGAAACAGTCCATGTGCTATATCATTTAGGGAATAATGATGAGGAAAAAAATGTCTACATAAGTTCAGTAAAGATAGAAATTTACCAAATATTTTTTAATCTTACCAACAGAACTCACAGATAAGGGGTCCAACCACATTAAACCTAAAATATGATGCTTGTGTCCTAGAGCTGTTGTAATAGTTATCACAAATATAATTTAAGGCAATAGTAATTTATTCTCTACATTACCAGAGGCCAGAAGTTCAAAATCAAAATACGGACATGGTAATGAATTCTAATTGATTCATTCTACCCTACATCTGTTGAAAACTGAAATGAGCTCTTCAATTAAGAGAAAGAACTGCATAATGATTAAGAGAAGAAAAACTTTGCATACAGAGAGAATGAGGGGAAAACAATCAGCCTTCCCCAAATATGTGTCTCTTTTGCTTAAGAATTCTTTTCAGATCTTTTTTTTTTTTTTTTGAGAAACTGCAGACATAGGAGAAGCTCTGAATGCAGAGTAGAAGTTATCCATCTGTAAGGGAAATTTATATTTTTTTAAAATCTTTGCTTACAAGTTATCTGTCTCTCTGTACCAGGTAAAGAAGACTGACTAAAAATCACTCTTACCAATGGAGAAGATATGACACCTCTCCATATCAGAACTTTCTCTTGCTTACAAGCTTTCCTAAAGGCTACAGCCACACACGCCTTCTCTCTGGAACTCAGCTGAAGCTGGCATGCGCTTTCATTTGAAGCCACCAGAAGACTTATGCTTCCCTTTAATTTTTTCCCATGTATATGTAAAGTAGGCATTTGTGGTTTAATCTTGCCAATCTGTCCTTGTTACAGAAGTCCCAACCAAGAGCTTAAAAAGATTGTCAACTAAAAACAAACTCAAACCATGGAAAACCATGGAATATTAAATTCATCTGTGACCCATTAGAATGGCAATCAGAGAAAACACAAATTCAGGCAACCTTGGAAATGCTTCAAGGTTTTACAAAATGAAAACTGTCTAGGTAGCTGTAAATTTCAAGGGTGTGATAGAAATTATGTCGCTTCTTAACGGGGTATTTTGATTAGCATTGGCAAAGTGAGGTTGTCTTATAAAGAAGTGATTGGGTGTGGTCTCAGTTTCTCAGTAGTTTGGGAGAAGAGAGCTACCACATGAAAAGTCAATAAAGGTTACCATTTGAGGTTTCCAGAAGCTATAGTTTGGCTAAATCTAAGTCAGTACCTGGGTAAGCACACGTGTGGTCATTTGAAAATTCAGCTGCACACGTCTGAAATCTGACTAGTAATGTCTTCCTGCCTCCATTTTAATTGCCCTGATCAAAATTTCTTCATTTCGTTTGTTTATTCCTTGACATAGTGAAGGAAAAATTATATTTTACTTCCCATTCAATAGCCCAGATTGAATTACTGATATTGCTCCTTACTAGATGAAAGGAGAAAGCAAGAGAGAGAGATAGAGACAGGGACAGAGATAGAGACAGAGACAGAGAGAGATGCCAACTTGAGCAAGGTAGTCTGGGAATCTTGTTCTTGAGAATGCAGCAGAATTTGATCTCTCTTGCTCCCTCTCTCTTCTTAATTCTGCAACTTCACATTTCAGTTCATATTAAATTACTTATCAGAGATAGTTTGAAATATGGCTTTCTTTATATCCCATTTAACTTAACATCATCTCTCTGTGGCGAATTCTCTTGGCAGTAAAAGCTGTCTTTCTAGATAATTGAGCCTGTGAATGAAACTGAGGCATTTGAAGGAAATATAGCTGATTCTCTTTCTGAAGCGATATAATCCTGGTCTCCTTCCTGGAACCAGTAAAGGATGAGGCAAGTGACAGCCCTTGATTTCCATCAAAGTTCCCAGACAATTCCCTGACAATCGAGGGCAGATCGCCAAGCTGCCTCATCTCCTCCACCATCTATTCAGGGCAAGCAGCCCTCGGAAAATAAATGACAGGCCACTGAAGCCACTAACAAAGAGAAAATGCACTGATAACTTATCTTCTTTTCATGAAACTTCAGCAGAAATATTCATTAAGCCCATTGTGAAACAAGGATGCATAGATCAAAGAAAAAAAGAAAGAGAAATGGGAAGGAAGAGCGGGAAGAATAAGAGAAAGAGAAAAAAAAAAAAAAGTCATCACCTAAAGAGAATTTCCTTCCTGACTCTCAGAAAACAGAGCTAGAAACCAATAAACTGCTTAGTTAAAATCACAGAAGGGAATCTGCTCAGCTGTATTACAGGATAGCAGGGCTGTACACTACAGATCATTGCAAACAGCATCGCAGAGGAAAGCGGCAGACATACACAATCAACCCGCCTATTGAGGCATGGAACCAGGGAGCAGCAGCAATCACCACAGAAAGCAGACCACTGGCAATACCATTTTAAGTCCGTTTGATAGGCAAACTATAGCATCTGAAATTTCTCAGGGTGAATGAGTTTAAGATGCGTTATCTATGGAACAGCTATCCCACGATACCCACTTTATTTATCCAGATGGAGAAGGGAGAATATGGGTAAACAGTACAACTCCAGCCCCAACGTGCTTAGTAGATAAATCCAGGACTGTGTTTGTTCTCTATGCCTTTGTATAAGGTTCTTTTCATATAGATGAAAAGGTGGGGAGTGAGGATAAAGGGATATCTTTAGAAAACAGGGAGCATAGGCTGTGAAATGGCGAGATAATGTGTACCGTGTAGGCCATAACAACGAGGAAATCATTCTGTCGCTTAGCGTTCCCACTCTACAGTTAAAAAAAATCACCCTGGCAGTTTCCAAGATGATAAGATCCATAGTGTCCAAAGGCACTAGTTAGCCAGAACACATAGCAAGGTAACTTCGTAAACATGCAGGTCATAAAACACATATTTGTTTTACGGTTGGTTTTTTTTTTTCCCATTTTCTCTCTTCTCCCATAGGGAAGCCTAGTTAGTTTCAGCTTAATGAAGTGAAGTGTCTAAAACGGAACTAAGGGACAAAAATGTTCCTGTGAAAGTGCAATAAAAATAATTCTTGAGAGAAATGTTGCTGGAGAAAATTGGGAACATTTTCTATGGAAAAGATGAACACTGGAATAGAGAATTTAAGCATGCCATGTATAACTTTCACCAGAACTCTTCAGAGACGCTGCAGACATTCATTGCTCTTGAAAGAAACAGCTGGAATTGGGCACAACAAAGGGCTCTGTCTTGACAAATGTCCTAACGCTTCTGATGAAGGTTGAATTGTGTTATCGGTCCATTTCTTTTTCACTTATGCAAAATTTGTTTTTCTAAGCTATGAAGCTGAATATACTTATCATAAAGGTTTCTCTTTTTCCTCCACAGGGAAAGAAATGGGATGCACTGATTTGGAGACAGATGCTGTATTTGGAATTTCTTGGTGTATACAACTCCTTTGTTAACTCAGCTGGTTGCATGCACATAGGGCCATGGGATCATGGTCAGTATGGGATCTTGATGTGGGATTTTCATTTTGTCACTTTATTGTTACTCCTTTTTTCTTTTCTGTCTGTAAAATTAGGACTTTAAGTTAAACAATATAATTTCCAGCCAATGTTCTATAGTCAGACTCTTTATCGAGGATTCCAGAAGAGCGAATCATTCCTTTTTTTCCCCAAGTGAGAGATATTGACCAATATGAACTATTCTTTACCAAATGTATACATTTTGGTAACAACTTTAACATTAACTTTAAACATTTCCAACAACTTTAAACATTTGTTGTCATTTTAACTAACTTTTTAAGACAGCAATCAAGCCTGGAAATATTAAATAAGATTCTTAAGATTTCACAATTAAAACGTGAAAGAGGTCTATAAAACCCAGGCCTATGAAAAAGTTTATAAAAAAGTTTATGCCCCATTGGGCATGTTATCATCCTTTAAAAGTATAAGCACTGGGAATGTCATCATCCCTTGAGCAATCCCATGACTTCTCTGTATATATTTGCTAATAATAACTGAACAAGGTTAACTCACTTGCACTCAGACCCAAGTTTGTTTCCCACCAAGTTGTTAATTAATATTTTATACCATATGACCTGTTTCTGGAAGCTCCAAGACAGTCATGAGCCAACCAGGAGGTCAGTGTTTTGTTTTATTCTGATTAACAGGTTTAATAAATCTAAGTTCAAAATGCTAATGTCCTAACTGAAGTCCAGAACAGACACATTTTCCAAAAGAGTAAGACAAAAGAAAACACGTGACAACCGAAGACTGAATTAAAAGAACTTGTCATTCACCTCTTTTATCATGAATTTCCAACCAAAATTCCCATTATTTACTGCTCGTGTGAATAATCTAGATCAAATATATATATATATATATTGATATATTCATTCCTGAATCCAAGATCCCGAGTTTGCACAAGCTTTCTGCAAGGCATGAAGCATAGAATCCCCATTGTACTGGCCACCTCTGTGTCCTGCAGAGGTCTCATCATTCAAAGCCCTGGTGAGCTTCTTTTGTATTGGGTGAGTGGCTTGGTGTCAAGCTTGCATAATTCGAAGGAAAGCAGCAGTTCTCTTGCACAGGGAAAATATGTACATATATTTTGCCCCATCGAAGATGACTTGAAGAGCTCTCCTCCAATTTGCTGAGAGAAAAAAAAAATGGCCTTTAAGCTGAGATTAAGAAGAGGGAAACTTCCAATAAAAGAGAATATTTTTCAAAAACTTGCTAGTGACTGCAAAGCCAGTGAACAGAGAAAACCTTGTCACCTTAAGTATGCCATTTGTTATCACACATGCCGGAATACATCTATTCATCTTCTTTTAATTGCTCTGCTGTGCTAGAAATACAAAGCAGCTCACTGATGCAGAGACTGTGAAAGAATATTCTGTCATGGAAACTTTGAAAACATTTCAAAGCAAGAGCTCTTCTCTGATGAAATGAAACCTTCTAGTTGTTTGTTTGTTGTGAATCGTATTTGGCTGATAAGAGTCCAAAATACAGGACTTTTTTCTTTAGGTAGCCTTATGTCTTCATTTGCTTGCAGATGGCTAAGGAAATTTCTGCAATTTTCTAAGCACAATTTAGGAGATTAGTAATCTTTTTTGGAAAAAAAATCACAAATTAAGTGATAAAGAAACAGGTAAGTGCATAGTGACTCCCTGAGTGTATCTGATACAAATCTTGAAGCATTTGTGTGTGTGTGTGTGTGTGTGTGTGTGTGTGTGTATACATATTTAACTGTGTGTATGCACCTATGTATGTGAAGGTGCACAGTTTGTCTGTGTGTGTAAAGGCCAGAATTTGATGTTGACTGTCTTCCTCAATCACTCCACTGTATATTTTGAGAAGGAACCTCTCGCTGAACTGTAACAATTCAGTTGGACTGGTCGACAAGAAGACACCCACAATCTTCCTATCCCTTCCTTCCCAGTGCTGGCATTACAGGTGAATGCTGCCACAAGCAGCTCTCCTCATGGGTGTTGGGGATCCAAACGTGGACCTTCATGCTTGTGCGAGTTCACCATTACCCAGGTATTTCACAAAAGTTGCTAGAGCATTCATTAGGAAGTCATTAAAATAGTTCCAACACCTGGTTCTCACTAAGGGAAACTGAGGCCCAGCTCCAAGCTAATGTTCACACCCTGGGACACAAGCAAAGTTGCCCCAAAGGGAACTGCCAACCAGCCCCAACAGAGATATCGCCAGTTAGAGATCTCACACTAACTTTAATCTAAGGACTTTCCACTTTACTGTCAATAATTTCTTTCTTTCTTTACAGAGCACTTCATCAAAGTTTTCTTGTCACACCTTCTTGGGTGATCGCTAAATTTCTTGTGATATGGTGTTACCAGATTTAGGAATCACTACTTGTGCCAAGAAGCTCTTTAAAATTTTTATGTATCACTACGGGATTCACATTTTTAAGAAACTTTGGTCTCAGGGACCAGATGAAGGCTTCTGTTTAGATAGGATCAAGAGTAGTACAACCATACCTTATTTGAAACCTCGATGACCTTAATTATGTGACATTGTGAAAATAAGTCAAAAATAATCTGGAAGTTTCCTTTTTACTATCATTGAATTTGGAGGTATTGTGCAGGCTATTGGACCAAAAGTCTGTAAAAAAAAATTACCAGCTCTGAATTAATGGAAGTAAAACAACCACCCTGGACAGAAGTACCTATTGGGAAAGTATGATTTAGCATAGGCAACTTCCTTCTCTTTGGCCAAATTTCCAGATTTCAAGAACATATCATGAACCTGATACTATTAAACAACATATTAACCTACAGATGGGGAGACCACATATTGCCAAAGTTTTCTAAAAATAATACATGTTCATTTACTATCAGACAGCATTCAAATGTGTTAATCATGTTGGCATTTGCATTGTTATTGGGGAAGAGGAGGATAATTGCTTGCACGTAAAGTATATGAAATGATCAATGTAGGAAAATTAACATGTCTCTCTCATTTCAATTAATTTTTCATTGTTGCATATCATTTGTTCTTATGTAATGCTGCAAACAGGCATTTAAAATATAAAGGTCAAATCTGGAAAAAAAAATTTTATGTATCTAGCAATGACCAACCATAATGCAGAGTATTAGCTGTTCAGCAAGCCTCACCCAGAATCAGGCCAACCTAATCTCCCCCCACTCTAAGGCTTTGAGAACCACACAGAGGAGAGGGTGGTGAGATTGTAAGAACCTAAAAGTAGGAAGGTTCACTGTTAGACAAGACATTCCACTCAGGGCAGAACTGCTGCATCTGGGAGCTCACTGCAGTGGGACTTGTCCTTCCTAGACCTGCCTAATAACTGATGTGCCAACATGAACGTGCCCCCCATAAACCACCTAGAAACTCAGGAAAGATAAAAATATACAGTGGAAATCTTTGGGTCTAAAAGTGGATGAGTGAAGGGAAGTGCCCGTATCAGTGGGGTGGCCTGATGAGAGGTAACTTGATATGCCACAGAGGCCTGAATCTGCACAAGAATAGATGGGCCTGGGTGAACACTGGGGTCCATAGAAGAATGTGGGTGGGAGGGTGGGAGAGAGTGGGAGGGATTGGTAGGGGGAAGGGAAAAGATGTTGGTAAAGGATGGAGGGAGGAAGGGATGAATGCTCCGTATGCTTGTAAAAACAGGAAAATAAAAAAAAGTGTGTCTGAATGTATCTTTTAAAAAAGTAAAGACTTCATATATAATTTTAAAGTTTTTTAAATTACTACAGAGAGAAAGAGAATAGATGCATGCATGCCACAGTGTGCAAGTGGAGGTCAGAGGACAACTTTCAGAAGTTAGTTCTCTCCTTTCATCATGTGAGCTTCTGAGGATCAAACAAAGTTCACCAGGCTCATGAGCAGGTGCCTTTACTCTTGGAGTCATCTTGCTAGCCCTAGCTAATGTACACATTAAAAAATTTTTAAGTTTCCAGTTTGTATTTCTAAGTCTCTAGTTTTTTAAGTTTCTAGTATGTATTTCATGATTCAGGTGCTTTAGCTATGTTATTTCAATAACTTTTACAGCAAGGAACTCAATATATCAAGATTATCGAAATTTCACTGATGACAACATTGACAGTTTGCTGATAATGATTAACAAGGCCAGACTACCCAAACCAAGCATGTTTCCAGCATGCCACACTGACTGGTCTGGCCAGACATATCCCATACCTAGAGATGTGATAAGGAGCTTGAAAGTAATTCTTTTTTCCAACTCTTTCCATCTGTCAGTGTTCAAGGACGATACATGAGAGAAGTACAATCTCAACCTTCACAAGAGGTTACTAGATAATTATTTCTAAAAGGATTCCAGATGATTATTCTAAAGGGGGAAATGAGCAAGAAAGCCTTCAGAACTTAATCTCCTAATGTAATCTCAGTTGCTGCATGGAATAAATTCTTTCTGTGGGCAGGTGAGTATCCTTGCACTTATATCTCTGGGGTTTTCCCACTCCCTGATGTAGTTGATCTGTTTGTTCCAGATTATTTGACTAGCCAGGATCTTTTTTGGTTCTGTCTGAAATTTTGTTTTCTTTTTGATTTCTGTGGAAAAAAAAGTCAAATGTATTTTGATGAGTATTTCATCAAGTCCATAGATTTATTTGAACAATGTGGACATTCTAGTAATATTAATACTGTCAGTGTGCGAACATAGCAGATCTTTTTTCATTACTGTATATTCTTGAATTTCTCTTTTCAGTGTTTTATAATTTTCATGAAACTACTTCATTAGTTAAACGTATTCTTGGGGGTCTGTATTTTTGTTTGTCTGTAGACTGTAAGTGGGATTTTTCTTTTTTTCTTTCTCATCATTTATTCTGCCACTCTACTGCATTTGTTTATCAGTTCTAATATTCCTTTGGTAAAGTCTGGATTTTTCTATCTCTACAATCACATCATCTGCAAACAAGGGTAATTTAATTTCTTTCTTTTCTCAGAGTTTTATTTATTTCTCTTTTCTAATTCATCTGGCTGAAATCTGCAGTGCTATACTATAAAACAACAAAAGAATGGATGCCTCTGTCTTATTTTGATCTTAGAGAAAATGCTTGGCTTTCCGCTGACATTGGCCATACATATAGCCTTTATTATGCTGATCACCCTATACCTAATTTGTTCAGGATTATTGTTATGAAATGCTATGATACTTTATTAAATGTATTTTCTGTGTCTACTTCAATGGTCTTATGGTTTTTATCCTGAATTCTAATTAAATATCATGGTTGTAGACTTGCTTTCCTAATATATCTTAAGCATCCCTGAAATAAAGTCAACTTGATTATGGTGTGAGAACTTTTTGATATGCTGCTGAATTCAATGGTAGCATTTTGTTGAGGATTTTTTTTCACTCATGTTTATCTCTTTTTAAATTTATTTTATTTACGTGTGTGTGTGTGGTGTGTGTGTGTGTGTGTGTGTGTGTGTGTGTGTGTGTGTGTGTATGTATCAGAGGGCACTGTGTGTGGAGGACCAAGGATGATTTCAGGATGGATTTCTTCTACCTTCTTTTTGCTTTGTTCTGGGATTTTCCAGGCTCTGCCCATCAGGGCCAGAATGTCAGACTACCTGCCATTTCTGCTTGGTGTTTTGTGTGTGTGCGTGCGTGCGTGAGTGTGTGCATGTGTTTTAGGGGGGGAGAATCTGGGATCCAAACTCGGACCTTCTGCTTGTGAGGCAGGGACTTAACCCTGAGCCATCTTTCCAGTCTTATAGCTTGGGTTTTCTTTCCACCCTTTTCAGGTTTTAGTAACAGGGCAAAGTTGGCCTTATAAAACAAATTTAGAAACATTCTTTTTTTTAATTCCATGGATAATGTGGGGCACATTTTTATGATATGTGAGTTTCTAGAGTCAATATTCAACTATAGTGAAAGCAGGTAGGCTGATGTCATCTCCATTTCTCCAATCCCATCCATCACATTCATTTCATGAAAAAGCTTTTGTAATATATCAGTTCCTCTTCCTGTTAATCTTTGTCATATGGGAAGGTATCAGCATTTTAATGATTTAGTTATTCAAACTTTTGGATAAAGCCTGTCCTTTGAGTGACTTTTCCCCTTCTTTTCCTCAGTTCCAGAAACTGAGGTTGGAAATAAGCAGCAATCCATCTCAGAGCATGAGAAAGGCTGTAATGCCAGGAACTGCTGCTATCTCCTTGACCAAAAATAAAAACTAGAACGAACACAGGAAAAGGGGTAACTGGAATTTGTTAATAATCTGCCACTCTGAAACAAAGGATATTACCCAAGATACAGAATTTAGAAACCACAGAAATGGCTGATATTCAAAGAAATGCCATAATTTCTGTTTAGAATTGATTTTCCCAGACATTTTGCTGAGTCTGTCAATAAGTGAAGTCACTATTCGATCCAGCAGTTGTTGGAGTAATATAGAGAATGCCAACTAAGAAATTGGAAGATGCTTCATTGTTCACCATCATTTAAAACACTCACCTGTAATGAGACATCTGGTTAAATTCACAGACTTTCGTTCCTGATCATTTACAATTGAGGGGGTGTGATCTCACCAGAAGGGGAGGGTATATAGGCTGGCAGATAATAAGTAGCAATTTTGCAAATGGGTGAATGACCCCTCCCTCACTGTGGTTTCCTACTTTTATTGCATCTACCTTTGAATACACTCTTATAACAAGACTCTAGTATAACAGTTTTTTATTTCTGGCCAGGGAGTGACATCCAATACCCATCAGGATGGAGTGAAGGGCATTGCAGGAGCAGCAAAACTGCAAAAGAAAATCAACGAACCATAATCCAGAACATCAGAGACTCTATATCAACCACCTAGAACTAGGCCAGCCTAATCTCTCTCCATCATAAAGCTCAGGGAAATTTGCGGAAGAGGGGGCGGTAAGAGTGTGAGAGCACAAGGATGGGAGGAGCAATGATATGCAAGATACTCCACACAAGTTAGGCCGAAGCTAATCATAACTGGACTTTGCATGACCTGCGCAATGTCCAACACACTACTGACCCCACAAAGTCTAGCATTTGCTAAAGGCACTAAGATCCTTGGAGGCAAGGGATTGACAGCCACAGTAGTGTTCCTATGCTTAAGGGGAACACAGGAAAAGGTTCTGGGAAATGCCACTGGGTCCTTGCACCTCATAGGAGAGGAGGACCCAGAGGAGAGTTTGGCATGCACATTAAAGGATGCTCCGGGGATGGGAGGGGGAGGCAGTGGGAGGTTGGAGGGAGGGAGGGGACTGGTATACCTGTTAAGTTTGTATTAGTGGAAACAAAAAAAAATTAAAAAATAAAAAAATAAAACACTCACCTGATCGCTCAGCTTAACCCAGACTGTTACTACCTGAAATCATGTTTAATAAAGGTTAATGTTCATCCTGGAGGATTCTTAAGATGATATAATCTTACCTGTGTATGTATTCTATGTATTCCAGTATTTAGTCCAAACATGCACATGCACATACACACACACACAAAAAAAAAAACTTTGCAATCAGATAATAGCATTGATGGTAACACATTTTACGTTCTGTCATTTGTTTACAAATTTTGATTTTGTAGGAAAATGTTAAGTAAAGAGTTGCTTAAACATATAAATTGGCATTCATTGCAACAAAAATTTGGTATAAAAGCACTTGCTGTGCAACTTTGACAATATGAGTTCAAATCCCCAGAATCCATGTAAAAGCCAGGCATAGAAGAATAAGTATCTGCAGTGTCAGCATGCTTACAGGAAGTGGGAGATGGAGACAGGAGAATCCAGCAGCTCGCAGGCCAGCTAGCCTGGCTTATGCAGACACAAAGAGACCTTGTAATAAACAAGGCAGAGAAGCAAGGATGGACAGCCCATGTCCTCTCCCACAGCACAGGTGCGATGGCATGCCTGTACATGCCTGAAGTTGCACACATAAGTATACAAACACATACACACACACACACACACACACATGTTATTATTCTGTCTTTAATATCCCTTGCTTATACTTAAAGAGACAATAATGTCAAATATGTAAAAGATGTTGCATGCATGTGCACATATATGTGTGTGTGCACGTATGTGCATGTATGTGTGTGTAGGCCATAAGTCTGTGTTGGTGTCTTCCATAACTGTTCTCCACCTTATTTTTTGAGATAGGTCTTTCACTGAACCTGGGCTCATCAGCTCAGCTAGACTGTCTGGCCAGTAAGCCCCAGGTCACCTCTTGTCTGTACCTCTTTAGTTCTGGAATTACAGACCCGTGTCTCCATGCCAGTCTTGTTCTGTGGATGCTTGCAATTGAACTCGGGTCCTTATGCACGTGTGGGGAAAGCATTTACCTAAGGAGTCACCTCCCCAGCTCTCTTGCTTCTCTTTTACATATTTGAGACTTTCACTTCTTTAAGTATAAGCAAGATATATTAAAAATATAGAATAATAACAGTTGCATAAACATACCTACATTGCTCTTTTCATAAGTTCTGATAAAATTTCCAGGACAATTTAACTGGTTGTCAAATGACCAGAAAACCAGCTGGGAGCTACAAAAAAGGTATTTTGGTGTAATAGGACATTTAACAAGAAAAACTGATTACTTAGAAGCATTCGCTTCTTAGCAGATTTCATATATTCCTCTCCTTCTATTCCAATGCTCTTCTTAACTGATAGCTTTGAATAATGAACTTTAAATTCTCTTAGACTACTATCATGGCTTCAGTAGCAATCTTTTAACAGAGTGCTTGTTCACTCGACTCCTATTACAACTTCCAGCAAAATAAAATATCAGAAAGTCATTCAGATTCATGAACTAAAGATGCAACTATAGTGACAAACTATAGGATAAAATTCATTATCCTGATAAATTAATGAACATGGACAGTCTCTCTGAATAATTGAGCAAAAAAAAAACTTTTCCTCTCAATAGTTGGTTATTTGGAGCCTGATTTATCCATGTAATTGCTTCAGCTCCTCATTTTATTTTGCCCATGTCAACACACCAAAGTCTCTGCACTTGATTTTGAAAGCTTCACTATTTCATGTCACGTTAGCAAGTGAGACACACATAGCAAATTCTGGACAGGGTTCTAGTGACAAATGACTTCTATGGTTTGCACGTGTCTCTTCAATGACAGCTGCTAGGAAGACACATCACCTCCCAGCTGCACAACTTGATCCTTCTCTCCCTTGTGAATTAGGAGGAATTGAATGTTTGGCTTTAAAGTGGCACTTCGCACTCCTCTCATTGAACATCACAATTGTGCCCAGACGAAAGGAAACAAAAAACCCCATCATTGGCAACTGATGGGAGAAAAAATAGTCCTCTCATTATAGAGATAATAAGCAGGATGTTCCCCGCAGCCTTTCTTCTTAATTCTCCTTATTGTATTTTATTAAATGATGCAGTTTGAAATTAAGGCTCTGGCAACCTTCATGCACACTCTGCATAAACAAGCAAAACAGAAACACAGTTAAAAGAGCAAGTGTAAGCCCCTTCCAAAGGCCATCTGCTTTCTTCCTGTTATGAAGCTTCCATTCATCAGCAAAACTCTAAAGAAAATATTTATAGCAGAAATGTAAGCCTACGTTCTGAAGCTGCCCGGAGGCAGTTAATGAACCGTTAGAAACCTTGGTTAGGTTAACTTTCACCAAACTCATCCAGATCTTCAATCTTTTGTTCAGTTGCTCAATCAACAAAATTTGTTCAAGGCCCTCAGTATGCCAGGAACTATAAGAAGGTGTCTCCATCTCCAAATTACTAAAAGAAGATAATATCGGCCCAACCATGTCTGTCTCTTGAAGCGCTACTTTAAATTTTAAAACCAATTAGAATACCTGTGTTTAGTGTCCACCAAAAAGCACCAAAGAAGATTTCAGAGTCATTCATTTTCCCCATGTGAAAAAAAGCCAAACTGTGACTGTTCTTCAGGAGATACATGCCTACTACCATAAGCTTTTCGTTCATTTTTCAAGGGTAAATCTGAAAAGAAAGCCGCCTTCCTATTTGCTTCCACCACCCATTTGGTCTTATCAATAAAGGGAGACCAATAATTACAGTCTTTCTTAAAATGTCATTAGCAAATTATGGCTCCCAAACATACAAATGAATGTCTACCACATGTAAAATATTTTGACATGAGAACTCAATTTGCTGAATAAAAACATCTTCTTGGATTTTCTGGTACATACTCCCTGCAACATATACTCCTCTGATTTGACAGTAACTTGTAACCTTGGCCAAGGTGAAAAAAGACAGGACCACAGAAATTGATTTTGCATGAGCAAGGAAGAACACTGAATTATAATTATCAAGTGGATTGGGAGGAGGATGTTTGTTTAAATGGCAGAGCCTAGCCTAACAATGTCAAGGTAAAAGATTATCACAGAGAAACCTAAAATGGTAGCAATGACTTAAACAGATAGAAAATAAGGAATACCATGTTAGAGGCTAGAAAAAAAATGACAATTTACTTTATGCAAAATGAAATATTTGGTAAAATTGAAATCCTGTTGTAATTTAGAAGGCAGATCATGTGATTTATCATCCCTATGATACAGAAGAATATACAAAACCTTTAAAACCTTGGGTTATTTTCATACAAAAATAAAATGAATGAGAATAGTTCAAACACTTGTAAGTTTACATGTTGGAAAAATAACTAGTTTTAGGCACCAAGCATTGCCAAGACTTGACATTTCAAAAAAAAAAGTCCTCAAATCACAATCAAATATGCCCATTGAGGGGGGAAATTACTTAAGATAAGATAAAGTTACGTGTGGGAATTCTCTGAGTCTCCAAGGGTCTCAAATATAAAGTTGAAAGAGAAATAGAGAAATATATGGAAAAGAGAAAGCAATGAGAGCAGATTTTAGAACTGTGTTAGGAATACTTTCTGGGTATGCTTGATAGCATAGGGACTATATTTAAGAAGACAGATGACCTCACTCACTGCCCTCAGCCTGCCTCACTGCATACACTCCCGCCAGCGCCCTACAGAAATGCTTCAACTGCCTGCAGCCATTCAGATGAGACCAGTGTTTGGGGCCCTGGCTTCCCATCTCATAGGACTTATGCCAAAGATGTAAAATTTGGTGCAGTTGCCAGAGCCTTGATACTTCGAGGTGTAGTAAACCACCTTTCAGTGGTTGCTATAGCAGTTACATAATGGGGCCAAAGGAAAGAACGATGATTATTGAACATTGGGGAAGTCCAAAAGTAACAAAAGATGGTGTGACAATTGTTAAGTTGATTGATTTAAAAGATAAATATAAAAATATTGGAGCTAAAGTTATTCAACACGTTGCCAATAACACAAATGAAGAGGCTGGGCATGGCACTACCACTGCTGCAGTGATGGCCTGCTCTATTGCTAAGGAAGCTTCGAGAGGATCAGCTAAGGCACTAGCACAGTGGAAATCAAAAGGGGTCTGATGTTGACTGTTGATGCTGTAATTACTGAACTTTAAGAAGCAATCTAAACCTGCAACAACCTCTGAGGAAATTGCTGAGGTTGCTATAATTTCTGCAAATGGAGACAAAGAAATTGGAAGCATTATTTCTTTTTTTTATTAATACATTTTTATTATTATTTCAGCTCATACAAACATATTAGGTACACCAGTTCCCTCCCTCCCTCTTCCTCCCCCCGTACCCCCTGCTCCCCCTCCCCATCACCTCCCTCCCTATCCCCCAGTGCCTCCCGCCCCAATTCCCAGAGAGTCCTTTCTTGTGCATGCCTGATTTTCCTCTGGGCCCTCCTCTCCGATGACGTACAAGGACCCAGTGGCCTTTCCTTGAACCCTTTCCCGTGTTCCCCTTAGGTATAGGAACACTGCTGTGGCTGCCAATCCTTTGCCTCCAAGGATCTTGGTGCCTTTAGCAAATGCTAGACTTTGTGAGGTCAACAGTGTGTTAGACAATGCGCAGGGCATGCAAAGTCCAATTATGATTGCTTCAGCCCTAACTAGTATGGAGTATCTTACATATCATTGCTCCTCCGATCCTTTTGCTCTTACACTCTTACCGCCCCCCTCTTCCACAAATTTCCCTGAGCTTCAAGATGGGGAGAGATTAAGCTGGCCTAGTTCTAGGTGGTTGATATAGAGTCTCTGAAGTTCTGGATTGTGGTTTGTTGATTTTCTTTTGCAGTTTTGCTGCTCCTGCAATGCCCTTCACTCCATCCTGGTGGGCATTGTATGTTATCCCCTGGCCAGAGACAAAAAGCTGTTAAACTAGAGTCTTGTGATAAAAGCACATTCAAAGGTAGATGTAATAAAAGTGGGAAACCACAGTGAGGGAGAGGTCTATCACCCATTTGCAAAATGGTTACTTTTTATCTGCCAGACTATATGCCCTCCTCTTCTGGTGAGATCACACCCCCTCAGTAGTAAATGATCAGGAATAAAAGTCTGTGAACTCAATCAGATGTCTCATTACTTATTTGGGTCCTTGGTGGAGGCCTATTTTCCCTGCTGTAACATGGTCCCTTCTCTCCTTGTTTCTGGTGTGGCCCTCCTACCCCATCCCTCCTGTTCATAATCCTTGGAATTACTGTCTCTAGGTGGGCTGGGTGGGTTTGGTACTAGGAGCCACCTATTAGGGAGTACATATGGCGCTTAATTTTCTGGGTCTGGGATACTTCATTTAATATAATTGTTTCTAATGACATCCATTTCCCGGCAAATTCCAGTAATTCATCATTTTTGATGGCTGAGTAGTACTCCATTGTATAGATGTACTACAGTTTCCTTATCCACTCGTCAACTGTTGGACATTTGGGCTGATTCCATGACTTTGCTATTGTAAACAGTGCTGCTATGAACATGGTCGTGCTTGTGCTATCGAGGTGAACCTCTGCTGCATGGGGGGGTTATTCCCAAAAGTGGAATCGCAGGGTCATATGGCATTTCAATCTTTAATTTCTTTAAGAATCTCCAGACGGCTCACCAGAGTGGCTGTATGAGCCTGTATTCCCACCAGCAATGTAGGAGAGTTCCCCTCTCTCCACATCCTCTCCAACATTTGTTGTTGTTTGTATTGTGGATTTTTGCCATCCTGACCGGGGTGAGATGATATCTCAGGGAAGTTTTGATTTGCATTTCCCTGATGGCTAAAGAAGAGGAGCATTTTTTAAGATATTTGTTAGACACTTTAATTTCATCCTTGGTAAAGTTTCTTTTAAGTTCCAGGGCCCATTTTTTAATTGGGCCATTGGTTTCCTTGGTGTTTAGTTTTCTAAGTTCTTTGTGCACTCTGGACAGCAGAGTTCTATCAGATGTGTGGTTAGTGAAGATTTTCTCCCATTCTGTGGGTTACCTTTGAGCTCGCGTTACAATCTCTTTATCTGAACAGAAGCTCTTTAATTTCACAAGATCCCAACTGTTGAGAGTTGGTAGCAGTGACTGTGCCATTGGATGTCTGTTTAGGAAATGTTGGTCTAGCCCAATCAGCTCGAGGGAGTTCCCTATACTTTCAACTATGGTTTTTATAGTCTCTAGCCTGATATCAAGGTCCTTGATCCATTTGGAATTAAGTCTTGTACATGGTGACAAGTACGGGTCCAGCTTTAATCTTCTGCATGTGGAGATCCAGTTTTGCCAGCACCATTTGTTGAAGATGCTGTTCTTTTTCCATTGGATTCTTTGGGCCCCTTTGTCAAAGACCAAATGGCTGTAATTTTGTGGGCTTATATCTGGGTCTTCAATCCTTATCCATTGATCTGTGTGTCTATTTTGGAGCCAGTACCAGGCTGTCTTTATAACTATGGATTTGTAGTATAGACTAAGGTTTGGTATGGCAATACCTCCAGCTGTGTTTTTGTTACTCAAGATTGTTTTTGCTATCCTGGGTCTTTTGTGCCTCCATATGAACTTTGAGATTGTTTGGTCAACTTCTTTGAAGAAATGCTTTGGGATTTTGATTGGTATAGCATTGAATCTGTATATTGCCTTTGGTAGGATGGTAATTTTTACGATGTTGATTCTGCCAATCCAGGAACAAGGGAGGTCTTTCCACCCTCTGGTGTCTTCTGCTATTTCTTTCTTTAGGGTTTTAAAGTTTTCATTGTAAAGGTCTTTTACCTCCTTGGTTAGGTTTATACCAAGGTATTTCATTTTTTTAGGGGCTATAGTAAATGGGATTGTTTCTCTCAAGGCTTTTTCACTTCTTTCATTCTGGGCATATAGGAAGGCCACTGATTTTTGCACATTTATTTTGTATCCTGCCACCCTGCTGAACTTCTCAATTAGTTCCAGGAGCTTCCTGGTGGAGTTTTTGGGATCACTCAGGTATAAGATCATGTCATCTGCAAATAGGGATAGCTTGACTTTTTCCTTGCCGATTTGAATCCCTCTTATGTCTCTTTCTTGTCTTATGGCTTCAGCTAAGACTTCAAATACAATATTGAATAGAAGTGGTGAGAGTGGACAGCCTTGTCTAGTTCCTGATCGAAGTGGGAATGCTTCCAATTGTTCCCCATTGAGCATAATCCTTGCTGTGGGCTTGTTGTATATAGCTTTTATTATATTGATAAAGGTTCCTTCCATTCCTACTGTCTCTAGTGTTTTGATCATAAAAGGCTGTTGGATCTTGTCAAAAGCTTTTTCTGCATCTATCGAGAGTATCATGTGGTCTTGGACTTTGGACTGGTTTACATGATGAATTACATTTATTGATTTGCGTATGTTGAACCAACCTTGTGTGCCCGGGATGAAGCCTACTTGGTCCCCATGAATGATCTTTTTAATATGTTTTTGAATCCGATTTGCTAAGACTTTGTTGAGAATCTTTGCGTCTGTGTTCATCAGGGAGATCGGCCTACAGTTTTCTTTTTTAAGTGAATCTTTATTAGGTTTTAGGATTAAGACGATATTAGCTTCATAGAAGAATTTGGTAGTGTTCCTTCCTTTGCTATTTGATGGAACAGTTTAAGGAGTATTGGTGTTATTAACTCCTTAAATGTCTGGTAGAACTCTGTGCTGAATCCATCTGGTCCAGGACATTTTTTGGTGGGAAGATTTGAGATTACTTCCTCAATTTCCTTATATGTTATAGGACTATTTAAATAATTCACAACTTTCTGACTCAATTTAGGTAAGTTGTGTTTACTTAGAAATTCATCCATCTCTTTTGTGTTGTCAAACTATCACAGAGTATATGTTTTTGAAATATGATGTTGTAATTCTCTGGATTTCTTCGGTATCAGTAGTAATAACTCCATGTTCATTTCTAATTTTGTTAATTTGGGTTTTCTCTCTCTTGCTTTTGGTTAATTTAGCTAGGGTGTATCAATCTTATTGATTCTTTTAAAGAACCAGCTTTTTGACTGGTTGATTTTTTCTATCAGTTTTCTTAATCTCGATTTCAGATATTTCTCCCCTTATTTTGCTAATCTCCTCTCTTCTACTACTTTTGGGATCAGATTGCTCTAGTTTCTCTAAAGCTTTAAGCTGCATTGTTAAGTTATTTATTTCTGATGCTTCCATTTTTTTGATGTAGGCATTAAGAGCTACGAACTTACCTCTTAGGACAGCTTTCATTGTGTCCCAGAGATTTTGGTAAGTTGTATTTTCGTTATCATTCACTTTCTGGAAATCTTGAATTTCCTTTTTAATTTCTTCCTGAATCCAGTTCTCATTCAGCATCATAGTGTTAAGTTTCCAGGAGTTAGTGTATTTTCTCTTGTTTGATGTGTTGTGAATGTGCACCTTTAGGCCGTGGTGGTCTGATAGGGCACAGGTTAGAATTTCAACTTTCTTGTAAATGTGTAGATTCATTTTGTGGCCCAATATGTGATCTATTTTGGAGAAAGTTCTGTGTGCTGCTGAGAAAAATGTGTATTCTTTGGTGCATGGGTGAAAAGTTCGATAGAGATCTGTGAGGTCCATTTCTTTCAGGGTTTGATTAAGTTCCAAAGTGTCTCTGTTAAGCTTTTGACCTGTTGATCTATCCCATGTTGAAAAGGCGGTGTTGAAGTCCCCAAGAATTATCGTTTGGGGGTTGATTTCTTGCTTTAGACGCTGTAGGGTTTTCTGAATGAATGTGGAGGGGCCCGTATTGGGTGCATATATGTTCAGTATTGTCAAGTCTTCCTGGTGAATTGTACCTGTGACTAAAATGTAGTATCCATCCGTACCTCTTATAATTTTCTTTGGTTTGAAGTCCACTTTGTCTGATAGCATAATGGCTACCCCTGCCTGTTTTCTGCTTCCATTTGCTTGTAGAATTGTTGACCAGCCTTTTATTTTTAGAGCGTGCCTATCTTTTGTGGTGAGATGGGTTTCCTGCAGGCAGCAGATTGATGGATTGTGATTTTTAATCCAAGTTTATAATCTGTGTCTCTTGATTGGTGAATTAATTCCATTAACATTTAGTGTTATAATGGAGAAACTATTGTTAATTCCAGACATTTATTATGTTTAGTAGTTTTTATAAGTATATTGCTTTGCTTTTAATGGTGTTATATTTGCCTTCTGTTCTCCTGGATATGCCTGTTTTTTTCTTTATGCTTGAGTATCATTTCTAGCATTTTTTGAAGGCCTGGTTTGGTGGATATGTATCTCTTCAAGTTGTCTTTGTGCTGGAAAATTTTTCTTTCTCCCTCGATGATGACTGATAGTTTTGCAGGGTAAATCAGCCTGGGTTGACATTTTTGCTCATTCAATACTTGAAGTATGTCTCTCCAAGCTCTTCTTGCTTTTACGGTTTGATGAGAAGTCATTTGTTATTTTAATATGTTTACCTTTAAAAGTGACTTGTTTTTTCTCCCTTGAAGCTCTCAGCACCAGTTCTTTATCTTGAATGTGGAGTTTTTAACTATTATTTGCCGCGGCTTGCTTCTATTTTGGTCGTATCTGTTTGGGGTGCGGAATGCCTCTTGTATATGGATGGACCTCTCTTTTTTTTTTTTTTTTTTAATTATTATTTATTCAACTGTGCGCATGTGCGTGTGTGTGTGTGTGTGTGTGTAGAACCACGGACGAATTCGCGAACCACCATGGACACCTCCACCGCCTTCTGCCCCGGGATTCACAGGCTCCGCCCTACCAGGACCAGAAGCGCAGGCCGCCCCCGCTTCCGCCTGGAGTCTATTCGTGGGATCTGGGATCCGAACTCAGGACCTTCCACCTGCAAGGCGGAGGCTTAACCCCTGAGCCACCTCTCCAGCCCTGGACCTCTCTTTTTTTAGATGAGGAAAGTTTTCCTTGATGATCGTTTGAAAAATTTCCTCAGGGGTGGTATTTTGAGATTCTTGCTCTGGTATTCCATGAATACGCATGTTAGGCTTCTTCAGGGTGTCCCATTTCTCTTGGATATTTCTCTCAAGTATCTTTTTGGCTTTAACAACCTTTTCCATTGAGCTGGTTAGTACTCCCACTTTATCTTCAGGGTCTGAAATTCTGTTTTCTGCTTAGTTAGTTCTGTTGATAAGACTCTCTGTGGCGTTCTGGGTTGAAGATAACTTGTCTTTTAGCTCAGTTTTAAACTCTGCTTGAGTCTGTTTTAACTGCTGTATGCCACTTTTTGTTTCTTGCACTGTTTTTCTCAACTCCTCCAAATGTCTGTTGTGTTCCTCTTCAAAGCGATTGATTCGATTATGTAATTCCTCCCAGATTTCCTCTTTCATAGTATTGAACATGGTAATGATCATATTTTTAAAGTCTTTATCCTGGGTGAGGCTTTCTTGGCCTTTTTCCACGGGTTTGTTCTGGTTGGAGTCTAACATTATGGGATTAATTTCTTCAGTGGGAAATTTGTTTACTTGACTGTTGCTTCTCATGGATTTGCATTTTGACTTTGGCATTGTCATTTTAACTCTTAAGATCTCTCAATTTCACTAAACTGAATTATTTGCCCTGGGGTCCTGGTCGGCGGGGGCAGGCCCAGACTTACCTAGGTTGCGGGATGAGGCACGGCTGGACCGCGCGCACGCGTCCCGACCGGTGGAGCGGGGTGGGATGAAAGGGGGAAGCATTATTTCTGATGCAATAAAAAAGGTTGGAAGAAAGGGTGTCATCCCAGTAAAGAATGGGAAAACCTTGAATGATGAATTAGAATTACTGAAGGCATGAAGTTTGATCCAAGATATATCTCCCCATATTTCATTAACACATCAAAATGTCAAAATGTGAATTCCAGGATGTCTATGTTCTGCTCAGTGAAAAGAAAATTTCTAGTGTCTAGTTCATTGTACCTGCTCTTGAAATTGCCAATGCTCTCCCGAAACCCTTGGTCATAATCATTGAAGATGTTGATGGAAAAGCCCTAAGTACTCTGGTTTTGAATAGGCTAAAAGTTGATCTTCAAGTCATGGCTCTCGAAGTTCCAGGGTTTGGAGACAACAGAGAACCAGCTTAAAGATATGTCTCTTGCTACCAGTGGTGCTGTGTTTGGAGAAGAGGGTTCGAATCTAAATCTTGAAGGTGTTTAGCCTCATGACTTAGGAAAAGTTGGAGAAGTCATTGTCACCAAAGATGACACAATCTTTTTGAAAGGAAAGGATGACAAAATCCAAAATGAAAAGCAAATTCAAGAAATCATTGAGCAAATAGACATCACAACTAGTGTGTATGGAAAGGAAAAACTGAATGAACTACTGGCAAAACTTTCAGATGGAGTCACTGTGCTAAAGGTTGGAAGCACAAGTGATGTCGAGGGGAGTGAGAAGACAGAGTTGCAGATGCTTTCAATGCTACCAGAGCAGCTGTTGAAAAAGGCTTTATTCTAGGAGGAGGGTGTGCTCTGGTTCAGTGTATTCCTGCCTTGGATTCATTAAAGCCTTCCAATGATGATCAAAAAGTTGGTATAGAAATTATTAAAAGAATACTCAAAATTCCTGCCATGACTATTACTAAGAAGCAGGGGGAAAGGGATTTTTGCTAGTTGAGAAAATTTTGCATAGTTCCTCAGAAGTTGGTTGTGATTGGAGATTTTATGAACATGATGGAAAAGGGAATCATTGATGAAACAAAGGTTGTAAGAACTGCTTTGCTGGATGCTGCGGGGGTGGCCTCGATGTTAACTACAGAAGAAGCTCCGGTTACAGAAATTCCTAAAGAAGAAAAGGACCCTGGAATGGGCACATGGGTAGCATGGGAAGTAGCATGTTCTAGTCCCCAGAATAGTGCTATAACAGTTCCTCTTAACCGTTGCTGACCCAAAGTCAGACAACTTAAAGGAGAAAGGGAGATTTATTCACCTTATGGTTCCAGAGGGGAGAAACAGTCCTTCATGGCAGAGGCAACATGGCTGGTGACGGAAGCTGGAGGCAGCCATGTCACTGCAGACATCCAGTTAGGTTAGTGGGTGATGGCTGAAAACTGGAGGATTCCTGGAGAGTCTGTCTTCTTCCCAGTCTTCTGTTCCGTGCTTCCTTTTATCTGGTCCACTATTGGGAGGTTCCAGCCAGATCTAGGGCTGGTCTTTGTATTGTAAATGTATTGATCCAGATCATCTCTTCAAGTAGTCTCACAGTTGATCTTAGTTAATGCCAGGCGTGGTCAAGTTGCCACCCAGGATTAACTATCACAAGTTATCTCTCCAGGTAGTCTGACAGCTGATCTTAGTTAATGCCAGGTGTGGTCAAGTTGCCACCCAGGATTAACTATCACAACTGCTTTGGCATTATCAATGAACTGTGACAGGAACCTCAAGACAGGGATCCTCACCAAGAGCCAGAGAAGTCAGTTGAAGAAAGTGACAGAAGAAAAGGCTGGCTGGTGTTGAAGAGAATCACTATAAACATCAGTTCCTGGTTTCAGTTACAATATATAATGCTTTATTGCAGTCATCGTCCATGCCTACAGATACTATTTTGTATTTTTGAATAAAAAGACATTTGTACATTCCTGATACTGGGTGCAAAAGCCACTACCAGTGTACTGCTTTCAACGTAAATTTCTGTGGCAGTGGTGCTATTATTCTGTTAAAATCAGGATTTTAGTGCATGCCAGCACCGGATGAGATGTTCCAAAGCAGCCTTTCTGTGGGGAGAAAGAATGATTGTGTAAAAAGTAGAGAAGTATCCAATTATGTGACAACCTTTGTGTTATAAAATTCATTTAAAGTTAAAAGAAAGAAGATAGATCAGATACCTACTGTTTTGTGGAAACTAAATTGCCAAAGAAACCATATGCCTGAACCAAAGGGTAAAAAAAAAAATCCACTGACATTTTAAGATTTTACAGTACAACTGTTGGGCTATCAGCGTGCTATGGGAAGGAAGTTTGCTGAGAAAACCATGCAGCTTTGAAAGAGGACACACTCCCTACACGAACTTTAGAGGTGGCTGAAGAGAACGACGGAAAGAAGGAGAGCATTTTAGAGGGTAGAAGCATGCTCTGATACCATAGGATTTATTGTTATAAATAATCAATAAATAAACTCCTCTCAAGGATCACAGTTCCATCCAGAAACAGGAGCCTTCGCCACGTCCGCATGTGACATTTCATCTTTTTTTTTGTATCTTAATTCTTTAATTAGTCTTTTCTAAATTTTATTGTGATAGTAAAAGCATTTATTAAAAATACATCAATGCAATTATTTGCGATAATCATAATATTGAATTTTTTCTGGGCTATGTATATGTGATTTGAAAACAGCATTTCTCATATTAAAGTAACTCTACATTTTGTTAAAACATAAAGAAATTTAAAATTTACCAATGTTATACAAATAGGTTGAGATTATTGAAAGCATTCTATCATGAAGCTTGCCATAGCATCTCAGATGTTCAAGATATATTCACTATCCACACTACAGAGACATAATTTATTGCTATCTCATAGTTATTTTTTAACATTTTTTATTATTATTTCTGCTCATACAAACAATAGGTACACCGGTTCCCTCCCTCCCTCCTCCTCCCCCCCCCGACCGCCCTGCTCCCCCTCCCCTCACCCCTCCCTCCACATCCCTCAGTGCCTCCCCCCAATCCCCGGAGCGTCCTTTAATGTGCATGCCAGACTCTCCTCTGGGCCCTCCTCTCCAATGACATATAAGGACCCAGTGGCATTTCCCTGAACCCTTTCTTGTGTTCCCCTTAAGCATAGGAACACTACTGTGGCTGTCAATCCCTTGTCTCCAAGGATCTTGGTGCCTTTAGCAGATGCTAGACTTTGTGAGATCAATAGTGTGCTGGACATTGCGCAGAGCATACAAAGTCCAATTATGATTGCTTCGGCCCTAACTTGTGTGGAGTGACATTTCATCATTGATGGGTGTCTCTGGTTACATAAACAGGAATTTTGCTGTGGCTCCTAGATTACACCATATATATCAGTGCAGAGCCAGTGAAGTGTGGATGGCTTGAAGGGTCCATAGGACCTTTATCACAAACACAATCCTACAAAATGAAGTAGATGCCCATTACCTACAGTTTGATGTGGTGACTGCATTAGGGTGTCTTTGCTGGAGGTAAACGATTACATGCACGTGAAGAAAGGAACAACTGAAAAACCTCACAAGGCCTACAGAGATGGCTTAGAAGTTAAGACTCTGCCTCGCAATCAGAAGGCCTGAGTTCAAATCCCAGTTCTCACATATAAACACTAAGCAGAAACAGTGGAGACATGCACTTTACACTTCTGTGGGCAGAGCCTGGGAAATCCCAGGAGCAAAGCAGAAAGGAGGTAGAAATAATCCAAGATGTTTCCCGAAATCGCATTTAGTCCTCCACAGGGAGACACAGTGCCCTCTGATACACACGTACCACACACGCACACGCACACGCACACATGTGCACAAAAATAAATAAATTATGAAAAAGAAAGCAAAACGTCACAATTAGAAGGGTAGATGCTGGCAGAACAAACAAGTTTTCAACCGAATATTCATGTCTCTCTTCATACTCAAATCTCCACACAGCTATTTGAGTGGAGTCATGCAATGACTCAGGCCAGTTGCGGGCATGTGTTGCTCTCCCACTTATCTCCCAACAGTGAGACTTAGGATTCAGCGCTGAGCTATTTCTACATGCTGTACAATCCTTTCTTCTGAAGACATCTTTGAAACAAAACAAATTTTTTTCTACATATTTTCATTCACAATATTTTCTGTGAAACACTAATCACTAGAGGTCACCAACAGTACCAGTGAAAACCATTGGTTCTTGGCTGGGATGCCCTCCTTTCTTCAACCTATATTCTGTCACTGTGTTGCCCAACCCTTCCTGACAGTAAACTTCTGCAATCTAATTACCTGCCACTTCATATGACCATCCCTGTCCACACAATCAATCAGGCAGGTGGCCAAGCATTTATTTGCCCTGCTTGTAAGGAGTGCTTCCGGAAAAGTTGCTAATAACTTCCATCTTGCAATTTTTCCTTCATTTTTGCAAAATAGCTAACTTTCTGCTTTCCTTGAGTGTGAGTTTTTTTTCCTCAGAATCTATATTACAAACCATAAAACTAATCCTGAGGTTCTTATTTCTTATTTGAAAAAAAAAATGCAAAACCATTCAATTGACAATGTGTTAAAAACAGAACTATTCTTGGGGTCCAACCTGAGTAAGAGACAGAAGAGAGAAGACACAGCTTCTTGATTCTAAGACATCACAGTCTGAACAAGAGGACAAATGTATATTGAGTTAACTTAACTGGAGAACTCCACTTCCCATTACAGAGCTTCACAATTGAAAGAAACGCTTCCAGTTCTCAGCGACTTATGATTCATCTCTGTTTTCATGAACTCCTGGCACAGTTCACCTCATTAGTATTATAGAGATTTGAGTTCTTGAGTTAATCCGGTGTTCATTCGGCAGAATGAATATTAATATCTTCCTAATGTAATTTTTAATTAAATATCTCATCACCATTATTGCGCCCAAAAGATCTAAATAGAGTTTGAAAGAGAAGACAGACACAATCACAATAAAAATCAGCAACTTCTATTCACATGCCTTTCAAAAGGCTGATCACCTCTGAAGTAATGAGAATAAATCATGAGATAATGTAAAGCAGATCTAATTAAGATAATGAGCTACGATTTCCAGAGCTAAAGATCTTAACAAAAGGCCATCTATGGATATGTTGTAGCCATCATCTGTGGTCTATTTGCTTATAGTAGTGATGCTTCCTTAAAAAAGGAAAATATTCATCAGAAGTAATAATCCTAGGTGTGCAGCACCAACAGAGCTTTAGCTATTTTGCTATCATTGATGCATTTAATGGTTTGACAGGCCTTTATGCAATTTTGTATATTTGGTTGAAGTAGCATCTTTTAAAATCATGTCATTCAGGGGGAAAGAGATGCATTAGTATTAATATCTTCTTGGCTCCTTGCAAGGTATATTAAGGAAGAATTCTGATTTAGCTAATAAAAATTTGGGAGGATATTTCTGGAAGGAGCTAGCTAATTAGCCTGGCTTTAACAGCAGTGCCAGGCAAGACAACCAGGGGAAACCATAATTAAGCTTTGTCGGTGTGCTGTCTCTGCTCTTTCTCTGGAGAGAGTGAGAGAGAGAGAGAAAGAGAGAGAGAGAGAAATGAAAGAAAGAAAGAGAGAAAGAGAGAAAGAGAGAAAGAGAGAAAGAGAGAAAGAGAGAAAGAGAGAAAGAGAGAAAGAGAGAAAGAGAGAAAGAGAGAGAGAAAGAGAGAGAGAAAGAGAGAGAGAAAGAGAGAGAAAGAGAGAGAAAGAGAGAGAAAGAAAGAAAGAAAGAAAGAAAGAAAGAAAGAAAGAAAGAAAGAAAGAAAGAAAGAAAGAAAGAAAATGGAAGAAAGAAAGAAAATGGAAGAAGGGAGGGAGGGAGGAAGAAAGGAAGGAAGGAAAGAAGGAAGGAAGGAAGGGAAGGAAGGAACGAAGGAACGAAGGAACAAACGAACGAACGAATGAATGAACGAATGAACGAACAAAGGAAGAAAGGAACAAGGAAGGAAGGAACAAAGGAAGGAATGAAGGAAGGAACAAAGGAAGGAACAAAGGAAAAGGAAAGAAAAAAGAAGGAAAGAAAAAAGGGAAGGGAAAGGGGAGGAGAAGGAAGGGGAGGGGAGAAAAGGGGAGAAGAGAGGAAGGAAGGGGAGAGGAGAGGAGAAGGGGGGAGGGAGGAGGAGGGGAAAGAGAAGGGAAGGAGACAGAAGGAAAGAAAAGAAGTCACTTCTTGGTTAACTATGTAAGCAAGCAGAAATAAGTATTTTCTGAAAAGTAAAGAACTTTTTCAGGGGACTCCTGCTAGGGTCTATGGCTGCAATACATGTTGACTCAATCTGATGAATGGCAGGAACCATTACGCGCTGCTAACAGTTCTCTCATCCTACGTCCTACCAGTGATGGTTCTTCATGGGAAACCCTTTTAACTACTGGATTCTGGCATATCTCAGCTCAGTGTCAGCCACATATGGATGATGCTCATGGTAGCTGTCAGTAGCAACAAGTACCATCGTGTCTGTTTGCATCACGGGGAACACTCAGCCCATTCCTGGAACACACAGTGTGGCTCTGACTTTGTGCCTGACTGCAGCTACAGGAATTTCAGGTTCTATTAACTCTAGGCCTCCAGGACCTTTTCCTGAGAGTGCGTAATGTTACAGTGCATAGCTCAGCCAAATCTTGAGACTGTAAAAATCCTTGAAATCACAGGCAACATAAAATGATGGACTCTAGAAAGACATGAAAAAATACATTTTAACGCATTTGGGTTGTTAGTTCAATCTTGCCTGGATTTTTATTGGATTTTGATTTATATTTTTTTTCTATTATAGCATACCCCACTCCCCTCTCTTATTCTCTCTCAACCTAATGTTTATGTGGTAACTGAATGAATATTTCTAATACACCAAATAATTATATTCCAGTAATGTCACTTACTCCTGCTGTCATTCTGAACAAGAAACTAACTTCTCTGATCCTCCATTTCCTTAACTCCAAATCTGTCATATGATAGAACTTACATGAATACTAAATGAGATTGTGACATTTAAACACATTGAACATAATAAACCTCTGCATATCCCAAGACTTACACTTTCATGTGACCCATGCTAGATAAATTGGGAAAGGGAAATCACTGAATGGGAAGTATATAGCCAATTATTAATTGAGATCTTCAGAAGAAAACTGTTATTTTTAGATTTAGATTATTTCAGGCACTACTTTCAGAGCCCTGGTGAGAAATGGGAGTTACTGGGGAAAGTTTGAGCACAGACTTTGTCACAGGTAAGTCCTGGGATTTCCAGCCATCAAGCACAATTCAGTAACAATGCCTGTTCCTTTCACTTTAACACTTTGTTCATCATTTGTCCCTCGGGGTCCAATGATGGAGTAGAAAGAACATCGTGGAGATGGCCACATTCCAGAGAATCCCTTTGCCAGCCTTTGGATAAATAGTTCCTCCATTGAGGTCAATACCAAACGCAACTTCTCTCTAACCTTCCACTATACTATTATCCATCAACCAAGCTATGTTACATTTTCTCCAGTCCCTTTCCAGTATTTCTCATCATATCGGTTGTATTTTGAGCTGTTAACTGCCTCCAGGTTCTTGTATACGTCTACTGTCCAGAATAGCTTCCTCCCCCAAGCTGGTGAATTCTTGCTCACCTGTAGGAATTCAGCCGAAGGGACTTCCTTCTATGTTCCCCACCATCTATTTCTACCCCACTCTTTCCCCCATCCTACATGTCAGGGTTTTCTACAAGTTCCTTTTGGAATATACACTGTAATGTGCTAACACTTTTTACTAATGACGTTTGCTTTCCAACTACTCATGCAACCTTGAAGACTACAGCAATGTCTCACTCATGAGCATCATTATAGCCCTCTCATCCCATCCTCCCCTCTAAGAGTAACATAAGTTAATGCACCCCTCAAGGAAACTCATAAGATTTGGTGCCAAGGGAAGAAAACTTCTTAGATATTCAAATTTTGCTTTGTCCAGCTTCACTTGGAAAAATTATATATGTTAAAAGACAGTATGAATGAAAATTCTAGTGAGCAAGTATCTGAAATAAAGATGCATTACCTAAATAGCGGTGCTATTTACATTGATCTTCAGGTTATTTGAGTATTTTTTTTTTGCAGAGCTGCTTTCAATATCTAAATATTCAACCCTGTCTTCCCCTTCCTCTCTTCCTCCTAGAGCCAATTTAGTCATGTGTTAGAGAAATAAGCTCCTTTTCTATATATAGTGAAAGGGCTATAAACCTTGAACATCTGCTTTCAATTAAAATGAATGCTACACCCATGAGCTGCCTCAAGGTAACCCAATAAAAGCACAACAGTAACACCAGTCATATGTTAACATTGCATAGTGTCATTCCAAAGAATCTATAATGCAGGAATTTTTTACAACTGTTTTGTGCCTTATTCACATTTCTCCACTCCTTTGATCTTGAGGTTGCACATATGTGCTTTTGTTACTCTAGACATCAACAGCACTTCAAGCCTTCCATCCTGACAACCCTTGTCTAGAAATAAATCTGCAAGGAATAAGAACAACCAAAAGCACATCGAGAATTTATTCAACTTTTGTTGAAATATCAAACCAATAGCACAAAATGTGGCTATAAGGTAGTCATTGTTCTTTAACTAGGAAAAAAACTTCTTTACACCAACCAGGAGTATAAATGCATTGTTTTCTGGCCTCTCTTGTATGTATTCACTTCCACATAAAACAGAGAGAATTCTCTTGGGCAATGGAGTACAGTTTATAAGATCAATTTCACTTAAGGTGTTGGCCATTTAATTAAACTAACCTATGATGTGACCGTGTGTGCAATGTGTACTTTCAGAAACACCTACTTTAGGAGGTGGTTTATCTGAGACATTTGTGGTTTTCACTGTTATTGCTATTTATTTCTCTAATACTTGACAGTTGAACTTCATTAAAATTGTTCTTACAATCAAAATTGAATTTTCATACCCCAATGATATTATTATACCATAGTAATAACTGTTTATTGAATACATATTCCCATATTTGTATACCAAAGATAGAGACTAGTAAAATGTGTACTAACGAAATGGATAGTCTTAAGCTCAGATTTCACTGAAAAAAATATTAGCTGTGATATTTTTGGTGTAGGATTAGAAATACTATAAAATAGACTGTTTCTAAATGATAAATACATTTTATTGAAAATTTCATTTTCCTTAAAACAGTGCCACTAGTAGCACAGTGAACAGCCATTTCACACAAAAAAAAGTATGTAAAGAGTTTTTTATGTGTCATTAATAGATAATAAAGAATAGACAAAGTCCTGGATTCCTAAAAAGCAGTCAAAAGGAAAACCTTACTTCCCAACACCCAACTGTCCCCAAATCAATGAGAACTACATGGAGGATGGCACAAGTAACCCCCACAGGCCCAGCCATCATCGTGTGAAATTTGAATTGATTGCCCATCCTTCTGCAGTGGAGAATGCATTTGACTTTTTTGTCAGAAAAATTTTAAAGAGGCAATACTTCTCTGAATACGACAGTTTTCTCTTAGCCGTGAGAAGATAAAGGGCAAGGAGAGAAGAAAGTTCGAAAGAAAGCTCAACAAGTTTCAGAGGCACTCCTTAACAAAAGTCTTACATCATTTTTCAAATGGAATACTATAAGAATGCACATTATATTATACACAGAAAATTCATCCCAGAATTACCATAGTTAAAAAAGAGCATTATGATAAATAATACTTCAACTTAGACTTGTATATAATAGAGCTTTTTCCTTTTGATAAACATTTGCAGATTTGATTTAGCAAATTGCTATGAAACAAATTAATTCCTGGTTACTCAACATATGTATGCCTTTTTATTATGATTATATTTACTTGTCTGAACAACCAATTTTTTTATTTATTATTTATTCAATTGTGTGTGTATGCGTGTATGCACCTGTGCGTATGTATGTGTGTGCATGTATGTGTGTGTACGTAGAACCACGGGCGAATTTGGGAACCACCATGGACGCCTCCACCTCCTCCTTGTTTACTCTGCCCCGGGATTCACAGGCTCCGCCCTACCAGGACCGGAAACGCAGGCTGCCCCCCCTGCCCCCCATGCCCCCTCCCTGCCCCCTCCTGCCCCCCTTGCCCCCCCCCCCCCCACTACTGCCAGGCATCTATACATGGGGTCTAGGATCTGAACGCAGGACGTTCCACCTGTAAGGCAGAAGCTTAACCCCTGAGCCACCTGAACAACCAATTTATAATTAATTCTAGAACTGATTTTCACAAACTACTGTAATCCTGGGAGTTAAAACAAACATATATGCTTGAAGGAGAAGACTTTGAGTAAACTCAGATTCTATTTAATATAAGTAGAAGCTTTCATACACCTACAAGAATCTTCCACTTCTCATTCTTGATATAAAATGCCCTGCATTTTTGTTTCTATCCATAGTCATTGCAATTCTGGCACACAATGAAAGCTAGCAGATCATTCTAACCTGACTGTGCCAGCCACCGTTACACATGACTCATCTCTTCTCCCAAATGAAAGCAAGCACGTTCTTCTCTCTCTCAGAGTGCTGCTTTGGAAACATGCAGTGAAACTTGCTTTGGGACTACCAAACTAGAGAATGGATCAGTCTTTCCACTAAAGATCAATTGAAAAATGAAAGGTTTTTTTCATAAAAGACAACAAACCAAAACGCTAAAAAAAAGGAAAAAAAAAAACAAAACAAAACAAAGTTGGATACTTTACCAATTATCAGCAACCATTAAAAAGTTTTACGAGTTACACCAACTGCTGCTCATAAGATAATAGATAAGTGGACCAACAGAAGAATAGAAGTCATACCAAACCCAGAATGACTGCATGGTGACTTGATTATGATAAATATGGTACCACAGAAAAAGTGAGAAAGGGCCAAATGCTTTTGAAAATGGTGCTGAGTCAATTGGGTATCCATAAGGAAAACAATAAAGATTGACTCTTACTTCACATCATGCAGGAAAAAAATCAATTCCAGGTGGATCAGAGGCCTAAAAGTCAAAGGCGAAACAATCAAAACTCCCAAAGGTAGCATAAGGAAACAACTCTGTTACCTTGGGAAGTAAAGATTTATTTACCGGCATAAAAGCACTAACCTTAAAGGGAAGATTGATACACTGAACTATAATAATTTTAAGGCTTCCTGCTGATCATAAGGAATCACTTCATAGAATGAAAGGACAAATTACACAATAAGAAAATGTATTTGCAATGTCAATAACAGACAAAATCTAGAATTATAAGAATATCTATGAATCAATAGAAACACTCCTAGCGAGTACACAAAAGACTACTGCATCAAAAGAATTACCAAAAAAATAAGTTTTACCAGAAAATAATTGTCATGGTTAGGCACTGATGTCAACTTGACTGTTGAGGGTTTGACCTCTGGGCACATTTGTAGAGAATTAGTAGTTGAGTTAAGCCCAGAGAGAACCTGAAGGAGATTGTCTAGCTGATGGGGAAGACCCAGCCTGTGATGGGTGGGATTAGGCCCTGGATAAATCACCGAGAGCTGGTTGAGAGAGTTGGCATCTTTCTGTTCATTTAGCCAGACATGCTGGTCTGGCAAGTAAGGATTGTCCATCTCTCAGCCATTATGTGGTAATGGTGTGGCCAGTTCCCTCAGTCCTGGTGTTGGTGCATGCTCTCCCATCAAGCTGGACTGAGAACTGTAACCAGACTGTCGTAAGAAAGTGAACTCTTCATTCCCTTAAGCTGTGTGATGGTCACTTATCAGCAACCATGCAGGCTGACTGCAACAATGATAATTAATTTTATTCCAATATTAACATTCAAGACAGAAAGGCCACAGGTAAAAAATATAGCAATGGAAGCTTATAAAAATAAAAAGCAGTAGTCAAGAAATTAATCATTTACAGGGGGAGGGAAAAGGAAAAGGGACAACCACTCACTGTGTTTTATAGAAGGAAAATTCTTAATATAAAAGGAAAGAAATTAATCATTTACATATAAAATGTATTTAAGATCCATTGCATTCTTTGTTTTTTTCATCTCTCAGCATTTTTCTGTAGTGACTCTTCAATGTTGTAGAGAGTTCATGACTTCTTTCACCGTAATTGGGTTTATGTATAAAGGAGTAACATAGAAAGTAAAATAGAAGTCAAATAAAGACTAAAACTAAGATCACTGTGAACAAGGTTGGAATGGAGCTTCCACACAACACCCTGGAGAATCACTGTGAACACTGCTTTTTATCCTTCTCTCCTGGCCTGTATCTATAAAACAAATTGGCCAGCAATTATTTTGTTCCAAGTTAAGTTTTTATTGTAACAATCATGTCAAGAATATTAGTAAATATGTCTGCATAACAATCCCATCAAAATATTTTCTACAGTATACTTCCTTGTTTTATTTATAGTGAAAAAAAGATTCTTTCCTGAAACATGGCACATTAGTAGCCAAGAGTTGCTAATTGAACAGTCTTTATATAAAGGCAAAGGAAATTAATGAGCTCTTGCCACAACCAACACCATAATGAATCTCAAACATGTATATGACTGAGGCAAAACCTTTTCAAAAAATATATACCCATAGGCCTCTATTTGTATAATATTCAAAAATATGCAAACTGATGTGAAGTACCAGAAGTCAGAAGAGCAGATGCCTTTAGAAATAAGATCATTCAGAAAACTAGAAGCTTCAGCCTCAATTCTGTCTGGAGACATTTGCTATTCATATTTTTATTAGGTGTTGTATGCACCAAAGTAAAAGGCATCACCATCTGAAATACATATGTGTGAAATTCTAACAAAAAGTGCTATGGGTGCCTAAGCATTAGAGTTCAATTATTTCTGCAACAAAGGGAAGATTAAGGATAAACAGTCTGATTCCTGGCTCAAATCCCAACTCCATCCGTTTACGATATCTGACCCCAGTCCATACCTTATCTGAACCTCATTTCCTCAATAAGAGAAAAATTACACTAACTTTCTACTAGATTGTGATGAAAATAGTAAAAGTCAAGCATATAAAACAAGTTGGTGTATAGAAGGTTCTGACTTTTGTTTGCTTGTTTCTTATTCTGACACAGAGTTGCATGCAACCCAGGCTGGACTTGAACTTGAAATCCTTATCCTCTTACCCCTACCGCTGAGTGCTGGGATTACAGACAAGCCCACCTTCTGTGATAAACCAAAGTAAATGTTAGGCAAACCACCTGCATCAATTCTATCAAGCAAGTCACATCCCTACTCCTATAGAAAGCTATTTTCATCATCTATTTGTTGGAGGTTGTGGTGGAGTTAATCCCTGCCTTGTGACTTTCATTTATTCTTCACAGAATAGGCTGGAGAATTGGCAAATGAATTAATAATGCAGATAAAAGACAATCACATCCTGAAGTAAAACAAAAAGAAATCGAAAAAGGTGATAAAGACACTAAAAACACAATAACTATCCAAAGAACAAAAAAATCACAAACACAAGTAGATAATTAAATACATCAATGTTTTCAATTGTTTGTAGAGGCTGATTTGAAAGTCAGACCCCTGAAATACATCTTAACTGTTTTCATATTCCTGAGTGTAATGATATTGTGCATTTCTATTTTTATTTTCATTGTTAGTTAATTAGATGTTCAGTCTCAAGAAGTTTGAATCAGTTAATTCCTGCACTAATATTAATTAATGCAAATCCATCAACCTCATTATTTTAAGATCCTAAATCAGCACTTTCTTTCAATTTCAGTTAGAAATATCAGCAAAATTTATTAGATTCACCTGGTTACTTGAAGATTTTATATTAATCAAAAAGGCAACTTCAAGATTTTCTGATCTTTCTATGTGTATGCCAAATTTGTTAGAGAGGCAAATGGAAAAGCAAGCCTACTACGTTCCCAGACACTTGCTATATTAACATGTTTCTGTAAGTCTGTCATTCCGGTCTGATTCCACCTTACTTGCTGGGTAATATGTGTTCTACTCATGCCACTGAGGTCAAAATCTCACTCTTTATAGAATCAGGTCACTTAGAATATTGTGCTGACTCACCCACCTTCAGAGTACAGCTCAGCTTTCCAGCATCTTCAAGAAAGCTCTCTTTAGCATCATATTCTCAATGATGGCCCTCTTTAGAGTTCCCATCACTTTATAAATTATATGTTCTCTTATAGTGCTTCATTTTAGAGGTTTGCCCTATTTCTAGTGTAAATTGTTAAAGTACAAAGATTGCTTGGGATAGGGAAATGACTCAGGGGTTAAAGCCTTTCTCTCAGAAGCAAAAGAACCCAAGTTTGGATCCCATATCCCACATGGCCTATAATTCTAGCCCTGGAAGGTAGAGCCTAGGAAATCCCAGAACAAAACAAAAGGAGGTAAAACAATCCAGAATGATTCCAGATATCACCCTTGGGCCTCTACGGTCAAACAAACTCACAGATACATAAGAAGGAAAGAAGTAGAGGTAAAAAAGAGAGAGAGAGAGAGAAAGAAAGAAAAGAAAGAAAGAGAGAGAGAAAGAGAGCAAGAGGAAGGAAGAAAGGAGGGAAGGAGGGAGAGAGAGAGGGAAGGAGGGAGGGAAGGAGGGAGGGAGAGAGGGAGGGACGGAGGGAGGGAGAGAAAGCAAGGGAAAGGGAGGGAGAGAAGGCAAGGGAAAGGGAGGGGAGGGAGAGAGGAAGAGAGGGAGAGGGGGAGGGAGAGAGGAAGAGAGGGAGGGAGGGACTGAGGGAGAGATGGAGGAAGGAGGGAGGGAAGGAGAGAGGAAGGAAGGAAGGAAGGAAGGAAGGAGGGAGGGAGGGAGGGAGGGAGGGAGGGAGGGAGGGAGGGAGGGAGGAAGGAAGGAAGGAAGGAAGGAAGGAAGGAAGGAAGGAAGGAAGGAAGGAAGGAAGGAAGGAAGAAGTTCTCAAACATGGGGTCCTTCACCAGTCAGTTTCATTGATAGCTTTTAATGTATTTCTGCATCAAATAGAGCTGTAGAGTCAGAGTCAGAGTGTCCACTTAAGGATGAGAATTTCTACATTAAACAGCCTGCTATAAAATCTACTATGGTAGAGGTCAAATCACCTCTGCATGACTCATCCACAGAAAATGAAAGCAGTTGGGGGGGAGGAAGGGGCAGCTGTTTAAAATTCATACTTGACACTAAAAATTCCAGATATGGACAATCTTTCAATGGTGCTTGTAGAAGTCCTGAGAGTTATTTGACTAATAACATTGGTCTTTTCCTCCTTTCTTGTCTGGAAGATGAAAAGAATATTGTGGTCCATCTTCTTCCAAGCCCCAGCAGGTCAACTTGCCCAGACATTATCAGCAGCTTTCTTTGTTCACTATCTTTTAATATTATACGATGGTATGACCAGCAGATTATTTATCACTTTAACTTCTGTTGGGAGGGGTAGACTGTCTCAGCAACCCTCTACATAAAGTTCATTATGTCTAGGAGTTGGTAATTTTCCTCACACACCAAGATCTAGGTAGTAATAACTCATATTCTTTACTCTCTAACACCTATACCCGGTGATTTTCCTTTATACTGCCACATATTTGCAAAACTCTTTCAATTATTTCATATGTATTGGCTATTTCATGTCAAGACCCTGTCTGATATGAATATTTTATTATGATCTTACTACGTATAACATTTACAATGTGCTTCCTTGTTTCCTTAGGTAAATGAGTATGCATATGACAACATGTTCTTCTCTTAACCACTCAAGGTTCTCAGAAGGACTTTCAGAGGTTGCTTGATTGTTTATCAGGTCCTTCCACCCACAGTGTCCTTTTCTGTTTCACAGACATTACCTCATCTAGTCATTTCTTTGCATACACATAAATAGGGAAAAAAGAAACAAAACTGGGCTAATAGGTCCATTCTGTAGATCCAAGAAAGTACAACCTCGAGCAATAGAAATAGGAGTATGAGGATCTGAAGAGAAGACTCCAGAAGTAAAGTGTTCACTGTGCACAAATGAAGTCCTGAGGTTAAATCCCCAGCATAGACATTTTAAAAAGAAAAAAAAAACTTGTGTATGATATTGCATGTCTGTAATCCCAGTTTCGAGAGGGTCCTAGGAACTCAATCTCCTAGGAGCTCATTGGGCAGCTAAAGTAGTTCAAATGGTCAATTCCAGGTTCAGTGAGAGACACTGTCTCAAAAAAATAAGGCAGAGAATGATAGAGAAAAAAAAATCAATTCTCAGCCTCTATACATACACAAGTGCAGACACATGCATATATTCTCACTCCCAACTCCCTCCACACACATACACACACACACACACACACACACACACAAAGGAATGGGAAGCCAAGAATATATCACTACAAAACTTGTATTTTCACCCAGCAGATGAAATGGAGGACTGGTGGATGATGTAGTAGATACATCGATTCTTACACTCAATGATTCACACTATTCATCTAGAGTCACAGTGATAATTTATCTTTCTAACTGACTAAAAATGAATCTGCAGTCCAATGCAAATTGGACAGTTACTGTCCTATCTGTTCACCTGCCTATGGCAGCCAGCCTTCCTTATCTAATTGACTGCTTGTAATCTGCTATCAGTCATGTAACATGAAGTACCCAGCTGGAATTTTGTATGAAAAGAAGTCTAACGATTCCTTGAATAAGAGCTGGCAGATTCTGGAACACGGAGCTTGTGAAAGCTATTTTTACCACTCAGCAGCTGTATTTTAGATAGCACCCATATCACTTAACTTTTCTCATTACTGTGATTACCAAACAGGAACAACCTAAGAACTGATGGGTTTATTTTGGATTACAGCTTGAGAGAATACAGTACATCATGACAGGCCAAGCATATCAACAGGAGCAGCTTGTCACTGGTTGTTCCTATCAGCAGTCAGTATGCAAAGGGACGGACACTGGAAGACCTGGTCTATTCTCAGGTGATCCACTTTCTCCATAAAGGCTCCACCTCCCAAAATACCTCATAGACTGGATATCAACTGTCTAAACATATAAGCCTGTAAGGGACATTTCACATTCAAACCTTAACAGTACTGTGCTATGCTTTACTGTAAAATGATAATCATCATTGGAGCCCGGCCATGTGAGGAGGATGTACGTAGACTCATCAGTTGCCACTGTCACAAATGAACATGTTTTTCAGTCACCTTATCCCGGGCAACAAGGAAACCTCCAGGTGAATCCAGCCCCAGCTATTAAATTCTTTTCAGCAAGAATGAGGACATCATATAGCAGAAATCTGAATCTATCAATTTATGTATATCTAGCTCTATGTACATACATGTAGATTATGCATACATGAATTTATATATATATGCATATATGTATATGGCAAATGAAACTGTTAATGAGGACTCTGGAAAGCAAAGTTGAACCAGGTCCCCTTACCTCTTCTAGCCTCCGACTGCATATTTAATCTCATGATCCCCAAGACCATCTTTTGAAAGAGTAAAAGAGAGAAAGGTAGCAGAATTCAGCAGTACTGCAGTGTCAAGAGACAGACAAGGAAAATGCAGCTCTGTGCAGCAGTCCATGTCTATTAATAACCCATTGTAGCAGGAACTCTTCTCTGCTGCTGTGAGACACCATTAAAAGTCAAGAAACGTAAAGGGAGAAAGGGAGATTTATAGAGCTTACAGTTCCTTTATGACAGAAAAGACATAGCTGGCTGGAAGAAGTTGGAGGTAGCCTCGATCATATCCATCAAGGAGGCTGAGATCTGCAAAACTGCCACCTGCGAGAGCAGACCTCTCCTGGAAGTAGGGTGGAGCTAAATAACCTCAAGGTCCACCCACTGTGATTGCCTTCCTCTAGCAAGTCTCCATCTCTTAAAGGTGCCATGACTTTCTCAAACAACTAAAGATTTAAACACATTTCACACCATAACACCTATCATTGCTGGCTCAATTAACAGCAGAAGTATCCCATCCCAGTGGCATTCCTGCTATACAAAAGTAAAGAGGGAATGAGTGTTGGGAAGTTTTTGTTCATAGAATAAGGAGTTAAGTGAAAATTTCCATTCTACTGCAAAGATCATTACCAGCTGTAGGGTAAAAATGTTATATATGTTGGACTCCATTTTGTTACTTATTTTAACACTGAAGTTGTCCTCCCAATTGTCCAAATCCTACTGTCTCTCAGATGGGCGTGGCTGAGCACATGATGGCCTTTCTTTAGAAAAGCTCCTAGGAGCTGAGACAGAAGGAAGGTACATTTCCAAGGCAATGAGCATGTACATCACCAGGTAGAGCATGGGGTTCTGTGCACCAGATCTCAGGTTATAAACTGAACATCTCCAGCATACACACACACACACACACACACACACACACACACACACACACACACAGTGAATGAGGCAAGGGAAGAATGAGAAAACCCCACTTAAAATACAGTTATTTAAAGATGATGCATGAAGCAAAGCAGGATGTGGCCAGTATACACACACACACACACACATACACACACACACACACACACACACACACACACACACACACACACACAGTGAATGAGGCAAGGGAAGAATGAGAAAACCCCACTTAAAATACAGTTGTTTAAAGATGATGCATGAAGCAAAGCAGGATGTGGCATGCACCGTCATCTTTCTATGTTGCACTGTGATGTTGGATAGTGTGGTAGAAATAACTGGAAAAAAAAGGATAAGATAGGATCCCATTCTCTACTTAGTCTATGTTGTGAAGGAACTGTCAGTATAACTCTAGGCACACCCCCACAGGTGATTTGGGAGCTGGCAACTACTACAGCAGAGATGAATGAAGTGATCTCTAAACACAGAAACAATAAGAGCAAAGACCTTGGGGCACAGGATGCCCAGTGTTCAAGGACCATCCATGGGTCAGTGGGGCTAGGGTAGAGGGAGAGAAATGTGAGGGGCACAGAGAAATGTCAAAGACCTGATAATACAGGGTCTGAAAGGTCTAAGTTTTCACTCTGGATGGCACTGTAAACTATTGGAGGGTTTGGAGAAAACAGGTGTTATCTAATTTCTTTTGTCAGGATTTTCATGGCTGATATACTGGACCAAGCTAAAGGGGAAAGGTCAGGAAGCTATAACTTTACTTTCCCTAGATATACTGGTGGTTTGTTCTGCTCAGTGGCAGTAAAGAAAGTATGGATTGTGAATGTGTCTTGAGAGAAAAGTCACTGAGACTGGCCATTAGGCTGGTTATTTATTTATTTGTTTGTTTATTGTCATAGTTTAGGTTGCTTTCTGATGTTCCACGTATTTTACTTCCCATGTTTTTGTTGTCTGTTCCCCATAAATAAAATCTCCTCAAAGGCTGAGATTTGTAAGCCTGATCCATAACAGGCACACAGTAAGTACCTGTTAACTGGATTACTTCATCCGAAGTATTTAAATAGCACCACTGTGATTGATCAATCTTGTCACGTTCTCTTTCACTGGCAGACACCATTTATTATAGGTTTGATCTCCTTACCCCACTATGAGTCACTTACTTCAGTAAATTCACTTTAAATTGATTTCCATTGTTTAGTAAGTGCCATGTGAATTATCTCTATGGCTTGGCTGTTCTGTTCTGCTCAGTGGTATAAACAAACAGCTTCTGATGTACAAGACACGGGATTAGGTCATGGCCAATGTCTAATGGGTTTGATTTAATTAGTGTGGATGCCAGGGATGCACATTTACAAGGGCAAGTGGTGTAAAGATCAGTCCCATGCTGATTTGATGTACCTAGCTAAGCTCCGTTTTGGGTGTCTGAGCTATGGAAGACAGACATTCTGAATGTCAAGGACAATATGATGAGATCAATTTAGGAGAACCACTTTGAAGTTGGAACACTAATACACTATAAGAAAAAAGAAAAATACCTGTCAGGGTTTCCACTGTTGGTTTTATGACAATGATGGGCTCCATTTAGTCTCCAGATGCATGGGACTGAGATAGAAGGTGGAATGAGTCAAAAATGGACTGGGAGTTGGACTTATTCCCTCCCTTATAAAATGACTCTGAACTCAGGAGTTCCTTTCATTAACCCCAGGCTGGAAAGCAGACTGTAAGTTTCTTCGCCTGTATACTTTAAATTGCTAAGAGAAGGCTGGAGACATGCTTGGTGACCTCATGGCTGTGGCTTCTTCTTCAAACCTCTTCTCCTGAGAGAGAAGAAACAGCTGGAGTTGGGGCTGGAGAGGTGTCTCAGGGGTTAAGCCTCTGCCTTGCATGCAGAAGGTCCTGAGTTCAGATCCTAGACCCCACGTATAGACACCTGGCAGAAGCAGGGGCAGCCTGCATTTCTGGTCCTGGTAGGGCGGAGCCTGTGAATCCCGGGGCAGAGTGAACAAGGAGGAGGTGGAGGCAGTCCATGGTGTTCTACACACACACACACACACACACACACACACACACACACACACACGTACACATACGCACAATTGAATAAATAAAAAAAAAAGAAATAGCTGCGGTGACATTCTTCCTGCAGTATTTGAAAACAACACAAATAGCTCCTATCAAAAGATAAACTTTACTTGATCGAGGGCAATTTACTAGTGCCTATACCAGTGAGAAATATGATATCCCCTCCCTGTGCAACCATTCACTATTTATACCTCAGGGAAGAGTGAGGTATCAGAAGTCCTACCCCATGCAGGATGGAATGCCCATGAGCCCAGTGTTTTCAGATCTTGTGCAGGTAACCATGACTACTACAAGCTCACAAATTCAATGACTATCCCTACCCAGGAGACATGGTTCCACTTTTCCAACCTCAGGCCCTCACATTCTGTCTATCCCTCTTCCATAATGTTCCCTGACCTTGGAGCAGGTGATACAGATTCCATTTAGGATCAAGCACTCAACAATCACATTTAGTCTCATCACTTTATCCCATTGTAAGGGTCCACATTCACCAATGCCCATTGAGAGGAAAAATGAAGCTTCTCTGACCAAGGTTGAGAGCAGCACTAGTCTGTAGGTATGAACATGAGTATTTAGGGATCACTTTCACAACACATCCGTTTAGCAAAATGTAAGTAGTAGGTTCCCTGTCTCAAATCAAAGTAATATAAGTAAACACAGCAGGACACACACATGCAAAGACATAAAAGTAAGAGGGATATTTGTTAGGAAAAAAAGGGATTCAGTGGAAAAGGAATAAGAGAAGATAACAAGAGTGAATATGCTCAAATCTCATTGTGTATGCATAATTGTAAAACTGGGAAATAAAATGTTTATAAAGATAAAATTACAAGTACTTGTTTAAATAATCTGACTTTTATTTGTAATTCATGAATAGCACAGTATTTTCTCTAAAAATTTAAAAGAGGCTCTTCAGTGAGCTGGGCAGAGGAGGCAGAATCTAAAATTACTAAAGGGCTGAAGACAGCAGAAACAGCCACAAAAGGGGAATTTCTAAGTGTTAGCACTTCAGGTTGCTTTCCTCACGAAGACTTTCCTCGTGCTGTCTACAACTCATCAGCTTTAGGGATGTAACAGTTCCTTCTCCTCTTCCTTCCATCTGCCCCCCCCTTTCTCTCTCTCCATCTCCCTTCCCTGCTTTCTCCGAAGTTCAGGTAAATCACTTGATGATATACACGGCATACATAATGCCATTTCAGTTTGTCTATTAGAGTCCAGTGCACTCAATCCAAATTAGTGGTCTTCTGTAAACTTTAATAGTCCCATTATGATTATTCATCCACCCAAGCTTTTTATTCCATAAGAAAATTTCATGTCTTTTTAAGTTACTTGTCTTTAACTTTACCAAAATAAGGCATAGATACTTGTGTGTTTCCCTAAATCACACAATGTTTCCCATATTAGTGAATTTGCTCTTATTTTACAAATTTTAATTGGAATGCAAAAGCCACAATTTGACTATAGTGTTTTCATGCAGGTACATCATGGTGTTTTGTCCCATTGAGCCCCCTTACCCTCTGGTTCCCCTCCTCCACTGATCCTCCTGCTTCTCCCCATAGCCCCCTTTCTTATTCCATGTGTTGCATACACTTTTTTTCAGACCTAGATTCCATATACCACATTCATTTTACAATACAGAGAACTCCTTTCAGATCCCTTTTCACAAATTGTGTCTCACCTAAAAGGTGAGTAAATTATACTAACAACATAAGACTCGTGCCTAAGGCACAAATGTATGCATGTGAACAAAATTGATGTTTGTATTTTTATTGTACTGCTTCATATTAAAATATAACACCTGGGGCTGGAGAGGTGGCTCAGGGGTTAAGACTCTGTCTCCCAAGCAGAAGGTCCTCAGTTTGGATCCCAAATGCCATTGTAAAAATGCCAGGTGGAAATGACAGTGATTTGCACTTACAGGCCCTGGAAGGCAGAGTCTGGGAAACTAAGAGCAAAGCAAAGAGGGGGCAGAACAATCTAGGGTGGTTCCCGAAGTCATCCTTGGACCTTCCACAGGAACACAAAGTGCCATCTGATTCACACACATAGATAGATAGATAGATAGATAGATAGATAGATAGATAGATAGATAGACAGACAGACACACACACACACACATACATACATACATACATACATACATACATACATACATACATACATGCATACATAGATGAAACCTAGAAACGTTATGCTCTATTCGCTGTGCGCAGACCACTAGGGGTGAGTTCTGCTATTTCTCTGCAAAAAGACTGCAGCCATGGTGTTAGGTGGCTTCATTTCTTTCTGGCCTGCTTGGTGGCTGGCAGCATTTAGGCTATAGAACTGTGTGTTCTCAGCCTTGAAGCCCTCTCCAATTGCTGGCTACACTTTGGGAGCTTGCTGGAAAATACCTGACCTTCATGAGGGCCCAGTGATGATAGGCTTTAACAGCTTTCATCCAATGAAGTCTGGCCCAGGCAGAATAAAATCATGCTTTATTATAACATAAAGTAGTCACAAGATTGACATTCTGTAGTCTCTGGCATATTCTATAGATTAGAAGCAAATCACGGGTTTTACCTACTATGAAAAGGAGGACATTAAACAAAGGCATGGATACCAGGAAGTAGAAACACACTGGGAGTCACTTTAAGACTGTCCACAGCATCACTTAAGAGTTGCTTAAATTAACTGCATGCTTTGGTACAAGTGCAATCTGTTTCTGTTTAAAAATCCAGACATTCTAATAATGAATAAAATAGAAACTCAAAGTTTCCTGTAATTGGCTAAGGTTCAGAAATAGAAAACAGATTTTGCATCCTCACAAGCTTGTCAAAATATTCTATTTTATATTTCACATTGTTCTAGGTAAAGAACTAACAATGACCAGTTCAATAATTCAATAGAGGAAATGTTCCAAGTCAAATCTGTCACTTTCTTTAAAGAAAAAAAAAGTGCTGGAAAAAAACATGCCAAAAACTCAGCTTGGAAGAATAAGACTCATATAAATATAGCAATGAGCTATGCTTAGCATGGGCAGGAGCTGGGGAGAGAGAGGATGTTTATAAGAATCCTTTAATATCCTGATAGGCAATGCTATTGAGAATGTGATGGGCAAGTTTTGGCACACTGCTAAGAAGCAGAGTTTGTAGCACCATCCTAAGCACAGTCTGGAAGCATGTGAATATTTATGGCACCAAACGCTTTTCCAGGAATAGACTGTACTACAGATAGCCATTGAAATGACAGTGAGATGTGAACAAGTCCTAACAGTGTCTTACAGATGGCTTTATGGAAGAAATATCACTATTTCATTTATCATTGATAATATCACCACTATTATATACATGCCCTGTCTACTCAGGTCTTCCTCCCTTCCAGTTCTCCTTTCTCATCCTCAGATGTACCTCAATGGTTCGTTCACTATACACCAACATTTTTGATTAGATTTAGAAGTAAAAGTGAAAATTTAAATTTCCATTTATGAAATGTTCATATATATATATATATATATATATATATATATACACACACACACACACATACATATGCCATAACACATGTATCTGTTCTCCTCACCTTGACTAAATTAAATAAATAAATAAATAATCTCATAGTCAAAAGACCAGATTGACTAGAGGAAGAGCTGTAAATAATAAGTTTGAAGAAGTCACCATGCACCAAAATAGCATAGAGTCTTAAAAACTTGCAATAGGAAGGAGCCTGGATTTTAAGTAATGAGAAACAAAGTTTAAGTTATTATAATTTAAAATGTTTTAAACAGTCTTGACTACATAGTTGTATTTCTTCAAGCACTTTACAAATGAAAAGTCTTTGAATTCTCTAACAGTTTATGAGATTAATAAAGTTATCTACTTTTTTAAAGAAGGGGGGAAAATGAGCCCAAAAAGACCCTCATAATTTATGATTGATCTTGTATGTCCATATGTGGTAAAACCAGGATTGCAACTAGAATAGAAAACTGTATTTTTGAAATTCACTTTGGTTTCAATGTGCAGTAGAAAATTTGAAAGGCAAAGATTTCCAAGCCAGCGATGAAGGTGGCTTGGTTCTGGGAAGAGCAATGGAAGAGGGAAAGTGACTAGGTAGAGCCAAGAAAACTGCTGATACACTGAATGCACAGAAAGAAAATAGAAGGATGGAGTATGCTTCCCAGAATCTGTTCATAGAAACTGAGTGGATGACAGCTTCACAAACTGAGAGAAGGAAAATTTGGGGAAAATAAGTGTGGGAGTTGAAGAAAGAGAGGGATTTAACTTTGTCTCAACAACCCAGTGTTATATTGGCCTCCACTCCAGTGTTTGTTCTCTTTATTATCAAATTTGCAGACATGTCTCAAGGAAAATTCCCACACTCAATCCAGGAGAATCTTTCTTATGGAATACCCAGCACACTGGATGCTTATTCATATCCTATTCATATAATCATTTTCTTAATTATGCTTCTCCTTCAGAAACTTCAATATGTACTGAATGATTGTGTCCCCTAAAAACGGTAACTGCAAATGTGACTAATGTGATGATATTTAGAAATGAATCTTTTGGGAGATTGATTAGGCAAAGAGGGTAAAGTCTTCAAAGTGTAACTGGTGAAATTATAAATATCTGTTTATTGATCTATCTTTTTTCTTTCTTTCTTTCTTTTCTTTATCTCTACCCGCACATATCCTTTCTTCTCTTTCTCTCCCCACTCTCTTTGCTTTTTCTCCTTCTTATTCTTTCTCTTTTCCTCCATTTGAAGACCAAGCAAGAAGTCAATCATTTGTTAGTCAGGAAGTGACCTTTCCAGGACAAATCCTAAACTTTCAGGCTCCAAATTTGTGAGAAAAAAAAAAAAAAACACATTTGTCATTCACCAATGGAACTGATGGGTTGACCACTTCAATTCAACTTATCAAACTCAAACAAGATAACCCTTTGAGAGTAAAAGTTCAATTCCAATCCCAATTATTTCTGGTATCTAGCAGGTACTCCACAAACACATCATCATATCATCCGTGCTTGTGCTTCTACAAAGTGAAACTAATAGAATCGATGACATTATCTATACAGTATAAACAAAATCATGTGACCCACAGCACCAGGAGCACTCTCTGGATATTTATAGTACATAGGGGAAAAATGTGTTATCTCTATATTCCTTCCAGGCATCTGAAGTGGCACATAACAAACTCACTTTATGACTACCAGCTCTGCCAATGCCATATTATTCACTGCTATCTACTAGATCTTGGGCAAATTGTCTGGAGAATGAAGACAAACAGTCATTTTTAAAAACATGTTAAATAGCAGTAGAAAGTTAGAATACATGACATTAAAAAAATGCCAGGATAGAGACTAGAAAGAAAATCTTCTTAAATGAGGGAGTCAAGAAAAGCCTTTAGCATGCAGATTAAAATTGGACCCATACTTGTCACCATAACAAAAATTAATTCTAAATAGATAAAAGGGTAGAGAACTCTCTTGAGCTGGTTGGACTAGGCCAACAGTTCCTAAACAGAAATCCAATAGCAAAGTCACTAGAACAACAAATGGGATCTTATGAAATTAAAGAGTTCTGTTCAGATAAAGAGATTGTAAACTGAGCAAAAAGGCAGCCCATAGAATGGGAGAAAATCTTCACTAACCACATATCTGATAGAGCTCTATTATCCAGAGTGCACAAAGAACTTAAAAAACTAAACACCAAGGAGATAAATGGCCCATTTTTTAAATGGGCCTGGGAGAGACTATAAAAACCATAGTTGAAAGGGTAAGGAACTCCCTCAAGCTCATTGGGCTAGGCCAACAGTTCCTAAACAGACATCCAATGGCACAGTCACTGCTACCAACTCTCAAAAGATGGGATCTTGTGAAATTAAAGGGCTTCTGTTCAGACAAAGAGATTGTAACAGGAGCACAAAGGCAACCTACATAATGGGAGAAAATCTTCACTCACCACATATCTGATAGAGCTCTATTATCCAGAGTGAATAAAGAACTTAGAAAACTAAACACCAAGGAAACAAATGGCCCAATTAAAATATGGGCCCTGGAACTTAAAAGAAACTTTACCAGGGATGAAATTAAAATTTTTAACAAAAATCTAAAAAAATGCTCCACATCCTTAGCCATCAGGGAAATGCAAATCAAAACTTCCCCAAGATATCATCTCATCCCGGTCAGGATGGCAAAAATCCACAATACGAACAACACCAAATGCTGGAGAGGATGTGGAGAGAAGGGAACTCTCCTACATTGCTGGTGGGAACGCAGGCTCATACAGCCACTCTGGCAAGCCATCTGGAGATTCTTAAAGAAATTAAAGATTGAAATGCCATATGACCCTGCGATTCCACTTTGGGGAATAACCCCCCATAGAGCAAAAATTCACCTTGATAGCACAAGCATGACCATGTTCATAGCAGCACTGTTTACAATAGCAAAGTCATGAATCAACCCAAATGTCCAACAGTTGACGAGTGGATAAGGAAAAGGTGGTACATCTATACAATGGAGGACTACTCAGCCATCAAAAATGATGAATTAATGAAATTTGCTGGGAAATGGATGGAATTAGAAAAAATTATATTGAGTGAAGTATCCCAGACACAGAAAGTTAGACACTGTATGTGCTCCCTAATAGGTAGATCCTAGTTCCAACATATTCAAAAATAAATCTCTGTAATACCTACTGTAATCACAGTATAACATATTCAAAAATAAATCTCTGTAATACCTACTGTAATCACAAAGGATTATAAACAGGAGGAAAGGGGAAGGAGGGCCTCCTAAAAAAAGGGAGAGGGGATCACATTTCGGTAAAGAAAATAGATCACCTTAAGTATCGCATGTAAATAGTAAGACATCTGGTGAAACTCACTCTCACTTCCCTTCCTGGTCACTTGCAACTGAAGAGGTTTGATCTTACCAATCAGGGAGGATATAGGGATTGGCAGATAGACTGTAACCATCTGGCAAATGGTACACTGACCCCTCCCCTCACTGCTGTGTCTTACTCATAGTCTTCTATCTACCATCTCCTCTTATATTAAGCTCTTCACTCAGTCTTTTATCTTTGGTTAGGAGGTGGCCTTCCATATCAATCAGGATGGAGCCAAGGGCGGTGCAGTAGAAGCAAAACTGAAAACAACAACAAGCCATAATTCAGAACACCAAAGACCTTACATCAATCATCTGGAACCAGACCAGCCAAATCTCTCCCCATCCTAAAGTTCTGGGAACCTTGAGGAATAGGGGGCAGCAAGATTATAAGATCCTAAAGATGGGGAGGATCGACAATATACAAGATACTCCACACAAGTTAGGGCTGCAGCAGCCAGAATTGGACTTTGCCTGATGTGCACAATGCCTGACATGTCAATGACTCCCCAAAGTCTAGCATGGATCACAGAGGAGAAGGCTCCAGGCAATAGGATCCTTAGAGGCAAAAGGATTAACAGTCATAATAGAGTTCCCATACTAATGGGGAGCCCAAGAAGGGGTTCTGGGCTATGCCACTGAGTCCTGAACCCTCACTAGGGTGGAGAACTCAGAAGGAGGTTTGGCATTCACACAAAAGAATGCTCCAGGGGATGGGAGGGAGGAAGGTGGAGGCACTGGAAATGGGGGAAGGAGGGAGGAGGGGGGTGAAAGGAAGGGGGAAGGGGGCGAGTACAAGGAGGGACTGAGGAGGGGAGGGAGGGAGAGGACAGGGTACCTATTGAACTTGTATGATTAGGAAAAAAAAATAAAATGTGGACGGAAAAAGAAAGAAAGAAAGGCCTCTCTAAGAAGGTAGCATCCTGAAACCTAAGAAAGAACAGAAAAAAGAATCCTTCAGGCAGAGGCAAAAAATATCTGAAAGGTCCTTGAATAGGGTGAGTTTAAAACCCTAGTATGGATAGGGCTGCATGAATGAGATTAGAAATATCGGCTAGGACCAGAGGTCTGGGTCCAGTCAGAACTTTGTTATTTACTGAACATCTGTCACATGACAGCACCAAGAAGGCTGTCACATGCATAGCTTTAATTTGGGGGAAGAAACATTGTCATTAGCTCCTGTCTCTGTCTCATGTCCCTGTCTCATCTTGCCTACTATACAGAGAAATGAGAACTTGGTAAGGACATTTATCAAAATGCAGCTATAAGTCTTTCCAATTAACTTTATAACTCATGCTTAAGAAACTACCCCATTCTGGTTCTTCCCAGAGTAGGGGTTGACTTAAGGTCTTCTGACCCAGTATAAACAGGTGACCCAGAATAAACAGGTGACAGCTCAGCTACCTGCAGCTCGAAATAGCAGACACTATAAATGATTCAAGCATAAAAATTGTTAGTGTTCCCCGAGCAAATGTTTTCTTAGCATCATTTATAAATAATTGATATTTTTATTTAAACCACCTAATATTCTACTTCCTGCTTCAAAAGCCTCCATGAGCAAAGAAGCAGAGAGGAGTGCAGCTCTTTTTCTCTGCTCACTCTTGTTGAATCCACTTTCTTTCCACAGACATCACAGCAGCCACCGGTGGTGGAGAAGGAGGAGTTGTGAAGAGGAGTTGGACAATTGAACAGGGTGGGTTTCCCCTTTTCCGGGCACATTGGGGCAGTTGAATGTATTGTAAAATTTTCAGATTAGAAAAGGGACCTTTGTTTCTTACTAGAGTTTAGGGAAATTGTTATACATGTTAAAATTCGAATTTCCCCATTACATATTAAAGAAAGACTCAGCAATAGGTAAATCAATAACAATAATAATCTTACAGGGTGTTATAAATTACTATGAAAAAAGCTTAAATTGAGCATGCCGTTGGAGACTAGAAATGGTGGAATTCCAAGCCAACCAATTTGGAGAAGGAGTCACTCTGATCTGAAGGGAATAGTCAGATAATACATAAAACATTCAAAGGAAGGTCAAATACCAAGCAGTTAAGCAAAGGGTGCTTACTCACACCCTGTTCTTGATCAGAAAGCAAACAGTGCTCTAGAGGAAAAGAGTTGGAATTCACAGTCAGCTCTTCTCCATGGTGAGAGGAACCAGGAAATTATGATAAATGGAAGGAAAATCAGCACTGCCTGACTCTGTATATTTACAAAGGTGGTTTAACTGCAGGCAGTGTGTGGCCATCTCGTGGGGTCCAAGTCCGGCGTCCAGCAGCACTGTGATGCGCTTTTTCTTTCTGAGTCCTGTTCTCTCTGCTATCCTGTCATCTACTACAGAGGTTGACACAGAGTAGATCTTGGATGAATGAGATTAAATTAATTAATTTACTTTAAGATTCAGGCTAGCACAATAGCATGGCAGTGTGATCTGTCAGTCATCAAGAAGTACCTGCAAAGACAAAAGAATCTAGTTTTATGTATAGTGTTGCGTTTTAAAAAATTGTCTAAGCATCATTCCCTGAAAACCTTGGCACCTGCTTAATATTTCTTTAAATTATGATCTAAGCAATAGATTTCAAAGATTAAATCTGGATAATAAAATTTCCAAATATCCCTTGGCACACTGCATTATCAAACGAGAAAGGCAGCCATTTTAAAATATAAGCCTTACCAAGACACAGAAAAACTTCCCCATAGCTAACCGTCATTGGTATATCTAACCACCAGATGTCACTATTGGTTTAAACAAATATACTGAATGTACCTCCGGGCAAATTCATGTTATTTTGAATCTGAGAAACCTGAAGGCATTCTACCTAAACGAATCATGAAATTGATGTTCCACTTACCAGAGAAATCAGGACTCAGATGGACACCCTCAAGTCCCTTCTAGTGTGTCTTCTTTCCATGTTTTTATTTTATGTTTTGTTTTTTAACTAAGGTGTCCAATGATGATCTTTAGGATTGTGTGCTCCAGCCCTGAAAAGTTATATCTCAATAATTGCCTGTGTTACAAGGCTTAGATTTAGATATTAGGATTTGTTCAATTTTTTTCCAAAAAGAAAACTTGCAGCTCTCTTAGATATTGGCAATTGGAAAAGCTCTTCATGAACAACTTGTTAATCATAGCCTAAGTAAAATATATCATTTTTATATAGATGAACTTTAAACTTTGGTCCTTCGAAGGTGGTTCACATCTGTGAAGTTTATAAATTTCTCATTGAATGGGTATGCCTAAGTTTATTTCTTAGTTTCTTTACTGTTTACAAGAATCAAGAATATATATTGAATTATCCTTTGTTACTGATGGTTGGATTCCCTTGGTTTAAGTTTCTTTATTGTTTATGAGACTAAAAAAGATGGATTGTCACTATCTTTTGTTGCTAACAGTTGACTTCCCTTTGCTATGCACTCAAATATTCCACCAGCTAGCTACTCTTTGTTGCTTCCCATCTTTAGTACTTCTATTACTTTTTAGGGAGAAGATGTCTTATTTATTTCTATTTCCTACTACAAAGACATCCTGGAAGTTATTACCACATAGAAACTCTCAGCATTGCTTTCTCCACTCTAAATGAAAACTTGAAGCCAACAGTGTAAGAGTCAGTAATGCCTAAGAAAGACAAAGACCAAACAAGAAAGCAAAGAAGCATTTATGCCTGAATCCAAAGGAAAAGAGCTTCAAGAAGGAATTTACTGCTGACTTATTCTCACAAAATCACATGATTCCAGAACTGTGACTTTTGCAACCACATGATGCCACTGTCACTTGGCACAATCACACAGAGCACCCAACAAAACGACAAATAATTGTGTGAAGCAAAATGAAGAAAAATACATAATTGATTTATTTTACTCCTCCGAATGATGATGGAAGAGTTTGAATAAAATTTGCTGCTAAAAACAGCACATTAAAGATAACTTAGACATGTTTAATAAAGTCATTCTTTCCAGTTTCATGCATACTGAGCTGCTTTTATTTCTAGGATAGTATCTGTAGACCCCCTCAGATACTTAGCATAGCAGCATTCTGTCATTGACACGTACATTAAACATTAGCTCATTCTGGTCAATGAGTTGAGCAATACAGAACTGATCAGAATATGTTGTGCGATTCTCTTGTAAATGAAGTATATGTGATATCCATTAACATAACTATATTGATCTAATTTCATTATTTCCAGTACAGTGCAGGGTGGAAATATAAAAGTGATAAATGGGAGCCCAGGGAGAACATGGGGTTTGCACAAAGGGTTATAAACCATGAAGCCTCAATGAGGAGCATCTAGATAATTGCTATGAGCTGCAAATACTAAGTGATTGCCTTTAGCTGCTTGTTCTTTTAGAATAGAAAATCTTAACTCATTTTAATCATTTGTTTCAGATTGACTCTTTTTCCTGGTAGGTTTTTGATCTCTTTTTAAAGAGGCGGTTTGAACTCGCCTAATTATCTGGGTCAATTATCACATGGTAGACTTCAGCCACGGTCTTGGATCTACATGCTTGAATCCTACCCCCAGAGATTCTGATTTAATTGTCCTGGGTGGTGGAGTGATCAGACACTTGAAAGCTTCCAAAGAGATTCTAATAGGCAATCAGGAATGGGACTCACCACATCTAACCTCACATTTTATGTGCAGAGATGTTAACATCTGATCGCTTTGCTCAGTGTTATTTATAAAGGGGTTTACTCTTGTGCAGGTTTAACTTGTGCTTGGGTGGTGTGTTGGTTACTCTTTTCTGTTGCTGTGACAGAACATACAAAGTCATGCATCTTAAGGGAGAAAGGGAGATTTATTCAGCTTATAGTTCCAGAGGGGAAATAATAGAATTCCATGGCAGACGTGACTTGGCTGGAGGCAGAAGCTGGAGATAGGCTATGTTACTGTGAACATCTCGGAGGCTGAGAGCTGCAAGACTCCTTGCTTCAAAGCAGACTTCTGCAGGTGGACTGATCCACCTCAAGGCCCACCCTCTCTGACTACCTTCCTCCAACAAGACTTTACCTCTTAAAGGTGCCATGACCTTCCCAACACCTGAGACTGTGGGAGACACATTTCGAATTATGACAGGTAGAGAGCAGGGAAATCTGTCCAATTAAGCAAAAGTATGGTAGACACTCCTCATAGAAAAGGAAAAGAAAAGAAAGCATGATTATTACTAAGTGTACTTACATTCTATTTTGAATTCAATGGATCCATCGCAAAACTCCTAAAAGTGAATTCTATGTAACATGCTAAGAATACTACTGGGAAGAGATTGTAAAATCCAATACCAAATAATTTGTCATTAAGTACACTTGTATTTTTATAGGATTTCTTAGATCCTATAATATGATAAAAGATTTGAAATCTTAAGAGGAAAAAATTGGCTGTGAAGCCTGCAGTGCATGTTGAGTAACCAGAGGAACCACATCCCAGAATTTGGCTCTGGCCTCCCCTTAGCTACTCTCTCTTGAGATCTTCATCAAATGACCTCAGTCTAATGCTCTCCCAACTGAGCTGCATTATCAAATGACTTCAGAGGAGGCCTCCACCCAGTGGAGTGTAGAAGATGGCAGAGTTTATTACAGAGACACAAAGCACTCTCAGGGACAAGTGGATAGTGGCCAGAGAAATCGTGTGCCAACTTCCATGTTTAGGTAGACTTTATACTAGTTTTAAAAGTCTCTGGAGCAAAAGCTTTCCTGAGAAGAATTTTTCTGTTCAGGTGATTGACAGACTCATTTGGGTTAACTCTAAAGAGAGGGGGCAAAGGCAGAAGGGGCAAAAGGTTGTGTCTTTTTTTCCCCCAAGCAGAAAGCCTCCTGCAATAATGTGATCTTACAATCTTCCTGGCCTTTTAGAGAGTCATGTCTCAGCCCAGGGCCTGAGATAAACTAATTCTTCCTTTGATTGGTAATCAGATTTAGTTCCTGATTCTACAAACTGCTGATTATGGGGGTGGGGTCAAAATTTAATGGTCATGACTGGTCATTTCTGACTGGTCATTTCCAACTAGCTACCTAACTTAACAAACACACCTCAGGAAATGTAACCCAAGGATATATCTCCTGAAACTACAGCGCATAAGACCTGGAACCAAAATGTTACCCAAAGATTTCACTCGGATTCTGATATACCACTTGCTTCTCAGTACTCACTTCTGAATATATCATCAGAACACACCTTCCAACATTGGGATGTCACTGTGCTTTGGAGCTGAAGTGTCCCCAAGTGCTGAAGGTTTGTTCTCCAGCTGGCGGCATTATTGAGATGTCACTAGATCGTGAGGGCAACAACTTCTTCCATGAGCTAATACACTGACGAGTTCCTACTGCATAGACTATGGGGGGCAGGACCATTATAGAGGAAGCAGATGTTAGAGGGACATCTTTTCCCTTTGACCCCTTCCTTTCTCTCTGTCTCTGATTCTTGGCTGTCATGTGGTGAACAGCTTTCCACCACTGTGCCTTTCCTCCATGTTTCCTACCACGTCACAGTCTTAAAACTAGTGGAGTCAATTGAAACAGAAATCTTTGAAACCATGAGCCAAGACAAATCTTTCATCTTTTTTTTTCCTTTTTCCATTTCTATGTGTATGTTTGTGGGGATTGTGTACATGAATGTGTTTTCAAGTGTGGGGTTCATATGTGTGTGCACTTGTGTACCTACAAAATCCCAAGGTTGATATCATCAATCATCCTTGATTACTCTTCTACCTTACTCTTTTTGAAACAGAGTCTCTAAATCAAACCCGGAGCTGTGCAGTAGGGCTGGTCTAGCCAGCTGACTCTGAGATTCTCATCTTCAGGAGCTGGAATTAATGGTGGGTCACTATGCCATACCCACCTGACATGTGGGATCTGTAGATTTGATGTATTATCCTTTTTAAAAATATTTTATTTATTTGTTTTACATGTGTGTGTGTATCAGAGGGTACTGTGTGCCCCTGTGGAGGACCAAGAATGACTTCTTGCTTTGCACTGGGATTTCCCAGGCTCTGCTCATCAGGGCCAGAAGTACATGCCTTCGCTGTTTCAGCCAGGCATTTTTAGGTGGGACCTTGGATTCAAACTCAGGACCTTGTGCTTGTGAGATGAGTCTTAATCTCTGAGCCAGCTCCTCATCCCAGTATGTTGTCTTTTTGCTTGTGTTGCAAACACTTTGACCATGGAGCTATCTTTCCAGCCCAAATCTTTCCTCTTTTAAGTTGCTTATGTCAAATGTTTTTTGAAAGACAGAAAATTGTCACATAAAGAATTTCAGAGGAAATTTTTTGAGAATGTACCCTATATCTTCTGAATTCTCTGGCCCAACTGGATAACATATAAAAGATTGAGAGACAAGAAGGGATGGCTGCTTCTAAGGACAGCATGCGGGGAATAGTGGTTGCCTTGTTAACAACTCTACTATGCACACTAAAGAGAAGTCCAACCGGCCTGCTGTAAGAACCTGAAGCTGCTTGGGACCCTCCACCTGCTTTCCACCATCTGCCCAGAAAATTCAGAGAGCCGATATTGGATGAATAACTGTTCAGAAAGAAGTCCATCTATATTTCTAGAGCTTCCCATATTACATATTACAGCATTTCTTGTAGATGACAGAGCAAACCTGAGTGTAGTCCAGTGCGGATTTCAGAGTTTGGCTTGAAGTGAGGCCAGGCTCCTTGGAGCCAAAATAAGAGGAACAAGTATCCTCCTGGAATTGTGGTGATAACTCTGTCAGCCAATAATGTAAAAGCAGCAAGAAGGAGGTCCTTCCTCAGCAAGGGGAATAACAAAGATTCCCAAAAGATCCCCAGAAGAGAGAGAGAATCTGTTTAAATTTAAAAAGAAAATCTAAATGAGCAAATATAGAAATCTGGTAAGAGTACTTTCCAGGGCTAACTTGCAAGGAAATGAGGCTTTGACTAGGCCAAGTGAGGTTTCCACATTAAATTAAGATCAGAGCTTGGTCATTGTCTTGGGCCTGCAACCTTATTAGTGAATAGAGCCTGCGCTTATGAGCTCAACTGGAGTAAGATGGTCTGTTACTTACACGTGAGAAATTTTCATCCAGGGCCATGGGTGATGACTGAGAAAAAATTTTAAAGGCTGAAAAGACAGAAATAAAGAAATAAAGTTGCCATTAGTGCTGAGGTTAACACATAAGAAGTGTGTGTATGTGTTATGCGAAATGTATGTGTTTATAACAAAATGTCTTGTGAATTCCCCTGAAATGAGGAATAATACTCTCAATTTTATATCTCTGCTACCCAATGAGTAGTTCATGAGCTAGCACCAACATTATCTGGGAGTTTTTGAAAAGATGCATACTCAGGTTTCCAGGCCAGCAACTCAGAGGCATTTAACGAGATCCTCAAAGAATTCATATGCTTATTAAAGTTAGAGAAGGGGGCAGGACAGGTGGCTCATGGGTTAAGCTTCATGCCTTGCAGGCAGAAAGTCCTGAGTTCGGATCCTAGACCCCACATATAGACGCCAGGCGGAAGCGGGGGCGGCCTGCATTTCTGGTCCTGGTAGGGCGGAGCCTGTGAACAAGGAGGAGGTGGAGGAGGTGGAGGCGGTCCATGGTGGTTCCCGAATTCGTCCGTGGTTCTACACACACACACATACATACGTACATACACGTGCACACGCATACACACACAATTGAATAAATAATAAATAATTTTTAAAAAATTTAAAGTTAGAGAAGATTGCATACACACACACACACACACACACACACACACACACCATCCATATCTGGAATATTTTGTGAGGTTTTAATATCTTTTTTAAAATAATTACATGTGTATGTATATACATATATGATAGCATGTGTGTACAGCTCACGCGTGGTGAATGCACATATCAGCAGAGGGAATTTGGAGGAAGGCATTGCAAAGGCCAGAGAAGGACATTCTGAGTTCTGCTGCATCACTTTCCACATTATTCCTCTGAGACAGAGCCTCTCAATGGACCTAGAGCCAGGCCAGTAGCCAGTAAGCCGCACACGTCCTACCTGTAGTGCACCATGCTGGAGTAAACATGGATGGGCATGATCTCATTCCGCTTTCTCTGTGAGTGCCAAGATCCAAACTCGGGACTTCATGCTTGCTCAGCAAGTGCTTCTACCCACTGGCCCATCTCTCTAGTGCAGAGACTTAATACCTGTGAAGCGAGTCACTTACGAGTCCATTACAGTGGACATTATCACAAAGGACTCATAGCATCAGCAAAAGTGATATAGCACTTAGCCATTGCCATGTTCTTTGACAGTATCATTGGGTCTTAGTCATTCTCTGGGTAACTGGTTAACTTTTTATTTGGCTTAATTATTCCAAACGTTATCTCTTGCATTTGCTGGTGAGACAGGTGACATGAAAGCTAATCTCTAACACCTGGTGTTCCAGGCTACCTTCCCATAACAAAGAAAGATTAGATAGCTCAGAGGCTCCATTTGGGTCATATGTGCTCATTAGCCTATTTTTGCAATAGCATGGCCACCCACGGTTTCTAGAGTTTGTGGGTAATAAATGAGAGACCACCTTGCAAACTATTGTAGCTGTAGGAAAACTTGCCTAGGTGGCTTGATCTGCAGAAATGGAGACAAATTACCTCTTTTAGTTCTTCCTTCTGCTGGCTTCAACTTCTCTCACTGGAAAGTCCCTGGCTGGAAATAAAGAGACAAATTATACCATCTAAACATTAGTGGGTAGATTCAGGCATGTGACTATAAACAAGTTTCATACTGGAGAGCCAGATAAAATACAAAATGGTATCAGGGAGGCTTCCGAAGGCCCAGGCCAAACCTGAGCATCTTAGGATCGAGATATGCAGGGAATGCATGAATTAATAAGTCAGAAACGCACCAGTGAAATGAGCTAACTGTTCAGGGATTCAGATTTAAATCCCCATATTTCCCTCATGAATGAAATCGTTTCTAGTATCGTTTGATTATTTCATCTTAAACTTGACCTCACCAATTCTATGGTATTTTGGCAAAATACCAGACAGAGCCACATTGACATATTAATATTAATTGATATTAAAATGTACACATTGATTACCATGTAATGTTTTATATACATACCTATGTGATGGTCACATCAAGGTGAACATGTCTATTTCCTTAGCATTTCTTTGTAGTAAAATATTCAAAATCATTTCTCCCGAATTTCTAAGATATGCAGTCCATGACATCTATAGTCACCTTATGGTGCAATAGCTCACTAGAGCTTCTTTTTCTCATAAGTCAGTGCAAGCTGAACAACTTCCCCCATCTCCTCCTTCCCCTTTACAATCCCAGGCCTCTGTTAACCAATTTTTAACTCCCAACTCCTGTGAGGTTAATGTTTTTAGACTGCATTTATAAGTTAGCTCATGTAGCATGACTCTGAGTGTCTGACTTATGTCATACAACAGAATGCCCTCCAGATCCATGCTACTCCAAGTGATAGGATTTAATCTTTTATGACTGAAGAGCATTTCTTTGTGCTTATGAGCCATATTTTTCTTATCCATTCACCAATTAATAGACAAACTTCCATTTCTTATGTTGAGTAGTATTGCAGTAAACATTGGGAAGCTAGCTGTCTCTAACACACTTTCGCTCTCGTGGAAATGTACCTACTAGTCAGATTGCTGGAACATATGGAAGCTCCATTTTCACATTTTTCCCCCAAAGAATCTCCATGTAAGCTCATTCTGTATTTCTAAATTCCCATGTTTCCCTGATGAATAAAATTTAAATGTATTCTATTAGTCTGTTCTTTTACTTTCATGCTAACACTGTGTTGCTTGATTGCAATAACTTTTCACTATAGAAAGGATGCACTTATAGATTTAGATTGCACTATATTTCACAGTCAGGCAGTGTAATACCTATTTCCTTGTTGTTTTCTTTTGAGATTCTTCTGACTAAAATACCTAACACAAGCCAATTTTGAAGAAAAAGGTTGAATTCCAGCTTATCATGCCAGGCTATAATCCATTATGGCAGGGAAGTCGCAGCAATCGGAGCCACATGTAGTGATTTCATCACATCTACAGCCTAGAGCAGGAAGCACTGATGAAATACATGTATGGTCACTTGCTTGCCACACCCATTCTCTCCATCTTTAGTCAATCCCACACCAACACTCAAAGTGGGCTGGTCCTTCCTATGTTAATTATGAAATCAGGACAAACCTCAGCATTCCAGAGGCCAATCTTAATCTAAAAATTATCTATCTCATGGGCCTGGAGAACTGTCTCCTATATCCAAGTTGACAATTAATACTAATCATCACATCACAGCTTAATATATATTTTCATTTTTAGTGCCTTTTTCAACATTCTCCAATATTTCATAGAGCTCATTTTTGATTAAATTTTCTTTTGTAACTATTTAAAATGAGATTGGTTTCTTGATTTAATTTTCAGGTGAATATTGACATTTACAAATATTACTGATTTTTAAGTTAATTTTATATTTCAGCTTTGCTGAGTTCATTTATTAGTATTAATAGTTTTATGGTAGAATCTGTAGTTTTCTATAATTAAGGCCCTGTGGTCTGAAAACAGTGACAGTTTGGCTTCATCCTTTCTAACTTGGATACTCTTCATTTCTTTCTGTTGCCTGATTGCTGTGATTAAGACTTCTAATATTGCACAGACTAAGTATAAGAAGCAAGAGGGAAGTAGAGCAATCCAAGACGATTGTCAAAGTCACCCCTTTTGGGCTCCACAGGTACATAGGTACATCCATTCAAGTGCCTTCTGGTACACACACACACACACACACACACACACACACACACACACACACACGCATGCATACATGCATGTATGTGTACTGAAAATAGAATAAATAAAAATAAGCCTCTTCCCAAAGTGGCCATATTGAATAAATTTCCTTTTGTAAAAATGAGGTTAGAATATAGTCTTGCTCCAGATTTAGGGAGAAAGTTTCCAGTTTTTCCTCATTCAATATGATGTGGACCTGCTATATATGACCTTTATTATGTTCTGTCACAGTAACTTAAATCGCCTTAATCCTCTGAACTATTCTAAAAGTAAGGACAGAATTAGATTTATCTTCCTGCTTTCAAATTTTTTTATTCATTCATTTCAAATTTATTTAAAATTCATTTATTAAGCACTTTCAAGATCATAATATAATTCATATAAATCAAACTAGATTTAAAAAGAGAGGGAGAATTGTAGAAGATGGGATATAGTTCAGTTGGTAGAGTGATTACTTGATATGCACAAAGTCTTGTGTTCAATCCTCAGCACTCCATAAATTGGGTGTGGTAGTACAAGCCTACAATCCTAGCACTCTAACAGGAAGACTAGAAAATCAGAAGTTCAAGTTATTCTCTGCTACATAGTGAGTTTGAGATGCATGAGATCCTGTGTTTTAAAAAAAGAATAAAGCAGAACAAGAGAATTGTATAATGATTTCTGCTACTATAGGCAAATTCCTTGCAACATTTTTCTTTTCTATATCAAAGTCCATCTGCAAAGTGTATATATATGCTAGTAGAAATTACAATAACAAATATCTCAGGAGTAACTGCTAAATATAAAAATGTATGTGGCAGCCTTTTTATATATTGCCATATTAAAGCTGTGCCATACATGATTATATAAATATAAAATGTCAGAAATTATTTGCATGCAACATTTGATCATTTTGTTTTCTGGAGGGACAAGCACACATATTGGACTAATTCATACTGGGACAGCTTCCAATGCTTTTAGAATCTTGGTGAGAATAGGCATTTCAGTCACTGTGAATTCTTCAGAATGTTGAGTTACAGATGCTATGATTCTTCTAGGAGTTGACCACTGAGCATATCACCCTGGTGGTCGAAGAAAGGATATTCCATTTAACCCTGTTCAATAATGAATTGTTAGTGTGCTATTGCTTTGCATACTCTAAATGCTACCCAAGCAAAGCCGCATGATTAAAACTGAGAAGACATGGTCGAGACTATTATTGTATGTGCTGGATTTAGCATTGCTTACATGTGAGTTATAGCCTCTATTTCTATGGCATGGGAAAAAAATCTAACCAAGGCAAAGGTAAACTATAAATTTTATACATGTGATCAAAGATGAAACTAGGAGTGCAGCAGAAAAATAAATCTGAGAAAGAAAGTATGCCTTTGAAGATAAACTATGAAGTCCAGAGACATCTGTGACTACGGATTGAAAGAACCCAGACTAGACAGTTTTTGTTGACATAGAGAAGATGAGATTTCTACTTACACAGTGATCAGTAGGAAGCTGATGAGACCTACAGGTGGGGTGGAATAGCAGAACCTACAGTTTTTAGGGTTATGTCTCATCTCTGGGGTTCTGGAAATAGAGCATTGAGTGTTTAAACAACATTGTAGAATTATATTTCATCCTATTAATCTGATAACAAAGTTTCATGTGCTTCCACAGAGCACCCCACACCTTAATCTGAAATAAGACAATATCCTTGATCATGATTCAAGTGAGCTATCAAGTGTCATAACATTCTACCTGGCTCAGATTGGGTGTTTTGAAAACATTCATTCAGTGAAGGACCGAACTAAACCAGAAAATTTTTAAAAATTTCCATATGACAAGATTGGGGAATTTTTAATGTATGTATATGTATGCTCCCACTAATTGAAATTAAATTAACAAAATAGATTTTATTTTATTTATAAGAATGGCCTATTAGGGCTGGAGAGATAGCTTAGGGGTTAATCCTTTGCCTAGCAAGAAGAAGAACCTGACTTCTAATCCCATATTCCACATAAAAACATCAGGTAGAAACATTGGTAGCTATTACTTCCCACCTGGAAGCAGCAGTTCTGGAAAAATCACAGAGCAAAGCCATAAGGAGATACAGCAATCCAGGATGATTCCCGAAATCATTCCTCAGCCTCCACAAGCACATATAGTGGCCTCTTCGACACACATACACACACACACACACACACACACACACACACACACACACACTGGTACCTGCACATGCATACACATACACAGGCAAAAAAGTAAAAGATAACAGAAGATTAAACAGAAGATCCAATATAATAATAACTAAAATAATTATTTTTCTTGCATGTATGTATATGTGTGGGATGCATGTATGTGTACATTTGTGAGTGTGTGTGTTTTCATGTGTGGGGTGTACATGTGCATATATACAGAAGTACACTTCAGTGTGCTTGTCTATGGAATCCCAGGAGCAATATCAGGAATAATCTTTGAACACTCATCTAAAACTTATTTTTGTGAGCCTGTGTTTCTAATTAAGCCTAGTGCACACCTAGTGACTAGCCTGCTTATTTTTAGGATTTCCAGATCCTAACTTCCAGAGCTATAATTACAGGAAGTCCACCATACCTGTCTGATATTTTTATGTGTGTTCTAGAAATCTAAACTCATATCCTTCTGCTTGTAAGGCAAAGGCTTTAACTACTAAGCCATATCCCCAAACCAATAACTAAAATCTTTTTTTAAAAAAAAATTTGAGTTCTTATTGAAATAATGAAATGAAACCTAACTGGAATAACCAGGTGCTGCACATTTCTTCTTGGACCTAGTGTTCCCTGCCCAGAGAATACACATACAAGCGCAGATAGGAAATAAAGTACAACTGGACAGATCTTGACAAGTAGCCAATATGTTCCAAGATGGGTCTTAAGAAATTTGGATTAAGGCTGAGACGGTAAATAATCTCATTGTTCCACACTGAACCGGTGCTACCTGTCCCACATTCATTCCAGAAGTTGACCTATTCCCACTGCAACTAGAAAAAAAAGAACCAACATGACATTCTTGCTTAGAGGCTAGGGAAATGACTCTGTGGATAAAAGCACCTGCCATAAAGTGCCAGGATCTGAGTTCAAATCCCCAGAAGCTGTATAAAAAGCCATACTCTGATTTAACAAAAGAGTCTGGCTCCCTTTCCCCAACCCACTGCACACCAGGACGCAAGCGCAGTCTAGCTGGGACTCACCACGACCTAGGAATCAATTCCATAATGATAGAATCCAACCAGAATAAACCCACGGAAAATGGCCAAGAAAGCCTCACCCAGGGTAACAACTTTCAAAACATGATCATTACCATGTTCAATACTATGAAAGAGGAAATCTGGGAAGAATTAAATAACCGCATCAATCGCTTTGAAGAGGAACACAACAGACACTTGGAGGAGTTGAGAAAAACAGTTCAGGAAACAAAAACAAGCATAGAGCAGTTAAAACAGACTCAAGCAGAGTTAAAAACTGAACTAAAAGACAAGTTATCTTCAACCCAGAACTCCACAGAGAGTCTTATCAGCAGAACTAAGGAAGCAGAAAACAGAATTTCAGACCTTGAAAACAAAGTGGGAGTATTAGCCAGCTCAGTGAAAGAGGTTGAAGGAGCCTAACATGCGTATTCATGGAATACCAGAGCAAGAGTCTCAAAATACCACACCTGAGGAAATTTTTCAAACCATCATCAAGGAAAACTTTCCTCATCTAAAAAAAGAGAGGCCCATCCATATACAAGAGGCATTCCGCACCCCAAACAGATACGACCAAAATAGAAACTCACCATGGCAAATAGTAGTTAAAACTCCACACTCAAGATAAAGAAATGGTGCTGAAAGCATCAAGGGAAAAAAAACAAGTCACTTTTAAAGGTAAACCTATGAAAATAACAAATGACTTCTCAGTCGAAACAGTAAAAGCAAGAAGAGCTTGGAGAGACATACTTCTAGTACTTAATGAGCAAAAATGTCAACCCAGGCTGATATACCCCACAAAACTATCTGTCATGATCGAAGGAGAAAGAAAAATCTTCCAGGACAAAGACAACTTGAAGAGATACATGTCCACCAAACCAGGCCTTCAAAAAATGCTAGAAATGATACTCAAGCTTAAAGAAAAAAACAGGCATCTCCAGGAGAACAGAAGGGAAGTATAATACTACCAAAACCTAAAGGTGTAACAATACACTTATAAAAGCCACTAAACATAATAAATGTCTGGAATTAAAAATAGTTTTCTCCAATATAACATTAAATGTTAATGGACTTAACTCACCAATCAAGAGACACAGATTACAAACTTGGATTAAAAATCACAATCCATCAATCTGCTGCCTGCAGGAAACCCATTTCACCACAAAAGATAAGCACATCCTAAAAATAAAAGGCGGTCCAAAATTCTGCAAGCTAATGGAACCAGGAAACAGGAAGGGGTAGCCATTATGCTATCGGACAAAGTGGACTTTAAACCAAAAAAAATCATAAGAGACACAGATGAATACTACATTTTAGTCACAGGTACAACTCTCCAGGAAGACTTCACAATACTGAACATATATGCACCCAATACAGGCCCCTCCACATTCATTAAGCAAACCCTACAACGTTTAAAGTAAGAAATCAATCCCAAAATGATAATTCTGGGGGATTTCAACACTGCCCTCTCAATATGGGATAAATCAACAGGTAAAAAACTTAACAGAGATGCTTTGGAACTTAATCAAACCCTTAGTGAAATGGACCTTACAGATCTCTATAAAACTTTTCATCCATGCACCAAAGAATACACATTTTTCTCAGCAGCACACGGAACTTCTCCAAAATAGATTACATATTGGGCCACAAAATGAATCTCCACATATACAGGAAAGTTGAAATTCTAACCTGTGCCCTATCAGACCACCACGGCCTAAAGCTAGACATCCATAACACAACAAACGACAGAAAATATACTAACTCCTGGAAACTTAACAATATGATGCTGAATGAGAACTGGATTCAGGATGAAATTAAAAAGGAAATTCAAGATTTTCTGAACACGAAAAATGAAAATACAACTTACCCAAATCTCTGGGACACAATGAAACCTGTCCTAAGAGGTAAGTTCATAGCTCTTAATGCCTACATCAAAAAAATGGAAGCATCGGAAATAAATAACTTAACAATGCAGCTTAAAGCTTTAGAGAAACTAGAGCAATCTGATCCCAAAAGTAGTAGAAGAGAGGAAATTAGCAAAATAAGGGGAGAAATATCTGAAATCGAGATTAGGAAAACGATAGAGAAAATCAACCAGTCAAAAAGCTGGTTCTTTAAAAGAATCAATAAGATCGATACACCCTTGGCTAAATTAACCAAAAGCAAGAGAGAGAAAACCCAAATCAACAAAATTGGAAATGAACATGGAGTTATTACTACTGATACCCAAGAAATCCAGAGAATTATAATGTCATATTTCAAAAACATATACTCTGTGATATTTGACTACACAAAATAGATGGATGAATTCCTAAGTAAACACAACTTACCTAAATTGAGTCAGGAAGTTGTGAATTATTTAAATAGTCCTATAACATATGAGGAAATTGAGGAAGTAATCTCAAATCTTCCCACCAAAAAATGTCCTAGACTAGATGGATTCAGCACAGAGTTCTACCAGACATTTAAGGAGTTAATAACACCAATACTCCTTAAACTGTTCCATCAAATAGCAAAGGAAGGAATACTACCCAGTTCCTTCTATGAAGCTAATACTGTTTTAATCCCAAAACCTAATAAAGATACACTTAAAAAAGAAAACTATAGGCCAATCTCTCTGATTAACACAGATGCAAAGATTCTCAACAAAGTCTTAGCAAATCGGATTCAAAAACATATCAAAAAGATCATTCACGGGGACCAAGTAGATTTTATCCCTGGCACACAAGGTTGGTTCAACATATGCAAATCAATAAATGTAATTCATCATATAAAGCAGTCCAAAGTCCAAGACCACATGATACTCTCGATAGATGCAGAAAAAGCTTTTGACAAGATCCAACAGCCTTTTATGATCAAAACGGTAGAGACAGTTGGAATGGAAGGAACCTTTATCAATATAATAAAAGATGTATACAACAAGCCCACAGCAAGGAAAAACTGGAAGCATTCCCACTTCGATCAGGAACTAGACAAGGCTGTCCACTCTCACCACTTCTATTCAGTATTGTACTTGAAGTCTTAGTTGAAACCATAAGACAAGAAAGGGACATAAGAGGGATTCAAATCGGCAAGGAAGAAGTCAAGCTATCCTTATTTGCAGATGACATGATCTTATACCTCAGTGATCCCAAGAACTCCACCAGGAAGCTCCTGGAACTAATTGAGAAGTTCAGCAGAGTAGCAGCATACAAAATAAATGCACAAAAATCAGTGGCCTTCCTATATGCCCAGAATGAAAGAAGTGAAAAAGCCCTGAAAGAAACAATCCCATTTACTATAGCCCCTAAAAAAATGAAATACCTTGGTATAAACCTAACCAAGGAGGTAAAAGACCTTTACAATGAAAACTTTAAAACCCTAAAAAAAGAAATAGCAGAAGACACCAGAAGGTGGAAAGACCTCCCATGTTCCTGGATTGGCAGAATCAACATTGTAAAAATGACCATCCTACCAAAGGCAATATACAGATTCAATGCTATACCAATTAAAATCCCAAAGCAATTTTTCAAAGAAGTTGACCAAACAATCTCAAACTTCATATGGAAGCACAAAAGACCCAGGATAGCAAAGACAAAAACACTGCTGGAGGTATCACCATACCAAACCTTAGTCTATACTACAAATCCATAGTTATAAAAACAGCCTGGTACTGGCTCCAAAATAGACACACAGATCAATGGATAAGGATTGAAGACCCAGATATAAGCACACAAAATTACAGCCACTGGGTCTTTGACAAAGGGGCCCAAAAAATTCAATGGAAAAAGAACAATATCATCAACAAATGGTGCTGGCAAAACTGGATCTCCACATGCAGAAGATTAAAACTGGACCAGTACTTGTCACCATATACAAGACTCAATTCCAAATGGATCAAGGACCTTGATATAAGGCCAGAGACTATAAAAACCCTAGTTGAAAGAGTAGGGAACTCCCTTGAGCTGATTGGGTTAGGCCAACAGTTCCTAAACAGACATCCAATGGCACAGTCACTGCTACCAACTCTCAACAGTTGGGATCTGGTGAAATTAAAGAGCTTCTGTTCAGATAGAGATTGTAACATGAGCTCAAAGGCAACCCACAGAATGGGAGAAAATCTTCACTAACCACATATCTGATAGAGCTCTATTATCCAGAGTGAATGAAGAACTTAGAAAACTAAACACCAAGGAAACTAATGGCCCAATTAAAAATGGGCCCTGAAAATTAAAAGAAACTTTACCAGGGATGAAATTAAAATGTTTAACAAATATCTTCAAAAATGCTCCACTTCCTTAGCCATCAGGGAAATGCAAATCAAAACCTCCCTGAGATATCATCTCGCCCCGGTCAGGATGGCAAAAATTCACAATACAAACAACAACAAATGTTGGAGAGGATGTGGAGAGAGGGGAACTCTCCTACATTGCTGGTGGGAATGCAGGCTCATACAACCACTCTGGTGAGCCATCTGGAGATTCTTAAAGAAATTAAAGATTGAAATGCCATATGACCCTGTGATTCCACTTTTGGGAATAAACCCACATACAGCAAAAATTCACCTGGATAGCACAAGTACGACCATGTTCATAGCAGCACTGTTTACAATAGCAAAGTCATGGAATCAGCCCAAATGTCCAACAGTTGATGAGTGGATAAGGAAACTGTGGTACATCTATACAATGGAGTACTATTCAGCCATCAAAAATGATGAATTACTGGAATTTGCCGGGAAATGGATGTCATTAGAAACAATTATATTGAGTGAAGTATCCCAGACACAGAAAATTAAGCACCGTATGCACTCCCTAATAGGTGGCTCCTAGTACCAAACCCACTTAGAGACACTCAAAGAAAAATCTCTGTAATACCTACATTAATTGCAAAGATTATGAACAAGAGGGATGGGGAAAGAGGGACACACTTGTAACAAGGAGAGAGGGGACCATGTTACAGCAGAGAAAATCGGTCACCATCAAGGACTGCAAGTAAGTAACGTTCACAGACTTTCCTTCCTGATCATTTACAACTGATGGGGTGTGATCTTACCAGAAGGGGAGGGTATATAGTCTGGCAGATAGAAAGAAACCATTTTGCAAATGGGCAAATGACCCCTCCCTCGCCGCGGTTTCCTACTTTTATTACATCTACTTTTGAATATACGCTTACAAGAAGACTTAACAGGTTTTTATCTCTGGCCAGGGGGTGATATCCATATACCCATCAGGATGGAGTGAAGGGCATTGCAGGAGCAGCAAAACTGAAAAAAATAAATCAACGAACCAGAATCCAGAGCATCAGAAACTCTATATCAACCACTTGGAACTAGGCCAGCCTAATCTCTCCCCATCCTGAAGCTCAAGGAAATTTGCGGAAGAGGGGGCAGTAAGATTGTAAGAGCACAAGGATGGGAGGAGTAACGGTATGCAAGAATCTCCACACAAGCTAGGGCCGAAGCAATTATTATTGGACTTTGTGTGCCCTGCGCAATGTCCTACACGCTGTTGACCCCACAAAGTCTAGCATTTGCTAAAGGCACTAGGATCCTTTGAGGCAAGGGATTGACAGCCACAGTAGTGTTCCTATGCTTAAAGGGAACACAGGAAATGGTTCTGGGAAATGCCCCTGGGTTCTTGCACCTCATCGGAGAAGAGGACCCAGAGAAGAGTTTGGCATGCTCATTAAAGGAGGCTCCAGGGATGGGAGGGGGAGGCACTGGGGGATGGGGAGGGAAGGGGGGTGGGGGGCACAGGAGGATGGGGGTTTGGAAGGAGGGGGGGACCGGTATACCTGTTAAGTTTGTATGAGTGGAAATAAAAAAAAAGCAAAGTTGATGTAGGTATATAAGTATAAAAGCAAACCAGTGAAACCAAATGTAAGGTCAAGAATCGAATTATTGTACATCTAGAAACTTGATTTGTTTTGAATCCACTATTAAAAAGTTAGGGAAAATTGGTATGAAATGACAGAAGTCTTTTTTATAACTATTTGGATGATTGCTTTTATGTACAGAATATAATAGTAAATATTTTAAAGAAATAAACTACAATACAGAAAAAAAAAAGAGTCTGTAATACCAGAACTACTAATGGGCAATGGAAGACAGAGATGGAAGAATTTCCCCCAAGTTCATGGGCCAGTTAACCTGACATAGGCAGTGGGAAAGCAACGAAGAGACCCTATCTTTAAACCAGGTTAAAAAGTGAGGACTGGTACCAGAGGTTGTCCTCTGATTGCCTCATATGTGCCACAGCTCATGTGATCACATTCAGGTACAGAATACATGCTCAAATACATGCATGCATGTACACACACAACATGTGTGCATATCCCTTTTCACCTGCTAAAAGAAGGAGGAAGGCAACAAAGAGGCGCATACATGTTCCCTTGCCTGATACCAAGCGGTCTTATCCCCTGCTAACGTTTGCACCAACAGTCTAACCCAGGCTGCCATCTGCATTAGAAAATACAGGGAAGCTGTCTGGGCTGCTTCCCACACAGCAAAGATGGCTCAGTTCTCTTCAAATATCAGAGCCCAGATTAGGAAAGCAAGGGAGAGTGTATATGGATACACACCAAACATGAGCCTGTGTTTCAATAGCAACCATGCTCAGTCTTTTCACCAATAAAAATGTGACCCTGTTTTTATGAGGCTCTAACTAATCATACTGCTTGTTTGTCCTTTAGGGCCAGAAAATCAAAAGTATCCTCAGAAGTGAAAAAGTACCCTAGTAACTCCCCCTCACAGACAGTAAGTACTAGAATCATCTCCTCTGTTGTTAGTGATTTCCATGAGATGCGCAGAGATTTCGTTTCTCTTTTCGCAGTGTCACAATGATGATTAAAGTCCTATTCAGAAACTACGATCAGTCTTCTGAATTCTTGAACTACAGTGCAATTTCTAAAGAAAAGGGAGATTATCAAGGGAGTAAAAAAAAAAAGATTATTTGCAAATTTTCTCAGGAAGGGCAGAAGTCAAGTAGATGTGACAAGCCTAGCACATCTTCCTACTGTCTCTCTCGGTTTCTCGTATGGTCTTGCTTCTCAGCAAGTTTCATTCCTCCTTCACTGGTCACGTCCACCCTAGCTAACTTCCTGTTTATTCAGTCTTTTCTTCCCTAACACAGACTTGTTGTTTTTTTTTTAATTTTAATTATTTATTTGTGTGTGTGTGTGTGTGTGTGTGTGTGTGTGTGTGTGTGTATCAGGACACTGTGGGTCCCTGTGGAGGACCAAGAATGAGTTCAGGAACCAAACTGGATTGCTTCTACCTCCTTTTTGCTTCACTCTGGGATTTCCCAGGCTCTGCCCCCCAGGACCATAAGTACAGGTCATCAGCTGGCATTTTATGAGCAACACAGGATCCAAACTCAGGACCTTCTGCTTGACCTCCAGCCCCTTCACACAGATTTACAATGTTCTAAGTTGAGACCCAGCTCCCAAGCACATTGGACCTTTAAACTCAGCACCCACCATGCACTGACTTTTCTCATGTGACATTTAGTTCATATCCTGTCATATTGGTTTGCTGCTAGTCACTAGAAAATAGTTGTCTTGGGCCTGTATATACTAACCTCTCAAGTGTGTTCCTAAGAATGAGGCTTTTTTATTTTTAATACATTTTAATACATTTTTATTATTATTTCAGCTCATACAAACATATTAGGTACACCAGTTCCCTCCCTCCCTCCTCCTCCCCCCGAACCCCCTGCTCCCCCTCCCCTCACCCCTCCCTCCCCATCCCCCCATGCCTCCTACCCCAATTCCCAGAGTCCTTTCTTGTGCATGCCTGACTCTCCTCTGGGCCCTCCTCTCCGATGACGTACAAGGACCCAGTGGCATTTCCCTGAACCCTTTCCTGTATTCCCCTTAAGCATAGGAACACCACTGTGTCTGTCAATCCCTTGCCTCCAAGGATCTTGGTGCCTTTAGCAGATGCTAGACTTTGTGAGGTCAATAGTGTGTTGGACATTGCACCGGGCATGCAATGTCCAATTATGATTGCTTCGGCCCTAACTTGTGTGGAGTATCTTGCAAATCATTGCTCCTCCCATCCTTTTGCTCTTACACTCTTACCGCCCCCTCTTCCGCAAATGTTCCTGAGCTTCAGGATGGGGAGAGATTAGTCTGGCCTAGTTCTAGGTGGTTGATATAGAGTCTCTGAAGTTCTGGATAGTGGTTTGTTGATTTTCTTTTGCAGTTTTGTTGCTCCTGCAATGCCGTTCACTCCATCCTGATGGGCACTGTATGTCAACCCCTGGCCAGAGACAGAAAGCTGTTAAACTGGAGTCTTATTATAAGAGCACATTCAAGGGTAGATGTAATACTTATGCCCAAAAGTGGAATCACAGGGTCATATGGCATTTGCCAATGGATGGGGTCAATCACCCATTTGCAAAATGGTTACTTTTTAATCTGCCAGACTATATGCCCTCCCCTTCTGGTGAGTTCATAGCCCCTTAGTTGTAAATGATCAGGAACAAATGTCTGTGAACTTAACTAGGTGTCACATTACTTTCTTGCAGTCCTTGATGGAGGCCTATTTTCTCTACTGTAACCTGGTCACTTCTCTCCTTGTTTCTGGTGTGGCCCTCCAACCCCATCCCTCCTGTTCATAATCCTTGCAATTACTGTAGGTAATACATAGATTTACCTATGAGTTTCTCAAGATGGGCTGGGTGGGTTTGGTACTAGGAGCCACCTATTAGGGAGTACATACGGCGCTTAATTTTCTGGGTCTGGGATACTTCACTTAATATAATTGTTTCTAATGACATCCATTTCCCGGCATATTCCAGTAATTCATCATTTTTGATGGCTGAGTAGTACTCCATTGTATAGATGTACCACAGTTTCCTTATCCATTCGTCAATTGTTGGACATTTGGGTTGATTCCATGTCTTTGCTATTGTAAACAGTGCTGCTATGAACATGGTCGTGCTTGTGCTATCGAGGTGAACCTCTGCTGTATGGGGGGTTATACCCAAAAGTGGAATCGCAGGGTCATATGGCATTTCAATCTTTAATTTCTTTAAGAATCTCCAGACGTGCAGGCGGAAGGTCCTGAGTTCGGATCCCAGATCCCACGTATAGATGCCAGGCGGAAGCGGGGGCGGCCTGCGCTTCTGGTCCTGGTAGGGCGGAGCCTGTGAATCCCGGGGCAGAAGGAGGTGGAAGCGTCCATGGTGGTTCGCGAATTCGTCCGTGGTTCTACACATACACAGACACATGCACACACAGATACACACACACACGCGCGCGCGCACATACACATGCACATACACACAGTTGAATAAATAATAATAATAAAAAAATTAAAAAAAAAAAAAAAAGAATCTCCAGACGGCTCGCCAGAGTGGCTGTATGAGCCTGCATTCCCACCAGCAATGTAGGAGAGTTCCCCTCTCTCCACATCCTCTCCAACATTTGTTGTTGTTTGTATTGTGGATTTTTGCCATCCTGACCGGGGTGAGATGATATCTCAGGGAAGTTTTGATTTGCATTTCCCTGATGGCTAAGGAAGTGGAGCATTTTTGAAGATATTTGTTAGACATTTTAATTTCATCCCTGGTAAAGTTTCTTTTACGTTCCAGGGCCCATTTTTTAACTGGGCCATTGGTTTCCTTGGTGTTTAGTTTTCTAAGTTCTTTGTGCACTCTGGATAATAGAGCTCTATCAGATATGTGGTTAGTGAAGATTTTCTCCCATTCTGTGGGTTGCCTTTGAGCTCGTGTTACAATCTCTATCTGAACAGAAGCTCTTTAATTTCAGAAGATCCCAACTGTTGAGGGTTGGTAGCAGTGACTGTGCCATTGGATGTCTGTTTAGGAACTGTTGCCCTAGCCCAATCAGCTCCCATGTTCCTGGATTGGCAGAATCAACATTGTAAAAATGACCATCCTACCAAAGGCAATATACAAATTCAATGCTATACCAATTAAAATCCCAAAGCAATTCTTTAAAGAAGTTGACCAAACAATCTCAAAATTCATATGGAGGCACAAAAGACCCAGGATAGCAAAGACAATCCTGAGTAACAAAAACACTGCTGGAGGTATTACCATACTGAACCTTAGTCTATATTACAAATCCATAGTTATAAAAACAGCCTGGTACTGGCTCAAAAATAGACACACAGATCAATGGATAAGGATTGAAGACCCAGATATAAGCCCACAAAGTTACAGCCATTTGGTCTTTGACAAAGGGGCCCAAAGAATCCAATGGAAAAAGAACAGCATCTTCAACAAATGGTTCTGGCAAAACTGGATCTCCACATGCAGAAGATTAAAGCTGGACCCATACTTGTCACCATGTACAAGACTTAATTCCAAATGGATCAAGGACCTTGATATAAGGCCAGAGACTATAAAAACCATAGTTTAAAGGATAGGGAACTCCCTCGAGCTGATTGGGCTAAGAATGAGGCTTTTACTCTTCATACTAAACAAAAAATACAAGATGTGTGTTTCTGGATCTGGTTTATTTCACTTAATATAATAAAGTATATATAATAAACATATAAAAATATATAGTATAAATTATATAATTCCACACACTTATGTACGACATGATTACATTTTTTATAGCTGAACAAGATTCCATAGTATATGTGCACTATACTTTCGGTACCCATTTATCTTGTGATTGACATCTAGATTGGTTCCATTTGCTCACTACTGTATAAACTAACATAAAAAATAATTGTAAGGAATGGGTATAAAGAGGTTTTCAAATACACATGCCATAAACTCTTGACTAGTTCTGGGTCCAACCAGTGGGGCAAATGAAGCCCAAGTCAAGAACATGTCTGGCAGTTGATCCAGATGCTCAGTGCACAGATCAGCTCTCCACAGTGTCTTCTGTGCTGCCAGTCTTGCCAAAACGCATCTGACAGATAGCAATGGTTTCCAATAATTAAATCAGCTAAACAAAATTTCCTATTTCTATTGTCATTTTCTTATAATACAATCTATAAAGATCTGAAAACAAAACTAGGTTTAGAAAGTCCATTTGCAGAGAATGGAACAATTTTATGATGACTGCCAAGAGGCTTTCATGGATTTAGTTAATTTTTTTGTTGTTTTTGATATTACGTGAAATTCATGATTTGACTAGGTTGGTGAATAATCGAATATCCAGTTATAACTTATATCCACTTGTGTTTACTTTGCCATTATTTATTTTCTGTGTGTGTGTGTGTGTGTGTGTGTATCAAACCAAGTGTTCCTGTGGAGGACCAAGGGTGATTTGGGAATCATCCTGGATTACTTCTACCTCCTTCTTGCTTCACTCTGGGTTTCCCAGGCTCCGCCCACTGGAGTTGGAAGTGCAGGTTGGATTTCTGCCTGGCGTTTTTAAGTGGGACCTGGGATTAGAATTCAGGACCTTCTGATAGGAGGCAGAGTCTTAACTCCCAAGCCATCTCTCCAGTCCTAATTTTAAACACAAGTAATGTCAATAAATCTGGCTGTAATTTATTTTTGCTGACCTCAATGAAATGTACATGTACATGCAAAACACAGAAGTGATTTCAGAGTCATTTTAGATTATGGGAACTATTTACAGATTTACTTAGTAGTCATGTTTTTTGTGTATATAAGCATATTGCAATTCAACTACATTCAAAGAAATAAGGTTCAAATCAGAGAGAATGATTTAAGGTATTTTCTGAACAGCATTATAAAAATAACCTAAAAATGAAATTCAAAAAACTATGAATCTGGAGGGATGGCTCAGTCAGTAAGGAGCCTCCACAAAACCATAAGGATCTAATTTTGAATTTTCAGCACTCGTGTGAAAAGCTGGGCATGGGCTCCCTTGCCCTTCATGGTACTTCACATCTGGAGTCTATGAGCTCCTTTTCTGTCTTTCCCTGGTCCTCATGGTCTGTGAGTCTTAGGGGCTCTCTAACCGCTCATCAATTCACATTCTTTCTGTCCTTTAGTAAATTCTGCCTTAAACAAACAAATGGACAAAAAAAAAAGCTATACACGCACCTATAAACACACCTGGGGGGGGGGGAGGAATCAGAGACAGGAGAATTCCTGGAGTTTGCTGATCTCCAGGTTCAGTAAGATACTCTGTCTCAGAAAATACAGTGTGTGGCATTATTGATTCAGGGAGGCCCTAGCCTGCGCTCCCGAATCCAGGAGGTCTGGCTACAGACAAAGCCTGAACAAGTACGGACATGCCCTGGACACGTCCCATTAGGGGAACCATGCAGGTGGAAGGATGAACAACCAATGGGAAATGGCCATCTAACCTGCCTCTGCAATGGACACCTAGTAAACAGCTAAATGATTGGTAGCTACCCCTCCCCCAGGGAGAGGTGGCAACACCTGATTGGACCCTTGACCCTATATAAGCTCAAGTCCTTCTTTAAATAAAGGAGTCTGCCCACAGCTCCTCCTCTGCTCACTTCTCCCCTGTCTCCAGGTGTCTGTGTGGGGATTCTGTGCAGCTCAGCCCCTCCCCTCCGAGCCCAGAGGCCCCTGCTGATTTCCCCCCTCTTCTCCCGGCTGGCCTGGCGGGGATTCGGCAACAACAGTGGACAGCAGTAAAAGAAGATCCTAAATATCATCTCATAAACACATTGACATCCTCCCAAAAGAAGCAAAAATGATTTCCACATAATATTATCCAACCAAAGTCAAGCACTCAATAAATGTGTGGCTGGATAAACATACAAAAAAGAAATTAATGTGGGATATAAATATATATAAGGAGGCATAAGAAACCCTACAAACAATGGAGGAAAATCATCTAGATGTCTATAAGAATGTTTTCATTTCCTTCATTGATTTGAATTAACAGTAAGCACTAATATCTAAGGACAATTATAAATTTAATGTGCCATGAAGGAATTTTAATTAAATCTTATAAAGAGTAATTTAAGTAAGAATGTTTCATCATATTGAAGAAAGCACTCCAGTGGTGAGATCTAGCCTCAATACGTGTGGACAAGGGTGAGCACCCCAGCACACACACATACACACACAAGTGCACACACACATACACACGATACACACATGCACGTGCAAACACATGTGCACGCACACATACTCATAGCATTTAATAAAAGGATATGTTTTCAGTGAGTATTTAAAAATAAAAATGTTTTCATAAATTAAAAAAACAAACAGAAAAAAGTGAGGCGAGACAAAATTTATAAAAGGAGATTATCACAACACAATAAATACCAATAATGTAATAACAGAGAAACATGATAGGAAGCTAGGAAGGAGTGCTTCGTGGTAATAGATTTGTAAAGAAAAAACTGAGAGAATAAAATCACTAGTAAATGTCCTAATATGGATTAATAGCAACTGGGTGACATTTGCCTCACACAATGCATAGACAGCATAGAATAGCCTGCACACAATAACAGGTCCTTTTTATTGCATTTTTTCTTTTTGCTCTTTGTTTTTTTAATGTGTGCACATGAATATAGTGATTTTATAATATTTTCAACCCTTAGTCCTAAATCCCAAATTCCCTCCTTTTCCCCTTACAACCTTTCATCTCTCCTGCCAAACTCCCTCCTATTTTCAAATCTTTTTGTCTGTGTGGCCCACTGTGTTTCATCTAGTCTGTGATAACGTATGCATTAAGGACAGCTAAAGAACTTCAGCTCAGGATTTTTAGATTATGCTTATACTAAGCCACATATGGAAGAGGAAAGGTCAAGAAATATATAATAACTTGTTTAGAAAATATGTATCTCTCCATCGCAGTGCTTCATGTTGTTCCAACTCTTCTAAAACATCGATGGGATGACACTTCATCAACAAAGATCAAAGAAAGACAGATTATCTTTCCAAGGAAATTCCTATTTCTCTGATAAAGGAGAGAACAAGCAAGCAGCATAAACTCCCCAAACACACTACAGCAATTTACCTCACAAAGCTGGAGAAAGATTGTTTTTTTGTAAGGTATATGAGTCAATTGTTCTATTCTTCAAGGATGTGCTAATTCTTTCATGTCACCACAAATGCAATCTTCCAATTTATTTTTGCACTAAGTATCACTTCTTATCTATAACCCAAAATAGTTACTACCCTCCCTCTCTTGGCACATGCCTACTTCTCTGACACATTTCATCTGTTCTCTACAATACAAACCTAATATTAAAATGGATCAGCAACAAAAAAGAACAAAGCTAAGCTTTATCAATTTTGACTAAACATTTTGACAATCAGGACTGCCCAAAGAGAGGTAATTTCATATTTACATTTACCTGTTGTCCCAAAATACTTTGAAGTCATTATTCTTTAAATATTCAAGGTTATAGCATTTCTGGTTGAGTTATAAAAACTAGTAAATGAAAACACATGGTTTCTTTAGAGTTCTGCTTTATTTGTAATGATGTTGAGCCAAACATCTGTCTCAATCAGCAGCAAATCATAGGAAGCAGGAGCTGGGTGGTCTCCAAATTTTATGGTGATTAAAAAGAATGACAGTCCATGTTTGTATTCTCTCTGGCTCTGATTTTCTGACTCCTATTATCAGTGAATAGATAAAAAATGAAAAGAAGCAAGAAAAGAAAGAAAGAAGGATAGAGTGAAGAAAGAAAGGAGGGAAGAGAGGATAGAAGGAGGGATGAAGGAAGGGAAGAACAGAAAAATTTTGTGAGATGAGTGTTTGATCTCAAACATTTGAAAGAGCAAGTCATCCAGATGACATGTATTTCTTAGGTCCAGAAATAATTTCCCCATTCAAAAACAAAACAAAAATAAAAAAGAACCTAAAAGAATTTTTCTCGAGATGTGAAATTTCTCACTTAACAAACCCTTTTAGTTTGAATGTGAGCAATATAACTTCCTTTAACTGACATTTTTATTTAACCTAGAAACATCCCATAAATATGCTCAGTGATTAGTCGTGTATGTCAGGATTTGTCTAAGACAGAACTGGGTTTGCCATTGTTATCCCAAGGTCACTGTTAGTCTTACTATGCTTCTCTCTCCTAAGTATCCTTGTGTTGGAAAAAATTTCTATGACCATGCAACCAAACTAAGTGCATTTGAAACCCCTGGTCCTGATTAAAACCAGTGGCTTGAAACCAACATGTGAAAACCCTTGAATACCAAGCCCAGGAACACACAATTTAACAAGTCCTTTCTTCTCCCAGGTAATGATCACTAATAATAAAATCTGAGAATTTGCAATAGTGTATAATAAAGGCTACCAGATTTCCATAAGGAGAAAGCTGGGTAGACTTACTGCTCTTATTTCTGCAACTATGTGATGCTCGCCTGCATCTTCTGATCACTGCAAGCTTTATGCAATGCAACAGGAAATAGGACTCAGTCATCAAGCCACATAAGAGCAATAGACCAGCGATAGATACTAACAAGTAAATGGAAAATACAATATGTTTTGAGAAGTTTCAAGATGGGTTTAACTGGAGGATGCTGTGACATTGGAAGTTAGGAAAGAGTATCTAAAGTGAGTGAAATCTAAGCTGTTGGGCATGAGAGCGAAAATAGTATATTCAAGCTGGAGCAAAAGTTCCAGGCAATGACTCAGAAGTCACAGAAAGCATGACATTTGGAGATAACAGAAACTGTTCAGGAATTCTGGCTCCTGCAGTTGGGGTGGTAATAGTAAAGGTGGCTGGAGAGTAGAATATGAAGAAAGTAATAACAGACATAAATGAGTGTACCTGTATTGTATGGGTCACCGGAGCTTTGGATAAGGGATAGAATTCATTTGCTTTAAGTACAAGAAGAGAATGAATCAAGGCATGAATTTCATGTCACAATCATGAGTCTAGGCTTGGGCATGAGACATAAGGACAAGTTTCCTGAGGTTTCCCTCCAGCTAAAACAGATGCTTAAAGTGAGAAAGCTAGTTCCTGCTACAGCCATCCTAGGATCAAGGCCCCCAAATTGCAAAGTCTTGACCATGTCACTGACAAACTAATTTAAGGGGAAAAAAACATTGGGATTGGCATACAAGAAAAGAGAATAGAGCTTTATTATTTATGTCTCTTTCTTTACTAACAATGAACCTATCCCTAGGGGATTTATGAAGACTTAATTGATAAGCCAGATGAATATTATGAAAAGACTTATAAACTTATTCTAATCAACATTTTCCCATCTTGGTACTGACGCTTGAATTCAGAATATTGACCACACTTAGCAAATGTTCCACTACCCCCACCAAGCATCCTTTTATTTGTGATATGGAAGCCTATCTAACTAACCTAGATGAAATGGAGGCTTTTTATATAAATGTGTTGGTGTATTCCATATAATCCAATTAAGCTCTGAACAGTCAGTTTCTAGAAAAACAGATCTTCAACCAAGGTTCAGGAATAACCTGAACCAGGACTTCTGATACCATTTCCATGATCCCCGGATACTCGTTGCTGCTTCTCCTCATGGGCTGGCTCCTACCCTTCCTCGAAGCTGATGGATTCCTGCACCCAAGGGAAAATGACAAGATGATTCCCAAGCTTCTATCTTTTAGCTTCTTCTCTCCAAATGGAACTGGAACATGCTTCTTCAATATTAAAATGGGAATCTCACTATGTATCACAATATACTCCTGTAGTCCTATCCACTCTGAAGCCTCAGCCCAGGAGAAAAAAAAAAAAAACTCAATCCATTTCCATGAATAAAACAGGAGTTCTGAGTAGCCAAAGCAAGAGGTAACCACCTTAATGATCTCTCTTCACAGGAGAGCCCCTGGAAAATTTTAAACAAGAAAAAAACAGAGAGAGAAAAAGAGAGGTGAATAGAAGAAAAATATGAGAAAAAAAGAGAAATAATTAAATTTGTACTGTAACAAGACCACTCTAGTTTTAAGCTAGAGCTCCAGATGAGGATAAGTATCATAAATGTGTGTGATGACATAGTCATAGAGCCCAGATAGTATGGTACAAATGAGGTTAAAGTTCTTAATAAGTATCATAAATCAATTCCCTGTAATAAGTCCTCCTTATCAAACTACAACCACATCTTAACTATGTGTTCTTAATGTGGGTAGACAGAATAGGGTATATAACTACAGTATTAGATCAAGACTTTGGAAAGAGATTAATCAACTTGCTAGTTATTACTATAATCTAACCTCTTTATTTCAAATTCTAGTCTTAAAAGTTCTAGTCTTAAAAAAAGGCATCATGTAATGCTGAGGTTAATACTAATCCAATATGTATTAAACCAAAATTGATTAATAGCTTGGAAGTTTTGTAGGATATAAAATATAAAATGTGAAAGGCCATTGATGAATCTTAATATGTTCCTATCAATCAATATATTTGAGTTGAAACTCATTTACTACATGTTTCAAATAAAGAACATAGTTCATTAGAAATCAATGGTAGATGAAGCCTTAAGCTATATTAAGATGCCAGTTAATGAAAATAAACTTCTAGAACTAAAAGCATAATCATGAAACCAAAGAAAGATCAAATATAATTATGTATTACAGCAAAAGTAATTAACATAAGTGAATTTCCTTGTTTAGTATTAGTATAACTGAGGGGCAAATCAGATGCCTTAACTATTATTGATATGAATTTCAGATGTACAAGATTTTTCTGTCTGATATCTAAATCTGTTCTGGTTGACATTTCTTCAAGGTCTGTCTGCAACTCAACATATCAGAGAGAGAAAAGACAATGATGGGAGATTAGGGTAAAAAACAGGAGAGGAAAGGAGGAAGAAAAAGAGAAAGAGGCTGATTTTCTCAATGTCAACTAATAAAAACTTACTGTGTCTACTTTGGTCAGCCTCATGCTGGAACTGACAAGCAAAGTGGATAGAACTTATTACTGCCAACTAAGGAAGTACTTGGAAACTGTCCTCAAGGGCACTGAATGAGATTTGACCTGGAAAATAGCAAGCTTACCACTGATTTATTTGCCTGGGGATAAAGCACATAAGAAAGAAAGGAGAAAACAGAATGCCACGCAGAATTTTACCAGATCCTCCTTCCTATTCCTCCCAAAAGTTAAATTGTTAAATATTTTGAAGCTAAAAGATATAACCCATTAGGTTTATATAATTATGTGGTATACTTGGAAGTATACCATATTCATATGTATTATGTTACTTAGATTAGCTTCTAATAACATTTGAGAATGAATGTTATAGCAGTTACTCTGCATTGTTGCTGATAGAACCATAATAACACAATTTAAGACCACAAGGACTTTATTTTTTCTTATGATTCCTGGCTACAGTTGTTGATCTAGCTTGGCAGGAGAACTCACACCAACACCAGGACTAAGGCACTAAGGACCATCTTCACAAAGATGAGAGAGGGATCATCCGTACTTGCCAGACCAGAATGTCTAGCCAAGTATACACAAGGATGCCAACTCACCAGCTCCCTGTATTTTATTCACCTGTCCAGGGCCTAGTTCCACCTACCATAGGCTGGCCTTCCCCCTCAACTATATAATCTCCTACAGGTTCACTCTGGGCTTAACGCAGCTACTAATTCTCTACAGATGTGCCCAGAGCTCATGAACCCTCAGCCATCAAGTTGATAACTGTATCTAACTATGGCAAGTATTATCAATATTTCCCCATTTTCTTATATACAGAGGTTTGTTGAGTGTATACATGTTGTCTGCATGTGTGTAGGCAAATATGTACATGCATGTGGAAGTCCAAGTCAATAACACCCTGTTCTTTCTTATCCTTTGTGAGACAGGGTTCAAATCAACCCAGAATGCAACAATGTGACTAGTCTTTCTAGCCAGCTGGCTCCAAAGATTCTTAGTCTCTACCTTCCAAGACTAGAATTACACCCAGCATTTGGATTTATTCCACAGAAACAAATTCCAGTCTTCTTGCTTGTACATCAAACACTTTAACCACTTCAGAACCCAGGAGTTATCACCATTTCCCATGTGAACAAATGGGCTTAGAGACAATAGAAAATAACTCATTGTATTCACAAATTTCTAACACAAAAATCATCTAAGAAATTGAAAAAATACTGATGCTTGTGTCACCAACCTAGAGAATAAGATTGAACTAGTCTCCATAGCCTGAGTCTCTGCCTGCCTGCCTTCCTTTCTGCCTTCTTTACTCCTTTATCCCCTTCTTCCTTCCTTCCTTCCTTCCTTCCTTCCTCTTTTCCTTCCTTCCTTTCTTTCTTCCTTCCTTCTTCCTGCCTTTCTTTTCCTCCCCTTTCTGTCTTTTTCTTTCTTTCTTTCCTTCTTTCTTTCTCTCTTTCTTTCCTTCTTTCTTCTTTCTCTCTCTTCCTTTCTTTCCTTCTTTCTCCTCTTTCTTTCTTTCTTTTTTTTCTTTCTTATTTATTTTCTCTCTCTCTTCCTTTTTCTCTTTCTTGTTCATGAGACAGGTTTTTACCATGCATCCAAGCTAGTCTCAAACTTGAAGTCTTCCTTCCTGAGCCTCCCAAGTGCTGATATAACCAGGGTAAGCCCTCATGCCTGATCATGTTTTGAAAATTTTAAATGTGATTCTGATGTACAGAAATTCAAGTCATCCAGATAGAAATTAATAGAATTAGAGTTCATGTGTTTTAATATCAAATCAATGCTTATGAAATTATATCTGGCTTATAGCTCAAGATAACAATTACCCTCAATTAGTACATACTTAAAGTAGAGCAGAATTTTCACATTCTTCTGGCTACAGAGTAATCTTAAGTCATTATTAGAAAAAGAGCTTTTAGATCCTTCCCTTAAATTTCTGATACAGAAAAGGTCTAGAAAATGTGTGTGTTTCTCAAGTGTTTATTGAATTTCCCTTGAAAAAAGAAGTTGGGAAACTATCACCAAGAATATCAGATGATATCACCATTATTACTGAGTAGGAAAGCTTGGTATGAAAAACTGAAGAATCAATCGAGATTTACCAAAACAAAGCCAAGAGAATTTATTGGGTACCCCACCTTCAAAGAACATCATCATAGGCAAAGTTCACTCTTTTTACAACAAGATTTTGAAGTAAATTTTTATCAGACACAAACATCCAAAAGTAAACATGTTAGAGGATGCACAAGAGAAATAAGCAGGAAGAATGCATATGCACCCTCTTGATGACAAATGTTAAGCGTTTGAAAGCAAAATCTGCTTTACAAGTCTATAGTCCTTGCTTCCTAATGAGAAAGTCTTCACTGAGGATACCTTTGATAAGCATTCACTGAGAGCTTTTCATAAACATTTGAGAGAAACAGAAAAACTGCAGTAGCACTGGTGTTACAGGGAGGGCTAGCAGTTTCTGGAGGCTCCAAACTAGGAGTTGATGGGCATCTCCAGTGAGAGCTAGTGTAACTGTAGATGATAGTCATTTTGGTGTAAAAAAGTCCAGAGAGAGGAGGGCAATTGTGGAGGGTGGTGGGCAGAAGACAGACAGACAACAGTGCTGCAAGGTGTGTAAGACAATGGGAGGAATACAGGGCTTGGAATCTGCTCTCCAGTGTCTCTCCCTCTCTCTCTCTCTCTCTCTCTCTCTCTCTCTCTCTCTCTCTCTCTCTCTCTCTCTCTCTCTCTCTCTCTCTCTCTCTCTCTCTCTCTCTCTCTTGCAAATAAAATATTTATTTTGTGACAATATAAGCCAATTAATATTGATTAAGATATATGATCCCAGACTCTATGTTCTGACCTGTGAACATTTCAGGGATCAGTACCCTGTCACACCAAGTGACTGCCAACACTGAATCATATTGAGTTTGACATAAGATGCACTAAGTGAATGAACAAGTCATTCACATAGTGCTTTCTCAAATTCCCTAGAAGTACTGAATATATTACACAGTTAGAAATTTAAGCTAGATAGTATAAGCCTTTGTTTCCCAACATTTTCAAATGTGAATATTTCTTATATTTTGTGCTGGTGTCAAAAGCTTTGTTTTTGCTAATTACAAAATATTTATGTGTCCATGATTTTTTAAAAGCCAAATATTATCACTGAGTGTAAGTAAAAATATAATCTTCTAAACTTTCCCCAGAGAGCCTCAGTTGGCATTTTAATGAGAATCATTATAAGATTTGAATGGTAGATGTAAAATACTTCCATAAATAGAATCATAGTTTACATGGTGTTATACAAGTTGCAATTAGCAATTTTCTTTTTAAAAAATATTAACCTTATTCCTTTTCATAGCTGTCAGTGTCCCAAAGTGTAAACATAGCATAATTTAGTTAACTAGTCCTTTCTTCAGAAGAAATAAATTGCTATTTCCGGTTTTCTTTTCTAGTATATATATATGTGTGTTTGTGTGCTGTCAAGGTGTAACTGTGGAGGTCAGAGGATAACTTTTGGGAAGCCATTTCTTTCTTTCTACCTTTATATGGGTTTCCAAGGATTGAGCTTGAGTTGTTAGGATTGCACAGAAAACACCTTTATCCACAGAGACATCTCACCAGCCCAATTCAGTATTGATGTTGTAGTAGTAAGTGCCGGGATGCTCATCTTTATACATTCACCATTACACATTCAGATGTTATTTCTGCAGGAAAAATTCTAACTACAGATGCAGAATCAAAAAATATGTACAACTAACATTTGTGATATTGCCAAGGTGTCTTCCATTAATGTAAATTTTTGCTTCTATTCTTAGTTTATGAGAATATGATGCATCAGTTTCTCATATCCTCATCAACTTCAAACATTAAGATTTACATGCCATAGTTAGGCACAGATGTCAACTTGACAGTTGAGGGTTTGAACTCTGGGCACATTCATGAAGAATTAGTGGTTGGGTTAAGCCCAGAGCAGACCTACAGGAGCTTGTCTGGCTGATGGGGAAGGCCAGGTGGGTGGGATTAAGCCCTGGAACAAAATACAGAGAGTTGATTGAGAGAGTCGGCATCCTTGTGTACACTTGGCCAGACATGCTAGTCTGGCAAGTAAGAATCATCCCTCTCTCAGAGATGGTGTGGCCAGTTCCCTTGGCCCTGGTGTTGGTGCATGCTCTTCTTAACTCATAAACAGAAGAAATTTGCTAAATCATGATAGAAGAAGAGGGACCTAGGCAAAGCCAAGGAATCTTCCTATATAAAAGAGGTAAAGATGAAAGTGTGGAGTTACCAAGAGGCAAGATACTAGGAAAGAAACGATAGCACAGAGAGAGAACTTAAGAGGCCTGCAAAACTTCTCCTCTCCAGTATTCAATTGAGTATCAATTATCATGCATACAAAAATCACTAGTAAGCAGCAATAATATTCAGATCTCTACATGATATAATATTGCACTTAATTTCCATTAGTTTCTTATTGTTGTGACAAAGTATTAAAAAAAACTCATGGAAGAAAATTTTATTTTGGCTCATAGTTTGAGAGCTTTAAATCCATCTCTAGTTGGCTCTCTGCTTTGCAATCTGGTAAGACAGAGTGCATGATGGGAAGTGTGTATTAAAGTTGCTCACTTCATGGTGACTAAGAAACAAAGTAAAGGAGAAGCAATAGGAGCCCCCCCAATCCTCAAAAGGATATTCCAACATGACCCAACTTCCTCCAACTATGCCCCACCTCCCCTACAGTACCTCAAAATCATAGTCTTTAAGAAATATATAATAGTCAAACCATATTTTCTCCTCAAGAGGATCATGATGGTTCAGAGAACCAAGGATCCAGACTCTGTGTTGACCAATTTATCATCCCCAGTTTACATGGTTAAAGGTGACCTGCCACTGGGAAACTGAGAAGACAAAAAGATGTGTGTTTCTTTCAAGGACATGATCCAAAAATTATATACATGTTTACTACTCAAATTCCATAGGCGAGAATGAGGTCAATGGTCAAACTTTGCAGTGAGAAAAGATAAAAACGTGTGTTTTTTACTGGGAAACTATGCTCAGTGAAGTTTATAGTACTCCAGATAAAAAGAGTGAATAAATATAGGAAAAATCTCTGCCAAAGCAACTTTGTAACTGAGGGAAAATATGCAAGATTAAGAGACATGAATCAAGGATCACAGTCTTAATTCAACTTGATTAAATCAAATATTTGAACCATACTTTATTATCTACATCAGAGATCTTAGTGATTCTTCTAAACTGTTCTGAAAAGAAGGAAAGGAAAGCCCAAAGATCTAGAGAGTTCCGTGCTAATCTTTCAGTTAAATGCTATCCTTTACTAGATAGGTTGATCTTTTCAGGGGTTGCTAAGCCTGCTGTTTACCAAGCCAGGCTAACTTTATTATTATTATTATTATTATTATTATTATTATTATTACTAACTTTGCCCAGAACAGAAGCAGCAGAATCATACTTCATTGCACATGACAGACAAAAATTCTCCATCCACAGCGAATAAGCTGCTCTATTTCGATGCCATAACTAGAATTTTTCCTCTATGAATCCCAGTAATGTATATTGGGGTGAAAGGACAGAGTTGTACCATTTATACAGAAACACAAGTTGGTTCAGCATTGAAAATAATTATCTTTCTCTCATGGTAAAGAAACCTCTTCTCGGGGCTGGAGAGGTGGCTAAGGTTTAAGCCTCTGCCTTGCAGGCGGAAGGTCCTGAGTTCAGATCCTAGACCCCATGTATAGATGCCTGGCAGAAGTTGGGGCAGCCTGCGTTTCTGGTCTTGGTAGGGCGGAGCCTATGAATCCTGGGGCAGAATAAACAAGGAGGAGGTGGAGGTATCCATGGTGGTTCCCGAATTCGCCCATGGTTCTACACACACACACACACACACACACACACACACACACACACACACATACATATACATACACGCACTTACAATTGAATAAATAATAATAATAATAAAAAGAAACCTCTTTTCTTCCTTGTTGCCTTGATTTTGAAATGAAAGGAAGCTAGTTTTAATTAACAAAAGTTAATACTACTAATTAGACATTTGTTCTATTTCCATATGTACATACAAATTTACTTAAAAATATCCATCACTGCCTCTACAAGAGACTATAAAAGAAGCTCTGTTTTTCTGCATGCAGAGCTCAAATTATCACAGAAATTAAGCCACAATAGACAAGATGTTTATTCATGTTTTTGTGTATATTCCGTTCCTTTCAAAGTATTGCAAAATCTGGGAATGGTTTGTCCAATAAAATACAACTTAGCCATTGTTTAAATTTCTAATACCAGTAATAATGAGGGAATAATAATTACGATTTTAAAACATGTTTTTTTTTAATTTTATTACCAATTATTTCATTTTAATCAATGAAAATATCTGACAGAAAATGATTTATTTCCTAAGAATGATTTAAGTTTTGGACTTATATGTATGACTCTTACCAAGCATATTAAGTGATGACATTAAGTCATCACTTAATAGTAATGACAAACTACCCTAATATCTCCTATTATGAACCTGGGACATTAGTACATGTAAGACTGTAAAATATGAAGGAAAGAAAAAAGACTTGAGATCTATATGGGACTATAGATATCAGTCTGGAAGTAATGGTGATTCATTTGCCTTGTTCATATATATGTGTTACATATATGAGTCATGCATGTGCATACAGAGAAGTTAGAGGTCTGTGATTATGTTCAACTTAAATAAATCCACATTCTTTATTATATTTTACAATCATGTAAGATGATGGCTAATCTGATTCATCTTACATTACCTAATAGAATGAAAGGAAACTTGAAAAACCCTAGGAGACTTAGAATTACAGCTAAAAATTTCCTTAAGATATTATGAAACTTCCTCCTAAAAAACAGATTTCTTTATGTGTATGTGTACATGTGTGTACAGGTGCATGCAAACATATATGTGCATGTATACAGAAGACAGAAATCAACCACAGGAGTTATTCCTCAGGCACTACATTCCTTGTTTAGTTTTTTCCCCAAACTGATTTTTTATTAATAAATTTTGTTCTTTGACAAGTTTATACATGTACATGATAGATTCTGATTAATTCTGATTACTTTTCCCCACCTTGCTATTGTTCTCCTACTCCCTCCAGCTCCTTTCCCCCTACAAATCTGTTTCCCTCTTTCCCATGGGGTGTGTGTGTGTGTGTGTGTGTGTGTGTATTCTGCCTTGTCTGCCTCTAAGTTTGACCAGGGTTGTTTGTGTGACCATGGGACCACTGGTTTAGGACTATCTATTGGAACGTGGTGGGCTCATCAGTGGATAGACGATTGAATACTATACCTCCCCTTCTCCAAGTATCTGGTACTGTTAAGTGGTAGGGCCATATGAAGTCCTCCCCTACCCATAACTTCCTGCTGCGGAGGCCAGTCTTGTACAAGCCCAGTGCCTCCTGTGAGTTCATGATTCCTATACCCATGTCATATTTAGCAGGTGTCTCTATTTTCAGCCCTTCTCTCTCACCTCCTTTTTTCTGCCCTTAGTTGTGTGATCTGAAATCAGAGCAGTCAGTTGCCACCCTATCAGCATCATGTGCAATCACAGATCTCTGCATTCACTTCCACAAGGAGAAGCTTCTCTGATTAAATTTGAGAGTAGCTTTTGTTTGTGGGTACAAATATGGATATTTAGAAGGCAATTAGAAGCCATATCAATCTGGTTAAACAGCAGTAAGAGCCCCCCTTCTCCCCCACCTCAACGAGACCTAAGACTTCCTGAAGCAGGTTCTTTAATTGGCCTGGAACTCACCAGTCAGGTTAGGCTGGCTGGCTGGCAAATCCCATGGATCTGGGTCCCCAGGTTAGGATTACCAGCGCATGCCACCATGCCCAGCTTTTATTGGATTTCTGGGAATCCAACTCAAGTTCGAGTGCTTGTAAAGCAAGCACTGTATCAACTGAGCTGTCTTCCTACCTTCTACATGAATTATCTTTGCAAGTAAATTGCTTGTTTAAAATGAATCATGTGTTAATGTTCTCTTCAAGAATTAAGGTAGAAATTTGGAGACTTTAAACTTTTTTATTATTATTTATTCAATTGTGCGTGCGTGTGTGTGTGTGTGTGTGTGTGTGTGTGTGTGGAACCACGGGCGAATTCAGGAACCACCATGGACGCCTCCACCTCCTCCTTGTTTACTCTGCCCGGGGATTCACAGGCTCCGCCTCCAGGACCAGAAACGCAGGCTGCCCCCGCTTCGGCCCGGCGTTTATACGTGGGGTCTAGGATCCGAACTCAGGACCTTCCGCTTGCAAGGCAGAGGCTTAACCCCTGAGCCACCTCTCCAGCCCCAGAAATTTGGAGACTTTGCATCAGAATTCTATTTGCTTTTCATGATTTGTTTTGGTTTTATATGTCAGAATTATTTAAAGGAACAGAACCAATGGTGTGTGTGTGTGTGTGTGTGTGTGTGTGTGTGTGTGTGTGTGAAGGAATTTGTTAGATTAATTTGCAAGATCTTAATAGTTCAACAGTAACTACCTATAGCTGTTCTATTCTTGAGCTGAATCTGAGTACTAGAGTGGAACTGAAAGATCCATAGAAAGTCTTGGAGTAGTCCCAGTTGTTTGTTGAAGACCCTGAAGGCCAAATTCCTGAGTTCTCAAATCTCAGTCACACTGAAGAGGCCGGGCTCTGCTGTCAGGCAAGAAGGGTATCAGGGCCAAAGAAGCTGGGATCCAACATCAGTGTAGAATGGCGGCAGCAGCAGCGTTGGCAGCAGCAGCAGCAGCAGCAAAGAAAGGAAGAAAACAGCAGCAGACCAGCAGTGAGCTCCACACAGCAACACGGGGTGAAAGAGAGGGGAGTTCCCTCCCCTTTGCACTTCCTTCTGGCAGGTCCACCTCTGGAAAGCACCACTCACTATGGGCTGGGTCTTCCCTATCAATAACACAATCTCCTGCAGGCTTGCTCAAGGGTTTGGTTTAACTGTCAATTCTTTACAGCTGTGTCCAAACCCCAGCCTTCAACTGTCATGTTTACACCTGTATCTAAATATCACAGTTTTTTTATTATTATTATTTATTCACCTGTGTGCATATGCGTGTGTATGTGCGCGCGTGCGTGTGTCTGTGTGTGTGTGTGTCTGTGTATGTGTAGAACCACGGACGAATTCGCGAACCACCGTGGACGCCTCCACCTCCTTCTGCCCCGGGATTCACAGGCTCCGCCCTACCAGGACAAGAAGCGCAGGCCGCCCCTGCTTCCGCCTGGCGTCTATACGTGGGGTCTAGGATCCGAACTCAGGACCTTCCGCCTGCAAGGCGGAGGCTTAACCCCTGAGCCACCTCTCCAGCCCCAATATCACAGGTTTTTATTAGAGATAGGGGTTAGGGGGTCATGGCAAGAAAATATTTATTTTACTTCCACTCATAACAATATCACATATTCCCCTGTTGTCATTAAGTATAATATTGTCAATTTTTTATTAACATTGTCTGTGTTTATTTGAAAGGATAGTTTGCATCTTCCTTCAGTAAAACAGGAATATTATGAAGATCAAGATGATGTCTTCTTCTAAGCCTGTAACCATTCATAAGCATATACACATGGTGTGTGTGTGTGTGTGTGTGTGTGTGTGTGTACCAATAAAACCACAAACACCAATTTTTTTAACCTTTTTACATTTATTTGTTGTGTTCCTGTATATTTGCCAATAAAACTGCAAACACTGGGAGTTCTTTCCTTCCACCACGCAGACTCTGGGGATTGAACTCAGGTTGTCAGCCTTGGTAACAAGCACCTTTAGCCACTGAGCCATCTTGCTGGCTCTTTTAAAAATCTTTATGGAGATAAAATTCATATCCAGTTAACAAAAATATGTTGACATTTAGTATATTCACAAATAGAGAACTGAACTGTCACTGCCAGTTTTAGATCATTTTCATCACTCAAGAAACTCCCTTAGTTCTTACTCCCTGTCCTCTCATATTTTTCCTAGCCCTAATTAATCAATAATAATCAATTTGCCTTTACAATAGAGTCCCTATTATGGGCTTTCATATGAACAGGAAAATATAATACTAGGCCTGTCATTAACTGACATCATTCACTCAATGTCTACAATCCATCACTTGCAGTTCATGAGCAAATAAATAGGAAAGAAAAAGAAAAAACAAGAGTCATAAAAAAATTCTCAAATTGTGCATCACTTAACTAATCAGGGCTTGTCTTCATATTATTCACTTTCAGGCATTGTCTTTGAAGGCATGGACAGGCCGTGGGTTGGACTCTGTGTCAAGGTTTCCACCTTAGCTTTTGGAAGAGCATAAAGAAACTGGATAAGCTTTAGCTACCAGTTGGTTACTTTTGACACACAAGTGACCTATCAATCTACTACCACTTTTGTAATAAATGCTAAGTATTGATATTTGCCTTAAAAAACAATCTTTACTAAGTGGTAATCAATCATATTTTCATGTACCTAACAAATCACCATCAGTAGAAAGGATATACAGAGTTAGGGGAAGCTTTGGGGGTGATCTACTCCTTACTCAGTGTTCAGTTAACCAACATATATATATATACTCAGCTACTCATTGCCTTCCTGTGACATTAAACATCTATTAAGGAAATAGCTATCTATAAACTGGAAAGTCTTCCATGTTCCAGTAAATACTCAGGCACTTGGTCAGTATACACATCCTGATGAAACCAAATGGGCCACACATGGAAAAACACATAGAAGGAGGAGGAAGACTCACTGGGATGGATTAAGTATTACATTGAGAAAAATAGGGGGAATAAGAATGTGTATATAAGGGGCAAAAATAACATAATTCATTATATCCATGTATAAAAATGTTAAAAATTATTAAAGGAGTCCAAAGAGATGGCCAGAAGGTCAGAGTTTAAATACTAGGTCTCACATTTAAAAAAAAAAAAAAAAAAAGCCAGGCGGAAATGGCAGGGGCCTGCACTTCCGGCCCTAGTGGGCAGAGCCTGGGAAATCCCAGAGAGAAGCAAAAAGGAGGTAGAAGCAATCCCGGATGATTCCCAAAGTCACCCTTGGGCTTCCACAGGAACACAGAGTAACCCCCCCCCTCTCTCTCTCTCTCACACACACACACACACACACACACACACACACACACACTAAATGAATGAATAAATGAAGTTTAAAATTTTTACAGGGAAAAAAATAAAGGTGCTGGGGACCAAACCTATTGCCTTGTGATACTAAGTGTTTTATCCCTAACCCAGAGTCAACTCCCTACAATACCCATGTGCCATGGCCTCAATTCTCCTCCATCTTTCACCTTCACCTGTAAAATAAAGACAACGATAATAATTTTATCTACATTATTGTGTTGCAGTAAGGATTAAATGTGAAGGATACAGCGTTGTCTTGGCACCTAGGACACTCCATTCACATTGGCTGTGGGTTTCTGATTGGTTAGCTTTATTTTCATTTCCAGCCTGCTGAACCGTTTTAGCAGTGACCAAAGAACTTATCTGTAGACATTCACCCAGAGATGGACACGGATCGATATCAGCATAGAGAATATTAGGAAGCACCTAGTTCAGCCCTTTCTTCCGGGGATCTATAGGGTATTCCAGAAGCCAGATTTGGTTCTTGCCTTCTAAGTAGATGAAATGCTGGGTCAAAAAGGAGCATAAAGGATACAAGTATTGTATATGAATATGAAAAACAGGTATACATACACATACTCAGCTGTAATTTTTTAAGCATGGCCTTTCCCTTTAAGTTCAAACTTGTTCGAGAGGCAGACACCTAACTTTTTTTTTGGGGGGGGGTGCATTGAACTCACAAACTCCTGTCCTCTAACACTACCAAAATCTGCTGTGTAAGGGAAGTAGCAAGCACCCCCACACACACATACTACAAGGACGAGAGGGAACCCTAGGGCTTTTGCTGCCTAGGCCACCTGTAGCCTGGTCATTGTGACGCAAACGCTATGGACACGTGGAACACCTGCGGGAGAGCAGGGGTGGGGTCATCTCCTGGCGGCCGGTCCAAACTGGGTTTACCCCAGGACATGGGGGTCTCCGAAAGACCCCTAGGAGTAGAGAGAGAGAGACACTCACTCTCTCCATCCCCGATCCGTCCCGAACAAGGTGAGACCTTTCCCCCGCTACCTTCCAGGATCCCGAGAGTCCTGCTGCCAGCCACCGCCCGTCTTGGTCCTCCGTAGGCGGCGGGCGCAGGCGGCGGGGAGGGCTCCCGCACCCCGACCGCGGCGCTGCGCTGCGGCGCGCACGGGCTCCGCCACTGCCATTCCGGCTGGCGGCGGCCGCTGCAGGAAAGGGCCGCTTCCTGCGCTCCCCCGCCCCTTCGCTCGCCGGCCGCTGACGCTGACGTCGGCGGAGGGAGCAGGAGGGACACTCGGATCGCGGCCGGGAAGCTCCCGGGGGCCGGGGCTCCGAGGTACCTGCCCTCCGGGGCCCGGGCGGGGACGCGCCGGGCAGGCTGCGCGCTGCGGCGGGAGACGCCCCGGGGAGGGGGCGTCTAGCCCATCCTGCCACCTCTGCCCTCTGCGGGCGGTGGGTGACAGGCGGGTCCCCTAGTCCGTTCCCCGGCCGGGGTACGGGGATCGCGTCCTACCCTTTCTCCTCTCCGGGTTCTGCCCTCCGGCCTGGGAAGGGGTGGAGGATGCGCGCGCCTGGGGAGCTCGCGTCTGCCCGGGGCAGATGGAGGGGAGCCGGGCTCCCGCCGCAGCTGGGTTGGCCGCAGCCCTCAGAGCACCTGCGCCCACATCCCCGCTCGCCCGCGTCCCGCCGCCGGGTCGCGCGGTCCCCGCGACTGCTGAGGGCCTAGCCCCCCAAGACCCTTCTGGACGGACAGGGACTGGCGTTCGGGGCTGACTTGTTGACAAGTTCACCTGCCGCGGCGCCTGACGTTAGCTTTTTCCCTTCGCCCAATCGCTGGGCCCCGCAGGGAGGGCCGAGCGAGAAGGGCACGTTTATGTGTGCTGCCTGGTGTCGGGAGGCCTGAGGTTGGCCCCGTGGGCGAGGGGAGCCACGGAGCATGGCACATTCGCGCAAGCCTGGCGCGCCGGTTTCTTTGGGTGCCGCTGCTGACTCCGCCTTTCCTGCCCCGCGGCCGTTGCAGCTCCTGCTTCCCTGGGAAAGAACATCCTGTTATTACGCCCGTCTTTCAGTCGAGCCATTCCGTTAACCTCTCCACTGTCTTTGTACTAAGAGCTCCCCCAAGACCTCTCAACTTCTCTTGCGGGCTCTCTAAAGCCCAGCTCCCATATGTTGGGAGATGGCGCTAACTGCATATTTGGAGAAAATTGAGGTTTAGAATGAGAATAATTAAGGTTTAGAATGAGAATGGTGTCTGTTGGTAGATAACACTGAAAATGTCAGCACAGGGAAGGGATCTGTGCACCTACCTGGTTGGAAGCCTTAGTGCCTGAGATCTGGTGGTGAGCGTTGAATGATCCAGACCTGGAAGACACTTCACTGGTCGTTACAGCGCTGAAGATGTTTGATATTGAAGAGGAAAAGGAAGGCTCATGCGGCCGTTCTTTAGTCATTATGGTCCCATACATGATAGGTCACTGCAAAAGTTCCTGCCTGTCTGTATATTTCAGCTGTCTCTCAAAAAAAAAAAAATTCCTCAAATTGGTGTGCAGGACCCTCTGGGCTAGATCTGACACTTGAATTGCTCTGGAATTGGGAGTGAGGTAGGAAATGCTCATGGAATCCGTGGTCCATAGTCAGTTTACCTTCTGCTTAACACTTTCAAAACTACATTTTTTGTGAGTTTCAAACCAAAGATGCCCTTTTTGGGTTTTGGTTTTTATTTTTAAGATGTCATTGTAGAGAATATTGTAGGGGCATGATGAGTTTCTAATTCCTTAATAGGTCTCATATCAACTGTTTGGTCATGAACCAATGCAAGATTTTTAATTGCAGAAGATGTTACTTTCTAATTGTATGTTTCTTTGTTACTTAGATTAAATCGTTACAGTGTTATGAAAAGTGCATCTATAGAAAACATCACAGTTGTACTACGAAGTGCTACTTGTAATAATGGAGTTTAAATAGCTAAGCCTAGATCCTCTACCCAAACATCATTGAATGTCAAAGACACAGGCTGGTAATTATACCTGGGTTTCACTTCCTGGTCATTTTCCCTGTTTTTGGTATAATGGAGCACCTGTTTGTTTTCTGGTGGCGTGTGTGTGCGCGTGTGGGGGGGGTGTCTAAGCTTATGAAGAAATACATGGCTGTGTTTTTTAAGTATTTGATGAATCCAAGAGTACTTTTTCAGGTATAAGCAGCTTTATTGGAAATAGGCAGGTGTGGCAACTGTGTTCTGCTTGAACTCTAAGGTTACATAGGGGGTGGGGAAGCTGCTGGGCGGGGACCAGGAAGCATGTTTTCTCACTACTAGACAAGCCTGACAGTTGGAAGCCTAGTGTAGCAATGTTGTGATCAGCCCACTGGTCATTAGTGTCCATCTGTATTATCAGAATCAAGGAACCCATGGTCAGAGGGGCTGTCTGCATGTTTTAGGAAAGTATATTACTAATGAGCTTTAAACTTGCCCCATCCAGAATCTGCCTCCGTACAGCCTTGCACTCTATGCCTGATGTATTTTATGACATTTTTTCATACTACAATTACATCTAGATCCATGAAAGGATTCAGAGAATAGAACAGTCTTTTCATTCCAATTGGCACAGGACTGGAACGTTCTGAAATGTCTCCCAAAGACTTATGTGTTGAAGTTTTGTTTACCGGTACAGTGTTTAGAGTTAAGGTCTGGGAGAACAGAATGAATTGCAAAGTATACTGACCTAATCCATGGGTTAGGCTGTTGGCTAATCAATTAGTGACCTTACTGGAAGATGATAAAAACTAGGAGGTGGGTCTGGTTGGAGAAGAGAGTCCATGGGAGCATGCCTTTGATGGGTGTCTTAGGCACCTGTCCCTATCCCTCTCCAATTCTCTGCTTCCTGACTATATGAAGGAAACAGGTCTGCTCCACCTTGCCTGTCCTATTTTCTCAATCACAGTGACTAACACAGAACCCCAACTTCAATTCCTAGCTATTCACATGACCTTCATCAGATTACTTAAGCTCAATCACTTGTCTCTGCCTATAAACTGGAACATCTATCCAAGGGGGTAGATTGGACTCAAGTAGCATTGAATTGGACTCAAGTAGCATTGAATTACACTTTTACATGTTGAACATATGAAATATATATATTGAGAAAAGAAACAACTACTTTGTTTGTGATAGGAGATATATTCTGACTTCATTTTTGAGTCACTAAGGTGTTTTTTTTTTAACTAGTAGTAAGCTCCTGGACTTTATGAAAAGTGCTCTCTGGAGTTGAGGGTTTCCATCTATGGTCCAGGAACAAAGCAAAGTTCATTTGCTCTAAGAGGCATAGATCTTCCAAGCCCTTGCCACTCAAATATGATGCCCATACCAACAGCCAGTTTACCTGTAAACTTGTTAAAATTATAAAATCTGAACTTTTTCTCTACCCCTCCCTCTAACACATGCTGAATTCAAATCTGCATTAAGAAGTACCGCTATTCACTGGCAGTTCTCAAAATGTGGTGTCCCACAGAATCATTTGGGAACTTATTCAGTGTGGATTCTTGGCCATATCTGCTTTAACACTTCTGATGCCCAATTGATATCCATCTTCTTCCTTAAAGCAGCTTGACAAACATGTTCTTACTTGGTATGCAAACCCCTTTGTGTTGAGTAGATATTACAGTCTCCATCCATCTGATGAGAAATTAAGAATGTAGGATGATTTACTCTGGAATACAAGTAGTAGACCTGCCTTGGAATCTCTATAAATTTTAGTTGGTCATACTTTCACTACTTCAGTTTCCAAGATAATATAAGGTTTTTGTTTGCTTGTTTGTTTGTTTAGATTGAGTCTACAAGTAATTTTCAAAAATAGCATGAGTCTGTTCGGGATCAGATGACTATACATACTGGGGCATTTACGTGTTCTGTGAACACCAAGGCCTTCTGTGTAACAAAGCTGGTCAGTCTTGATAACTGATTCTAAGTTTCATCATAAAATGAGAATGATGTGAACTTGGTGATGTTCACAACAATCTTACCTCACTTTGCAAAGTACAAATTCTTCAGTTAGTGGTAATTCCTTTTCCATTGCAAACCCAGTGAGAGAACTGGTTCAGAAGAGCTTATGATAAGGATCCTCATACTGTCCTGCTAAGTCAGAGATGACTTCACTCTTGAGGACTTTGACCAGATCAGAACAGTGGGACACTTAGTGTTCAACATTTGTTTTGAATACATACCACGTGCCATATACACTGTGCTAAATGCTGTGAATTTCCAAGACAAGATCTAGATAGCCTGCCACACTCTGCAGGAGCCTACCGCATGGTAAGGGAGAAAGATGGGTCAGCTGGCAGTTACCTTTGAGCAAGAAAGTAAGAAGGGGATTCTGAGAGACACAAGGGCAACTTGAAGCTCAGGAGAGAGGAACACCAGTATGGCAGGAAAAAGGAAATGAAGAAGGTTCTGATGAAGGTAACCCTTGAGTTGAACCTCCAGAGACCAACAGGAACTCATCAGGTGCGTAAGAGTTGGAAATGTATAATTTTTCTCAGAGAGCATCCACATGTACAAAGGTACAGGGGTGGAGAGAATACTGGCGGATAGTCCTTTTGTTCCCGAACATTCTATGGTTCTTGGAGTGTCCTCCCTCCCTGAGGTCTATAGATAAGGAAACTGGGATTTAGAGAACTTAAGTAACCTGGAGGTTGGATCATCTGTGAGTTGGGAAGACTAAATAGGTGTCATATTTAGGCACAGGTGTCAAATTGACAGTTGAGGGTTTGAGTTCTGGGCACATTTATGGAGAATTAGTGGTTGGGTTAAGCTCAGAGCAAACCTGCAGGAGATTGTCTGGCTGATGGGAAGGCCCAGGTGGATGGAATTAGACCCAGGAATAAAATACAGATTGTTGGTTGAGAGAGTAGGCACCGTGTGTATATATGCTGGTCTGGCAAATAAAGATCATCCTTCTCTCAGCCATTACGTAGAAATGGTGTGGCCAGTTCCCTTGGCCCTCGTGTTGGTGTGTGCCCTCTCATCAAGCTGAACTAAGAACTGTAACCAGTAAAGAAAAAATAAATCCCTTGTTCCTTTAAGCAGTGAACTGCAACAATAGGTTAATTAGTCAGTGTAATTTCAATTGTGTGCTGTATATTTGTAGATGAGTTGCAGGTATTAATAGAAAATAGGGACCTGATATTAAATATGCATTAGAATGAGAGATTCCTGCAGAGGTCAGTTTTAGAGTAATTTATCAGAAAATTCATGAAATTAAAAGAGGGCAATAAAAAATGAAAAACTGAATGCATTGGATCTGTGGAATAAGAGACAAAGTCTTCATGTTCCATGATGGAACACTGAATATACAGATAGTAATTACTATGGCATTCTGGATTTGAAGAGTGGAAGGTCCTCTAGTTCTGAGTGGTGAGAGTATTTTATTTTGGGGTGTGTATGTGGGTGTGGGTGTGTGTACACGCATGCACGCAGTCATGTGTGTATAAACGTGCACCTGAGTGTTTGTGTGTGGGGGGGGTGTATGTCTGTGGAGGCCCAAGGGTGACACTGGGAATCATCCTGGATTCCTTTACTTCCTAATGGTTTTTGTTTCTGGATTTTCAGACTCTGCCTTCCAGGGCTGGAAATAGAGATAACCATCTGTCATTTTTATGTGGGATCTGGAGTGCCAAACTCAGGTTCTTTTGCTTGCTAGGAAGAGACTTTATTTACTGAGCTATCTCCCAGCCTGTCAAGAGTATTTGTAAGAGTTACTGTGAAGTAATCAAATTATTGCCATGAGCATGCACAGTGAAATCCACCCTATTACTTACCATCATCATAATCACTAACTTCCAATTCTCAGTTCTCAGAATAGGGCACTCTTGCCAATGTCTGAAACCCAGTAGTATTTGAACTCTATTTTAGAGAATAACCAATCTTTGATGTGATACTTCTTGCATAGGGCATCCTTAGCCAGGCATTAAGCATCCAAAAATTTTCTGTGTGTGCGTGTGTGTTATGTATATGTATATATGTGTGTATTATATGTATGTGTATATGTGTTCAAGTGTGCATGAGTATCTGTGTTTATGAATGTGTGCCCATATGAGCCATGGCATACATGTAAAAGTTATAGAACAACATTAGATATCAGTCCTTGCCATCCACATTGTTTTTGAGGCAAGGTCTCTTTGTTGCCTTGATTTTGAATTGCCTATGCCAAACTAGCTGGCCTATGAGCTTAGTGTGAATATTGGGACTGCCCATCTTCCCATAGGAGCACAGGGATTACAGATGTGCACTGCTGCATCTGACTTTTACTTGACTTCTAGTTTTCATATTTGTAGAGCAATACTTAATCCACAGATTTTGATAAATGGGTCTCCGTCTCCTTATTCTTCTCCTTTTTATCTTAACTGAGTCCATCATTAGTTGAAGACTTTGTTGTCCACAGTTGCACTGTAGCGACTATGGGCTTGGGAATAATCATACCTGAGTCCATGATTGTGAGAAACTACTTTTGTAAAGTCATAGCTCCATTATCCAAAAAGCAATGTGGATTTGTTAAAAGCAGGAGCTCAGGAATGAAATACAGTTGTTGACTGGAGTGTGGAGATGGTAAATTACTTTCTAAGCTTGACTGACTGATGATTACAAAATGGACTGTCTTCCCCTTGGTCATGCCATGAAAATGAAATTATGTTAAATTATGTTATAAGCATAGACACAGCTTATAAATGGCAGTCTACAGTTATGGACATTTGTATAGCATATTTACATATGGCTATTATATTAGTCAGGGTTCTCTGGAAGAACAAAATTGTTAGAATGCAAAATATATAAATAACTTTATTAAATAAACTCACAATAAAGGAAGAGTCCTTCAAAAAAGCCAACCATAGCTTCTTCATTCTTGACCCGGAATATCTCACAAGCCAAAGGATCCTGAGAAAGTCTCAAGCGTCTCTCTGGCTTGAGGGTTGAAGATGTTGGGCTCCGACATCAGTGATGAACAGCGAACAGCAGCAAGGCCTAGAGAACAGGTATTAGGAACAACAGCAAGGTAGAAAGGGCCAAGCTTTGTGTCAGCTAAGGACACGGGAGCTGCATCAAAGAAACTAACAAAGCTCAAAAAAACGACACTTGCTCCACAGTGAACTGGATAGCAAGTCCACGCAGAATAAGGGAAGAGCAACTCCCTCCTCCTTGCACTTCCCATTATCGGTCCAACACTGGAATGCACCACCCACTACAGGCTGGGTTTTCCACATCAATCAGCAAGCACCTGCAGACTTGTTCAGGGGCTTGCTCCAGCTATCAATTCTTCACAAATGAGTCCTAAACAGCCTGCTACTGAAAAGTTGACACTAGAATCTCACTGTAACTCCTATTGTGTCTCGGGTGCTCAGGAGGCAAAGACGAGCACAGTCCTTCCCATTAGGAGACCAGACGGCCACAGACGGAACCAGATCATCAGGAGAGTAATGGGAACACAGTGGAACTCTAAGCGTGGAGAGCTGACTTTTCAGGAGAGAGGACAGAAATGAGAGAGAGCCCTGAAGGCTGAGTCCTACCCGTAAAGATAGAAAGGGTATGGTACACTGAAAGAAGAATGGAGAGAATTTGGGGACTATTAAAGAGATGACACACTCTCAACTTAGGCCACTTGGTGGATTTATTTCTAGTAGCTAGCATAGGGACTACGTGGAAATGGAGGAGGGAGTATTTAGTTTTAGATGTGATGAATTTGAAGAGCTTGTGGAATATCCACATGTAGGGGTTCATTGTGGTGGTAAAGGACTTATCTTACATGCTCAAGATCCAGGGCATAATCCCCATCGCTGTAAAGAAAGAAAAAAAAAAAAAGATGATACTCTCAGGATGAAGAGCACTTGAGAGGTGTTTAACTTTAGAAATGATTGGCATACAGCTGGTGATTGAAGCATTGAAGCATGAAATCAATCACCCAACTAGAGCAACGATCGCTTGTTATAAAACAGCCAAAGTCAAACTTTACAGATCAGTGGTATTTGAAATGTGGGCACGGAGGAAGAGGTGCTAACAGATGGCTTTAGAAAGGAGAGTATTTTCCAAGGAATCAAGGAAGGGGAGATTGCTGCTGAAAGAGCAAGTTCAAATGAGGATCGGAGTTAGGATCACAGTGAAAGACTCTGGTGTGACAAAAGAGCCAGACTGCATGTGTTTAAATTCTGCCTCCTGAGAGAAGAATGAGGATGGCAACTTGGCAGAAACTGCAGGAGTTGCAGAAATTGGGCAAAGAACTAAGTTAGGGAGATGCATTAACTTGACATAGAAGAAATAATATACACCCAAAGGACAGGAGGGTGGGACCCAGCCTTCCTTGTAAGAAAGTAGAGGACAGCAGTGGTTAAGCATAGAGCTGAGTAGTGCCAAAGGAATGAGAACTGTGCAAGAAGTTGCCTAATTCAAGTCCTGGGCCGTGGTTCCTACAGTATATGAATAAGACTCATCACTCTAACAGCTTTGTCCCACCGCTGCTCTCTCAGGGCAGTAGTTGAATTTCTTCTCCGTTCATGCTGTCTCCTTGGGGTCAGCCTGTACCTTGGTAGCATCATGATGAAGTATGTAAACACTGAGCTGGTGCCAGACACTCCTGCTTCCTGTTTCTCTCCCTCTGACCTGGACCCTTCAGGCAACTTCCTTGATATACTACCTGAGCCAGTTCTACCAGTTGTGCACACACTGACCCTGTCTTTCCAGATTCCCATCAGAGCAACCAGGCTGCCTAGCTGTGGCCTAGTGCTATTTAACCACGTAAGTTTGTTCACCGAGAAAGTAGAGAACACCTTGGCAAGAGATTATTTATTGATTCTCAAATAACATCAACTCAATGACCCACAGAGGTAAGGATGGTCCTGTCAATAGGGACTCATGAAAATGCTTTTCCTGTCTTGTTGCTGACTCTGAAGTCTTTATCCTTTGCTCATAAACCACCCAAGCTCAAACAAGATTTGGTTGCCATGGTTTAACCAAGGAAAGTCCTGGAATCTGTGCCATTTCCAGAGAAAGGAGCTGTGGTGGCTTGTTTACAGAACCTGTACACAGCATTGACATTTTATAAACCACATTCTGACATGTGTTTACTTCAGCAGTCCTGAGTCTAATGGAAAATGCTTATGAGCCTGAGGAAATTTCCTTCAGTTGTGAGCCTCGGTTCCTTCATCCATGGAGAGAGAAGGCTGGACTAAACCATGTGTATATTCTCTCCCAGCTGGAGGTTGTGAGAGTGCAGAGTGTAGATATGGAAAATCATCTGCTTAAAAGGCTAAATTGGGAAATCAACTTTAAAGAAAAGCTAGCATCTGCTTAATTGTCCACTGATTGCTGACATTTCATTTGTGTTCAGTGTCATAAAATTGTGGTTCCTTCATTTACATTCTTGATCGTTCACACTCTCTTGCTTTTAATTATTATCTTATATATGGAAAACACCTATATGTTTCATATGAAAATGTATAGTTGTATTTGTAAATAAATAGGTACATAAAGAGATTCTTGCTTCATTTTTTAAATTTTTTAATAGTACTGGGGATTAGCGCTTTGGGTCTCCCTCATGCACTTTACTACTGAACTACACCTTCAGTGCATCTGTTGCCCAGGTAAATCTTGAACTCCTGCCTCAGCCTCCCAAATAACTAGAGAATGCTTCTTACGTAGAGCCAGGGACCTGTCTCCCAAGTATCAGGTGACAATACTAAGCATTAGAATATGCTCTACTGCTTTTGTTTATCAAGTCTTTGAAATCAACTTTGAGTTTTATACATAGAGCATACTGAAATTCAGGTTAATCATATTTCATGTTCTTGATAACCATATATGTCCAGTGACTGCTAGCCTTACATGATAAAGTTAGCTTTTTGGAGATTTCCTTCCATAAAAATTTTGACTTGGTTTTCTTTCTTTAAAAAGAACATTTGTAAGAGCCTTTCAAGTTTAACAATTGGGTTCCAATGAATTGTAACTTAGGAATAACTTTGTGCTCGAGCATTTGATAATGTGCTGGCATTTGAAGGAGAGATTATTTTTCTAGAAATTGATTTAGACCAGTGTCTGTCTTACTTGGGCTTTCTTCATTCTTCACCTGTTGATGTTAACGTTTTGGAGAAACAATACAATAAATGCAGATTAAAATCTGTGTGCTCCATTTAAATTTGTATTTGAAAGTCATCTAAACTTAAATGAAATCAAAGCTGAATATACTTTATACAAGTTCTGTCCTTCCTTATCTCCCTCTCTATCATTCCTTCCTGCCTTCCTCACTTCCTTCCTTTCATACTCTTCTTTAACAAAGTGAAACTATTTGTTCGTTTACTATTTCTGATTTAGTTATCCACTTTGTATAATTACCTAACAAATTTCACCCAGGTTTGCCATCCACAAATGCCAACTGCTTGATAATGATGCCACGATGTTTTGGTACTACAAAATTCTTTTCCATTCATCCCTTGAAATCAAGGCTTCAGCAAGAGGAGGAAGACATAGACCACATTCCTTTGGAGTAGTTTTTTTTTCCTTTCTCTTATTTGTTTTCTTCTTAGTTTGCTGCACAAAGATACTATTTTAAAGTAATAGTATTGTTAAAATGAAGATGACGGTGTTTTAAGAATAGCTTTGTTTTTCTCCCTTACTTTCTGCTATATTTGATATTTTCCTTCGAGAAATGTCTTTTGGGTCTGAGGAAAAGTCTGGCCTAGTATTTCAGTCCCAGATGTTCTCCTTATGGATTTGACCTTGAGCTTGAACTTGGACAAGTCATCCCATTTTTAGAACCCAAGTTTCCTCATCTTAAAAAGTTAGATGTTGTGTCCCTCCTCTCTGAGCTTTCTCTCAGGTACAAATGTCTCTGAAGGTAATTAAAATTATTTGCAGAGGCTCTTTTTTATTACAAGCATCTTCTATGTCAGTTAGCCCAGTCTTTTGTACAATGTCAAAATGAAGTCACATGATGAGACTCAGAGGAGATAGCATAGCCATAAACTGTATTAATATTCAGAAACAACTGGAAGATATTAAAATATTAACATTAGGAATATGATTTTACTGGTTTTAGGAAATTATGTACATTAGTGCCTATATTGTTTTGAAACATTAATAAAATGACCCTTTGAACCCCAAGGTCATTAAAATAAAAATGCTAATTTTAGAAGTGACTTCCATCTGTAGAATCATAAATAAAATCTTATGCATCTTTCAGCTGCCTTGAATGAGGTCAGAATTCTGCTTTCCTCTTTTAATATTTGCTGACTCACAAAATTAAGGCATGATCCTGCTTCACATTTACTTGTGAATTTATGAAATGTCAAAAAATCACTTGTTGGAGACACAAGCTACAAATAGAATCCAATGGAATGCACAAGTAATCATAACCTTATGAGAACCCAAAGGACAAGCTCTGTGATGTATAAGAGGTAGAAAAAGCAACCACCAAAACTAGTCAAAATCATCTTGCTTTAATGTGAAACCTTTGTAAAGATGGAAGATTAATTCAACTTCCTGCCTTCCACAGGACCACAGAATTCTCCCTTTTCCCACTACATGAAGACACCATCTGATGAGCTAAGATTTTAAAATAATAAATACAGCTAATTATGCCTGGAAAAATTGTTCCAGTTTTTTCACTGTTCCTAATGAAACTATTTTAATATTTATATTCAAAACACATTTACTGCTCCTAAGAAATTATGAAAATCATTACTGATGTAAGAAGAAGTGACTGGAGATAATTACCTAGAAAAAAGAGTTGAAAACATATGCCATCAAAGAAAAAGCATATTAGATGTTATTTTTCGTTGGTACTGAAGTCTCTGACAAATTTCTTCTTCTGTGCAGGAGGCCAGCATGGTTACTGGCTGGTGTTGGAGTCTTTAAAACTCTTTGGCTTCGAGCTCCCAGGCTGATTAGTTATCTCTGGACCACAGGTTTCTACATCAAGAGCAAAGAACTCCATTCCAGTGTGTCTACAACATGAGCTATATTTGTTCTGCAGTTGCACACCATAGTCATAAATGACTCAGTCATTTCAGATCATTTGAAAGAAAACAATGCATCTAATAAACTGAAGAAAATCTGATATATTTTGAGTTTTATGAAATAACTATTACATGTGGATTTCAGTATAGGAAAGAGCCTATTAAAGATTGGCAGTTCTTGCAAACAACTTGCAAATAAGCTTGCTCTCTGGAGCAACAGAAAAAATGGAACAAAGATATATAAATTACAATTGGCCAGAGAGATGCTAGCAGAAGTAGGAGCTTCCAGCTTTTGTGATGGTTGTTCAGGAGATTAACTCTCCAGCAAAGTCAGCATATGAAGCTTCCTCAGTAAATGTGAAATAAATATCCCAAGTATCTACTTTCTGGTACCTGAGTCTATCTAAGTGCTAAAAGTGACACATATTGCCTTCAAAGACTAACACATCTGTAATTACATTACTACAGTGCACAACATCTTTCAATTGGCCACATACGACCCCCACATGGTTCTACTGCTGAAATCTTTGTTCCTTTTTTCCCACCAAACACATTCCCTGACCAGAAACTAGTAATTCTTAGAGACTTAACACAAAAGAGACATGGAAACCAGCCCTGTACTGTGAATTCCATGTCCCTTTCACCCTGGACATTCCCCATGGCAAGCAGCAATGGTCATTCCCTGACTATAGATTGCACAAACATCTGATATGCAAGGTTTAATTGTGGAGAATTACTCTGCATTTCAGCAGATGAAAGAAATCATTTCTGTGAGGTCTGATCATTTTATACTCCATGAGAAAGAAACAACTGCCAAATATTTGATGAGGTAGTGATTGTAACACACATTCAATTTCAGGAATGTTGAAATGTGAACAGATTTGTGCTGTAGATTTAATGCCATGTCGTGTCATGACACTGGTGTTTGGGAAGGAGCAATCTTGCTGTGAGAGTCTTCTAATGTGTCACTTTAGCATGTTGCTGAGACAACTCTGTTTTTCTGGAAAGTGTACAGCTTATGGGGAGAAGGGTAGCCCACCTCCCAAAGACACTTTACTGCTGATGTGCACGGTAGAACTTTAAGGTAGTGACAATTTTATCTACAGTAAAATGGAAATTTTGAATAGAGGGGAAATTAAAAATTTAGATCCTCAATTCAGGTATTGTGTCATAAGCTCTGTTCATACCAAAGGAAAAGGAATTCTGGTCTCAGATTCACCTAGTCCTCTAGCTAACAGAAAAATTCTTTGCTGAATTGAAGAGGAAATTCTACCACTGAAACTGGAAGGGTAATTAGTTTTAGACATGAAACTTCACACAAGAGGCATGTCATGCTTAGAAAATTCAAGAGTATCTAGTTGTCTACTGAAATAGTTTGTGGGTTCAGAGTATCAATATGGCAGATGATGATTGAGCTTACCTTTCTTCTTGATAATAAATGTTAATGAGTAAATGTTGACTCAAGAATTTCAGATTCAAATTCAAATGTAATCATTGGTACCATATCCTAAGTCCACTGTCTTGAAGGGCTAACAAAGTTCTGGGCCAGAGCAAGTGTTTGTTACAGTTGAAGCTGTGTGGTGTGAAGATGACTTTCTCATGTAGTGTTTCTGATGAGAAGAAGCCAATATCAGCAATCAGGGCAGCAAGTCTGGCTGTAGCTGTAGCAGTGAGTCACACTATGTGCTTTGGTATTCTGTGAACCTCCATCTGTTGTGAAAACAAAGTTTCTGCTTATGCCCAGGCTATCAGGTTACTCAGAATGATGCTAAAAGAAGGGAAGACAAGTGAGGTAGTTATTGTCTTTTGCTCATCCAACTAGGGAAACCTCACTGATGGTTCAACACAGAAAGTGTGTATAAAGAAGAAAAATAGATGCCATGATGGCACAGAACCTCAACATAGAATTAACATGGAATAGCTCCTCCCCATTCACTCAGTTCTTCTCACAAGGCAAGATCATCTTAGTCAGAAGGACACAGCTAAGTCCAGAGTGTAAAGCCTGACCTTGAACCATCCTGCAAACATATTGTAGCTCCACAAGGTGTAGCTTGGAAAGTCCAAAGGGATTAAGCTGGTCATTTTAACATCACCCAAGAGACAGATGCTGACTGCTGACTCTTCCCCATTACTTCTTAGACAAAGAAGCCACTCTCAGAAAGTCTTTTCTATACTCTTAGGATTGTTGCATCAAATTAAGAACTTATTTTTCTTTACCTATTAACTGTTCAATTTCATCAAACTGCTTTACCCTCCTTGAGAAGACAGTTCAGCTGTGAAAAGCATAGACATGGATGTGGTCAAGGTGTGCTTTTGGAAATAATATCAGTGTTCTTTTCTTTGTCTTCATGGTATGTGGAATCCATGAACATTTTAATGCTATAGACTTTTTAGTGAAATACTTTTTGCAGGAGATTTTTAATTTTGAGATTCCTAGTCTTATTATATATACAAGCTTTACAAATTCAAAGGTCATTTGATTCTCAAATCTATGTTTAAATGTCTGTCTTTATTTCTAATCTTACTTTGTCTAATCACTAAACTCATTAGACTTGAATATTTACATTTGCTTTAAAAACACAAATGCAAAATGTATCCTTATTAATTTGAGTATTAATTACTTATTGAAATATTATTTCCAATATATTGGGTTAAATAACAAAATTAAATTCTATTGGTTTGATGTTCTTATCATGACTATTAGGTCATTTTATACTGCATATATAGATAATAGTGATTTGCTATTGGACAGAGGTGGTCTACTTTGTATGGCCCTTCAGTTTCAGCATAGTGCCTAGTATATTTTAATTAGATGCTTAGTACATGTTTGAATCATTAAATTGTTGGACTGAAATGAAGAGATAATGATAATTGTAAGCATTATTTGGGATAGATTAGGTCAAGAAATCTTAAGCTGTTTATTGGTTGTCCCTGGTGTGTGGAGTTTGAATATATATAAAGCCCCAGGTACAGTATCTGGCCTTCTCATGAGAAGCATGAATACTGCTTGCATAGTTCACCTGGTTTGTTCACCCAGGATGCCATTTATCTATGCCATATAACCCAGAAGTTTGCTCAAGAAAGATCCATTTCCAGAAAGGATTTTCTTTCCATGCCATATGAATGTTACACTTTAGCATACTTTAAAATCATTTTAATATGCAAATTGTGCTGCAACTATGAGTTTCCAGACCCAGTCCCAGAAATTCTAAATCAGTAAGGGAGGAGCCCAGAAATGTACATGTTAACACCCAGAACAGTTCAGTGCTGGTGGCTTGGCAACAACACAGTGGGGAACGCTGCCATATGGCATCGCAATCTGGGAACAGTCTGGAAGGCTGGGTAGAGGAGGTGGTTTGTTCAGTGATTCGTATTGCTATGAAGAACTAAAGTGGCACAGAGTGGATAGCAAAGCATACTCATCCTCAGTGCCCTTCCCAAGACAACGTATCCCTGTATTTGGATGCCTTTCCCAAGTATCCAGAGATGGGAAGAGGGACATTGAGTATGGGTGCCGTCATTTCAGATGCATTGGGACACTCAGAATTCCTTCTTCCCCCTCTCTCCATACCTGAAGTCTAGAATTTCAACGCCTCCACTTTATTCCCTCAAAACATGTTTTGAAAGGTTAAACAGCCTCTAATGATTATGAGGGTACTGGTTTCTAGGCCCATCTGGACTGACTGAAGCATTGCTATGCTGAGTGAATACCTGACAGCTAGTGATCCTGTATGTGGCCAGAGATTTTCCTCTGGACAGCTACTGGACAGTAACTACTAGACAGGTCAGGCTCTTGTTTGGGACTGGCTAGCCCTGTTTGTGCAGTTTCTATGAGAGCGAAGACATAAGTAACTCCATATTTACTAGTGCAATGAGAATACGATACTGACCCAATAAGTGTTTTTTCCTCCCTTCTTCCTGCCTTTCTTGGTACACAATTCCAGTCTGTTCCATTGACTGGTTTTTGTTGGGTTTTATTTGTTTGTTTTTATTGCATGCTGATTCATTAAAATGTTGTGTATGTGAAGGGGTTGGGGAGATGGCTCAGTGGGTCAAGCATGAGAGCTAGAGTTAAGAGCCAGAGCCCAGGTAAATGTCAGGTGGACATGGCATCCCACCTGCAGTTCCAGTCTCAGAAGGCAGAAACAGGGGATCACCACAACAAGCCTCTCTTCCCAGCACCTCTTAGTGTCAATACTTCAGCAGTAAGTGATAGAGACCCTCACCTCCACACTGCTGTCTGTTGTTCAGGTCAGTCTAGACCTAGTAACCATAGCTGCTGTATCACCATGGCCATGTGTGCTTAAAAGACGACTTCTTGCAGTCCTTTTCTCTGTCATTTGACTCTTACATTCTTTCCTCCCCCTTTGCTATGATGATCTCTAAGCCTTCAGGGGTTGCTACAAATGTCATATTTAAGACATTCATGGTGTTGTGTGCAGCCATGCATGGGTCTGTACTTCTATTCACTGGAAAGAGTGACTTCTCTGATTAAAACTGAGATTGGCCATATTACCCCAGGCATAACTTGACTAGCAGGTTGGTCTTGTCATCCATTCATACAGCTTCTACCTGGATAGTCATTGATGTCTTACTATTCCAACATAGCACAGTTTACATGGCACCATTTAACTCAGAAAGCTGGCTGGCAGGATGGAAGCTTCTACTTGTATTCCTGTTTTATTTTTCTGTTTGCTGCATCCAAATTGAGTGTTGTCTTCAGTGATAGAGTCTTATCAACTGTTTCTGGTGGGCAGACAAGAGGAATGGCAAGAGTGAGTCTACATTGTTTTGGGGTGTCCTTGATCAGTAACTCATATGGAGTTATCCCATCCTTGACACTGGAGTTTTTATTTAACGATCTATTACTTCTAGGACCAGCATTATATAGCTGTCCGGGGCATTACTACTTCTACTGCTACTACTACTTGTGGATGTGATGGGTATGGATGCATGTGCCAGAGCATGTAGATGGGTCAGAGGACGACTGTATAAAGCGGATTCTCTCCTTCAACCTTTATATAGGTTCTGGGGAACAAACTCAGTCACTGCCCTTACATGCAGGCTCTCTTACACCCTGAGCCATCTTGCCAGTCCAAAAATTCAATTCTTGAGACCTTCATTATGCAACATTGTATACATCAGTAATATGTGGTATTATTTTGCATGTTTTATTTTATATAAATGACAACATATTTAATGTAGCCTTTGTCTCATCCTGTGTAACTTAGCTAACTGTCAGTTAGATATAGGTGTCAACTTAGCAATTGAAGTCTTGAGCTCTGGGAATGGTTATGAAGAACTGATAGTTGAGTTGAACCCTGGGCAAGCTGGCACAAGATTTTCTGATCGATGGGGAGGCCCAATCCATGATGGGTAGGACTAGACCCTGATCAGGTAGATAAGATGGTGGGAACTGGTTAAAGAAGTTGGCATTTTTCTGTATACTTAGCCAGACATGCTGGTCTGACAAGTGAGGACTGTCCCTCTCTCAGTGAGCCTGTGGCTATGACGTCACCCATTTCCTCAGCTACTGGCATTGGTATGAGCTCTGCTGCCAAGCTGAACAAGGAACTGTAATCAACCCTAAACCAAAATAAAACCTCTTGTTCCATTAGGCTGTTCTGTCATGAATTTATCAGCAACAATTCATAATAATTGAATAAATACTTGAATTGTACCAGGTTGTGCAACTAGAAATAGTTTAGACTGAAAATATTATTTATTAAGTTAATGTGTAATTATAATATAGTGCAAAAGTAACTGTGAAACCTATTTGTTTTATTTCAGGTTTAATATAACAAATCCTATCATGCTTTTTCTCTGGCCCTTCTCCCAGAATCATCAACAATAGAAGAAGAAAACATGTCAGGGCACAAATGGTAAGTGACTTTTCTTTTTACACTGGGATACAATAAATGGAATCCACATAGCTTATTCTCAATAAATTTGAAGGAACTAGAAAAATCAGAAAGCACATTAGAAGTATGTTACCTGATATCCCCTTTCCAATGTTAAGTATAGCCTAATTCAATGTCCCTATTAAATGTGCAATTAAAAAAACCTGTTAACAAAAAGTATTATAAATTCTCATCTCATTTGTATTCTCTAAGAAATTTCACTTAGGTATAAATTTTTCTTAGGAATTTAATGATAATTATTCTTGTCATTTTATACAACTTAATAACTTTTGATACATTTTTCTGTTATTTATTAATGTAATATTCACCATTAGTGGCATAAGGCAATATTATTTGGGGTAACTAAATGGCTCTATAATATGCTAGTCATGATTTAATAGTTGTAACTTCAATCTTTATGAACATTCAGAAGTTTGTCATGGTTAGAAATACATGATGCCTGCTTTACTTATTGCATTGCTGTGAGACAAAACTCAGGCCCTAGCAACTTAGAGGGAGAAAGGATTTATTTGGTTTATGGTTCTAGAGGGCAGATATAGTGGGAAGAGCATGGCAGGCCCTAGAACTGGAGGCAGCTTAGGTCACATTTGTGTCACATTTGTCGTGGAGGCTAACAAAGCAGCTTCAGAATACTAGAGCAGACTACTAGCAGGAACCAGGGGCAGGGGACTAACCAACCTTCAGACCTGTCCCTGTTGACATGCCTTCCTCCAACAAGGCTTCACATTCTATCGTTGCCATAAACTTCCCAAACACCAACTAATGATTAAAAAAAATGAGCCTATAAGGAACAACCTATATTCAAACTATGACAATGCTAAATAAAACAGATGTGGTAATCACTTATTTTAGCTCTATCATATATGCCTGTTACACATCTAGGCAGCCTGTAAGCATCTTAGAAGTTTGAGAGACCTTCAGTTACTGTTTCTGAAACTGTTGAATCCATGACCCACCAAGCAAACAGATCTTTGTCAAGTTTTGCTTCTTTAATTTGTGTTAAGAAAGCAATACAATAACTATTAATTTTTCAAATATATAAATAAGTACATGGAAAACAGTTCTAAATGAGTCCCTCTCATTAGAGAAGCTATCAGTCGCAAACTCCTCTGTAATATCAAACCTTAAAGGAATTTTACATGCCTTGTAATGAGTTTGTAAAAGTAATTAGTGCATGGCTAAGGTATTTAATTTCCCCAAGTATTCCCATTTGACAGTCATCCAAGAATTGTCAGACTATCCTATGTTTCATCTAGCCTCTTTATGACCTTGGCTGACTCCATCTCATGACCCTCATGGTGTCTGTCATATCCTGACAGGAAGCTCAGGGAAACAGTTACTCACCCCAGAGCCCAGAAAGTCCCAACATAGAGGCTCTTTCCCAACCCTACTTTGTAGCTTGCTGCTGAGAAAGATATGACAAAGTTTGGGTTTCATCTTATGTGACATTAAATAAAATCTTTAACCTTTTGAATCCTCATTAAATGATGGGTTCTGGGATGTTTACTAGATTTTTACAGTTTCCCCACATACGTACAAATGAAATTTTTTATTAATCCATCATTGACAAAAAAAAAAGATGCAAGACAAAGAAGTCCATCTTCTTTGCTTCATTTTTGGAATCTCAACCCTTGAAATAACCTCATCTTTAGAAAAGATACTTCCAATTTGTAATGTATACATTACATAAAAATAACATCTATTCCATAAAAGATAACTATATTGTAATTTAATTTCTCTGTATGAGAACCTAATAAAACTCTCAAGTATTGCAAAACAATAACAAAATGGACTTCTTATAATATTTCCTCTTTCACCAAAGATAGCTATTGTTGAGGAAGTCATTTCAAAGACTTTTTGAGTTTTTAAGAATAAATATATGAACTGTAAATTTAAGTGTAATAAACATGTAAGTGAAGAGCATAAATTAGGTTCAAGACATTGGTACTTGCTCTAACAAGTACAATCTGCCACACCACTTAGAGTGGTGACAGATTTGGGTGGGAAGAAGTGTGGATAAACAAGGGAACTTGAGGACCCTGAGTAGGTCTCTGCAGCTTCAGCCAAACCCCACAGACAGTTATGCTAGAAGATGGGGCACCAACAGCAGACATTCTAGGGTGCCCTGACACGGTCACTTTTATGGCATTCCATTTCACTCTTAATTGTTTTTGACTTTCTTTATGCCCTTTTTTATTTGTTCCTCATTCCTAAGGAATGGATTCCTATCAGAATTTTAGGCAGTCATCCTGAGTAATTCAGGGTTTTTTATATATTTTTTTAAATTTTTTTATTCAATTGTGCGTGTATGCACGTGTGCGCGTGCGTGTATGCACGTGTGCGCGTGTGTGTATGTATGTATGTGTGTGTAGAACCACGGACGAATTCGGGAACCACCATGGACGCCTCGCCCTCCTCCTTGTTTACTCTGCCCCGGGATTCACAGTCTCTGCCCTACCAGGACCGGAAACGCAGGCCGCCCCCAGCTTCCGCCCAGCGTCTGTCTATACATGGGGTCTAGGATCTGAACTCAGGACCTTCCGCCTGCAAGGCAGAAGCTTAACCCCTGAGCCACCTCTCCAGCCCTGTAATTCAGTTTTTGACATAAGACATCTAATCAATTTTGAAATTCTATTTATTTTGCCTTGTTGAACAATTAATAAGAAACTCTCTTGAAAAACTTTAAAGGTCACAATTAGCATTGTAACTATTGATCCAGCATTAGACAACAACAGATCTCTGGAACCTGCTCATCCTGCATACCTGAAGTGTGCCTTTATTATCAGTTCTCCATGTTCCCCTCCCATGAATCCCTACCCCTCTTCTGTTTGCTGACTCTTTGAGTCAGTTTTAGGTGCCTCTGTAGCAGATTTTAGGTATGCTGTTTTTCAACCCCTTATCTGATATCCCACCAACACCTCACTGTTGGCATGATGGGAGAAATAAACAGATGTGCTTAGTGTCTGCCCTCATCTCTGATTCACCTCCCTTCTCTGAGCCCTGCTCCTTGATCTCACGCTTTCCATCTCCAAAAAGAGTATGTCCAACCTGTCAGTGTATTTGTTCTCTTTCAAGTTCCATTTCTTAATTGCCTAAAAAAAGATCCAAATTTCTTCACTCTAACTTTTAAAATTTTTGAATAAATTTACTTAGTTAATTTTCATGGTAGAGTAACCCATAAGAAAATATTTACATGTTCGTTAATGTCATAACTACAAATGTATACTAAAAATCCCATGTTTATATAAATTACTTCATAGCATATCCTACTCTTTATGAAAGACATGAACCAAATGGCTCTTTAAATGTTTTTAGCAGTTATTCCTGGGACTTGCAGGATCGGTATGCTCAAGACAAGTCAGTTGTCAATAAAATGCAACAGAAGTATTGGGAAACGAAACAGGCCTTTATTAAAGCCACGGGGAAGAAGGAAGATGAACATGTTGTTGCCTCTGATGCAGACCTGGATGCCAAACTAGAGGTGAGTGATCCACAGCCTTTGGACCTAACACGGCCACTTTGCTGGCATCAAGACTTCTAGCAAACTCACTGGTCCAGCTTTGGCTTGCCTATATTAAACAGTAAACATCTAAGATCAGGTAAATTTCATCCCAGAACATTTTTTAAACCTAAAAGTTCACATGTAATCAACTGTTAGTTTGTTTTTCAAACACTTTTTTTGGGATGCATGATATATGGTAAATTCTCTGTAAATGTTTGTTTAAAAAATGCAATCAGATTACAGTACATAGGCAAAGTGTGTCAGCTGGAACTGGTCTGAAGACTTTCTCCTTGCTGAATAGCTTATACAGTACCAAGGAATACTGTAGAAGCTGCTGGGAGAGAGAAATAAACAAGCCCCATCAATGGGATAAGATCTGAAAGTTGCAATATAGATCACCATGGCAACAGGTAACCACTAGTGTAATAGTGGCATGAGTACAAAGGAGACAACCAACTTGGACTAAAGACCCGCTTGTCAGAATGGTACCTGTCCCTGCTACTGTAGACTAGAACAAGAACCTAAAAAAGGGAAGGAAATAGGGAAGACAGCCAATAAACCTATAAGTAGGAAGACAGTACATCAAACTACTCTGTAGGTAGCTGTTGTTATTCCATAGACTGGGAACTCACAGCAGAAGCTTTTGGGTCTAAAGCTGAATGAGTAAAGGGAAATGCACATATCAGTAGGGTGGGCTGAAGAGAGGTAACTTGTTACACTACAGAGACCTGAACCCCCATGGGAGTAGACAAGCCAGAGTGAACCATGAAGCATGCAGGCAGAAGGGTGAGAGGGAGTGAGGGAATAGTGAAGAGAAGGGAGGGAATAGGAGGAAGAAGGGAGGGAGAGAATGTGGGATGAAAACTCAATATGCTTGTAAAAGTACAAGAAATTAATTAAAAAATGCAGTTAGAGATCTGCCATTAGTGATGTCTCTGGACTCAGAATTGGAAACTGACAGGACACTGAGAGGAAGGCTGTGTTCTGTGGCTTGATAAGGACTCAATAGGATGACTAAGTTTAGCATGCCTCCTAAAGCTAACAAGGTCAGCATGTAATGGGTCTGAAGCAAAAGGCTGAGTTTATCAAAAGCTTTCCCAGAGAGGTGGCTGAACTGGAAGAACACCTCAGCTATCCTGTAACACAGAGGACTAAGGGGACATGTTAGTTGTCAACTGCATGAGAATATCTGTCAGACAGAAGATGGGAAAGACTGACCCTTTTTATCTGAGGAGACAACCAGACACTGGCAGAGCATTATAAAATTTATGCTGCCTAATAAGAAACAGGATGGCTTTTAGACCGAAGTTGCCCTGTGTCTTGGCAACTGATCTACTTCTGCCACTGCAAGTTGTTGTTACCTTGGGAAAACTCCAATTTCAACTATCCTCATTTTTCTCTTAGTACATGAAATGGAGATAAAGATGCTTACTTATTGCAGCTATGTTGAGGGCTTAAATAGATAGTAACTAAAGTGTCATGTTTATGGAGTGCTTCTTACGTCCTGACAACCATGTAGTACTTTCTGAAGCCTCCAATGTAGCTGTTGCCTGCCTTCCCATCTGAGGTACACTCCCCCACAAGGCTTCAGCTGCCCTCCCCGCCCTCCAGCTGTGATAGCCTCTTCTCAGTGCGCAGACTACAATCAGCAAGTTCATGTTTACCAAAGCATGGACACTTTTCCCCACATCTTTTCCTGACTGGCTCCTTTTCACAGTTCTCACAGTCTGAAGGTTGCCTTGAAAAACCTTATCTCACTGTGATGTCACAAGTCCCTTGGTATCCTTCCCCACTCTCCACCACACATGGCTTTGCTTATTTTGCTCAGAGAACTCATGTCTCACAGAATTATCTCAGGCATCAGTTTGTTCGCCTGTGTTCTCTCCACAGAGGGGTCGAATTCCATGTTGGCTTTAAATCACCACTGCGTCTCAGCCAGTCACGCAGCACACATTCGACAAACATTAAAGCAAATGGCTGTTTGCATAGTCGTTATATTTGAGAGCAAATAAGACTAGTATCCGGGCTAAGCAGATAAGATAGCCTGCTTGTACACTTGGCAACCTGAGTTTAATCCCCAGAAGTCCACAAAGTGTAAAGAAAGAACTGATGTCTGACAGTTACCCTCTGACCTCTACCTTTATGTCATGTGCTCTTTCTCTCTCATAAAAACAAATGAATATGTATATGATCACGTGTATATGTATAAATAATAAAAATAATAGCTTTAACTGTAGTACATTGGGAAGTTAATATAAAAATGTGTTCAGTTTTAGTATTTGTACACATTTCTTGTTAATATCATTTTCTCAAAAACAGTCCTTTAAGAACAGAAAAACTAATCTGCATTGACAGAATTCTTTCAATAGCCTCCAGGCCAAAGTAGGGCTGTCTAGATAGTGGAAATGCTTTCTATCTTGCTTTACAGCCATGGCTACAGGAGTGCGTACAGTTATCAAAACCCTGACAGTGCACTGAGAGGAATGAGATACTCCGCGACTTGATAAGGACTCAATAGGATGTCCATTTCACTATACCTAATTTACCTGCTTTTTTTTTTCTTAAGTAAATGGTAACAAGGGACCAGGCCTCTTATTCCAATATTCAAGACTGAGAATCAGAACCTCTTGGCTCTACTACTAGTTGCTTGCTAAGGGACGGACCCAGATTGCTGATCTTCTTTCTTTTTTTTAAAGTGGAGATGGGTTTCTTCTAAACAAGTTGAGGATATGATTTAATAAATAACTAGATTTGTTTCTTCAAGGACATGTTTTATTATATTAAAAATTCCCAGGAACAGATTTTAATCTTTTTCACATATGCATGTATATGCCTCTACTTTCATTAGATTACTCAGTCATGTTTACCATGAAGCAGATCATCTGTTTTCACTCAGGTACTGGGAGTTCTCTAAGGTACCAGAGCATATTTTTACTTCCGTTATTGAGTAGCTCTAGAAGCAAGGTGTTTCTCTGTCCGGTTTTGTGATTGACACCAACCAGTTCTGTCTCATCATTCACGGACAAAGGGACGAGAAAGTACAAAGTCTGTCCCATTAGTCAGCTTGCTATTACTGTGACTGATATCTGAGATAAATTAAGTTTAAAAGAGGAACAGGTCTGCTCTTGGTTTATACAATTTTAGTGATTCTAATTCACAGCTGCTTGGCTGTGTGGTGAGGTCACACATCATGCTCACCATAGGAAGCAGTCAGAAGACAGAAGAAAGGGCTGAAGGTCCCACATCTCCTTCAAGGGCATGTCCTCAGAGTCTTGATTTCCTTCCCCTAGATCTCACATCCTGAAGGTCCCACAAATTTGCACAGACTGACAAGCAGGCCTTTAGCATTTAAGCCTCTGGGGGATATTTAATCTCCAAACCAAATACTCGTGTCCTTTTTTCCAGATTGATTTTTACCTTTTTGACAGTAGTGTTTTTCAGGCTGTTTTATCACCACCATAAATTTATCACATAGAACAATTGATATGCTATGCAGATGTAAACTAAAGTTTTTCAATTTCTTTCATATACTTTCAGTTATTTTATATGCATTAGTCAAATGCATACACATTAGTCAATGTGTAATATACAGTATTGTAATACTGCTGCCAAAGAAAAATAACATGCATCATGAGGGTTTTCAATAATTTTTTACTCTACTTACATACATGAATTCTGTCCCGAATCATAGAGACACTTCTCTAGCCAGTTTCTCTCATACATTCATGCATTTTTGCATGTTTGCCCCGCTGAGTTTCATCTAGAATGCCTGTACTGGCTTGCTGGAGCATAGAGGACCTATCAGTGGGTAAGTCATTGAGGAAAGAAGCTGTCCCTCTTCTCCTGTCTGGTATTAACTTTCAGTAGTCTCTCAAGAAGGTGAGGTATTTCTTAAAATCTTCCCTCAGGCATGTTGACATGTTGATTGACAGGTCTTGTAGAAGTTGACATCATTGTAGTGAGTTCTTAAATATGGCAGCCATGTCATAAAGTTGTTTTTTTATGATATAACATTTTTATTTTATACAAATTCATACTTTCTTATTGGGAAATTAAAAGAAAAATCTTTACTGAACAGAAAATAAATGATCATAAAATTTTTAAGTGTTTTTCTAGCAACTGTGTTCATCTTTGTGGTTATTCTATCTATTCTTTTTTTTTTAAAGTTTTGATTTTTTTTTTATTCAACTGTGTGCATGTGCATATGTATGTGTGGTGCGCGCACGCATGTGTGTGTGTGTGTGTGTGTGTGTGTGTGTGTGTGTGTGTGTGTGTAGAACCACGGACGAATTCGCGAACCACCATGGATGCCTCCACCTCCTCCTGCCCAGGGATTCACAGGCTCCGCCCTACCAGGACCGCCCCCGCTTCCACCTGGCGTCTATACATGGGATCTGGGATCTGAACTCAGGACATTCCGCCTGCAAGGCGGAGGCTTAACCCCTGAGCCACCTCTCCAGCCCCTATTCTATCTATTCTTAAGCTATCTTGGTTTCAGAAGGAAAGACAGACCGTGAATGCAAATCTAGTTAGATTTTTTTTTTCACTATGGTCCTACTGCCTTTTCCTCAGTTTTCTTCATTACAGATATAGCATGGCATAGCATTAGGTATTCTCACTAATGATTTTATGAAATTATTGATAAAATAGGTACTGATGTTTGTTTCTAGCTATGAACTCCTCTTCCTATATATACTCTGAACAAGCAAAACATTTGGCTGAGTGATTTTTGTTTGTTTGATCCAGTAGCTTAAGCATATCATATTAGGATAATAAGATAAATTGATGTCATCTTTTAAATATGATGCCTACCTGGCAGATCTTCTACCAAAAAAAAAAGGGTGAAAGGAAAGAGATTATGAATGAATATTGGGTATCTGGTCTACCAAGCCTTCTAACTGGGTTCTTTACTTATATTTTCTTTTTTTGTTTTCAGTTTTTATTTTCAGTGATCCAGAAGGAACTGATCATTCTGTAGATATTAATTTATAACAAAGAGTTAATGAATTGCAATAAGTATAAAGGAAGTGTGAGCAGATTTAAAGGCACTGGTCAGTCTCCATAGAGTGTACTACACACACCACCAAATATCTCTAGACACGGTCTTGGCTTTAGTGGGAAAATCAAGTGTTTTGGTTTTGTTTAATGTATTTTTAATTTCCCTATCATCTGTTACATAGCATCTTATTTATATTTTATTACAGCTATTTCACTCAATTCAGAGGACCTGCTTGGACTTATCTAAAGCAATTGTGCTCTATCAAAAGAGGATATGTTGTGAGTATGCCAAAAATATGATTATCCATCAGACAGTAAATGAGCAGGATATTTTGCCTCAGTATATCAGTTAGTAAGTTTAGGAAATGTTTTGAAGGGGAGTGTATGTCTTTGTTCTTTAAAAAGTGAGGAAGGCCTCCAATAATCCCATCAATAATTTACCTACATTTACATTTCAAAGCAAGTAACCTACTAGAAGAATTTTGCTACTCTCCCATGAATACAAACATGCTATTTACTTTTCCAGTTAATTGTTTTTAAGTCTTATATCTTAGGTTTTTGATTTTAGGTTATCTTTATTTGATTTCCTAGTTCTATCAATTCTGTTCTTTCAAAATGACTAAGTAGGGAAGTAAGACATACTTAGTTAATTCACTGACATTTCTGTTGACATACCTTTTTGTGAACATGTCTTATGTTAGACTTTGAGTTACTGGGGAACAAGATTTCTATATAGTTATCCTGTCTTTAAAACCTACAGAATAATGATCCTGAAATACTAAATATCAAATTGTAAGTTGATATGCTTTTATACTGCTCTTTATAAGTCATTCTAATAGCATATCTCTACATGTCTAAGACTAGAACGTGAAAAGTCTATTACTGACTACAGTCAAGCCCCTTTCCAATAATCACACCGATTAACAATGGGTCTGTTTGTATTATTTCATCAAAATAGTTAACTATTTTGGGAAAGTTCAAAAATCATAGGCTTAGAAGAAAATGTCATACACCATCTATGCTGTTGTTTAAAACTTACACTAAGCTTTCTCTGGGGTTCTGTCATCAGCATCTTGAGCTGTGAGGAAACTGAGACACAGAACATATACCACACAGCCCCACAAGACAGTTCCCTGTCCTATATCTGGTCAGTTAGTCTTCTAGGCTCATCTGATTTGCCTCATAAATAGCATCCAGTGTCTGCTTTCTTTCTCCATCTCCTCTGCCACTACCCTAAGCATAGCTTCACCATCGCCTGCTACCCATTGATCCTCCAGTCTCCATTGCTACCTCCTCCATCCAGTTGGCCCTAGAGGAGGCTTTTTAAGTCTGATCAAGTCATTCCTTTCTTTAAACCTTGTGACTATGGAATTCATAAGCAAATATCCTTGCACTATTTCTATTGTGCCTCTAATATTCACTCTAAATTGAAACATTTTCTCCTTTGTGACAGAATGCAAAACTGTTCACGGAGTAACAAAGGAAGAAGAGATAGAAGCTTACAGATTATGTTCACCATGTATTTTGGTGTCTAAATAAAATGCACATGTACATTGCTGTGTACTATCTCACATATGATAATAGAATTGTGACTGGATGCAATCAAGGCTCCATGATGTTTTCATTGGTTGAATTTGTTCCTTGGCAATTTCACACTTACACACAAGACTCCAGGTTATCTTGTACCATATGCATTATAGTAATACTCCAGGCATGAATTAGTCTTCTGATAGTGCCCGAGGAGTTGGCTTGGGTTGTGAGTATCCATTCAGCTCACATGAAACATGCCATTACAGTAAGATGGGAAGGAAGAGTTGTGTGCTTCTTGGACTGAAAGGGATCCCAACTCTGATGGAGAACTAAAAATAGTGGTTAATGTGAGGCTGTCACTACGCAGCTGTCACTGAAAAGAAATGAGGAAACTTGTATGAACTGATATAGAGTGATTTTTTTTAGCTATCATTCTAAGCAAAAGAAGCCAAGCACAAATACATATTTATACTATACTGCTGTTTATGCAATGAGAAGGGATTAATATGATATAAATGCAAAATAAAGACACACACAAATATATATAATCTTCTCATTGTGCTAGAAGAATTTCAGGAAAAATAGACCAGAAATAAGAGGTTAGATATCAGTGAGTTGAGGGTGAGTTGAGCAAATGTGTTGAAGAGACAAAAGGAAAAAAACAGGGTACCTCACTGAGACATCTTCAATAACTCTAACTCTTAAAATCATAGCAGAATTTTACATACTCAAGAATCCTAAGCAGGACATGGAGAATATGAAATAGAAGATGGACAGTAATGATTGAACCAACTCATCAATGCACTGTATCATAACTAGATATAGATAGCAGTTGTCAGTTGTCAATAGAGATACAATTGTCAATTGAATGCTGAGCTCTGAACACATTTTTAAAGAATTAGGAATCGAGTCAAACCTGAGCAAGGCTGCAGGAAATTGTCTAACTGATGTGGGGTGACCCAGCCCCTGGTAGGTGGGACCATTCCCTGGGCAGCGAGCAAGTTGGCATGCTTCTGCATATTTGGACAGACATGCTGTCTGGCAAGGGAAGCTGGCCCCTCTCTCAGCAGTCCTGTGGATATAATGTAGCCAGTTCCCTTGATCCCTAGTGTTGACGTGGACCCCCTGCCAGGCTAGATTAAGAACTGGAACCAGACAATCATAAGCCAAAACAGAATCTCCTTCTTTGCCCCAAAAGACACTTAGTCATGAATCTATCAGCAGCATGTAGACTAATTGCAACAATGAGAAAGAAAAGAAGTAACCAGAAATTCCATTCCTTTGATCAGGAGTCTGGGATAAGAGGTCGTATGAGAATAGTGAGAACTAGCTGAGTACTGGCTCGTGCCCTGTTTTTCCTGTCGATGTGACATCAGTTCCCTCATTTCCTCTTATTATAGCTTTCCCGCCATGATGAACCGCGACCTGAAATTGTGAGCTAAATAAACCCTTTCCCCATAAGCTTCTTGCATCTGGTCTTTTATTGCAGCAACATGAAAGAAAACTAAAAAGCCTCCCAAGTTATCGTAGACTGTAGTCTAAAGCAGTCATTATCTGTACTGGTTACTTTTTGTGTTGCTATGAGACAGCATCCAAAATCAAACATTCATTTGCACATGAGCTGTGACTAAAGGTACAGAAGGTGACAGAAAAGGTATGTGGTAGAATTGAATGAATCACGTGTTTATAAAGAGAAGAAATGGAAGACATTTGAAAAAGGAAATAAACACTTTCTTACAGAAAAAAATTTAAGCTCCATAAAACTATGCCATGAATAGAAAGGAAGCATTTAAAATGAAATGCCAAGTGCAAAGTTAACAGAGTTCACAGTTAATTCTGTTTCATGTGCATTTAATTAGTGTCATGAATATAAGAGTTTCTGCTTGCCCTGAGGAGCACAAAATTTACATGCAGTTGTTCCTTGTCTGTAAGGCTGAGTTTTGTGGTAAAGGCAGACATAGGTCCACCCATGTATATTCTGACACCATGGTAGCAAGTGCCAACACAGGAGCCTAGAGGAGGCTCTGCCATCCAAAGAAATGGGACTGGCTGCTTGCCACAGAAAGTAGTTGTCATAGTTAGGGACAGGTGTCAACTTGACAGTTGAGGGTTTGACCTCTGGGCACATTTGTAGAGAATCAGTGGTTGATTTAAGCCCAGAGCAAACCTGCAAGAGATTGTCAAGCTGATGGGAAAGGCTCAGCCCATGGTGGATGGGACTAGGACCTAGAATAAAATATAGAGAGCTGGTTGAGAAAGTTAACATCCTTGAGTACACTTGGCCAGACATGCTGGTCTGGCAAATAAGGATCGTCCCTCTCTTAGCCATTATGTAGAGGTGATGTGGCCAGTTCCCTTGGTCCTGATGTTGTTGTGAGCTCTCCTGTCAAGATGGACTGAGAACTGTAACTAGACAATCATAAGAGAAAATGAACTGCTTGTGTTCCCTTAAGCTGTTTGATTGTGATTTTTATCAGCAACCATGCAAGCGAATTGCTAAAGAAATCTTCAGCTGGACTTTGATATGCTACCTTGATTTACTTACCTATTTACTGTATCACTTGTCTGCCTGCCTGTCTGCCAAAGTACTGAACCAGCTTCTCCATCTTATCCTCCTATTTAGGAAATTAGTCCCGCCCACCATGGTCTTGATTTTCACACATCAATTCAATAACCTTCCACAGTCTTGGTGGGGCTTGCCTTACTGAACAACTCTTTACAGGCAAGCCCTCTCTAGTCAAGTTTGTATCCGTAACTAATTTCTACAGTTTCCAAGAGCCTTTCCTGCTTAGCAGGAACTGTAGTCACAAGTTACGTTACAACAGAAGCAGTGTGTTTACAGCTGTCACTTTTAGATTCGTGGTGTCTGTTCAACCTTCTGCAGCCATGAAAGGCTGATATTAGGAATGGGTATATTTTGGAGCATAGGGGTGGGAGTTGGCAGGTTGGTGAGGGTACTGCAGATACACAAAGAACCATCAGCAGGAGACAGGAGGCTGCAGTCAGAATTACTTTAGAGCTCTCCTGCTTGGTTGAATGTACCTGCCACATAATTTCTGCCATGGAAATGAAAGCAGCATTGATTGGTCCATGTTGGATTCTGTGCCTGTCTGCAGCTCTGGGACACTGCTCTTGATTATTTTTGATTGGCTGAATACAGTCTTGCCACTGGCTGCTGGTGATTTCTAGACCAGGCTTTTGGTATAGGAATTCCTTGCCGCAAAACTGTAACTTTCCAGTTTGGCAATTATAGCCTTCTCTCCACAGCCTATATGACCCATGCAAATGGATAAAAATCCTGGTAACATTTAGAAAGTGATTATAGAGACAAATGATATGCAAATGCAGCAAGACAATCAAGAATATTGGTGTCAGTATTCTGGGGTGGAGAGAGAACAGAAAGACCTAGGAGGATTGGGAGATCAAAACCAGCTTGTATTACACCGCAAGCCCCTTCTCAAGATATCAAGGACTCTTGGTGGTAGGGTGCTTGTCTTGCATGCATAAAGTCCTGGCTTTGATCCCCAACTCTGCAAAATAAAAGTGTATCAATACAGAAATGTGACTAGAAAGCTGGGAAGATGCTCATTGAGTAAAAACACTCAGCACACCAGCTGAGAACCTGAATTAGAATCTCCAGAACTGAAGCTAAGCCAAGCGTGCTAACATGCATCTAAATGCAAGAAGGAAGGTAAAGATGAGAGAATTCCAGAAAGGTTCGGAGACATCCTCGTGTACATAGCACTGAACAACCAAAACATTGTTTCAAACAAGGTGGGGGGCAAGGAGCAGCACTTGAAGTTGTCCTCTGCCCTCCACATGCATAGCATGGCAGTCACATGCTTACCACATACATGAACACATGTACATGCAATCACATCATGTATGTACATACCAAAAGAAAAAAAAATGTGAATAGTATTATTCAAAGTAGGCTACAGTAAAATGCTGGGCTAGGAGGAAAAGATGTGCTCAGATGCTCCATTCACTGAGCCTGTGGCCCCACTGCTGGCGTGTCTGGGTCTCCTGTCTGCTGGGTGGATACTTTGAATTTTAGCAAATCAGGCTCTGGAAGAGGAGAGGGATTCGCTATTATAAATGGCACTGATATTTTGGTGTCCGCCTTGCTACTTCTTTAGGATAGACTCTTAACCAAAGAGCAATGCCAAAATATACATGAAATCCTATGTTTTTATAATTACTATGATATTTCATATTATGTAGTTTATTCTTATATAGTATATGCTATATAATATATAATATATGACATATATCATTTATATTATATTTTTACATTTTAGTGTGTGTGTGTGTGTGTATCAGAGAGCACTGTGTGTCCCTGTGGAGGACCAAGAGTTACTTCAGGAATCATTCTGGATTGTTTCTACCTTCTTTTTGCTTTGCCATGGGTTTTCCCCGGCTCTCCCCACCAGGGCTGAAAGTGCAGGCCACCTCTGTTTCTGCCTGGCTCTTTTACATGGGACCTGGGATCCAAACTCGGACTTTCTCTGCTTGCGAGACAAGTCTTAACCCCTGAGCCATCTCTCCAGCCCCTATATTATCATATTTTATAATTTTTATTAAATAACTGTCAAATAAGTCTGAAGAGAGAATATGCCAAATAAGCTTCCTACCTGAACTTCCCTTCTGTCCTTGTGTTTAAAAGCAAGGCCAAGATTAAACATAACTGACTCAGATTTGGTTCCAGCTGTGTACGTAAAATTTTATCAAACAGTCACCCTAATGGATAGATACCCAGGCCTCAGTCCCCCCACCTTCAACCAAACACCTGTGTCATGGGTGAGGGATTTGAGTTGCTTTACAGCAGAGCAGACTGTAACTCAGAAAGAAGGGATCAAAAAGTCAATGGGAGAGAATATCAGGGGGCAGCTAACCCCACAGCACTGCATTCTTCCAGCCACAAAAGGTGCCCATTGTCAGCCTCACCAACCCAACTCCTCCATTTCAGCTCCGGCGGCACAGTGTGGGCTCTCTTTTCAGTGCATAGGTCATTTTCTGGTTCCGATTACAAGGCACCCAACTCACTGACAGATGTATTCAAGTAAATTTGATCTCTCCTATTGTAAATGGAAGAGGAGCCAAGGGGTTAAACGGTCGACTGGGGGAAGGTGGGGAGACTCACCTTGCAGCCTGCCACTTGGATTTCATTGCCTCTCATCTACTCTGAAGAGAGGACCCTGTGATTTGTCTTTATTGTTGTCTTTGTCAAAAAGCAGCTCACTGTTCACCGCTCCTTTCCCTCTTTCCTTCCTCAGTCTTGTCGCAAGAAGAAAATGAACTGGGAAAATTTCTCCGATCCCAAGGCTTCCAAGATAAAACTCGAGCAGGAAAAATGATGCAAGCCACCGGCAAGGCCCTCTGCTTTTCCTCCCAGCAAAGGTGTGTGGCCTTCATTTGGGGTCTGCTTTGGGGGATCCAGAGAGATCTGGCACCTACCTCCTCATAAAGGAGAATCCCAGTCTTTAGGAAGCTTTAGCCTGAGCCTGAAGAGCTGTTAGTTAGTTTCTACTTAACACTCTGGTAGAGTCAACATAGACAATTTTGTTTTCCTCTGTGTTATTTCTTTTCCATCTTCTGCTGTATTGGGAGGGCATCATACATGCCAATCATCGTGAGTGCTTATATTTGATTGACCTTGCAGTTGCTGGAAACAGTCTGGTCCCCTTTCAACAGCTGATTAAAGCAAGAGTCTAATGAGAGCAGCTCCAAAGGTTCTCTTTGCTCTCTGTGGGCCAATTAATAGCACAACCATAGCAATCAAAATGCCCAGGACCACACGACCCTGGCCCAGAGCCCTGTCAGCTACATTACTCAGGAACTTGTTAGAAATGCAGAATCTAGGCCCTGCCTCGGAGTCCAAATCTGTAGTTCAGCAAGATTAGCTGTTAGGTTTGACAGACATGCAAGTCTGACAGGCTCACGTCCAGAGAAAATTGTGACAGGAGCTGTCACATTTCAAAACACAACCGAGACTCATTTTTATAGCCTGCGTTAAATCATCAGGAAGTGCTGAACACAATTCCTCCTTGCACCTGAAAAAGAGAAATGCTTTCTGTCCCTCCTTCCCCAATCATCAGCAGGCCCAAGAGAGTGTCTTCCATTATTATCACATAAAATTATACCTAATGAAAGCTTTGCTGGTTTAGGCTATAGAAATTCACTTATTCAAATTGTCCTACATTTTTTTTTCTCCTATTAATTTACCCTTTGTTTTTCCCTCAATGTGGGCCAAGAGCTGGCCAGTGGCAAGACACGTGGGTGTTCATGAGGAAAGTAAAGTAAATGGAAGCTGGAAGATTGGCTCTGCTGGCTTTTCAGTGGTCCTGTTGGGTTCTTTCTAGTGACATTGGGACCCTGATTCAGTGGGCCATGGCAACTGTCAGAATTGAATGAAATTGCTTTCCAATAGTTCTCCACACTAGTATTCCACCAAAAGGCAAGGGCATTTGTTTCTAATCTTGAATTACACCATTAAAAATTTAAATATTTTTAAAATAAAATTTTACTAAGCAGAATACCTTTCTAGTCCCTTGATAGATAAGTTGTATGTACATATAGTCGCTTCTAACATTACAAGGATAATTTATTCTCAGAAAAATTTTCATGGATTAAATGTTCATATGTTAAACATCTAAGTATCACTAATTTCAATGAGAAAGAAAACTTAGGTATGCCTGTATACCGAAATTAAAATGCACTGATGGAGGTAAAAAGCCAAAACTGGCATACCTGGAAAGTTACTATCATTAATCATATTGTTAATTGTTCAATGCTCAAGATAACCAGCTCTGCTCTGGAGAATTATGTATCAAGGTGATCTCACAAAATACAAGTAGCTATAGCATCTTTCTATGTAATCTAACTTTTGGCCAAAAAATAAAGCTAAACAAAACAGCAAATGAAATCAACAAGCAATGTAAATGATACTTGAAGGGTATTTCCAGTAGGTTAGCACACTTTTTATGAGATGGGGCCACTCTACAGATTGGAAGGTGGATGTGCTTCCATGACTGCATACTGGCCGCTTGAAATCCAAACTAGTCTAAATGTGAAGAACACAGGAAAAGTACAAGAAACTCTCCTGAACTTGAATTCCAATCCTGAATGAATGTGATTTAGAGTATGCCAGAATATGTTTTTAACATAAACAATATTATATGCAGATGGGTTTTATATATTATGTATGTACTTATTATCTTGCAAATTGATTTTTAATAAATAATGCTAATTCTTTTTTTCATTTCAATGAGTGTTTCTTTAATCTTTTATCCCTAGCATTCCATTATCTAGGAATGCTATGATCCAGTTATTCTTTTTATATTTTTTATTTTTTTATTTTTTCCACTCATACAAACTTGATACATACCCCATTCCCTCCCTCCCTCCACCTCTCCCTGGATCCCCTTACTCCCTCCCCACTTTTCCTCTTTCTTTCCTTCCTCTCTTTCTCCCATTGCTCCCCCCACCCCCCATTCCTGGAGCATCCTTTACTGTGCATGTCAAACTTCCCTCTGGGTTCTCCTCTCTGATGAGGTGTAAGGACTCAGTAGCATTGCCTAGAGCTCTTTTTCGTGTTCCCCTTTAGTATAGGAACATTATTGTGGCTGTTAATCCCTTGCCTCTAAGTATGATCCGGTTATTCTGAGCTCCTTAGTTTATGTCTTAGTTGTTTTCCACTTTCCCTATACAGGATAAACATCCTTGAAGTAGACCTTAAGTTCTTTATTCATTATTCCCACTGGCTAGATTTTCATGAATTAAAATGAAGGCCAGTCTTGCACTGCCTTGCACTGATATTTCCATGAGTAAGGCTTTCTCCCATGATCTAGACTCATTTTTTCATCCCCCAATGCATGGATTTTCAGCTTTCTGATATTCCACAAAGCAAATGGCAGGCAATGAAATTAGTGTGTGTTATGTATCTTCTTCTCTCCTATCAAGTTGTAGCAACTTCACAGGTTTCTGTCCACATTTCAACATTCCAAGAGATCCCAGAATCATTTGTTCCTAAGATATATTTTCACCTAAGTAGGAAAATAGACAAAAGATAAAAAGGAGTTGAAAATGAGTAGCATCCTCAGGGAGCCATCAGAAACCGTGTATCTCTTTAAATAAAAGACATTCATTAGACAGACCTACACACCAGTGATTCATCTGCTGGGCATTGCTTCACCGGTTCATTCTGTTGGATGAAAGATACTGAACTCAAATCAACAGTATGAAGTATGAAAGGTACTTTACAGGGCAGTGAACTATGTGATGTTTTGAAAAAACCTACAGCCTCTATGTAGGAGAACATGAGCAAGTCATTGCATTGCATGTGCTCAATAAAAAAAAAAAAAAAAAAAAAAACTAACAGACAATAGGGAAAACTGTAAAATAGTTTTCTTTCTTTCTTCTACATTTGGACACTGAGGGAAACTCAGAATCTAACTTCATCTCCCTAACACCAGTGTTCCCATCAGCTAAGTCACTGTATATGCAAATTAAAGCTTAGCTATTTGTTTAATTTTCACATTTATGCCCTGAAACTTCTTAGACAATATGTTTTAAAAAGAGCGATTACTTTGTCATTATTTATTTTGGGTTGGGATATGAAAGAAGCAATATTATTTACCCCAAATAAATATTTATCTAAAGTGTGATATGTCTAGACACTTTTCTGAATAAGTGACAGCTTGCTATGCCTAATGGCTGATGTTATAATAATTTTACATTTGTGTAAAATTCCTTGAGTAATCTCTTTTTGTTTCAGTACATGGAATGGAGCCAGGAGCTTTGCCTATGCTAGGTAATCACTCTGCTGCTATGTTGTAGCCAACCTGATATTTATTTTGAGACAGGGTTCTTGTGTAGTTCTGGCTAGCTTCACAAAACACAAATGTATCTTTTTATGTAATCCAACTTTTGTTTTAAAAAAAAAAACAGTAAATGAAATGGTACTTGAAAGTGTCTCCTGTAGATTGGCAGAATTCAGTGAGGCTGGGCGGACTCTGCAGATTGTAGGTGGCTCTCCTTTCCCAACTCCTCACCTGCCACAGAAATTCACTGTGTAACTGAGGATGACTTTGAATGCTGACCGTCCTTCCTCCACCTCCCAAGTTCTGAGCTTGGCACGCCCCGCCTCACCCATTTTTGTTTGTTTGTTCTTGTAAGGATCAAGTCCTATAGCGGATCGGATCTGATAACACTAGATCATAGACCCTCAGACAATGGGATTTTCTACCTTCCTGAATCATTTTTAAATGCTTCAGCTCATGTTTCTGTCTTCTCTTTCTATCAAAGCAAGCAGCAGATGCCAAGGCCCTTGAGAAGTAAAGTGGCCAGGTTCCACTGCCCCCCACCCCACATACACACTCCTCAAAGGAGCCCAAACTTGAAGGAAGCAGAAGACCGGGATTGACCCAGAGAGGAAATTAGAGGGACCTGCCTTGACCTCCTCCAGTGAGCCAAGGCTGGTTTCAGCTTCAAATAAATCTCCCTGCCAAGTGTCCAGTTCCTTAAAACAAAGGGATCAGAACATGGGCAGTCACCGCTGGCCTGCTCCCAAGCTCACATACATTTTCGTTACATCCATCCCATCTTGAGGGAGTGTCTTCAATGTTCTAGGTATTGCTTTGGGTCCACAAGTTGAAGATGAATGGCGAGCCCCTCAGGCCATTGGAATCTAGCTTCTGTTCCCTTTTCCAGGTTGGCCTTGAGAAACCCTTTGTGTCGATTTCACCAAGAAGTTGAGACTTTTCGGCACCGAGCCATCTCTGACACTTGGCTGACGGTGAACCGCATGGAACAGTGCCGGACGGAATATAGAGGGGCGTTATTATGGATGAAGGACGTGTCTCAGGAACTGGATCCAGACCTCTGCAAGCAAATGGAGAAGTTCAGGAAGGTAGGAAACTTTTGAGGGTTACCAAAAGGGGTACCTGCTGGAAGGCGGTGAGTGTGATTTGAATCCCTCTGGTGAAGAAGACGTAACTCAAAGGCACCAAGGATGCAATTAATCACTGCCAACACTTTTTTACGTGACAGAATACCAATTAATGTGATATATAATTCTCTAAGGAAAAGCTAGAAGAGACAGCTGGAAATTGCTGGGATTTAGTAACTGGTTTTAATTGAAGTCAGACTTTTGTACAGCATGCAATTCTGTAAGGTTGTCATTTTTAAATGCCTTTTCATGCATAACTAAAAGAAAATCAAGATTCAGTCAAATGAATCTAGAAGGTGAGAACAGACTGTCAGGGAAGTCATTTTAATTGCTAATTCATATTAAAACTAATAAAATAATAAGGCTCCTTTTGTGACATGCGTTCAGAGCCACTGAAGTTTAGTTGTAAGATTAACTGGCATGGCATTGATGTTATCTGCTAGCAGCCTCACCAGAAATCTCTCTAAGGAAAGTAAGTAACCAAAAGATGAATGTTTTCTTAAATTTCCCTGACAGAGCTGGCGAGCAGCCGAGGAATAATCCTCTGTTCATTGTTTAATTGTCTTGTATCCATTTTGCTGTCCGTAGATGTTCTTCACAGAATACATCCCACCACCAGGGGGCAGTCATACCCTGAGAATTTGTAAACGTGGAGAGATTTGTGTAATATATAGTCTAGGTAGTTCTTTGTTTGGGCGATTGGATGTTTTGGGATATGAAAGGAAAAAAAATCAGCCAAATGTTATAGTTGACATAATATTGTGTCAACTGTCTTCGTCATTTCAACTGATCCATTTGGAGAGATAAAGCTTCAAAACCTTAGATGTCTTTCCAAAGACATCACTGTGGAGTTATGAATGGAAAACCTTTCTGGAACATAGAAGGCTAATTGTGTGGGAAGTGAAGCGACCTTCTTTTGCTCAAGAGAATGCCTCCCACTTCTTGATCTCGATATTTGATCGATAGATTCCTCTAAAAGCAAACTGCTCTTGTTTTGTAACTTAGATTCCCACCATGCAGCAGGCAGAAGGATCCATTTTCTTCCTAGTCCTCAGTGTCTCTGTGTTATTCATAGCATCTGCCTTCTCAGGGAGACAGACTTCTGCGCTCCTAGAAAACTGGGGCTGAAAAGTCTCTCACAAACAATAGACAAACTCATTCATCTTGTACAAGAGGAAACACGGGCTTCATGTTAGTAGTAAAATACTTAAGTTTAAACAGCTAGACACACTGGTGAATGTGGGCTACCTTTGAAGTTTTCTGATTGGATAAGGTGCTAATTTCGATTGTCAGTAGCATTTTATTTGGGGATTGAGGAAAATGGTGAGGAGCAGGTTTTAAAGAGGAAGAACAAACTTATCTCCAGGACTGGAACTAGTGGCTATTTTTAGTGTCTCCTTAATCCTCCTTGTAACCAACACACAGATTTTCTTGTATAAATGAGAAAAATAATACCTATGTTAGATAACTACACTTAGGTCAGACAAGGAAATGGAAGTCTGAATCCTTGAAAACATGCATAATGTTTTTTCTTAATAGACCAAATAAGGAAGTTGAAGAACATACTTAAAACTGGCAAAGGTATTCTCACAGTTCTCTCTCTCTCTCTCTCTCTCTCTCTCTCTCTCTCTCTCTCTCTCTCTCTTTCTCTCTCTCTCTCCCCCTTGAAAGTTATTTATTCAATTCAGTTATGAGGCACCTTCGGTGTGCCGGATAACAAAAGCCAACATTTAGTTCTTTGGGAAGGCAGAAGAATTTCACATGGGCTTGTGTTTATTTGGTTTTGTTTGGTGGGGGGTGGTTGCTAGCTGTATAAAGCTGAAACAAAAACCAAGTCCTTCGTCATTTGGGTTGAATGTTGAAACATTTCCCACCATTTAGTCTCATCATTCTGTTGATTCTGGAAAATATGGTTTTAAAAAATATATTCTTTGCCATGGAGCAGTAGCTGAAGCTCTGCCTGACTCCCTAATCCCAAATGTGCTGGATTTAATTTAGTAGTTGAACGTGGTGTACTTGGAACTTAGAGAAGGAATATTTTTGAAGTCTATCTTCGAGTGTGTATTTGATTAGGCTGGACCCTCCAGGAGGACAGAGACTGTATTGGCTCTCTTGAGGGTCATCAGCCCAGGGGCAACTCAGCACCTAGCTGTGTGGTAGTGCTCATGGCAGTGCTCATATTCTGACGGCAACACTCCAGGCAGAGTCCAAAGTGCCAGAGCCATCTTCCTGCAAACCTTTGCCTTCTTGCCACATGCAGCAGAACTCTTGCTGATTTGCAAATGGAGAAATGTGGTCCTGAAGGCAAGAAGCAGCATTACTAATTTAAGGCTCACTCCCTCTTTGGTAGAACTTTAAATTGTAAGGTTTTTTGTTTTGTTGGAAGTGTGTGTGTGTGTGTGTGTACACTGGAGAGTGTGTACCTGTGGAAACCCAAGGTTGACACTGAGACTCATTCTAGATTGCTTCCTTACTGCTTTTCCCCGGCGTTCCTGGCATTGTCCTCTAGGGCCAGAAGTGCAGGCCATAGTCATTCTCCCAACTCCCCAGTATTTTTACATGAAATCTGGGGATCTGAATTCAGGTCCTTTTGCTTGTAAGGCAGGAGCTTTAACCCCTGAGCCATCTGGCATCTTTAACATGAACTTTTAACTCTAGGTAGGTGTGCTTCAGAGTCTTCCTAATGGAATTCCATGTTACAGTCTTCATTTATCTCTCAGAATTGTGTTACCTAGATGTGTTTCTGAATTATCAAGACAGTGATCCAGAAGGTGCATCCTCAGGATTTGTTTTGAGAGCTGCAGTGTCTCCTCAGTGCCAGCTCCCACCTCCATATTTCAACTGATACACCCTGAATTATGTATTCTGGAGAAGACAAAAATTGTAATTCCTACCTCATAGTTATGGTCTCCCAATTTGGAACCTTTAGTGTGGTTTTATTCAACAAATGATATTGGAACCCAAGGAATATCAGTTAGCAGAGGACTATAGTACAGCATAAATACACAGATGGGACATCTGCCATCCTGACTCATGCATCATTTGGGCATTGAACAAGTAAACAAGGTACAATTGGTAAATAGTTGTCTTAGGTGAAATGGTGCCACAAAAACACCTAGAATGGAATCATTACAAATGGCAACAAAATGGAAGAGATGAGTAGAAAGGATATGGATGGAGGAAGAGAACAACAGAATTTCCAGCTGAGGAAGGGACTTGAATGAAGGCCTGAGATAGAAGCAACCTTGCTTCTAGAATCAGAGATGAGGCGAGGCGTGGGAGAGATGCTGGATGGACCAGGAAGCTGGCCCAGAGAGGACACGACTTCAGTGAGGATGAAATGGGAGGAAACTGTTGGGAACCATATTTGTGTTCTCAGATTTCCGTGTGGAGGAGGGCTCCGAAGGTCTCAGGCCCCCAGTCTGGGAAAGCTGCCGGCATGTTTTTGTTCAAATCCACATGCAACATGGCGTGACCATGTCACACAGGGAAGTAGACCAGAGAGAAATGCCCTGTTCTGACTTCTGCCAGACTCTGTAGCACTCTGCTTTAATTACAGAGCTCTTCATTATTTTTAGAAATAAGCAGGGATAAAAGCATAAATAAACCAACGGCAAATACAAGTGCACCCTCACCTCCAACAGAGGTCTTCTTTCCCAATGTTTTCTGAATGCCAAAAAGCCTTTTAAACAGCACACAGTGGAGTATGACTGAAATGATGAATGAAAAAAAATTGAAATTCAACAAAGCAAATGATCTGTTTTCATTCCGGCACCTTTGGAAGCCCAGAGGCCGAGGACAGCACACTCAGCATCAACATTAGGAGCTTTGATTAAGTGTCTGTGCGGGGAGCTGGGAACACCGGGATGCTTAGGCCCGGCCGAGCGAGGAGTCCGCCAGTTGTCTGCTCTTTGTCAAAATGACCTAACTGCAGCGAGCGCATGAGCTCCTCGCCGGGCTGCAGGGTGGGTGCCCGTAGGTGCGTGCACTGCGCAGGGCTGGGCTCGGTGTGCAGCTGCAGGCTCTCCTACTGACAGTGTGGTTCGCTCTGGAACCAGGAGGTATTTTATGAGCAAAGTTACAACGTGTGATATATGTGCCCTTTGAAGGCAGAGTAAAAGGGTATAATTTAAAAATAGAAGTCAGCTTCTCGCGGTGGATTACGTCAGTTGAAGCCGTGAGCGCCCTTGAGAGTCCTCCTGTGGTCAATTAAGTGTCTTGTTTTTCTTGAAAGTCAGAAATGGGATGGAGGGTAATTATTCTAAATGGAATAAAAGCCGTCTTAGGTGTAAGAAAATAGTGCTGAATCCTCGGAAGAGAGAGTATGGAAATGTATACGTGGGCTTCACAGACAAGGACAAGGGGACTAGTATGCTCACCAGGGCCATTGATTAAATAGTTTAATGAAGCTCGGCTGTCCCTGTCTAGTGTTTCATCACTGTCATTCAAAAGGATACCTAAAAGTTATTCTAGGAAACATGAGTGATAGGTGCTGGTATTCACGGGCCCGAGTCTGTTTGAAATACCGTTGGGTGTAGGAGGTCTGTGAATCCGCTAATCATATCATCAAAGGATCTGCTGCAGCAAGGAGGTTTATTAACAAACGTTGGTAGCTTCCTAGGTAGGGTCTGATTAGGGCCATCAGTCAGCAGTAACCCGGTGTCCCGGTTGTGAAGGTTTGGGTTTATAGAACTCAGTCAAAGACTAATAAATAACAGTATTGATACTAGAGAGATTTAAAAAAAAAAAAAACCTCTGTGAACAAAGACTTGGGTTAATTAATTTGACAGTTCCATTAATTACCATTGAAATCATTGGTCTTTGTCAGAGGTCAGGCTCTTTTAGCAATTGAGGGCAGGTCCCAAGGGAGTTGAGGACGCCAAGTATACAGGACTGTCACAGCTCGATGGTCTCACACCTCCATGGCAGGCCTGTCCTTTCCCCTAGCCATCAGCCCCTCTGTTCCTGTTTCAGTTCGTGCCCGGGTAGGGGGACCAACCAGTGTGGTATATTAGGAGAGCAGAGGGCACTGCAAGTTTTATCCATCCCAGGGATCAACGTCTTCTAAGCAGAACATTAGCCTGTGAGACTTTGCTTGATTCCCATGGGAAAAGGGGAGAGGGTCGACTCCATTGTCTCCTCTGCCATCTGCTCATTCTAGAGTTCTGTTTCCTGGATTGAGTCCTTTTATGAAGTGAAGTGAAAATTCCTTTTTATAAAGTTAATGCACTCTTAAATGTATCTGTTTCGTAAGTTTGCATTTTCGTTGTCCATGTTTGGTGCGGAGCCTGCTGTTTGTTTCGTTTGGGATGTTTAACTAGGGCACTTGTTATTTGTGGTCCCCAAGCAGATTAAATCTAGCTGCCAAAATGCCATAGGAAAAGCCTGCCATTTTCACATGGCACAACTTGGAAGGAAACAAATAATTATACCCTTGCTTTTTTCCATTCTGAATTTCATGAGATGAGGTCTTTGGGCCTTTGTGTATCTTTATTGATTTTTCTCCCATTGAATCTGGTAAATAACAAAAATTAGTTTCAGGGTTACACTAAAACCATTCCAAATCACAGGCACAAGCAAGATAACTCTTGCAGTCCTGGGGGCTGGCTAGCTGCTGTTCCTGACTGAAAACAGGGAGGAGCAGAGAGCCATGACTGGAGTCAGGCCTCCACTTTGGTCCCAGCCCTGCCTACAGCAGCTGTGACTGCTTAACTAGTTCTAATGCTTTTCATCTACTAAATGTAGATGAAAATCACTAGGTTTCCTGCACTGCTTTTTTTTCTCTAAATCGTTAAGCTCTAAATTCTTCCATTCTTTAATTTTTTTGGCGTGTGTGTGAGAAAGGTGTGTGCGAGAGGGTACTTGAGTGTATGTGCCTGTGCAGGCACAAGGATGACAACTGAAATCATTCTAGATTGCTCTGCCTCCTTATTATAGCTTTACTCTGGGGTTTCCCAAGCTCTGCCTTCCAGGGTTGGAAGTGCCGGCTGCTGCCCTATCAACTCAGCATTTTTACATGGCATCTAGGGAAGGCTTTAACCCCTGAGCCATCTCCCTAGCCCAAGCTAAATTCTTTGAGCTCATCTGTGGAGGGGTCTAGATGCTGGAGTAGGGATAATACATACTTCTGTGCCTGGAGTGCTTTCTGCCCACCTCAAGCAAATTCTCATCTAGCTGAGTCTGTTTTCTCTTGTTGCCATTGCTTTTCATCTCAGATGCTCAAAAACTTAGACAGTCTCATCATAAGTCTTGGGTAGAAAAGGCTTTAGTGTTTATAGTCTAATAATGCTCATCTCTCAGGCACATATTAATTATGTTGCAAAGATCAGCAACCAATGGCCCAGAGGCTACCACCTGTTTTTGAGATAAAGATTTTATTGGAACACACCTGTGCTCCGTTGCTTCGGCAATGTTATGTCAGGATAGAGTGACTACATCAGAGACTAAAGACTGGCAAAGCCAGACATATTTATTCTTGTTCCTTTACAGTTTGCTGTTTCATAACCACGATTGATACACACTTAGGTTAAAAGCTTGGTTATCTGTTAAATTTTTGTGCTAAAAACACGTGAAGGTGTCCAGCTGAATAGAGCTAGTTGGTCCACAGTGTATGCACTGGGCCTCCAGGACCTTTCCATCTGGTGAAACTGAAACTCATCATTGAACAGCAATTCTTCATTCCCCACTCCCTCCAGTTCCTAGCAACCGCACCTCTATTTTCAGCTTCTATGAATTTCCCTACTCTTCATACCTATGTCTAACATAAGTGAAATCATTCAGTGTATGTCTTTTTATGACTATTTTGGGTAGTATGGTATCCCCAAGGATCATAAGTGTTGTTTCATATGACAGGATTTCCTTCTTTTTAAGCTGAATTATATCCCATGATAGGCATACACCAAACTTTGTTTATCCATTCCTCCACTAATAGACCTTTGAGTTATTTCCATCTCTTGGCTTTTGGGTGTGCAAGTATCTCTTTGAGACTCAACTGTTAAATCTTTGGGGCAGATACCCATGGTCGCTGGTTCATAGGGTGGTGCTATTTTTAATTTTTCTTTGGAAGACCTGCTGCGCTGCCATGGTAAAGAGATTTAATATTAGGAAGTTGGCTTGTTCCCTGACTTCCCTTATGGAATATATCCAAGTCCTTAAAACAAGTACATTCATACAAATACAGAGGTAAGTCTGCTTCTTAAACGTGAAATGTTATAATAGTGAAACTCTTACCCCTTAAGTTTCTAACACTACCAATGTTGTTTTTTGTTTGAAAGAAGTATTAGAAAGTCCCCTAGATTTCTGGTGTTCGAATGAACTCTTCTGCAAGCTGGACTGTGAACTGCAACCAAGATTATAAGCAAAAATAAACTCCTTGTTCCCTAAAAAAAAAAAAAAAAGCGAGGATGAATTCAACCAGGGAGTCATTGCTCATTGACTTCAGACTCTGCTCTATCTTTTTTTCTTTTACTTTCTTGAATAGTATTCTTAATTGTCACCTATTTATTGTATGTAGTGGGCTTCATAAAGACATTTTCATATATAATATAATTTGAAAACATTCCCTTGCCACACACCCTGTCCTCTCCCTCCCCCTCTTTGACTCTTTCCTACTGTCTTTAGTTCCTTTGTAAGCCTGGACAGTTTTGCTTCTACTTTGGTGACATATTATATATAAATAATAAGTTTATGTATCTATGCATAATGTAGTGCTTAGGAATGAGAAAGTGTGATGTATATCTTTCTGAGAATATCTGGTTCAATTCTCATGCTCTCCATGTAACCAAAGTTAACAAAACAGGTACCTTAAGGACTGTGAGGCATACAGAGAAAAGTGAATATGTATGGAAAATACAAGTAGCTCCTATTTGTCTCCTCACCCTAAAAAAAAAAAAAAAAAAAAACCAAAGCGCAAAACTATGTGATTAAATTTTTAATTCAACATACCACAATTGTGGGTTACTTTCCTCCTTGAGGCCAATGATTACAAGTTGTACATCAAAAATCACTAAAATCATTGAGGAACTTTCCCCTACATGAAGATACAATGTAGGCATGCATTAAAACACTCTCGGTAAAGAGCTACTGAACTGGACAGGGGAAGTGGGAATAAGATTGCCCTTCTTCCATTTCACCAACTTTTCGTGGAATCGGCAGCTGTGTCTTGACTCTGTGGAAGGGAAAAATGGATATTTCCATGGAAAGAGAAGCAGAAGAGGAATATTCTGTAGACTTGCCCAGAGATCAAGATTGTGTGGAAGTGTAGACTAGGAAATGGTATTTGTTCATGTTACTTTATTCTGTGGCCAAAAGCATCACAATCATGACTGATAATAGGATATGCTGGCTTTTTTTTTAATTTAATAGACATTTATATAGCACAGCTTTCAGTGCCTCGCATCATTGCAAACAGTTAATATAAGCTCATGTAATCCTGTTAACAAAGCTATCAAGAAGATATAGTTATTATTGTCATTTTACAAAAGAGGAGATGGGCACAGAGGAAAAGCAGCCTGAAGTACCCTACTCACCGTTGATCTCCTAGCGCACTGGCTGCACGGTCTACATGGTGCCCACTGCCCTGAACCACCTCATCTTTCCGCTGATGACACCTTCATTTTGGAGGTAACCCAGATGTCACTCCCATTCTACTGAAGGGGAAACAGCTAGGCTCAGAGGGCTAAGAACTTAATTGGGGTCCCAAGCAATGCAACTCCAGAGCTCAGCCTCTCGGAGAAGACTGCCATGGTGCCCAGAATACCAACGGGTGGAGAAGCCCAAGCCAGAAGTCCCATTTCCCCAGGACAGAATGTGGCCTGCTTGGCCATGCTAAGCATCTTTGCTGAATGGAGCTGAATGACACTCCCCTGCAGGGAGCGGTGAGGATCCCAGGGCCTGATTCTTGGGAGTTAGTGGCTTGGTAAGTGTTCACCGTGTTTATAGCTCCCATGTTTATCACTAACTCTCCTGGGGAAAATGTTAACATCCAGCAAATACACATGCTAAATAAGATCCGTGTGGGAGGCCTGCTGAAAAGGCCTGAAGCATTGGAATTCCCCACAGTGTGGACTGGAGGAATGGGGCTTGTCCTGAGGTGTCGTCTGATAAGTTTGTCAGAGGGCATTTTCTAGGTAGAACAGGTCACCACTTTCCCTTCTTCCACAATTCAGCTCTCTCCCACCCAATGTGCAAGGAATTCCAAATGTGCCCAGCTGTGTGGAAGTCCCCCCCCACCCCCGTTTCCTTCCTACCTGTCCTGTCTGTCTGTGCCCTATACTCCCAGGGCGCTTGACCGTTACATTGAAGTGACCCTTGTCTGGAACGTGGTTAGACAACCCGCCTTGAGGACCATTGTACCCCTGCTCTATAATCTACTTTCAAGCAGATGAAACTTTTGAGAAAAAAAATAACCGCTGCATTTATAAATGAATTGGCTAAGCACTTAAATAGTAGTTTCTTTGTTTGTACCTTTCCTATTTTGATATGCTCTCACAGCTTTTATATTTCTGGTTTTAGTTAGATTTCTTGGCAAGAAGTATTTAAATTTCACACAAAGAAAATGTTCACGGTGTGTTTACATCCTGAAAATTTTAGGATATTTTTATACAAGTTAAGTAAATATATTTACGCACATCCCCCAAACAACAAGGATGTTTAAGCACATTTCTGTCACATCCTGTTCTGTTTTCCAAGCTGGGGATTTATAGTCAGCGGTTGACAGCAATTAGTCACTTGCTACATGAAGGAGGGCTCCAGTTTCTCATTGTTCTGCTTCAGAGTATCTGTTGGACTCATTTCCCTTCTTATCCTCACTGCTATCATGCGAGCCAGAATCTTCCTCAACCTGGAAGATTGTAATCAACTCTCGTCTTGAACGGCAATGCTAGTCATGATTCTGATTGTGCCATGCTCCTGGACAAGAACTTCCGGTGACCTCCCCTCTCCCTCCCACACACATACTTAACTCAGTGTAACCTTCCAAACGCCTCATGGCAGTCACTAACCTATCGCCTTTCTCTCACTTCCCTTGTGGATTGATGATACCCCTGCCACTTCTCTGTTATCTGCACTCCTGAAACATTGACTTGCCCTCCACCTCTTCAAAAAGTTGTGCCCTCATTCTCGCATTCCCCCTCTCCTCTGGAGACCTTTCTTCACCAGAAATTCCCTTCCCACTTTTTTTTTTTTTTTTGTCTATAAAATTCTAAGGCATCACTCTGAGGAGTCATTGTTAACTGCCCATAAACAAAGCTGTTTACCCTTTCGCTCCCACAGTAGTATCCACGCATCAGTCATGTTTATCAGCTGAGTTAGTTGGTACAAGCTTAAGTTTCCTTGAAGGCAAGGGCAGGTACTTACAATCTTAGAACCCCAATTGCTTAATAAACAATATGTGTGCAAATTTTTGATCCTACCCTGAATAAAAGTGAGACTCAAATAAACAACAACGGTGTGTTTTATGGTAACAACTTAGAAATTATTTGCATATGGCAGTTCATAAAATGTCCATTGTCTAAATTCTATGATAAAATATTGGTATGATTTTTAAATAAACATATTTTGTAGTACTGCCAGAGCTAGTATATTGGCTTAAAATAGATATTTTAAGGGTGGAGTAGGGTGAAAGGGCTGCTTCCCTCTTGAGAGGGAAAATACAGCAAATGCATATGGTATTTCTCAAATTGAGGGAAAAGCTTGCTCAACTCTCAAGTTTCAAAATGGACAAAAGTGAATTTTCTAAGTGTGAATTGATCAGTACAAGATTGTTTTCCTTTGTCTGGCTTTTCTTCCTAAGATTTCCATGTATTGAGTGGCATGTATTCCTACCACATATTGAGTGGCATATACAAGCCTATTTCTAGAATTTCATTGGTGAGAGCAGGCAAAACCTACAGATTATACCCAGTGGGAACCACTGGATTCTAGTTATTAAAATGCTGGCATTTTATGAGCCCATCATGTAGGTAAGAAGAACTTCAGTGTCTCAGCAACTAGAAACTTTTGGATGAATTCATTATTTCCATGTTTCCATCATATTGTGCTTAAGGATGCAAGGTCAAGGATGTGTGTTGTCCATGACAACTCCACACCCCTACCTCCACTCCCTGTCCCCCAACAGAAGTTTGTTTCCTTGCCCACTGTCTTCTCTTGGAAGCGCCTAAAAAAGATGATATCTTAGATCATGAGCCATTGGAAAATCACTGTATTCAATAGCATGATTTACTAGTTACTATCTTGTGCCTGTCTAGTCTATTTTCAAGTACAGCTATACATCCCTCTAGATCACCCTCTTCCTTTGGCTAACAACTCGAATATTAGCTAGCTTTTTTATTCTTCATAATGAATTGATTGCAATTTTTACGATTTTCTATAATTTTCTATAAGTGAAGAGAGTCACACCCTAACATGTTGACATTTACACATTTTTATACTTTAGAGATCTATCCCCTACTCCTTCCTTTTCTTTTTAGAATGATCATTATGCATACAAAATAGAATGTGAGTTTTATTTAATTTCAAACAAGAACAGTATTGCTAATAATTCTCAGATATCAATTGTTTTCCAGTGCCGTAAGTTGGTTTTCTCAGCATTGAAAGAGTTTTCTCTGTATCCATTCTTTGTTACAAAATTTTCAATGATATCAAAAATTGTGGCTTGAGAGTATATATACTAATATATCCAACTCCAGTTTGTAAATTGGCTATGGAGAGATAATATTTTAGAAAGATCAGATTACTCTTGGAAAAATCCTCACTCTCAGTTTGTTGTTATAGGATGATGAACGATTTTGAGCACTGCTTTTTAAAATGATTGAGTTATTTTTAGCTAATCCTCGGCAAAGTGTTTTCAGTATGATTTAAGCAAGCAATATTGACTCTAGAGAGGAATCCCATCAGGTGTTACAAGTGTTACAAGTGTTCCTGTCTTTCAGGGACACTCAAGATTATAGTGTGTCCCACACCCCGTGCACCTGTGTTTACTCCATCAAAGAATGACTGAATAGAAAATCAGTATTTTTTGCAATCAGAAGTCTAGGGTGTTTTGTTTTGTTTTGTTTTTGCTTTGCTTTATAGAAATGTCATACAATTGCTTGATTCTTAAGAGCCTTGATATAATCTCATCTAACAAGGAAATGAGGGGGGCCACGCTGCCCATTTATATCCTGGCCAGTGGGGGCTCTCACTACTGAAAGTCTATATGATCCTCATTTATATTCACCTCTCTTTCAAAGAGTTGTTTCACTTTGCCTCTGTTAATGATTTTTTTTTTATAAAAGAAAACTTAGATGGCTTACAAGTGTGAGCATTTCTTCAAGCCTAAAGCCTTGACAACAGTTCGAGGTTTAATAAAGTTGTTACAAGAAAAAGTTTTGCTTCACCTTCAGCAGTTAATTCACGCTTAATCATTAAGTGAGATAAATGAAAGTCATGGGCAGGAGACCCCAAATCCTTAATAGCTCAACATGATAAGGATTCAGGAACCCCTAGAAAGAAGACCTTCAGAGCCTCTTCCTATAACTTTGAAATGAAATTCGCAATTCATTAATTAGAGCCTGTTGTTACCATCATGTTAAATATGACTTCAGGAATTGGTAACACTTCACAGTTGATTGGTTCTGTCTATCCAACCACCCATCTATCTGTCCATCCATCTTTTTAAATTCTCACCCCAGCTGTGATTGCGAGACAACTATTGTCATCTAGACGCCGATTCCTGACTGTGTGTTAGTGTCTGGTGTCATGGAGGTAAGTCTATTTCTCAAGAGAGATGAATTATATACACAGATTGAGGGCTAAAGGTTCCTTCTGCTTTGTTCTTTTCAATAATTTTTGTCCTAGACTGTTGAGGTGGAACGCCGCAATACTTACAAAGCAAAAAAAAAAAAAAAAAAAAAAAAAAAAAAAAGATAATTCATGAACAGAGGTCCAGGCCAAGCGCCTTGGAAAAACATCCATGTATAGGCAAGCAGGAAGAGAAGTTTATAGACCAGTAAGTGTGAAATAATGCAGAAAATTCTCAATAGAAAAGCCAAAGAGAAGCTAGCAGAGTGATATATAGTACATTTCAAGCTAGTACCATTTAATTCTATTCCCCATTTTAAATGCAAGGGAGTCAGACACAGGAATAGCTCCTCATCACATATGCTACCAGGACTGGGAACCAGGCTGGTAGAGAGATGAGAGGAGCAGAGATAAGAATGAGGTTGAGGGTTCACAATATGCCTTTTAACTTTCATGCCATGTGTTATCCATTAGAGAAATGTACATGAAAAATAATGAGAATTAATGAGATTACAGTCAGAACAGATAAGATTTTGGTAGAAGAAAGAGAGAATAACAGAGAACTTTCATAACTTGGCAAAAAAACTGGAAAGGTTTTTGTTTATTTTGTTTTGTTATTAATAATACAAGAGAGGGCAGGCTATAGGAGCAGACTGAGAAGTTGGGTCCCACGGTGATGTCATGTGGGCAGCTGGACAGAGGAGGTGGGAAAATGAGGTCATTTTCAAAAGCCATCAGCAGGGAGAGCCATGTGAGATTAAGTCACTTAGGAATGAAAGGATCAAAAAACGATGCCTGGGGGAAACTCTGAAATTGGCAAAAATGATGAGAACGTTGCCCCTAAAAGCTTCCTCTCTTCCTGAACTTCAATAAGTAGAGTAGTGCTTGCTCTGTTGAAAACAAGAGAAGGTGAACACGTTGAAAGAAAAAATTCCTGTGTAGTCTTAGTTTTGTCCTAAAATGACCATATTCTGTGTTTTACACTGGCAAAAACATAGAAAAGAAAATCCTTGTCCAGGAAAGAACAGAAAGGGGGAAGAGTAGCTGGGCCACTGGGGCGGGCGTCAATCTCCATCTCCCACAGCATCCTCTCCATTCTGTTCTCTAATGCTGCTGACTTACTGCCTTGGTTCCCTGTCATTGACAGTCTTGAAACGCATGAGTTCTTTGTGCCCCCTGTGAGCCTTAATTTTGTCATTAATTTTTTTTTGAAAAGCAGCGTGAGCTGCCGTGAATGAAGCCATTTCCCTTCAGCTTGCTTCAGAGTATTTTTTTACTACTAGATTCATTCGCTAATATTCTTATCAAGAGTCTCCTCCTTTGAATATTCAAGTTTAAAAGATACTCCAAACCACATATTTCTTTTAACGTGTGGAGTTTTTACTAACAGCGTTCATGACACCGTAAGGTATGACTGGGGAGGCATCAGGACAAATCTCCTCACCACCAGGGTTTCCTGAGACTTGTGGAGAGGAGTTAGGTTTCACTAGAATTTTCTCGTGGCCACCACAAATCAAGGGTTCCAGAGTAGGCACAGAAAGCATCTTTAATCTGAAAGATTTCCATGTCTTCTTCATCCAGACCAAGTCCTGCCAGGAAAAGCCAGTGATTTGTAAATTAAAGCTATGTCAACTAAAGCTTCTATCGGTACTTATTATCTGTGCCTCTGTCTGCTTTTAATTCTCTGTTGAAAGTGTCGGCTGTGCTTTTTCTTCTTTCTTTCTTTTTTAAAGTGTCTTCTCTTTTAGTAATAAAAGTTAGTAGCTAAGGGTCACGATGTAAGCTGAACAATGGTTAGGTTTCCCAAGCAAGTCTCCCACTTCCTTGTCCTGAGACTACTTTATTTTGTTTTTAAGCACTGTGCCTTGCTTTCCTTACTGACTTGCTTGTTCCTTTTCTCTCCCTCCAAATGCTTCCCACCTTCAGCAGTCATTCTTTAATTTAATAGGTAAGTCATTTAAGTTGAATTTACACCGAGAAATGTATGGTAGAAAAGTGTTTTAAAAATAAAATGAATATTTGGTCTACTTTTACACTTAGCCTTCAGTCTAGAAAATCAGAGCAGCATGTTTTTGAAAGACTGTTAAACATGAGTTGTTCATTTTTTTAATCTAAAGATATGTCTTTTCATAGTATGAAAGCACAGCTCCACGATGAATAATATGATAGGTTTATGTAAGAGAATTAACATATTTGAATTTTTTCCCAGCCTAGGATTTTTCCTAGTGTTCTTTCTTATAAGGAGATAGAGCAGCTATTTAAATATGTACATAATGCAGCATATTTCTAGTTCAATATTTGTAAAATGCTTTCCAGTTTGGAAAGTCGTGTCTTAGGCATTTCATCATAACCACATAGCAGTCAAGTGAGGATATGAATTGTCTGTTTCATAGATTGCACTGCTGGGACCCCACAAGTTTAACCTGTCTGCAATCATGTGCACAAAACCAGCTTCCAGCCCATTTTTTTTGACTCCAAAGACAATAATCTTTCCACCTCTTCTGCCCAAGTTCTTCATGATCCAAGAGTGGATCTCTATGTATAGTACTAGGTCACTATGGAAGAAAATGCTTCTGAGGTAGAGGACATCACCCACAGCTTTGTAGTGGAGTAGCAGGCGTGTCTTCCAGCGTGTTCTGCTATCTTTGAACTAAGTATCACTAATACCAAGAGCTCATTTTACAATCACTCTCTTTTTAAAATATATTTTTAGTGTCATCTTAAACTTCCAACTATACATTAGAGGTTAAAAATTTCAATACATATTTTAGCATGTATCTATAACATAAAAAATTAAAACAGCATTATATGTCTTAATGCAATCACTTTTAAAGAGTATTTAGAACTTTGTGCCACAAAATGATTCTTCAATTTGTATTCCAAATATGTAGTCACATTTCCGAATTCAGCATTTTGTACTTCTTCTTTGCCTTTTCCTGCACGTGTCCTTTTGAGATAAAGTGTCAGGTTGAGAGTGTGGACTTATTAAGGTCATGTGCATAGATTCTGCAACAGGAGATTGTAAGCTGGGATCCCAAATCTGGAAGGAGGTTGGAGGAAGATCAATGGAAAGTAGTCATCACCAAGGGCAATGACTCAACCACGCATCCTGTGAAGGTTGACTTTGTCATGGTTGGAAATGTGTCCCCCACGGGCTCATGTGTTTGGGAAGATCATGGCACCTTTAAGAGGTGGAGCCTTGCAGGAGGAAGGCAGTCGCAGGGGCTGGACCTTGAGGTGGTTTAGTCCCACCCTCCTCCAGGAAAGGCATGCTCCTGCAGTTGCTAGTCTTGCAGCTCTCCGTCTTATGGACCAGTGGTGATATAGGCTGTCTCCCATTTCTGCCACCAGCCATGCCACTTCTGCCATGAAAAACTGTATCTCCTCTCTGGAACAGTAAGCTGAATAAATCTCCCTTTCTCCCTTAAGTTGCTTGACTTTGGGTGCTCTGTCTCACAGCAACAGAAGAATAACTAGCATGACCTTCATAGACACACGTCCAGTTCCCTATAAAAAGATTTTACTATGAGAAGAAAGTCACAGAAGCCTCACAGCAGACATTCTCAGAAGGAGAACAGGAACCTGTGGAAATTTCTGGTAAAGGGCATGCTAAGCACTCAGCTAACCCTGAAATAGGGCCTCTCTGGCCTGAGCTGAACAGAGCAGTCCTCTGGGAAGCAGGTTGTCTGTGGGGACTACTGGGTCCTACTTAAGGACGCTGATGCAGGAGGCCTGGGCTGGGGCCCAGGAATCTGATGTTTAACAAGCTCCCAGGCAATCCCTTGCTGGCTGCATGCATTACACTATGAGAAATACCTTGTCAAGAACCATCATGAAATAGTGCATGAATGATCCATCAAAAAGGTAATTTTCTGGGCTGAGGAGATGGCTCAGGGGCCAAATAGCCTTTTCCTCACAAACAAAAGGACCTGTGTTTGATTCCCAGATCCACGAAAAAAATGCAGGGTGGATGTGGTGGTGGCTTGCAATTATGGCCTCTAGAAGCCTGGGAAACTCCAGAGCAAAGCAATGAGAAGGCAGAGCCATCCAGAATGAGTCCCAATGTCACCCTTGGGCTTTCACAGGCACATACACGCAAGTGTCTTCTGATATACACACCCCCCCACACACACCCACATACCCTCACACACACCCACACACACACCCACACACACACCCCCACATACCCACACACCCACACACACACAAAAAAGGGAATCTTTTATAAAGACAACCATTTACTTAGACAGATATCTCTCTTATAATTTCTTATTTTTATTAAACGGTAAACATAAATTACAGGCAAAAGTCACTTAAACAACTCTTTAAGAATTTTATTGTGGAATTAGTGTGCTTCCTAGTACTCACATGCTTACGTTAGCTCCAGAGCCTAGAGAGACCTACGGCACGGACACTCAAATATCATATGCTCTGTTGTCTATAGTCAACATTAACTTTGTTAAATTAAGCTGTCTTCTTTTACACTTGATCTTAGCCAAAAGGCCGAGAAGCAATCATCTTTTTCTAACTAACCCACACTCAGTGCTCACCAAATCAGCTCAGAAAACTTCCTCTTGATTTAGTCTCTTGACTTCTTAGTACCAAACTGCGAATTGATTTATACATGTTCATGACTAGGAATTTTCCAGAAGCAATCTGGCAGGAAGGTGTCCGATACTCACATTGAAAGTAACTGCCAGGTTACAAGCACTCCTGGGCTTTCTTCTTTTCCATGAGGTTATTTTTCCTCTACTTGGCTAGTCCTCACAGGAGAGGATTCACTTGAGACAAAGCAGACTTTATCACCAGGCCAGATAAGTATCTCCATCATTTAACTCTGTGGTTTGCTGCGGCCCACATTATTCATAGGAACTATCACTCTAGAAATTACCTAGAAGTAAATTCTATGCCAGTTGGAGGCCTGAGATGTTTGCCAATCTGAGAAAATGCAGAATGTTTTTAAAGCAGAAATCCTCATTTATCTCCAGCATGACATTTGTTTCTTATGGCAATGCATTAGACACTATGAAATCATAAGTGAAGAATGTCAGGAATACAGGGCTTGACCCCTTTGACAAATGTCCATCCATTCTTAAACAGAACAAAAGTAAGTTCATCACTGAACATAATAGAAAGTCTAATAAATTGGCAAATATATTACGTGTAAGGTTATTTTGCACCAGTTATAATTCTAAGCATTTTATATGAGTAGGATCATTGGCAGACCCCAAGGATAAGATACTGTGATTTCTTCAGTTCTGAGAAGGATCGTCAAGCTTAGAGAGATTAACTTTCTAAGTGACAGAGTTAAAATGTAGTAAAGCAGGGTGAGAAAGGTTATAAATTTAGTAACATCACATAGTCACACATAACTCTTTATTTTCTAGAATAGAAGTGGTTTCTTTCCAACGTATATGATGGGGGCTGGGGAGATGGCTCGTGGGTTAAAGCCTGAGTTTGGATTCTCAGGTCTCACATAATCATACTGGGTGGATATGGAGGTGGTCTACAATTCTAGCCCTAGAAGGAGTAGCCTAACCCCAAAGCAAAGAATAAGCACAATCCAGGATGATTCCCAGTGTCACACTTGTGCCTCCACAGGCACACTTTGTTCAGGTAACCTCTTGTATACACATATGTACATACTGAAAAATATTAAAACATGCATGATGGGACTTTTGCCATTTTGGTGAGATAAGGTAAGATTAAGGAATCTTGTTTAAATTTCAATGTAGAATCTGCTAAAAATTTGGCTGTTAGCACTGGTTTACATCATGTTTTTCGGATGCTCTTTCATAAGTCAACCCCTTTCTTCCTCTCTTACGGAGTATTTTTACTGTGCCCTAAGGGTGGGCAGGGACACGGTGGTACCTTGAAGCTGCCCCACCTGCCCCAGTTTCTGGCTTGTCTTGCTCCAGCATGGCAGCATAGCGTGTTCCTGAGACTTGTGACTGGGAAATACCCAGCTCCTTTCAATAAATTAACTCCTTAGACCACTTACACTCCCTTGGACTCCCGTTAGTCCAGTTAATCCCCATGTAACTCCCTGGTAAGTAACACTAGCTACCTCTGTCTTTCCTCTGTGAGATCACTTGAATTTTTTTTCTCCATACCCCCAAACTCAAGCAACTAATAGGAGGCTACATGCTGCCCTTCTTCATCGAATGCACTATCTTGCTTTCATTGACTGAGCCTTCTGAAATAGGAACAGAACTGCAAGGGAAAGCCACTCCTAAATTCCTAAGTAGGGTAGGATAGACAAGACCATTTTGGGCTGTTAGTTTTCCCAGACATAAAGTCAGGCGCCAGATCTCTTTGCCTGATTCCCTGATGACCCTGGTGAGCACACTTTCTCATTTCCTTTCTCTCATCATTATTCCCATCACTACCACCACTGGAAAAAAGCCTATGAGTACACCTACTTGCTAAAGCAGTGGATACAAATTCTGAAGTCTTCATTGTCTTGTAAAACCTAAATTTCAAGGTTAACGCCTTTCTGAACGTTTGAAAACAATTCTGAGGCATCCGAAGTTGGACAGTACCACTTCTGCTTTTCATTTCTTCCTCAGTGACCCACAGGCAAGCCTCCTACACAAGCAGAGAAATACCCAGATATGCCGTGCTTCAGAAGACCAAGGAGAGGGGAGTGTACTCATACAAATACAGATCCATGTGGACATCGTACCAAAGAACACTGCCCTGTATTCCCCCACCAGGACCACGTGCACTATCGCTCCTGAACAGATGTGTTTACCCACTGTATTCATTGACCAGTAGTATCTTTGTTTTATGACAGTGATAGAAAGGAATAGCAAGTAAAGCATATCAACACGTTCATTGCATAGCCATCTATAATTACAGAACAAGCCACGCAGAAGTAGATTTCTGCACAGGGAAAGTAGAAGAGAATGGTTAACCACCACTCTATACTGTCAGGCATTTAGAGAATCCCTGATTCGCCAGCTTACAACTCAAAGGCCTTTATGAAACTCTTTCATTATGTTCAAGAATCTGAAATAGACTTCAGTAGTCAACTCTCCTTAGTCCAGTTTTCAGTGTTAAGTGCTCTCCAGTTCCCTTTCCATTATCCTTCATCAGACCTACTCAGCTCTTTGACTCCCAGCAAAATCTCTTCCACACTTAGCAGCCCATACACTGCTGCCCCAGGCCTTTCCTGGTGGCATCACCCAAACAGAAAGTCTTTCTGGCCCTTTATGTCAAATTATGTGCATTAAATCCTCTAACATGGCTCCAAACCTAGACCTTTCCAGAACTTACTTTTTATCTAGTCTACTTTGTCTTTGTCTACTGTCCTTTTCTAAAATTTTAAGCTATTCTTTTTTCTTTCTTATTTATGTATATATTTGTGTGTGTGTGTGTGTGTGTGTGTGTGTGTGCGCGCGCGCACGCGCGCGTGCACACGTGCGCGCTTCAGAAGGCACTGTATGTGCCTATGGAGCCCTAAGGGTGACTTTGAAAATCATCCTGGCTTGTTCTGTCTCCCTTTTGCTTCACTCTGGGATTTCCCTTGCTCCACCTTCCAGAACCAACAGTGCCAGCTGTTGCCATTTCTGCCTGTCATTTTTATGTGGGATGCAGGATCCAAACTCAGCTTCCTCTGCTTGCAAGGTAGAATCTTAACCCTAAGCTCAAGTATACTCTCCTTCTCCTACTAGACTGTTTTGTAGTTGTTTCAGCATCTTTTTCTTCCTTCAGCTGTGCTGTGGGTTCTCAAGAACTTAGAAGCCTTATGTATCTCTGTGTCACAACCCCCAATGCATGCAAATGTGCTTTATCTCAAATACTTGGGAAATGTTCTTCACTCAATCTGCCTTCTCAACTTACTTTTTTTACCTGTTGTATATGAGGAAAGTCATATTGGCTTGAATTTTTTTATAGTATTATTTCTACTCTAATTTTTTAACTTCATTTCGTCAGGACACTGAATGTCTGTTTAAGGCTCCAACTATACATTCTACTTTTGGTTCTGCAAGGTAGAGCCTGGGAAATCCCAGAGTGAAGCAAAAAGGAGGTAGAGTGATTCAAGATAATTTCCAGGGTCACCCTTAGGCTTCCACAGGCATACACAGTGCCCTTTCTCACTCACACACACACTCACACACACACACACACACACACACACACACACACACACACATAAAATATACATCATCTTTAGAAGAGAAATATGTAGTTAAGAGGAGCTTTATTTGAATATATGTACATATTTCACAACCAGTATGACATGAGAACCTTTTGGGAAGTGATGAAACCTCGTATCCTTGTTTATACCTGGACTCAGACTATTTATTTAGGCTTATATTTTTATTTTTGCCCTTCTGAGGCTTGAACTCAGGGTTTTGCACATACTAGACAAATACTCTACCACTGAGCTGCAGTCGGGCATCTTCTCATCCCTTTTATTTTGACAGAGGATTCTGCTACGTTTCCCAGGCAGGCCTTGAACTTGCCTTGGGAATTCCATACCATCTGAGAGGAAGCGTCAATGCTGTGAGGATCTGAGCCCCCCAGATGGAACGTAGCATGTGTGTGAGGGTCCTGCTTCCATCATCTACTGTGGCCCGAGGTGACTAGAGATAAGGAGGATCCCTGGAACTCTTCTCCCCAGTGGATACTGACCAGGACTGTGCTGACTGTTGGTCTTCATCCAGGGCATTGACGTCCTTTTCATTCAACACAGTGCCCACATTTCTGCAATGCACCCCTGTTCTGGAGGACCCCAGCCAGCATGCCCATAAGGAGGGTCCCTGGACCCCAGGTTATCGCAGCCATCAGCAACACCACTGAAGAATCTGCCACCTGACTCTGTCACCATGGGAATCACTCAGCAATTCCTTTCTCCAAGGGAGGATTGGCTGCTACATGGCTCTGATTGCCTCCACAGAGGTGGGGTGAGGCACCCTGTGGTGGCCCTGTGACATTAGATCTCCTGTTCTGTCCCTCAGGGCACCCCACCCTCATGGATGTAACAAGTTCTTAATCCCAGTTTTTTTCACGTGGCACCCTGATGAGTATTTAAAGCCAGGAGTTTTTTGGTTTTATTTTGTTTTTTGTTGTTGTTGTTGTTAAAAAAAAAAAAAAAACCTGTGTATCTTCTAAACCTCCTCCCAAACTCAACACAGTATCTTAGTGTCCTTGCCCATCCAATGCTAGCCCACGGCCCCTTACACTAAAGCTAAAGTAGCTCAGTTCTGTAATCAGGCTAGGTCAAAGCACTGTTTAACCATATAAATCATGAAGAAATTAAATATCAGTGTAGAAAAAGCCCTTATCTATAGGTTTCAATGTAGGTGGAGTTATACTTCTGTGGATGTTTTTAAGTGCAGGTACCTGTAAGCAGTCACATGTCCCCTCCACATCAGAGTGTGTCTCGGTCTCCATGATGGCTCTAAGAGGTCTAGAGACCCCATAGCAATTAGGCCAATGGTATACACCTTATCTGGTGTATACTTCTACTTTAGTAATGAAGTTTACCTGCTTCCTCAAGGGCCAGAGTTGGTGTGTACAGTGAGGAGTGTGGATTAAATGAGACTGTTGGTTCCCATCATAGTTAGATGACACTGAGCCCTGGGCACATTTGTAAAGAATTAATCATTGAGTTAAACTCTGAGGAAGCCTGCAAGGAGACTGTCTAATCAATAATGGGAGGCCCAGTCCATTGGGCCATTCCCTAGGCCAGAAGAATGAAATAGAAGGAGCTGCTTAAGTAAATTGACACTGTTTAGTATACTCAGACGGATGTGCCATATGGCACGGGAAGTTTGCCCTCTCTCAACAATCCTGTGGACATGGCCAGTCTCTCAACCCCTGGTATTAGTGTGGACTCTCTTGCCAAGCTAGATGAAGAACTGTAATTGGGCAATCGATTGTAAACCAAGAATAAAACCCCTTGTTTCTTTTGGTTGTGAATCTATCTACCTTCTGTTGCTTTTTTATTCCTTCTCTATAGTAAGAAATGGGCTCCTTTTTTTTTTTCATGTATTGTCACTTTTTTTATATTCCCTGATAGTACAATGAGAAATCTTTATCAATTTTCAAAATTTCTTGTGAAAGCTTGTGAATTGGAAAACTGAGGCCTGCTGTGTTTGTAGCACATCTAATGGAGTTTTTCCTTGAAATAATGGTCAAGGTTGAAGTTTCCTCTCTGTCCCCTAGAAGATGGGTCCAGTCAGAATGAGCTTTTAATAAGTATCAGTGGCTGCATCAGAGCAGCAGAGACGGTGACTTAAGAGAGTACCAGGATGTTAGGAGCAGATGTTTTAAGATTCATCACGGCACAAAGAGCATACTTGTTTCCCTTCTCCATGACAGTATTTGTGGCTTTACCATTGTGATGAGATTGTGGAGTGAAGAGCTCTATTACTACAGAGATATTCACTTCAAAGACAAATTGACCAGCTGTGTTAGCAGCAACTGAAGGCTTCCTTTTCATTCTCTGACAGTTTCCCATGACTCACATGGACATCTATAGAATGTAGGTATATTATGCTGAATGTCATGGGATGTAAAACAGAGTATAAGACAGTACTGTACAGTTTTCCAATTTAACTTGAGAGAAAAGACTTAGGACAGAGGGAGAGACAGGGTGAGAAGAAAGGATGGAGGGAAGAAAGTGTTTTACCATATGTGTGCAGACCTATGAAGTTCCATCAAAATTAGGAAGATTTTCCATTTTATTCTGTACTAAGCATATTTCTACTAAAATTAAAATTCTCAAACGTAGTCAGATAAGAGAAAGATCCATATCATCCAGTCACACTCAAAGTATATCAGTATCTGCAATTTTTTTAGCATGTGTGTGGTGCGTGTATTTGCATGCACGTTGGGTACACAGGTGCATGTAGGTGTGCATACACGTGTTCTGCATATATATGTGTAGACCTAATATCTGGATATCTGGATATCTTCTAGGATCACTGTCCATTTTCTTTATTGTTGCAGAGTCTGTCAATTGACTCAGAACTTTCCAACCACCTAGTCTAGCTGGCCAGCTTGGCCTAGAGATCTCCTTTATCTGCCTCTTGGGAGAGGATGCCGTGGGGTACTAGACAATAACAAAGTTGCCCAGCTTTACTTGGGTTCTGAGGGTCACCGTTCTGGTCCTCATGCTCTTCATCCACTGAGCCATTTCCTTGGGTCTGAAGTGCAGTCTTAAGGACCATGTGGTAGTAGAACATCAAAAACTCCTAGAGTTTCACTCGCATGTGCTCATGTTGGGGTGTCAGCATCACTGGGAATAGACTCACTGGCTGACTCCAGATGCAGGACTCCCTTCAGCTTGAGACTGACCTGGAAGAGAGATAGTGGCCCTGCTTATCCAACCACGCTGAGAAATAGCAAGAGAAAAGCTCAAAGGTATTTTGGTGATTGTGATTGCTGTAGTGTGTGTGTGTGTGTGTGTGTGTGTGTGTGTGTGTGTGTGTGTGTGGTAAGAGAGAAAGAAAGCACATAGGAGTGCACTTATATAGATGCACAGGTGTGCATGCATAGTCAGTACTAACAGCCGCAGTTAACATTTTTCTGGTCATCTCAAGGATTCACCTTCCTTTGTGAGAGATGAGCTATCCCAGTTTGTACATCCACAAGACACTTCAGGCCAGTTGCTTTTCTCACAAGTTCCACCTATTTGTTTCATGGCTTTTGAAACATATTGAATTTGATCTCTATATCTTCATTGTTCTCATAACCCCGGAGTTTCTTCTGTGGTCTGCTTGCAGTATTTTGGAAGCCAGTTCACATACCCCTTTCCCAAAACATGTATCATTTCTCTCATTAAGCACAAGTGATACTAGGCAAGGGTCAGGTCTCTAATCTTGATGGGCACTCAAATTTAACACACTTAGCAATGAAAGTCACCAAATCATAGATTAATGTTAAGTGTGGCATTCTCCAGCTTTTCCCCAGAAGTCTGGCAGTCTCATACTGTTTTGTGCCAATTATACAAACTGGTTACCTTATTTTCAATAGGCTCCCTTACAAATGTTTTTTGGTCCATTATAATAATGTTAGTGAAAGAGTGGCAATTCAATATGTAGTTTCTTTGGAAGATTAGTGTTCATTTGCTGAATCCATGTGTCATAGTTAGGCACAGGTGTGAACTTGATGGTTGAAGGTTTGAGCTGTGGGCACATATGTAGATAATTGGTAATTGAGTTAAGCCCAAACCTGCAGGAGATTGTCTAGTTGATGGGGCAGGCCCTGCCCATGGTAGGTGGGACTAGATCTTCAAAAGCTGAATAAAGTACAGACAGTTAGTTGAAGATATTGCCATTCTCCTGTTTACTTGGCCAGACATGCTGGTCTGGCAAGTAAGGATAGTCCTTCTCTCAGCCGTTATGTGGAGATGGTGTGGTAGGTTCCCTTGGCCCTTGGCATTTCGGTGGATTCTCCTACCAAGCTGGATTAAGAATTGTAACTACACTATCGTAAGAGAACAAATCGCTTGTTCTCTTAAGCCATTTGATGGTGATTTATCGGCAACAATTCAGGTGAACTGCAACAGAATTTGGTACCAGAGAAATGGGATGCTGCTAATAAATCTGGTTATGTGGATTTTGTGGATTCTGAATGGAGAAACTTTGAAATGTTTGAAACTCTTGAGTCTGTGGATTACAAATGCAATTCTGCAGAGTTTAATGGGCCATTCGGAATGGAAATGCTGAGAGAGTTGTGGATTGTATGGATCCAGTTTGTGAAGAGAACAAGGACTATGGTTGAATTTAAAGATTATGAACTGGTTTGCTGATAGAGGAGAGCTGTGTTGGCAGCCTTGAAGCTTTGAATGAGGAAAGGTCAGGCAACAGAGCAGCTGCCATTGTTGAAAATATGCATATCAGTGAAGGAAAACCTAGTGCTTTGCACTGGAACCGTAGAAATAAACACCACCATATGGAAAGTCTGGGTTTGAAATCCCAGATTCTTCCAGGAGCCAAAGCCCAAGCTGAAGCTGTTTCTTGCCATTCAAAAGTTTTGGCTACCTAAAAAGGGGCTTTTCCAGAGTGAGCATGCAAACGTTAGTACAGCTGTGGTTCAAGTGGACCAAGCCATGTTTCTACCTTGCTGTGGAATCTGTCAGCATCCCCTAGGTGGTACTGGTTTTGGTCCATTATTAAGTGGTTCATGGAGAGCACCAAGAGGCAGAAGTAGTGTGTCTGTAAGGGAAGGTGAAGCCTATAGCTGAACAGAGTGAAGCAGAGATGAACCCAGAGTGTTGGAGATGCCAGAACCGTGGGACGACTACAAGTGGAGATTCAGGCTGGTTCAGAGGAACACTTCTTGTGCAACTTTGAGCTTCAAAGAGTGACAGAATCTTTGAGCCATCATGACTATGTGATGAACAGATGATGGACATTAAAGTACAGGATGTGGTATTTGATTTGTTGGGCTTTGATCTTAATTTGATGTTTTCTCATTGTCATGATGCTTTTATTTTTGATGCTTTATCTGTATTAAAGTATTCAACTTTATTTTGATAGGCTCTTATGGTTAAGTGATATGACATTTTAAATTTTTATGAAAATTTTAAAAAAATTGTCTCTAAGAATTTTTAGAGATTTAGAGTTAATACAATTAAATGTATTTATATTTTAAGAAAAATTTAACACCTGTGGGAACAAGGTGAAGATTCGAGTTCAAAAGTGATATGTCCTTGACGAGGAGTGGAGCATCATAGTTAGGCACAGGTGTCAACTTGATAGTTGAAGGTTTGAGCTCTGGGCACATTTGTAGATAATTGATAGGTGAGTTAAACTCAGGCCCTGCCCATGATGGATGGGACTAAGCCCTGTATATGCAAAAAATACAGAGAGCTGGTTGAGGATGTTGCCAGATAGTCCTCTCAACCATTATGTAGAGTGGTGTGGCCAGTGCCCTTGGCCCTTGGTGTTACAGTGGGTTCCCACCAAGCTGTACTAAAAACTGTAACTGGACTATTATAAGAGAATAAACCTCTTATTTCCTTAAGTTATTTGATGGTAATTTATCAGCACCAATTCGTGAACTGTGACACTATGTTTTGATCCCTTGCTACATGTTCAGCAAATAGTGCTGAACAAAACAGATATGGCCTCTCTGTCTTAAGGAGCTAAAGTGATTGGCATGTGATAAATGCTTATGCAAGACCACATAGCAAAAAACTGTGGCACACAGAGTGTGAAAGGAAACATGGTTCCTATGTGGTGGGGACCGTGGTCAGGCAGTAAGCTGAAAGCGAGCTTCTCTGTGTGGCATCACTAACGTTAACCATGTGAAAGACGCCTTGGTGACAGGAAAGAAAAGGGCGTGAGTGTGAGCACTCTGTGGAGACGGAGCAGGCATGAGATCTCTAAGGAAGCCCTCGTGGTTAAAACCTGGTTAATAAAGGGCAGGCGCCGGATCTCTCTGGCGTTTGAAGGTTGGTAAACAGATGAATGAGGGAATCAGCAGAGAGCAGGAATGAAATGAGGGGAAACTTTCATGGAGAGTAAATATGGCAGGCTTTGGACTAGAAGACGTCAATCCGTGAGGAGGAGAGTGGAGGAATTTGAGGGCTGTTTTGGATCCGGCATTGACAAAACTTGGTGAAGAATTGACTTGACTTTGGGGGAAGTTAAGCATGGTCTCTAGCTGTGAGGCAGAGTTGATAGAGGTCTACCAAGCTGTTAATACAGCATGTAAGGTAAAGTTGGAACAATAGCTTAGTCTTAGACATACTTGGACATACTTGGACATACATTCCAAAGAAATTAAAAGTGAGTGAAAGGAGATACAGGTAGGATAGCTCTAACAAGAATCCTGTTTGATACTCGAGATAATGATTCAAGTGTTGATATCTGTAATCAGATACTAATGAGGTCCCATAGGAGAAGCTCTGGACTTAACAGCATTTAAGGGCTAGACAGAGGTAAACTCAAACAATAAATGAAAAATAGTTATTTGGTGTTAGGCTAAGTAAAGAGCATAGAACTATTTGACAAAAGAATCTGCCAACTGACAGGATGCAGCCTAGAGCAATGGAAAAGCAGTGAAGTGGACAAAAATGACCAGCCAGGGCTGGAGAGATGGCTCAGGGGTTAAGCCTCTGCCTCTAAAGCAGAAAGTCCTGAGTTTGGATCCCAGATCCCATACAAAAATGCCAAGTGGAAATGGTGGTGGTCTGTGCTTCCTGCTCTGGAAGGTGGAACCTGGAAAACTCCAGAACAAAGCAAAGAGGAGGTAGTACAATCTGGGGTGATTCCTGAAGTCACTCTTGGGCCTATACACACACACACACACACACACACACACACACACACATGCGCGTAAATAAAAAATAAAGTAAATTTTTAAAAAAATGACCAGCCAGAAGGCAGAGTCCCAGCAACCCTGCAATGCTCACCCCGAATCAGGACCACATGATCTCGTCCATCCTAAGGCTTAGGAAACCTTGTAGAAGAGGGAGCAGTAAGAGCCTAAAGATGGGAAGGTCCACCATTGGACAACACACTCCATTCAAGGCAGGGCTGCTGCATCCAGGAACTAATGGCAATGATACTTGTCCTTATCAGACCTCCATAATGGCTGACACACCAACATGCCCCCATAGAGTAGCGAGGCTCCCAGGAGAGGTAAGTACATGCAGTGGAAACCTTGAGGACTAGGGCTGGATGAGTGAAGGGGAATGCCCCTGTCAGTGAAATGACCCAAGAAGGGGCCACTTGGTATGCCACAGAGGCCTGAACCCCCACAAAAGTATATAAGCCAGAGAGACCCCTGGGACAGGGGTAGATAGGCAGGAAGGTGGGAAGGACTGGTATGGATTGAAAGGAGGAGAGGAAGGATAGAAAGGAGGGGGAAGGAGGGAGGCAGAGATAAGTACTCAATATGCTTGTAAAACTAGGGAAAAATTTAGATGTTAAAATAAAATTTAGAAAAGAATCTGTCAATTCCCAGTTACACAGTGATATCAAGTACAATAAAGAGAGGTGTTTCTGAATATAACATCAGCAACTAGGATCAAAAAGCAGACCCATGACATTTCATTTTAGTTTCATTTTAATAAGAAATTTGTATTCATTGGTACCTTCTGGTATCTGCCTTTCTGTGTATGTGTATGTGCATGTAAGTGTGTGCATGAGTGCATGTATGTGTGTATATGTATGCATATGTACGTTTGTGCACGTGTGAGTGCATGTATGTGTGAGTGGGTATGTATATGTGCATGTGTGTGTGTGCGCGCGCGCGTGTGTGTGTGTGTGTGTGTGTGTGTGTGTGTACAAATGGACACGAGTGTATGTACCTGTGGTAAGGGACACAGCAAAAGGGCGATAGTTTTAGATGACCTATATTTAAAGTTCTGGTCCTCTTCTGGATAGATGTTGAGATACTCAGCAGGCAGGGGCCATTTTAGAATGGGTTGAGAGAGAAGACTAGAGATAATGATTTCAGGGCTCAATCAAGTGTGTAAATCAGGAAGATGGATTCAGCCATGGATGGAATCCTAGGAAGCGTATCCATGTGATAGACTGAAGATGTATGTATGTGTGTATGCAAGGGTGACGTCAGGAATCATCCTGGATTTCTCTACCTCCTTATGCTTTGCTCTAAGGTTTCCCAGGTTCCACCTTCCAGACTGGAGTTAGGCTGCTACCATTTCCATCCTTCATTTTTATTTGGATTCTAACAATAAATAATCCAGGGCCTTTTGTGAGGAAAAGGCTTGAACCTGTAAGTCATCCATCCCTCCAGCCCATGGTATCTGCCTTTCTTACCGTGTTCTTTCCATATAAACTCTTGAAAAATGGTTGCTATTTAACTCTTATAATTACCATTCCTAAAATGTATATGGACTCCCAAAGTTTAAATCTGCCTACATTTAAGGGATCCTCTCCAAATCTGACCTTTTCCTCCTGATTCAAACTGTGGCCCTGAATTGTGAAATTCTGAACCGTGGTCTTCTTACATCATCACTTCGACATCCTTGTCTCCCACATCTTCAGTCTATCACATGGATGCGCTTCCTAGGATTCCATCCATGGCTGAATCCATCTTCCTGATTTACACACTTGATTGAGCCCTGAAATCATTATCTCTAGTCTTCTCTCTCAACCCATTCTAAAATGGCCCCTGCCTGCTGAGTATCTCAACATCTATCCAGAGGAGGACCAGAACTTTAAATATAGGTCATCTAAAACTATCGCCCTTTTGCTGTGTCCCTTACCACCAGTTGCCACCATACTATGCCACCATATGGTTCTAGAGTCTAAGAAAGGTCTTGTTGCCTTGCTTTCTCCTGTGGTCTTCATTCCACAAGTCACCATTCTTGCAGATTTTTGACCTTCTAAATATTTTCTAGGTCCATGTTTTCCATAAGCTCTTGTTCAGGCCTTATGTCTGGACTGGTGTTCTGTACCTTGATTTCCTACTTAAAGTCTGCTTTCCACATAACAGTGTCATCAAAGTGAAACCCAAATTCAACCACATCACGTCTCTGCACAGAACCTGCTGAAGCCACAAGATCAAGTTCAAGCTCCTCAGCACCCCACAAAGCGCCTGTGGTTTTTCTCTTGTCCAACTTCAGGGCTGTGCCTCACACCACTTCCAACCTCATGTTTGATTTTGCAAAACCATTGGGTTGTTTAGTTTCCTCTCAATAGTTAGCTGTCGTTGAGACCCATTCCTTTGCTTCTGCTGTCATTTCTGCAAGGAGCTAGGTTGAGGTTGATACCTCCTCAAATATGGGCTTGCCACTGCCTCGACCTTGAAAAAAGATAATAGATGTTTACCAGAGAAGGGGTGTGGGATAGCACAGTGTGCAGAGCAGGGAGGTGGGTGTTTGTGACAATTCTGATATTTACTCAAACCACATTTTCCCCATAGGTCCTCAGCTTGCATGCAATTTCCATATTGAGTATGTGTGCAACTTAGGAAACTTAATTTTTTGGAGAGATTAGATTGAAAAATATCCTTCCAAAATATATACTATAATCTTTACATAAAATGATCTTCAACAAGTATCTATCTGATTTTCTAACATCCATTCCTCTTCCAGTTTAGTCTAAGACTAGTAGTTCTTAAGTGAAGTCCCCAGGCCAGTTATATCTAACAAGGAATTTGCTAGAGGTAAAAATTCTGCAACCCCCATCTCAGAACTAAGAGTCAGGAATTCTGGGAGTGTGAGTTTCAATAGTCTATGTTTTAATGAGCCCCTCAGAGTGATTTTGATATAGACACATTCGAGGCCCACTAGTTTAAAAAAAGTTTGACCATTCCATTCCCTCTACTACTAACTGGCTTGAGACTATATGGGTGACTCAGTTCTGGCTAGTCTAAGGGGGAAGTTGGTTTAGCAGGCTTCTAGGGATGGTTTTCTTGCTCCTAAGAAAGATACTGAAAAATATTGATCTTGTATTTAACTCACTGTTGTTGTTTCTGGATGTGACCCCTGGAAACTGCTCATCTGTCTTGGGACCTTAAAGATACAGGATAATGTCAAAGACAACCTGCTTAAGCATGGCAAGCAGAGAGATGGGGAGAATCTGAATCTTAGACCCCCTCAAGTAGCCCAAGATCATGACTTTCCTAAATTTGCTCTCTAGTGCTTGTTCTAAAAATAATAAAAATAAAGAATAAACATAAATGGATACCTATATTTATTCTTTATTTGTGCATACATTTCTCACACTTAAAAAGTCTTCCACTTAGTTTTAAAGGGACCAGTAGATGGCCATTGTAATGACTGACTTTGTTATGGAAGTTCCTTGAAGCCAAGTCAAACCCAGAATCCACATTGACTTCTTGAATGTGGAGAATCAGGCTTCCTTCTCAGGATGATATCATGTTGCTCCTAGTCCTTTTCCTGTTTTTCTGGAGACACAGGACTTTTTGGGAATCTCTGCTCATGCATTCTCAGGAATCTGGCAGGAATGTTCTGTGCTCCTCGATTCTTCTGTGGTTGTCACTTGTGTCAGTCATTAACTTCCAGTCGGCCAGGTTACTTCTCTGGGGGTCATTCCTTGTCTTGTGTGACCCACTCATTGAGTTCCTCAGCTAAGTGCTCCCAGAGTCAATCTGTCTCTCCTCTATATCCAACCTGCCCACATGACACAAAAGACAATTTTGCTCTCCCACTATTTTGATAAGAGAACCACTATTTTGCTTCCCTGAAACCCTCAGCAAAAACACAATACCTTCTTGTCTAAAGAAAATCAGTTTTAGGGGCACAGCGATGATCAACTTTCACCTTATAATTCAGAGCCCCTTAATTCATCCTGGTCTCTGGTATCTGCCTCTATTCCAGCATTCTTGGCTTCACCTCTGTAAAACTTCAAGACCAAAACACAAACAAGCGGATTCTCTTCAAAGAGTATAAAATCAGATCCTTACTTTTTGCCGTTAATGTTTTGGAACACAGAGTTGTTTTTGGCTGACATTATGAATCCATTGCATAAGGGTTGGGTATTCTCTGAGGACTAGTATGTTTCTCTGAGTGTGGATAGGGACTGACAAAGATACCTGGAAATCAAGAAGCAGTCGAAGCCACCATTACCACATCTTTCAGAAGAACTTACCACTAGACCTCGAAAGTTCTAGAACCAGAAAACCAATTACAGATTCCTGGTTGGGAGGAGAACCACTCTTCAAATCTGGGTCCTATTTTCTCTACGGCTAATTATTAATATTTAATAGTCCCCAGGTCAATTTCCAGGAGAGAGTTGACTGGGCTAGTGGACCATTGCGTTTTCTATTTGAGCAAAGCTTTCTGCACCAGATGCCTTCACCACAGGGCATGACTCAGATGGGGTGACGCCCCATGAGTTGGTGGTGCCCCCAGGTCACTACCTCATCAGCTGAGGTGATGGAATGCAGCTAAGGATCACTCTCCCCAGGGAATAGGCTACTCCATTCTTCAGCGGAGGCTGTATGTAGGCAGTTTTCCTTAGAAATGCTCAGGATCTGACACAGGCAATGAGTGCAATGTATGATAAAGTCCTTTCCGTGGGAGCACAGGGAAAGCTGGCCTTGGGCTAATGATTAACGTCCGCCACGCAGCCTCAGCAAGTTGTGCTTTCAGGCTTCAGTTCCTTCAGCTGAAAAATCAGACCACTGATTTGATAATCTATAAGGATTTTCCATTCTGGGAAGTCCTAGAGTTATGAGTATTTTGAAACTATGAAAAAAAAAATCTAACTTTATGTGCAATGTCCTAGAGAGAGGGCTTTTGAGACTCATGCTTCCTTAGTTCAGAATCTATCCTACTTCTTTCCTCCAGTTCCAGGTTCCTCTGTAGTCACTGTTTTGAACGTTTCTTACCCTATGTGTGCATAACCCCAGGTCTTTGTGACGAACCATACACAGGCTGGTCTATAGCTTCATTCCTAAGTAACAGTGTTTCTCTAGTAATCCCTTAAGTAGACAGTAATCAACTCGGAGCCATGAGATGACACAAACAAGTCATATATTTTAATGTATTTGAAATATATTTAAATATCGAGAGTAATGATCATAATTTTTACAGATTTTTTATTTTCTTGTGAGGCAAAGGCTAACCACTGAGCCATCTCCCCAGGCTTATGAAATCCTTTTAGTTTCTAACTGTACATTTTCAAAATATGCTTATTCCCCCCATAGAACTAGTCACCAGTTGGTGGCCTTTGTGTTTCTACAGATATTCCTTCATGAGGAGGGTGATTTAACCCCACAAATATAAGTTCAGATTGTTGATGTGTTGCTATCTATATTTATAATCACCTTTGCATTTTCATATATAAGTATGTGTGTATTTGTGTTTTGTAAGCATGGATTTGTACATCCACAGAGATTCTTGGTGGTGTAAAAATCAAAATAAAAATATTGGTGTTGGTTGGTAACATTGGAAGTAGTAACTTTATGTAAATAGTGAACAGTGCATCATTTGAAAGGGAAAAATTCTGAAAAAGAAGTGTGGTACTATTGAAAAACTGGGTTTAAAGTGTCTCATGAACATATTGCCTAAGTTAAAGCCCTGTCAAGTGAGGGCCAGTACACTAATTTGAAGGGATTTTTCATTGTAATGAGACAAAATGATGCCCTCTTACTCATATTAAGAAATTGATTTGCATCCTTTTGTCTAAGAAGAAACAAAACCAAGTGAGGCAATATCCTAGATTCTGCCTAATGAATATCTATTCTGCTAAACTCGATCAAAAAAAAAAAAAAAAAAAAACAGCCACCTCCTACTGGAGATGCAGAGAGCCGGCTTTGTGTTCTGGGCTGGAAGGCACCAGGCTTGCCCAAGAAACTGGAAGAGTGGGGAAATGTTTTGTTGCCTTGAGGTTGTTCTTTCTCAACTCCCAGAATTCTGTTAAACTCCTAACATGGTCTATTTCTTTGCCAAACTTAAAATTGTAAAATATTTTAATAGATGACAAAAGGATGCTTTTCAGAGCTTAATATGACAAAAGACTGGTTAGAGTATGTTTGCTTCAGTCATCCACGTGGACATAGTCACCCAGCTTTCAGTGTGAAATGTCAATCTATTGCCAGAGAGCTGAAATCCCCCTCAGTTACGAATCTCTTCCTGGTGCTAATTCTTCTGCTCAATAAGAGTATCTGAGGAGAAGCTAGCAAATGCTTATTCATCCCAAATAGGACAACAAGGCCAAATAAAATTATAATTCCACCAAAGTTTGACTTGGCAAACCAGCAAGTGTATCATGCTCACTTATAGAATATGGGCTAAGGGCTACTTAACAGGAGAAAGCAGCTTGCTTCATATCAACCAGTAAAATAGAAAGAGAGAAGAGAGGGAAAGAAGTAGAGAAGTGATTTTTTTGCCTCCATTACCCTTATGAAAGAATCCTGGTCCAACAGTAGCAGTCACGTGACTAAGTTAATGAAGGCTCTTAAAGAGCCCCCTTCTTGATACTCTTGCATTTGAGAGATTAAGTTTCCAACATACGTGCTTTGGAAGACACATTTGAACTGTCTCACATCATCCAGAAAAGCAGCTTCCCTGCTCAGCCTAAATAGAGGAAGCTGAGCATTCACTTAAACAGGCAATCATCTAAGCTTTCTCTTATTAATGCGACTGATTATTCTACTTCCGAAGGTTGCCAAATCATGAGTTTTTTATACTTTGAGAGTTCCAGATTAACCAGGTAGCTTCCAGGTGCTTTTATACATCCATTATCAGTATTTGTACAGTTATATCATCCTCAATCACTCTTTCACCTTATTCCTAGGTCTGTTCAACCAAATCCATACATCACTAAGAAAGTTAATCTTGCTAGCTAAGAGTTCACCTTCTAAGGTTGAGTTTATAAGCAGTCACCATTTCTTCTCACATTTATGTGGATTCTGGGAATTCAAATTCTGGTCCTCTTAATTGTGCAGCAAGCACTTATTAAGTAATTCTGTAAAGCCAGTTTCTTTTTCCTTGTTTTACCTAGCCAAGCTCTAACTTCGGTAGAACATCACCCAGTAGTAGGATATACATGTATTCAAACAATCGAGTGCTTTTTTCCATTGAAAACATTTTCTCACTTAGTTTCCAAGATGACCTACTTAGGAAATGGGTGGGTCACCAATTTAGACTGATGCCACACATTCTCTCAAGACCTTCAACTCTGTAGTTAGTTCTCTTTTCATAGAAGCAGAGCTTAAAGACCCCAAGACAATTTTATTCATTGCATGTGTGAATATGTGCAGAGGTACTTATTCATATAGGCGTGCAGTATGAGAGCACATGTGTGTGCATGCATGTGGAGAACAGAGAACCAGGAATACTGCTGTCCATCTTAGTTTTTGAGATAGAATATCTCACTGGTCAGGAGTCCAGTAGGCTAGGCTGGTCGACATGAGAGTCTCAGCACTCACTCGTCTCCTTCCCCCAACTCTGAGATTACAAGCACATATCATTGTATCCGGTTTACACACACACCCTAGGGATCAACCTCAAGTCCTTATGCTTACGGGGCAAGCATTCACCGACTGAGTCTCCTCAACCCCGTCTATACATTCTTGAATTAAGCAAATAATTTCTTGGTAATGAAGGTCAAATTCTGTACTTTGGAAGAAGGGACTACAATTACAGTCAAAAGAGAACAGAAAAATCCTTGCAGCATGAAATTCAAGTGGGAGATACAGGTGTGAACTCCCAGTTATCAATGCATGTAGCATTAATGTTATGTACATGTACAAATGCACCTAGACATATTCCTATGTATGTACTTAGATGAACATAGATGTGCATGAATAGAACTGGCATAACATATATATATTGCATGTCTGATGTATGTGTGCATGGTTGATGTGAAAGTATAAATTATTCCAAGTTCTCCCCTCTGAGATGGTCTTAAGACAATTTGATTCTGCTAATTAATGAGCATTTCTAGAATCCAGAGCTTTGTTGGCATGTACCAATTTCTCAACTAAGAGATCGAAAGTTTCCTGGAGAAATAGCTAATCTCAAGGTCACAAACAGAAAGAACGTAGTAGACTTAGAACATTTTCTTATATAAGAAACTAAGAGATATGTAAGAAATGATGGGGACATGTCAAAGTAAAATAGAGTCAACCCAAAAAGACACCGTTGGGAAAATATGAGATAATTAAGCATTAAAATAAATTGTTAAACTGAAAGATAATAGTAAATATACTACCATTGGTAAATTAAGAAACTATGAGCTATTGTGTTATAAACAAAGGAAACAGAAAGGATCCAACAAAAAGCCCACTAGTAAATATGGGAGGAATAATGAGATTAGAAAAAAATTACCTTATGCAAGCCATCATAAAAATGACTTATTTGGGCAAAAAGCCTCCAAAAAATAAGTTAATAAGACATAGGATCTTTACATTGCATTGTAAGATGCTTATTTACATAGTATAAGATTATAACTAAATGAGGAAACCCAGCAGAACATCACTTTAGCCAAAAGGCTCACATAACATTTCTGGTGCAGGAACAAGTCAGTAGCACACTGGATCCTAGCAGAAGCCACTGGGCAAAAGCCAGAGTCACTTTCCAAGTGCTTCCAGAGGCGCACTACTTAACTATGAGGACACTACAGACAACCCAAAATGTGGGCTACTCTACCATATCCAGCGTGTATACAGATACACCCAGCAATGTTGCAGATAAATGATGACAATGAATGCAGTGCATGAGATGAGATTCTTTTGTGATGAAAGACATTATTGAAACAACTGACAAACTCTCGTAAGACAGGTAGTTTACATAATATTTCAATATTAATTGATTCAATCACTGCAATGTGTTCACATAAGAAAATTCTTTAGGAAATATGCAATGATTTAGGAATTAAAGAACAGGGCTAGAGAGAGAACTCAGGAGTTAGGACTCTGCCTCGCAAGCAAAAAGTCCTGAGTTTGGATCCCAGCTCCCATGTAAAGATGCCAGGCAGAAACAGTGGCAGCCTACATTTCCATTATCCCATTCCTCTCTCAGTTTTCATTTCATTCACACATATATCAATATAGATTCTATATATGAGAGAAAACGTGATATTTTGGTTAAAATGATGAGCTCTGGTTCCATTTATTTCCCTGAAAGTGACCTAATTTCATCCTTCTTTATCACTTTATCACTCCATTTTGTATATCTACTGCATTTTCTTTATCGATTCATCCATTGTTGTGTACCTAGGCTGGTCCCATATCTCTGTTATCATGAATAGTGCCAGAATAAACATGGATGTACAGATATCAGTACAGTATATTTGACTTTGAGTCCTTCAGGTATGTAGCTAGAGGAGGTGGCACAGCTGGGTCACATGGTAATTCTATTTTTAGTTTTTGGAGGAACCGCAATACTAATTTTCATGGTGATTGAATTAATTTGCATTCCTACCATAGTGTATCAGTATTCCTTCTTCTGCATCTTGCCACCATTTATTATTGCTTGTTTTCTCGACGATAGCCATTCTAACTGAAACAAGATGAAATCTTAATATACTTTTTGATATTCAAATGTTTATTCCTCTTTTTAAAAATTATTTTTCTAGTTTTATAAGCATATTGAGTATTTATCCCTGCTTCCCTCCATCTCCCCTTTCTCCCATCTTCTTTTCTTCCCTTCATCAATCCATCCCATTCCTTCCCAACCTCCTGCTTAATATACTTTTAATGTGCATTTTCCTGATGCCTAAAAATTATGAAATTTTTTTCATGTATTTATTGACCACTCATGTTTCTTCTTTGAAAACTGTTTCTTAATTCACTCCATTGGATTGGATGATCTGAGGGAGGTTTGAACATTTAACTTTTTGAATTCTTTCCAGATTCTAAATATTAGTTCCCTGTCAGATGCATAGCTTTCAAAGATTTTCTCCCATTCTGTCACTGTCTCCCTGACTGTGCAGCAGCTTTTTAGTTTTATTTTTAATTTAATTTTTAATTCAATTCCGTTGGCCAATTCTTTTTTTATTTCCTGCATTACTGAAGCCTTTTTCAGAAAATCCTTGCCTTTATCTTCAAGTGTTTCCCTCTTGCAGTTTTGAAGTTTAGGCTTAACATTAAAGTCTTTGATCCATTTTGAATTGATTGTTGTACAAGGTTAATTCTCATACATGTGTATATCCAATTTCTCTACCCACCATTTGTTAAATAGGTTTTTTAAAATCTTTTGGTACCTTTGTTGAAAATTGCATGGCTGTAACTGTGTGAGCTTTTTTCTGGGACCTCTGTTCCACTGTGTGTGAATCAGCTAACCTAACTGAAATCTCATGAATGAACACCATCTTTAGTCTGCAATTCTTTTAGATTTTGGTTTCCTGACCCTCCCCTAATACCAGAATGGCCCTTTATCTTTGCATATCACACTCTAAAACTTCTAGCGCCCAACTCCAAAATCTTCTTCTACCTTCCAAGTCAGTTCCAAAGATACACAGACCATATGAGCATGCTCATCACAGCGGTGACCCCTTTCTAAGCACCAATTTTCTGTATTAGTTGCTTTCCTCGTCCTCAAGATAGAATAACCAATAGGAACAACTTAAGGGAGGGAAAGTTTGTGTTGGTTCAGTTTAGCTGGGCATGTTCCAGCATGACAGGGAAGGCACTGCAGTCTCTGATGGCAGAAGCTTGCAGCTGCCCTTTCTCATATCTGAACACATCGGGATACAGAGATCTCAGGCTGGAACAAGAAGTGACCATCACCCTCAAGTCCTGCTCCCACCAACTCACATCTGTTAGCATGGCCACATTCCCAAAGGCTCCATAACTTCTCAAAGCAATGCTACCAGCTAGGGACCAAGTGTTCAAACTCAGGAGCGTGTGGGGGACATCACCTCCTGTCTGTATGTTTGTTTGTGCCCGTACTATGCTGGCTTTGCTACTAATGGTTCTGTACATTTGAAATCAGGCACTGTAGTTCCTCCACATTGTTCTTTCTGCTCATAAGAACTTGGCTTCCGTATACATTTCAGGCTTCCGTATACATTTCAGGATTGCTTTGTTATATGATAAAATGTCATTGGAATTCTGACAGGGGTCACATTGAACTAGTAAATTGCTTGCAGTAATTTAGCTCTTTTCATAATATTAGCTCTTCCAATCTATGAGCATGGCATGGGGGGGTCATTCCATCTTTTAGTGTCTTCTTCAGTTTCTTTATCTGTGTTTTTAAAATTTTCACTGTAGAGGTCTTCCTCTTCCTTGTTCAGATTTATTCCTAGATAAGCATATTGTTATGGTGAATTTGCTTTGTCATTGTAAATGACATTGTTTTCCTGTCTTCTGTCTCAGAATATTCATTATTTGCATGTAGAAAAGCTACTAACTTTTACATGTTTATTTTGTATCCTGTTGTTTTGTTGAAGATTTTTATCAGACTTAAGAGTTTTTCAGTAGGGTCAGTAGGATCCTTAGAATCATAACATCTCCTTAGAATCATAACATCTTCACATAAGGATAGTTTGATTTCTTCTTCCTCCCTTTTGTTCTTGTCTCATCTTATTGCTTCAGACATCAGAACCAAGTTGAAGGACTAGATGCTCTTGTCTCACTACTGAGTTTTAGAGGAAATAGTTTCATTTTTCACAACTCATTCTTAAATTATTCAGAAGGGAAATCTCTCCCCCACTCCCATGTATGTGTTTAGGAAAAGACAAATGAAGTAAATATTTTGAGAATTTGGGGGAAAGGTATTTAAGAATACAAAGAATTCTTGTAACCTTTCTGGAAATCTGAAATTATGTTGCTGATCTCATGACATGAATTCTAATATATTTTCTTGTAATATTTGAATTCGGAAATTAAGCATCTAGCACATAAAAGAATAAAAGAAAAATATCACCCAAAAAGTGATATTAGAAGACAATATATTAACTTTTTATTGCAATATTGAATAGTAGTATAATGCATATATATTATATTTAATTTAAGAATGTTGAGTTGGCATAATCCTTTGTAAGTTTAGTAAAGCATGGCCCATATTTTTCAAATACAATGACCTAAGACTGGATGCTATCAGTCATGTGCACCAATAGAGAGATCTCAGCCGCCCTCGTATAAATTGGGGTAGAGGGCAGATGTGCAGCTGTCTTCCTGAGCGCATAGCAGAGTCAGACAATAGCTCCTCACATGTGCCGGACTGTCCTGCGCCTGTGGAATAAACAACTCTGACGGCCATTTAGTCATCATCATACTGCAGTCACGTCTCTGAGGAATCCCAGAGCAGTAAAAATTTAGAAGCTAAATGTTTAACTTTCCAGAATGTTTAACTTTCCTGCACAAGACAAAGCAAGACTTGCAGAAGCAAACTTCCTTATTCACTAAACACTGGGCCCAAAAAAAAAAAAAAAAGAGAGAGATCACACATGCAACTGGGAACTTTGCACTGTTGGGATGTATAAACTTCACCAGCCAAAAATAGATTCTGCTCTTGATCCAAGAGCCTCCATTTCTAACGACAAACTTATGGTGGTTAAAACCTTTCAAATGTCAAATCTAGCGGCTGCTTTGTCCCCTTTACATGCGGTTAAGTCAGGTTAAGTTGATTTGAGCCAGGAGAAGAATCGCATTGCCTCTTAGGATTGTCTGAGGCATCTGAAGAAAGATACAAAATGAAGAGTTCTGTTAGATTTTAGAATCCTCCAGGGGGCACCAGAACATTCCAGTGAAATTGACCACATTTCATTAAGTCCAGAAGGGCTCACTGTATTACCTTATTACAATTGATTTCCCCTATGGTACTTTTTTTCAGTTCCATTAACATTTCTTCTGGTATGTCCTCCTTTACAGCATTTGTAAGTGCGTGGAATATTTCTGCCTCTCTGAGGAGGCGGAGGAAGGGAAGAGCTCATCTCTTGGGTGAGCCCTAAGAAACTAGCGCCACATCTCCCCTGGATAAATGCAAAAGCTTTCAGCCCACACTGAGGGAAGGATTTTCCAAATGTTCCTAATCTCACTGGGGAGAAAAACCTTGAGGAAGCTGAGAATTCCACTCACATTCTCAGTTTAATGCTACATGTAAGCCACCCTGTTATTATCATTATTAATAACAAACACAGTGAAGTCAGACAAGCACTTCATGGTAGATTTTTTATATGAATTTTACGCAGAAGTAAGGGGTTGCCAGGCTACTGCATAATATTACTCAGTTCTAGTCCAGGAGTAGAAAATTCCAGCATGCCTCCTGAGCCTGTCCCTCCAATTAGTGGCTACTTCATTACGAATAAAGAACCCTCATTACTGTGGGCCTTCAAGTGAAATAGGATCCCCTACCTCTTGAAATCCGCCTTTCCAAGTACAGACAGTTCCCACCTTACAAACAATCCACTTAAGAACCACCAAGGCATTCAGAGGCTGCTGGAGTCTCCTGCAGCTGCCGCCTGCCGGGCCCCCTGCCCAGCCCCCCTGCTCAGCCCCCTCCTGCTCTCCTGGTCTGCTCCAGGCAGCTCTGCCCAGCCCCCTGCAGAGCCAGCTGCCCACCTGCCCCTCACAGTGGAGCTGGGGCTGGGGTTTGAGTGAGGCCTCTGAGCCCTGCTGGTTTTATAGTTAGCTCAGCTCTGGGGTAAATAAGCTTTTGTGGCCTGGCCTGGGAACCCAACTACCATTAAGGAAAAAAAAAAAAATGAAAAGAAGAATTCAAAAACCCTGCCTCCATGGGAAAATGTATGTTGCATTCCCAATAACCAGCTGACGAACATTAGAAAGGCTGGGAGTGGGCTTCCTGTTCCTCACAGGGGGAGGACAAGGATCCATCTGCTAGCCTAGGTTCTGGGTCCAGGGTCAGCTCTACCTCTAAGTCCACTGGTGGGCCTCACAAGCCCTTTAACCCCTCCAGGACATCGTCTGTCACACAATGGGATTCCTGTAAATAACCCATAAGCCTCCTCGTATGTTCACTGCAATTGATCAACATTCCTCCCTCCCTTCCCTCCTTTCCCTCTCTCCCTTTCTTCCTCCATTCCAGAACATCCCTCCATCCATTCATTTTACTGAGGAGACATTTTACTGAACTCTTCTCCCAAGTCTTCTCTTCCTCCCCCAGTCCATCACCCCCACCCCATACACACACCCCTGTCTCTGAGTTCTGTGTTAGGGATACAAGTCAAATAACAGATCGCTCTGCTCAAGGAGCTCAGAGTTCAGTGGGGGAGGCAAGTGTCTAAACAGATGCTATCAAAGCAAGAGCTCTGCCTGAAAGCAGAGTGAAAGCTCGGAGGGTGGCATCGGAGCCAGATAAGGCTTTCTCAGAGCACATACCTCCTCAGGTGGTGCACTCACTTGCCTTAACCATCTCTTCTATACAAGGAAGTTGAGCTGCCCCACCTGTTACATCAGTTTGGCCTAGTCCCTGGGACACAGGGAGGAGCTGGAGGGGGATTCTCACTCTCTTTGCATAACTAAGACAAAGGATACTGGGTTTTAGTCCTACCAAACAGAGTGATGCACATTCTTCCCTGCTCAGGGGAGCCACAGCCTTTCAGATCTCCATTCTGCAGGGATCCTGTCCTTCCCAACCTCCCCCCAACACACACACACACACACACACACACACACACACACACACACACACCTACCTTCCCAGTCCCTGGCTGAAAAGAAGTAGCATTGTCTTTGGATTGACCACTTTTGAATTGCCAGTAACTCTGGAACTCCTAGATTAAAAATTAAAAAATATGAGCCTGGCATGGTAACTCACTCTTATAATCAGAGTATTTGAGAGACTGAGGCAGGAGAATTGTGTGAGTTTCAAATCAATTTTGGGTTATGCAGTGAGTTGCAGGACAAGCCTGGCTTCCAAAGAGAGGTGCTGTCTCCAACAACATTCTGGGTCCCTAGAATGTCTCTAGAAGTGCAGCTATCTGCTCCCCAATATTAATCTCTGATTATAATTCTATTAAAGAAATCCTTTCAGATTCCCACCCTTACTCCACATTCACTATTAAAAAATCACAAGGATAGTTTTAGAAGACATATCTATCATGAGGAAGTGACAGCAGAGTGCCTTGGGGTTCCTGACACTGAGATCATGTCACTCAGAGAGTTCTTGAGTGGAAGTGACCACCAAACAGTGGATCTCGAGAAAGATGGCTTTGGTAGTGTAGGGCACTACAAGACGGGGGGCGGGGGGAAATGTGTGATGTGTGAGAGAGATCCCAAAGAAACCTGTCATTGTGCCTTATAAAAAGATGCATGTTTTATGCTTATCAGTGAAAAGTGATTTGAAGCTGTGCCTAGATGCTTGGATAGTTGGATGGATGAATGGGTGGGTGTGTGGATGAATATCTGTAAATATGTCACTTGCTTTAATATTATGTAAGTCTGTTCTGAATTTTATAAAATTACTTTAAAATCAGGGTCAAAACACAGTGTTACTTTACACAGCAGCTTTTGCTGCCTCATAATATTGTTCATGTCTGATTTTAAGCTGTTTCATTTTTTTTATAACCAAAGGACAGATTTTTCCATTTACTTTTCCCTTGTGTGTTTGCATGTGCATATATGTGGTATATGTATATGAACATGTGTGTGCAGGTGTGTCTGCTGGTGCTTATACCTGAGCAAGCACTTGCAGCATCTAGAGGAGGAGGATATAAGGGCTTCTGCTGTCTCGTCCTCTGCCTTATCCCAGAACATCACCTTGTTGGCTAAGCTAGCTGGCCAGCAAGCTCCTGGGATCTCTGTCCCCACCCCCAAACTGTGGTTACTGGCTTGCAAGGCCATGACTTGCTTTTACATGGGTACTGGGTATCCTTACACTTAGGGAGAAGCTGCTGAACTGTGTCCCCAGCTCTCCTTTTACATCTTAAAAAATGTAAAACTTCAGGGCCAGGAAGACGGTCCAGTCAGTAAGGTCTTGTTACATGAGGATCTGGATTCAGATCTTCAGAACCCATGTAAAAATCCAGACATGGTGGTACATGCCTGTAACCCCAGTGCCGTGGGGAAAAGGGGAGACACAGACACATGGCCCCCTGTAATTCAATGACCAATGAGCCTAACTGATTTAGTGAGTTTCAGATTAAGTGAGAGACTCTGTCCCCAAAAGCAAAAGGAGAGAGATAAAGAGAAAATACCATGTTGAACACATGCACACACCTATACTAACCACAGCAAGTATGATGCGGCAATATAAGGTTAAGGGTTGTCTGCAGATCTCTTCCATCTCCCTGCCGTGTGCTCTGATCTTCTGGGCACATAACCTTTCATCTCTTCGTCTCTCTTTTAAATTTTTTTTAATTTATTATTATTATTATTATTATTATTATTATTATTTATTCAACTGTATGCATATGTGTGTGTATGTGCGCGTGCGTGTGTGTGTGTGTCTGTATAGAACCACGGACGAATCCGTGAACCACCATGGACACCTCCACCTCCTTCTGCCCCGGGATTCACAGGCTCCGCCCTACCAGGACCAGAAGCGCAGGCCACCTCCGCTTCCGCCTGGCGTCTATACGTGGGATCTGGGATCCGAACTCAGGACCTTCCGCCTGCAAGGCGGAGGCTTAACCCCTGAGCCACCTCTCCTGCCCCTCTCTTCGTCTCTCTTGAGAGAGAGTACACATGGCACACGCCATGGCACACAGATGAGGTCTGAGGACAACTTGTAGACGTCAGATCTCTCTTCCCATCATGTAATCTCCACCAAGCCAGCCTGAGAAAGGAGGGGGAAATTCAGAGGGCGCCCCAGAGCTCAAGGCGAGGGGGCGAGCTGGCGCGGAGTCACCACAGACCCTGCAAGTCAGGTGAGAAGCAGCAGGCAGAGGATGAGTTTGCTGCAGCTTCAATTTATTTAAGGTCATGTTTGAGATTATATAGGGTCAGGGGTCCAATCAGGTGCTGCCATCCCTCCGCTCCAGGGGACAGCCACCAATCATTAACTGCTTCCTAGGTGTCCATTGCAGGGGCAGGTTAGACGCCCGCTTCCCATTGGTTGTTCATCTCTCCGCCTGCATGGTTCTCTGTTGGGACGTGTCCCGGCTTGTCCGTAGCGGGACCTCCTGAATCCGGGAGCCGGACTAGGGCCTCCTGAATCGCTAGTGCCACAATGTGGGCTCTGGGGATTGAATTCGGCTTGGCCGGTTTGAACACAGATGCTTCTACCCACTTATCCATCTCACCAGCTCAAGGTTAAGTTTTTAATTCACAGTACGAATTTTATTTCAAATGCGAATTATTTCTGCAAATGTAAATGTGTTCTACACAGATTACTGGTAGGTGGCCTGGGAAGAGGAAAATCTATCTTGCGATTTTTAATTGTGATATATTACCCGCAGAATGTGGTTTAATGCATCCCCTCCCCCACCCTGTATTGGTTCATTTCTTAACAAAATGGCCCATCATGTGAATGAAGCTGTTTTTTGAAAAAAAGGACTGGCGTGCTTTCTCTGTGGAGCTCATTGTGTCATGTTGGCGAAAGTTACAGCAGACAGTGCGCCTGTCCTCCCTCTACTTTTCCTGCCATCTGTGAACAGGATCAGGTAAAATAGACATCTGTAACTTAAGGCCCGCATTACCGACACAGAACAAGACATGCATTACCCAGAGGAAATGCAAGCATTCACCATGCACCTGAGCTCCTTGCTGTGTGCCTGGGCCCACGTGTCCAGTGCAGAGTGATTCTGACCTTGCTTGTGGAAGCTATTGGTTTGTGTATAAGGAAGATGATAGGATATGAATTAGCTCTTTATTTTAATAGTGAGAGGAACATCTTAATGACTCCCTTTCTCATAGTAATGATATAGCAGAGAATGAAAAATAATTTATGTAAATCCTAATGTTTATCTCATTGAAAAGGTTTTTTCAATGTATTTTATGTCGTTTATACCCACATCTTAGGTTCCCATCAACTTAAAATTTCCTCAAGAGTGAAGATCATGCCTTATTCATAGCTTTTGCATGTTTTCGTTTTATTTTATCTCACAGCTGCCTTTACAGAGAGGTGTGGCTGACCTTCATCGTGCTAAATGCAGGATCTTGCACCTAACTCCAAATAACAGCATTAAGAGCTAGTGTTAAAAAAAAGTTTCTCAAGCAGGTTCTCCCTCTTATTTATCTCATGCTTATTTTCTAGCTCTGTGGCAAAAATTCAAAAAAATCTTGCTGGCTAGCTAGCCTAGCTAATTAACAAGCTCTGAATTCAACTCAGACACCCTACCTTAATAAGAAAAGTGGAGACCAGTCAAAGAAGACAGTCAATATCAACTTTGGGCCTCCACCTGCACATGCACATATGTGAACATGTGCCCTCGCCCACACACATGTGCCACACACATGCAAACACATATACAAAAGGAAAAGAAAATCCAGCAAACCAATGGCACACTAAATTGTCCCTAAATGACTCATACATACCAGATCTCCTGATTTATGTCAAAAACATTACTGTAAATCTTTGGAGGAAATGGCAGTCTTCTTAATAAATTGTGCTGTTAGTTGGATTTATATTTGGAAAACAATGTAGTTTTCCATGATTTTATGTCATATTCAATAATTAATTACAGGATCATAGACCTAAATGCCAAAGGTTAAAGGTGACTAACTCAGTGACCTTGAAGTAGTCCAAATATTCTTAGGGCACAAAACATACTGTAATACAAAATAATAAGTTATATACTTTATAAAAATTAAGAAGGTCTGCTCATTAAAAAGACACCACTAAGAAAAGATAAAGGCAGAATGTAAATAGGATGAAAATAGTTCTAATATGTGAATCGAAGTTCGTGTCCAGAATGTCTCAAGTTCTACAAATCAAAAAGTAATCATATGGTTTTTAAAAATAGGAAAAACATTTGAGCAAGCACTTGACAGAACTGCATTTCAAAGTTTTCAGTACAAATACAAAAAAAAAAATTGCCAGACACTAAGGAAATAGTAATCAAAATTTCCCAGGAGAGAAAATTCAAAGCACCATCAATAGCAAGTGCTAAGGAGTATATGCAGCAGCTAGAAATGTTGCACTAATTGGGGCTGGAGAGATGGCTCAAGGTTAAGGCTTTTGCCTTAAGAACAAAAAGACCTGAGTTCAATCTCATATCCCAATTAAAAGCACCAGGCAGAAGTGGCAGTATCCTGCACTTCTGACCCTGGAAGGCAGAGCCTAGGAAATCCCAGAGCAAAGCAATAAGGAGGTAAAGGAATCTAGGATGATTCCTGATGTCACCCTTGCACCTCCACAAGCCCACACACTCAAGGTCCCTCTTCTATACATAGACACACATATACACATTGATGATGGGGGTGTAAGTTGCTAGAATCATTTTGGAAAACTCTTAGTTATCTACTAATCCCACTGTACTTTTGGATATATGTGCCTAAGGAAATGAATGTTTACTAAAACATTTATAAGAATGTTCATAACAGTATCCTTCATAAGAGCACAAAGTTTAAATGTCTAAAAATAGTAACATACATGAATTATAATAGCATTTATTTGGTAGGGTATTATACAACAATGAAAAAAAGTAACCCTTGACATATTTCAATATTATTTATTAACCTCATGAGCATGGTATACAGTGAAATAAACTAAACATCCATTTGACAGTATGTATTTCATATAATCCATTTAGATGAAAATTCAAAAAACAAGCAAAAAAAATTACTGAATTGTAAGGGGGCCAAACCAGCCATTATATTTTTGAGGAGGTAATAACTGGCAGTAAATAGAGCACAAAGGAGTCTTCTGAAGTATTACTCTGGAGTTAAGATCTATAGTTTTTTTTTTCTGGGAGGTAAATATATGTGTATGTATATGTTAGAAAGTTTGCTACACTATAAACTTCATATTTTATACTCTACCATTTTATACTATACCTCCATAAAATATTCAAAAACTATAGCTAAAAATGTGAAAGAAACCATAGGGTAAAGTGGGTTTTAGGACCAGGATAATTGAGAAATACTTTGAAAAGAAGCATGTAAAAAAAAAAAAAAAAAGAAGCATGTAGTTGGTGGCATCTTTGCTGTTCACATACAGCTTTCTATTTATTTATTTATTCATTCATTCATTCATTTAGCCTGTGTGTCTGTGTATGTATCTGTGTATTTGCATGCATCACAGGGCACTGTGTATGCCTGTGGAGGCCCAAGGGTAACTTTGGGAATCATCCTGGGTTGCTTCTACTTCCTATTTACTTGCTGTGGAATTTTCCAAGCTCTGCCTTCCAGAACCAGAAGTGAAGGCTGTCACCATTTTTACATGGGAGATCCCAGATCTGAACTCAAGACCTTCTGCTTGTAAGGCAGAGGCTTAACCACCTGAGCTTTCTCTCCAGCCCTATATACAACTTTTTATTTCTCCATTATTTCAAGCACATATCTTCTGCCCCTAAATATTAAAAGACCTCTTCCCTGTATAAATGTAGAAAAAAAAACACTCTTATTTTCCAAGTAAAATATCCTAATCATTTTGGAAGCCAGTTTAGAGAGCTACAATAATATATTAAGAGCATTAGAGAGACATCAAGAACTTCTCAGTTATGATGGGTATGATTAAAAAAAACTAGAGAATTTTCTAGCACTTTCATTGCTCTCATTCACCATGTCATATCCTTCTCCATAATTGTTGTATAATTTATCTGTAATCCAACATCATTAATATGACAGTTGTTTTAATATTTCAGTAATTATTTGATACTGTTGATAACATTCTTTGTGATGACCAAACACTGTTTTGGTAATGGAAATAAATCTTTGGATAGTTGTCAGTTTTTTTATGAGATTGTTAGACCTTTCTCTAATGTTGGATGTAGAATCCTATGTTATTTTACTAACCTTTTCTTAAAACCATCCCTATATTAGGTAAGCTAGTGTAGGCCAGTTTATGGTACAAGGAGACATCCAAAATTCGATAATATAAATCAACACAGGTTTTCATCTCTTTATAAAGTGGTCCCAGGAGTATGTCTAGGTTTTCAGAGTAGCTTCCATTAAAATGTCAAAGATGCCCAGGCTATCTTTGTAATCCTGAAAATATGACTATCATTGTTCTCTCGATGTAGACATCCCAGTCATTCTGAAAGGAAAAGAACACAGGAACGTGGTAGAAAGATCTTGTAAGCCACACCTGGAAATGATACATGCTGTCTCTGTCCATATTTCATTGGAGAAATACCTTGTGACTATCTTCATTTTCAAGAGAATCTAAAAAGAAAGCGAAGAACAAATGGATTTTGGTAAACAGCTGTTTCAGCCAAAAGAGCATTTGTTCAATGTAGTAAAAGGTTGAGTGCCTTCAGGCTTGCGATAACAAAAACAGATGATTCCTGACACAGAACATTATGATCCCCTGTGTACAGATGACAGAGAAGCCACATTTTCAAAACAGCTGATTGACAGTAAATTGAAACAGCAATTTCTAGCAGGAAACAACTAAGCAAGAATGGCTACGACACTAACCCTGTCCCCCATACCACGGCAGAGACACACTAGAGCGAACTAACTAAAACACGAGTATGTTCTGTGGATCCGCTCACCATAATAAATTGCATGATTTGTGCGTGATCAGCCATCAATAAATGGAATAAAACTCTTCCTAATAAAAATGCAGGCATGTTTAGCATGGGGAGCTATGAGACACAAGCAAATTACTCAGCCTTTCATATGGCACATTGATATGCAGAAATAATCAAAACAAAGTAATGAAAATAAAAGAAATAATGACATATTCCTGAAATTGTGGCAAAAACATGAGAAATTTCAACAGGATAAAAAGACCATGGTGTAGGCTTTTGCCATCAATTTCAGTGTGAGCGTCTTAGATTAGGGAGGCATTGAAAACATTGGTGCTTTGGCTTCAGTCTTGTGACCCAAGTTAATACTTCCACTAATGACCTGAAAGAGGAAGTGAACCCAGTCAGTTATATTTTCTGATGACAGAATTGCTTTCTTAAGTTAAAAACAGAAAACAGGAAAAATCAAAGTTACCAGCTGAGTAAACATGGACAGTGGTAGGAGTGTGAGAGCTAGCTGCATCCATCCGGAGTCTATCTGCATGCACTACTATGCATCATATGTTGGGAGATAATTCAAGTGCATAGATTTCAGCTTGTCAGAGCCTGATCCTGTATCAGCAGATGTAATGGGAGAGTAATAGTTAGAATTTTGCAACCAGAAGCCAGAATCACAAACTTCGAATGCATTAGATTATTTTGTGGGTGGATTCAGTTAACAAAGGGACATGAAAAGCAGTAGAAGAATGTTCACACTTCACTTGTGGTAAAGTACCTTGATCTTGCCGAGCTGAGAGATTTGGTGCAATCGGGAGGGCGCAGTGATGCAGTGAAATGAACTTTCACATCCTGACCCCACCCCTGGCAGTTGAGTAAGCTTGGGCAAATTGCCTCAGGGTTCTGAAACCCAATTTCCTTCTTTGTAAACAGAAAGAGTAGCAAAATTATGCCGCCGGCGTTTTGTGAGAATCCAATGAGAGCATGTACAAGCGGTGTAGGGAAGATGAGGAAGAGCGGAGGCATCTAAAAAAGTCTGAATAGTGATTAAGCAAATAAAGTGTGCTGGGCACTTTTGAGAGCTGTACATCCTGTAGTGGGAAAACCCAGCCAAGGAGATACCAGTGGGCTCCTTCCAGCATGCTCCCGTCCTTCGTTGTTTTGCATGCCTGCAGCCTGCCTGGCATGAAGCTTTCTAAATTGGCTTTCTAAGTCTAAAGACGGTAGCTTCCACCCTCATGAAGCTCACACTATAGAAGGGAGGCAGGGACACAAAGGAGCAGATAATATTTCCCACAGTTGTGTGTCGGCTGCAGAGAGGAAAAGATGCTGTCTTTGCTGAGAGGCACTACAGAAAAAGGTCCTTAGGAGCAAAGTGTGCAGCTGAAACCCAGGTCAGTACTACCATGTGGACAGGAAGTGGGGAAGCTGTTCCAGGAAGAGGAAATAGCCTGAAACAAAGGCAAGATGTGGTTGGCAAGTGATGGTGCAGAATACCTGAGTGGTGCCAGGGACCCGCAAGCCACCCGGGCGCCATGGGCAGGTGGGGTCTCCCCTGGAGTCTGCCTTGCATCAGAGAAGAAACATTGTCCCGGGCTGCTCTCTTTCATGCAAGTCATTTTCTGCCCCCAATTGTCTCTTCGATACTAAGAGGAGAGAAGCGAAATGGTTGTAAAATGGAGACTGTGTGTTGAACCTACAACCTCTCTCGAGTTTGACTTTTGATTAGTGATCAGAACCTTATAACCCTGAACTTCTGAAAAAACAGAGTAAGGAAGAAATTGGGTGGTTTTTTTTTTTAATTCACTAGTATCTGAAAGCAGGCTTTTGGAGCACAGGTCACAGGACAAAAGTCCACAAACTCACTGAAATCACCTCAGCCGAATTTGTGGCATTTCCTGATGACCCAAGTAGACATCAAGCCTCGCCCTGTAGAAATCGTGTTCACGCCGGTGTAGATGCCAGCTAGAGGATTCGAGTTACAGCCTATGAATGCAGCAGCCACAAGCTGGAGACTGCATGTCCCCGTTACTAGTCAGGAGGACACTTGGGAAAATGGCAACTGTCTTTCTTGTTCTGTCAAAAGCACTGCTTGTTAAGTTTCTCCACCACAGCATGACACACGTGCAGGTCCATCTGTTCCTTCTTCTCCCAATGTTGACTTCTCGACTTCCTTCTCCCCCAAACCTACCTACACCCCAAGTTCCTTGGACAGCTTAGCCATCTCTCTCTTTCTCTCTCTCTCTCTCTCTCTCTCTCTCTCTCTCTCTCTCTCTCTCTCTCTCTCTCTGTGTGTGTGTGTGTGTGTGTGTGTGTGTGTGTGTGTGTGTCGCTCCCAGATTGTCCTTTCTTATCCCCACACCTTTCTGACTCATTAGCTGAGATAACATGATGGGCCCCAACATTGAGCTTCCTCTCTGTCCAGCCTGTGGACACGCCAGTTTACCACCCATCCCTCCACTTTCTTGCATACCTGGAATATGCATTTGTCTTTGGTGTGCTTGCTCTGCAATCTCTTTACCATCTGAATCTTTCCCCCAGCACTGAGTTTATACTTTTCTCAAGTTCAATGTGGCCTTGCAGCTGTAAAGAGCGGGTGTGTTTGCTTCTTGCTCTGCAGGATATGCGTTGTCTCATTTTTTTCTTGTGTTCTCAAGGAAAATTTCACACTATGTTGTGGGGAGGGACGAAGTTTTACATATACATTCAAATAGTCAGTTCCTCTGTACTAGATCCATTAGGGATATGTAGATACAATGTCTGTGTGAATAAGCTCTCTGTAGGTACATATTACAACCATTCATATTGTCATGTGCTTGTTATCGTAAGAATTTTTTAAACCATCAATTCCATTTTATTGAGGGTGTCATCTATTTGTGAACAAACTTACATTTTATTAAGGAATATAAAAGAGATGAGAGAAAAACCATAATTAAAGGGAATGACAAATTCCTAGAACAAACCAAATACACTCCACCCCATGGTCTTTGCACTTACCATCTATCTCCACATTGTCCTCTTCCTGCTTATTATCCATGTGCTTTTCTTCCTTATTTCTTCCAGATTTCTTATCTAATATGGTGCCTTCAAAAGGCCTTTCCACAACTGTACTATGTAAAACAAATCCCAATATTCTCCCCAAGCTCCACACTCATATTTCTCTTGTACTCTTTCGTATTTCATCACTGAACAAATTGTGTACTAATTTATATCATTTACTATCCAATTGCACCCAGAATACAACCACAAAAGCAGAGACGTTGCTCATTCCTGTCTCCCACAACCTGTAAGTGTTCAGTAACATTCCTTGGGAAGCAGAGTTAGGAAAGTAATGCTTAGAATGGTCTGACGTTTATGAAGCATCTGAGTAAAAACCCAGCTAAAAAGACAGGCCCACCATTGGGAACACGTGTCTTTAATATACTTTATATTCCTTCTTCATATGTTGTTTGCACGCATCCTCTATCAGTCCTCGATGAAGGACAGACAATTTGACGTGGAAGGCAGGAGAAATATTGGTCTATTCTCACAACAGTGAATTGGTTCAGGTACTTGCTACAATTCCCAGTGAAGCTCTTTTTTGGTCATCTGTTTATTTTTTCATTTCTTACTTGTGAGTCTCATTGTGGTCTGTTTATTTGTTCACTTCTTGTTTGTAAGTCTCATTATGGTTTCATAAATAAATGTATTGGTGCGATTTCATTGCTAACTCTATGGACTTCGCTGTTGTTCAGACTGGCTTCCCCGGTTGAAGGAGGTATTTCGATTGACCTCTGGGCTTCTGATATGATTGTAGGAGTAAGTTATCCCTGCTTTTGACTATAGTTTCTTTCAGAATCATTGTGTACATCCTGCCACAGCCCTGGGTCAGCAATTTGCTCACAGAGGCTTGTCTGCGTGCTTGGAGACAGCATAATAAAGGCCATGATGTGGGTGTTAGGGGTGTTGACTGCTTCTGTTAGCCATTCTTCTTAGATCTTTCAGTGCTCAGAGCTAGCAGATGAATTTTTATATGATTTCATCTTAAAAACAAAAGCAAAGACAGCAGAACTACTAAACTATTTTACTTTCATGGCCAGCAAGAAAAAAAAATAGTATTTAAACTGCAAAGACTAGAAAGGAGCTCTTAGGGGATGTTGAAAGAAGTTGATGTGCACTAGTTGCATTGAACACACTTAGTCACCAGATGTAGATGAACTATGCCTCAGAAACTACTCTATGTAAGGATGGAAATGCTGCCAAGGGAGCCTGAAAAGCTCAGATGCCAGAAATAGCACAGCGAGCAAATACTGCCCTATTTTTAAAAGCTCAGATTTGATATAGTAAATCGTACTGTGATTTTTTAACCAAGCCTAAAACTGGTTACTAGATGAACTGCTGTATATTGCAATGACAATATGCAACTTAGGAAAAAATGTGATTGTTCTGAAACAAGAAGGTATTTACTGTAAGTTTACCACTGATCCATTTCCTCTTGCTATATTTTGCATGTCTCATAGTCTCATCTTTAGATAAAAGGGAGAAAAGTCTGTTGGAAGTTGTATCTTTTACAAGGCAGGGGTCACTTCTATGTTGCCCCTAAGACCTTCTTTAACTATAAAGACACTTAAAAACCTTAGTGTATAGTCCCCAAATCCCTGCTTTAAAAAAAAAAAAAAAAAGTAAAATGGCTAAATTAAAGTTAAGCAAACAAACTTCAGAACCAGAACTATTAATGAAAATAGAGAAGTATTCATTAAGGACAAGAAGATCAACTCTGAGAAAGGTGATAACAAATCCAATCTGGTGTGCAACTAAAAGAAGTTACAGGGAAGCCATCTCAAACACAGCAGGCCTCTTCCTCCATGTGGCTTAGCAGGATTAGGAAAGAGCTGTCCCAACTTTTAGTAATTACAATGGCATCAAGTTGTAAATACTAAATAGTAAATTTAACAAAATATATGTAAGACTTATGCATTGGAATTTCCAAGGAAAAATACTCAGAGAAAGTAAAGGAGATGCATATTTGTTGGTCAGAAGATTATTTATTTCCCATAATTCTGTCATCCAGTGTGATCCTAATAATGCCCCAAAGGTTTATTGTACAAAGTCACAAGCTGACCTGAGGTTTGCACAAGAGGACCTGGAATGTTCAAAAGAATTTTGAAAAAGAACAAAGTCAGGGCTGGGTGGCTCAATGGTGGAGCACATGCCTGGCAATCATGAGCTTCCCCCCAAACAGAACAAAAGCTACTAGGACTTATACTTCTTGTTTTCCCTCTAGCAGCTACAGACTTAAAATTGGTGATCTGTTGCATGCTAGGCAATGCCCTTCAATTGAGCTATTGCCAAAAGCTGGAACATACATTTCTTGATAGAAGACTGATTAGAAGTAATAATCATCAAGAAAGGGTAGCATTGACATAGCTATTCACATAGATCAAGGTTAGAATATTAAAAACTCTAGAAATGAACACACACATATATGTCTCACTAGATTTGCTGTGTCAAAGTAGTCCAATGAGTGACTGAATGATTTTAAGTAAATGATGCTGTACACTTGGATGTGCACATGTAGGCAAAGCAAAGTGGACCTGCATTCCTATCTTTCCTATATGAAGAAATTAATTTCAAATGATTATAAATCTATGTATAACTTAAAACATTGCATTGCTGGAAGGAAAATCAGAGAAAAAATTGCTTTCATTACCTTGAGCTAGGGAAAAGTTTGTTAAGGAACAAAGAGCAAAAACCATAAAAGAAAATCTTGGTAAATGGGGCTTCATCTAAAGTAGAATCTTTCTCTTTGCAAAAAGCACTATTAAGAAAATGGAAGGCAGATTTCAGACTTGAAGAAAATATTTCCAAAGTTATATCTGGTAATGATTCATACTCAGAGCATATGAAGAACTGTGATTATTCACTAATCAAAAGACAAGCCTACTCTATAAAAATGGGCAAGAGATTTGAATAGACCCATTACTAAAATGATCTCAGAGGCAAGTAAGAATGAAAAGAAGTTCAATCTCATTAGTCATTAGAAAAATGCAAATGGAAGTCACAATAACTGTGACTGCACAGCCACTAGAAAAGACCAGAAATACTGGAATGATAAAAATTAAAAGGGATCTTTATCACAGAGCTTGTTACAGCTTCTTGTATGAATTTCAAGAAGGCAAATGTGAACAGCTTGTATTAGTGCTGGGAGGGCCTGGGTGACAGAACGCCTCTTGAGCTCACTGACTCACACAAGGGAGCTGGTTGGAAACCTCATGTGACCATGGGAAGGGCACAAATTTCAATCTCTCTCTCTCTCTCTCTCTCTCTCTCTCTCTCTCTCTCTCTCTCTCCTCTTTTTCTTCCTCTTCCTCTTTCCTCCCCCCTTTTTTTTCTATATTTGATCTTTATTCTTACAGATCACCAGGAACTCAAATATCAGGACTTCCAGTCTCTAGTACTTCTTCCCTTATTTCTAGTTCAAAATCCTTATGAAAGGGATCTGGTTCAGCCAGCTTAGACGACTGCCTTTCATGGTAAATTATGATGAACCTAACTTGTAGTAAGGTGTTCATCCTGGGCTAATCAGTGGGAGTAACCTGGGGTGGGGGCAATTCCCACAATCCTATACCACTTGAACTACTTTATTAGGAAGAGTTTCCAAAATAGAATAAGGGTTTTGAGGGGATGCCGAAAAGTTATTTCTGAAGTTTTCACTGGCTGCTTCTTCATAAACATACTTTTTTTTTTTGAGAGAGAGAGAGAGAGATCAGAGTTGCTCTTACCATCACTGGGTATGAAAAATCAAGAGTTGAGTTTTGGAGTCAGCAAAGGGTCGTATTATCTGACCCTTGAGAAGTCTTAGTCCATTATCTGCAAACAAAAAGACGTTCTTCTGATGAAGCCAGACAACTGATGTATTTTTTAGGTGATTTAAGATTGGCTTTCTTTCTCTTTCTCTGTGGCCTCTTACTAACGGCCAAAAGAAGCAGTTTGGGGTAGCCTAGGATCTTAGCACCCTTTCCTGAATGAGAATGCTCACTCAGAGGAAAATGGGATGGAATGACCCAGCTGGCAAGGGAGAGATGATCAGGAAAGGAAGGCAAACATTCTCATGTGGTCTGGGACATCCACAAAACATTGCTGTGGCAGAGCAGACTGTTGGAAAGGCAGAAGAGACAACACTGAGCTTGAAGTTGAGGTGACCACTTGCCTCAGAGTGGTCCTCCACACGTAACTCCCTCTCCAGATCTAGTTTTACATCCTGAACATTTCTTGGCTTGGTACTTGGTTTTCCTTATCCAGCATCATCCCTATGAAAAAAAATGCCATCCCCCTTTCCTTGACTCCAGATCCATCCTGACCATCTGTCTTTGTTCTCCAGTGGGACTCTGCACTGTAGCAAGTGATCTTTCTGAGCTGAAAGGAGGTTCCTAAGCTTGTCTTTGCTTTCAGACCTCCAGTATTTTTCCATTATTTCTAGGTTAAAAACTAAGGCCCTAAGCTTACCAGTAATTCTCTGCTCCAGGATGTGACCTGACCCTTTTCTCCTGCATCATCTCCTGCTATCTTCCACCGTGTTCTCAATTAACCAGCTCTTCTTAGCCTACTGTCAGTTCAAGGACCTACCCTATTGTCTTCTACCTCAGGGCCTTTGCATGTGTTCCACTCACTACTGGACCACTCTCAGTTCTTCAGAATGCAGGTTGAGCACCATGGACTTCCTCTGGACCAGACGCCTTGCTCAGTAGTTCTACCAGGACTTTGTGGGGTCTCTTCAGCCCTTCATTGAATTTGTGGTTGCGCTTTCATGAATACAAATATTCCCACCGAGCCATTAGACCTAGAAAAGTAGAGACCATCTCTGTTTCTGCTCACTGTTACCAGCACAAAGGCAGTGGGAAAATATTTGCTTAATGGATAGACAGAGGGACCAACTCTGTCTCTGAAAGATCTAAAAGTAAGAGTGGCGTTGTTTTCTTTTGTTCTTAAAGGAAATAAAACACGGAGGGGAAAAAAGGTTCTCTGATTACTTGGTTGTGGAGTAATCCGAAGACCTTCCCCATAGGCTAGGGGAGTCGGAATCACCTGAGAGGGTGGGTCGCTTTGGCTTGGCCCCATGTGGTTCAAGTTGAGGCTAAAAGGTAGAATTTCAGGTGAGAGGAGTAAGTACAGAGGTGTACCCTGTTATTTTGGCAGCTGAGACATTGCTACGTTCTCGGATAAACTACATTTCTGTGTCCGGGAAAGACAAGACTCAAATGAGAAAGGATCTAATATACATAATAATTTCCCAGAGAATAAAAAGAGAAGGACAGAGACAAAATGAAGAAATAAAGTACATTTATTTCAGTGGAAAAAGGTTAGTGTTGAAAACAGCAGGGCTCCTCACGATGTTTATGTGACTGAATTTATTCGGGATGGAGAGGAGCAATAAAGCATGCCACTCAAGTGTGTCGGAGACATGTGAAGTCATCCTCTCATCTCCATGGGGGCGTGTGCCCGGCTATGTCCTTGGGGATTTGTCCTCGGGTTGAAGGCAGAATGTGTGCCACAGAGTAGACATGGGACACTCAATATTAAATGAATTTTACTGGATTCAGAATGCCCAGCACATTTGGCAGGGAATGGGCCCAGCATTTGGAAACTCAGCAGTGCATTAAGTATTTTAATAATCCTTGTTGACACACAAAGCATATGGCCTCTCAAATCTCATGAGGTCAACATTGAAGTCGTCTTCTACATTTCTCAAATTACCCTTCAAGAGCTTCATGAGATTATCTGGGGTGTATCTCAAACTATGTTAACTCATAATTTTTATGTGATAAACAAGAGAAATAAGTTTACTTCTCAGTACTTTCCATGCGTCACAATCCTGCAGGGGAACTTGTGTTTTGGACATAGAAGCATCATTTGGAACTTCTTGATTTTCCAGGAAGGAGTGTAAGTTGCTTGGGGAAGGGCAGGAGAAACATGGCTTTTGGAGCCAGATGGGCTGCCTTCGATGGGCAGCTCTGTCCATGAATCAGTGCTTGAGCTACAAAGCCTTTTGTTCTTATCAGTAAGAGAACATTATCATCGCAGCTAAGGTAGAACAGAGTATGCTGCAAGTTATGTCAAATATTATTTTATTATAGTTATTCCTATAATGTATAAGCTATGAGTATATTTGTAATGATGGTAAAAACAATAATTGCCTTTGTATCAAATCTTATTTTCATGAGAAAATAAAGCTATTCTAAAGCTGGCTTAAAGATGTTTACAAATGGCCCTGGAAAAATTCCACATCCATTCAGCAAGTGTGCATTTGGTATCATGCATGGTCTACAATTGGAGGTCAGAAGACAACCTTCAGGAGTCAGTTCTCTGTTTCCACTATCTCTACTCCAGGGGTCAAATTCAAGTCATTGGGTTGGCAGGGCAAATGTCTTTACCCACTAAGGTATCTCACTGGCCTATCTTCAGTTTTTTGCATATCAACCATACCCCAGTAAAGTGACTTTATTCTCCCATCTAAAACATGATAGAGTGGCACTTGAGATTAGATGAAGGGGTGATTTTAGCTTCACGGTTTTAAAAGTAGCTGTGTTCAGTTTTAAAGCTTTCTATTTTATTATGAAATAGTATATAGAGTTAGCATTTGTGAATCTTTTCCCTACCTCATTCATTTCCTAAATTACAGTGTAATTCAGAGACAGAGGAAGGTTTGCAGGTATTCATCACTCAGTAATGAAAACTGCAAGTCTATCAGTAGGAATAATTTCTTAGACTGTGGCAAAATTCCCTCCTGTGGAGCTTCAACGGACTCCTGGAACAGAGGAATGGCATTAATAGAAAACAAGTAAAGTACAAGATCAGAAAACAAAAGTGTTTCAATGTTAACTCTTCACTTTAATAATGTTATATGAGATGTTAGTGTCAGGAATGGTGAGTTAAGCTGAGTGGAAACCCAGCTTCCAAGGACTATAGAATATTTTGGGGCAAAGATTACTCTCTTAGGGCTGGGAGGAATGGCTCAGTGGTTAAAGCTTTTGCCTCACAAGCAAGACAATATGAGTTCAGATCCCAGATTTTACATAAAAATGCCTGGTGGATGTGACCTGCAATTCTGTCCCTGGAAGACAGTCTATGAAATCTCAGGGCAAGCAATAAGGTGATAGAGCAATTTGAGAGGATAACAGATACCACCCTTGGGCTTTTAAACACACACACACACACACACACACAAGAATACCCTCTTATATACACATCCACACACACACATACTCTCGCTTGTATGCAGCAAACACACACACACACACACCATACACACATACATGAAACATACACAAAAAATGAAGAAAGATTACTCTCTTAGCACTCCATGTATCTCCAGATTTCACTCTGGTTACTTTAAGAAGGCAGGGATGTTAACTTCATTCTTGGAAAAATATAATTTGTATATTATGTCATGGTCTTCAGAATTCTTGTTTAGGCCCTTTGGCAGGAAAGAATGACTGTTGTCAGATCTTCTCATTTGCCTGCAACTTTGTAAAGCTGCTTTAAGTACAGCAGAGAAGACTCTTGCTGGTCACTCCTCACCTGCAAATTTTAGCTAAACAAGGACGTGAGTGTTTCAGAGTTTCTTTTACTTTCGCAGGTACAGACACAAGTACGCCTTGCAAAAAAAAACTTTGACAAATTGAAGATGGATGTGTGTCAAAAAGTGGATCTTCTTGGAGCAAGCAGATGCAATCTCTTATCTCACATGTTAGCAACATACCAGGTAACAAAGAGATGTCTGTTTCAAGGAACAAAGTAATAGGCAAATGAAGTATCTGTGCTGCAGCTGAAAGCATATGTTGGACGTCATGAATTCTCAATTCATTTCCTCATCTCCACCTTCTGCTTTCCTGCAGTTTAATCAAACAGCTTGATGCACACATATTGTAATTCCCCATTTCCCGGTATTTGTTTTGTGGGTTCTTTCTGCCCGGAGTGCCTTTCCAAAGTCCACTCATGTTGATGTAAATCAAATGGCATCCCCGGTAAGCCTCTCCTGAGTTTCCTTAGCCCTGTACCCACACGTCTCCCAGCATTTTTTCCTTCTCAGGTTTGTCAGTGAACTTGCTTCTGTCTCCTCTAATAGCTTGTGAGTTGTTCCAGTATAGCACTGTGTCTGCCCACAGTTGTTTGCCCCAAATGACCATGGGATACCAGACACTGGGTATGGCAAGGAATGCAAAAATAATGAGTTAGATTCCTACTCCTCAAGGCATTAAAAGTTCAGCAGGAAATGGAAAGCAGTAAGCTCTGACTCTATCTCCTAAACCTCTGCCCATATGAGTGTGAAGAGGAATGATTGAATCAGTAGAGGAATGACAAAACTGTAAGAAGGATTAGCCCTGGTCTTTGTAGAATAGACTGCCGTAGGCACAGGATGGAGATGAAGAGAAGATGGTGGGAGTCACCAAAGCCTTGGGAGACATTTAGTTGGCTAACATGCAAGGCTAACATGGGAAGAAAGAAAGCAGAGATGGATTTGAGTCAGTTGAGAGAACCTGGAGAAGCCATAGACATGTGTATTTCTCTGGAGTCCAGGATCAGAAGTGGCATCCAAAACAGTAATGCTTTGCTATCTTTCTTTATAGACCACTCTGCTCCACTTTTGGGAGAAAACATCTCATACCATGGCAGCCATCCACGAAAGCTTCAGAGGTTACCAACCATACGAATTCACAACACTAAAGGTATGAAAGCCAGAGAGGCCTCTAGGAAATCTTGGGGAAGGGCAATTTTTATTGACAGTATCATTAGCCAAGGTCCTAACTGCCAAACCAGGATTGTGTCATTGGTAGGGACTTTTCACTGAGTGGGTACTGCATACCAAGACAGGCCATGCCCATTCGACACTGCTGAATAGAGGACTGCCAAGAGCTAAATAATTCAATACTCTTGCTTCGTTTTTATTTTTCCATTGTCTGGGATGGAACTCAGGACTTTGTACATGCTAGATGGGTCTTCTCCCAGTGATCTACATTTCTGTCTCTAAAAGTATTAAGCTCAAATATGTTCATTCAAAAAGATATATTTCTTTCCTCCTTTATTTCTGAAAAAAATGATTTTATTCTAAGAGTATATCCACCATAGAATTGGATTTTTCCATAAAAGACTATAGTAATATTTTCTAATTGAAAAAGTACCATTAAGCTCAAGGATTTCTCTGCTCAAAAGGAATACATGCAAACTGTCCAAGCTTTAACATTGAAACTGAATTAGAATTATTTTTTGTCCTAATGTTTGCTAGAGATGAATACATATCAAGATAAAGAAGTCACTTTTCCTTTGAAAAAAAAAAGCATGTTAAAAATGATGAGAAAAGAGGGGGCACTTTGTTGTCATATCCAATCTCTGAAAGAGAAATAAATCAGTCAAGAATTACTTAAAGTAAGCCTTGAAATTGCTTGCTTTTAATTTTGAAGGCTATTTATTAACGGTTCATCTTGCTTTGACAAAACATCAGCCCAAAAGAAGCCCAGATGCTTCTTTGATTTTGAAGTGTTGTATAAGTCATTCATCTACAAAAATACGAAGATGGAAATGCGCTCAAAGACCTTGTCTGAAAATGGAGTTTCCAAGAGAGACCCAATTGTGTCCCTTGAGTTGGGCCTGACCTGACTTCCGGAAGGGCACCAGACTAGAATGCTGTTCCGCTTTCTCTCTGCCTCCCTACGTTTTTGGTTCTCACTGACATGCTGCCTGGTGGACATGCTTGGCATGTGCTGTCAACTGCAAGCACTTACCAGCATCTCTTAGAACCTCATATAGAGACTTTTTGTTTCTTAGGCATCCTGCATGGTCCAGGCATGCACATAGCACGCCAGCAGCCTGTGTCACATGAACCGTGCCACTGTTTCTTCTTTGCGACTCCCTGCTGCTTTCAGCACCTTAGGAAGCAGTCATTTAGACCAAGCCATTTTGGCTGAAAATTACAACCCAGGCTAACCATTACTCTTACCCTGCCTTGAGTAGTTCATGGACTCTCTTTCCATAAGCACCTTCAGAGCCTCGTGGGTTGCTGTTTTGTTCATTTTTTCTTTGTCTAGGACTAGGGATTGAACCCAGGGATTCAAGCACACTAAACAAATGCTCTGCCACTGAGCTGTATTCCCAACCTGTATGTTTTAGTTTGTATACAATACCACAAATCATCTGTCTTTTACAAGACAGGAGTACATAGCATAAAGTGGGAGAGATGGAAATGAAATAGTACCTACCCCAAATACATATTCAAAAGCGTTTCATGTTTGAGGAACGGCATCTGAAGGACAGTGCGAATTCATGACATTGAGTCTTGAAGAGCCCCATATGTGTGTCCCTGGCCTCCTGTGCTGAAGAAAATATGGCTCCTTAATTTTTGCCATGCTATTTACCCCGCAGAGAGGCTCATGCTGCTTATGTTAGAGGATTTCTGGGCAGAGGATTTAGTGAAAGTTGACAGTCACGGTTCAGGACATAATTACAAATACTTTGGGCAGATGACTCTCTATTACCTTTTTAATTCCCTAGAGCTTCCCTTAAATTATGTCTTAAACAGCAGTGCATATTTAACTGTAATGCATCTTAGAAGGAGACATACATCTGCTGGATTATGATGGTGGTGTAGTAATATTATGAGTCCAGAAATCAATCAAATAAGCTATTCTTTTATTATCTCTCTAGAACACTATTCATCTAGGCTTTCAATGATGACATAGGAGACTTTCAGGCTGACAGATTATGCAGACCTTAACTGGACACAACAGAATCCTGTTATACACAGGTCACTATGTTTTTATAGATAGAGATGCTTGAATATCAAATTGAGTGCCACAAAACATGAAAAGGAAAGCTACTAATTCTTCATGTATCCTGGGTAAATGTGAGGATATTGTTTGAATGTCCAAACTTTTTGTGCCAATACCATTTAAAGCACATGGCCTGTATTTGTAAGACTTTTGTTTGATCAAATTGTCTTAACACACACACACACACACACCACACACGCACACACATATAGATAGATATAATTTTGGAATGGCACTATATATTGATCTTGTATATTTTAAATTTTAAATAAATGTTTTCGCGATTAATTTGTCTTCTGGGTTTACGTAAGCAAATAGTCCCTTTAAATGCCTTTGGGGAGTCTGGCTGGAAAGAAAACATTGTCTTTGGAAAAGGTTGCCAAGCTCTGTTAATGAAAAGCGGGCCATTTGTTTTCTTTGCTTCAGGGTGTATTCTGAGTGTGTTGGTAACTGTGCCACTGCAGCTGTATTTCCTGACTGTTAGTTTTATGCTTGATGAAGGATGATAATTAATGTGTTAAACATGTGGTGTGCCCTGTTTGGAAGGTGAGTTCCAACTACAGAATTATAGGAGTCTTAACTTAGGCCCCCGGAAGTTCAAAGTGAGATTTGAAATAAACCTTTCTCTAAGAAATTTAGAGAAATTTTATTATAAAAATGAAGTGAATCACTACCTCTTGAAACTTAGGAAATACTCAAATGACCATTGTGATATTTTTGTGGCTTTATGTGACAACACCTTTTGATTTTCTTGCCTAAGTCTGATACAATTATAGTGATTCTGCCTTTGTGGATGTATTTTTCCATCCTTTTAAATCCATGATAAATTTTTAGTATTCAACTTAATGGCAAGTTTAACCTTGAAATTCAGCATTCAAAAGTTATTTAAATTTAATCGTTGTGATACCTCCATTTTAACACAGAAGCATTATTGTCTGAAAGGTTTCCAATAAAACCGCACTTTCCTGAGCTTGCTTTTTCAAACAACCCAAACTTATGGATTCATTAAGGTTCATTAAAATATTACTAAACATGCATATTTTACATGAATTATCATTAATGTATTAGTTTTCCACTGATTTTACATCATCTGGGAATGCTTCTCATATGGTAGAAATTATCAAGTCATGGGAAAAGTAATGGGATGTTGCTTGCCAGGTCTTGAAAGCATTGTCCCTTTTCTGTGGGAGCAATTTAGGCCGAGTCTGAAAGATTCTAAAGAAACTAAATGAAGTGCTGCCTTGTTAGGAGAACAGGGCCTTGTCTAAAACTACCAGTCAGTCCTATGTGATTGTGTTTCACTGAGTCCTTCCAGGATGGCGCAAACTTACCCATTTCTCCATGGATCCAAGTGGCAGTCCAAGTGGCTTTTCCCCTAGAAAATCCATAGTTTTAGTTTATAAATGGCCATTTCCTCCTCCAGCTGGTGTGCTGTGTGCCTGGAGTGGAGCATATTTTGAGAGCCGTGAGGGGAAGGACTATGCCCTCACAGCAGTGGACTTGTACTTCTGGAAGCTGGTTGAGAGAGGCATTTCTCCCACATCAGCACTGTAGAGATGTAGGGCTCTTATTTGTTTAAAATAGTCTTGCTGTGTAGTCCTGACTGACTCCAAACTCAGGACCCTCCTACCAGCCTCTTAAATGCTAGGATTACAGGCATGTGCATTTGTTTTTGTTTTTGGTTTTTTTTTTTTTTTTGAGATAGTATTTCACTGTAGTTTAATGTTCTTCATTCCTCATCCTCCTTAATTTTAAGATGTATTTGTATTTTCTAAACATATCCGAGTGTTTATGTTTAATGAAAAGGGTCAGTAATCTTGCTTTGGTAGTTGTGGGAAGAACGCCAGTTTTTCTCTTGGTCCTTTATGCTCTCTGGTTTAATGTGATAAAACAAAGTACATAAAAATACAAGCTCTGGAGCCATCACACCAGCTCTGTCAACACCCAGTTGTTCAGTGTTGATGGCAAAGTGGTGGGAGAGGAAGTGATAATGGTTGGGGGACAATGACTGCTTGACTGTGATGGAGGCCATGTTGTTGCTGGTGCTGATATCCTGGTAGAGAGCTTGTTGGTGCTGAGGCTGGTGGGAGAAGGTGATAGTGATGGGGTGGGGGTGGGGATTGTGAGGATTTGCCAGAGGGGGGTTGCAGCAGTGACTGTGGGAGTGGCCGAGATAGCCGTGGTGGCATAAGCAAGGTCTGGGGATGAACTTATTAAGAATGCCTTGGTATGTCCAGAGGTCAAGACCATCCAGAAAGAGGATTTGTTGAAGCTGCTTAAGTCCAATAGTTCCATTGTAATGACTTTATTAGCATCCTAGTCCTAGACTATTGGTTTCATAGCCACTTAAAGGCACAGCTGTGCTTAGCAGGAGGTGACACCCGGCCTCCCGGGGGTAACCCAGCATACTCCCTCTCTGTTTCTCTGGAAGTTCCATTGCACAAATCTACATTCTGGCAGTCCCTTTCCAAAGCCCGTCCTTCAGCCCCGCAGGCTTTGGTCTAGCCTTACTGGGATGGGAGAGACTCAAACAGGCCGATGGTCCAGAAAGGCTGGAGGGTGTGCCGTTTGGGCAACAGGGCTAGCTAGCTCTAACCAATGCATCTTGGCTTTACAACTCGCTCTTGACCTGGGCCAATACTGTACCTCTAAGGAAGCCCAAATTTGAAAACTTAACTCTAAGCGTGTTTAAAAAATAACGGCGGAAACAGATGTACCACTGTTTCCTTTCTTCTCTCTCGAGGTACAGGGCTCGGCTCGGCTTGCAGGGAACGGCATTCTGGAGACCAAAATGCTTTCAGCTTCAAAATTCAAAAAACATCCTTTTCTGAATTTTGTTTTGCTCCAATCCGTATGCCTAGCAGGCTTCTTCCACCCACCTCCACATTTCTCAGTTAATCATTTGAGCATTTCCCGACAGGCCACATGGCTCTGTAGTTACTTGCTTTGAAAATAATGCCATAATAGTTTTTATGAAAATTGGGTAAATATCTCCGCAATGCTATTTTAGTTAACAGCCCCAACAAGGCAATTACTCATGGCGGGCATCCAGAACATCCTTCCGACTTTCAAGTTCTCTCTCAGTATCTTGCTTTACAGTGTGCTTAGCTAAGCTCCCCCTAGCCGCCCCCCTCCTTCTCTTTTTTTCCAACTGTTCCAGGCCAGATCATTGGAAAGAACAAACTGGGATGTATCCAGTTCACTGGGGAGGAGGGAATGGAGGGGCCACTCCCTAAAATCTGAAGTAGACAAGGCAAAGCGTGGCTTGTCATTGGTTCGTCAATGTCGTATGGTGATTGGCATTGCTTCTCTCAGGCAGCTAGTCTCTTGAGCCTTCCCAGCAGCAGTAGGGGCCTTCTCCTCCCCAAATTTACTCCTCCCCCACTAACTTCTCTGTGAGGCAAAGGAAAAAGCGCTGCGTGGGTAGTTAGCCCATGCCAGACACACTTGGTATGGGTGAGGTGAAATAATGTCTAGCAGAATTTGTCATACGATATATGGGTCTCTGATGTACCAAGGTTGTACTGAAATTATTACTCTATTGCCAGGTTCAGCATTGACATATATTAAGTGCTTATTATTTAGTTAGCTCACACATTAACTTGGGGATATTTGTTCTTGTTCCAGCGGTTCAAATGAAGAAGCTGGAGCTCAGAGACAGCTAGTAGTTTATCCAAGGCCACGTGTAATGTGCTGTAGAACAGAGAAATTCATGCCCTGCTGTACTGCTTTCCATGAACGCTTCCTGGCTGTGGGCAGGAAAAAGCAGAATTACCACCATTAAAAAGTACAGCCATAGCTGCCAATGAAAAGCAATACTGAGAACATATGACTGTTCTGTAAGAAAGAGACTGAAGGCCCTCTAGATCTCACCACTTCTCATTGAAAAAGAAATTGAGTGTACTTCTTGACTTGGCTCTTCAAGACCATTTCTTAGCAGATTGTAGATTTTTTTTCTTTTTGCACATGTGAGTGTGTGGGCGTGGGTGTGTATAGGAGAGAACACTTGAATGTATGTGCCTGTGGAGGCTCAAGGATGAGATCACGAATCATTCTGCTCTGCTCTGGTTCCCTACTGCTTTTCCCAGGCCCCGCCCTCCATGGCTGGAATTGCAGGACCCAGCCATGTCTGTCCTGAGCTTTCATAGGAGATCTTGGATCTTTTTTGATTGCAAAACAAAAGCCTTAACCCCTAAGTCATCCCTATAGCCCCAACAGGTTGTAGAGTTTTGAAGACCTAAATTCAAGTGTTGCTTCTATTTACTTTGATTAAATAGCCTGCAGTTACTTACTGCAGTTAGTTACTTCTCTCTGAGTCAATTTCCGTGTCAGCAAATGTCTCTATGGAGACAGAGTGAGAAATATGGCATGCAGTGTCTATCACAGGTGGTCAGACACACTGGGTGCCTACTGAACCCTTCAGAGTCCTGACAAGGAAATCTGTTTCCAGGACTTGACACTTTGTAGAAGCATTCTCTTAGTTTATCCACACAACTGTCCCCAAAATGGTCTGCTTGGCATTATCTGCATGTTCTGATGGGTAAACTGAGGCCTGTGAGAGATAAGGATCATCAACACAGCTTGATGTATTTCCATAGACTGTCCCTTTCCAAGATATAAGCTTTTCTGCTTTCCATGTTATTTTAAAGTAAAAGATGCCATGTCTTTTGGTGGTATTTTTCTCCTAAATTTTACTTTTTCTATTCTACAGTTCAATTCAAAATTCTCTCTGGTCCTAGATGAATAGTATTGCTTATATGGTGTATATGTCTCAGGCTGTGGAGGGGGATGGGGTGGACACATGTGCTAAATGTTCCTGAACTGCATGGCTGGTACCCATCATAGTCTGCGTTTTATTTCTCATGTGCTACTAATTATGTGAACACAAACACACACACGCCCAATGGAGTGTAGCATCTTTTAACCAGGGCCCCAGTATTTTAAGCACTTTCATTTCCTTTTCTTGACAATTATTTGGCGCCTTCCTATGTGTACAGTGTAATTAATGACAAGTAGCATAAGAAAATCGAAGTCTCCTAATTCACAATTAGAAGAAATGTTACTCTTTTGTGCGAGTTAAGCGTTGGATGCAGGTGATTAGAAGTGGCTGCTGGTCTTTTGTCTGGGAAAATGTGTTTTGCTGAGTAGTTTTGCTTTCTTTCACATGAATGTTACCGTGGCTTTTATTTTCCTAATACAGGAAGTAGTAACTCCCATTATTATATTAAGCCGTTTCCTTTTCAAGACACTTTTGCAAGCCGAGTCTGCGCATTCCCTCTATCCCACTCGTCTTCTGTCCCACGTGTGTGCTTCCTGAAACCATTTATGCATCGCTGGAAACTATTAGCATGCTGCTGCAGCCTTCCCACAGAAAGAGTCCTCAGTCTAAAAACACTCTTTCATCCACAGAGAACCTTTCAGTGTCGGATGATGTGATGTGCTGCTAATACACCGTGATTTTCACAGGCGATTTTAATGCAGGACTGAGTGGGATGGGGTTAGACACAGGATGCTTTGGAGTTTTCATTTCTGAACGTGGATTCAAATGTGGCTTCCATCAACCAGTGATTGGAAATGGTCTGTCTGACGCCTGCCTCATCTGTACTCGGCCCTCTTGTGTTCATTGTGCCTGGGCAGGTATTCATGTCACACAGAACACGCTGACATCTCTGACTTCTGCGGAGGCTGCAGGATTAAATGTTTTCAGCTGAGTGGTAGACTTCAAAATAACCTGAAGCATTCTCCTCCATCCCCTCCCCCAGCTGAGACTATGCAGGATTATGCCGCCATTCTATAGACTGATCTGCAGCTGACAGTCACCCAGAAACTGTTCTCAGAGAGGAATGGCCATGATCTTTCGGAGGTCCCTTTAGCATCTTCATGCTTTCAATATATGCCAGCGCTCCTTAAAGAAACAAGCTGAATATATACTGCTGGGTTTTCCCTATGTTTATGAAGAGCATTGTGCTTACCCCGATCTAAAAATTCTTAGTACGAGGTAGCACAGAGGGTAAAGGTGCCTCCATGCGAACTTGGCAGAGTTTGAGCCCCAGAACCCACATAGTAAAAGGAGGGAACTGACTTCTGAAAGTTGTCCTTGACCCCCACAAACATGCCATGGCATTTATATGATCTATCTCTCTCTCTCTCTCCCCTTCTCTGTATAATAAGTAAGCAACATATAAATAAAAACTTGTATTTCAAGAAATGCCCATTGAAAATGTTCTAATATTGACTCTGGGGTCAGGCATGTGTCTCTGTGACTATACTATAAATCTTAGACTTGTACTTTAGAAATGTTTGGTTTCCGTACCATATGAATTGTATCTCAGTTAAGCTGGTGGGGTGTGTGTGTGTGTGCGTGTCTGTGTGTGTGTGTGTGTGTGTGTAAAAGAGAGAGAATTTGTACAAGATTTACCCTCCATTCAATATTCTCAAAGCTACTCAGAAGCGCCCGTACCCATAGTCATTTGTTCGTAGTTTTATAGACTTTTTCACATTTTTCTCCCAAGACTTCAAATTTCCTAGCTAAGGAAATCTAATTTTTTTTCAGTTCCACATTACGTACATTAATTTTTCAACCAACAAGCATATATTTAGCACTTCTTGAGCTGCAGAACCCAAATTATCATAGGGACAATAGGAACATAGGAAGGGAAGAGCCATTGTCACAGGAATTATTAATAATAAATTAAAGAATCGATTGGAACTGCAGCTATTCTGTTGGGGAAGAACAATAGAGTCTTAACTGTGACCCTGGTGACAGAGAGTCCCTGCTAATGACCCAACAGGGGAAGGGCTTGAAAAGAAGGAAGGAGTGGTTTACATTACAAAGGGATTGTCTGAGAGCTGCTCAAGTGTGGTCAGGAGGGGAGGTCAGCCTGGAGACTGGGGGGACTATAACCATGGAGCTGTCAAGGACATCTTGGGGGGTTTAAGCAAGGACTGTGGCAGCTAGACTCAGCTCCCTGAGGCTGATGTATCCTAGTCCTGCCCAGCCTTGATTAACAAAGAGGAAGCACAATGCGAAGATAATCGAGCAAACCAGGACGCCTGGACAAGTGTCACGCATCTGAAAGTGAGTCCTGGGCGCCATCAGAATATGGACTGAAAATACTCCCGACCTCGCTGTGATCAGAGTGGACTATTCTGGGATGAATGAAGCTGCCACAGGGAGTGAGTGAGTGAGTGTGTGTGTATGTGTGTGTGTGTCCACATGCATACGGTCTATGACTGACAAATTCATTCAAAAAAGTCCTTAACATCTGATGAACTCCTCCTTAAGGTTATACATTTCCACCGCACACCTCTACACCCTTCACACTACTTTTAAAGGCTGTTGTGGGCAATACATATTAAAAAGTCATAACCACAGAGCCCATATCCACAGAGGCTAGATCCATTGTCTTGTTTTTTCTAGTCCAGCCTTTTGTAACTTTTCTCCTCCGCAGTCCAGGCCTGCAGCCAAGGATCACGTGATACATTTAGTTGTCACGCATTCAAGACACAGAAAGAGCAAGAGTGTGATGGAACAAATGGGGCAAATGGTCAGCACCGAGTAAAGGAATGCCGTCCCATGGGCCTCCTGGCCTCTTCATGGGGTCTCACAGACTTGCAAGTGCATTAGTACCTTACTACCCCTGTGGTTCCTGTTGTAGTCCTCATATAAGTCAAGCTGTTGCCGCCTTCGGATCTTGGCACTGAAGTTTATCTTCTCCCTGAGTTACGTTCCTTGTCATTGAGCTCTTAGTTGAAGTTCACTTCTAAGAGAAGATGTCTTGCTCACTGAATTCATCAGCCTTTTGTTGAAAGACCTGCCTAGACCCATCACTTGCTAATAATTACATCCTTCATGTTCATTCCTATCCAGAAGGTCCAAAACAGCTCCTGACACTCAGTAAGTATTCAAAAAAAAAAAAAAAAACAAAAAAAAAAAACTACTTGTTCAATGACTATACTAATTCTAATGTCCAGGAGTGTCCAGGAGTCATTGAAAATAATGGCAGTGCCTTTTAGATGTGCTTTATACAAGAATGCTTCAGAATTTCAATCAGGAAACATACACTCAAACACGGGACCCTGATCCTACATTAGAATATAGGTAAACAATTTACCATTAATGTTTCAGACATATAAAATCATTCTGTACTCTCCACTCTAATAAACTATTTGGATTATGAATACCTACATAATTTACATTGGTTAAGGAGATTTATAGAGCCTATAAAATATAGAGATGCAGTAATAAAGGACTGTAAAAGCAATTTGGAGTCGAACTTTCTTGGATCTGGAATGCATAGTGGAGTTGTGGCCTGTGAGGCTACAGAGAAGTTAGAATCACAGTCTAGAAGATCTACATAAAACCAGGCAGAGAGGGTTGTAGAGGAGGGGCAAAGGGAAATGAAGAACTATTATAAATTCTCAAGAACATGGGTAATTTGATGACATGGGTATTTTAGGAAAATTACTCAAGTGCAGGGAGTAAAACAGAGCTGGCAGTTAGGGGGTGGAGGAACCCTGGTATCCCATCTGGTGCCCATGGCAGACTCCATGCTCAGCCTTGGCAAAGTTTTGTGCGGACACAACCTTAGAACGCCTTCACTCAGACCGCCACACAGCCATTCACAATCAACCCATGCGGCTCCTGAAGCCTCCTGCCTCCCTCCATGTGTCGCAGTGGAGACAGGAACACAGCAAGGAGGAAGACAGAAGCCAGGATGCCTCGAACAAAGAGAACCTCCGCCGTATTGCTGGTAGCTCTGAGAACACAGGAGAGATGAGTATCTTGAGAGATTTCTCTTGCGCTGGCAAGTTTTTATTTAATTGGCAGAGAGAGAGAGAGAGAGAGAGATCTTCCTATAACTCATTTTTCAGTTAAAGATGTTTTCCCTTTTTTTCTTTCTAGGTCTTTATAACATTTTGTAAGGACTCCTTTAAAAAAATAAATCTTTCCTTAAGTATCTAATAAACCTTGAAAACAGTAACTATAATAAATGATGTGATGATGTTCCAGAGAGAGAGAGAGAGAGAAGAAAATAAAAAAATGCTCTGGCCTGTTTTTAATCCAGAAAGATTTTGGAGACACCTGCTCTATCCTTTCGTGGGAGTTAAATTGTCAGAATATGTTAAGGTGTTATTTTGGTCTTTTTTTTAAAAAAAAAATAAGGCACTGTTGTCTACTATTGTGGTTTCTAAATTGCAAACTAGCAAACAAAATTAAAATAAGATAAAATTGTCTCAGCTTTGGTGGCATGGGAGGGAGCTTCTACCCTGTCAAGGCGTGAGCTTCAGCACAGCAGACTGTTTATCTTAGCTGTGTGTTGAATTTGGAAAATAAAGCTAGCAGTGGCCAAAAGACCTTCTTTTGAATAACTTATCACGAAAGGAAACACATAAATCTAGTGGCAAGTCAACCTTCCTTTACAAGCCTAGTGTTTCTTGGATGAGTCTGAGCACATTGTTGCTTTGCCATACAAAATTTCCTTGCTTTCGTCCGTGATGGGTTCAGGGTGACCTCCCAAAACCTCCCATTTGAGGTTTTGATGACTGACCCTGATTTGTTTGTTGATGACTTTTCTTTAATTGTCTTTTCTTTTGTAATTTGTTGTTATTCTTTCCCTTACCTATGGCTCATGATCCAAGAGCTTACAGGATCCTATGAAGAAACTAGTTGAGAAAGAAGGGAAGAAGACGCGCACCCAGCAGGACCACCCCCAGACAGGAGCACCGGAGCCCAGTCAGTAAGTCACCACCTCCTTCCTCCTCGTGGTGGCAGCCCAGCCATTGAGGACCCACCTCTCCCTCCTCAGGGCCGGTGCTTTGAGGCCGAGCTCCATCAGCACCCAGTTCTGCTAGACTGTGCCTTGCTTATCCGAAGTCTTGAGAGGGCTGGGGACTGAAGGGCAGCTGTCCCCCCCAGGCTGCCTTGCTTCTCTGTCTTGTGCCTCAGCTCAGCTCCCTGTCCTGGTACTGCCCCTATCTGACACCACTGTGGCTAACACGCAGCCCGTGTGCCAGAGGAGAAATCGTCCACTTTTTCTCTTCTAGAGTCGAAGACTTATCAAACTGATTTAGTAATAGATGTAGCACTGCGCTATTACGGACAGAAGTGTTGGCTTGTGACGTTTTGTTTCACTGCTCTGGCTTCCTGCTTTCTCCTCTCCCAAGCAGAGCATGTACGGCCCCAAGTACAGGAAGTGACTGCCCCACCTCCGTTCCTTGGCCCTCATCGTTACAAACGCCAAGGGGAGTGTGCAGTGCACATGGCATGTGATCCTCATACCATGAAGCAAGAAGGAGGTTGGAATGTGAACGTGCATGTCTGTGGAGCTGTAACAACCTGCAGAACTGCACTTTACCCTTTGTAACTGGCAAACCGAAGAAGGCCAAGATGCTTGTCTCTGCTCCCCACCCAACCTTCACTGTTCCTTTTCCACCCACAGCTACAGCCACACAGCCACTAGTGAGAGCTCCTTTTCATTTTCAGGCGAAGACTATAAATTTTCTCTCATGCAAAGCAAAGATGCATTTTTATTGTTGCACAGACTGTAGAATGCGATACAGGTCTAGCATTGTTGGTTTTTGAGTGGGAGCCCATATGGTCCATTGCAGGTGAGGGTCGCAGTGCCCCACTAGACATGGTGTTAGGTGGGCTGCGTGTGTTCCTGTTCAGTGTGGAAGACTGAGGCTCAGAAACACTACAGCCCATAAGAAGCAAAGTCCACAGTCAGCGCCAGTATCTTCTTTTCGCTATACACATTAGTAGAATCAAAATAAAGCTCCATTCTTTATTTGGAAAGGAACTTCTTGATTTGTTTTAGTGAGCATCAGCATCTCAAGTATCTTAGCATTTCGTTTTGAAAAGCTCACAAGATATACACTATATTAAAATGACTGAAAAGTTAGCAGGAGTTTTGTTCAGAAATAGCAGGTAAGGGTTATGGAGATGGCACAGGGGTTAAAGCCTTTGCCTCACAAGCAAAAGGATCTGAGTTCAATCCCCAGATCCACCTAAAAATGCTTGGTGGAAACATAGGAAGTCTATATTTCTGGCCCTAGAAAGCAAAGCCTAGGAAATCCCAGAGCAAAGCAATAAGGAGGTAGGACAATCCAGGATGGTTCCCAGTGTCACCCTTGGGCCTGCACAGGCACAACACACTGAAATGCCCTCTTGTTCATGAAAGAGAGAGAAAGAAAGAGAGGAAGGAAGGAAGGAAGGAAGGAAGGAAGGAAGGAAGGAAGGAAGGAAGGAAGGAAGGAAGGAAGGAAGGAAGGAAGGAAGGAAGGGGAAGAGAAGGAGGGAGGGAGAGAGGGAGGGAGGGAGGGACGGACGGACGGAGGGAAAAACAGCAGATAAAGGTGAGGTGCAGTGCTGGGGAGTCTGCAGGAGGGGAGGTCTGTAAGTCACAGGCCAATCTTGAGATGTCTGAGCACTTGGGCTTGGGACTGACTCTGCCTTCAGTCTCATTTCCCCGGTAACACCAGGAATCAGAATTGACCACTGCTTAGCCATCTGTGTTTAGTGCTACTCAAGTGGTCACTGTATGCATGTATGTATTGGGGTTCACCCTAATTGCCTATCTAGATGTTAGCAAATAAGTCCCTTACGGTAAAACCAAGTTCAGTTATTAAAATGCTACTGAATGCTATAGAAAGCCAGGAAAGTTATTTATTTCTCACAAAAGTATATGCTATAAAACAGCTAGATCTTGACCTTGCATGGGCAAATATGTGTGTGTTGATATTAATAAAGTTACAGATACTGTACTGAACATATAGCAAGTGTTCAACTTCATAACTAAACTTTCTTTTTTCTTTTAAGATTAATTTCCTTAGAGGATGAAAACCAGTCCAAGGAACCCTCCACTGTTAAGAGTGAGTTTTCATTTTCCATTTCGAATTGATTTTGAGATATTACTTAATGCTCAGCAGCCAACTCATTGCTGATTGAGAACCAATTCCCTGTTGATCATCTTTTCCATTCTGAGAAAAGCTGCATTCATCTACTTCCTGTAGTTTTGAATATGAAGGACATGGACCCCATCACATTCTAGAGAGACACTGTGTATCCTGAACCAGAATATGCCATCTAACTCACTCCAGCAGCCCTTGCAAGGAATAACCACAGGGGGCACCTGGCATTCAGCCGCTTCGTTCCACGAGAGACTAGCCTTTCTGAATTGCCCAACTTGATCTAACGGCTGACCTTAGTGCAGTCTTGAAATCACATTGATTTTTGGTGACGTGGTATTGGTCATTGTCAGAGATAGATGTGGAGAGCTCAGACTCCGCCCTACCATAGACCAAGTGTAAGAAGTGGCACAGGGTCCCCCAAGCGGACAGAGACTGATGTCTTAGAAGGCATGTCAGAGCATCAGGAGGGGGCACTGAAATAAAGGGCTTTTCACCGTCTCTGGCTCCTGGGTGATTGCCTGCAATCCCATTGGCTCTCACCGGTGCAGAGGATGAAATAATCATGATGGAAGTAATGTAATACAGTGTGAAGACCTTCCCCAGGTCTCAAAATTCTCATATTTGCAGAGAAACAAGTTCATGTTTTGTAGACAGATAAAATCACCTGGCCTTCTATTCAGGCAGACCCTCCTGGGGGTGTGCCCACCCCTTCCCTGGCTCGGGCTGGGTTAGGGAAGCCTTTGTGGGAGGCGGCAGATCTGAAGCCAATCCCAGGCACATTCCTTCTGGTCCAGGCTTCTTCATGCTTCTTCACTTTTTCTTCCCACTTGCCTTTCCAGCCCCAACCCCTTTACTCCATTTTCTATGTCCCATCTGCCTCTCAAAGAAAGAAAATGTACAGGAAAGCAAAAACATGTGGATGGTGGTACACACGTGACAATTCCAGCGCTCAGGAGGCAGGAGAATCAGGGATGCACTTGCTATGTAGTGAGTCTGTAGAGAGCCTGCGCTCCATGAGGCTCTGTCTCAAAAAAAAAAAAAAAAGCTTGTCTTCCTGCCTTCTGCTGTGTTCCTTGTGGGGTTTGGACTTGCGTGCTTGTTCAGCAGGTGTTTCCGGAGCACCACTTTTGTGCCAGGCTCGGCATGGAGCTCCCAGCAAGGAGCGGTGCGACACACATCTCCAGATCCTTCTGGAATGGGACGCTAGGTCAAAAGGGGAAGAAAATGATAGCAACTGCTCCCATCTCAGAATTCTGGGTTCATGTGATAGGCCTCAAATGCTATCATGTGACCTGCCAAAGCCAAAGAAGAACCCTGGGCAAAGCAATCACTTAGGGGGGAGCAGGCAACGGCAAAGGCAAAGCATTCTAGAGTTGAAGGAGGCACTAGGAAGCTGGGCCAAATCACATGGCCACGCAAGCGTTGTCTTCAGTACCAGTCCAAGCCCCGTGACTCAGCGTCCCTCAGGAGAGCCACAGCTGAGCCATCTGTGTTGTAGGAATCTAGGTGACTGAATGAAATACATTTAGTTCTGTGGGGAAAAAATTGTAAGCTCCAATTTATTGTATTCATGTGAAAGTAACAAATCAACAAATCTATATCAGTTATGTATTTGTACAACATATGACTCTCCAGGAGAAAATGCAAATTTTCTCTTTCCTCGTATAGAATAATTGGTTGTGACATTTGCATAATATTTTAAGATCGTAAATGTCTGTCACCTTGTTTTATATATATACACACACGCACAGAATGGAATCTATTTTGTTAATATGGTATCTGTATTCGTTGATCTATAGATGATCACATTGAACACACTGAGTTTAAGGCCATTGTATTGTGTGTGCACACAAGTATACACACATACCTTAACACTTATTGTGAACTTCAGTTGTTTTGCATTGTGGTTGGGCAAGACACAGACACAGAGATTTTCCATGTATCTACGGTCCCCGCATATGTAACCTGTTCCTGTGTTAGCATCCTACACCAGAGCGGGATATTTACACCATTACAGAATTACACAAAAATAGTACTATTGCCTCCAGCCACTCTGCCCACCACCTATTCATCTCCCTTGAACCTCCCCCACAAACCTTTGGCAACCTCATATCTTTTTACTCTTTCTGGAGCTTTTCTCCTAGAGTGTCATAGTGTGAGAATAAGATAGTATGCTGTCTTTTCAAAATGGCTTCTTGATTCAGCAGTCAGCTTTTTTATTTTAGCCAGGCCCATATAATAGTTACTTAAGTCATACATTTGTCCGTAGATGGGAAAATAACAAGGATGGTGTCATAATTTTCTGGGTTCTCTACCAAACAGAGCAGAGATTCAGGGCAAATTCTGCACTCACTGAGAGCCAACAGCTGGAGCAAAATGTAATCTGAGTACCCCTGCTTTGCATGAGTGAGCATGTGGCTGTTCTTTCTTCCTGAAAGGGATATGTTTACTTTAGACTGCAATAGTATATACATGCAGCACTGTGACTTGGTGATAACCAAGTACATTCACTATATTACAGCTGAAGATGGAAAAAGTGTCTTGCCTGCTGTAGACAAAAGCTTGTCACATAACGCATGCTCAGGTAATCAATAAGAAAAATTATTCAATTTTAATTGTTTACTCAAACTCCATATGAAATGGAACTAACTCATCATTTGCTTTCTGTCCCCCCTTTCAAGAACCCGTAGAAGAACTACTAGACTTGAAACCTGAAGAAGGTGGTAAGATTTATGCATTTCTTTGAATTTTATGATTTGTTTACTTTCAGTTATTTAATTAGTATAATTTAACTCTTGGTTTCTTGTTTTTTACATACAAGGAAATGCAATATATATCTTTTTTAAATAGATTAACATTCCTAAGCAAAAATTTTAGGCTACAATCTTTATAAATGAACTTGTATATGGTCAAGCATATTTTAGTTTGTGTGGATCTGTCATTGTGACTATATTTAATTCCACGATATTTTAACTGCTGAAGCTAAAATTATGGTAAAAGTCATGTGTTGTCATACAAAAATTGACTTTCAAAATGGGATACCTTCAATGACCCTAATTGCTTCATACTGAAACTCCCTAAACCTCAGTTGTTTGAACCAAAAACAACAGCCTTGCTGGGTTATTTTCAGAATTGGATGTCAGAAAGGTAAAGGATACGTTACAGTTTCTGATACAGGGATGCTTGCGAACTAGTGACCAGTTGAGATAGTAAGATTAGGAAAATTGTTTAGATAGTGTACTGTGCTGCATCTCCATTGGACATTGGCTAAGTGTGATGGGAAAGTTTGCCCAGTTTAGCTAACCAAAACTAGAAATCTCATCCTGACTGAATAACCCCTAAAAGAAAATCAGAGCCTAACATTTGGAGTGCATGATGTTGCTAAGTGATCTCAGAAACTGAGTAGGTTCAGTTTGGTCATAGATTTTTTTCTTCTTCCTAACAAAGGTTTCATTTCAATGATTTACCAGAGTCTCCAAAATACCCTCTGAGATTCTGCCCTGATCATGAAGATTCTTGCAGGGAGGAACATCCATCACATTCCTCTCACTCCTCACCTTTAACCAGGGCATGACTCAACTCAATCTGAGCTCGATGCATTAGTCAGACTTTTCATTGTTGTGAAAGATACTTGACAGAAACCACTTAAAGGAGGAAAGGTGTATTTTGGCATATGGTTTCACAGTTTTCAGTCGAGTCTACTGGCTCCACTACTTTTTCAGTGGCAAGGTGGAAACATGGAGAAAGTGTATGGTCAAGAAAGCTGTAACTTTGAAGATGCCAAAAATGCACAAGAGGAACAGGAAAGGACCAGGGCCAAGATACACCCTCCAACCAGCCACTTCCTCCAACAAGGCTCCATCTTCCATAGTTCCACCACCCAACTGTTCACTCAAATTTCAAATCCATCAATGGATCAAACCATTGATTGAGCTAGAGCCTCATGATCTAGTTTTCCTTCAAGATACCCTCAAACACACCCTGAGCTACACTTCACTGGATATCCAGTCAAGTTGAAAATCAAAATTACCCACCACAATATGAATTGAAAATCATACGGTGTGGGCTGGAGAGATAGCTCAGGGGTTAAGACTCTGACTCAAAAGCAGAAGGTCTTACTTTCAGATCCCAAGTCCCACATAAAAACTCCAGGTGGAAACAGCTGTGATCTACACTTCCAGCCGTGGTGGGAGGAGCCTGGGAAATCCCAGAGCAAAGCAGAAAGGAGGTAGAAACAATCCAGGGTGATTCTCTAAGTCACTCTTGGTCCTCCACAGGGACACACACACACACACACACACACACACACACACACACACACACACACGGAAAATAATTACATAAAACTTTAGAAAAATTATACATTGGGAGATGAAGATAGCCAAAAGTGGGAAGTCACCACCACTCTAGCATTAACTTTCCAGAACTTAGGAATGTGAATGCGAAGGCAACAATCTGCTTTCCTTACTAATCTCTTGCCACAGGCAGCAGAGTGGGCTACATTTCATCAGAACAAACTTGTCATTTGTAAATCCGGAAGTCATGTAAGGTATTGAAATGAAGGTGTAGGCAATTAACATAGATTACCACACGTGGCTTCCATTTTTGTAGGCATACTTCCCCATTGACTTAAAATATTTTGATAGAATAAAGATATCTTTTATAAATTATTTTGGGGATGGTAAAATATTTTAATCTTCCTAAAATAGCACAATGAAAACAGTAAAACAAGCCCTAGGTTCCTGCCACCCAGCTTTAGCAACTCTTAACATTTTAATAAATGTAATAAATGTGCTCATAATCATACATATGCACCATATTATTTCAATGGTTAGACTGATATTCCTCCTAATGCCAACATCTCATTTGTATAGCTTATTCTTTGTTTATCGCCCTATTTAATTTTATTATTTTGGTAGATGTTTTCATTTCCTTTTTCATTGCTGATTTAAATTGCTTGACAAAAGCAACTTGAGGGAGCAACAGTTCTAGAGAGTTAGAGTCCACCAAGGTTGGAAAAACTTAGAACGGCAGGAAAGCACAGTATGGTCACTGGTTCAGATTGTATCCACATGAATGAGAGAGAGAGAGAACATGAATATAAAACATAAAATGGGATGGACTGATCTAAAAGAGCCCCAAGGCCCACCTTCAATGACATACTTTCTCCGGCAAGCTTGCTGCATTCTTCTAAAGATTCCACAACCTTCCCAAACAGACCGGCCATCTGGGGACTGAGGGTTGAGCCTGTGAGAGACATTTTACATTCAGACTATAACGATAGATTCCATTTTTAATAGGTTGTAATGAAGCTTTTGTGCTCAGACCTAGCAAATAGACATCCTTATGTTTCTTTTTCTTATGGGGGAAATAAGGTTTGGGCTTTAGAATTTTTTTTTTTTAATTTGGCAACCAAATCCTAGTAGCCAGCATTCCTTCACAGAATTAAATCAGAAACATCACTGCCTGAGGTATATACCCAGTTATAAGCTTCCTCAACAGTGTGGGCTTTCATCCCTTTAACCCCTCGCTGTTTTTGTTCCGAAGATACAAGGCTATGAATGTGCTTTTCCCAAACATGTGTACTGGTTCTGAGGCAGAAAATGGATTCACAAATCTTTCCAATTAAATGTAATGTCACATAATTCCCCCTATTCCTCTGGAACTACTGACCCACAAAGCCCTTCTTGAGACCTGAAGCAATGCCCTCCCCCATCTGCCAGTGCTGTGTTTTAACACATAGGGTAGTGTCTGCACTAATATTAATGTGACCATGAGGGTAAATATATTAATGCTCTCAGTGCACAGAGACCTCGTGGTGACTAAAGAACAGAATTCTCATTAATGTGTTCACTTCAAAATGTGTGTCTTTTGGAAAACTGCCTTGAGAACCAAATCCTAAATTAAACTGCTGATTATGATATATAAGACACTGAATAATGAAGAAATAAAAAGAGCTTGGTCCAGGGATGGTTGGCTTTCTAGGACCAAGAGGTGATAGCGTTAGCACCCTGCTGCCCTGGGGATGGGGGGAGGTGCTTAACCCACTGGGAATTCTGGCACTCAGTAGAGTAAGCTGGAGGACCATGCGATCACAACAGCTGCTTGTGATGACAGCAGCATTCTCAAAAGTCATTGCCCAGCCTATCACTCCAATTCAGTGCTGTAATAAAACCAGCTTTCTCCTGCTAAATGATAAAGTAATGAGAAATCGACACTTGGCCACATCACATAAAAAAGTTTGAAGTGTGAAAGAAACTTAGTGGCATTTTGAAATATTTTAAAGTGACTCTGAAATTTCCATATGACCACATATGACAAGTCTGGATTCCATTCATGGCATTATACACAGTCTGTGTATCAAAGATTGAACAAGATAAATAACTACCATAACCGAACCCAATGTGGTAGTGTGACACAGACCAGAATTCCATGAGTTGAATTTTTCTAACTCTTGACCTTACCCAAAAGATTCTTCTGAAGGACAAGTTTCGCTGGGCAAACTGAAAATTATTATCCATATGACAAAAGTTTATTTGTCTTCTGTGACTTCCTTGTTTGTGATTCTAATTTTGTCCAGGTTTCAGAGAGACAGCGTAATTGGTAGCTACCAGAGGTGACGGGAGAGAACCTTTGGCCCATAACAATCATACCTGTTATCTCTGGGTGTCTGACTTTTCCTGAGTCATTCAGCTATTACCCACTTTCACCATATATTTGTATGCAGGCCATGATTGCTTCGTCACATGACACACAATGTACTAAGTCTGAGGTCATTGTCTGTTCTCATAAATAGATCTTCCTTCCTGCCTCTCAGCATTCTGGGACATATTGACTGTGCTAATTGCATGAAATGATGATACTCTATATTTTTCAGCATTGAGATGGAACATATCTCTTACATAAGCCAGTCAAGTGCTCTACCACTGAGCTACATACCTAGCTCATTGTCGTAGCAAAGTATAACAATAATGTACTTTCAAAATAAATTGCTGTGATTGAGCATGGTAGCATAATGCTCAGACAGCAGAGGTAGAATATTCAAGAATTAGCTCCATAGCAAATTTTAGGCCAAGCTTGGACTACAAATAAGGCCCTTTCTCGTGAAACTAAATAAATAACATAAAATATAAAATACTGTTCTTAATCATCATGTTAATAGTTTTTTCTACATGGAATTATCTATATAGAGATTCTTTAAAGACTGCCTCCAACCTAAAGGTTCATGTCTTTAGTGAGACAGGTTGTTCACTAAGGTCTCATGCCAAAGTGGAAGAGCAGTTTTAGGAGTCAGATATTTTTGTACGGATGCCTAGTTATGTCTAACACTATTATTGGTCTTTTGTTTGTTCAGAGAGTTGATATGAGTGGCTCTCCCCGACTCCTGCCCCAGTCCGTTCTTCTCATTTTTTTTTTAACCAGAAGGGAGTTTTTCAAAGCAGCATTCTTGAATTCCAAACAAGAACAATTTGTTACCAGAGCCTGAAGAACATTTTTCTGTTCAGACGTTTTGTAAGGTGGTTTCCTACCCATCTTCCCCCTGCTCTGTTTTGGGTGACAGGAGCACAACGTTGTTTGGGGTTTTCATCTGCACTGCAGGCATGTGGCCTTTAAAATTAGTCATCATGGGGGGGGGGGAGATAGGGAGAAACCCAGAGCCTTCCTGTTTCACACGCAGATGAAGGTGATTTGAGTGACATTTATCTGTTTATTTTCCTGTGCTCTGGTTCTTAGTCTGTGCAGTTATGTTTCCATCTTCAGTGCCCCCAAGGTATGCTGAGGTCATGAGACCCAGGATGATTTTAAAGGGACTTCCTGAACAAGCTATTGCCAGTTTTCCACAGTCCAGCTGAAATTGAGAGCGTCCCCGGTATTTAGGTTTTCACAAGACAGAACTCATTGGTTCAGGATCAGTTCTCCTAGGGAATGTCCCCCCCCCCCCGCTCCCACGCAGGCTTCTCAGTTATGAACTTTGGGCAGGGTGGGGCGGGCAGGTGTACTGATTGGATCTGCCATCTTGCCCACTCTGCCTCAGTGTTTCACACGGAAGCTGTCAGCCTGGCCCTCTGGCTTTAGAAAGTCTCACCGCTTCAGTAAAACTCATGCATTAGCTTGTGTGTGAGATCCTACAGCTTATAGGTAAGACCTTAAGTCGGTTCTAAAGCAAATGAAGACACCACAATGAGAAAACGTCTTGACCTGTGACTCAGGAGGCCCAGCCTAACTATTGCAACTTAAAAACATGACCTCAGGCAGGTCTTCTAACCTAGGTGTTTTTCCCCCCTCATCTATAAGATGAGTTAAAGGAGATGGTCTCTAAAGTCTCTGTCAGTTTTAAAAAAACGCTTCTCACTGAAATAAAAAAACAGCAGGTTCCCAGGCTAAAGGGCAGGAAAGCATGTTCTAGCAGTGGCCACCTTTTCTGAGATGTGGACTGCTGTGTTGTAACATCGTAGGATGTATTAGTGCTTGGAGAATCGGTGGGGTCCTTCATCCACTGTCGAAGAGCTACTTTGCTTGCTCTCAGCAGAGCCACCAAAAGTTTGAGTAATCTCACAGGTGCACTAAGCAAAGGTAGGAGGCACCTGAAGGGCTGTGGTTGCCTCTCTGGGCTTATCACCAAGGGTCCCCAGAAGTTGTGGTCAGAGGTCAAGAACTTGGAGCCATTCAGAGGTGGAGCTGGAGATCCTAGATTAGGTACATTCTTTGCTGGGAAAGGAGGTTAGACAGTGGAGCATAAAACTTTAAAGAAAACCAGAGGGAGAGGAGGCAGATGAGGAGATCGGAGGCCATCCCGGAGAGCCGTCACATGCTAGCATGCCCAGAGCCAGAAACAGCACGAACTGGCACAGAGGTCGAGGCCTGAAAAGGGGGAGTTGAACCTGACCCTTGGCATCTCCCTGTCACCTTGTAGACAGCCACTTCAACATAGCATGAGTGTAGCATTTTCAGTTCATACTGACTGGGGGCTGGGGGGAGGAAGTAGAGACAAAGAAGAAAGCCAGAATATCACTGGGAAGGTCGGGGAACAGGGCAGACTGTAGGACCCAGTGAAGTCTAAATGCACATGGCTTCCGCGACAGAGGAGCCAAGGCACTGGAGAAATCAAGGCCATGGACATCAGACCTGGAATCATGGTGGAAACAGAGGAAACTCCCAGGAATGAGTGGGTGTGAGGGGCACAGGGAGGACTTACTCCAGAAGACAAGAGGGGATACAGGAAGAGTCATGGAGTTAGAGGCAGGAGGTAAGAATTAGAGCATGTCCTGTCTGTTGGCCTTTATTTTTATAACAAACATCGTCTGCGGTTGGGTTATCTGATAGGAAAGTAACCATGGAGTCTCTGCAGTTTACTGGAGAAGGAAAGGGGCTCCAAGCTGTAACTGTGGGGCTCGTACCTTAGCCAACCTTGGCTCACCCTTTAAACCAGCAAGATGGAGCAGCTCAAGCCCAGTGGCAGTCTTTCCCCATCTCTGTGGGTGGAAGCTCCGACTACGCTTCTCTCCATGAGCTTATCACATTCCTGCCTGTGCCTTCATTTTCTCTTTGTTGAGCTGAGCTGTTTTCAAAGAAAATGATAACACAATCTGATTCTCAAGAGCCTCCTGACGAGTGTTAGGTCTCAAGCCTCAACTTGTCCAGTTGCAGACCTCAACCTGTCCTTTTTTGACTTGTAATTAAGCTTTTCTTACAAGTCGTGCATGGTAATTTCAAGCATCTTAATTATCAGTGCAATAATTGGGAGGTTTCTGTGTTTTATGGTTCAAGTCAGTGCCAGTTTCATTGCTTTTAGCTAAGTAATAAGTTCTCTTAAAAAAGCACATGTTCACCGTGTAGCCTGCTTTAACCATTAAATAACCAGGAAGCTAAGCAATAGGCTACATTAGTTTGACTTCATTAGTTTGTCTGTATCAATAACTGCCTCTAGACAGTATCTTCCTTACCATGGATCATTTTGTCATTTCTACAACTGAAATGTTTATGTATAACATATAAAAACGTATATGTATGTATACATGGCTTGCAAGGATGGAAGCCTGTCTCAGAAGGGGTTAGCTTAGTCTTTTTCACAAAGTGTACTGGCCCATGTAAGTAGGAAGTATAGCAGTAGATTGGCTCCAGGCAAAGCTGCATCCAAGACCTGCCTTAGTGCTGATGAAATTCTTTCCAGCTCTTCAGGTTGTTTCCCTCTGTGCGTTGGCTTCACTAAGCAGCCTCCAGTTTGCATGTTTGGAGAGAGGTTCTCTTCCATCCAGTTTTCACACAGCAAACCATGTCCATCCCTGAGCCCGGCTGGGGCCTGAGAGAGGGAGAACTGTGGTCTGTCTCAGCCACACATCCAGCTGGAGTGCAAGGTGATGAGATCTCACTGGGATCCCAAGGAGAAGGTGCTTCCAAGAAAGGATGAATGGAAAAAGAAATAAAGGAAGATATTTTAAGAAAAACCATTGGGGGTCCCTCTGCTGTGAACATCATAGTTTAAAACATGAACAGTCAACACGAAAGTAGAGGTTGTATGGTCTGTGGGTATTTTGGGTGGACTCCAAGTTTCTGACCTGATGTTCTGATGTTCATGGTAATCTTCACTGGATGGATGTCCCTGTCACCATAGTGGCGTTTCCCTAGAGTGAACTTCTGCAAAGGAGCAACACTTCCAAGGCGCACTTGAGGTCATCTGTCTTCCAGGGCCTACACATATGGATTGGTGCCACTTAATTGAGCTTGGCTCATTAATCACGTGCTTTCACCTGGGGCTAGAGAGTAGACCAGGAGAAAAGGTTTGGGCATTCCAGTCTCACCTGAAAATAGGAAATAACAGAGAGGCAAAAAGTGATAATATAGGCGAAGAGGATGACAGGTGCTGTGGACACGCCTGATACGGTGCCCTCGCTCGAGTACACAGGTGGGCTGCCTGCTCTACCCCATCAGCCCTGCCTTTCCCCACATGTACAGCCCTGGATGTTCCAACAGCCCTTCTCGGAAGCCTGTTTATGGAGCTACTTCCCTGCCTTCTCACCAAGCACACCTACAGGCTATGTCTGGCTAAGAATTTCTTTGATAGCATAAACAATAAAAATGCTTAAATTAGATGGTTGTCTGATTAAGGTGATGTTTTGCCACTATTTTAAAACCACAGTGATATGAGTTACTAGACCATTCCCCTCCCTGATTTATAGCCAGTCTGCTTAGTACATCAAAAAAACCCTTACTCTTTAGATCTTTATGTAACCTGAGTGAAAATAGATGCAGTAAAGTGAACAGAGAAACTTTATTTTTAAAAAAGTTTTCTAATTATCATATATGCATATATGTGATAGAGGAGGAAAATCTGGTAATCTTTTCATATGAATATCAAAATTGTAGTGCAACTCAGAAAAAATATGAACCATGATTTTTTTTTAACTTCATGAGTTATAATAAAATGTTTGCAGTTTGCATGTGGCCATTAAATACCACAACAAAGCCACAGTTAATGAGATCATCAGCCTTTGGATTTCAAAATAGGTTTTAAAAAATTGGTCAAAAGACTTACCAAAAGATTTTTTAAAGTCACGTCTTCATTCCCCTGTAAAGAATATTCAGTATTCGGTCTGTGTTCACATATGAGAATGGGTCTCTTTAAAATCTTTAGGGAAGAGTTTTTTTAAGGCCTATTCTTTCCATCTTCTTTGCAATATTCCAAAGCAACCATCACTTGTATTGCAATCGTGCAATGACAAAACAGAGTCTGAGAGGGCGAAGGTCCTGCTGACACCACACTGCCAGGAAGGGATGGGTCTGGGACTCCCCCCAGGACTGAGCTGCATCTCTACCTGCCAGAGCATGTCTTCCGAGGCCCGGCAGCTAACCTCAGTCTCCCTCTATTACTCTTTCACTTCTGCTCTCAGGCAGGCCAGATCCACCTTGGCTGTGCTTCCTGCAGCTGTGTGTCAGCAAAGAGTCTGTCTTGGGCTTGGGCGTTGCTGATGTTCTTGCCACGGTCCCCTGGGCCAGGGTGTGGTGAGGTTCTCTCCTCAGCTTGGGTGGCAAGACAGTCTGCCACATGGTGTGTTGCAGCCCCGGCCCAGGCGATGTGGATTGAGAGGGGTTGTGTGGGAAGATTTGGGACGCTTTACAAACAAGGATCTCAGATCTCCAGCAGGCGTTCAATCCTGGCTTTATTTCAGACCTGAGGAGTGTTTTGTCAGATCTCCTTTCATGTGAAGGAAAACCCCAAACCCTAGCATGTTAGTGGGAAATATTTCAGTGCGGTTCTAACAGTACTCAGAAACCCGGCTTGCTTTGGAGGAACTGGTATCAGGGAATGTGGAATTTGAAGTGCACTTCTGGAATTTGTTAGTAAAGGGGCATCGAGAGATAAATTGAATTAACTTTTGCTTAAATCTAGCTGTCATCCACTCTGCCCAGCCCAACCCCCTTGACAGTGACTCCCATGCTTTGGCCCTGAGAAGTCACGTGATCTGTGCTCAATTATCTCCACCAGTTTGCCTGGGCCCCATGGCGGAGACCCCAGAACACGAAGGTGGAGACAAGGATGACCTGCAGCTGCTGAGCGAGATCTTCAGCGCCTCCTCCCTGGACGAAGGCGAGTTCAGCAGGGAATGGGCCGCAGTGTTCGGAGATGATCGGCTGAAGGAGCCTGGCCCAACAGGAGCTCTGGGGGAGCCAGATCCCAAACCCCAGGTGGCCTCTGGATTCCTTCCCTCGCAGCTTTTAGACCAAAATATGAAAGACTTACAGGCCTCCCTGCAAGGTAGGTACTGCATGACTTTCGTGTTTGCTCCTGTATCCTTTGCTTTTTCTCTTTGTAGCCAGCATATTGGTTCCTTGTCTTTTTTTGTTTGTTGGTTTTCATGTGCATTTCAGTATTTTAATGTTTTTGCATATGCATGCACCCGCCACTTGTGTGTGTGTGTGTGTGTGTGTGTGTGTGTGTGTACACACTTTGTGTGCCTATGGAGGCCCAAGGGTGATTCTGGGTGTCATCCTGGATTGCTCTACCTCCTCTTGGCTTTGCTCTGGAGTTTTCCCATACTCTGCCTTCCAGGGCCTGAAGTGCAGGCCCTCGCCATTTCTGCCTGGCATTTTTATATGAGGTCTTGGATCTGAACTCAGGTACTTCTGCTTGCAAAGCAAAGGCTTAAACCCTGAGCCATCTCTCCAGCCCCGTTTTGTATTTTTTTATATCTAGTATCTTTTTTTTATTTGTTTTATATCCAGTGACTTTCTAGCTGACATCCCCAAATCACATCCTGACTTGCAGATACATTGTCAGGCTTAAGATGGATTCTGTCTCCTGATTTTTACCTCTTGTTCACGTCTCTTATTAGGAAAGTTAGGGGGAGATTCTCCATCTTACTGTCCCACTCGGTTTAAAACATTTCTGTGGTGTGCATGAGAGGGTCAAATTGCCTTCATAACCGTGGCTCTAGTGACCTGGCCACCCCTCTAGCCTGTATACATGAGGCCAAGTTGTCCATGTTCCTGTAAAAATGTCTTCCTCCTAGGTGCCGAATGGCATTTCGCTGAGCCTTCTGCCTTGTACTTCGAGTTGCCTCTTCTACCTGCTCGCTCACACTTGCTGTCTCTCTGCATCTCGCCCTGCCCTATGTATGCCCTCACCCCTTGCTCCGCTGTTCCCGTTGCCTCTAAAGCACACAGACCAACTGTCAGTTCCCACCGCAGCCCCAGCAAACATGTTTTACACCAGGTCAAAGTAGCAGGCAGCACTCAGGAGGGTTCAGGATACACCACGGCTCGGCAGTCAGCCACATGCTGGTTGAACGTTGCTGGTGCATCCCCACATTGGTTCAAAGTGCAAAAACCAAAGTGAAAACAAGCAGAAAGATGATGCTTTGAGTTCTAAGCAGACAGAGCTAAAGGAGGAAACTGTACTCTTCTAGTGCAATATCTTGTCTTCCTTTCATGCAACATTAATTGTTAAGACAGGAATTACTATTAAGAAATGCTCAACTTGTTTTTTATGAATTTAGACTTGTTTACCTGGCACTTAAAGCTGAGAACAAACAGCCGAGTGGAATGATTAAGTAATTATTACTTAATTATTACTATTACAAACCTCAGGTCTTTGGAAATGAGATCATGGATTCAAGAGTTGGTGGGCAAGACGAAAAATAAAAGTCTTCCCGTTTTTATGAATCACCTTATTCCTTTCATCTTCCTTCGTGAGTCTTGTTCTTCACCCATCTCATGTATTAGCAGTAATGGAGATGGCAAAGGATGGAGGAAATGGAGGATGTGCTTCTGCACTCCAAGTTTCACCCACAGTTTCGTCCTGTCCTTCACGGGACTCAGATAAGCAAGGGAGGCCAACAACTGCCTTGGCTTTTGCCCCCACCCACTTATGGTGGAGATGCTAGTGGGTGTAGAAGACTCTGAAGGACTGAGCCTGGAATCCCCAACTTATCTTTGTGAGGCTATAGACTCTTGCTATGCTACAGAAGGACCTCCACTTTGGATATAAGGAGGCCCCGCTGCTATAGGGAGAAGTGGTGGCAGCTGGTTGCGCCCAGCGTGAGAAGGCAGCCGTCCACTCCCTCTTGCTGAGCAGACAACCTGTGAAAGAGTACCCGAGAGGTGCAGGCAACAAAGCTATGGGACTTTGCGCTTCAGCTTTGCCAGGCGTCTCAGGGCAGGAACCAGTCAATCCACACTATGGGTCAAAGGAGGGGGTTTCTCTGATGTGAGAAACAAGTGCACGGTGTGCTCTGGACCCAGACAGAGGTCCTAGCAGTACTTCAGAAAGGTTGTCTGTTTACCAAGCATCTTTTGGGTCCCTCTGTGTGCCAGGCACTGGAGAGGTAGCCGAAATGTAATAGAACTGTCTGCTTTCCTGGGACTCCCACTCTGATGGGAAGGAAACCGGGGACAGGCATAATGAGTAAATCATAGATGGTTGGAGCGTGCTCAGCAACAAGAAGATCAGAGAAACCCAGAGCTGGGGAGAGCCGGCTGGTGAGCTGGCAGGGAGGTCAGACTACAAAACTAAACGAGGTCTTTCTGTGAGGAGGAGAGTCAAGCGAGACTTTCCAATACTGAGCTGGAGTCATACTGACACTTGGGCAGAGGAGAGAGAACCTGTAGACCTTGGTGTGGTGAGAATATGCTCAGCTCAGACTGGGCTGGTAGGAGGACACTGGCCTGACCAGAGGTGACTGGGCCAAGGTGTGAGGGGAGGGGCAGCGAGGGAAGTGCTCCAGGCCATGGAGGTTAGCCCAGGCTAGGTCATAGGCTAGGCCATATGGGGGTTTGTAGCCACTGGGCAGGTCTTAGGCTTTTACTGAGCAGTGATTTTAAAAACCAAGGCAGAGTGTTCAGCCAAGAAGTAACATGATCTCCTTTACCATTTAACAGGATCACATTGGCTGTTAAAACTTTCCTCTACTCCTCTGGGGTTTCCTGTAAGCACAATGTTAAAGTTACTCTGTAATTATTGAGTTACCCAATTCATGTGTGTGTGTGTGTTTGTTTGCTTTTTTTGTTTGCTTGTTTTTATGTAAGAAGGCTGTCAATAGAATTATCTACAAGGCTCAAAATGACAAGGAAAAAGGAGCCATATCTACATGATTGAAAAAAAGCCATATCTACATGATTGAAAAAAGCCCACTTTCAGTATCTGCCACACCTCCAGGTTCCTGGCAAGTCCAAACCTAGTACCACCCTATACTTCCCCTTTCAGGGAACCTTAAAGTCATGTATTGTGCGTGTAAAGAATGGATCCTTACAATAACATGTCCTCTGGTGTAATTACCTGTGGGCTTCAGGGCTTTGGTCAGATCCCCCTCTCCCCATCCTCTCAAAGGAGGAAAGTATGATCGGTCTGTTTTTACTTCATCCACGGTCTAGAAAACCCATCTATATGTACATAAATAACAGTAATAACTAACTACTAAACTATCGTACTTTAGTAGTTACGCTGAAATTGCTTCCCTTAATTAACCAGTTCATCTCAGAAACTAAACTCAATGACCATTGAAATAATGAAATAGTGAAACCAAGCATAGGGCAGTGAGACCTGTTCTTGTTACGGGATTGCTCTCCTGGGGTCTTTATGTGTCCAGGTTCTTATAGAGTCGAAGACTGAATCCAGAATACATGTTGAGGATTAAGGCAGAGTTTATTAGAAGAAAGAATGGAACTCATGAACGCCAGACGTGGAGTACCACTAGGGGCAGATGCCTTGGAGAATTCAAGGATTCCAGGCATGGAATCTGTGAGGGGCAAGGAGCCGGAAAAGAATTCATGAACTCTTGAAGTAGAATGCCATGAGGGGTAGGTGCCAAAGATGGCTGCCAGGGAAAAGTGGACCCAGGAAAAGTAGCATTTCCTCATTGGTTAGCTCCACTTTCTGCAAACCTTATTGGAGCTTTTGGTCTTCCGCATCTCTTTGGTCGTTCACATTGAGGCTTAATCCAGTTGATTTTGTGTCTACCTCATTGTGGCGCTTTTCTACAATGGAGAACTAATCTCTATATTCTTTCATAATCAGTGGGTTGGGGGAAATTGGCGAAGGGTGTGTTCCTTTGGATAATTCCAGCCCTGGGGGTGACCTTGGGAGACCTTTAAAGACCTTCCCAGCATGGCTGCTCCAAACGGTCTAATGGTCACACCGGCTCAGTGACATGGAGCAGGAAGGAGTCCTGAAGTCTTCTCATCTGTAAAATGAGGTATTGGATTCCATTTTTTATTCCAGCAGCATCTTCTTATCCATGGGATGGTACTGAGCAGCTAAGGTCTAAACTCTTGTTGATTCTGTGAATCTTTCACTTGTCGGTAGTAAGATAATGTCAGCCAGTGTTTGAGATCGCACAGTCTAGGTGTCAAGATGTCCTGGTCATCTGAGTCAACTTACCCTCTGAATCCATCCCTTCTCAGTCCTGTGTGATTATCATCCTCATTTTATAGTCCACTCCTGGTAAAGTCAGCCAGACTTTGCACCTGGGTAGTCTGCCCAAACCTGTCGTTGAACATCCTGTGACCTCTCAGCAAAGCCTTTGCTACCAAAGGTAACTTGCCACTCCCTTCCCAGGACCTCGTGCCTCTGCCTGAGATGCTGCCTGAGAAGCAGAGCTTGTAGTACTCACCCTGGCCGTGGTGGTCACACACAGGAATGGGGGCATATGGGCAGTCACAGGAGGATGTGGGGTGGCGGGGGTCCTGGACCAACAAAAGTTCAATGATGATTAAGAGTAGAATATTTGAAACTGGACTTTTCTAGAAGTTTTCATAAATAATGCTTGAACACACTGTGCTAAGTCCCACCATGGTAGTACCTGTAGGGTTGGGCCACCATCAGGATCTGAAGGGTCAGAGGACAGAGGCCGAGGCCCTAGCTGCCTCTCCTACTCAGATACTGCCACACTCTTCCTTCTCTTCCCTCTCATGTGTCTCCCAGGTTCTCCACTGCCCACCTTCCTCTCTCTGACCTCTCATTCTGCACACACACACACACACACACACACACACACACACACACACACACACCAGCCCTCAGATGGGTGGAGCTGCAGAGAAAGGTCAAGAGTACCTTCCTGCCTTCCTGTCACACCTCAAACCATTGGAACTCCAAACAAGGAATACGTGTCAGATCAAGTTGTGCTGAGAATTCGGAGAGTTTCTAAAGCTATTAGCATGATAAGAGGTGGGGTTTCTTGTGTCCATGCAGTGATGAGAAAATTATGCCTTTCTGGGGTCTCTGAATGTGAGGAGGAAAGCCAGCCCAGAGCACTGACAGCAGACACAAAGCAAGGTTGTCAGGCCTCAGATTCAACGTCCTCCTCACCAACACTTTAAATTTTATTTAAAATAGACTCTGGTCCTGGAAAGATTGCCAGCTGCTCAAAACAATGGCACCAGCGCATCTTTCAACTTAAGAGTCGCAAACCAGAGCTAAGGATCTGGCTCCCAGCTCTTGGATTTAGGTCTTGTGCTCTTTAGAGTGTGTTATTTGGTTCTCAGATGCTACTGCCATCTGGGTGGTTTCAGGCTTTGGGTATCTCCAATAACCCTCCTCAATCTGAGCTCATCTCTTGCCACTCCTGGGTTAGGCTAGTGCCAGGTAACATTTCCAGTATCAAAGCAAAGAGCAAGGGTCGAGTTCTCAGTGTGCACATGCAGCAGACGCTCTCATCTCAGGCCAGTGGGGCTGCGTCAGAACAGCGGCTCTCTCTAGGCCTAGCAAGGCAGCTTCGAAGAGCTGCAGGATTCAAGTGCCGTAGCCAGAATCTTGACGCCTGTCTCCTCCACCCACACTTTACACAGGAAGGAATCAAGGGACCTCAGACAGATCGGGTGTCTTGCTAAGAAGCTACAGTTTTCTACTACTCTGCTGAGATCTAAATTTTCAGCTTGGTTTACAAGGTCCTGTAGGCTCAGACCTCAGTTTCATAACTGGCAAAACCTCCCATACTTTATTTAGCATGATTCAGTGACATTGTGCCAGAGAACTAACTCTCTCTTTCTCTCTTTCTTTATCTTTCTCTCTTTGTGGATATGGTAGAAATATGTTAAAACAAACTCTTATAATGCTTTCCTCAAGGGTACACCCACTGATATGTCAATTTATGCTCCAGCAAATATTCAGGTACATGCCATCAAAATAAACCCAGATGAAACTTAGTGGGCCACGTGTGAAAAGACATGAAAATAGAAGGAAGACTGGAAGAGAAGAAGGAGGTTTGCAATGGGAAGAGAAGAAGATGAGATTTGGGATTTAGGTGTGAAAACATCACAAAATCACTATATTCCTGTATGAAACACTAAAGGAATTTAAAAATTGGGGAGAAAAGAAAGCTCTTGTAGACCAGACTGGCCTCGAACCCACTGCATAAGCAGTGCAAGTCTCAGATTCACAATTAGCCTCCTGCCTCAGCCTCTCAAGTGTTGGAATTAGAGACATGAGCCCCTACACCGTGATGCATGTATTCTAGTCATGCTTGGACGTCAGCCATGTTGACCTTTTTTTTTTTAAGACAACTTCAGTTGTCAGGTTTTTTTTTAATTTTTTTTTATTTATTCAATTGTGAGTGTGTGCATATGTATGTGCGCGTGCGTGTGTCTGTGCGTGTGTAGAACCACGGACGAATTCTGGAACCACCATGGATGCCTCCACCTCCTCCACCCCGGATTCACAGGCTCCGCCCTACCAGGACCAGAACGCAGGCCGCCCCCGCTTCTGCCTGGCGTCTATACGTGGGATCTGGGATCCAAACTCAGGACCTTCCGCCTGCAAGGCGGAGGCTTAACCCCTGAGCCATCTCTCCAGCCCAGCCATGTTGACCTTTAATGCATTGACTCCACCCACGGAGCCTTGGCACTTGCTTTTCTTATAGTACTTCACCCACACCTACACATCCATAGAGCTTTTTTACTTTCCTTGTAGTACCTCACCCATGCCTACACCTGCATAGAGCTTTACTTGACCAACTTCTTCAGAACCTCAGCATGGTGTCGGTCCATCCAAGGAGTGCCTTTGTCTTCTCTGCTGCTGGCATCAGCGTCTGCTGTCTCTGTTCCCCACTTCCATCACACTCTCTAGTTAATCACCCTCTTTCTTCACCTTATTGAAAAATTGATTTCCTTTCTGTCTTTTTGTCAGGTTGTCATAGAAACAGGAGCCACATTTGTGTTGCTCATCATATTTCCAGAACATTGTGTCAGAATTGCCTAGAATTCAGTGGATGTTAAAAAGGGCTTTGTTGGATGGATGGATGGATGGATGGATGGATGGATGGATGGATGGATGGATGGATGGAAGGATGAATGGGTGAGTAGGTGGGTGGCAGACAAGCATGGAGAAAAAACAATTGACAAATGACATTAGATTTAGAAAAGATGTTCTGGGGGGTTACTTACTAAAATGCTTTTGGGGGTTACTTCTGCTGTGTACTGAGTCATACCAAAGTCTGGATTCAGTGTAGGTTTATTGCATGAGGGTCTGTTCTCCACCCTCTCAACTACCTAGCCTATCCACAAGGTCACTGTTCATTCCTCCAGCAAAAGAATCTCTATTCACACCATCTCTATATATTGGTCCTGAGGGAGGAACCAACTGACATTCCGCGAGGTTCCACTCCTACCCCCCAGAGACCCAAAGCTGTATAATCAGAGGTCCCAGCTTGAGTTTTTCTGTCTTGTAGTGAGTCACAGCCATTTTAAAGTGATCCTTGGGCTCTGTGCTTTGGCTCCATTTGCTATTCTGGCTGGTAGGTGTTACTTCTGGATGATTTGAATTTCCCCATGTGAAGCAAAGGGGGCAGGGCTGCTCAAAGGAAATTTTACATGTGTTTTCTGCAAATGGGTAGCATGTTTAACGTATCAAAGGAACCAAGAGCTGGGCCAGGCCGTTTGTTCCTGAGCTCTGAGAGCTCTTCTCTTGGCCCTTCACCACCCCTCCCCTGACAGTTTCTCTGAGCTGGAAGACATCTTTCAAGCCACACCTTCAGGTTAAAAATGCCTCAGCCAACTCACACCGACTGGAGAGCAGTTGATGGCAATTACTGCAATATTAGCAACACTAAGATCTCTTTAAAGAGCAGCTTTTCCTGACAGAAGCCAAGACCTTTGAAATCTGGCTTGGCGTTCCATCCACAGCTACCCTCATCACATCCTTCCCCTAAATAACCTCCAGAATGAAGTGAGTCAAGCTGAAATTGCAGCTGAGCTGGAGAATTTTTGTCTTTTTTTTTTTTTAAGATGATCGTTTGAGGGGCTAAAGAGATACCTCAAGTGTTAAGCCATTGCCTCACAAGCAAGAGTACCTGGGCTTAAATCCCCAGATCCAATGTAAAAACACTGGGCAAAAATGGTAGCCTGCAATTCTGGCCCTGGAAGGCAAAGCCTGGGAAACCTCAGAGCAAAGCAAGAGAGGTAGAGCAATCCAGTATATATATATTATATATATTTATATAATATATTGATTGTTGGTTCTATCCTTCTACCATGTGATCATAGGCGTTACAAGGACCAAATTCATGTCAGCAGACTTGGCAGCAAGTGCCTTTACCCACTTGACCCATGTTGGCCTGACTGGTTTTTTAAATAGCTGGTATCACATTCAAACTATTTTATCCTTTTGCACACATACTGTCAAACCGTTGGACAGATGCATAATGACTGTTCTGAGACAAGACGGTGACTTCCTACACCGTCCGTCTCTGCTTGACACCATGAAGAGGAGGAGTTACAATGTCTGCTCTAGTTTCTCTTCCTGTTGCTGATTTAAACATATGACCCAAAGAGCGTAAGGAAACAAGGGGTTTGATTCTTGCTCATGATCCTGCTGAGGGTTCACAGTCTAGCATGGCAGGAGAATTCATACCAACATCAGGAGCCAGGGAATTACCCACATGATATCCACACCAAGAGCTGACAAAGGACTTTTTTTACTTGTTGGCATGACTGTATACCTTGATGCCACACTACCAAGCCAGCTCTCTCCATCCTTGCCATCTGCCCAGAGAATGGTCCCATACACTATGGGCTGGGTCTTCCCATATCAATGAGCTATTCTCCCACAGGTTTGCTCAGATGTGCCTAAAGCTCAGCTCTCAGTTATCAGATTGACACAACTGTACCTAACTGGCACAAACCCCCACGTGTCTGTGACGGCTCATCTTCCTTCATGTCTCTGTAATGAGGACGTCCCGTAAATTCACGCATGTTGTTTGTATGGCTCATGATTGTTTAGAGGAGCAATACTGGAAAGTCCCTAGTCACAAGGGAATTCACCTGGAACGCTTTTGTGGAATGGTGGTATGTTCATTAGTAGAACACTCGCCTAGCACGCACAAGGCCCTGAATTTGATCTCTAGCACACACCATAACCACACCCATTATGTGTTTTTCCCTTATAAAAAAAAATTCTGTCATCTTTCTCACTTGAAAATGAGACATATTTTGGTACTTCTAAAATATGACTTCATTTCAAGATATTTACTTATAAGTTTCGAGTTCCTGCACGTTACATAAAAGGTGTGCCCCATTTTCATACAGAGTGCTTTTTGCTTCCTTCAAAGTCTGTGCTTCATTCCGTACTCTGAAGAATAAATACAGTGCTTCGAAGCTACCTCTCTATTCAGCATTATTGCAGCCATTGTGGCAAGTGAGCATCGTGCTTGTGTCTGAGTTGCACTTGAGTTTCCACTGTATCAGACAGCACACAGAGGTGAGGGAGGGATCAATTTCTGAACTTCTCGCTGGTTTTGCTCGCTGGTTTTACTCTGGAGGTGTGTCTCCTCGGCCTCAGTCACAGAGCATCATATGATCCATGACCACGAAGGTAACATGATTTCCTTCCACTGCCTGGGAAGTTGAGGTTCAACTGTGGGGTCCACTGTTTCCTAGGAGGGCCCCTTGATCTGCCCCTGATGGAAATGTTGGCCCAGGCAGCCTACCAGCCATCTCAGGCAATGCTTCCTAAACTTGAATGTGTCAGACATCTCATTCAGTTGGTCAGTGTTGTCCTGTGAACTTGAATTTCTTGTTTTTTTAAAGAGTGTGTGTGGAATACACGTGTGTGCAGTGCACTCAACGATGCGCGCACATGCCGAAGTCAGAGTTGGCGTTAGATGTCCTTTTTTGCACTCGCCACCTTATTTTTTGAGACAGGGTCTCTCACTGACCCTGGAGCTCTGTCACCTCAGAACCCACCTATCTCCACCTTCTTCCCTTAGCCTCCAGTGCTGAAGTTACACATGTATGCCGCCCACCTGGATTTTACCTAGGTGCTGGGAATCTGAACTCGGGTCCTCATACTTACACAATAAGCACCTTTCCAGTGAGCCAGTTCCCTATCCCAGAACCAGCTGGTAGGCGATACTGCAGTGCTAGCGAGAGAGGCAGGCTATGGGGGCTGGTGGGAAGCAAGCCCAGGCTCTGCTAAGTACAGGTATCAGGATGGCCTTGTGGGGAAGACAATTATCCAGAGAGATTCAACTCCTCTCAGCTTTTCTTATAATTCACACTAGTTGGCACACACTTGCTCCATGACTTTGATTTTCCACACCTACTGTTTTATGTGATTTGGGTCTAAAAGGGAAAGGGCCCTGAGCCGGTTTTCTAGGAACCAGGGAGGTTGTGTTTTTCCTGGATCCCGACGAATACAGATCATTTTTTGAACTGCCTTGCTGAAGCATAATTTATATGCCATAAAATTCACTAACTCAGAGAACAGGTCAAGGATTTCCCATAAACATCTACCATACAGTCGTCAGCACGGCTCAGGGTTGAAGCATTGCCAGCACCCCAGAAGGTTCGCTTGGCATCTGAAACTTTGGGCTGCTTGTGAGTTATCCTGACTTGATATTTAAGTACTATTTCAATGGACAATAATTCCATTTAGAATCCTTTATGTTTCTTCATTATTTAAACCAAGCAAATGGATCCCAGGACATCTGTTTCACTATGTTGTTGGTTTGAAGTCTGTATGCTACTGTCTAAAATAAAATACATGTAGCCTATAAGTGTGAGAGGCTGTCTGAGATGCCCAGTACTGCACTGCCATCACTTCAGCTGCAAGATGAATGCATGGAGCTGGAGAGATGGCTCAGGGATTAAGACTCTGTCTCAAAAGCAGAAGATTCTGAGTTTGGATCCCAGGTCCCACGTAAAAACGCCAGGTTGAAATGGTGATGGCCTATACTTCTGGCCCTGGTGAGCAGAGCCTGGGAAATCCCAAGCAAAACAAGGAGACAGAAGCAATCCAGGATGATTCCTGAAGTCACTCTTGGTCCTCCACAGGAACACACAGTGCCCTCTGATACACACACAAAACAAATATTTTTTGAAAAAAAGATGAATGTGGGGCTGGAGAGGTGGCTCAGAGGTTAAGCCTCTGCCTTGCTGGCGGAAGGTCCTGAGTTCAGATCCTAGACCCCACATATAGATGCCAGGCGGAAGCGGGGGCGGCCTGCGTTTCCAGTCCTGGTAGGGCGGAGCCTGTGAATCCCAGGGCAGAGTAAACAAGGAGGAGGTGGAGGCGTCCATGGTGGTTCCCGAATTCATCCGTGCTTCTACACACACATACATGCATACACGCACACATACACGCACACACACACATACATGTGCGCAATTAAATAAAAAAACTTAAAAAAATAAATAAAAAAAGATGAATGCATGATACATGCATCTTGCACGATCACACGGAGATGTGCAAGAGAGTGTACTTCTCACCACTTCAAAGAGCGCTTCAATAGTTTCCATGAATTTAAAGTTCCATTGCATGTTTAATGCATGTGCAGACATGCAGTCATGCATTAAAGGATATCAAATGATTGTATAAGCCCTGGCTTCAGGTGGTTCATGACACCTGCAGATGAGATGAAATACAAACTAAGGTTGGGGAGATAGCTCAGTGCTTAAAGCTCTTGTCACGCAGCATCCTTCTGCTCATGTAAAATGCCTATAGGTATTGGCAGCCCACCTGTCATTCCAGCCCTGGAAGGAAGAGCCTGGGAATCCCGACGGCAAGCTGTCAGAATAGCCCTATATGTGAGATCTGAGTTTAATAAGAGACTTGGCCTCAAGATAATAAAGTGGAAGAGTGAAAATGATTTTGCTGTGACCCTTGGACTTCCACATGCACATAGAGAAGTACCCATGTAGCTGCACACATGTGTTTCCAACTACATACACTCATGCACACATGCACACGCCCCCTTCACACACACACACACATGAAAATGAAAAAAGCACTAGCTAATAAATACAGTATGATTCTATAAGTAAGTCCTCTAGAAAGATATGGGTGTTAGAAGGGCAGAGTAAATAAGTAGCATTAAATGTGTAATTTTCATGACAAATACTTGCTCTGGACACTGGAGTCTTTTGACTCCTAAAAACTCTGCCATCCATGATGATCTCTCTTGAGGGATTTATTGGAGTTAAAATTATCCCTCAAAAAGCATAACAAAACTCTATGAGCAATAGCATCCCAGCAAAAGAACTAAGATTTAAGCATAATGGTCCCCAAAGTGACACACTGTCTTATACCAGGTCACAGTAAACTTAATCAGAAAATGTCTGCTTTGAGTGAAGTATTTTGGAGTGTACTGGAAGGAGAATTGCTTGCCTCTTTTAATATGTAGGACGGGACAGATGAATGAAATCCATCCAAAATGGGAAATGGAAGCAGAAAAACACATATAGTAAAGTTGTAAATTAAGGCCGCATCCTGCCAAAATATCCTAGACGCACAGTAAATGCCGTGGGGATGGACTGCTTCCCTAACGCACGAGTGTTGAGCCCTCTAGCCACACAGGAGACAACTGGCCAGCGACAGAACATGGCCTACATTAGCCAAACTCCGCTGTGAGCGGCACGGCACACGGTTATCAAGGATTCTCCTTCCTTTGTCCATTTTGGATGGATTTCCCAGGGTGCAGAAAACCAATGTATCGGGCTACATTGGAAGTAGAAGTATGTGATGTTCTAGGCTTATTGCTGTGTTTGAGGGTGTACAGTTTTAAGCTTTTCTCATTTGTGACAGAAGGGCAGGGTACCTGATTTCCTTGCTGATCTTTGGTGTGACCAAAAAATGAACATGCTTGACAAGAAAATGGGCATACAGACAAAAAAAAGGCAAGAATGCCTTACCATTGTGTTTCTAAATCCAATGTCTTCTTTCATGATCCTAAAGATTTAAATTCTGCCTTTCTTCCTGGCTTACCGTCCTAATTCATTTCTCTTGCTGAATGGATCTAATGAGCACAAGTCCTTGTGGTTAGTTGTCCCACGTGATCAGCTGCTCTTTGAGATAGACCAAGAAAGCCAGAGCAGGAGAGAAGTCTTTGAAAAATACTCTGCACAGAGGCATTGAATTTGTTTCTTGGAAAAGGGCCGGCTTCTTAGCTGTCAAAAGAGGTCCTTTCAAGCTCATGAGCTCTTTTCCTTTAAGGCAGAGGCCCCAGGAGAACAGCTGCTCAGCAGAAGAGCTCATGCGCACTCACAGCTCTATCTCTGTTCCTTCGGTCATCAACCCCTTCTTTTGACCACAGAGCGTTAAAGGAAATGTCTGTTCCATCATCATCAGAAATCGTTCCCGTGCTGCTCTCAGTGTTGTGCAAATAAGTTGCACCTGGTTTTGCGTCCAGTAGAGCCCCCTCGGGATCTGAGGGTCACCCCCAAAATGCCATCACCTGGCTCAGCTCCTAAGTTGTGATCACATTCTGAGGCTCTCCTCTGCAGAGGTCAGGAGGAAGGGGAAGTGAGCATCTTTTCACTGGAGATACCGCTATCAAGAGCGGAGATAAACTAATCCTCAATCAGTCTTACCCCATACAGTATCCTTGTCTGACCTCCTTCAGAATGATCAAAGAAGGATAAGTCAGTCTCTCTCTTCATGCAGTTCCTCCACTGCAGCTCCTTAACAAAACGCCACTGAGTCTCAGCTTATCAACATCAAAATAAGCAGGTGTTAGGGCTAACTACACAGAATTCAATTAATGTCACCCTCAGCAATATCCTATGAAACTATTCTTACTCTTACCAAATCTTCCTGCTAAAAATAATTTTCTCTCTACAATGGACACATTGATTATGTCTTTATAAGTAACGTTACCTATAAGGTAACCAGATGAAATAAAAAGGACCAGGATCCAAAATATAAAGTGGTGCATTCACTCCTTTAGCATTTCAGTGCAGTCTTAATAGGATTGAAGACCCTGCTCATGTAGCTCTCTCTAATCCAATACTTCTATCTTTTTCACTATAGCCACCCTAGCAACTTGCCCAATCAACATATTTTGAGGCTCTGTTCAGCCAGATGGCAAGCACATTCTCAGCTGTTCCCCACTAGAAGGATACCCCATCAGAGTTTTCTTCAGGCTTTTGACACCTCCACCTGTTAGAGAAGGAAGAAAGCCGGATCACCTGGAGCCCCCATGTGGAATGATTTAGGGGAGTCCCCACCTATTTAGAAATCACTTGCATAAGGCATTCTTTTGAAAATGCACTCCTCATCTGGAAGACAATTTAGCTGTATAATTGTGGTCTGCAGGAAGTTAGGCAAGGTGTTTGGGTGAAAGGAAAGTTGAAGGAACATTCCAGTGAGGCTGGAAGCGGAAGGCACATCAAGACTGAGAAAAGGCAGCAACTCCCTCTGAACTTAAGCTTTGAGGAGTGACAAGAGAGCTGCTAGATCTCTCCTGACCCAGGGGATTTGAAGGGATTCCTCTAGCAGACACTGGAAAACACCTTCCTTCCTTAGCCATTCAGTCTGGTTTCTGAAATAACCACGCTATTTCCTGGCTGTGGCAAAGCAACAGGGTGTGGGGTTTTGTGCAACTCTGTGGGCTTGTGGCCATTTGCTGGCATTGCACTGCAGGTGGGGGGTTTATAAACACAAAGAACAGAAACTTCCCTCTTCCCAGAGCCTTGGACCACAGCTTAGGAGTGCTTGCCTACGGACTCGGGGTCTTGGAATTCCCTGTCAACCATCACGAGTCACAGTGTTTGTCCTTTTCCAGAGAGTTGCTGGGCCTGCCTGCATCCAGCAAGGCAGGTAAGGCATCGGGAATCTAGGTTTGCTGACGTGCTTTCTTCTCTCCCCAGAACCTGCCAAGGCTGCTTCCTCGGACCTGACCGCCTGGTTCAGCCTCTTTGCTGACCTTGACCCTTTATCAAATCCTGATGCTGTGGGGAAGACCAATAAAGAACATGAATTGCTCAACGCATGAGTCTACGGCCTACCAGAGGGAGCCTTTGGGCCACACCTGCAGCATCTCATCCAGGGCTGACAGAAGTATAACGTGATCACTATGCTGTTTTAATATTTACGTGCCATTTTAATAAAGCGAAAGGGTCAAAGGCCCTCTTTCTATTGGTACAGTTATTTCCTCTTGTTTGGTGTGAAGGGTTTGTATGTTTCTCACATGCATCTGAACAGTTCAGGAGCGTCCAGGAGCAGTTTTCTCTTGCCCTTGCTGCCTGATACAACACCTAAGTCCAGATCATAAGCTTGCAATGTACTGGGCTTAGATAACATGTCCTCTGAGACAGCAGGAGGCTGACACAGTTTGACACCTCCTGTCGCCCTGTCCCTGACCTCTCAGAAGAAAGCTTTTACAAGGAGAGTCCCTCTTCCTGCCATGCCAGGTCCCAGTAAGCTCTGGAGGCAACAAGTCCAGCCAGCCAAGGACACTGTCCCCACAGCACTTGCCAGGTGGGCCTCATGTCATGAAGGCAGAGGAGCTGTGCTTTCTGTTGTGTGGAACTCCTACGAAAAGCAACCATATATGCAGAGTTCAGCATTTTCATTGTCCTCTTCATGGCTGGATAAAAAGCACATATAGCTGAAGCCTCTTGTAACCTTTTTTTTAAAAAAGAAAGCAAAAAAAAAAATTAAACAGATACAACATTTGACACACATGAGGTCAAATCGTAGATTCTGTCTTGGGAACCCAGTATTGTGCTGAGGGAGACATGGAGGGGTGTGACTGAAGAGGTGGGTGGGGCTCACCAGTTCTGAAGCTATTGGCTGGACTCTATAAATAATCTGAGATAAGGCAGCAGGGTGGGGGAGGGGAGAACCGAGACCTCATGGGACCTTTGTGGAATCTTGCAAAAGTGGGAATAAGAGTTTTATGTCTGGACAAGTAAATAATACTCTACCAGTGTTGCAGAGCACAGAGTTGACACCCTCCCATATCACAGGTGACCAACTCAGGGAGTGACCACACACTCCCAGTGTCAGTACACATCATAAGGGCATGTGTGAGGGCAGAACCTGTTGACCCAGGAAATAGTTCTGCATATTCTGCTAAGCCAGAGGCCTCTTCTGGACTCCATGAGTCTCCCCTGGCCAGCTCTGAAAAAGCTTCATGGGCCACTTCTATATACATGCAAGAGCACCCCATAAAAGCTCATGACCCCATTGCTCTAAAAGGACCCTGGAGGGTTGGAGACAGGAACTGTGACAGCAGCGAGCTGTGATGGGCTGGAACCCTGTGGGGCTTCGTTCTGGGTAACCTTGCTGCTCTGCAGCCCAGCCTGGGCTGTCAAGGATTCGCTCTGTTAGCACCTTAGTGAGAACACACTTCACACCCCTTCACACACAGAAACCCTTGCCTGACCTCCCATCCCAGAGCGTGTTGCCCCTATATGACCAACAGGGACACCTTCACAGTTCTAAGCCCTCAAGAGCCGCCTCATAACCCACCTCTGTCACTAGGACATCTCCAAGCGCTGCCACCAGGATCACCTGTGAGGAATCAGGACTCCTGTCTCTTGGAGAATTGGCCACACCAAGAGGCCACCCTACCTGGTTTGGGTACATGCTTCCACAAGATGCTGCCAACGAGAAGAGCAGGGCCCTGTAGTCAGATTCTGTGTCCCCAGCAATCAGCATCTTTGTCTTACCTGGAAAGCAATGGGTTTGTGACTGTCAAATCGAGAAGCAGTAGCAGGGTGTGGAATGAGGACTAGGGACCCTTGGTCCACCCCGGGTCCTATTCGTTTGCAGCCACAGTAGCCTCAGGGAAGGAGCAGAGGCTGGAAAGCAAGGCTAGCTCCATCCAGGCACTGGGAGGGTAAGGAAGGTTGTGGTTCTTGCATTTGAACACATTACTTCAAATGCTAGCAGGCTGCACTGGACGGAGGACACAGGACTGTGGTAGTTGGATAAGTGTTGCTTCAAGGAAAAGAGTTGTTCAAGGGGGTATTTTCTTCCTGAATCTTCTATTTTTTGAAAAAAAGAAAGAAAAAGAAAAAAAGAAAGAAGGAAAGAAAGAAAAAGAAAGAAAGAAAGAAAGAAAGAAAGAAAGAAAGAAAGAAAGAAGGAAAGAAGGAAGGAAGGAGAAAGAAGGAAAGAAAGGAAAAAGAAAGAAAAAGACAGAAAGAAGAAAGAGAAAGAAAGAAAAAAGAAAGAAAGAAAAAAGAAAGAAAGAGAGAAAGAAAGACAGAAAGATAGAAAGAAAGAAAGAAAGAGAAAGAAAGAAGAAAGAGAAAGGAAGAAAGAGAAAGAAAGAAAGAAAGAAAGAAAGAAAGAAAGAAAGAAAGAAAAAAAGAAAGAAAGAAAGAAAGAAAGAAAGAAAGAAAGAAAGAAAGAAAGAAAGAAAAGAAAGAAAGAAAGAAATTCCATTTCCTTCCTATCTGTAGTCCGCTTGGACAGCCTCTATTCCTTTTGATAGGCGTGTTTTGATCCAAACTCACACAAAGACGCTGGACCACTTCTCCAGCTGGAGGAAAAGCAGCTGCTGCCTGATTCTCTTGTAAGTAGCCTGTGCGCCAGCCTGGCCAAAGGGTTTCCTCTGGGACCCACCTTGGGGCCTCTCCAGGTGCCCATGCCAAGCCTGTCTCAGGCACGAGGAAGACAAAGTTGTCTTAGCAGCCTAACTCCTCCCTTACTGTCACATCCCCTCAAAGGTCACCTAGAGCCACAATGGCTGGGGCAGAGGAGAGGCCCCTATTCCTATGGCCTCCCTGCTGTTTTCCAATGGTCGCCTCTTCCCCTTGTCCTTCACTCTGGCCCCACTCGACAGATGAAAAAATACACCCACCGAAGGGAGAGGAGCCGGAACTGATTCTGTTCCCTCCTTCCTTCTTCCTCCAACCAACACAGGCTCTTGGTGCACTTTATAGATTCATTCCCTTCAAAATGTAATTTTAGAAACGTCAAGTTGATTTTGGGTTCTGATTTTGAGGAAGAAAAGTATCCATCAGCTACAGAATTAGATATGCACCACTTTAGGAAGAGCCAGCACTGTTGTCAGAGGTTTTTGCCTGAGAAAATGTGGTCTTGCTTGAAGCCAGCAGCCCCAGACAGGAAGGTGGGGGACACATGCATTGTGACTTAGCCAATTTTTACAACTGGTGTGGTGGGGGACTGAGGCCCCTGAAGACACCTGGTGAGGTTGCCCAGCCATCTGGATAAATCTGCCAGGCCTCTCTCGCCTTCTGCCCTTGCTGAAGCTTCAGAAGCTAGCATATTGGACTTCTTTTAGGGAGGCTGGCTGCACCGAGACCTCTCCCTCCCCACACCTTCTCTGGCAAGGGCTCAGGGCTAAATATTAACACTATTTACATTTTGCCAAAATACCAAAGCTGCATCTGTCTTGTAATCAACTATTGCCCACCACACAGGCCATGCAGTTAATCCTCTGCTTCCTGCCTTGACTGAGGACAGCTTCCCAGTCCTCCAATGGGTATGGTGCAGCGATGTAGGTCTTTTCTGCTTTGTTGGAACATAGATGTCCGCTTGGAGGCAACTGCAAATGACTGGCTGTGGTTGCCAAGAATTCTGCGTTGAGAAGGATTCTGCAAATGAGCAATAGTCGTGATGGATGTGGACCATTAGCACAGCCTCAGACCTGGCCTTTCTTGGGATTTTTAGCGTTAATATTCTTTTTATTCAAATGTAACTATGATTTGAGAACCTTGAGAGAGGGCCATGAGTCGACAGGAGCAGCAAAGTTCAAAGATCAGGCATTGCTAAAACCAAATGCACTTCGAATTGGCTTAAGCAAAAAGCCTGTAAACCCAGCATTTGGGAGATGGAGGCGAGAGGATTAGGCGTTGAAGGTCATCCTTGCTCCATTATTTTGGAAATATAGGCTTCGGATACAGTTGGATAGAGGGGCTCAGTCATATTCTCAACAATTTTCTCCTTTCTTGGGCTTGCAACTCTAATTCTCTCCATTTCTTCAATCTAGTAGATTTTTTTCATAAGTAGAGAGAATTTTGGAATTAGCTTATTTGAGTCCTGGGACCACGCTTCACTCACTGGATAAGGGACGAGTGAGAAACATGCAATTTACTAAGCCTCACATGTGCCCTGGAGCCTCACTTTCAAGGATCAGGAATAGACAGAGTTCCTGGGCCAAGTGGGATGCCTTTCTAGAAGGGACGTAGGCTGCATAGAAGGCTGCAATTGAGATGTGCTCTGAATTCTACCAGAATGACTTCAAAGAGACACTTGTCTTTCCAGAAAGAGGTGGATGGGAACACAGTGGTTAGAAAGTAGGAATGTTTTCCTCCCGCAAGGCCCCAGGGACGTAGGAAGCCTGAAAATCACAGTGACGTGTTGAGGCTTCCTGACTTCTAACAATATCGAGGTGCCACAAAAGGGTCACAGAACCCTCTGTGTCCACCGCACTGCTTTCTGGATGAGGAAACTTGGGAACCAGAGTCATTAACACAACATTCAAAGTCAGCAAGCGGTAAGGTGGGACTGAACCCCACGTGGCCCTACTCTCGGTTAGGGCTGCTTTTCTATCCAAATGTTCTCTAGAGACTGAAAGTTGCAGAAATGAATACTTTACCGTCATGGTTTGAAATGTGAGTTGTCCCACACAGGTTCATGTGTTTGAATCATTAGTCGTCTGGGAAGGTCATGGCACCTTTAAGAGGTGGAGCTTTGCTGGAGGAAGACAGTCAATTAGCCCCACCCTGCTTCCGGGAGAAATCTGCTCTTGCAGTTGCATCTCCTTGATGAACATGATTTAAGCCATGTCCAATTTCTGCCGGCCATGCTTTTTCTGCCACAATGAACTGTATCTCCCCTCTAGAACCCTAAGCTGAATAAATCTCCCTTTCTCCCTTAAGTTGCTTGACTTTGAGTGGTTTCTAACTACAACAGACAAAAGTAACTGGTACACAGACATAGGCGAAGTTCCTTGATGAACCAATCGTTCTTCATCTCCCCATTTCACACCCAGTTCCTATTTTACTTTTCAGATGCCAGTCATTAAATATATCCTTTACTATAGGGCTCTAGGAGGATAGTTTCAGGACAATCAACAAAAGTTTGCTTTGAAGACAGACCAATCTGTGATCAAACCCGAGGTTCTCCTTGCTATCTTGGTGTTCTCTGAACTTGAGTTTGTTCACTCATAAAAGGAGAGTGGCAATCCTTGCCTTACAGAGTAATTACAAGGAGTGAGGGCCCTGAAGACTTGAGCATTGTACTTACTTGCACAACAGCACAGAATTATGAGCACGGGTGTCCAAAAACTCATTTAGTGAAATGACATTGAAGTAAGCAAGAGACTGTTCACTCTCAATGACTTTGAGATATCCCAAGCCTATTTTCTTTCCCCAACTGTTTAGTAATTCATTCTTAAATATTATTAGTTGGTAGGATGAGGAAAAGACTAGAAAGACCAGAGAGCTGAGAATGTGACTAAGAGAGTGTGTGTACCACACACACAGTGCAGGATTGATCCCTAGCACCACATAGAGTGGGCCAAGTGGCACATAGCTGTTTTCTCAGATAAAGGCAAGAGGATCAGTAGGTCAAGGTTTGGTGGACAGCATAAGACCCTGTCTCAAAAAGGAAGAAGAGAGAGTAGCAACGTTGGAGTTAAGAACGGATTATAATCAGGAAACTAAGACAATAGGAATGCTCCGTTACTATCTACTCTACAATGTTCAGAACTTAATGAGAACTACTCACATTTTCCTATAGCTGAAGAGCATTATGAGCTTCACCTTTCAGCTCAAGTCAGCTGTGCCAAAAATTCATGAGATAAGTACATTTTTCTTTTCTACAATTTTAGACTTTCTTTTGTTCCTTATTACATTTGCATATTTCATTTTCCACTCTTAAATATCTTATAGGTAGTGGGCTTCTGTATTGTAAACTGCTCAATCAGGATTCAGGATTGCTGCTTAAAATTTTCCACTCAGATTACCACAAGTCATTCCCTATCATTATCTTTCATCCACATGTGTGTGCTGTAACATCCTCGCCCAGACCTACCATCCTCTTTATACTTCTAACTCCTCACCTAGTAACAAACTAAAGACTGTCAACTCCAAAAATACCCTAACTGAACCACCTTCCTCCTTTCTCCTCATTTCCAAGCTGACACCCATCCTAGTCTCTATCCCTACTTTTTACCACCTCTACTTTTATTAATGAAAAGCCAAATATAAACCACATCACCACCATCTCAGCGCTAATGCTCAGCACCCAAGACTGAACACACTCAACCCACCCAATGACTCCAGATTAAACTTCAATCAACATCTACCCATCCAAATTTGGTAAGGCAGTGAAAAAAAAAAAAAAAAAAAAAAACTCTTATTGACCTACTAGATAGAGGGGAAGCAGAAGTAGAAGCCAAAGGAACACAAATGATGGCCAAACTCAAGTAGCCCAAGTCTTAGCATAAAATCAGAAACAACACAAAAAGTCAAAAAAATATATCTCCCCAAAATGAACAATCCAGTGGCATCAACTCTGACTGAGGGTAACTCATGAGGTAGCAATCAAGAAAGCAACCATCAAGACAATGAGTTCCAAAGATCAATTATAAATATGCCCAAAGAGCTCTAAGAGAGTATGAATAAATGAATGGGCAAATATGAAGAGGAATACAATAATTGCAAGAAATAAGACCAAGAAAACATAAACAAGCAGTTAAATGCAGCTAGAAAAAGTTGAAGATCCAAAACTAAACATAGAAATACTAAAAAAAAACCTGAAATAAAACTGAAAATCAAAAATTCAATCCATCTAATTAAGAATTCAATAGAAAATCTCAAAAAAAAAAAAACAAGTAGAAGACAGTATATCAGAGCTTGAAGACAAGATGTTGGAACTGGATAAGTCAGTGAAAGAAACTGATAATTGAAAAATATGTATGTACAGAGCATACAGAAGCTTTAGGATATCATTAAAAATAGTGAACCTATGGATTTTTGTTATCATGGAAGCAGAGACCTAAGAGAAAGATACAGAATGTACCTCCAATAATATCATAGAATAAAAATTCCCTCATCTGAGGAAAAAGATGCCTTTCCAGAAATCACCAACACCCTGGTGTTGGTGTGAACTCTCCTAAGCCGGACAAAGATCCTGTAAACCCAGCATTTGCACAATAGAAAAGAAAGGAATACTCCCAAACTCTTTCTATAAAGCCAATATTATTATGATACCCAAACCAAATAAAGGCACATCAGGCAAAATAAAGGTTCGTTTCACTAATGAACACACGGTGCAGTGGACAGGAACAGATAACCTAATGCTAACTCTAAAGGATTGATAATATCACACCATCTAAATATTCCTTTTTAAACCATTAGGTAAAAAACATTCTCAGAACTCAACTAAGTTGTATCCTATTACAATGGAAGACAAACGAGGCATAAAACCACATCAAGCCATAGTACGGAACATCATCGAACCTGGAATACTCAGCCCTAATCAACCCATCAGAACCTTACTCTACACCAAGGCTCAGGGAACCTTGCAGAAGGAGGCAATAAGGTTGTAAGACCCTAAAGATGGGATAAAATATTCCTGACCAATACACTTCACCCAAGATAGGGCTAATGTACCCTGAAAGTCACTTCATTGAGAACTTCTACCACCAGACCTACACAATGTCTGACATACCATTTCCCCCAAGGACTATCTAAGATCTTAGGAGAAACAGCTGCTCTCAGAGAGTGTCTCAGGGACAGATCCTGGATAGGGGAAGAGGAACCACCACACATATGACTTTAACCACTGAACAGCCACATAAAGTTCAAAAGAAATCTAACTTCCTTACCACCACGGGCACCCCAAAGGCAGTCCTGTGATACAAACAAGCAGGGGGGAGGGGGGATAGAGCATGAAGGGATGGAGGATAGAAGAAGAGTATATGGACTGGGAAGGTGGGGGAGGAGAAAGGAAGTGGAGAGGGATGGGGCAAAGACATGTTGCAGTCAGCCTGCATGGTTGCTGATAAATTACCACCAAATCACATAAGGGAACAAAGGGTTTATTTTCTCTAATGATTGTCCAGTTACAGTTCTCAGTCCAGCTTAGGAGAGCTCACACCAACACCAGGGACAAGGGAACTGGCCACACCATCTCTACATAACGGCTGAGAGAGGGATGATCCTTACTTGCCAGAACGGCATGTCTGGCCAAGGGTACACAAGAATGCCAACTTTCTCAACCAGCTGTCTGTATTTTATTCCAGGTCCTAGTCCCATCCACCACGGGCTAGACAATCTCCTGCAAGTTTGCTCTGGGCTTAACTCAACCATTAATTCTCTACAAATGTGTCCAGAACTCAAGCCCTCAACTGTCAAGATGACACCTGTGCCTAACTATGACAGACATAAACTCAGTTTGTTTGTAAATAAATAAATGAATAAAAAAGGTATACAAAAAAAGAAGTTAAGGTATCCCTATTTTCAGATGATATGATTCTATCTATCCTGGTGGACTCCAAAAAAACTCCATCAGAAAACTTGAGCTTTAGCTGGCTCCTGCAAATAAATAATAAATAATCAGCAACTTTCCCATATGTCAGGGACAAACAAGCTAAGAACTAAGGTAATTATTCCATTCACTGCAGCTACACACACACAAAAAAATCTTTGGAATAAACTTACCAAGGAAGTGAAAGACCTGTACAATGAAAATTTCAATACACCGGAAAAAGAGAAATTAAAAAGGATACTACACAGTGGAAACACTTCCCATGCTCATGAATTGGTAGAACTAATATTGTGAAAATGACCATTCAAACAAAGGCAATATATAGATTCAATGCATTCCCAATCAAAATTTTAATGCAGTTTATAGAAATTGAAAAAAAAGTCACAACATTCAACATTCATATGGAAATGCAAAAAGGTCCTGAGTAACCAAAAAAAAAAATCTTAAACAATAAAAACACTGCAAGAGGTATCATTATACCTGATGTTAGATTATACTTTAGAGCCACAGTAAAAACAGCATGATACTAGCACAAAAACAGACTTATTGATCAATGGGTTAGAACAGAGGTTTCAGCTCACACACCTACAATTACCTGATTTTTGACAAAAGTGTCAAACATACACATTGAAGAAAAGACAATATGGGAAAATTGGACATCTACTTATAGAAAAATGAAATTTGACCTTTACTGACCTTTACCTTTCGCCTTGTACAAAAATTAATTACCCAGCAATAAAACAAAGATATAAACCTGAAACTTTGAAACTTCTAGAAGAAAGAATAGGGAGCACACTAAATTTGATAGAGATTTCATTTGCACAGAAAATAAAACCAACAATCAAGAAGTTGGACCTCATAAAATTAAAAGGCATCTGCAAAAGAAACTGTTAATCAAGCAAAAATGAACCCACAGGATGGGAGAGTATATTTGCTAGCTATGTGTCTGACAGAGATTAATCTCCAGACTATACAAAGAACTCAAAAATTAAACATCAAGAACGTAAATAACCTAATTAAAAATGGGCTTGGGAACTAAAAAGAAACTTTCACAAAGAGAAGCAAACGTTTTAAATAGTGTTCAACCTCTCTAGCCATAAAGGAAATGCAAATTAAAACTACTTTAAGGTATCTTACCTCAGTCAGAATGGCTAGGATCAAAAATACAAACAACAACAAATGCTGATGAGGAACCCTTATTTGTTGTTGCTGAGAGTATAAACTGGTGCAACCACTTTGGAAATCAGTACTGAAGTTCCTAAAAAAGCTAAAAATGAATTATCCTACGACTCACCTATACCAATTCTGAGAATATTCCCAAAGGATGCTACATCTTATTACAAAGACATTTGTACATCCATGTTTACTGTACTTCTATTCACAATAGCAAGGAAATAAATCAGCCTACATGTCTATCAATAGATGAGCAGGTAATAAAAAGTGTGTATTATACACAATAGAATTTTGTTTTGCTATCAAGAAAAATTATTTTATGAAACTTGCTGATAAATGGAAAAGGAACGTATTATATTGATCAAGATATCCTAGGCACAGAAAACAAACATTGCATACTCTTTCTTGTATGTGGATGCTAGTATTTGGAATTCCTGTAACAGTAAGACACTTAAAAGGGATCATTAAGTGGGGATGAGTTGGGGGGAGGGTGAAGACCTTAAAAGAAGAGATATAAAAGACTATATGCGAAAGGAGAATAATATAGCATGAATGTTAAAGGAAGAGAAATGAGGCGATAAGGTACATGAAATGAAGAGATAGGAGTAACAAATAGCAGTAAGACTGTAAGATATACCCAGGCAGAACTTCATGTATTATACTCAAAATAATTCTTTAAAAAAAAGTGTGAACAGACACACCTTACATAGGGGAATGGAGAGGTAGGATATAGCTGAAACATCCTAGGGTGTTTATCAGCAACCCAGTACCAAGTATATGATACTTGCTAATAAGTCGTTAGCCAGAGAGGTCTCAAAGACCCCCAAATATATATTTTTTCCCCAGTGCTTACAGTTGATCTTAAGAAACTGACAGTAAGACCACATTGATGAAAGCACTACACATGTTGACCACATAACACAGGAAGAAATACCTAGCTGGAACTAGTCTGGAAACTTCCTCCTTGCTGGAAAGCTTTCATAGTACCAGAGAACACTATGCAAGCTACTAAAGAGAAAATTAATCAAGTCTTCTCAGTCTATGAGAGCTGTAAGCTACAGAAACAACTACCTTGACAAGAAGAGACCAACAGTGCAACATTGGCATGAATGTAAAAGGTGTAACCAGTTGATTTCTATTTGGATTGAAGGCTCACCTTTCAGTAAGGAACACATTCCAGGTACTTTGAACCAGGCCTAGCACCTTTGAAAGGGGGGGAATAGAACTTGGAAGGCATAGCAATTTGTCTGCATGGTTGCTGGTAAGTGTACGACAGCAGTTGCTTGTCCAACTTGGCAATAAAGTCCACACCATTAGGAGGAACTGGCCACATGTTCTCTAAGAGAGGAACAGTTCTCACTTTCCAGAGCAGCATGTCTGGGCCAGCATGCAGGAGAATGCCAACTTTCTCCACCAGCTCCCTCCGTCTTATTCACTTGTCCCACTTAATATGAGTTGTAATAGTTACTCTTAACTGTTGCTGTGAGAGAGAATTCAAAATCAAACACTGAAGGGAAAAAGGGAAATTTATTCAGTTTACGGTTCCAGAGGGGAAAAATGGCGGAGAAAAATGGCTGGTGGCTGACACTAGAGGCAACTGCAAACATCCTGGAGTCTCTCTTCTAAGTCTTCTGTTCTATGATTCCCTTTATCTGGTTTGTTACTGAGAAGTTCCAATCAAATCCAGGGCTGGTTTTTGTATTATAAATGTATTGATCAGGATAATCTCTTCCAGTAGTCTGACAGCTGATCTTAGTTAATGCCAAGTGTGGTCAAGGTGACACTCAGGATTAACTATTACAGACCTTTTCCATCAACTAAACAATCTCCTGAAAGTTTGCTCTTGGCTTACTTAACTCAATTACCAGTTATTTACATATGTTCTCAAAACTTGAACCTTCAATCATCAAATTTACACCTATAACATGACGGGGAGGAAGGGTATTATAAGCTAGTAAGGTTTAGCTGCAAAAACTTAATATCAAACTGTCTTTTAAACATAGATTGGAGGAGCACTCAGTATACAACCTAGAAGCTTCCCTTTGCAATGGAAACTGTTCGTTTAAAAAATAACAATAACTGGCCAAAGTGCAGAAAATAAGTGACTTTGGACTACTTAGCTCTAAACAGGTCATCTAAACCCCTCCCCCCCAAAACTCAAGGAACAATTTGAAAGATGGGGGTTGGTAAGAATCTAAAAGCCTACAGGGATGCAGGGGAGCAATCAGAGAGTATCTTCTGGATATGACAGAACTACTATAACACTGAATTTTTCCATAAGATTTACACAAGATTTGGCCTATCAACATTTCACCATGGAAGGAGGAAAGATCTTGAGAGGCCCCAGGCCCTCCTCATAGATGGTGAGTTAATGCTGGATGCGGGGAGGGAAGATGCTTCCTTTGATCACATGGGTACCCAGTGATACATGATTCACACCTCAAGTCTCGCTTAGGCACGCTCTCTGGAAGGCAACCCAGATGACAGACAGTGGGCCATACATGCAAAAAGATGCGGAAACAAGAGGGAGATGAGATTGCAGAATTCAAGTGTCAAATATAAATTCATTGTATTTATAAATGAAACATTACACCAATACATTTTTTTAATTAAAAAGGAAATAAGGCAGGAAATAAGAAAAAAAAAAAAGAAAGAGAAGGGGAAACAAAAAGAAAAGGAAAAAATGTAGTGAATAAGCTGCTACTGACTTTTCTACAAACTTGACATGACGCTGGGCTGTTAGGAGAGAGGAATGGGATTCCCTGCAGTACTTGCCAGTGTTCAAGGTATTTTTCAATGAATTACTAACCAGAAAACCAATTAAAATAAATTCATATCCAGAGCAATTGTGTGCCCTCCTACATTATTGATGGGAAGGTAAAGTGGAGTAGTCACTTGGGGAAATAGTTGGCAGGTTAAGCTCATGTACAAACTGCCACTCCCACACTTATGAATTCACTCTGGAGAGAATATATATATAACTTTTTTACACAGAAGCCTGTATGTGAATGTATAGCAGCTTTATTCACAATCTTCCCAAACTGGAAACAACTCAAATGTCTTTCAACTTCCGAAGGAGTGAAAAACCTGTGACAGAAGCACACAAAGAAGTATTTACTAGTCCGTATGAACAAACTACTGGCACACAAACTAGGACAATTCATAACCATATCATGTACCCCTTCTATGATGCCATGGGAAGAGAACTTCATGTCTATGGTATTTTCCCCCAAAATCCAGTCTAGAAATAAGCACAATACCAAACAAAGTCAAACTGTACAAAGTTCCTGATCAGTGCCTTTCAAAAGAGCCAACATCATGCAAAAGGCCCTGTGGCTGGGGCCATGACAGCCAAATGCTGCATGGAATCCTGTCTCAGACAAGAGATGGCCTAGCTAATATTACTGAAGGATGTAAATTCTTAAACTGAGACAACTGTCTTATAGATATGTAGGATGTTAATAAGAGGGGAAGCAAGATAAAGAGGACACGAACACTTTGGACCCCAGGCAGTTCTCTGTAAATCTGAAAGTATTCCAAAACAAAAAATTGCAGGCTTCTCTCCTCCCATGCGCACCCAGGACTTCATGTGATTCTATTTGCATTAAATTCCAGAAAAGACAGACCTATAGGAACAGATCCTAGAACCAGAGGCTGTAGTAGGACATTTGATCAAAAAGTACACAGGAGAATTAGGGGTGGGGCGAATTCGTCTATGGCTATGTTAGTGATTACATGAAAATGTGATTTTTAAAAATTTTTTTATTATTTATTCAATTGTGCGTGTATGCGTGTGTGCGCGTGTATGTATGTATGTGTGTGTATGTATGTATATGTATGTATGTATGTATGTGTGTGTGTAGAACCACGGACTAATTTGGGAACCACCATGGACCACCTCCATCTCCTCCTTGTTTACTCCCCCCCCCCCGGGATTCACAGGCCCCGCCCTACCAGGACCAGAAACCCAGGCCGCCCTGCTTCTGCCGGGCGTCTATACATGGGGTCTAGGATCCGAACTCAGGACCTTCCTCCTGCAAGGCAGAGGCTTAACCCCTGAGCCACCTCTCCAGCCCCATGAAAATGTAATTGTATTTGTCAAAATTCACAAGGCTATATCTTAAAAAGGGTGAATTGTTTTGTGTATAAATTATGCCTTATTAAATATGATTTAAGAAGAGAAAGACAGAGAGAGAGAAAAGAAATGGGGTTCGGGATCCTCGACAGGCCAGTCCTGAGGAGGACAGTCCCTGAGCTACTGAGATGCAGGTGAGGGCAGGCTCAGCAACCACCTGGTCAGTTCTGCAGCAAGGAAAGGCAGAGCAGAGATCCTGTGCCTCATTCATACTGCCCTCATTACTAGAAATGGCCACGTGGCCCACCCTAACTGAAAGAAGCTGGGGTGGCTTAGGGCAGATGGAATACTGCATGAGAGCTACACTACTACCTCTTAAAAGGGTTCTTTTGAGTTGGTTTTTGTGTGTGCACGCGTTTGCACATGCACAGGTCCCTTGCACTCTGAGATAAGAACACTGTTGTTTTCCTGCAGCTTACTCACTGGCCTACAAGATTACAGAGATTCTTCTGTCTCTGTCTCCCATCACCCATCACTGAGATTAGACACTCCAATTTCATATCTGGCTTTTACACTGGTCCTGGGATTTGAACTCGGTTCCTTCCTGTCTACCAGTTTAGCTTCAGGTTCAGCGAGAGACCCCGATGTCCTCCATTCATGCATACAGGCAAGCACAAGGACACATATGAAGCACACACTCAAACATACATCTACACACAAAAGCAAATTAAAAAAAAGTTCTTTAAGAATGTTGTTATAGGGCTGGAGAGGTGGCTCAGGGGTTAAGCCTCTGCCTTGCAGGCAGAAGGTCCTGAGTTCGGATCCCAGATCCCACGTATAGACGCCAGGCAGAAGCGGGGGGGGGGGGGGGGGGGGGGGGGGGAGGGGGGCGGCCTGCGTTTCTGGCCCTGGTAGGGCGGAGCCTGTGAATCCCGGGGCAGAGGAGGTGGAGGCGGCCATGGTGGTTCCCGAATTCGTCCGTGGTTCTACACACACACAGACACACGCGCACGCACACACATACATACGCACACACGCACAATTGAATAAATAAAAAAAAAATTAAAAAAAAAAAAAAGAATGTTGTTATAGACCAACATTTAAGATCCTGCCACAATCACTTCCCCACTCTTACTCGTTCCTGGTTCCTGTTCCACCTGGATAGATACAGCCTTCAGCTAGCAAATCATGCTCAGAGTCACAGGGCCTGCTGATCTCAGCTGACCAGGAAGTGTGTGGACCTAGTAGAACAGCTGATCCCCCAGAGGAGAGCCAGAGTTTATCAAGTTCTCCGCTCTTTAATTTTTGAGCTGGTAACCATATGAAATAATCTACCAATTATAAAAGCAACAATCAGGCCAGTAAAATGACACAGAGGGGAGCTTGTCCTTCAAGCATCCTGAGTTTGATCTCTGGAACCCAAACAAAGGCTAAGGGAGAGAACCAACTGTACAAAGTTGCCCTCTGACCTACACACACACACACACACACACACACACACACACACGAATGAATAAAGTTTTTTTTTAAAAAAAATGCAACAGCCTAGGTTACCAGAAGCCAATGCAGAGCTACTAGAAAGCAATAGAATCCTGAACAGTCACAAGTGTGATACAGCAGAGAGAGGTGCAGAAAAATGAGAGCGAGATGGCTGAGTCATTGGGTCACCTTGAGGACCAAGTGTCAATAAGCCCTTGCTGTCCACCCAAGGCTCTTTGATCAATTGCACCTGTTTGCACTTGGCTGTGAAAATAGGATCTTCACCCTTAATAATGAACATCTATGTCTTGTTCTCTGAGCACTGATAGGAAACTACTGACCCACGGACCCTGTTGTGGTTGCCATGGTCAAACGCTTGCTCTGGAGTTTTTCAACATTTGGCCAAAGTCACTGAATCCTTTGTTCAGTCTCTTGGAGAACATTATTCAACTCAGTCTCTGCGCTCTGTTCATTCCACCCCCGCCCCCTTGCCTAACAGTCTTGGAACATTTCAGCAGAATTCCCAGACCATCAGAATGCCCTTTCCTCTAGCAAGATAATGCCTTCATGATTACCCTAGCAGAAAGCCGATCAGAAGTGCTGAGGAGAGGGGCTGGAGAGGTGGCTCAGGGGTTAAGCCTCCACCTGGCAGGTGGAAGGTCCTGAGTTCGGATTCTGGACCCCACGTATAGACGCCGGGCGGAAGTGGGGGCGGCCTGCGTTTCTGGTCCTGGTAGGGCGGAGCCTGTGAATCCCGGGGAGGAGTACACAAGAGGAGGCGTCAGGCGTCCATGGTGGTTCCCCAAATCGCCCGTGGTTCTACACACACGCACACACACACAATTTAATATATAAATAAAAAAAAATTTTAAAAAAAGAAGTGCTGAGGAGAATTCCCAAGCCAGACAGAGGCTTAGATGCATCTCCCTCCGCCAGCCAGGAAGAACATTGTTTGTTTTTAGAAATCCCTCTGCCAAAGAACCTGAATTATGTATCAAGTCTTTGGAGCTTCCTTCTCTGGTCATTGTCCATGGAATTTTTCCACTGATTTTGATCATTAACGTGTCCCCAGGGTCAATTGCACATTCTGAGACACCCTTGCTGGTCTCCCAGCACCAGCTCAAAGAGTTGGAAACCTCTGGATTGAGGGGCCTTGAGAAACCAACGCCCTGGTTTCCATCCTGCACCAGCAATTCATTTCGACTTCTGTCACCTGAGACATAAAAGGCATAAAAGGTCTATTCTGCTCTGGGGATTTATAGCCCACTCAGCTTCGCCACTTCCCATATCCTCTGAGATCATGTGTGGGTTTTTTTGTGAAAAATGCACCTGTGTGTTTGTAGCTAAAGGAAACGGTCTAGAGCTTTCATAAATTCCTAAAGGCGTCAATGAACGATGAAGCTCAGCAAGAGTCATGGGTGTCACACACATGCCCAGGGCACCGGGCATCACACACATGCCCAGGGCACCAGGCATCACACACATGCCCAGGCCACCAGGTGTCACACACGTGCCCAGGGCACCAGGGGGCTTGGAGCCTCCTCAGCCCTAGTGGTCCCTGTTCCAACCCTTCTGTACTCTCCTTCTCTCTCTCCTGCCCTTAAAGACTTGGGCAGCCATCACAGGCCGTCCTGGGTAATCTGAAGTGTATATTTTTTTATCCTGTCAGTCGGAGCTGCCACCCTGGGTGAGCTGTGACTTTGATTCCATCTGGAAAGGAGGACCCTAGCAGGGCGGGATGACCACGCAGAGCTCCAGCTCTGACCACCTGCAATCCGCCACCCATCTGTTTCCTGCTTTCACAACCAGCCTGACTTCTCCATCTTGGGGTCTGGCATGAGCCGTGGTAAAAAGCCCAGAACTGAGCAGATTAATTTTTCTGTCCTATCAACCCAGGCCTGTGGTTAAAGAGAGAGTGCCCTGATCAGACACAAATGGATCCAGACGGAAATCTCAAGCACAGCCCGGCTCCTGGGCTTGTTTTCCAGCCTAGGCAGAGTGAGGGGAGTCCGACACATGGAAGATCTTCTGAGCACTCATGGACAGCCAGAATTGCCCCACAAATTGAAGCCAAGGAAGGGTACAAAGGACTACAGGGAACCTCAGAGCAGGAAACTTGCAGCACATCTGTTGCGCTAATTCCCTTGAGTTATTAACTATACGTATGTGTTTGTTCCATTAACTCTTTCTGGCCATTCACAGAATGGAAAATAAGTAACTATTGTGCACAGAGTGGCTATTCTGGGCCAGGCACTGTGCTATATGTAATTAGCTCTCTTTGTATTAACAGTCTTATGGGGCAGAGTTTTGGTGGGGGACATAAATCTTAAGTTGTGCCACATGTGAAGTATGGCTTTTAACATTAGCACAGTCACGTGACCATCACTATTCGCCAGCCCCAGAACTTTTCTTTATGACTCCTAAAAGAAATTGCACACCCATGGGGAGCAGCATACTATTCTCTTTTGCCCCGGACTTTGGCAACCAAAAATCGCACTTCTGTTTGTAAGGACTACACTGTATGGACATTTGATACTGGGCATGATTAAACAGTATTGGCCTTTGTGCAGCCAGTTTTACTTAGCATAATGTTTCAAGGCCCATCTGCCTAACATATGCAGAATTTCATTCTTTATGCCTTCACTTCCATAGGAATGTATGTGTGTGTGGTATGTGCATGTGAATATTCATGTTCATATGTGTGTGTGCACATGTGTATGGGGAGGTGCACATGAACATGTGTGTGCACGTGCATATGGAAGCCAAAGGTTTATTCCGTGAGGCAGGGTCTCTCAGGTGAACCCAGAGCTTGCCAATGCTTTTGGTCTTACTAGCCAGCTTGTTCTGGGGTGGAGTCAAAGGGTTTATGTCAGGTGTATCCAGCATTTCTGTGGGATTTGGGGATCCAAACTCTAATCCTGTTGCTTGCCTGGGAAGTACTTTTACCATTAAACTATCTCTGCAGGCTTTTTTTCTTTCATATTTCTGAGTACATTCAAATGTATGCAAATGGCCCCTGGTGAATATTGGATTGTTTCTACTTTAGGGCTGCTATAAGTAATAATACTGTGAAGATCAGTGTATAAGCATTTGTACGACCATGTATGTTTATTTTCCTAAGTACATAACAGAGATGTGGAATTTTGGGTTGCATGGTAATTGTAACCTTTTGAGGAACTATCAGACTATCTTTTCAAGTAGCTTTATCATTTTATACTCCTACAGACAGTGATGGCTCCAAATCTCTACAGCTTCATCAACACAAATTATTCAATGTTAGCAATTATTATTATGAGCATCTTAGTAAATGGGTAATAGTTGCAGTTTGCATTTCTCTTTAAAAATATTTTATTTTTGTCTATTTGAGAGAAAGAGAGAGGGGGAGAGATATGAGAGGTGGGAGGGAACATACACGCATGCAGGCCATGGCGCATGGATGGCAAGGAGAGGAACTTTTAAAAATCAGTTCTACTCAGTGGACTTGCAGGAATCAAATTTAGGTCACCACGTTTGTGAGCAGGTATCACACCCACTGAGCTATCTCCTCCTGTCCCCTTTTAAAGGTGGGCTCTCATTTAGCAAAGACAGAACATCTATGTCATCCATTGACCTTGAACTTCTGATCTTGCTGGATTACAGGTGTGTTCTACCATGTCTGACTTTCATTTCTCTCATGGAAACATTTGCTTTGGACTAAACTGTGTACTCCTCAGAATTTATGCTGAAGCATTAATCCCCAATGGCACTGTATTTGGAAATAGGACCTTTGGGAGGTAATTAAGGAGAAATGAGATCATGAGGAGGGGAACCAGTCCAAACAGGATGGAATACTAGTGAGCCTGCCGACTGTCTCAGAGGGAAGGCCATGAAGATAGAGAAGCCATCTACAAGCCAGAAGGAGCCCTCAGCAAAAATTATACCCTACTGGATGGTGAGTTTGTGCCTCTGTAACTGCCAAGACATAAATAACTATTGTTTAAGCCACCCAGTCTACAGTATTTTGTTATAGCAGCCAAGCAGAATAAAGATGATCTCCATTTGTAAATAAAAAGTCCCAGAATCTCTCAGCCTTATCTGATCCAATATCTGTTGCATTTCCCTTATGTCACATAACAACTGGGTTCCAGAATGGGGAAGAACCTGATTTTAATGGAAGTAACTTGCCAGTTAACAAAAAGCACAACCAGTACAGTGCAAAGACTTGGTTCAGTGAATAAAGGTCACAAACTTACTAAGGAGACATAATCAAGTGTCTGAATCCCCAAATTGTCTCTTCTCCCAGCAGTAAGCCAATTCCCTATAGGCACCTTCAAGCTTAAATGCTTTAATCCTGTCTCTTTTCAAGTCCCCTGACATTGGGATCATTTTATTTTTCACCAAAAGAGGAAAAAAACCTGAGACTATGCATGTGAGGATTACCCATTGAGCAAAGCTCATATTATTAAGGATTTTTCTCTAGCTACTTAAAAAAATAGATGAACATAATTTAAAAATATCATGCTTATTCTTTTGTTGTTATAAATCTGTGTGTAGTTATATAGCTTGATCATACATATTTGTGATGTGCGAAATTCAAAATAATGAATTCTAACTTTATTTTGCATCTACATGGGTTGTTAGTGTGCCTGTATTATATTCATTGACTATATTTCATTATTTTCTAAAACTCATTTGTGTTCTTTAGCAATTTTTTTTACTGTCGCCCATCCTTTTTCTTATTTACATATAGAAAATGCTCATGTTCATACTAGATAACAATCCTTTATCCGTTCTATTAAAATGAGTAGACATTTTAATAGAATGGTATTTTTATAACAGTTGAAATCCACTGTTGTAAGAAAGGAAGGATCGTATGACTACCAAGACTTTTGAAATTGTTCAAAATAAAATTCAGCATATGTATTTTAGAACACTATTATACATATATTTGACACAGGACTTCACTAGGTCACCCAAGCTGGACTTGAACTCACTATGTGTTGAAAGCGAACCTCAAACTCATGATCCTCCTCCATCAGCACCCAAGTGCTTCATGAAACCTGACTCCCAAGACAATTTTATTTTGAGGAGCCCTGCTGCTCATTTCTAGTAAAACTAAAGCTTTTGATGCTTCTCTGCCCTTACTTTCCCCCCTCCCTCAACATTTAGGAATTCTCATTATTTTTTTAAATTGAAGGCTAATAGGTATCAATAGGCAAAGCCGAGAAAAGCTAGTAAGCAAACATTAAAGAATTATCCACTGGGGGGCTAGAGAGGCGGCTCAGAGGTTAAGCCTTGCAGGCGGAAGGTCCTGAGTTCCGATCCTAGACCCCACGTATAGATGCCGGATGGAAGCCGGGACGGCCTGCGTTTCTGGTCCTGGTAGGGCGGCGCCTGTGAATCCCCGGGCAGAGTAAACAAAGAGGAGGTGGAAGCGTCCATGGTGGTTCCCGAATTCGCCCATGGTTCTACACACACACACACACACACACACACACACACACACACACACATACATACACACGCGCATACATGCATACATGCACAATTGAATAAATAATAATAGAAAAAAGAATTATCCACTGGGACATGACTTCCAATAATGTTTGCATGGTCTTCCTATCTTTACACACACACATACACACACACTTCCTGCTGATAACCTGGTACAAAACATTGTCATGTCACTCTGTAGTTCAGAAGGGCCCTGCCCCTCTAGTCTCTTACAGAAGACACAAGTGTCTGTTAGTCAACTGTCACTGTGACAACGTGCCTGAGAGAAACAACTTAAAGCACACTTTGGACCATGTTGTCAGAGGTTTGAGACTACGGTTTGCTGGCCTGTGACTTTGGGGCGTGTCAGGGTGCAGTGCATCTTAGGGATGAAAGCTCTGAAAAGGAAACTTGTTCCGGTGGCAGCCTGGAAGGATGAAAGAGACAGAGAAGGCAGGGAACTCAATATGCCTTTTCAAGGATATGATCCCAAAGGCCCAACCGCCTCCTACTGGGCTGGGAGACCAAGGCTCCATACCTCTAGTGGAGGTGCAGGCTGGCGACCCTTCCTTCAACACATATTCAGGATTCAGACCATAGCAGTGACAGTACTTTTACCTTCTCTTGTCACAAAATTCTATCCTGTTTATCTTTTGTCAATTTAAATGAAACGACTTGCTCCAATCATTTTGCTTTGATTACTAGTAAAGTCAAATATTTATTTTCACTCGGATCAGTGTCCTTGATTTACACTTGGCCCTTATTCTGGAAATTCATAACGAAGTTGACTAAGTCATGTTTACCTTCTGCCATATGCTGGATGATGGACAGATGGTAAAAATTGTACAGGAAGAGAGAAGAAAACTGTCAATTATCCAGCAAAACAAGATTATGTTGCTTCTTTATGTTTTACCAATCATTACAAAAGGAAGGAATACATGCTTATTGTATGAAAAATAAGAAATTTCAAAGAGCTACATGTTTGTAAGAAAAATAAAAAATTTCAAAAGGCATATGAATACTATAAGAACTCACCTTAACACACTCCTATTGGCCAGATGAGTCACTAGTTTATAAGCTGTCTCTACCTACTGCCCCTTCCTTCAGTCCCCCACAGCATAGGCTGCACTGGCCACAGATTCAGGGAGTAAGAGGAAGGGATAGGGATGTGAATAGGAATACCTTCCTCTTACAGTGTCTCTAGGTCTTGCTCCAGGGTGGTCTCTGAGAAGAGAAGCAAGAGAGACCCCGCCAGTTGTTTGTAACCAAAGAGGCAGGTGAATGGAAGTGGGATAAGGTTACCCTGTCGTCTTGAATCCAGTCCCTATGAAAAATGTCAGCAGTGTTCTTTGTTAACTCCTGTTTCTTGAGCGTAATCCTTTTCCCTTACAGATGTGGAATAGAAAACCTAAGAAGAGGGTTGGCTTTCCAGAGTGAACCCTTCTCCCCTTTTGGCAAGTCCTTAGAGAGCCCAGCATCCACCCTTTATCCCTCTTGCTTCCAGACAGTGGTTTGAAATAACATCCATTGGCTACAGAGCCATAGGCAATCCTGGCTAAAGGAATACCTCAAAGTCACGCGTAGATCAGATGCCAAGGCTTGAGGAGAGTTCACTGTGTGAAAGAGAACCCATTCCTTATTATCATAAAATCTTTTAGAAGAAAAATGATCTAATTGTTTCAGTGCAAAGGAAATGGTTGTTATGAATGAGAGAAATCCTCACCAAACTGATCTGGAACCTTTAGCAATTTTATTTTCTCTCTCCTCTCTGACAGATTCAAATACCTATGGAATGGGATGGGCTATTTTAGAGCCAGTGGGTCATCAGCCTCTTGTTAATTAAAGGAAAGAAAAACAAGATATTGTATATCTGGGATCCTGATGTCAGGCTGAGGCTATAGAATCATGGGTTCCAGGCTAGCCTGGGCTACAAAGTGTGATTCAGTGAGGGAGGAGAAAAGGAAGGAGAGAGGAAGGGAAAGACAGAGACAAAGAGGGAGAGAGGGAGAATGAGGGGGAGGGGATGGCAGACAGAGAAATATTCAAGCTTATAAGTAATTCTTTCCAGAAATTCTGACGCTGTCTTCTTTTTCCTCTTTCAGCTTTACAAATTAGTCAACTATTCATCTCTTCTAGCTTAATGTCCCACAGGAAACCCTTGTCTCCAAGAGTCTTACTCCACCCCCCCCAAAAAAAATTCCTCATCTAGATTTTCTTACATGGCTCAGTGTTAGTTGAGTTAACTTTAAGGACACACATTAGAGATTTAATTTCATGTGAGATAGTCGAAAAATGAAATTTCATATGAGAAAGTTTCACTTCAGACCTAGTCCAAAAAGGCTTTGTGATAGTTAATTTCATTATCGACTTGACTGGATTCAGGCTCACCTGGGAAACACTTCTCTGAACCATCTGTAAGGTGCTTCCACAAACGTTTAACTGAAAAGGGAAGACCCACCCTGCAGACGTAGTTTGTAGACTGGAGTCCCAGACTGAAGGCATAAAGGGAAAGGGGAGAGAGGGAGCAGTGCACAGGCCTTCTTTTTTCTCTGCTTCCTGATCTGTGGAAACCGCAGGTGTACCTCACATATCCTCTGTCATGAACGCCCTCCCCAGCGACATGGACTCTATATGTTAGAATTGTAAGCTCAAAAGATTCCCTCACTGAGCTGCTTTTTGTCGGGTATTTGTTTATGATGATGAGAAAATTAATACAGAAAACTGTTTCCACAAAGTATGGACATTGCAGTCTCTCTCTCTCTCTTTCTCTCTCTCTCTCTCTCTCTCTCTCTCTCTCTCTCTCACACACACACACACACACACACACACACACACATATACACACACCATGCGCACTAAAAAAAACCCTAGAATTCTAGCCATGTGGTTCACAGGCCATTGAAACAGATTTGCTGAAAGAATGTGGAAGACTTAACACCGCAGACTAGAGAAGGCCGAGTGCTGAAAGCAGAGTTCAATGGGCCATCCGATAAGAGTTCAGAAGTCCAGAATATGGAGAAAATGCAGATCGTAGAGGTCTAGTTCATTAGAGAACAAGGACTTCATTGGGAACTGGCCTAAAGGCCATTCATGTCACATTCTCATAAAAATCTTTCTATATTCTATTCATATCCTGAAATTTTGAGTAAGGTTGAATTTCAAACTGATGAACAAAGTTGTTTGGAAGAAAATATTTGAAAACAGCACAACACTGAGGCTATGACATAGCTAGAGCACACTGCTTTGACCGATGTGAGATGAGAAATATGCAAAAACTGTAGTCTGGCAAGAAAAGGCAAGGCAGGTGCAGAAAAAGCAGGTGTAATTAACATCATTACAGAGAAACTTCCTAGTCTATACTGAGACAATAGGAAAGGTGTCCTGAGAGAAAGACCCTATCCTTCATAGACCCCAACTTGTAAAATACAAAGTTGTTTGAAAGAAGCGTCTGTCTGAATTGTGAATGCCAGCAAAGGGGGTTCATTGTTGAAAATAACCGCCTAAGAAAGTGGTTTCCCCAGTTCAGCCATTAAGGCACACGAAAGCCAGTACGACTAAGGGAGCAGTCAGAAAAAAACATGGAGGTGTCGTCCGCATGGCTGGTTTTGCAGTCATACAAAGTACAAGATTTACCGGCTTAAAGGCCTGTGCCAAGTTTCTTTTTTAATTTTTTTTTATTTCTTTGCATGTGTGTCTGTGTGAATCGAAGGGCACTTCATGTGCCTATAGAGGTCTAAGGGTAACTTCAGGAATCACCCTGGATTGTTCTACGTCATTTTTGCTTTGCTCTAGAGATTTCCAAGCTCTGTCTACAAGGGCCAGGAGTGCAAGCTGTCTCATTTCTGCCTGGCATTTTTACATGGGATCTGGGATCCGAACTCAGGACCTTCTGCTTTTGAGGCAGAGGCTTAACCCATGAGCCATTTTTCGACTCCTGCGCCATGACTCTAAAGAGCTATGGAAGCCAGATAATGTGGGACACAAATTTCCTGTAAAGAGCCAGTGAGAGAACACTGTTTGAAGCTATGAAGATGAAGCCTATATTTCAGGGTAGTGCCCAGGATATCAGGGATATCAGACCGTGAGATCTGCACCAAGGAAAGGCAAGCCAAGGAATGAGGATGAGGCAAAAAGGAGGATGCATCATGAAGGTGGCAAGACTGACAGGCAGAGCTCCCCGCTCAGATGATACTGCCAGAAGCCCTGATGCTTGCTGTTTGACTTGGTGGATTTCAGTCTTGCTTTGTACCGATCTTCCCCTGTGGTCCCCATTCCTTCCTTTCAGAATGGAGATGTTTCCTTGTGGGTCATTTTTCTTTTTTTAATGAGAAGAACATAACTTGTGTTTTGCTTTAACAGGGACAAGTTAACCGATTACCTTGTACTTCAGAATTGACTTTGAATTTGATCTTTTGAACTGTGTTAGACATGGTTGGAACTTTGGAGAATATGAGACAGCCGTTAAGTCTTTTGAGGGGTCAGGGATGGAATATTAAAAAAAAAAAAGTGATGCGTTTAGGTGTCAAGTTGACAAGGGAAGGACTTGTCAACTTGACTGGCTTTAGAAATCACCTATGAAATAAGCCTTTGGCATGTTTGTAAGAATCCAGAGAGGGTGGACTGAGAATACGGATGCCAAGTAGGGACCCCATCTTATGGGCTAGGAGTTTATTGAATACAAGTAGGAAAAGGTAAAAAGTGAGCAGAGTCTTGGCATTCCCCTTTATCTGTTTCCTGTTTGTTGATATGTAGAGGGTCCCAGCCACCTGTTCATGCCACCATGAATGGCACCATGACTTCCCCACCACAGTGGATAGTATTCCTCTGAACTGTGAGCCAACCTAAACCCTAATTCCCCACGAACGAGGAGGACTTAGCAAGATTACTGGCTACTTGCAAAAAGGTGTTCGTTCCAAAAAAGTAAGTTTCACTTTCTCATCCAAAAGGACAGAATTGCGTAGCAAGATTCCAGGTGATGTTAATGATACTAATGAGTATTTTAGTGGGGAGGGACAGCAGCTGTTGTAGCTACTGTATTTTATCAGTTCTTTAAGCCTACATCAAAAATCAGCACAAAGCCTAGAACAGTAAAATGATAAACAGGCTATTATCTCATACTTTCTCTGAAGGTTAGGAACCAAGAGCAGTTTTTCTGGTAATTCTGGTTCAAGGTGTGTGATGATTCAGTCATCTCCAGTCTAACCCAGGGCAGGAGGCTCTAATTCTACATGGCTGCAAGCAGGGGCTTCAGTTCCTCTAAAGCTAATGGCCTGAGGCCTCCATTGATCCTCACAGACTTCCAATACCAATTCCTCTTGCTCCGCGGGGGGTCATCCAAGAAAGCTTCGTGTCTCAGAAAAGCCCATTTATAATATATATTATAAAACCTAATTTAGAATTGACATCTCATGACTTCTGACATATTCTATTTGGAAGAAGCAAGTCTAACCACACTTAAGGAGAGGAAAATCAAGCACTTCCCTTTGAATAATATTGAAGAACTTTTTAAACACCACATTTATAACTTATCATAAAGGATATTACAAAGGATACAGATGAAGAAATATATAAGGCAAGGTATGGGGGAAGAGAGGGAGAAAGCTATATCAACTTCTATAAACCTTCTATGTTTAGCTGCCTGGAATTACTCTAAATCTTGTCCTTTGGAAGATTTCATTGTATAAGTCTGATTTTTTTAAATTGTCTAAATGGAGAAACTGAATAAGGTCTCTCTATTCAGAATCCAAAATTTGGATTGTTTTTGGTCTCTCCTGCTTTCTTCCAGAGTATGAGGCAGAACCGTTTTGGAATGAAGAGGTTCTTTCAACTTCCTATTGGAAAAGAAAGTTCAGATAATCTCTAATGCCAGTACCTTAGAGAGAGGGTATGAGCCAGGAACATAAAACAATAATACATTTACAGACCCTTATACACACAACTCCAAAGACCCTGCCACATTAATAGACTCGATTTTAGCATAATTAGTCTAGTCATCACCTTGAAGGAACATGTTCCCATACTGGGGCTCCTCAGGTTTGCAGGTTTTCATCAGCTACTGCCAGCTACTGCCAGCCTCCAAAAGCTGCAATGATCTCAACAAGCTACAGCCTCCCCATTTTGAACATCTGCTCTGCAGAGCCAAGAGACAGTTATTTCTTCCCCTGAGCTTCTTTTGGTGTCAATTATATATATATGTATGAAATAATTAATTGGCCTTGCTTCATAACTATTTTTTTATCCTCCATTACTATTTTACAGTCCCTTCTTTCTACACTCAAAGTTTTTCACCTTTGGAAAAGGTTCAGCTCTAGACTAAAGGAAGCAGTGCAGTCAAACAAACAGCCCTCTGTCGGCTCACTCCATTCAGATGGAAGAAGGCTACAAGGGCATGGAACGAGTGACAATTTTTGTCTCTAGCCAATATAGCTGCATGTAGGCTTGCTTTCTTCGAGCTGGAGTGAAGGCACAACCTACCTTAATCGGGCACTTACGAATTCAGTCACAAGGCTTAAAAACACACTTGGGAACCTTTGCTGTGCGTGGATGGATCCCTGCGTAACAGAAGCCTGTGAAGCTCTGAGTCCCACTTCCCCTGTAATCGGACCAGGAAAAAATGAACTTTTGGATTATTTGGGGAAGAAAATTTAAAAGTAAGTTTTACCGGCATCTTTCCCCTCTCCCTCTCTCTCCAGAAAAAAAACAGACACACGCACACACATAATTTCCAAGGAAAACTTTTGATCCAATTCATGCCATCTATGAGCACTCAGGAGGCAGCAGAATTCAGCCCTTCATGCCGTTATCTCCCCGTTCTAGATAACTGATCATCACTTTTCTATGAAAATGCTACCCTAAGGAAGATATCCGTCTGCCCATTGCTGGGGATCATGAACTCTACGATATGCTCTTTGGTCTAAGAAATGACAACTGTATGTTGAAAGCCTGGCAGCGTCTTCTGTTCTGCCCCTGAGCGGCTGCATCTTGTCCCAGCTAAGCAAAGTCCGGTCCAGAATCGGCTCTCTCTTTTTTGCGGGATCCACTGGAGACGCCGTCAGGGTTGGCAGCCTTACTCTCACTATGACCAGAGCTTGACTTCGCACCAGGAGAGCTGCCCAGTCACCACCAGCCGCCATCTCCTGTTGGTAGACAGAGTGGTTCTTGAAGACACTGTGTGTCTCCAAGGGTGGTGCAAGAGGAACACGACCAGATGCAGCCCATCCTCCCTCATGCTCACTCAGTTAATGCGCCCACTTAAGTCATTTCCATGCTCTGACACAGATTTTTTTTTTTTTATTTCCACTCATACAACTTGACAGGTACACTGGTCCCTCCCTCCCTCCAACCCCCTATCCCCCTGTGTCTCCTTCCCCTCCCTCTTCCCTCCCCATCCCCCAGTGCCTCCCCTTCCCATCCCCAGAGCATCCTTTAATGTGCATGCCAAACTCTCCTCTGGGTCCTCCTCTCCAATGAGGTGCAAGGACCCAGTGGCATTTCCCAGAACCCTTTCCTGTGTTCCTGTTAAACATAGGAACACTACTGAGGCTGTCAATCCCTCGCCTCCTAGGATCCTAGTGCCTTTAGCAAATGCTACACTTTGTGGGGTGAATAGTGTGTTGGACATCGTGCAGGGCACGTAAAGTCCAAATATGATTGCTTCGGCCCTAACTTGTGTGGAGTCTTGCATATCATTGCTCCTCCCATCCTTGTGCTCTTACAATCGTTTTTTGTTTGTTTATTTACTTATTCATTTATTTTTTTATTATTTCAGCTCATACAAACTTAATAGGTACACCAGTTCCCTCCCTCCCTCCTCCCCCCACCCCCCTGCTCCCCCTCCCCTCCCCCGTCCTTCCCCATCCCCCAGTGCCTCCCGCCCCAATTCCCAGAGAGTCCTTTAATGTGCATGCCTGATTCTCCTCTGGGCCCTCCTCTCCGATGACGTACAAGGACCCAGTGGCCTTTCCCTGAACCCTTTCCCGTGTTCCCCTTAATATAGGAACACTGCTGTGGCTGCCAATCCCTTGCCTCCAAGGATCTGGGTGCCTTTAGCAGATGCTAGACTTTGTGAGGTCAATAGTGTGTTGGACATTGCTCAGGGCATGCAAAGTCCAATTATGATTGCTTCGGCCCTAACTTGTGTGGAGTATCTTGCAAACCATTGCTCCTCCCATCCTTTTGCTCTTACACTCTTACCGCCCACTCTTCCACAAATGTCCCTGAGCTTCAGGATGGGGAGAGATTAGTCTGGCCTAGTTCTAGGTGGTTGATATAGAGTCTCTGAAGTTCTGGATTGTGGTTTGTTGATTTTCTTTTGCAGTTTTGCTGCTCCTGCAATGCCCTTCACTCCATCCTGATGGGCATTGTATGTCACCTCCTGGCCGGAGACAAAAAGCTGTTAAACTAGAGTCTTGTTATAAGAGCACATTCAAAGGTAGATGTAATAAAAGTAGGAAACCACAGTGAGGGAGGGGTCTATCACCCATTTGCAAAATGGTTACTTTTTATCTGCCAGATTATATGCCCTCCTCTTCTTGTGAGATCATACCCCCTCAGTAGTAAATGATCAGGAACGAAAGTCTGTGAACTTAATCAGATGTCTCATTACTTATTTGAGTCCTTGATGGAGGCCTATTTTCTCTGCTGTAACATTGTCCCCTCTCTCCTTGTTTCTGGTGTGGCCCTCCTACCCCATTCCTCCTGTTCATAATCCTTGGAATTACTGTAGGTATTACAGAGATTTTTCTTTGAGTGTCTCTAGGTGGGCTGGGTGGGTTCGGTACTAGGAGCCACCTATTAGGGAGTACATACGGCGCTTAATTTTCTGGGTCTGGGATACTTTACTTAATATAATTGTTTCTAATGACATCCATTTCCCAGCAAATTCCAGTAATTCATCATTTTTGATGGCTGAGTAGTACTCCATTGTATAGATGTACCACAGTTTCCTTATCCACTCGTCAACTGTTGGACATTTGGGTTGATTCCATGACTTTGCTATTGTAAACAGTGCTGCTATGGACATGGTCGTACTTGTGCTATCGAGGTGAACCTCTGCTGTATGGGGGGTTATTCCCAAAAGTGGAATAGCAGGGTCATATGGCATTTCAATCTTTAATTTCTTTAAGAATCTCCAGATGGCTCGCCAGAGTGGCTGTATGAGCCTGCATTCCCATCAGCAATGTAGAAGAGTTCCTCTCTCTCCACATCCTCTCCAGCATTTGGTGTTGTTTGTATTGTGGATTTTTGCCATCCTGACCAGGGTGAGATGATATCTCAGGGAAGTTTTGATTTGCTAAGGAAGTGGAGCATTTTTTAAGATATTTGTTGGACATTTTAATTTCATCCCTGGTAAAGTTTCTTTTAAGTTCCAGGGCCCATTTTTTAATTGGGCCATTGGTTTCCTTGGTGTTTAGTTTTCTAAGTTCTTTGTGCACTCTGAAGAGTAAGCTCTTTCAGATGTGTGGTTAGTGAAGATTTTCTCCCATTCCGTGAGTTGCCTTTGAGCTCGTGTTACAATCTCTTTATCTGAACAGAAGCTCTTTAATTTCATAAGATCCCAACTGTTGAGAGTTGGTAGCAGTGACTGTGCCATTGGATATCTGTTTAAGAAATGTTGGCCTAGCCCAATCAGCTCGAGGGAGTTCCCTATCCTTTCAACTATGGTTTTTATAGTCTCTGGCCTGATATCAAGGTCCTTGATCCATTTGGAATTAAGTCTTGTACATGGTGACAAGTATGGGTCCTGCTTTAATCTTCTGCATGTGGAGATCCAGTTTTGCCAGCACCATTTGTTGAAGATGCTGTTCTTTTTCCATTGGATTCTTTGGGCCCCTTTGTCAAAGACCAAATGGCTATAATTTCGTGGGCTTATATCTGGGTCTTCAATCCTTATCCATTGATCTGTGTGTCTATTTTGGAGCCAGTACCAGGCTGTCTTTATAACTATGGATTTGTAATATAGACTTAGGTTTGGTATGGTAATACCTCCAGCAGTGTTTTTGTTACTCAAGATTGTTTTTGCTATCCTGGGTCTTTTGTGCCTCCATATTAACTTTGAGATTGTTTGGTCAACTTCTTTGAAGAATTGCTTTGGGATTTTAATTGGAATAGCATTGAATTTGTATATTGCCTTTGGTAGGATGGTCATTTTTACGATGTTGATTCTGCCAATCCAGGAACAAGGGAGGTCTTTCCACCTGGTGTCTTCTGCTATTTCTTTCTTTAGGGTTTTAAAGTTTTCATTGTAAAGGTCTTTTACCTCCTTGGTTAGGTTTATACCAAGGTATTTCATTTTTTTAGGGGCTATAGTAAATGGGATTGTTTCTCTCAAGGCTTTTTCACTTCTTTCATTCTGGGCATATAGGAAGGCCTCTGATTTTTGCACATTTGTTTTGTATCCTGCCACCCTGCTGAACTTCTCAATTAGTTCCAGGAGCTTCCTGGTGCAGTTTTTGGGATCACTTAGGTATAAGATCATGTCATCTGCAAATAGGGATAGCTTGACTTCTTCCTTGCCAATTTGAATCCCTCTTATGTCCCTTTCTTGTCTTATGGCTTCAGCTAAGACTTCAAGTACAATATTGAATAGAAGTGGTGAGAGTGGACAGCCTTGTCTAGTTCCTGATCAAAGTGGGAATGCTTCCAATTGTTCCCCATTGAGCATAATCCTTGCTGTGGGCTTGTTATATACAACTTTTATTATATTGATAAAGGTTCCTTCCTTTCCTACTGTCTCTAGCATTTTGATCATAAAAGGCTGTTGGATCTTGTCAAAAGCTTTTTCTGCATCTATCGAGAGTATCATGTGGTCTTGGACTTTGGACTGGTTTACATGATGAATTACATTTATTGATTTGCGTATGTTGAACCAACCTTGTGTGCCGGGGATGAAGCCTACTTGGTCCCCGTGAATGATCTTTTTAATGTGTTTTTGAATCCGATTTGCTAAGACTCTGTTGAGAATCTTGGCGTCTGTGCTCATCAGAGAGATCGGCCTATAGTTTTCTTTTTTAAGTGAATCTTTATTAGGTTTTGGGATTAAAACGATATTAGCTTCATAGAAGGAATTTGGTAGTGTTCCTTCCTTTGCTATTTGATGGAACAGTTTAAGGAGTATTGGTGTTATTAACTCCTTAAACGTCTGGTAGAACTCTGTGCTGAATCCATCTGGTCCAGGACATTTTTTGGTGGGAAGATTTGAGATTACTTCTTCAATTTCCTTATATGTTATAGGACTATTTAAATAATTCACAACTTCCTGATTCAATTTAGGTAAGTTGTGTTTACCTAGAAATACATCCATCTCTTTTGTGTTGTCAAACTTCACAGAGTATAAGTTTTTGAAATATGACGTTATAATTCTCTGGATTTCTTGGGTATCAGTAGTGATAACTCCATGTTCATTTCTAATTTTGTTAATTTGGGTTTTCTCTCTCTTGCTTTTGGTTAATTTAGCTAGGGGTGTATCAATCTTATTGCTTTTTTCAAAGAACCAGCTTTTTGACTGGTTGATTTTTTCTATCGTTTTCTTAGTCTCGATTTCAGATATTTCTCCCCTTATTTTGCTAATCTCCTCTCTTCTACTACCTTTGGGATCAGATTGCTCCAGTTTCTCTAAAGCTTTAAGCTGCATTGTTAAGTTGTTTATTTCTGATGTTTCCATTTTTTTGATGTAGGCATTAAGAGCTATGAACTTACCTCTTAGAACAGCTTTCATTGTGTCCCAGAGATTTTGGTAAGTTGTATTTTCGTTATCATTCACTTTGAGGAAATCTTGAATTTCCTTTTTTTTTTTTTTTTTCATTTTATCTAATTTTATTACTTGAAAAGCATACATGGAAATAGCATTTGTTCTAAAAATTCAACATTGAAATTATTCCTTTGTTTGACAAATCGAGTTAAAACAGCACAAACAAGATAAAGGCAAGAGGAAAACAACTCAAAACAGAAAGACACATTTTCTTACATGCAAGTACTTATTGTAATAAAGCAAATACAAGGAAAGAAAAAGTCCAACTGGAACATAAAGATGCCACAAAAGATGGTATCTGGATATTTTAAGTTGAATTTCCTTTTTAATTTCTTCCTGAATCAGTTCTCATTCAGCTTCATAGTGTTAAGTTTCCAGGAGTTAGTGTATTTTCTCTTGTTTGTTGTGTTGTGGATGTCCAGCTTTAGGCTATGATGGTCTGACAGGGCACAAGTTAGAATTTCAACTTTTTTGTATATGTGTAGATTCGTTTTGTGGCCCAATATGTGATCTATTTTGGAGAAAGTTCCATGTGCTGCTGAGAAAAATGTGTATTCTTTGGTGCGTGGGTGAAAAGTTCGATAGAGATCTGTAAGGTCCATTTCTTTAAGGGTTTGATTAAGGTCCAAAGTGTCTCTGTTAAGCTTTTGACCTGTTGATCTATCCCATATTGAGAGGGTGGTGTTGAAGTCCCCAAGAATTATCGTTTGGGGGTTGATTTCTTGCTTTAGACGCTGCAGGGTTTTCTTAATGAATGTGCAGGGGCCCGTATTGGGTGCATATATGTTCAGTATTGTAAAGTCTTCCTGGTGAATTGTACCTGTGACTAAAATGTAGTATCCATCCGTGTCTCTTATAATTTTCTTTGGTTTGAAGTCCTCTTTGTCTGATATCATAATGGCTATCCCTGCCTGTTTTCTGCTTCCATTTGCTTGTAGAATTGTTGACCAGCCTTTTATTTTTAGAGCGTGCCTATCTTTTGTGGTGAGATGGGTTTCCTGCAGGCAGCAGATTGATGGATTGTGATTTTTAATCCAAGTTTGTAATCTGTGTCTCTTGATCGGTGAGTTAATTCCATTAACATTTAGTGTTATAATGGAGAAACTATTTTTAATTCCAGACATTTATTATATTTAGTAGTTTTTATAAGTATATTGCTTTGCTTTCAATGGTATTATACTTGCCTTCTGTTCTCCTGGGTATGCCTGTTTTTTTCTTCACGCTTGAGTATCATTTCTAGCATTTTTTGAAGGCCTGGTTTGGTGGACATGTATCCCTTCAAGTTGTTTTTGTGCTGGAAGATTTTTCTTTCTCCCTCGATGATGACTGACAGTTTTGCAGGGTAAATCAGCCTGGGTTGACATTTTTGCTCATTCAATACTTGAAGTATGTCTCTCCAAGCTCTTCTTGCTTTTACTGTTTCGACTGAGAAGTCATTTGTTATTTTAATAGGTTTACCTTTAAAAGTGACTTGTTTTTTCTCCCTTGAAGCTCTCAGCACCAGTTCTTTATCTTGAATGTGGAGTGTTTTAACTATTATTTGCCATGGTGAGCTTTTGTTTTGGTCATATCTGTTTGGGGTGTGGAATGCCTCTTGTATATGGATGGGCCTCTCTTTTTTTAGATGAGGAAAGTTTTCCTTGATGATCCTTTGAAAAATTTCCTCAGGGGTGGTCTTTTGAGATTCTTGCTCTGGTATTCCATGAATACGCATGTTAGGCTTCTTCAGGGTGTCCCATATCTCCTGGATATTTCTCTCAAGTATCTTTTTGGCTTTAACAACCTCTTGCATTTAGCTGGTTAATACTCCCACTTTATCTTCAAGGTCTGAAATTCTGTTTGCTGCTTTGTTAGTTCTGCTGATAAAACTCTCTGTGGAGTTCTGGGTTGGAGATAACTTGTCTTTTAGCTCAGTTTTAAACTCTGCTTGAGTCTGCTTTAACTGCTCTATGCCACTTTTTGTTTCTTGCACTGTTTTTCTCAACTCCTCCAAGTGTCTGTTGTGTTCCTCTTCAAAGCGATTGATTCGATTATTTAATTCCTCCCGGATTTCCTCTTTCATAGTATTGAACATGGTAATGATCATATTTTGAAGGTCGTTATCCTGGGTCAGACTTTCTTGGCCATTTTCCATGGGTTTGTTCTGGTTGGAGTCTAACATTATGGGATTAATTCCTTCAGTGGGAGATTTGTTTACTTGAGTGTTGTTTGTCATGGATTTGCACTTTGAGTTTGGCATTGTCAGTTTAACTCTTAAGATCTCTCAATTTCTGTGCATTTTTCACTAAACTGAATGATTTGGCCTGGGGTTCTGGGGGTGGGCACGGACGCAGCTTACCTGTGTCGCGTGGCGAGGCCCGGCTGGACTGCGCGCGAGCGTCCTGGGCGGCGGAGTGGAGGGAATGGAGAATGGGGCGTTGGCGTGGCGCTATTTAACCTGGGAGACCTGGGGGAGGGGCCCGGGCGCAGGGGGGGGTGTCTTCCTCCCAGGCCTCTCCGCGGCGGCTCTGGCTGGATGGCGGGAGGAGCTGGGTCCTTTGGGCGGCCTGGGGTTCTGGGGATGGGCGCGTACGCAGCTTACCTAGGTCGCGCGGTGAGGCCCAGCTGGACCGCGCGCGAGTCCCGGGCGGCGGAGTGGAGGGAAGGGCGCTCTTACAATCTTACCGCCCCCTCTTCCGCAAATTTCCCTGAGCATTAGGCTGGTCTAGTTCTAGGTGGTTGATATAGAGTCACAGAGATTCTTTTGATTAGCATCCTCATATCCTAGGTGGACCCTTGTAACATCCAGAGGGCTGTGACTATGCAGGACCTCTTCAATTGACTAGGCTTCCATTGTCCTACTTGGTTGTTCTGCCACACCACTCGCAACTGCCACCGTCAGTGGAAACATGGAGCTTTTACCAAAACAATTCCTTAGCATGGAATTCAGTCCTTTAAGTGGAACTTCTCCAAATACAATGCTGACTGGTTTACCTCGCAACTGCCATCTGCATGCCAAGCCACTTAGTCAGCTAAGAGCTGTTTGCACTATCAAGTGTCGAAAGACTCCAACAGTTCCTCACACAGTCCCCACCTGTCTTAGATGAGAGTCTCTGCTCCTATATCCTTCCTTTGTTCCTCAGGTTGGCATGATTTTCTATACATTATCTGCATTTTCTATTCTTGAAAACAATCACACCTATTATAAAGCTCCATATAACTAGTCTCCAGTGTGAATCTATAAGGCAGCAATTTTTCTGGTCCTTTAAGAAACACATAGCAAATATTTGAGGCACTAGGAGACAGCCTCTTTCTGTTGCAACTACTAAACTTTGTATTGCAGAATAACTGTAAGGATTCAGAATAACTAATAAACAAGGGAATGTGACTTTGCTCCAGGAAAACTTATTTTCAGTAACAGACAGCAGGTTGGGTTTATCCCATAGGCAGTAGTTTGCTGACCGCTGGTCTGTATCTGCCGAGGTTACTGGAAAGTCAAGCATAGTCAGTGATTTTGCATCCTTACTAACAATATCATTTCAAAGATAGTCACCTTGATGATATCACTGTCCGGCCCTACTATCATCACATTGTCATCTTGAATTTTCATGGTGAGAAAACAGAAAGGAAAAAGCCAATCTGACATTTGTGTGGATAAAACATCAGGACACAGACAAGTGGAAAGTCTACTCTTAAGAAACAGGACAAACATCCCATGTTCTCTCTCACATGTGGATGCTAGCATTAAACTCCTCACTGAAGTATTTGGCTTGGGATTTTGGTAAAAAAATCAGAAAATGTTAAAGGGACCAAGAAGCAGGAGGGAGGGAAGGGAATACTGGGGTGGAAACTTGGGAGAAGATACAGGATACCATGCATGACCAGGTAAGGGAGGAATAATGGGAGAAAATACTTAGGGGGGTTGAAGAGGTAGGATGTAAGAGGTAGTAACAGAAGATTACTGTGGTAGTAATAGAAAAACCCTGAGACCGTGGATGCAACAAGATAGGAACCTTCTTATAAGTACGTAAAAATGTTTTAATTAAAAAAAAACACAAGAATGGAAAATCCCTATATAGAAGAGCACAGACAGGATGATAGGGCAAAACAATGACCTGGGATGCTCCACATAGGAAACAGGGGCAATTAAACAATACTAGAAGCAACAGGCATGTGATACTTCCTGGTTAAGTTGTTGGTCAGAGGTGTCAAAAGGTCTCCAAACAATATAGGTTTTAACCACTGCTCTTGGTTGCTCTCCAGAAACTGACCCTATTACTGAAGATGCAACACAATGGATCATAGGACATGGACACCAGCTGGAACTGGTCAGGAAGTTATCTCCTTGTTGGATAGCTCACAAAGTTACCAGACAGGACTATAGAAGCTGTCAGGGAAGAAAAGCAAAAGTCTCAACAATCTTTCAATAACAATCACCACGGCAAGAGGTGACCATCTGTGTATCAGTGGCATGAACATCAAGGAGGAAACCAACAGCTTTCTAATCAGATTTAAGGCTTGCTTATCAGAAGGGACCATATTCCTATTACTGTAAACTAGAATAACAGCCTATGTGAGAAGAGGACATAGGTCCCAGGGAAAGAGCAGGCTATGAAAGTTTAGCTATGAAGACACCACACCAAACTGCCTTTTAAACACCTGTTGTTATTCCCATAGATCAGAGGTGCATTCAGCACTCAACCTCAAAGTCTTCTGCAACAGATGTTTACTACAGAAAAACACAGCTGGTCAAACTGCAGAAGTAAGTGACTGTGGCCTGTTTGACCCTTATCAGAACATCTAAGCCCCATCTACCCCTACCCTAAGTCACAAGGAAGAGGGGGATAGTAAAACTTTAAGAGGGTGAAGTGGGACAGGATAGTGGTAAGTCAGACACTATCTCCTGCACATGATAAGAACTGCCCGGGCTATGTCCTATCAACATCTCACCAGGAAAGGGGAAAAGATGTCAAGAAGCTCCACACCTCTCTGGAAGACTCTGAGAACTAACTTACACGGAATAGGAAGATGCTCTACCCACTGATCATGACACTTGCTAAAGCAGAAATCCTGTCAGGCATGTGACATCAAAGACTAAACTAGATGAAGCACAGTGGGCCACAAAGTGACAAGACTTGAAAATAGATGTGGGGTTGTCAGAAATAGGGAAGATGGTAAAGGAAATCAAGATTGGTACATGGAACGAGATGATGTCTTTCTTACATTTATTTAGTGTCCATGTATTTAAGTGCACACGTCTATGTACGTACTGTATATACCTGTGGAGGACAAGGATGACGTTGGGAATCATCCTGTGTTACTCTACGTGCTATTTGCACTATTCTGTTCCAGGGCTAGAAGTGCAGGCCGCCACTATTTTTACATGGGATCTGGACTTTGAACTCAGGTCACTCTGTTTTTGAGGCACAGCTTAACCACTGAGGTATCTCGATTCCAACCCCTCTTTCTTGTATTTAACTACTAAACTTCAGATAGAAAATTGAGAAGAGGTAGTCATTAAACACAGTTATGGTTGAGCTAGGCATCGGCTTTAAGATCTTGAGTGGAAGGAAGTTCAAATTAAGTCATCTTTTTTCCTAGTATTACGTCAGGTCCCTAAGTCTTTGAAACCCGGGTTCATTAAATAAACCCTGTGTTCATTAAAGAGTGAAGTGACAGCAAGTACAGGAGATCTGAGTGTTAGCGAGAGGGGTAGACGGCAGGAACCACTCACAGGGCAGGAGGTAATCTACAGGGGGAATGAATCACCACCAGTTGGAATGGGAGGTGGGGGAAAGGGAGGAACCTTTTGGTTTACAATACTCCTAAGGCTCATTTGTGTAGATACACATATTTTCAGCATTAATTTTTCTCTTTCCTTCTGACATTTTGCAAAACCTATTTTTCCAGACCAATTGTACTATGCTTGTACTTTTGAATATCAGGATGGAAATTCCACTTTTTTCCACATTCTGTTGCAGTGGGAAGTTTTGAAATTTTGTAAGGTAATTTCCTGTATGAATTACATACTTTTAAGTGGATGAATCTCACCTCCCAAAGTTTTTTTTTTTACTTTTTAACCACCCAAAATACAGCCATAAACATTAAGTTCAATTTAAAGGTCGAACTTTATCGAATTCTTTGAGGTGCTTCAGAAATGAATAACATTTGTCTGACAAACTGTTTCTTAGAGTGCTTTGCTGTGACCCTATCTGTCCAACCAGTGTAACTTAGACCTTCTTAAGTCTTGTAAAGCTTTTTTTCCTACTCTGATTCTAGTAAATACAAGTAAAATATATTTTAACTCTCTGGATTTCTTGGCAAGAAAAACGCAACTTCTATGAGGTGATTTTATGGACTTTAAACTCTTTCCCCACAAACTCCAAGATGTAAGGAATGATAGAGAAACAATGTTTTCTCTGAAGAACTCATAGCTGGGAGCAGTACAAAGATTTGGATATTTAGACATCTAGCTTACCACATTGGGGGAAAGTAGGCAAATTAAATGTCAAGAGGAAACCAAGGTGGAGAAAGTCAATCCAGGGAGACACCCCACAGCTCTAGATATGCAGTAAGGTACTCAGTGGGCACCAAATGCCACCACTGCTCAAAATGGACCTCATCTCTGCTGAGTAATGGGCCAGTGACCCATCTTTCCCAAAACATGTGCGAACTATTCCAGTTTTACTAATAACTTTATTTAAATAAGACACAGGAACTTCTATACTGAAAAAATACAAAACAGAAGCACACATTTCCTTGTGTAAAGCCATATTGTATAACTTGAATACTGTTCAGCGCAGTGGCTAAAATCAAACAGTACAACTATATACAAAATTTAAACAATTTCTGACAAATTTCTACAGCTGGATGTAGGATACATTTGAGCTCAACAACCTCTCTGGGAAATTTACACGGCAAAGCATCAGCTTTAACACATTTGGTTCAAAACTTTAATATATGCTAAGAACAAATGTACAACACAATATTTAGTTTCTCGTGAGAAAATAAAAGCACATCACCATAAATATCGTACATCAGATTTCATTACCAAAAAAAGCATATTCAGTCCATCTTTCTGAAATTCATAATGATACTATTGCATCTTACTTACACAAAAGCATAAGATCAACATATCATGTAACGCTAAACCAGAGATCAGAAGTTAAATGGAGCTCATATTTATCTTACAGAACTAGTAATTTCTCCCTTTAACCATAATCTACAAAATATAGTATTTTTCATCAAGGCCTGAGATTATTAGGGTTAAAGGTGTTTGCTGCTGAAAAGATTGGTTTAAAAGGTTCCCCTGTGAAAATGGCAAAAGTAAACTGAGTCCTTTTTTCCATGACAGTCTCCTACAATGTAACACTGACTAATTGAAAGGAGCCAGAATGCACCTTCAGGAGAGAATATTACTGCAAACTTTGGTGGAAAGAGAGTCGGTATGACACACACACACACAGCATGCGCGCACACACACACACAGAGCATTTCTCAAAATAAAAAAGTGTTGCTTTATTCATCTCATCCTTATGCAACCACCTAAGAACCAAAACAAAGAAAATCCCAGGAATGACTGAAGGGAATTGGAACATTCCTTTAAATGTAGGCACCTTGTTCCCCTAATTCTTAAGAAAAAAAAATGTGCCTTACACCTTAGGTGGAGATAAAAGAACTCCGGCTTGGTCTGAAAGCATTGGAACAGCAAGGCAAAAGCTGCCTTGACCTTTGGATAAGCTATGAGCTGCAGCAAACAGCATGGGGAAGCCAGGCTCTCCAGCTGACACTCAGGAACAGCTAAGGGTTCTCTTCATATTCTGGAGAACTTACTTGGTCAACTCTCAAGTGCAAGACTGTTAACCTGGTTTATGCTCTCCTTCACACATCCCAGTCTTAAAAAAATAATTTATGATACTATTATGTGAAACTTAAATGAGACGCCTTTAAACTATTGCTCTTGTAGGTCAACAAATACCCTGGTGCTTACACCATTCTTAGACATGTATTCTGTCTGTATGAATGTGTAACTAAGATGTTTGAGAAAGCAATAACCGAAGTGTGTCATTTTTGAACCTGAAAATTGAAAGATTTCCTAAGGTCAAAGTAAATATAAATAAATATATCCTTAGATAAAAATGGTAGCAATCATGACTTTGATGATCAATAAACAAAAATCCTTATTTACTTCTGCAAATCTTCACTCATTTGAAATTAAACCTAGAAATTTTTTGCCTTTAAATTTCATTACATACAACATGGAATGTTTACATACAGTCTAGTACTAGATAGTTTATTTGCAACATTGTAACTGAGTCATTAACTGAACAACACCTGAACTTTTAACAAAGCCACATTTACACATGTTGAAACAGCAAATGCAACAGTTTGTCTGACTGGTTACCACATGACAGAAGTGATGTCTCATACCACAAATCTGCTGGTTCTCCTCATGATCCCCATGTCCAGAATCACTGTTTTTCTAGGGCTGAATGCATATCTCATTCTAAGAATGTGGAATGGAGTGAGGAAAAGGGAAATGCATGAAACAAGGAAAGGCAAAAGAGTGATGTTCCCTCTTTAGCTTTTTAGCTGTGAAATATTTTAGAATCCCAGTATGATATACATTCCAAGTTACCTGAGTTTAGACTTCGACTGAAGTACCTGAAGCTAGGCCATAGGGTGGGCACTGTGCAACTGTTGTGGCCATTTTTTCTTTTTTTTTCTTTTTTTTCTTTTTTTTTTGCATTGTATGTATTACAGAAGTTAGAAACAAACACCTGGATCAATTGTAAACATAATCCTGAAGTACAGTATTTTCCATAGGACAAAACACAGCAAGACATTTTCTACTTAGACAGGCAACTTTTTGATATAGAGCTTATTTATACTGAAAATTTTGGAACAAAACACAGGACACAGTACTAATCTGTCATACTATGAAATGCATAGTCTCCACTTAAAATGCCGAACGACACACACACACACTTTGCAAGCATTACTGCTTTCCACAAAACTGCTGAATAGGAGTCCAGTCCCTGCCAAGATCAGTGTTAAGAGCTATGTTACGATGCTGAGTGTTCTGGTGGTGGTGGTGTTCAGAGAGTTCGTCACTCCATGCAGATAGAGGTCTGAGATTTGTTCTCGATCCATGGAACGGGTGGAGGCCAGCTCCCCCGTTTAGATGATCACATAGTTCTGAGCAGAGATGTGCTCCTCAGCCTGCAGCTCCTGCAGGCGCTGCTGCTGGGGCGGCTGCTGGACAGAGGCCTCCGGGGAGCACGCTGTGTTGGGGTCCTCATTGAGAGACGCAAAAGAAACTCGGGAGGAGAGCTGCTCAACCGTCAGAGTTGCCAGCGCTGAGCCGGGGCCAGGGTTAGGAGAGTTCTTGAGCATCAGGTCAGAGGCGGGTAAGAGAGGGCCCAGAAGTTTCACAGGACAGAAAGCTGATCCCGTTGGGATGAAATTAACCTTGTTTTTGTCAGGACATGAAAAGAGAGGGGCTGAGATAGGCTGACGAGACCTAGAACCATAAAACAAAATTAGGTTTGCAAACTTTAAAAGGTTAAATGCTTCATGAATAAATCAAAATTCTCTAGAACAGCTAGAATGCAAATGGCAGGGATGAGTCACGTGTCCACAATGAGTAAACATCTTCCATAGCACAGGTCAGCGGGCAGAATATTCATGTACACAGCACTGAAGTGATATTGGAGACCAAATAGTTTTCCAAAGGATTAAGCAAATTTTGAGGGGAAAAAAATCTATATCTTAATTGAAGATTTGCAAGGCTTGGATGTTAAGAAAAGGTAGAAAGGGGACTGTCCCATCATGCATTTGGTTTTAAGCATTTGTCTACATCTGCAGATATATTTCTATTAGCATATATTGGTGAAAATTCAACGGGCTCTCAAAAGTCAGAGCCAGTCAGCCAATAAAGTTATATCTTCTCTCTTCCCACTCTGAGTAAGACACCTGCTCCCACAGAGTCGCCCCTAGCATGCGCGGCTGCAAGAGGACAGCAGTCTGCATTAGGTGCCCGCTGGGGCACAGGGATACATGAGACCAAGAGCCAGACAGTTGCCTTTGGCACTGTTTTAGAAGCTCAGCATTTATAGCATGAACTTCATTTTCTAATTTCTAATTGGTCAACATTAAAATTTTAAAAAAAGAAAAAATAAGTTCATGAATAAACATGATGGATAGACTTATAGGGAAGAAGACTGCGTTCCCCTCAGGCTTGTGGAATAACAAACTATCTGCAGGATAGTCACATACAGACACTACTTTGCTCCAAATTGTGTTTTTTTGTCAGCTAGATAGAGCTTTTAAAATAAAATTCTTAAAATTTTGAAGATTAAAAATAAAGCTTTATTTAGAATAAAAGGCAGAAGAAAGGAAGGAAGGGAAGTAAGAAGCATACATTTTAGCAGGAAGAATGAATTTAAGTTATTTTGAACTAGCTTATACACTTCTAACACACAAATTCCAATCCCCCTTCAGTATGATCTTTTGCTTATTCAATTCTCTTTTTATAATTTTCTTTTGAAAGAAGTATCAGCTGGATGGAGCAGTTGATTCATCTGTCATCAACTGGTCTCAGCAAAAGCCTCAGACCCCAGCTGACAGGAAAGACATTACTTACGCCACTTCCTCAAAGACCTTCACTCGCTCACATCCCTCTGGGGGCTCCCGTTTGAACATGTAGCTGTTGTTGGGTTTGGGAGATGAAGCATACTTGGGTAACGGTGAGCTACTCCCACTGTCTGTAAATTTAAAGCAGTTATATTAACTAGTGGTTGAAAGTGCTCTTGAATTAAATTTGATTTCCAAATAGCCATTTGAAGTTTATCTACTGCTACCCCTTTTCTCCCACCACAGAGCCTCTTTTCAGTGCAAAGCGATTTCTAATAATCTTTTGTAGTACATTTAAAAAAAATTTAAAGTCCAATAGTAATCTGTTGTACCATGAAAAATGAAAGGAAGAAGTTTTAGTCCAGATAAACTCATACTGAGTAAATCACAGCTAAAGTAACTGAAAACAAATGCTATTTATCACATATGTCAAGGATATAAATGAATGGAGTAATGTGCTTAAGTCAAATAGAAGAATGAGACTATAGTAATGCAGTACATTCCAGTCACTATTCTGTTGCTGATATAAATACAGGATCAAAAGGGAAACAAGGGATTTATTTGTGCTTATGATTCCCAGCATGGCATCATCTGCATGGTAGGAGCATTCATACCAACCTCAGGAGCCCAGAGAACTGGCCACATGATAGTTATAGGAGTTTCCAAGAGAGCAGCGATTTTCTCTCTTGTCAGCCTTGACAAAGTACTGAACCAGTTCTTCCCATCTTATCCATAAGCCCAGGGAAATGTCCCATCAAACATAGGCTTGGTCTTCCCATGCCAATGAGCTGCTCCCTGGGGCTCACTCACATTTGTCTTAAAAACAGCTCTTCACAGACATGCCTGAAAACAAGTCGACAACTGTCAAGATGACAACTGTCAAGACGGCATCTTTTAACTACCTGACACACAGATGTCTTCATGTTTTTTCAATGTCGAATAAATTTAAATGAAATTTTCAGTACATGAACAATCTTCATTACATAAATTAAGGAAGTTTTCCTTTTAAACACATCACTAAAAGATATGAAAATACCTCCACTAACATGTTTTCCTATTATTTTTTGAGCAAAAATAAAATGGCCTATTCATAAAAAGCAATTATTTCTCCTTTTCCAATCTGGCCAAAGGAAATATAAGTCCATCAAGAGGCTTTCTTTCTTTTTTTTTTTTTTAATAAATGCCGAGTTGTAAAATCAGTAGCGTATTTACATAAATACCAACAATCCTATTTATGTAAGTCTGACTTAGTGCAAAGCAATCCCCTCTGCTAAAATACCAAGTACATCATCAATTGACAGTATTTTTTCCAACTATCTTGAAAGATGGTATTAAAAACAAAATTATGTGACAAATTTGGTAACTAAGTTTTATTTTAGGATACAAAAAAATCTAACATTTAGAAACTGAGCAAAGTATTCTTATCATTAAAGAGATTCAATATATACTTAGACTTTTGATGCAAATACCTTCTTTTGTGAATATTTCAAAGAGCATCTATATTAATTGTGAGACTGAAAATTCAAAATTATCTGAAAATGGTTCCTCTCTGTTTTTGATTGAGGAAATATTGTAAAACAACAAGGCCACGCACTATTGAAAAGGCTATGAAAATGCAGAGGCTGTCACATCTCCACAGAATGTGTGTAGACCAGCCTCCTGGAAGCAGTCAGAGAGTGGAGGCTGGGTTTCTTCATGCATCACTCAGATTTCAGGAGTTTTTTTGATTGTACACTTATTCTGTACCTTACTTAAGTACACACAAATATTTCCTAGGTACATACAAATATTCTGGAACAAAGCAGATTCCTGTCTCTACTGGCGTGAGAGACTACACTAGAAAGACTGAGCAAAAGCTGTCAAGAATGAAGCCTTGAGCTCAATGAAATAGCACACCCATCACCCAACCTTACTTCACCATCCAAACAGCAACCTGCCAAATGGAAGAAATACATGAGGCCAGAAATACATGCAAATGTGACATGAGACAGCTTATAGAGATTTCTGCTGGGCAAGTCTCAGCCACCCAACCTGGAAAAGCAAGCTATGCTCTTGAGATCTCTGACAAGTGGTCTATGCTGTCAGCAGAGCTATGATCATGTACATCCTATAGCACCTTGGCCACAGTTACATCACAAATAAACTGATTCATTAAAACACATAAAATTTCCCATCATCAATTTAGAATGGATTAAAATGATGTTTTCTTATTTTCAGAGGCTGCACATATATTTGTATTTTTACACATTCTTTTAAACATTCTTCTGGGGGAGAGGTGATTATTAAAAATCTGTTGCTATCCTAGCCAATGTTCAGTGCTATTATATCAATTTGCCTTTTGAATTTTATTATTTGGTTTTCTATGGGTATTTTATACCCAGTATTTGGCGATCTATTAACAGGAAGAGTGAAATAAAAACATTTTAAGATTATAAATAAGTATTATCATATAAATTAACTTATTTTATTACAACAGATCAATACAACAGATCATAAGTAAAATATATCAAGCATGAGTAAAATATATCAAAACAAGTAGCCAGCTAAATATTTTCAAGCACATGATAATTAAAGTTTGAAAAATTTTAAAACTCATCACGATTTCAAACTCTATGTAGAAAAAATATTAAACTGTGTACTTTCACAGTTTATGAGCTTTTGGAACTTCTCAGAAATGACAGTCATTTATCTGCTAGGTTACATTCTGTGACTCACCACAAAAACTAAAGTCACTATCTAATCGTATTTATGAATGTCTAGCAGTATATGTAGTAGATATACAAATTCTTTGCCACAGTTCAATTTTACTCCTAAGTATTTAGATGTTTTATCTAGATTATTGGTTCTGTACCCTAATTCACATTAGACTTGATTGATATGAAACCTAGTTCACCTGATTTCTTCAATTTTATTATTATGTGTGTCTGTGTCTATGTGCATTAGAGGGCACTGTGTGTGCCTGTGGAGGCCCAAGGCTGACTTCAGGCACTACCATGGATTGTTCTACCTCTTCATTTCTTTGCTCTGGAGTTTCCCAGACTCCATCTTTCAGAGCTGGAAGTATAGGCTGCTGGCATTTTTACATGGGTTCCAGTATCCAAACTCAGGATCTTATGCTTGTGAGGCCATCTCTCCAGCCCAACAAGATGTTTTAAACTAATGTCCACATCTTATTCCAAAGGGATGCTACTCCCTTCCCACCCATTTTAGATAAAGTTTCCAGGTCTATCCGTAACAGACAAATTTGAGAAGTGTTGCTGTCAGCCTGCATGGTTGCTGATAAATGACCATCAAATGGCTTAAGGGAACAAGGGTTTATTCTTTCTTATGATTCCTGGTTACAGTTCTCAGTCCAGCTTGATGGGAAAACACGCACCAACACCAGAGCCAAGAGAACTGGCCACATCATCACCACGTAACATCCGAGAGATGGCCAATCCTTACTTGCTAGACCAGCATGTCTGGCCAAGTGAACAGAAGGATACTGACTTTCTCAACTATCTCTCAGTATTGTATTCACCTGTTCAGGGCCTAGTCCCACCCACCATGGGCTAGGCCTTCCCCATCAGCTAGACAATCTCTTGCAGGTTTGCTGTGGGCTTAACTCAACCATTAATTCTCCACAAATGTGGCCCAGAGCTCAAACCCTCAACTGTCAAGTTGACACCTGTGCCTAACTATGACAAGAAGTAACTCTGAAAAGGTTAAGTACTTTAACTTGCCAGGCTAACTGACTTCACCTATTTTCACTTGGATGATTCATGGTAAGGTTGACCTCCATTAAATTTTTTTTTTTTTTTTTGGTCTATAAAATTGGAATAGACTACTGATACAAAGCTGTGAAAATGTACCACATGAGAAAAGTACCTAAAACACAGGAACTTCTAAAGAATAGTAACAACAATGTGTTATTTCCAATTTGAAAAATGGAAATGAGCCTTCAGATATTAAGTGGCTATTCTACTATCTCTTAGCAGAGAAGTGTAAAATAAGTTCTGTTTAAAAAAGTTTGGCCCACTCTAATTCTATTCGGGTACTTGAAGAGAAAATTGTATCTCTGCCAGGAAAGTAAGGTAAACTTTGGATATGTGTGTGTTTCCATGTGTGTGTAATTAGGTACATGTGTATGTGCCTTTGGAGGCCAAAGATCAACCTTAGCTAATGTTCCTCAGGGACTATCCACCTTGTTTTTTGAGACAGAATCTTTTATTGGCCTAGATGGAGCTCATGGAGTAGGTGAGGCTGGATGGCCAGTATACCTACAAGCTCTGCCTTCTCTATTTCCCCAATGCTTAAATTACAGATGAGTATCATCATAGTAGCTTATTATGTGGATCTTTTGTGGACCAAACTCAGGTCCTCAAACTTGTGTGGCAAGCACCTTATGGACCAAGCCAACTAAAGCATGAACACTCTGCAGACTACTATATGAAGAAAATAATTTGACAGCATATATGCATCAATAACCAATGTTATTCTCATTGTAATGAATGTAATTCATTGTAATGAATGTAATTCTCATTCTTTCTATGGTAGGTAATTTACTAGGAAAATGAATACATTATGTTGGACATCATATTCAATGACATACTAAGAGTGTAATAAAAGCATAAAAGTCAAGAGAATTAGGTTAAAATGTCCCTGATAAATAAATAGATCTAAACAGAATTTAACACTCTAGCATTAAAATTACTTCTTTTGCTTCAGGATATTAAATTAGCAACTGCAGTACGGTTTAATAAACCTAATAAAATCAGAAAAATCACAGTTATATGTCATTTTTGGTAATTAACTTTAAGAAACAGGTAGTATTATCAATTATATATTTAAAAAACCTAAATCCTAAATTCTCCTAAATCCCAGACTAAATTGGGAATTTACAAATAAGGAGAACTTACTATCAACAGTCTCTTGGGTTTTGTTAAAATTTCACTTTTGTTAGAATGCCAAAGAATTTTAATATAAACTATGGTCAAGATGTCTTAGGAGAGCCACAAAGGATAAGAAGAAAAACAAGACTTCGTAGCTTTTTGCTTCCCACATTCTGAGCTTCAAGTACAGTTTGTTTTGTGAATAAGAGGAACTTAAATTACATTTCATCTGAGGCTTGCCATCTGAGGTGTTTGAAATAATCTGTTGACATGCAGGAAGAAAATATGGATTTGTTTTCAGTTACTTTTTAATGTTTAAAAAAGTCAAGTAAACTTCACCAACATTATATAAATTGTTGAATTTGAAATGAATATAAACATATGAAGGATAAGATTAAAACTGCTGAAAATGGTATGTGATAAAAAATTATCATATTCCAGTTTCTAAGCTGAGTTATGGTTCTTAAATACTTAGCTGGTCATGTCCTCTGGCTGACAAAAAGCTCTTTCTTAGCTCTTTAATTCTCTTAGCAATTCCTGCAAGACCCCTTGTGAAATCACGTTTTTCTTCTCTCCACTCATTTCTTCCACGTTCCACCACACAAGCCCCATGCTCCAACTGCAGAATATCATACTGTTCTCCACACAGCCAGTCCTTTCATGAATGAATGTTATATAAAACTCTTCTGCAAAAGCTATGAAACGTAGTATGACATTCCTTCCTAACATTATTATTGGAATCTTGAGCACAGGCAAGTTAGGAGAGTTACTAATTTCACTAGGTCTCAGATTAGTCAAACTTTAACAGCAATGCCATCTGCCAATAGTATTGTGATATTATTATAGTAAATAGCAATAAAGTCAAACACCTGAGCACATTTAATTATAAAAGTTCTATGAGGAAACAGAGAAACTGAGTAACTTATTTATGGATCCATAATCACTAAGTGGTAGAGCAAGGACAACCTGGCTGCTTCAGAATTAGAGGTAATTACTTATGTTCTCCACTTCACTAAGCGTTGACCTATATCTCAACTGCATTTTGCATTAGATATTGGAGAGGTGAATAAATGATCAAATTCCCTAACATTCTGTGTTTCTAATTCAAGGCTTACAGTTCAGGTACCCTGCCTGGGACTGTCTTTTGTTAGAAGATAGTGTAACTTTGGTTTCTAAGAGCCAGTGTTTCTTAGAACACAAAAGAGAATGTGGAAAACCCAAATGATATGCTTTTCCTGCATCCTAGTTGATAACCTAGTATTTTTTCTTCAGTCACCATCAGAGATTACCAATTATCAACACAGCCAACGGTAAGAAGGGAAAGATAACAAGAACTATGAAACTATGTACCCCCCATGGCAACCTATCACTCATACCATAATCTTTAGATTTGTCTAATTTTTAATCGTCAATAAGAATATCATATTCTTCATGAATATTAAAAAAACTAAACACAATTTAACAACTTAAAAAACATACTGATATTTTCAATACAGTATGCACATACATGTATCTATATAGACAGAGAGACAGCTAGCTAACTAGAAAGGGTCTCTTTCATTAATGGATATATTGGGAAAACAAGATGGCTCAGCAGGTAAAGGCACATTCCATCAAGCCTGACCACCTGTGTGACTCTGGAATCCACATGGTGGAAGGAGAATCCACTCCTACACATTGTCCTCTGACATCCACATATAGATATATGCCCTTTGACACAAATATTAACTGTTTAAAAAAGTTTTAATTGATATACAATGAAGAAAGTTTTTCATTTAAAAAATTAAATAGCTTTACTATGAATAAAAATATTTATTATTGTTTTATATTTATTTATTTATTATGGGTTGTGGCAAGGCAAGTCCCATAGGAGTGGAGAACTACTTATGGGAGTGGCTCCTCTCCTTCTGCCATGTGGATTCAGAGGACCAAGCTCAGGTCACAGGCTTAGAGCCATGTGACTTTTTATCTGCTGAGTCATCTCATCAGCCCATGAAGAAAGTTTTTGAAGGAGTACTTGAAAGTTCTCTACTTAACACTATATCATAGTAGGTGATATTGAATGTGACAAAGGTAAAGCAATGAGCGAAATGAGGTTGCCTATCTGTTAACAGTCATAAGCTAGTAAACAGGTAACAGCAGAAGTACAATATATATGCAGGAATGTTCAAAAATTTCATGTGCTTATATTCTAGACTCTAAGCTCCCATATATATCCTTAGTACAACTGTAGACATTTCATAAAAATGAGAAATAAGGCAGTTTCTAAATTCTTATTATGTGCTCTCAAACACTGTAATACTACATATTGTCTTGAAATAAATAGAGGGGAAATGACCATAGAGATATAACTCTAGAATAGAGCTGTTCTAACCCTTGATAATACTCTTTGGTTAGACAGTACTTGTGCAGCCAGTGATTTTTACCACTAAGAAGTTCTTTTAGGTTAATAACATACTAAAACTATAAAGGGAATCCTTTTGACATAGATTCACATCCAAAAAATAGCAACTTTTCAAGGTACAGTAACTAAAAAGTATTCCTAACATTTGCTTTCAGAATATAAATCACAAAATTTACATTGAAAATGTAAATGAAAAATGATACAAAGTTTAGTTGATTAGGCTCCAATAGAAGGTGGAGGGCCAGGGCAAGAAAAGGCAAAGATCTAAAAAGAAAAGTTAAGAAGTGGAATCCCATACAAACAAACACAAACAAACAAACAAGCAAACACAACTCCATTGTATTTTAACTGACTATAAAAGAGAATAAGAAAATGCCTGGAACAGGAAATTATGAGTCTTCTTTGGATCAGGCCAAATCCTAAGACAAGCTTTTTTTTTTTTTTTTTTTGCTCTTGTAGGACCAAGGGTTGCTTGCATCTAAAATCCAAAGTTTAGCAATATTAACATTTATGTGGCCAAACTGCACTGTGGGTTGAAAGGGCTTATATGTACCGGTTTGGGAAACTCCATCCACATACCATATATACTGGGCTTTCAAGAAAATATAATTTGAGTCACAATCAATTTATGGACTCTTGGAACATAACTTTCAGTTGTTGGCCTGAATAAAATGGTTCCATTTGCTTCACAATTTTACTAATCAATGTTTCCACAATATCTTGCAAAACTGCAGAATTTTCTAACAACTGCTGAAGTGACTTGTGCCAAAGATCAATGACAAATGGCAGACTGAAGTCTATATTTTGTGGTTTACACAGCACCAGTCTGGCTACCATCAAGAAACATTGGCAGAGCTGCTAAAAGAACTAATATTTGGCTGCTGCCATCTGTATTATGTAAATGCTTTTTTCTCCCTTGCAATTTGGACATGTTGTAGAAATACTTAGGTCAACTCTTCAGATGTATTTCTGATAATGTGAGGATGACAACTTATTTTCGAACACTCAGTTCTCTAATGGCAGTTAGGAACCATGGCTTTGATTAGGTTGGCCACCAGGCTGCTTCCAATTTTAGATAACTAGAAAACATTTAACAACCTAAATAAAACTGAAATGAAAATCTCCACCTGAAATAAGATCTTCAAAGGTTGTAAGTTTATTCTCAATAATCAGTGACACTATAACTGATACAGTAAAAGAAAAAAAGTGTTATTTAACAAAATTCTTTAGTCTCAAATTATACATAATTCATGGGAAACTGATATCAGAAACAGGAAGAGGTAATCGTATAGGGAAACAATAAATATATAACAGATGACTACCAGAAAAACAATTCAGCTCATTAGAGCTCATTGGAATTCATCCCTCATTACAGCACATATTCACTACAGCTGACCTTTCACCCCTCCTGTACAAGTCCATCCAGGCTCCTAAGGATTCCTGTCCTAAGCTATTCTACCAGAGAAATCTAGAGAGTAAATGCAGATAATGTAAGTACTCCAACAGAATCTAGTTGACTAGAAATTGCAATACTTATTTTGCTTTCATAGTAAATGAAAACCAGCAAGAAAGTTACATGGCTTTCACATTTTTTTTTACTAGAAATGAGCAATTTTATTATAAAGAATACAAATTGTAAGATAAAAAACAGCATTTAAAAAATGTAGCTTGGAAGAGAGAAGTTATGAGTCCGAGACTGTTCTGCAGTCTGAATGACACAGCACATACTAGGTCCAGAGCCTGGGAAGCTGATGCCAGTCCTTCTACTCAGCTCCAATGTTCTAAATACAGTGGCAGCATAATCTGAGCGGTATGACAGCACACTCTCTCTTTATTCCTATTACTTTCTGTAAGACTTCATCTTCCTTAAAGAAAAAAAAAACTTCTAATTAATCTCTATTTCCCCTACTTTCTAGTACAGTATGTGAAACACGATAAATGTGTAGCAATTTTCCTTAACTAGAAGAAAAAACTGAGTTGAAAAGTATAAGCTACGTCCAGTCGTTATGTATATATGTATGTATGTGTGTGTGTATGTGGAAATGTTCAAAACATTTTAATTTTCTCTTTATGAAGATAGTGTTTTGTTTGTTTAAGAACTACAGATTTCACAGGTAGGTGATACATTTTTATAATCTGCAGTTGCTCACAAAATAATGCATTTAAGCTCAATGTAGCAGATACTTAAAGAAACTAACAAAATTGCCATGTGGAAAATGGAAACATAACTATTTCAAGTGACATTCTTCCCACATTGTCACCCAGGCTGGCCTGGCCTAGAACTCATCTCATACTCATGACCATCCCCTCTCTCCGGCTCCTGAGTGGACTGTTACAGGCCTGAGTCTCATGCCTGGACTTCTCATGCCTGCTCTAGCTCAATCATTTAAAAAGAGATGGAAAGGGACGGAAAGTAGGACTGAGGACTAAGGCTTGAAACTCATAAATTCACTGCAATCACCTATGAAACAACAACAACAAAATACTTTTAAAACGAGAAATATTTAAAGAGAAGGGAGCCTAGAGAAATAGTTTTGTCAATTATATGCTTGCCACATGAGCAGCATGTGAACCTCAGTTTAAAGCCTAGATAGAATCCATGTAAATTTGTAATCCTAGCACTGGGGAGGCAGAAACAGAAAGATTCCTGGGATTCTACTTGGTAAGTCAGTGAGCTGCAGGCCACAAGATAAATTATAGAGAACAGTGGTTAAGTCAGAATAATGACCACTAAACCATGTGTTTTTTGTTGTTGTTAATGACTTATGGTGAGAAGCAACCAATGTGTTATACTAAAAAAAAGGAAGTTCAGTATCTTTCCAAAAGTAGTACAAACAGGTACAATGTGGGCAATCAATACTACCTTCTGCAGGTAGATTTTAGGGGCCAGAATGGAAATTCAAGCCAATCATGGTGGACAAACCTCTCTCCCAAACCTAAAAAGCCCAGACACACAATCTGGACATAATAGGCAGTAAGAAATGCCAGAGCTTTCCCATAGTTAATTCATCTACAAACCTTAAGGTAATATTCTATAGGCACTAATTGAACTTTTTCCATTTGTTTGAACATATACTCATGGGGCTGCCAAAATGGCTCTGGTGGTAAAGTGTTTGCTACACAAGCATAAGCACTGAGTTAGGATACTCATGGGCAACTGCATACATATACACAAATAAGGAAAGTAACTACGCACTTGACATCGATCTCTATTCTCTCACACGCACATGCATATAAACAAGAACTGTTAGAAAACGCCTCAAAATCATTGATTATAAAAAATCTAACTTTAGACACAAGAAACATAAACTTCACTGTAACCATCATCAGCTATGGACAAAATGAAGGAAAATACCTATATGGAGCTATACACACTCTATAGCCTTCATCAGCTGTTTAGAAACAGGCGCTGTGCTTCTCTGACACATTTATGGAAGATGTTTGTGAAAGTCACAAAGGAGGAGGAATGTGCAATCAATGAGCAAACATCTGTATTAATACATCTTTTACAATCTCACCTTTCAACAAAGGAAAAAAAGTGATGTAATGATCTAGGACACAGAAACTGTAGTAAACAAGCCCTCCATCTAAATGGATGACTCCATTCTTACCTTTGTCACGATCATAGAGCAAATCTTCTGCTGAACAAGGGCTTCCATCCTGGGATTCCGGAGGGCAAAAGGGGGACACACAGGGGGAATGGCTGCTGCAGCTACTGCTGCGCTCCTGAACAGAAGGAGTCTGAGTATCTATGCTGCGAGTGCTACTGCTCCGGTAATGAGCAGGGAGTGGGGCTCTTCGACCATCTGGTATGTCCAAAGGCTGCAAGAAGAACACCAGTGAGCATGTGGGTGACAGGATGAACATTCTGTTCACATACAAAAAAACAAGGGCAAAGTCTTCAGATCTCGTACGTCACTGCTGTCACTCCTGTAATTTATTCCCCAGCGAGTAAATATATCACCTGTACAGTAAGGTCGTTTCTCAGCATGCTGCCTTTAGGCCTTCTCCTGAACTAAAACTCTTTCAAATCAAACTGCTTGCCTTAAAAATTACACCGTTCCTTGCATTTAGTCATAAGCTAGCACTTCCATGACATTACTCAGGAGTGGCAGGAGTTTAAACCAGAGCTCCAGTGCACGTATCATACCTGGCACATAACATTTAGTGCACATTGGTGACAAACAGAACATCTGAAGAATGTATTTTTGCTTGCTAGTAAAAAAAAGTGTTTTCTATTTATGAATACAAATTTTAGATTGTTAATTCTTTACTAATTTTTAAGAGCCCAAGAGTTTCCATTTCCTTTGGAATCAAAAATTCTAATAGAAGCTTATTCTATCAGTATTCAATGTGCCTCAGAACAATTCTAGTCATTTGATAAACAACCAAGTTTGACTACTCAAAATTTTTGCTTACTTCTATAGTGGTAAAGGGGAAACTATAATCACAAACATACACTGAAGAAGACTATTCATTAAAGCTCATCAGTCCATTAACTTGTTTTCATAAATGAGAAATCTTTAGCTCAGAACTGCTAGTGTCAGAGATAATTAAGGAACATCAGAGTCTGCTGAATGAACTCTTTCTATCAGTACCTTACTTAGATCTTACTCATGTTTTCTCATTTGTATGCTAATGAACCACAATCTAGTAAAACTCACATACTAAACTCTTTTTTAAATAATTTAAAATATCTTATTAGGAATAAAATTGCAATGCTAAGAAAAATGAACAAATAAAATGTTTGCTTATTTAGTTTACTTTCACAGGGTGACTCCTACTCTTGCTCTGAGCTTCTGATTTTGCAGATTTCAGAAACATTGCCAGATAGGAAATGGAGGAAGGTAAAATTACATTAAAATTAAAAATATATCAGTATTTCTTACAACTAAAAGCTGAAATCTGAAATTACTGAAACAGGCATTTGCCTATACAATGCTGGTGAACTAGAATCATACCAACTTCACAATCTGATAAAGAGAATATGACGTCACTGCTACTGAAAAGAGAATAATTAACTATTTAAGTATCAGTGCACTTCATAAACAAAAAAGGTACAATTCCAGTTTAAGAATGAAATAAAAGAAATAGTTCACTTAATCAAATCTGATAAAGAAATTGCTATTTCAGTAAAACTATCAATGATGGGAATCAATGAAAGGATAATACATTATTTTGTAGCTGAAAGTCTTAAGAATCTGAGTTGCTTCATATATATTCCATTTGACAGATAAAACTTCAATGTGCTTTCATTTTTTAATATACAACAAATACCACATATTACTTCCTTAATGACCTTTTGTTTTACTGCAGGTAGGATTATAAAAACAAAACAGATTTTACAAACCTATATTGACATGGAATAACAATAAGAAACTGGAAAGCTTGTGACATTGATATCAATATAGCTAATATGTCAATCTTCATTTTTAACTAAGGAAGGCATTTTGATTTTTTAAAACTCTGAGATACTATTAGTCATAAATGTAAAATTTATAAAAATTCATGTTTTAGTTTTAAGTTCACAGATTATCCCAAAAAAATTCTGAAACAGTTTCTATTAATTACAATGACTTACTTTTATAGTAGAAAAATATGGAAGTTTTATATTTATTCTTAATAAACAAATATGCAAATGATTATCTTTTTCTTTAAACAGAAGATCAACTTTACTTCTTTTCATTACTATTCAATATATAAAGTAAACATTTTAAAGCAAACAGCTAAGAGATGTCTCAGTTTCCAAGGCATTCTTTGAAACATTATATTTGTAAAATAAAACCTATCTGATGGAGAGTAAAATAGCTATCTTTTGGAAGAGTAACTGGGCATATTCATCAAAATTTGAAATACAAATTTTCTTGCAGAAGCATACAATACTTGTAAAGTACTGCCTATGACAAAAATGAAAATGATCTAAATCTCTAGAATAAGGAATTTATAAGTTGTAATACATTTTATGCAATGATTCATTACATACTACTAAACATATAAAAGAACCAATGACTATTACTCATTATTCAATACTAAGAATTTAAAGAAAATTTTTAAATTTTATTTTATAAAACAAACTCTAAATCAGTTTTTAAAGCTACATGTTAATTTTAAGAAATCGGGTACCTATTTTATATATGTTAAGTCATTATTTTAGTACCTAAAAAAGCAAGACATGTTTAGTAAAAGGTCTCATGTTAATTCATTTATTTAAATGAACCATTAAAAATGTGGTAATAAAATCCATATTTCTTTTCTGAAGCAGAAGTAATTTTACAAAATAGTTTTGATTAGTTCAAAGTGGATCAAAAATCTATATATAAGAGAAAATTAAAATTATAAAACTCTTAAAAAAACACACAGGAGTAAACTATGGGAACCTTGAGTAAAGCAATGTTTTTTTAGCTATGACACCATGAATACAAGAAAAATAATAAACTGGACCTCATCAAAAAATGTTCTTCTTCAAAGAGATCACCAAAAAAGTAACAAAGCTTCTAAATGAATCGGATATACTTCCAAATGAGACATGCTTGATAAGAAAGTTGTGTCTGCAGCATAAAGAATATGGGCTAGAGATGTGGGTCTGCTTATCAAGTGCTGTTACCACATGTTCAAGTCCCAGCACCACGTAAGTCAGGGGTCATGGTGCATACCTATAACCCCAACATTTCAGTTTGGCAACACAGGGAATTGAAGGCTGGCCAAAGCCAGAGATTCTATCTAAAAAAAAAAAAAAAACATGAACTTCACAAAAAAAATTTACAGTTAAGCAGTAAAAACAAGTCTAATTTTAAGATGGAACAAGGGAGCTAAATAAAAATTTCTTCAAAGAATATATACAAATAGTCAGTAACTTAGGAAAAGCTGCTGACTATCATTCATTAGGAATGCAAATGACCATTATGATGAGCTACCACTGCTCCCAGGAGAGATTAACTACACTACTAGTAACAACAACAACAACAAAGCTACGAGTCTTGGTAAAGATGTGGAAAGATTAGAACTTTCATGTTGTAGACAGGAATGTAAAAGGTATAGATGCTCTGAAAATAATCTAGCAATTCTTCCAATATTATAAATAGAGTCACAATATTAGCAATTACAATTCCAGATATTTATACGTAAGATGAATACATGTTCATATGAAAATCAGTATACAAATGTTTGTGACAGCATTATTCATACTGCACAAAATAACTGAAGTAATTTAAACATGTCAGTTATTGAGAGACAAAACTTGTACAACTAAGTGCTGTCTGACAATAACAAGTAAATAGAGAAATACGTCACAACATGGATGAATTTTACCAGTATTATCTTAAAATGTCAAAATTGATGGTAAACGTATGAAAATATATATGCCACATGGAAAAAAAGCCAATTATAAAAGATCACATATTACAATCATTTATTTGAAATGTCTAAAATTAGGAATATCCATAGACTCAAACAGTAGATCAACAATTGCCAAGGAAAGGAATGCTAGAGGGAAATTAAAAATGACTGTCAAGAGTATGAAGCTTATGATTTGTAAATTTTATCTCTATTAAGCTGTTACCACAAAAAAAGTATTTCTGGAACAGTATAAGAGCACAGAAATAAAGGATTTAAATATCCCATGTAATCTTACCTTGGACACTTCCTCCTTCCCATTATTTTCTTTAATGAATACCTTTTCCAATTCAGGACTTATTCCTTCTACATTGCAGGGCACACGTGAAACAGATGATTTTGGCACTGATATATTTGACAGAGGCATAGGGACTGACCTTGATCCAATAGCCTATTTGCCGGAAGATAGTGACGTCAAATAATTTGTGATAAAGCAAGTAAGAATTACAGCATGAATACATCTTCAAAGAAGGGCTGAGGACACAGTCCAGTGGCAAACCTCTTACCTAATGTATGTGAGGGCCTTGGCTGGACATCTAGCACCCAACAAATAAAACAGCCTTAAAGTACAGAACTCAATGAATGTTACAGGAAGAAAGAATTCAATACAAAAAGAGAACTTAAGTTCTAAAACAGGGCAGTAAAAATTATCCGAATAACCTTTTAAATTACCTGCTTAATATGTATTTAAAAGATCTGTTTCCCATATAAGAAACAATTACCTTTTAGTACTTTGTTTCCATTTTGTCAATCATTTAAGAAAACCTACCAGATTATTAAGCAATACAGCAACAATATTAAATTAAATTCTACACTCACTGAAGAGCTTAAAGTTAATTTCAAAAATCTTTTGCAGGATTTCTGAAAAATTAGTCACTTCTAAGATCTACTATAGAGTTACTTACTAAAAAATGCAAATGGATATTTTGTTGCTTAAAAAATACATAACAGAAAGGAAATAGGAAAATAAAGACAAAAGAAGCAAAATTACAATATGGCCTTATCACCTATATTGAATGAAAGTTTTTATATATAATTTATATGTGGCAGACTGCTCTTTGCTGCTCAGCAAATATTTCTCACACTCAATGCTATTTTTCTGTCTCCACGAACTGCTGCCAACTCCCATGCTTTGTCTCTTACTGACATACAACCAAACATATTCAAGTTTTCACTCTTTTCCACATATCCCTTCATCCCTTATTATCAAATTTCTAGTACTTTCATGGTTTTTCAGACTTAAGTACTATCCCTACTATGGTTTATTTCTAAGGATAGAGTCAGTTAGGGGGTCTTACTATTTTCCCCCATTAAATTAACCCAATTGTCTTAACATTTTTTTAAATTCTTTATTTGGTTTCATTTGGTTGCTATTTAATAATTTCTATATGGAATTCCACTTTGACTACTATAATTTTTAAAGCAAATATTGGTATCTCACAATGTCTTCTAATTTTCTTCCCTAATAGACTTTTAAAATAACGTGACCTTTGATCTTCCATTACTCAAAAATACTTTTCTGGACATTTCCACATTCAATTCCCACTGCTAATACTGAGTTGATATAATTTACATTCTAGAGGATTTAATGGAACAAATCATACATTAGCTATCATTTTCTCTTAACTTTTTTTTATTATCATTTATTCAATTGTGCATGTGTGCGTGCGTGCGTGTGCGCGTGCGTGTGTAGAACCACGGACGAATTCAGGAATCACCATGGACCGCTTCCAACTCCTTCTTGTTTACTCTGCCCCTGGATTCACAGGCTTCGCCCTACCAGGACCAGAAGCGCAGGCCTGGCGTCTATACGTGGGGTCTAGGATCCGAACTCAGAGGCTTAACCCCTGAGCTACCTCTCCAGCCCTTCTCTTAACTTTTTTAATTAACAGTATTTTTCTAAGATAAAACCATGCTTTCACATACATATGAGCTACTCTTTAGGCTTTACTGCTGGATAATATTACAATATATGGCTGTGTAAGATGAAGTCTGTAAGATGAAGTTTGCTCATTCACCAGCCAAAGGATATTTATTTCCATTTTATTTGCTACTATGAATAATTGTCTCCAAAATTCATGTAGATAATGCTTATACTTCTTATAGGTAGATATTAAAGGTAGAAATACTGGGGTAAGACATAGAGGTAAATATTGGGGTCAGTATATGTTTAACCTGTTAAGAAAATGGTAAACTGTCTGTCAAAGTGGTTATGAGATTTGTTTGGCGTGACTCTTCTTTACATTCTCACCAACATTTGGCTTGAGTATTAGTTATTTTAGCGACTTAACAATGTTGTAATAGTCAAGCTAGTAAGAATCACTTTTATTTTCTAAATATACAATATCATATGCAAATAGTGATATTTCTTAAACCTTATATAAAATGTCAATATGAAAGTCTTTGATATTTTTATCTTATGAGTAATGCTGCCAATACTTTACAGATAGGATTTTACTGTCATCATATTAGGAAGTTATTGTACTTTAATTAATAAAAGTTTTTAATACCCGCAAATGTGTATTTTTATCACGTTGATTTTTATCAACATCAAGAAAATAAAGTTTCTCTACTTTGACCTTGATGAAATAAGCTAAATTAATTTTAAATTAACAATATTTCCTAATGTTCAGTATCCTTATCTTTGTGAAGTAAGCTTTAAATAAATTATTTGGGTATAATATGTTTTGCTGCAGTGTCATATTTGGTTTATTAAGATTAACATCAACATTTCTCAGTGAACTGATTCTAAAGCAGCATTCTCTAATTTTTGTTATGTTAGCACAAATTTTTTGGAGAAAAACAAAAAAAAATCTTCAAATTTCTTCATAAATAAAATAGAGGTACAATAAAGGGAAAGTCAAAGAATTAAGTTAACTAGGGAAGTCGTAGAAAGAGTAAGCAGGATAGGCCCCAGTTGCTCAGTATGGCCATGATCCATGACTTCTGATTACACAATTATCATTATTCAGACCAGGAACTTCTGTTTTATTGGTTACTAGAAGTAAGTTTAAAATATGGTTTTTAAAAAATATGAGAATTTATCTCATATGTAATAATTTAGTAAAGCTAAGCTTTATTATGATTTTAAATACTAAAATGAGTAATTCTCCCTTAATAATGAACTGAAAAGCCTTTCTCAAATCTGGATCAGAGAACTTGAGCCCACCTGAGAGTGACTGATGGTTACATGGCTGCCATGGAGGGGCGACTGCCGATCCTTCTCTTTACTGTGCCGACTGCTCTGCTTGCTGCGCTGCAGCTGCTGCCTCAGTTTGGCAATCTGCTTTGGAGAGAGAGTGAAAAAGAAAACAAATATGAATGCCAGTGTTTCGTATTTCTTCTTCTGTTGTTGCCTTCGATGGCTTTTTAAGAGATATTTCACCAGAATGATTTATTCTTTTAAGTTGTTATGATTGAAACCACAGAAAATGAGAAATAAATGTGTATCACAAATGCTTCTGTGAGTTTATATGGTGTGGTAACCATGAAATCTGTATTCACACAGATAATTTCAGATTTTACCTTTATACTGCAACAAATATCTCCCTTCAAAAAAGTTTCAGGAGGTGAGAAATATTTCTGGTACGTACTGAGTAAAGTCAATACTTATCTACTACTTAAGCAATCTAACTTATAAATTCCAATGTTATGAAGACAATTAAGTATTTCTAATATTTAGTATCCTTTTAAAAATTGGTATTTATCCATTGTACATAAGATTTCATAAGAAAATTTTCATACAAGTATGTAAGAACCTTTTCTCTTAATAGAAAATATGCCAACATTAATCAATCAACAATTATTCCTTGAACATCTATGAGCTGGTTTCATGTTATCTACTAAAAACATATTTTGATTTTCTCAGAGAGATACAGTAAAAATAACCTTTCTTTTATGTTAAGATTTTTAGGACCAGAGAGATGGTTTTAATGGGTAACAGCATTGCTTCATAGCCTTGATGACTTGAGTTTACTCACCAGAACTCACATTAAAAAAAAAAAGGGTATGGGGCTGGAGGGATGGCCCAGGGGTTAAGCCTTTGCCTGGCAAGCAGAAGGACCTGAGTTCAGATCCCATGTTTAAAACGCTAAGTGGAAATGGCAGCAGCCAGTACCTCCAGGACTAGGTGAAGGAGCCTGGGAAAACCCATAACAAAGCAAAAAGGAGGTTGAGTATTCCAGGGTGGTTTCTGAAGTCACCTTTGGGCCTTCACATAGTGCCCTCTGATACCAACGGACTATTTCTCTCTCTCTCACTCACTCTTTCTCTCTCTCACACACATACACAGGTCCTCACAAACACACAAGGGAAGATAGATGTGGTGGCCTGTGTTTGTAATCCTAACTCTCCAATGGCAAAACACAGGAGAATCAACCAGGAAGTTTGTAGTGCATCTGCAGAGATAACAGTAGAGAAGCTGCCCCAAAACCAACACAGGACAGAACCTATTCCTGAAGAGTTGCCCTCTCACATATACACATACAGACACCATACAACATAAAATAGAAATCGTGTGTGTGTGTGTGTGTGTGTGTGTGTGTGTGTCTGTGTGTGTGCGTGTTCGTGTGTATCCGAGGTCACCATGTGTGCTTGTGGAGGCCCAAGGATGACTTCGGGAATCATCTTGGATTGCTTCTACCTCCTTTTTGCTTTGCTCTGGAGTTTCCCAGCTCTGCTTTCTGAGTCTGAAAGTGCAGACTGCTGCCATTTCTGCCTGGTGTTTTTACCTGGAATCTAGGATCTGAACTCAGGTTCTTCTCTCCAGCCCAACATAAATCTTTAAATTGAAAGTAAATCTTTAAATTGAAAGACAATCTTAGAACTCATGCTAAAGTTCGCTGAAAATGTCTTGCAAGGAAGAGGAAAATGGCAAGCTCAAGGTAGCAGTTAGGTTCTAAGAAGCCTAGTGGAAAATAGTAATAAAAGAATAAAAGAGGGATTCCGGCTGCCACATCATGAGAGCTGGGAGCTAGACTTTTGTCTTGCATAGAAAAGAAGGAACTACTATTTTATGTTGAAATGCACCCATGTCCCTGGACCCATAACAATAACTGCCCCTCCTTAAAACTGAAAATGCCATGTGAAGGGACAGCTATAGATTAGACAACAGGGAGGAAAGAAGAGGTAGCAAGACTTCGCTCTGGCCCATGAAAGGAAGGTTATTTCTTCCTAGTGAAACAATGGGAATATTTACATATTTATTTTTTCATGTATTTTACTCTTTTCAATTCTTTTAAAAATATTCTATTACATAATTTAGGAGTTGAGAATGTGATGTTTATTTTAAAAGAGAAAAAAGTGGGACAGAGTCTCTGTGGATACAAGCTGGATATCCAGCTTTGATGCTTTCTGCCTCTTTCCCAAAGAGGGAATTCTAAAGCAAACAATTGTGATATCCCCCCCATTTGCCTATCACGGGTTTACACTTGAAAACTTAGTGTCCTAACAGGAATTCACAGGAGATGGGGTACCAAACTGATTATGAGGCAGATACATCCACAGTTACTTACCTACCCTGAAGAAAAAAGAAGCAGTGTTTGCATACCGCTTGTGTACATTTCCCCTTGTACTTTTAATCACTTTTAGATCATTCATAACTAATACAATGTGAAGGCTTCATGAGCTACTGCATTAATGAAGAAAAAAATGAAACTTGTAAATGTTCAGTATAGATTCAAGTTTCTTTCCTTAAACATTTTCTGCTGTGTGAGATTGATTAGATTGGTGACTTGGAGTCCACAGACACCAAAGGTTGAGCAGTAATCTGTTTTATGAAAAAGAAATATTCATATAAAAAAAAGAAAAGAAGAACTACTAAAACACAGATAACCTATGCAAATATTATATTAATTTTCCTCACGGTATTCGTCGCAACTGACACAATAACACATACCATCTCTTTGTGTAAAAAGACATCCTCAAATAGAAATTTATCCTTTGCCAAATGTAGGTTACTCAATTTTAACCAAATTATAATTATGTATGCAAAAAACACTCTAATCATGTACATTCTGATTGTCAGAAAATACTCTCTAGCATTATCAGAGTAACTTATAGGCCAGGTTTGTTGGATCACTCACCAATAGAAAGCTATCATTAAAACCTGTCTTAAGAAATAACTACTTATTGAGCCGCAGAGCACTACAGCAGTGACTGCCATTTGCTCATTGCATTTGATTTTCAATCGAAGTATGTGAGATAGGTACTACTATTCTTTCCATTTTAGACAAATGGAAGTAAAAAAAGCTTTAAAAACTAGCTAAAAGTTATTTGGGGAAGTAGTGGAACATGTTATTTGAAATCAGAAAATGGAATTTCAGAGTGTGCTCTCTTAAGCCCTGCCAAGGGTAGGATCTGAAATGTCCTAAAGACCCATGTGTGTGTAAGATTGGTCTTGAGCCTGAGGTGCTAACAGAAGGTTGTGGAATCCTGAAGAGACAGGCCTGGGTGGAGAAAGTCAGGTCACAGACTGCGGCTCTGGAGGACAGAGCGGGACTTCGACTCTTCCTGTCTTTGTCTGTGCTTCACAGCCACAGTGAGATGGCCATGCTCTTCTGCTACCTGCTTTCACTATGGTGGATTATGCCACCAGGGGCCCAAAGCAACAGGGCCAAGTGACCACAGACTGAAACCTCTGAACATGACCCAAATTAAACTTTTCCTCCTTCTAAGTTGATCTTACTGTGTATTTTATTCCAGCAATGCACAGTTAATACACCATCATTCTACACTGGCTAAAAAGTCACTAAAAGGACTCTTACAAAAATAAGCTTTTTACAAAAGAGAGTGAAATTTAACAGAAGCTGAACTACAAAACCCTTTTCCAAAGAATTACTAAGTTAAGTTTTATGAAAATAAAATTTGGGAGATCATGAATCTTAAACTTTATTCTCTTTGATATGAAACAGGGAATATAAAACAATTTTTAATTGTCATAAGATCAAGTATCTCCACAGAAAGCTCTATTGTCTGGTTAAAAACAAATTAATTCCTACATATCCACATGCCTACCAACATAGAGACTCATATAAACCATTGTCCCAGGAATAGAAAGTAGTAACTCATATATAATACTCCACACATAGCTAGGTTTTGGGAGAACTTACATAAATACTAAGTTCTAATGAAGAAATGTATATATTTAACTATTATGCATTAACAACAGTAGCAAGTTAATTTTTAAAAACATTGTTCACAAAACCATTTAATCACTTAGATTTAGCACATTCACTTTACAGATGTGGAAACACTTAAAGTATCTTTCTCAATGTAAGAAAGCTAATAATATATGGCAAACCCAGTCTTTGACCTTAATTTGTAACCTCTTTTATTACTCACAATGTTGCTGCAAGTAATCACAATGTTGCTGCAAATAAAGACCTGTCACTATACATTGGCATCAAGATCTGGATCACTTTTCTGAATGTCCAAGATATTACAAGTGGTAAAAGTAAAATAAAGATGGCTAAAAACTTGGCAAAACAATTAATTTACTATATACTACCAACTTATCATTACATTTTGTTTTCAATAAGTAATTGGTATAACCTACTGGATACAGTTATAGAAAAATTCAAAAATATTTTTATAGTTTGACAATTTTGACAGACTTTATTAGATAATCTATATATTTTGTAAAAGTTGTCACATAATTCCTTTGATTCCATAGGAATACAAAACCCTCTCAATGGTTTTGTTTCAGAAATTATTACAATATATTACAAAATATAAAATCTATAAAATATACCAATGTTATCAGAAAGGCATGGCAAAAATGTAATGTGTTATGAAATTTCCTAAATATATAATCTCAAATAACAATGGCACTAAGAATCACAATAGACAATCATTATTAAAGCCTTTCCAGGGCTGGAGAGAGAGTTCAGGGGGTTAAGATTCTGCCTTGTAAGCAGAAGGTCCTGAGTTCAGATTCTAGGTCCCATGTAAAAACGCCAGGCAGAAATGGCGGTGGACTGCATTTTGGGTCCTAGTAGGCAGAGTGAAGCCAAAAGCAGGTAGAAACAATCCAGGGTGATTTCTGAAGTGATCCTTGGTTCTCACAGGAACACACAGTGCCTTCTGGGAAGGAAGGGAGAGAGGTAAGGAAAAGGAAGAGGACAGAAAAGTAGGAGAGGGGAGGGAAAAGGAGAGGAGAGAAAAGCAGAGGAGGGAAGAGGAGCGGAAGGGAGGAGAAGGGAAGGGAGAGGAGGGGAGGGGAGGGGAAGGGAAAAGGGAAGAAAAGAAAAGCCTTTCCAGTGTCAAATAGAAGACAGTTTGTTAGGAAATTGAAAACCCAAATAAAGGAATAATTGTTTTATATTAATTGTATTAACATATTAATTGCTAATTATTGCTAAATTATTTCAGTCTTGAAACCTACTGACACTTACTTTATGACCTAGTAAATGGTCTTAGAACATCTCATGTACTTGCAAAAATGCATTCTTTAATCAATGGATAGAATTTTCTACGTAAGCTAATGGGTATAGTCAACTGGTAATTAAAGTCTTCCTTCATCTTGCTGATTTATTTTTCGATTTAACTGTTCAGTGAAGTACTGAGAATGGGTTGCTGAAATCTTCAATTACTACTATAGAACTAGTATGCTCTTTTCACAGTTTTTGCTTTGTGCGATTTGGAATGTTGTTATTGGAAACATTCACATTTTTGACTTATTACATCCTCCTTATATATTATTATGAAAGATTTTTATTTCCTTCAGAAATATTTATCTTTTGCTTTAAAGTCTGTGTGGCACTTCCTATTTCAGCTTTGTCAACATTTGTTTTCTCTGTGTATCTTTCTCCATATCTCTTTACTTTCAATATATTTGTTTTTCTGAATCTATGTGAATCTCTTAAAAGACAGTACGTGGATGAGTAGTGCTTTATATCCAGATTATCCACCTATTCACAATGTGACTATCAATACAGTCAGATTACAGATGCTATTTTGCTATAGTTGTCTATATTTATACTGTGTTTTGGTGGCTGTTTGCTGATTCTTTACTTTCTTTTAGCTTTTTAATATACAATTTTAATACTTTAATGTTTTTGCTTGGAAGGCAGTCTTAGCCCCAGTCTTCATTCACTGAATGTCTGAAGCTTTACTTCCTTCCCCTTTAAACATAAGTTTCTTAAGTTCTCTAGAAACGTTGTAATAACTGTTTCGATCTATTTGTCTACTAAATCAAATGTACATATATTTATGATAAAATTTTTATCAACTGCTTTTCTTTTTCTTGAATCTGCATCATTAACTCTTTATAGTACTAAATAATTCTTGCTAAATGTTGACATTTTAGATAAAGTACTATAGCAATTCCACATACTAATAATACTCACAGGTTGGGGTGGGAAATACTGTTTACTGATTTAGAAACTGGATGACCTAAAAATCTGCTTCTGCTGCAATGGCCTTTGGTTTTTTTTCCCCACTATTTTAAGTCTGGCTTTTAATGTATCTTTTAATCTGTTCTCCAGTGTTTGTCTTAGTTTTAACGAAAGATTGTCTTTTCAAAGATTTTGTGGAAAGGCTTTAAGCCATTAAGATTCTAAATGCCTACTGATGGGTTTGCACAGAAGCTAGTACCTTTTAATAAAGTCCAGTTCTTTTACAAATTTACCTGAGCTTTATTTTTAGTGGCCATCACTCTTGCACTTATTCTTTACCAGACAAAAAATATAATTTGTATATCATTTATCATATATTAATATATTAATTTTATTTATTAATTTATATAATATATAAATTTACAATATAATGCTATACTAATTTTATTAATTTATAACTATATAAGACTAATTACATATCATTATATATAATACAATTTGCATAATAATTTCTATAATTTGTACTTCTTAATCCTAAATCCAGTGGGTCTCATGAACAAAGGTGTTCAATTAATTTCAGTTAATTTCTACAGTGTGCAGTTATTCTGACAATTTTATGTTCACTTTCTGGTGAGATCAAATCATACTCAGGTGTTATTTTTAAACAGCATAAATCATGTGCTACTATAATCCACTTATAGTTCAACCACACCTAATACTGGCAATGATTTTGAGATAGTATTTAACTGACATAAAATTATTAATTCAGTTTTTATTGTTCATATGCTACACATGAAACTGAGAATACTAGAATTGACACTTTTTTGTTCTGGCTATGAAATATACTTTTATTCCTATGTATTTGGGTAAGAGGCAGATCAAAATTACAGATTTCTCTACACTCTACATCTACAACATAAAAAAGCTGCTAATAGCAGTATGTTACACAATCACAAAATCATGCTGGTAGACATCCCAATACATGAGCAATACTGATAACCTATAGTATATGAAAACGAAACTCAGAGGTCTATAACTATGTATATAAAAACATTTGAGAGAAATACCTATGTTTAATCTGTAACAAAACTGACTGCCACCCTTTGAACAGTACAGAATCATGTTTTGCACTCTATATAATGTAGTATAAAGAAACATCTGTAAGATAAAAACTATTGTGCTGATTCTTATAAAGTAACAAGGATAGTAACAAAAATGACATGACTGTCATCTAAAGAAGCGCTTATATAATAACAAGACTAAATAGTATTTAACTCTTTTTTTTTTAGTATTTTAAGTATATGTAACTTTATAAAAAACAAATAGTTACTTATCAGAAAAAAATGGCCCAACCTATATACAAATACGTGATACATTTCAGGTTACACATAATATATCAAGAAAGAGATCCCTTCTAAAAGATAAGACTTTTATCATACTATTGGGCCCCAAAGACAACAATATGCTGTATATGATGATGATGATGATGATAATAATAATAAAAGTTATTAGAAATATATAACAAAAAATCTTACTATTGTTTAATTTAAAAAGCTATGCTGTATGGATCATGTTACTGTAACTTAAAAATAGTAAGGTGGAGATGAGATGGCTCAGAAGTTAGTCTTTGCCTTCCAGGCAAAAGGATCTGAGCTCCGATCCCCAGATTCTATATAAAAATGTCAGGTAGAAATAGCTGCATTCTGAAAACTCAGGCCCCGGAAGGTGGAACCTAAGAAAACCCAGAGCAAAACAAAAGAAGGTTCAGCAGTCCAGGATGATTCCCAAAGTTCCCGTGGATCTCCACAGGTACGCACACAGTCAAGAGCCCTCTTGTACACACATACGCATGAGCATACTATGCAAAGTAAATAAATATTTTTAAGGTGACTGAGAAATAAAGATGACCAAAGCAAGCATGATATAGAGATTATTATATAAAATCAAATGGCTATCCAGAAATGCAAAGGCAGTGAAGTAATCAATATTTATAATGAACATAAAAGATATAAAAAATAAACACTGACTTGCTTACCAAAATATAGAATTTAACTGTAGAACTGTGGAAAAGTAAGGTTGCAACAAAATAGAAGTGCAGCCATTGTGTTCGGGAAATGGTTAAAAACAGTCCACTGGGACCAAAGTTATGGAAGGGAAACAGCAGTAGCTTACCTCTTTCAGCTGATCAGCACTTCCCCATGATGCGGAACGCTGATGTGACCTTTTCTCTACTCCCTCTTCTGCCCAACAGCTAGGTGTCTTTAAAACCAAATAAATCAAAAAAGAAAAGAAAAAGAAATTGTGTGTTTATTTCCTAATTTTAAGCAATACCAGTTAGAAAGCTGTAATAAATCCCGTTAAATGCTGCATTAGAAACGATCAATCCAAGATGTCTGAGTAATCTAGTTTAAAGAGAACTATTTGGTACCTTTATATACACATTAATAACTTAATTATTAAGTTCAAAGAAAACTGTGAAGATTTGCTTATCTATTTTTAAAGAACACAGTGGAACTATCAGATGGTGTTTCTATTAAAAGCAAGGTATAGAAGATAAACAGGACTATTTCAGAAGCAATTGTTTTTCAGATGGCTTACACATTAAATATTTAGCTGGCTAAAAGGATGATTTTAACTATTTTTTTATTCTTGGGAAGGGAGTACTAATGATAATATCTTTTGGGAGAAAAGTATCTTCATACAAAAACATTGTTATAGAAAAAGTTTAAAAATAAATATAAGCTAAATGATTATAAATGGAATATAGCTTAAACTAGGTCAATATATCAAAATAGACTCATTTTCATGTTCAATTATTTAAGTACTAATAGCTAACAAATAAAAAGTGACAACAAACTAACCTCAAATACTTCTGTAAGTAGACGACAACATGAGACCTAATGCAATGTAAATTAGGGGATGTAAAAACCAATATTTAAAGCTAGACAATGGGTAATAATTATCACAAGTATATGTTGCATCACAAATACTTTCTATATTACAATTAAAAGCAAATCTATTTTGAAGCAGTACTTGGTGATCTATAATAACCTCTGATAAAGAAGCCATCATTCTATTTTATGTAACTCAAAATGCCTAGGGGCAACTTTTTAAATAATTACCATATCTTCAAAGAATGATTCTCCAAAGTCAAACTGAAAACAACTGAATGCCAATTAAATACAGAAAATAACATGCCTGGTGAGTTCACTATTAAAGGAAGCTGTTCAGTCAACTGAGAGCAACATTTTTCAATTATCAAGTACAAGAATTAAACAAATTGTGCAAAACATCTACTAAATGTTCCTATGTTTAATTCTAAATAGACAATCTAAAAACAATTTAACCACTGGAAATAATTGTTTCTAATTATTATTTTAGAATAATTTACCTCCATGATTATTTTAGTCAAAAATTTGAGGACTGACTTAACAGTTTATTCTTTTACCAAGAAGCATCCTTTTGCCAAAAAACAAATGCCTGAGTATCACAACCTCTACAAATCAAAGGTATACTCTTAAGAGTAAAAAGAAAGTTATGTTCTGTAAATACACTTGAGAAACATCAAAAAGTAAGCTAATTTTAATCCTGTATGTTAAAATCTGAGTATTTCAGAAATGTTAAATGTTAAAAATCATATACAGTAGTGCAAGTTCTCTATTATATCATAACGAGGCAAGAGCGCCCTGCTATTCTGTCTATTTTAATTAAGAAATTTAAAGAAATGCTACTTTTAACTTCATTTCTAATATTAAGAGGGATGATATAAAAAGGGTTCTAAGGTCAAATAATGTACAATACATCTCTTTACCCCATGTACAATGAAATTTAGAATTCCAACAATTCAAATATATGCATTCTTTTTAAAAACCTGTTTAACTGTCTCTTACATGATTACAGAGCATTTATTTTACAAGTATACTTATTAATGATGCTACTATAAAGCATTAGTCCAGAAACATCTTGGAAATATAGCTCTTGATAATATTATTGTACATAATAACAGTTCTCCAGTTATTTTATTTTAGAATTTTTCCCAAACCACTTCTATCTTCTATATATCTATACAAGGATGTTGATTAACAAACAAACAAACAAACTCAGCTTAAAAAAAAATTGTCTCCCTCCATGGGGAATGGATACCTGAAGGGGGAAAAAAGGTCATTTTTTATTCTCTCTATTTTCGAGTTCGAGCCAGCCTCTCAGTTCTGTTTCCTGTGCAAAGAGCCCCTTTTCTTTAAAAAATATGCCAAAAACAATTCCACTGTACAGTACTAAACAGGCTTCAAAATAAGAAGGTTAAAAGAGTCAATACTTTTGTTTCCTATAACTTTACTTAAAATATAAGGGCAAATATGTCATTTTCTAAAGGGCTTTGTCATTTTCTAAACATGTCTATTTGAACAAAAAATTTTGAAAACTTCATTTTAAAGAACATTTTAAAAATTCTATCTATTATCTGAAGTATTTATGTAGGGAAAAAAAGGTGACTTTAATGATTTTTTTTTTTTTTTTTTGCTTTTCTGGTAAAAGTGACAAATTCATATAATTATAAACTGCTGCTTCAGTTAACCAAGTACAAATAAAACAGTGATACTCAGCTGAAGAAAAAATTCTGTAGAGATTGTATTTTATTTAATATTTAAAAAGCTTTAAAATTTAATAATAATAAATTATATGTTCATTTCTTTTACCGAGCTGCAATGCTACAGCAAATTCTGCGCCCATTCTGTTACCACAGCACAGTTTCAAAGGAAAGCTCAGGTGAGCAGTGTTACCTTCACCTGGGAGACGTTAGAAACACAGACTCGGCCTTACCCTAGATTTAGAAGGTTGGGAAATCTTAAAGAAGGCTCAGGAGGCTATGTGTTTTGTTTTATTTTTCTTTTAATAACCATCCAGATTATTCTGATGGAAACTGAAATCTTAAAACCAATATTAGACTAATGAGCCAAAATCTCTGCCCTGAAGATACCATATACCACTTCTTTACTTCGCTAGATTTTTAACATGTAATAATTTTTAAATAGCAAAACAGATGACTACTGAATACTATAAGTACTTTTTACACTATTTTAATAAGCAACCACTGACATCTTAAAAGTGAACGGTACTCAGATCATGGCATACCTAAGTAATTGGCAAGAGTCTATACACACTTGGACCTATAAATCTGAAGTATCATTTCTTATTTGTTAAACTGCACAGAAGACACACAGCTGGCTGGAAGAATACTGACTTTTCACATATTATTGAATATCAGAGGCTTTTCATGCTCCAAAGTAATCTATATCATTTCTGTGCCATTTTCTGTCAGTTTAGACTTAACTGTATAATCAACACTAATAATGTGGATACTAATAATGACACTTTCTGACCACCAGTTACTATATACACTATTAATATAGTATTATAATAAGATTGTCGATAGGAAATTGGTAGCCATAAAACATAACCAACTGAGATCAAATGTACAGATAACAAAGATGAAGGAATCACTAAGGTTTCCTTAAATAAATATGACATCTTTTACAACTATACTTAAAACTGAGGGGCAAAGGCAAACAAAATTAAGAAAGGAAACAGACTAATTTGTTACCAACAAAGGAAAAAACTGGCACTTGGCAGCAGGCATCTGGGAAGGGTCCTTTGCGTACGCCCCTTTCACTTTCAACCAAATGAACAGTCTTTATTTAACAATCAGTACACAGACTTCTGCTTCTAGCAATTTGAAATATATTATTTGAAATTGGTAAATTAAAATATTAAATAATTTAGCAATGGATTAACAGTTTTCTTTAATACAACTAGATCTAATCCTTCCTCAACCAAAAATACCATTCCCTAAACAGATGACTAACCTGGTGTGCACTATTCCTGTTATCACAATCAGATAACAGGTAAAAGAAACAGTGAAGGTGATCTTGCCTAAGAATGAAATCTCTGTACATTTATCCAAACAGCCAGATAGAGAATAGCTCCATAAAAACAGAAGTCTGTGAGTCACTGAAGCGCAATTTAAGAGGCTCCTAATATCAAATTTCCAAACTTCTTTTCACTTCATAAGGAAGTTCTCAACCTTACAAATGCTTCTGCAATTGCCGGGGCTTTTAAATGGTACATATTCATTGAATAGGACTAAGTTTCATTATAAAGATATTTTCATTGAAGTATATGATATGCTTTACCATATTCACTCCCCTGTAGCCTGTTTTCTCTTCCCTTCTCTTGGCAGTCTTCTTTTTCTGATATTTCTGCTTCTATGTTCTTGTCATATACACATAAATGATTACACATACATCTATTCGGTTTAGTATCCTAATGTTTGAGAAAGTATGCAATATTATGTTTTTCTAATCTGGTCTATTTACTTTAAAAAGTTTCATCCATTTTCTAGAAAAAAGCACTCTGTTCTTTATGACTAAATAAAAGTCCACTTTTGAGTTTGTAGGGTGGATATGTAGTGTGTTGATGGGCATCTGGCCTGATTTCATAATCTGGCGATCATAAATAGTGCTACAATAAAATGGCTATGCAGATACCTGTAGTACGCTGACTTAGAAGATATTGTGACTCATGGTAGTGCTACTTCTAATAGTTTGAGGAAGCACCAGTTGATTTTGCCAACTGCTAGACTAATTCACATTCTCACTAGCAATATATAAGGGTCCCTCCTCATTCGTCACCACCATTTGTTACTATTTTTTAAAAATAATAGTCATTCTCTGGCAGATAGATGGTAATCATCTTGCAAATGTGACATTGACCCCCACCCCACTGCTGTGCCTACTCCTGTTCTTCCATCTACCTTTGAGCCTCCTCTTTTATTAAGATCTTCATTTAAACAGTCTTTTATCTTTGGTTAGGAGATGACCTTCAATACCAATCAGGATGTAGCCAAGGGCGGTACAGGAAAAGCAAAACTGAAAACAACAAACCATAATTCAGAACACCAAAGATTATATTAATTACTTGGAACCAGATTAGCCAAATCTCTCCTCATCCTAAAGCTCAGGGAACCTTGCAGAAGAGGGGGTGGCAAGATTTTTAAGAGCCTAAAGATGGGGAGGACCAATGATATGCAAGATACTCCACACAAGTTAGGGCTGCAGCAGCCAGAATTGGACTTTGCCTGACTTGCACAATGGCTGGCATTTCAACGACCCCCCCCAAAGTCTAGCATGGATCACAGGGGAGACAGTTCCAGGAACTAGGATCCTTAGAGGCAAGAGATTAAACACAAAAGGATGCTTCAGGAGATGGGAGGGAGGCACTAGAAGAGGGGAAGGAGGTTTGTGAAAAGAAGAGGGGAAGGGGGGAGGACAATGCAAGGGGTATGACTGAAGAGGGGAGGAGAGAGGGAAAGGACGGGGATACCTATTGAGCTTGTATGTTTAGGAAAAAAAATGTGGGAGAAAGAAATAGTCATTCTGACTAAACTGAGGTGGAATCTCAATGCAGTTGTTTGCTTTATGCATGTGTGCATGTGTGCACATATGCATGTATACAATAGGATCGTTGAGGATGTGTGCCTGTAGAGACCCATGTGTGACATCAGGAACTATCCTCCATTGCTCTACTTCTGCTTTGTTTAGGCTCCATCTTCCAGGGCCAAAATCATAGGCTATTGCCATATCCACCTGGTATTTTTTATGTGGGATCTGGGGATATGAATTAAGGACCTTTTGTTTTAAACACTGAGTCGTCTTCCCAGCCCTGTTTGTAAATTGTGTACGTGTGTGAATGTGGACTCATATACCTTTGAGGCATATGCAGAAAACCAATCGCCTGTTGATCCTGCCATGGTGGCTACTAGCTACAGGAATGCTAGGATTACAGATGTGTATCAACATACTGTGTGGGTTCCTGGCATCAAACTCAGTTCACCAGGCTTATGTAAAAAGGAATTTTACCTGCTGAGCCATTTCTCAACCTAAATATAGCTTTGATCTGCATTTCCTTGATAAGTTAAGGATACTGAACATTTTTTTTCCTGTTCATTTGCGATCTGTACTTACTTCATCTTCTGAGAACTTCTGTTCATTCCATTTGCTCATTTACTGACTGGGATGTTTTGTTAGCCTCTTCAACAAATAGTACTATAAAAACTGGATATTCACATGTCAAAGTAAATTAGGACCTTAACTATAAACTCTGTACAAAATTCAATTCAAAACGGATAAAAAGTTAAGGTAACACCTTAAATACAGTAGCAAACACAGGGAAAATACTTGAAGATAATAGGAACAGGCAAGGACTTCCTGATAAAGACTCTAACAATATAGAAATAAGCAAGAATTTTGATAAATGGATGCAGGGAAGTGGGCAAATGGCTCAGCTGGTAAAATGTGTGTCATAAGGATCTGAGTTTGGGGTCCGGAACCCACAGAAAAAGCCATCCAAAGGCGACACGTAGGATCCCAGTGGTGGGAAAGTAGAGACAGGCAGATCTTGGCGCTGTAACTGGTGAGTTCCTGGGCAACGAAGAGATCCTGTCTTAAAACACAGGGTGAACTGTGCCTAGGAACAACATCTGAGACTGACCTCTGGCCTCCATGTGCACGTGTACACACTCGCGTGTATACACAACATGAACTGACAAATGGGAATGCATAAAATTAAGAAGCTTCAACATAGTAAAGGAAACAGCACTGAAGAGATAGCCCACAGAATGGGAAAAAAATCTTTGCCAGCTATTGTGACAAAAGATTACTATGTAGAACATAGAAAGAACTCAAAAAAAAATCAAATACCAAATTCCAAGCAATTGCTGTTTCATAAAGAAATTTCAATGGTACGCTCTTCAATAGAGGCACAGAACAATTAGTTTTATCAAGCATAACTTATGGTCAGAAAACAAGCTGCTGATTAAGTAGTAAAACTGCAATTTCTTTTTATTTATTATTTATAAAGTTCTTTTCAGGTAGAACTAGGGAAAAGGCTATTTTTGGATAATCTCAAAATTTTCCAATTCAGAACTGGTGATTTCATTGAAAGTTGCTAAAGCTAGGTGCTAAGTATAGATAACTCAGGTAAAGGTAGATGGAGAGAACTTTCTCCACAAAGTTGTTATCTGGCTTCCATCTGCCCACACCTGGGCACTCAGTCATACACAGTAACAAGTAAATGAGTAAATAAAGACTCTGAGAGAAAAATGATGGCAAAGAATCATGGAATTCCCTACACTGAAGCTTACTGAGATCAAGAAAAATAAATGAAAATGCAATCTCAATGTACTTTTTATACCATGTCACTGTTTCAATTTTAAAAATAGATTTAAATCAATAAAATACTTTTAAAAAGACCATTTAGAGAAAGTAGAACATAAATACACAAAAATTTTACTTAAGATCTAATAATCCCATTTCTTGCTGTTAAAGAATACCAACTTTATGATTTTTTTTTGGTTTCAAACTCCTGAGGTCAAGCAATCCTTCTCTGTCGGTGTCTGGCTTTAAGAATACAAGTTTTGAAATTTCTCTCTTATGAACCAAGAGAGACTAAGAACCATAAAAGGATACAAATATTTCTAAAGAAACACAATCCAAAAACAGGCTAAGTTAGTAAATTTCATAGATTAAATTGTTATACTGCACTGGAGCATAAAGGAAGGAAATATTACCAGATCTTTTTCTGAAGCAAATGCAACACTATGGATTACGTCACAAAAAAGAAAAAAAAAAAAAACTCAGGCCTCATTTCTGAATATTAAATATCAAATACTTACAAATACTTCATTTACTACTATAGGTATTTATTTTAAATCTGTAAATAAAATGCATTGTTCTGGAGAAGCCAACGATGGACCAGATATCAGAAATCTATTAACAAAAAATTCACTACAGATGGGATATAGCACAGGTTGAGTTCTTGCTTGAAGCCCTAGGCTCAATCCTCAGCAAGGAATAAAATGAAACTACAATGAAATGGCATTTCCCAGGTAAATAAATCATTCCTAACTAAACAAAAGAATATATGTACTTGATGTAAATAAAGCACATAATTTCATAGCAAAATAATGCACAACAAATAATCACAACAAAGTAAAGGCATTTGCTACCAAAATCCCCAATCTGAATGACTGACAATATTAACATATGATACTTACAGGGAGGACCTACAGCAAGGGGCAAGTGAGAAGAAAGCAGAATTACTATTTATATTATATATATATCTTGAAGAGCAATAATTATCACACACAGGACCATTTAGTTGAAATGCTATATAAACAAATTAGAAAGTATTCTTAATTACAACAACAGCCAAAATCAAAATACTAAACATAAGCTTGAAAAGGAATGTGTTGTATCCCCCAATCCACAGATGAGACCGTCCAGGGTCCAAGATACCGTAAAGAGAGAAAAGCCTCCTCCAACCTAGCAGACTCACAGGCAGCGCTAACCCATTCTGCAGACTCGTGCCTCATCTAGTAACTCACTACAGTTAGACTTGCCCCTCCCAGACCTGCATGACTGACAAACCAACATGCCCCATAGACTACTAGGAACTAAGAAAGATAAGGACATGCAGTGGAAACCTTGAAATCTAAAGCTGGATGAATGAAGGGAAATGCCCCTATCAGTGAGGTGGCCTGAAGAGAGGCAACTTGATATGCCAGAGGCCTGAACCCCCAAAGAGTAGACAACTAGCGTGAACCCTGGGGTCCATAGAAGCATACAGGCAGGAGGGTGGGAGGGAACGGAGGGATTGATCAAGAGAAGGGAGGGAATGGGAGGGACGGGGGAATGGAGGGAAGCAAGGATGAATACTCAATATCCTTGTAAAAGTGGAAAAATAAAAATTAATAAAAACAAATGTGCTGATTCTAGAAGAGTTTTAAAATTATCTAAAGGATAAAAATAACAATTAAAAAAGATAATACTTCATATGACTAAGATTCTACCTGGCAAAGTTGATTATTTCACATTAATAAATATTACAGTATAAAGTATTATGAGAGGAATATGATAAACACGTCTAGAATTAGCCATAAGGTGAAAAAGGAGTACTCATGATTCAAACAAAAAAGCAAGTTAGAATTACAGTATAAAGTAGAACTCCATCTGTGCATATATATTTAAGAGTATATAATGTATACAGGCACAGAAAGTCTCAAAACATCCACCCCCCAAAAAAAACCTGTTAATGATTACTTAAAGATCAGGTCTAGATGGCTGGCAGTCATTCATGCCCTTTTAAATTACATGGACCATTTTACCACAAAAGTCAGTGTTAAGTAGGATTAGATACAATCCAGAAACATATAACCTCTTTTAACAGACAGTAATTAAAATTAGTCTGGGACTTTACAGATGGTTCCCTGTAAAGCAGGGGGGGTGTTCCTGAGACAGGTCAACAGATGCTATTACAGATCCTATGACAGGTGGGAAGGTAGCATCTGGAGTGAAATTGTGTTAGGCAAGTGACTTTTTGCTTTTTCCAGATTTATGTTAAAAAAAAAAAAACCCAACACTGAATTCATCATTTTTGTTAGAACATACATCTAACCTGAGACATTTTAGAGCTTTGTTTCAAACGAAGGTAGCAGCACTTTGTCTTAAGATTAAATACATTTATTTGAACACAGTCTGGCAGGTTTCACCCTTTGAATGGATTACTCACACAGAGAAAATTAAAGAGTTTTGAGTATGTAAAATTCAAATGTGAACAAACTATTAAGACTTTGTTTTTTAAATGTTGAATAAGGTAAATAAAAAAGTTAAATGAATAACAAAACCTAAGAGGAAAATTTCTAGTACTTTATACCCAATTGAATTTTCCCAAGTTTCCAATTTAAAAAATCCATTCTGTTCCAAAAGGCCTAAGAAAATTGTTAAAAGTGGTTGCATAACACATATTAGTTAGTAGACTGGATTATATGATTCTAACTATTCAACTTCCACACACCAATGGTGTCCTGATTATATCACATGGATAGGCTACTAGAGAAGGTTATGGTTAATGGGGTTCCTCAGTTTTCCCTTGTCAGAAAAAAATAAAACCAGCTTTTTAAAAAACATTTTTCCCAAGGCGATAAATCCCGAGATGATATGTCATTGAGAATGTCAGTATTTAGTCATAATCATTATGCTCAGGAAACGGAAGGAAATACCTTTGAATATTGCTGACTATTGCTTTTCCACTTTACAAATACATATGTTAGTTTCACATTTTCAAACATCGAATTTAAAATGTGATAGAAGATTATACTTCACATTATAGGAACAAGGCTGAAAACTACTACTAGTGTCTGAATATAGTAATCATTCATAACTGTTAGATTTTAAGATCTTATGATAAATTTGTTTCAAAAGGTTAGAACTGCAAAGTTAAAGTAATAAATTACAAATTTTGCAAATGTTTTTAGCTTTTCATTCTACTAAACAGATTATTATAATAACAGAATGACCCATTTCCTCAGTGGGCTTAAAAAATATGAAGCCTTATCATTCAATAGAGTAAATATGTGATTGTGTCAATCAGATATTATTCACTTTACAGAAAAGGAAATGAAAGCTTGGGTCATACAGTAATAACACAGTCAATTCCCATGCTGAGTCTCACTACATAATTCAAGCTGGCCTCACAACTCAGGCTCCAAGAGTAAGGATTACACTGCCCTGCCTGGCTCAGGATGACTCTTGATTTTTGTTTTTAAATTACCTAAGTGGTTAAAGCACTTGACACACAAGCAGAAGGACCCAAGTGTAGAAAATCAATCTCATTTAAAATGTTGGGTGTGAAAGTCAGCCTGTAATTTTAGCCTCGAAGAAGAGACTAGGAATCCTAGAGCAAGATGGCAAGCCAGAATATTCTTATATAGGGTCAGCTCTGGGTTTCATTAGAGGGTGGAAGAAGCTGGGCAGATGGCTCAATAGTTAAAGTCTTTGCCTTGCAAGTAAAAGGACCTTAGTTCAGATTCTCAGATTTCATGTAAAAATGACAGGCAGTGGCCTGGAATTTTGATCTTGGAAAGTAGAGCCAGGAAAACCCTAGAGTAGAGCAATCAGGACAATTCTCGATGTCACACTTGGTCTTCCACACAGTCACATACCTCTTCCCCCCAACTCCCACACACAACACAAAAGGGTGGAAGAGAAATCAGACACAGAGACCCACGCAAACATAAATACATGCAGGCACTACCATCCCATTGCACACACATGAAAATGGGATTTTTTAAAAATTATTTAAGAAAACCTTAAATAAGAGCAGTTAAAAAAAAAAAAAGAATTTGGTTCAATGGCAGCACCTGATGTAGAATACAATAGGTTTAATCTCCAGCAGAGCAAAACACCAACACACATACGTACGTACACACACACACACTCACAAAACTGTTCAGTGAATACTCAGAAAGCCAACCCTTCAATTTCCCACATAATTTTCTGTAACATATTTTTATATAATAAAAATTCCCTAACAGCTTTTTGTCTCTGGCCAGGGGGTGACATACAATGCCCATCAGGATGGAGTGAAGGGCATTGCAGGAGCAGCAAAACTGCAAAAGAAAATCAACAAAACACAATCCAGAACTTCAGAGACTCTATATCAACCACCTAGAACTAGGCCAGACTAATCTCTCCCCATCCTGAAGCTCAGGGACATTTGTGGAAGAGGGGGCGGTAAGACTGTAAGAGCAAAAGGATGGGAGGAGCAATGATTTGCAAGATACTCCACACAAGTTAGGGCCAAAGCAATCATAATTGGACTTTGCATGCCCTGAGCAATGTCCAACACACTATTGACCTCACAAAGTCTAGCATCTGCTAAAGGCACCAAGATCCTTGGAGGCAAGGGATTGGCAGCCACAGCAGTGTTCCTATACATAAGGGGAACACGGGAAAGGGTTCAAGGAATGGCCACTGGGTCCTTGTACGTCATCGGAGAGGAGGGCTCAGAGGAGAATCAGGTATGCACAAGAAAGGACTCCCTGGGAATTGGGGCGGGAGGCACTGGGGGATGGAGAGGGAGGGGTGAGGGGAGGGGAAGCAGGGGGGTCGGGGGGGGGAGGAGGAGGGAGGGAGGGAACTGGTGTACCTATTAAGTTTGTATGAGCTGACATAGTAATAAAAAATATAAATAAATAAATAAATAAATAAATAAAACATGAAAATTGTAAAAATAAAATAAAAATAAAATAAAAAAAAAAGAATCCTGAAATGGCAAGATTGTACTTGAGCTTCAGAATCAGGAAAATATTTATTCTGCCATCCAATGTGATATTCACTTTCCTGGGGATATAAACTGTTATGACTTCCACAACTATGTCTGTTTGAAGTAATGAATAAAAATGTTGTAGAAATAATACTGGGCCAAAAAAAAAAATTCCCTATATATTCTTTGTATATTTTCTGTATTTGTTTCACTACATATCTAAACAATCAATGTTAATTTTTAACTCATTTCAAAGTAAGTTGTTGATAATAGCTAAAGTATGAGTTATATATGTCTTCATTAATTTTCTGTAAATTTTAAAGTTAAGAATTATATGATAAAATGCACAAGTCGCATTAGGGTGAATTCTGTCAAATGTACTGATATCTGCTATATACACTATCTTACTTGTATAAGTACAATAAGATTATAGTTACCTTATAGTTAAATGTATGTAATTATTAAATATATATAGTTATACTATAGAGGCTAGAGGAAAGCTACATAACTAAGAATATATTAACTAAAATGAGGTCTAAATTTTAACTTTTCTTTTAATTTCAAGTTTCTCAAATAAAGGATGTACATACAATCAGACCCAGAAAAAAAGAAAAGTGCCTCCTGCTGCTCCTCATTTAGAGGAAATCACTCCAACTGCAGACATACTACTCCCAAGGGGCAAAGAGTCCTTGGGTGAGGATTGGTAAAAGACATATGCACCATGAGCCTATACCTGATGTAGATTCTATATACTCTGGATCTTTCTAGAACCAACTTGTAATCTACAAGGACCTATTCCCAGGGTTGCTCTTCTTGAGAGGATATAGATGAAATAAGAGTGTTTGTGAGGTATAATCCAAACTAAATGTGTGAAATGAACTTCACGGTATTTATAGTATGGGACAGGAAAAGAACAGTTTAGGCTTGAAATTGGCTTGACCCATGTGGATACCTTCTGTCATGTAACAGGAATCCAAGATTCCCCAGTTCAAACCCGACCTGCTGCATTAGAGATATACTTGTCAAAGTGGGAAGATGAAAAATATCTTACTTAACTGTATTAACATAAACACATGCACTGCGTGAGAGTTTGTACTTATTACAGACCCTATGAATGCTATCATTTGATTTGTCTATATATACTATAATAACCTAATGTGCTTACAGAATAGAACACATTTATTTTAACACATTTTCAGATTAATCATGCAACAGTGTGTTAGGTTTCATTATCCCCAATGCGCAGATAGAGAGACATATGCAGAAATCCTATTTAGGGGCTGAAGAGATAGATGACTCAGTGGTTAAGAATCTGCCTCGCAAGCAGAAAGTTCTGAATTCAGATCCAAGTCCCACATAAAAACACCAGGTGGAAAGAGGGAAGGAGAGTGGTAGGAAGGGAAAGAGGGAGGGAGAGAGAAAAAGGGAGGGAGAGAGGGAGGGAGAGAAAGAGGGAGGGAGGGAGAGAAGGAGGGAAGGAGGGAGGGAGGAGGAGGGAAGGGAGTGCAGGTGATGGCCTGCACTGCAGGCTCTAATGGGTGGGGCCTGGGAAATCCCAGAGGAAAGCAAACAGGAGGTAGAAGCAATCCAGGATGATTTCCAAAATCACCCTTGGTCCTCCACAGGGACACAGTATTTTCTGACAAGGAAGAAGGAAGAAGGGAGGGAGGGAGAGAGGGAGGGAGGGGGGAAGGGAGGAGGGAAAGGGAAAGGGAAAGGGGAAGGGGAAGGGGGGAGGGAAAAGATAGATCACATTTTAAAAAATCCTATTCAGCACTCTTTCCTTTACCTCTATATTATTCTCAACCCAAATGTCTGGTTTCCTATTGCACCACACCATTAATATTCCCTAGGACATTGTGCCCCTCTCTAATCCTAGATCCAGTTCTAATGCTCTATGACCTCTTTTTACCATCTGTCAACAATCTTACTACAGTTTCCTCTTTGGACCTTTAAGACCAGCTTTTCTGTCAACCTTTTGTTCTGTCTGGTTCTTTTTCTGGTTTTTGTGAAAAGTAACTCAGATGATGTTTCCAGATAGTGTTAGCACAAAGCATATGCTTAATAAAAATTAAGTTTTTTTTTCTTTGGTGGAGGGGAGTTATAATCTAAGAACAGCAACTGCTTTCAACGCTAGACAAAAAACTATTAAATCTAGTTCTAATACTGGATTCCCATAAGTCATTGCTTTGAGTTTCTGATTCCTCATCTGAATAACCCCAAACTGTTCTTGTGAAAATTAAACAAAACCAAAGTAATAAAATAGTACATGGCATATAATTTATATATACTCCCTCTCCTAGTTGCTTGCGAATAAACTAGTCCTTCCCTTTTGTGTTCCCTTTCCAGAAAAGGTTCTGGATAATTTGGTTATCTTTATCCTCTGTACCTACACTTTTTCACAAGTGGAAATCTCTTCCAGATTCTTACATCTCTTCCAGAAGCATGGTTCTCTGTTATTTTTGTCTACTCTTCCACCAAAGCCTGGTCCCACATGTGAGTGTTGCTAACTGCATTTGCGTGAGAATCTCTTTGCCCTACCAAACTTATTTCCTCACTAAAAGAATGGAAAACAGAAGAATGGCAGCGTAAGAAATTATGAAGGCAGAACTGACGGGACGGATGATAAAGACACAGCTAATCTGTTTCAAGCTTTCCTGACAAAACAACAAAGGCCGGGAGATTGTTCCAGAATTCTCTCCTGCTTTTGCTTCATTCTTCAGACACAAAATTCTAGTCTTTTTTTTTTTAACATGTAAAACCCATAATATTTTCTTCTTTTGAATGCCCTTATATTTATATGCTTCCTTCATTTCACATCTACCTGCTGTCTTCTATTGCCACTTTTAAAAATTTTTGTCTTCCTACATAGGTTGCAGGTTCTCAGTGACATCTCTTATATTTTTAAATATATTGATGCTGGTCAAGAACTCAGAGTATCATAAATAAAGACTTTCACATCTTTTTTTTCTAACATGAGAATGTTTTACAAATCAAAAGATGCAAGGATCCTGCTACAAACAGGGAATATTTGACAAAGAGTAAGTTTTCCACTATCTGGTTTTAGTATTCGTTTTAAAAAAATAAGGTGATCAAAAAAATTGAACAGTAACCTTGTTAGTTGATATTTCACAATTTTTAAAAGAAGTCTGCAAACTTTTCTTCAAAAAGATTCACGTTTTCTAATTTGTTTACTAGTTACCAGCAATGTAGCTTGATAGTTATTAAATATTAAAGAATTTTAAAACTAAAGCCCAGATAACAAAAATTGTAGCTAACTTAGAAAGCAGTAGATGTTCTACTTCATATTGAGAATACTTTAATTACATTACATTTTCTTTCTGGTGATCAAAACAGAAGAACTACACAGACAGAACTGATCCTGATTTGCTATTCTTACCTGAGTAGCTTTGTCTTTCATGCATGAAGGGTAGTGAATGTGAGGGTCCCGAGGCCACTGTCCTGTGAGGTAAGGTCCTGTTATTGTATCCAAAGAAGAGGTTCGCCTTATTGTACTAGAGGATCGAACTTGCTGAGATTTTGGCCTGTCCACTAAAAGAATTAAAAAATAATAGATTAGATATTAAATGCTAAAATTATGTAAATCCCAGAGTTTGTAAATGCCATTCTTTAATTTTCCCAATACCATACTAATCAACATACTAATTGATGTGACCTAAAGAAATTTATGAACTTTTTCCAAGAAAAATACATTTCTATAAGAAATACATATATTTAGCTATTTTTCTTTTAACTTTAATTAAGACTCCATCATTTCTCATGATGCCTAACTATTATTTCTGCATTCATTTCAACTAAACTGTATCATGTCTCCCTCCCACCATTGATATAGTAAATCTCATGGTTACTGTCTTTCAAATTAGGAACCATATTCTGTGTATATGACATAAAGGATTCTCACAATTTGGCTCCCACATATCTCAATGCTTGTAAGTTTGCTAAATCCTCCACAAGTTCACACTGGGAGTCATATGAATGATTTATATTGTTTTTAAGAGTAAAATATACTGTCTCTTTCTATGGCTCATCTCTTTCCTCAGCCTAAAACTGTCCTTCCAAATTCACTTGGCAAACAGACTGATCTCCAAGACCAGCTCAGATGTCAGACTGCTGCTCTGAAAGTTTCCCCAACACCCTTTTATCTCCTTTTTTCTCTTGAAGAAATTCTCACTTCCCTCTGCTTTCATGGTACCCTAAGCTCATCTTTCTCTCAGACTAGAACATAATTCAGACACTAGAGACTGAATGAAAGTTGATCTTCAATACTTAATGAATTTATTCATGGTCACACAAAGCAACACAACACTTTATATTTCAATTCAACTTCCTTATGCATAAATGAAGAATTCAAAGCATTTGAGGGATTTAGTTGTTGATAAAAAGGAAGAGAATAGAATCAAAGGAAGGTAAAAAGAAACAAGATTTCTGGACATCTACACAGTCTGTCAATCTACTTGATAATCTAACTCTCTTCCTCATTAGGGTACCATAATTAAGACTGTTGAAATTTAAATTACCATATGGAAACAACATACAGGATTTTTCATTTCTCTATTCCATATAATTTACTATTAATGTCTATCTACAATAAAATCCAACGGATTATTCAGAGCTTTTAATTAGAGTCCTATCTCACACAAGACAAAGGGCCATACAAATTACTAAAAGTCAGGAAGTATTTAACGTAATGCTGTCCTTTAACTACTTTCTTCCAACTATTAGTTTCTCAGAAAAAGAAAATACAGTGTACTCTGATATGTTATCTTGACACCCAAGATTTTTAAAAATCTGAAAATTATCAAATCTGTCTCTTATTTTTAATCAAAATATACTAGCATGAAGGCATTTCTACTATTTCTACAATTTGGAATCCCCTCAAAATTTTCTCTGTGAACAAAAATATAGTCAATTTCCATGTGCAATGAAGAAAATACATCTTGATTTAGAACACAAAGTTGTTTGTCGTGAATATCAACTAAATTACATGGAAATATAGAATGTAGAGCTATCATATTAACATATCACTTTAAAAAGTATATTTAATAACTATACTACTAATTCTAAAGATTTTTCCTTCTTGAAAAGGTTGACACTATGTTTAGCTATTTATACTTTGGTACTTCTAAGTTTGTGGCATTGTCAATATAGTTTACATGCACTGTAATTACAAGCTGGCTCATTTATTACTTTGACTTTGAATACTGTCAAAATCAACATTATGGCCCCCTTTTGGGTTCTTTATGATGCGTCTTACATGCTTATCTTTTCATGGTCAAGTTCTTTAACTACCCTTCCATATATTTTGTATACATTATATAATGGGGCTTCTCAGTGAGCCTTTTATGTTGTAAAAGGTTGTTACAGCTTGTCATGTAAGTTTTTTCTGTTTTTTTTTTTATGCTTCCTTCCTGTTTTATTATTTCTTCCTATTCCTTATCCTCTCTTGATTCTTTCCAATAGTTGCAGTTCCTATTAATTTTAGGAACTGTGGCAAAGAAAATAAATGTATCTCTTATAACTTGGTTTATGATGATTTGCTTAAGTTTTTTTTTTAAGTCACTTTATATGTCTATCAAGAAACAAAATAAAAATTATCCCGAATGGGAAAAGCTACCACCATTTATAGCTCACTGATTAAAAAGGTGAATCTTACAAATATAAAGTCATTATTGGTGAAAAAACAAATACCTAAACTGTTCATGCTTTTAAAATTCCTTAAAAGGTATGGATGTAGTTCACTCAAACAACAGCAAAGTCCTAGATTCCATGCTCATCACCACAAATACACACGCACACATACACGCCCTCTTAATGTGGTAAATAAATACGTGTAGTGCGCACACACATGCATGTGGAGGCCAGTAATTTGTTCAGTTTCCCTTTACTGCTTTCCTCACTGTTCTGAGAGACAGGGGCTCTCACAGAACCTACAGCTTGCAGAAATTTGGCTGAACTGACTGACCAGCAGGCCCTAGGGATTCTCCCGTCTCTGCCTCCTAACTGCTGTGATAACAGTCCTGTGTAACCACACATGACTTCTCACATAGTCTGTGAGAGACCAAGCTCAAGTACTCTGAGTTACCTCACCTGATAAAATACAAGGAATTCTTATATCTCAAGCTAAACAAATAAGCTCTTTGGTCTATGTACTATTGTAATCTACATTCACTACTTTTTGTTTGGTTGGATTTTAGCTTTTTTTTTTTTTTTTTTTTTTGACAGGATCTCACTATATAGACCAGGCTGGTCTCCGATTAGTGGCAGCTCCCGAGTATTAGTATCATAGACACATGCCAGCAATGAATAGCTTTTCCCTTTTTCTTTCCTCCTATTGAATTTTAAATCATTACTTTCATCATCATTTCAAGAAAAGCATACGACCTCTCCTTAGTATCTATAAAATAGAGTTAACTAGCTACTTTGCATGGTCTTCAAGGTATTTTAATTAGGTATTCCTACTGGTAAATATGCAGGCATACAACATGTAATTATTTAGAAGCTAGAATAGTATATTTCCAATGTATTACTGATACTATGAAGTAGACACAAAACAAAGTTCTATTTGTGAAACAATAAAATAAAAAAATTCTACTTGCTTCATAGATTTCAATGGATGCTTTGTCTTAGTTCAATATGAAGATCACTAAGATACCTGAAATTGAGAGTTAAATTCAATCTGTAAATTTAAAGCAAATTAGTTTTATCTTTAAAGACTATAATTCCACTTCTTAATTTTGTCAGATATATACAGAAACTCTACACACTTATTAATAGAAAAAGTCATATTAAGTATAATTTGGGAAAGCACAATGTACACATCTTATGAAATTTCATGCTGTCAATCACTTTTAAAAATTAAAATACACAGGGTAAATATGGTCACGTGCCACTTGTTTTAGTCAATGTCAGTCCATTATATGATGGTGATCTTACAGGCCACCTGGTGATTCCACAGTTGATTTCATGTCAATATCCACCTGTGCGTGTGGTAACACTGGCGTAAGCAGACATACCACTTTACTTATACCAGGGTCAGCCTTGCAAAATGAGACAAGCATGTACACGTGTACTTTATAAAGACAAAAATTACTACGGTTGTGGTTTATCCTTACCCTACTATACTTTTATCATTATTTTAGTTTATGTTCCTCTGTTCATAAAAATGTTTGCTACAAATAGTATCTTAGATTTAGTTTGTCTCATTTACATATGGAGGCCACACTGAATTGCCCAATACCATCCAGGTTTGTCTAAGTATACTCTATAATGTTTGCACAAGTATGTCCCTGATGTAAGTAGCATCACTGTACCTGAAAGCCTACATTTCAAATGTACATTAGTGATTTTTGAGTCAGTGTGATAGCACAGTGGGCAAAAGCACTGCTGTACAAGCCTGAGGCTCTGAGTTCAATCCTCATATCCCATATAAAGATGAATGGAGAATAAAGAACAAAGCTGTCATCTGGCTTTCACATGCATGCTACGGCATGGGTGTATCTGAGCTCACATACTCCCACACAGACCATGGGATCATATTCTCTCTCTCTCTCTCACTCTCAATCATAAAGGAAAAAATTTTAAACAAAATATGGGAAAATTTCAAAGGCAAGGAATAGTTAGAAATATCCATATAAATCATTTAAATACCATAAATTCTGAATCAGTTCAAAAAGTGTCAATGTCAGTATTCTTCTAAGAAATGACTAGCAATAATAAACACAATTATCAAACACCACTGGTACCTTAGATTTACCAACAGATTTATTATAAATAGTGCAACTATATCAAAAAACTGATGTTTTCTAAACTACCAATAAATTAGATTTTGACTGCTTCAACATTTAGATGACTTCAAATCTATACTGATTTATATAGATTTGCTACAAATTCAGATCTCAGTGCAATATTTTAGTGCAACAACACAAAACCCTAATGCTAGAGTAATGTAACATGATAACAAATTAATTTGTTTCCAATAACTTTTCACTTTAGTGGCAATTACTGACGATAAGTGAGCTTGAAAATCCAATAGTTTAAGATTCTAATCTCCATGGAAAGTTAACAAAGTGGAATTTCTACCAAAAACAAGTTTGAGAATGTAGAAACTTTAAGAACTTCAGCTATAAGGTAACATGATACAAGTTAAAAAAAAAAAACATTGCAAACTACACTTAGCACATAGTAAAGAGGATGCCACATATCTGAGTGCTACACATAATATAAACCATACAATCAACAAAGTGCTCACATTCTTTTCTTGGACTTTAACACACTCCTATCTGGTTACCTTGTGCTGAATTCCGTCTGTGTGAGCAAATAAAAATGATCAGTTCTAATCTCATACCTAGTCAACAAAGGAAAAATAACACACAAATGTGCCCATGTACTGATTATGAAAAATGCTAAAGCGTTATTTCTAAACATAAGCCTTCTAATGTCAGTAACTGAGCATACCTGAGAAGTAACAGAAACAGCTAATATTTTACCCAGAAATCAGATGTTACTAGACCCTAGAACACAAAGGTCTTCAGGAAACTCACAGGTGAAGTATGAAATGAATCTCAAGGATGGAATCCTGAGATGTGGTTTTTGGTAAAAGGACTACCAGGAAGTTAATTGTGCATGCAATTTACTCCACCAATTCCTGTTAAGTAGTTATGCAGTGCAAAACCAAGAATGACCATTTTTAAAGCAAATTAGACTTGCCACAAACATCATCAGATCTAGGAAACGCTAACCTTAAAGCTAAGTCTCTGAAAGAGGTCTTTATAAAAATGTTTATTTATACATATGGTTTAATATAAATAATCAGACTCTGGCAGCAAAATTAAGAAACTGGATTTTTTTTTTCCCTTATCAGGCATGGGAGGCCTGTGAATCCACTCAGAACCTGAAAAGGCAGATCCCGAATTCAAGGCCAGCCTGTGCTATACAGCCAGACTTTGCCTCTCCAAGAACAGAAGGAAAAAGTTTGAATTTTTAAACAAGTTCTCAAGCTACTCAGTTGCTCTCAGAGAGCTTATGAGATCCTTTATCTTTAGGATGCGATGTTTGCTAGGTTTGAATGTGAAATTTCCCCCACATGAGGATGTGTCCCTGCTGGTGGTGCTTTCTGAAGTTTGTAGAACTTCTGGGAAGTAGAGTCTTCCTAGAGGATGTCTATCACCCACATTTCCTGGGTGGGTGGGTGTGGGTGTGGGTGTGCGTGTGCGTGTGCGTGTGCGTGTCCGTGTCCCTGATTGCGGCTCTCATGTACTCTACTCCTGGAACTGCTGAAAGCAAAAACAATAAACCGTTTCTTTTGTAAAATGCTTGTTTCAGAGTAACTATTACCGTGCTCAAAAATAAAACCTTCCTTTTGACAATAACCTACTCCATTCAAAGGTATTTGACCACAACTCAAAACATCCTGCTGTCTAGATGCCTACCAATTCTTTGAAATTTTCAACTACAAGCAAAATTTCTAGATCTAAAAAATGTAAACATCCAGTCAGCTCCTTCAAAAAGTCATTTTCTCAACGAAGGGCTAGTCACAGTAAAAGAAACTTCCAATTTAAATGCAGAGCATGCTAAAGCAATGCCTATCAGTACTCAGAAGGAAGAACTCAGTAATGATTCAACCACTCAAATAGACCATTTGGCATGAACATAAAGATAACTTCAATAACAGCATTTCCTAAAAATGTGAGACTGCCTCAAAGACTGTATAATAGGTTCTTTTTATAAAATCAGGGCAAAATTAAAGATCCTTTAATACATAAGCACAGTGAAACTTAGGTCTGAACAATTTATAGTGCTGAAAGATTTCATACTGTATCTGAAGTCACAATATACTATAGCTAGCTTATAAAAACAACCATTACCTTTAAAAGATAATTTTATATTACTTATTTCAATGGGAACTAAAATTGCAAATGAATTGAGACTGCACTAAGTTGTTTTTCTCAACTTTGAAATTTTAAAAAATGATGTGGTTTTAAATCTAGACTAAATTATAGCCATAAATATATACACATAGAGGTTAAGAATAAATTTGTTAAAACTCCAGTCTTGAATAGATTTATTTTTAAGTTTTAAATGAACTACTATCTTGAAAGATAAAGTTTTAAATATATTATCACTTTTATTTTCTTTTGTCTAACAGTTATAAAGAATAATTTTCTAAATAAATTTTAAAAAAATTATGACTGGATAACAAAAAATGTAGAATGGAAATAGATGTCTTCTTTATCTAATCTAATGTATAATATTGATTAGCCAATAGTATTACTAGAGTTAGTTTTCCAAGTCCACATATTCACAAACAGCCTTTAGTTGTCTTTTATCTTTAATAATCAAAGTAATGAAAAGTTAAGATATAAATACATAGGCAACTGTCATAACTCATTTTTGTTCTTTATATAACAGAACACCAGAGACTGTATAATTTGTAAAGAAAAGAGGTTTATTTAGTTCATAGCTCACAAGACTGGTAAGGGTGTGGTGCCAGCAACTGTTTGTCTTCTGTTGATCTCATGGTAGAAGAGGGTGGGTGGGCAGATGAAGAAGGGCAAGTGGGCATGTAGAAGGGCAGAGCATGAGCTAACCTTGGTTTTAACAACACACCCTCAAAACAGCTATCCAAGCAAACAAGAGCGAGAGTTTTCTCCTGCAATCTGTAACACAGAGTTCATCAGTTATTAAAACCCTCACAATCCAAATACTTCCCACTGAGCTCCACCCCCCAACACAGTCATAGTTACTTATTTAGCAATGAGTTTTGTCAGGGGCAAACCATACCCAAACTACAATGGAGCCATAAAATAAAATTACAAATTCTAATAAGGAGAATGGAAAGTTAATCTGAATAAGCTATAAGAAAAAAAAAAAAAAAAAAAAAACGAAGGGCAAAAACTAAAGCACTCTCAGTATGAGTAGACTCTGAAACACTCATCAGCCAGATCTGGAATACTATACAGAAACAATCTAGAAAAGAGACCATGTGACAGTCCTGTGGAAATATGGAGATGACTCAACTGAAAAGCTGACAAGAGAAATAAACATGCATCTAATCAAACGAGACTGGACACAATTCTATAACCTAAGTACAGTAGGAAAGAAAACGAAAGCTCAACAGTTGAAGCACTTGCTAAGCAAGCAAGACAACTACTACTCAAATTCCCAGATCCCATGTAAATGCCTAGACCATATGAAATTCCACACCTGGAAAGCATAGACTAGGAATCTCCAGGGTGAACTAGTTAGCCAGACTAGTCCTATGAGCAAGCCCTGGGTTTGGTTAGAAACCCAGCCTCAAAGGCATAAAGTGAACAGCAATTAAAGCTTATTCCTGATATTACATCAGGCCTCCTCCGATAACATGTGCATAAACACTAATATGCACAACCACACTAACATACATGTAAAAACAAATAAAGGGGAGAAAGGGAGGAAAGAAGGAAGGGAGGTAGATAGGCAAGATAGGCAAGATAGGCTCTGCAGGTAAAGGCATCTCCCTGCAAACCTGTTGACCTGAGTTGATACCTGGAGTCCACATACTGGAAAGAGAGTTAACTAAAGTTGTCCTCTGACCTTGTCACAAGTACCATAACACACAAATGTCCTTCCTCCCTCCTTTCCCTCCTTCCCTGTGTTTCTCTTTCTCAGTCTCTCTCTGTCGTGCGCGCACGCATAAAAGGACGTGTGTGCGCGCACCCACGCACATAAAATGACCTGAGTTCAGATCCCCAGATCCCACCTAAAAATGCCAGCTGATACAGCGATCTGTAATCCCAACCCTGGAAGATGGAACCTGAGAAACCCCAGAGCAAAGCAACATGGAGGCCGAACAACTCAGGGTGATTCCCAAACTCATCCTTGGGACTCCACAAGAACACACCTAATTGCCCTCTTGTGTACACACACACACACCACACAAGAAATAAAAATAAAAGAGCCAAAGATATTCCTATGAAGGAAAAATACCAGAAAGATAGCCATATACACAGTGAAGACTGTAACCTAACTAGTTTAAAACCAATTTTTTAAAAAAGTAAAACGTCAAAATAAGAAAGTCATAAATGGGGGGCTGGAGAGGTGGCTCAGGGGTTAAGCCTCTGTCTTGCAGGCAGAAGGTCCTGAGTTCGGATCCTAGACCCCATGTATAGACATCAGGCGGAAGCAGGGGCGGCCTGCCTTTCTGATCCTGGTAGGGTTGGAGCCTGTGAATCCCAGGGCAGAGTAAACAAGGAGGAGATGGTCCATGGTGGTTCTACACACACACACACACACACACACACACACACACACTTGAAGAATAATAATATAAAAAAACTTTAAAAAAAAAAGAAAGTCATAAATGGTATATTTAGGAGCAAGACACATAAGGGCATAAGAGAGGGTACCAAGCTCATAAAAGATCCATAAAAAAGATTTCAGTAAAAAAATAATTTAAAAGAATCACAAGAGTAATGGATAAAGTTGAATAATGCATTAATAGAAATAAAAGGGAAGGCAAACTTAAGAATAAAGAAAATAATAATAGCTTTTAATATAAAAGAAGCCAATTTGAAAATAAATAAAATAATAATGGCTTTAAAAGAAAATGACTGATATGTAACACCAGCAAAGTTGGCCTCATATATGTATACCGGGAGTTCTTAATGATGAAAATTAAAATAATAAAGAAAAAAAATTAAGAACTTCTAAAATGGACGACTTGAAACTACAAGTTGAAAGAAGATACATACATTCATCTAAATGATTCAGAGCAAACTACATGAAATGTATTTTAATAAAAAATTTGACCTTTAAGTTATATAAGTCATATACAATTTGCATCTGAGTTCTTACAAACTATCAAGACTTCCAATACTCTTCTTGAAGGCATTTCAATCAAAAGTTTGGAAAGTAATTAAGGATTGCTGGAAAGTACAAACCATTCGGCAAAGTACCTTTGAAAGAAAAGAATAGCAACATGTTCGAGTAAAGCAAATAAATACTAAGCTTCATAAACGGCCACAGCAGGGTGAACTACAGCTTTCTTATCAGCCAACTTAAACTTAAGACTGTGACTTTCAAACACAATCTGATAGTGTCATATCAAGCTCCTTCTAGATCCAGAAACGGACAGGCAAGTCTCTGTAACTATAGGATGTATATCATACCACTTTCATATTCAACTATATTTTCATTGTATTAGCTTTTAGAAACTTGGTTACTGGTTAAAAAAGAAAAAAGTTCTGACCAGTCCAGCAAAGAAATTATCAGAAATTTGAATACTTTCCTTCATTTTACTAACACAATTTTTAACTACTTTTTCCTTCCCAGGTTGATAATCACAGAATTATTATCCAAAGGGCATCCCATGGAAGTCTGTAGCAAATACCAGGAAAGAATTAAAGAATAGGAATCTAGGATCCCATTTATGGGAAATGTTGGGTTAGGAAGCTGAGGAATTTGAAAAGAAGGCCATGTGAAAAAGGAAATATGTGGAGAAGTTCTAAGGAGGATCTCTTTCTTGTACTAGATTTGTCCTACACTATTCCAATTCTTTTGAACATTGTCAGTAACAATCAAAGTCTCTAAATAATCGCAAAGCAAAAACCCCAATTATGACTATTATTATGGAAATGCTATGAAAATCAAATTATGCCACCTGTAAAATTTAATATGACATAATGAATATAATATGAAAGTGTGAAATGAGGTATTTATGCATCTGCCTTCCTGAGATACAGAATTCTATTGTTTCAGGTACTCTGAAAGACTGTAAAAGATACTCCTGGAAATCAGCTAGCATTTGCTATTAATCTAAAAAGACTTAATATAGCACAGAAAATATGAATTTGGCTAGACCACTGAACAGCTTCTCTCATTTAAAATGAAAATTATAGAATTATAAATCCAAATATATTTTAACATGCAACTGATAAAGACTCAAGCATTTAATATTTTGTGTCTATAATAATTAAAAATTAGCCCATAATAACCTAATGATAAGGTCAACAGTTAAAGCTACAGTTAACTACTGAAGAGATTAAGGGAGAAAAACAGAATAAAAAGAGGGAATACTTAAAACCTTGGGAAGGTTTGACTGCCGTTTGGGCTTACCTACTGATGGCAGGCAAATTATAAACAAAAATTATATTGAAATCTTCCTGGATTCACTAGCTTGTGTAATGAAAAATATTCTAATAAATCAAATCTAGTGTTTCCCTCACATTATATCCTTAGATCCAACCTAAGTAAACATGTTGCTGACTGGGAAATACACAAGTACACATCTCTAGAGTAAACCTGGAGTAAATAGGTCCAAGAGAATGAAGGGTTTGGGGAGTAAGAGAGGACAAATGTTTATCCTACCATTTACTTTCACAAATACTGACACCAGAGAATCAAATATGTAGCTATGAAACAGCAGTTTATCCAACGTTGAATGGCTTTCTGAAGCCAAAGCTGGAGAAAATATCCTGAAAGAAAACAAAACATCTCCTGCAAATGACATCTTTGTTGAGGCCAGAGTAAGACTGAGCAAGGTTAAACACTAGTCAGTGTTTGCATATAAATATTTTCAACCTCAATAATTCTACAAATACTGTGAATAAAAGATTTCTAGGAAGCAATGCCAAGTACTAACAGCAACTTGAAATGTCTACTACAGAATGACCAATACGGAGAAAGTGTCATGAAATATTTTAGAAAACTACTTGTCAGGCTGGAGCAATAACTCAAGGGTTAAGTCTGTCTCACAAATGGAAGGTCCTGAGTTCAGATCCCAAGTCCCACATAAAAATGTCAGGTAGAAACAGCAGCAGCCTGCACTTCCAACCCTGGTAATGGAGCCTGGAAAATCCCAGAGTGACTCAAAAAGGAGGTAGAAGCAATCCAAGATGATTCTCAGTCACCCTTGGTCCTCCACAGGGACACGCAGTGCCCTCTCTCTCTCTCTCTCTCTCACACACACACACACACACACACACACACACTCAAATCTTTAAAAAGAAAAATACCTTTCTATTTTTCCAACACAATAGCCCATAATCTTAGTCAAGAATAGCCCTAAATATCAAATAATTCAGAAAAAAAATAGATCTGCCCAGAAGACAGAAATGAAAGTTTCAGATTTTATTAGCATCTAACCTTAAGTTTTTACATAAAATGAATCCAAGTGCCCCCAAAATGAGTGAATTTACTTTGGATCATAGTTTGGGAGCAGCTTAAGTCATTAAAAGCACATAGAAGAGCTGGGTGCACTTGGAATAAAAATCCAACGCCACCTCCAGATGTTCTGGAGACTCATCTTAACGCAGGAGGGAAATGAGACCACATCAAACCAACGACACCAAAGGATGACTCAGATTCATTTTGTCCCCTCTCTCTCTGATCTGTTCCTTAATATTTTTATGCAGTGCTGAGATAAGGAAAAAGCTGAAAAATGTGTGTTCACAGCACTACAGTGAGCATTCGGTTACCTTTCATGGAGAGGTGCCATCACTCACTTCTGTCTCTTTCCGCCATATTCAGCTGTCTCGCTTTCACTCAAGAATGAAAAAAAGAAAACTAATATCCACAAGCCCATTTACTGTACACTTAAAAATGCGAAACCCATCTACCAGAGGGTAACTCTTTAAAAACAAGGCTTCTGTCTCTCTAGCACGTAGCCGATCTGCTCATCATCAGCAAGCGGCTGTGGGGCATTCCCTGGGCAGGCGGAGAGAGCTGGCTGAGGAGTTTGGCATACTTGACAGACTTGCGTCTAGCAAGAGAGGTTTGCCTTTCTCTCAGCAATTCCTATTAAAATTGTATGAACTCTTCTGCCAAACTAGATTATGAACTACAAAGAAAAATCATGATTGAGAATAAAATCCCATGTTCTTCTAAGCCCTTTATTTGTGAATGTATCAATAACATCCGAGCAAACTCCAGTTCCTCAGGACTTTAGGTTATTTTCAAAAGTGACACCTATCTCTAAAACAGACTCCTTCCCACTGAGAATATTCTAAATGAAACATACTAGTTCCACAGAATTTTTCTAAAAAAGAGTTCAAAGGAGGTTGGGATGCATATGCAATTCCTCAGTTGAGTAGGTTTGGAGAACAGTGCATTCACATAAATACTAAGTTTATCAGAAAATGGTGATGTATTACTTCAAAGAGATGATGATGTAATGTATATACAAACAGCTGATAGAAAAATAATTTAGTGCAGTAAAATTGAAATGTACATATTAGAGTTAAGTTTTCTGGATCTTAAATAGGAAAACATTTTGATAAACCACAACCTCCTCTAAATAGGAACTCCAGAGTCAACATTAGTTTTAGGTTATGGGATTATAAACCATATATGGTGTAATAGTTACGGTTATCTGTTGCTGTGAGAGAACACCCAAAGTCAAGCAACTTAATGGAGAAAGGAAGATTTATCAGCTTACAGTTCCAGAGGAGAGACACAGTCCTTCATGGCACAAGCGTCATGGCTGGCTGGCTGAAGCTGGAGTCAGGCTACGTCACACCTATCCATGAGGCTGAGTGCTGCAACACTGCTTGCTGCAAAGACAGACTTCTCCTGGAGGTAGGGTGAACTAATCCACCTCAAGGCCCACCTCTTCCACAGCTTCCTCCAGCAAGGCTCCACCTCTCAAAGGTGCCATAACCTTCCCAAACACATGAGACTGTGGGGGACACATTTCAAACCATGACATATGGATAGCAGGAATTGTTTTCTCCTATATCTATTATCTATTATTAGGCCATAGTGAAACACCAGCATTTTCCCTCCAAAATGCAAGTATATCCATCATTTCCTCCCACTGACAAGAGAACTTTTATTCTCGTGAGACTGGTCTCAGCTAAATAGCATAAGAAAAAAAATCAAATTGAACTAATAATACATACAAACATAATGAGTCTCAATGCTTTTCCAGAGATAACTTCACTTAAAGAAAAAAGTACTAGCTCAAAAGAATCTTTAGTAAAATTTCAAACAAAGTCAAAATCTTCAGATAGAGGAATACATTTGGTAAGCAGTGACATCTAAAACTGACCGGAATTCCTACCCTCAAGAAACTGACGTTTTAGGAAAAACCATAAGTTCTGCCCCAGGACATGGCTGCAGGCGACATAAAGTATAAATAATTGAAAGAAGACTATCTCCACCTTTTTTGCATAAAGAAGGATGATACTTGAAAATTGTTTGCAAGGAATTTATGAGCTTACAAAAAAGACACATATGTACTGGAGACACAAATATTCCTAACAGGGAACATGTATTCAAAGCACAATTATAAAAGGATAAGAGCATTAAAAAAAACACTAAATGAGTTCAATTTGGCAGGAACACAAGGTTTAAAATGGATGATATTAGGAATGAATCTTTTATAAAAGTCAAACTAAACATGTTGGACTTTTCTCCTTATTAACTAAAGAACAACAAGAAATCTTCTTTAAAATTCAGATTTTTTTTTCTAAAGATGGACTAGCAGTAAATAAAAGACATGATACTAATGGCACCAGGGAGGACTTACTAGGTCTCCTGTAGTTAAAGAAACAAAGATTAGGATATGGAGGAAAGGGAAAGAATTCGACAGATTGAATATTCTGAGGCAAATGGATAATATATTGACATCAGTCAAATGGAGAAGGGAGGAGGAAGAAAAGCCAAGGACTTTGCTAGCAGAAAGTAAAAAATGTAATCAAACAACATTCTGTGAGTGTCTACCGAGACTGTATCAACAGAAGACTCAAAGAAACCACCCATCTATATTTCAGAACCAAATCTCTAACTCTAACCCTTCAATTCTGGAACCACCAATTCTGGAAAAATTGGAAAACTGTACTTCTAATAATCTTGTTACACATGTACTATTAAGGCACAACTCAAACCTGCAATTAATAAAACCACCAATTCTGGAAAACTTGAAAAACTGTACTTCTAATAATCTTGTTACACATGAATTATTAAGGCACAACTCAAACTTGCAATTAATAAAACCTGTTACTAGATTACTGATTTTCTTCTCCCAGTAGCATAGAAAAATATACTAGTTGACTTTTTCAAGGCATGTAAATGGAACATTAACTGAAGAGTACATTGTATTCTACTCCATCAAACATTTTGTGTGTAGAATATAAGGCTATCCCTTTTAACTTGTTGCGACAGGCCCTCCTGTAAGAGCATCCACTCTAGTTAGTCTTTTTCCAACTGAGACAGGGTCTCTAGCTATGCAGCCCAAGTTGGCTCCATCCTTCCACCTAGCCTACAGGACACCAAGACTACAGACATTTGCTACCACGTCTAGCTGTAAGTACAATAGTGTCAAAGTCAGTTTCAATTCTGAATGTAAACACCGACAAAGTTTTGTACTCTTAAACTAGAAAGCTGATTCCAACAGAGAAAATTAAAAGTTACATTTGTTAAGAAGATAGAACTGTACAAAACTGTGATTTTTCAACTATGTTTAATGATTCACAAGAGGGAATTTATATCTAAACCAATCAATTTTTCTCCAAATCAATACAACAAACTTATCTCTCATCAAATAAACCTTTGGTGAGTAGTTTGGTTCTCAAAGTCAGAATTCAGAACACACCTCTGGGAAAGAAATATAATCCACAATAACATAATAAATCAACCCATAATCATAAGAACTTCAAAATGGTGTCTATTTGGATCTAAGTTGACTTTTATCTTATATAAGGACAAAAATGCAAGCTACTATTACTCCCCATACTAAAATTAAGGTTTTACAAAAAAAGGTGACTATCAATCTCTACTCTGTAAAGTTTTAGGAACCACCATCTGGTGGCTACTGAGAAAGGCATGTGTCTCTCAGAATACATGCTATCTTTTGCACACTGTGACACACGCACAGCACACAAACCCACTGCAGTAAGCAAACCAGTTAGTCACTGAATCTCCTAGTCCTTAGGTATACACAGAAACACTAACATAAAATGACTTTGCAGGAACACAGAATCATAAATAAAATATGCAGCCCTATAAATATGTGACTAGTCTAACTATGCTTGCTTATTGTTTCATTTTCCTGACACTAAGGTAGATGGTTTTGTGACAGTTTTCCAGAGGATGGAGGAATACTTCCTAAAGTTGCTTAGAAACAGTTCGTTAGTAAGTTATAAACTGAAATAATGCCTTTTCTGTTGTTTTCTTGTAAGAAACAAAACACTCCAGAAAAGGCCTTGGAATATTATTTAAAATCAGCATCTTTAAAAAAAAAAAGATGAGGAATAAAATCATTAGTACATGAGTTCTTTTCTTTTAAGAGTTATCTGAATACCAAATTTCTTACAACTTTAAAATTCAAGATTAGAATAGTGGAAAAAATATATTCATGTTCATTTTATAATAGCTTCTGAGGATATTAATTTTGCTAAATGTCAGAACATTCTATTCAGCAAAGAGAAATCACTATTCAGTAATAAATTTTAACCTCAAATGAACCTCAACCTTGTGTATTTGACTTTCTAAAACGTTTGTGCAAATAATCCTGGTAACATAAATCATTTATCTGCACAAAGTTAGAGATCTTGTAAAGTAAACCATCACTATAAAGTGTTTTGCAACTTAAATGCTTGCACTATGATCAAGCACACATTATTATTTAACTCACATTTTCCTTAACACTTATCACACAATCATGATTTGGAGGAGCTACTATGAAGCACCTAAATTTTTAATTGAAAACACCCAATGAATTCTGGTCATGAGGATGTTAAATTACTTTAACTATAAATTATTATAAATATATCAGTTTGGAAGTTGATTCATGAAGTCTCAGTAGTTCAAAATTTACTTCCCAGAACTGTAAAGATATCTTTAAATTCACTCTGTTCCCTCTTTCAGAATGCAGATTACCCTGATGTCAATTAATCTTTGTTCCACCTAGCTCTACCAGCAAAAGACCAAGCCTCCTCTCTATGACACAAGAGTTTTAAATCAGTGCTTTTTCATACTTAACCATTACTAAATAGCAGTCCCAAATTGAAGACAAAAACCATTAGTTATCAAATCAGTAAATATTCTGGATAGGCAATGTAAGTATAATTTATCAATTTTAACTTGTCATGTATTTACAGGTTTGTATATTCTATGTCATAGGTGACTTGAATTCAGAGAGTATACATATACTTCTCTGTGTGTTGTCTGTGGTGACACAACTCTAGCAGAAATTTCTAAGTAAGTACTATGTATGGATTTAATGAATATTCACTGGCGGGCATCAGTAATCACGCTACCTGCTGTAATGCTAAAAAATGACAGTTATTTGATAAAGCACACCTATGCATCAAAATTACCTTCATACAGAGTTACAGAAACAGTTGAGACAGGTTTAAGAACAAAGTCATAGCTAAGCCAGAGCTAAACTGCTGAGGACATTAAAACAACTACATTATGGAATAACAATGTAGGTAAAACACAAATACCTAGCAATTATTCTATTATATGTAAAGTTTAAAGGATTCTGATAATGGAGTACTTTTAAATGAATATGAAACAGTAATAGTTTACTACTCTCCTGTATCTTCCTGTTTCTTAAAATTCTTATGTACAATTTTGGGTGAGTGATACATAGGTATACTTTGGCACCTCAGCATTTCTTCAATGTTCCATTTGCAAACATTAAAAAAAAACAGTACACAAAATATGATTCACCTGTTTGTTTTGTCACAGGTTAAGTGTAACACTTAACCCTTAGATATAATACTTGCATGAAGATAAGGCTTGGAACAAAGTGACATAAGCCAACTCCCTTAAATACTAACAAAAACAATAAAATAAAATAAAAAGAACATAGGTAAACTCTAAATAAAAATAGCCATTGTTCATTCAGCCAAGATAACAAATAATAATGTAACAGATTAAAAGCTTACCACTTTCCATTCTAGCTCAATAATAGCAAACTGCCAAAGCCAAGTCCTAGTCCTTTCAACAGCCTCCTGGGGCATCATTAAGCATTACTACACACATTACTACATATTTCTACATTACTATGCAAGAAACCACATCCAACAATTCGGACTTCTGCAACAATGTGTATGTGTTGTGTTCAGACAGCACAGGCCAGTGACATCAACCTAAGCTAAATCACAGTGCAATATTACAGTATGTGCAAACAATGATACACATCAGGTTCAGGCGCATTATAAAACCCATGGGATGAAACTATTTCAAGTTTCATTAAATGGAATAAAAACACATATAAACTGAGTAGTAGCCTTAAAACAATTCTCTGAGCTATTCTATTTTTCACATTTAAAAAAGCAAAGAGACAGATCCTTCAAATGTTTAAGGAAAGCAGAAACTGGGTGTGGTGAAGCACCCAAGCACTGGAGGTTGAGAGACAGGAAGATTACTAGCTTGAGACCTCAATCGCCTAGGGACCCAGTCAATTAAATACTCTGTTAAGGAGTGTACTATTTTTTTAAAGTAATGTAAAAGATAAAATTAACCAATGGACTCACAAAAGTTCTACAGCTGCCATGGAAAGATAAAGAATACTGTCAGTAGTTGGCAGTTATTTGACCTTCAGCAACACTAAGCTTCTGGATGGATTATTTAGTAATTCTAAAAACTTGGTAGATGCTCTTGAATGCTAACCTGGCTACACACTATGGGTTTCACTAGCTTCTTCATTCTAATTTTTGGCAAACCATCATTAAGGAACACCATAGAGGCACTCCATTAAGTTATACTGATGAAGAATTCAAATTCACATTACAGAAGCAACTGCTGGCTCTTGGAAAAGCTGAATGAATCCAGAATCCACTACCAATTACTGAGACAAATACTTGAGACTAGTACCTGCTTAGTGATTCCTTAGATACGATCTGTATACACACACTTAACATTTATGAAAGGAGGAAAGCTTTTCTGTACACATGATTCAAAGACAATACAGATTCTGGTTCCATGTAATATGACATGATCATGCTCATATATCCCTGAGCCCTTAGGAACAAGGAGCAACCTCTACCTGCCACATATGCACACGCACACGTATACACACACACACACACACACACACACTTTATGTAACAACAAAATGGAGGGAAAAAACCCATCCGCCCATATTCTATTTCAGTTACATCCACCAAACTAGGCCTAACATTTTTAGACATCCTGCAAGTGTCAGAGCATATCCCAGTACAGCAGAAGAGTGCCATGGAAACACAATAGAAAAGCCATTCCTTTGTCATTCTTTTAGCTCAAAAGCCCCAGGAGATCATCAGTCTTCCCGAGTTAGAGCAACAGGACAGACACCTGGAATCAATGTCAGATCTAGAATCAGATCAGAATTGTATTTTCCATTTCCTTTCTGAATCTGAAGGTTTGCATTACTCAGTCAGTATATAGTTAGCACTGAGATCTTTTCTTCCTATGTACAACTAAGGGTAATATAGACAGAGGTTGCTAAGCATTCGCAGGCTTGCCTCCTGGCATTTGCTTCAACAACACTCACCTGAAATAAATCAGTGATAAAGGTACTGGCTGTATTTGTTCCTATGAAGGTCTGGAAAGGTATTTTTCTACAATTTTCTTATAAATTATATACTTAGATCTTTTTCAGGCTTCCTGCTAAGCAACTATAATGTATCTTATAGAACAAGCACAAGTATTTTAGAGTATCAGGTCGATGAATGAGGTTCTGGTTATTTTCAGTGGTTCTGATAAAAAGTAAACGAAGGACAGGAGGCTCAGCTCTTCTCTAAGCCCTCCAAGCTTTCTACAACACGCTGTTTTTCCTCACCTTACTTTTGGCAGACCAGGGAAGAGATCATAAGTTAGTTAGTTCAAGCTCAACTTTTTGACAGTTAGACAGTATATATGACAGATGTCAAGTGATTTGGTTTCTTAGACACTGAATTAAGAGAAGAAAATTATCCTGAAGACAAAAGGCAACACCATCAGACACAGACCCAGGACAAAGTGGAGAAGCTTATTTTAGTGGTACCTAGGAATTCTAAGCTCTGGAAAAAAGAGCTATTATTAACAACAGCTATTGGTACACATATCTTGACACAATAGCTACGAGGGAAAGTTTTTATTTATAAAATAGGCTCTCAGTAATTTTTAGAATTTTTAACTTAAGGATAAATACTTTCTCATTTGTTAAATATTGTCATTTATACATACATATTCCATTTAATTTGCTGCATGGTATTCAGCCAGTCCTTTGTTTTCCTAATTTATATTGTAGTCCAAAATCACAAGAATGTAATTGTCTCTCAACATTTTCCCAATGTACATTTTAGATTTTTGCATCTTTCCAGAAGTATAAAGAGAAGATTTTCAATTTAATTCACAAAACTTCACATCCATCTTTATGATTAGAGTGATAAGATAGATTCTCGGAATCAACAGATTAGAATTCAATCAGATTAGAATTCTATCTTCCATTTTCTTGCTGAAAATCTAAGGAGATGCGATGCTCAACATAAAACACTTTGAATGCTTACCATAATAATAATTTGAAAAGAACATCTTTGAATTTAATATAGGAGGTTAAACAGCCTTATTTGTATTTATTTTTGCTATTCATTCACTCACTGATCTAGAAATCATCTACACATCAGATAATTAACAGAAAAAAGTCATATTCATAAATATATAGTTACTATTCAGTTCTCAGAGGCTTGAAAAATCTTTCCCAAAAATCAGTATTGTAGACAGCCTAAATATTAATAATTTTCATTTTATAAAGGAAAACTTTGAAATAAGTTCCTAATGCACCCTAAAGAAATTAATTTGAAATAGAGACTGAGGTTTCCACTCCTCAAGAAAAATTAACTTTTAAAAAGGCAATTGGTGAATATCTCTTAAAGTTACCAAAACATGTGTATTACACTATTAAGGACAGCATAAAAATGACTTAAAAAGAAATAAAGAAATCAAAGTTTAAAGCAAACTAACTAAAGCACAGTATATACTGACTAGTTTTGTACTAATTTAAAATAGAAGAATAAACTCTTTGTGTTTAAAACAAAGGTTTTCAAGATACTTAAGAAAAATTCTAAACAAATTTCACTTTAGAGCTATCTGTTAGGAGTATTAGGCCTAAATAAGTCTGTGCTGAATCAAAAAACAAAACACAATTTTTCAAAAAAGAACTATATTAAATTACAAGATCTTAGGTATTTTTGCTACTAGATTTTGGTATCCTTAAAATAAAGCATATTCTCCAACTGGAGCACTCTAATGCAATTGTTTTTCCATCTTTTATAATTTATCTTAATGTTGGATCTTTAAAGTGCAGGCGCGTGCGCACACACACATTTACATTTGCTACTTACCATCTTTTATAGTATTGTTATTTGTTCTCTGTTTAAGTCCATGGGCTTTATTCTATGAGGTTTTAGAAAGCAACAGCTTTATTTTCTTTAGGTTGTTACTGATGACTTTAATATCTTAAAGATTATTAATTTTAATACTACCATTCTGCTTTGGCTTCATTTGAATTGTTCTATTTATCTCAAAAGTAGAGTTTAAGTATTACCATCACAAAAAAATTACTATTTGCATAATACTTTATGATTTTACATCTATTACAAACACATCACAGGGAGCCTGAAGATGTATTCAGTGGCTTGTCATTCACCACTTCAAGACCCTTCAGAACCTAACAAGGGGAGGATGACATTTTGCTAATAGCAGTACAGAAATGAATATAAATAACAAGCCTTGAAGTTTCAATACTACAAAAGAAAGAAAAATACAAAGAGTATGGATCATAAGGAAAACAAAACAAAATTTTCAATTTGTAAAACTATGTTTTTTAAATAGAGCAAGATGTTTGTAAGTGCATGCATGTTCTACTACAGTAGCCACTTAAAGTACCTAAGACTATGCTAAGAAAGTAAAGGGAATTAGTACCACTTGCTGGGTCTTACAAATATACTACACTTGATTACTCCTACTTACAGAACTCAGCTTTTCCTGAACTTTGTGAAATAATGAGCATAAATAATTAGTCTAGCTTTAAATATATGTGTGTGTGTGTGTGTGTGTGTGTGTGTGTGTGTGTGTGTGTGTGTATGTATATAGGTGTCCTAAGCCTAGGAGAAAAATTTGAGATGATGTGCTCAGAAATTCTGTCCCTTCATAGTTTTTCTTGAGTTTCTGTATTTCCCTCAATATATCACTACAGATAAAAATACATACATAATACATTGAGTGCTCAGTTGTCACTACAAAGCAAATCCCAGTAGCTCTTGAAGCTTTCCATAAACAACATGCACATGAAATACATATCCCTTGAGCCACTATCTACTTGATGTTTTTATGTGTACTTTCAAACAAAATCGCTCTCTGAAATGTGAAAAAAGGAAGGACAGCAGAGCAGAGGAAGAAACGGAGCTCGATGCTGTTTTTCGCTCATGCAGTAGAGTGATGTCAGCCTCTGCAGCAGAGGCAGCAGCCAGAGCCTTGACCTGTGGGAGCTGAAATCTACCGAGTCAGAATTTCAGAGAGTGCAAAACACTAATTACTTGAAAATTTAAATCAGAGGACGGATTGTAAGTGGATAGATAAATCCTACATCTTTGAGAACAAGGCAGAATATCTCCATAGCAGGGTTAATATAATCAAGGGACTGGAGACACAAGAGCCTGCATTCAAAATCACTTCAATGAAAGAAACTGACAAAAACACCTGGTGTTACAAACAGCAGAAAAACAACTCTATCAGAGAAAGCCCTTAAATTCCCAACACAGACTCAGACTACAAATCTGTCTACTGCACAACCAGACTCAGAAAAGTGTTTTCATCATCATTATATTAAAATTGCATTAAACTCAGCTGTGCCATTCTACAACAAAGAGGAGAGTTTAAGCCAGAGCACAAATTTCATTAAAACTGCTTGATGATGGGGCATGTAATTCCTAAGCAATTAGGGCTTTTGAAGGATGCAGAAAAACAAGTTTCGCTATTATCTGCTGTAAGACGTTACTGTTTATCAACAAAAGGAAAGGGGGTACTACTAGGTGGTCATTATGTTGTTGTAACAAAACTTCTCGCTCTCCCCATAAAATCCTCTATACACAATCTGAACTTCTTATGAAAATCAATATAAACATCTTGTTTCTTACATTATCCCCTTCAACCCCCCTAAAAAAATCCTCATTTTTTTAGCATTGCCAAAGCTGCAACGTTCAAAAATTTATGTATGTAACTGCTACCTTTTCTTTCATTTAACACAGCTTCGAAAAAGGTGCAAGGAAGATGCATATGGCATTAATCTGTTAGAAAATGGTGGCCTTTTCTATAAAATTCAGCTAAAGATGTGTGTTCAGTTGTGGTCATTATTAGGGCGATCACGTTGTTTTCATTCATTCATTCAGGATTTGCTGGAGGATGTCAGTTTCTGCAGCAGCTGGCTTGACCTGGGGGAGGAGTGGGGGAGCAAATTCCTCCCGGTGCATACAGATTACAGGATGTATTTCTTGGTGCTCACCGAGTTACTCCACTGTGCTACATCCTACACTGGGGCTCACCATCAGACCGTGTGAAAGCGGGCGCCTCGGCACCGTGCTAACTACAGATCTAAAATGTTAAAGCTCTAAACACCCAAATCGCGATCTGCCAAGGCAATCACTCGTCACACTTTCATCAATGAAGTCCATCTTAAAATGTCCACATACCACAGAAACACTTGAGGGTGCTTCCCTTCCGAGCAGTGATTTTCCCCCCACTCCGTAGGATTCCTTCCTTCCACAATGCAGCCGTAGCAACTGGAGATCTAGGCTGGTGTCTAATATTATTAGCTGCTCTACTCTCCCCACCCCCATGGGCTTCAATTCCCTGTTTTGACTAATTTTCTTCTTCTCCCCCAGGACTCAACTAGATCATGCACCGTGCGTGGCCCTAGACATAAACAAAACCTAACCAAAACAGAAAACAGTGAAGGAAACCGCCAGCATCCACTAGCTCAGCATCCACCTTTGACATCTAACTCCCTCCCCCCCGAAAAAAAGAGGAAAAAAACCCGAGATCCATACCCAGCTTAGCTGAATTGTTCAAAGTCTGCTGAAAAGTGGAAGGAAATGGATACACTCCACAAATACGTTTTTGGAAATTCATCATGAAAAAAATCGCCATTTGTAGTGCTGTAGTGCTCTGAGACATGACTATATAAAGTAGAGAGTGGGAGAAGCAAAAACCCTCTACACTTCAACTGCTCATTCAAAACTGTCCCCTCTACGCATGCAAAGCCTATTCTTACATGTTAACCCCATCAATCCTCCTAAACCCCGAACAAGCCAGCGCACAACGTTATCCCAGCAGTTTCGCACTCCAGAAACTTTGTGAGAAGCACAAAGGCTGCAGAGATTCCGACGACCACCTTCTCGGCGCCGGGAGTTTGCGTGCGTGTGGAAGGGTTTCGCCCGGCTCCGGCTGCGGCTGCGGCTGCGGCTGCTGCAAACAGCGAACACCGGCGGGCTGATCAGCTTTGGGGCTGAAAAAGCCCTCGATGCCGGCGAGCGATGCAGATTTTAAAAAAGGAAAAGAAAAAAACTCCGAGGGGCGACACGAGGGTCCTAGCAAAGTTGCTTCCCAGGTCGCTCCGCCAAGCCCCGCAGCGCCAGCTGCTTGCTTGCACACCTTCCAGAACGCACTAAGCCCCGGGAAGCCCGCAGAGGCTGAAGTTTCCAGCGGGGCGCCGTCGGGGCGCCGCGGCCCCGGAGGACGGGAGGGGTGGGCTCGCTAGCTACCTCTGCACCCCGGCGAGCCGGGGCTCCGTCGCTCAGGTGAGCTGCTCCTCCGCTGGCTCTCGGGGGAGCGGCGCGGGCGGCCCTTGGCCCGCGGCGCCGGCTCGGCCGGGGCTGCGGCGGGCGGCGGCGTGGAGCAGGGCGGGCTGGGGCCGCGGGCCGCGCCGGGCCCCGCGGAGGCGGCGGCGAGCGGGCGCGTGGGGCTGTGCTGGCTGCCCCGCAGCAGCTGGAAGGGGACCGTGGCGCGGATGGGCTGCAGCAGCCGGCCGGCTCCCGCCGCGGGCGCGCAGCTCCCGCCGCCGCCGCCGCCGCCCGCCCCGGGGCCGCCGCCGCCGCCCGCGGCGGGCGGGGAGCCCGCGGCGCCGCGCCGCATCCTGGGCGCGGGGGGATGAGGGGTCTGGGAGGAGCTGGACGAGGACGAGGCAGTGGACATGCTGGCTCCGCGGCGCGCGGGACGCCGCCGGCCGACACCGAGGCGCGCGAGCGTGTGGGAGCCGGCGCGGCGGCGCGTGCGAGTGTGAGGCGGAGGGGCGGGGCCGGGGGCGGGGCCTCGGGGCTCCCCCCACACACACTGCCGATGCGCACCCCGCCGCCGGGCGAGGGGGAGGGGAGGCCGGACGGCCCGCGTCCAACGGCCCCAACCGCCGGTGGCGCTCGGCGGGGCGGTCACGGCCGGGGACGCGAGCGGCCCGGAGCCGCGGCCGCGGCCGCCGCCGCCGCGGGCATCGCGCTGACAGGGCACCCGCGGCCGCCTCCTCGGCCCTCACGGGGCCGCACGCGCGGCAGCGCCCGGCAGCTGCACACGGGGCCGCGTCCCGGGAGGGACAGGGGCCTCGAGGCGCCTCGCGCTCCGCGGAGCCCGCGCCAGCACCGCGAACGCCGCCGCCACAGCGAGCCGCTGCTCACTGGGAATGGCAACTGACCCTCCGCCCGCGCTCCGCCCCCGGCCCCGCCCCCGGCGCTCGGGGCGGCTTGGGCCTCAGCGAGCATCCCCATTGGTGGCGCCGCCCTCCGCCAGCGCTGCGGGGATTGGTGGTGGAGAAAGAGTGATAGGAGCTTTCGCCAACGACAGTAGAGCATCCCGCCTTGGAGGCGGGGCCAGGAAGGGGAGGGAGCGTGAGAAGGGGAGGGGCGTGTAGGAGGGACTTAGAGTTGACAGCCTGGGAGGTGAGATCTTGCCTAGTGGGTCAGTGTGTGTCCTGCGCGTGCTCCGACACCCACAAACACACACACGCCCGGATATAAGCGGGTTGCAAAGGCTCCACCCTCCCGGGCCATCTGTAGCTGCAGACAGATAGACGTGAAGATAAACTGCAAGCACACTCTGCCTCTAGTAGGATGTGTTAGAGTTACGGCCGAAGAGTGCATCTCTTCCCGCAGAGTTTTATTTAGCACTCGGGCTTCTTAGCGGCTTAGTAGCCTAATGAATGAAAAGGGCTTCGGCAGATCAGGAGCGATGTCTGGGCGCTGCACTGAACAAAATGCATCTGCTGTTGCAATCTATCAACATTTGTAGTGATATAGTGACGAAATCACCCAATTCTGTGTACCAAGATGGTAATTCTGAATTGAGAAATCAAGTTATTTTACATCATTAGACCATCAGATATATTTATGGACGGCATCCAGTTGCCTATCACAGAGCCGATAGATTCGTAGGGGGGAATAAATGGCAGACATAATGAAATAATTCATTATGACAAATTTGCTTTTTAGTCCTCAAGGAAATTGAAGGAGTACCGATTCTAGAAGAGTATTAAAAAGTATACGAAAACCTTAAGCATAAATATAATTAAGAGGACTGGAGAGATTATTCGGGGGTTAAGACTGGCAAGCAGAAGGTCCTGAGTTCGGATTCCAAGTCCTACATAAAAACACCAGGCAGAAACGGCTGCGGCCTGCACTTCCTACTCTAGTGGGTGCAGCCTGGGAAATCCTAGAGCAAAGCAAGGAGGAGGTAGAAGCGATCCAGGAAGGGCCTTCACAGAGACACACAGTGTCCCTGATACACACACACACACATAAAATAAAAAGTAAAAGTGTACATTATATACATTTCTTTAATCTCCTTGAAATTAGCATTAAATGAGAAGTGGAATGTCTATCCTCATTGACAAGCTTCCTCTGGTCTCAGGACCCAATCCTCTTAGATTCCTTTTTGCCCAGGCCAGAAAGCATACTGTGCTCAATTTTTTAAATTGATTCCATGCAATAAAAATACCAAAAATAAACCAAACCTGTATCCAGTGCTTTAGCCTCATTGTATTAGTGATAGTTTATGCTTTGTCACATACTAAAATAATAGGTAACATTTACTCAACAATTCATCATGTGCCAAAGGCTGTTCTAAGAACATTGTTATCTGTTAGCTCATCATTCTTCATGTAATCCACAATACATGCACTATTATTATTCCTGCTGTTTTCTCAGTGAGGGCACAAAGAAGCTAAAGGTCTTGCTTGAGATTAGTCAGCTAGGAAGTAGGGTGCTAAGCATGGAAACCAGAAGGACTAGCTCAAGAGTTTGAGTAAGCTTTCTGCTCTAGTGCCTACAGCTCAAAACCATGGAGGTCATAATCAATGAGTATTCACAGCAGACCATAAATATTATTATACCCGATGATGGGTTCCATTAATCTAAGAGAAATATTACAAGTGAAAACAACTTACTTTTTTTTGGCTTTCTAAGCTAATATATTTTAATTATTGATAGGCCAAAATGGCTCTTTCAGATCTGATATAACTCATCTATTGTACTACTTTTCCAAGTAAAAATTATTCCACTTTAATTAAGATTTTTTTTAAGAATAGCAAAGATAAAATAGTTTGAATATTAAAAACTACATAAAGTGTTCAAATGCTGGCAAATGCCTAAGTTGTTGTTTTGATTGCAGAATGGTTCAGTTGTGTAGCGATGTCAACACCAATCACTCAGAAATCTCAGTGCAGAACAATCTCAGCACATTCCATTACAATAATTCTAAATTTATACTAAACCACAGTCATAAGGATCAATGCTAGATTTGGATTTAAGACAATATACCATATTTCTGGAATTTCTTGTTTGTAATACATCAAAGTAAGCTTAAATCAGATGTGTAAAATCTAAGTGAACAGACAGAATGAGCTCTCTTTTTAGGTGTGTTGTCTTGTGGTGGTACTGAAGATTGAACTCAAAAACTGGTGGTTGCAAAGAATAGAAGACTATGCTCCCTCTCCCCCTGAAGAATCAGGGAACGTCACAGACGATGGGATGGAAGCAGGAGCTTTTTGTCTTAGTGATCAGAAATGAATGCAGAGAACCACAGCAACGACACAATGCAGAGACTAATGTGAAGGTTCAGTCCTCAACATGGCATATAAGCTAACTCTAAAGGCTCAGGGATACTTGTCAAGGAAAGTCAGGAGATAGGGGAAAGGAGGACCTTTTTTAAGCTACAGGGGCCCTACTGGCCAATGATTAGCTATGAAGTTCTACAAACCCATAAAGCCCTACAATGTACTGAACAATGGATAATGAACAGACCCTGGGTGGAGAGAGGACAAAATATCCAGTTATTTACCACAGGGATCCGACTAGGCTTCATGAGATAATTCCAGCCCTGGCATCACACAAAAGGCCCTGGTTGAACACAGTGGAAAGCAAAGCAAAAAGGCATGAATATGAATGCTGCCTTGTGCGGGCTAAGGAAAGATGCAGGGGAAAGTAATCAGAATATTTTGTATATGTGTATGATATTGTCAAAGAACAAATCCTCAAGGAGGAGGAGGAGGAGGAAGAAGACAAGGAAGAGGAAGAAGAAGAAAAAGAAGAAGAGGAAGAAAAAGGACCCTCTGTTCTCAAGTTTCATATCCTGAATGTCTGTAGAATGAGAATCCACCATTATCTAACCTAAGGATCATTTAGGCTAGTTTAAAACTCGGGATCACTGTAAAGCGAGGACAGGATGAATTGTGAAACCTACAAAGCTACTGAAACCTCCTCCTGGGTTCTGTTCATGATTTCCAAGCTCAACATCTGCTCCAGTTTGTATATGGTTTGTTCCCAAGAACTCAGTGCTGAAATTCAACCCCACTATTATGAGGTACTGAAAGAGTGCAAACTTAGTAAATGAAGATGAATGCAGAATAGTTTCAAATATGCAGTGGATTCAGATAAGAGAAGATCTCAACATCTAAACAAGATGCAGCCTATAACAACGGAAGAACAGTGAAATACACAGCAATAATCAACTAGAGTGCAGACATCAGTGTCATAGTTATAGCACAGTTGTCAACCTGACAGTTGAACGTTTGAGCTCTGGGCACATTTGCAGAGAATTAGTGGTTGAATTAAGCTCAAAGCAAGCTGACGGGGAAGGCCTAGCCTGTGGTGGGTGGGACTAGACCCTGGAATAAAATATAGAGAACTGATTGAGAAAGTTGGCATCCTTGTGTACACTTGGCTAGACATGCTGGCTTGGCAAGTAAGAATCGTCCTCTCTCAGTCGTTATGTAGAGATAGTATAGCCAGTTCCCTCGGCCCTGGTATTGGTGTAAGCTCGCCCATCAAGCTGAACTGAGAACTGTAACTGGACAATCATGAGAGAAAATAAACCTCTGTTCTCTTAAGCATTTGATAGTGATTTATCAGCAACCAGACAGGCAAACTGCAACAGCCACTAACTCAAAAAAACGCTCAGTCCAAATCACACCAACTGAACCCCTCCCCATCCTAAGGCTCAGGGAATTTTGTGGAAGAGATTGTAAGGGCTCGAAGGTGAGGAGATTGATTCACTGCCCGCCAGGTCACACCAGACAAGCTGCATCAAGGATCTCACTACCCTCACCAGATCTGCACAATGCTGACATATCAACATTCCCCTTTGGACCAGTGAGTAACTCAGGAGTAATAACGGCATGCAGTGGGAAACTTTGGGGCAAGGCCCAGACAGGTAAAAGGAAGCATCCCTATTAGTGATCTACCCAAGGAAGGGCCACTTGAATTGCCACAGAGGCTGAGCCCCTATTAGACCAGATAACCTGAATGGAACCCAGTTGCTCACACAGGCAGAAAGACACAAGGGTGGGAGGTAGAGAGATGGATTGATGAAGGGAGGGAGGGGGCAGAGGAAGAAGAAGAGGGAAGGGAAAGAGAGGAAGATAGAAGGAAGGGAACAGGAGGGAGGGGACAGGTGTGATAACTCATTATGTTTGTATAAAAGATTTTTTAATAAAAAGAAAAATGTGATGGCGACAGATGGCTAAATGATGATGTTAGAAGCTGAGTCAGACTATAGATTATAGGGATGGAGACTTCAGAGGTGGTGATGAGATAAATAAGGCGATTGAGGTAATACCCCATAGTTAAATACTGGTAGATTTTATGACAGGAGAGAGAGAGAGAGAGAGAAAGAGAGAGAGAGAATAACCATCCTTGTTCTCTTTCCATGCGATGCTGTCCATGATCTAGGGACTCTGCTGTGGAGAAGACCATCACCAAATGAGGCACACCCTTCCACCTCCCGAGCCTCTTTATCAAGTCACCTGCTTAAAATACTTTGCTATAGTGATTTAAAAAAAGAATATTAATAGAGCATCCAAGACTCACCCAAATCTGAGAGGCAATCCAGGCTGTCAGTAATAATGAGGTCATGGCTAGGGATGAGCATTGAGCCGACCTGCACTGATGTTCATCTTAAGCTGATTAAGTTCTCTTCCAGGTGGATTATCAGTGACAATAACAAAGTCATGCTTGGAGTTTTGTTTCTGAAAGATGCTTGTAGAAAAACTCCTTCCTGCTTGGGACAGCCTACCTTTCAACCTTTCACCTTTTGTATTAGCTGCTGATTCTGCTTGAAAGGGTCTTGCTCCCAGATATTTCATGGTTTACTCCCTTGTTTCTACCAGGTTTTTACTCACATATCACCATCTTCATGTTGATACTTTTTTTTAACTTTTAAATTTTAGATTACTTAAAATTACAATGGATTTTTTTTCTCTCTCACATTATCCCACTCATCCCCATCCTCCCACTGGTAGACTTCTTCCTGACAAGCTTCCCTTCTGCCCCACTGTGTGTGGGGTGTGTGTGTGTGTGTGTGTGTGTCTGAGTCCGAAAGGGGATATTTCAATGGGAACACCACTGCAACATAAGGGACCCCTTCTTTTGGCAGCTTTGATCACTTACACTTTCTCCAAGAGGGTGATGGTGCCACCTGAGTTTCTCCCTTGTTCATTATACAATGTGCTTGGCCCAACCTTGAGCAAGTCTTGTGCAGGTAAACCTAGCAGGGCAGTCATGGTTATATTGGTTTTATGTCTGGGGGGTACTCTTTGGCGGTCCTCCTCTGTCTAAACTTGGTCTCATTTTCCTTCTGCCCCCTCCTCTGGTATACTCTGGACTCTGGGGTGGGTACAGGGAGCTTCCGATGTCCTGTAAACATGGTGGCCATTTTTAAAACTGAAAGCACCCCCAGCCTTCCTCTTCACCCTTCCTTTTCTTTTTCAAGCACCAATCTCTAGCCAGCCCATTATATAATTTTTGTTGTACCTAAACTAGAAAAGCCATGAACGCAAGATGGTTTATTGGTTTTATAGCTGCATGTTTCTTTCCACAGTACTCAATGCATGACAGATGACAGTAAGTACTAGTTCAGTGGTGTTGAAAAGTGGGGAAATTTTAGCCAATGCTTATCTCATGAACTAAAACATGTATCTTTTGACTGGAAAGTAAGTGCAAATTCGCCTCTGCTACATAAAGAATGGGTATATCTCTGCTGAAGATTCTGTTTCTAATCATGCATGGAGTTCGCAGCCACACTAGCATTGAAGCAAGTTGAGCAAATGCTTTTGTGTTACCTCTTCCATCTTCACTCTGAATTCTCTGTTCCTTTCACAGCAGGACTTCTAGAAAGATACGTCTGCACTTCTGATTTCCTAGTCAATCCACTCCCACGTGGTTTTAGCCCCCCTGCTTCCACCCCTATACTACAGAAAAAAACAATACTGTATATGTTGTAAACAATGCGTGGGGTCTAATATTCAAGAAGAAAGATCACTTACAGTCCTTGTAAAACACAGTGAGGAAAATTAGCCCCTGTGTTTCATGGTGGCTCATCGGAGGGTGAAAATTGAAATTGAAATTTGTAATAGGGAAAAGGCAGTTGAAACTTACAGGAAAAAGCAAAGGCAACAGAAATTAAGAGAGGGCAGTTGAGGAAAACCAGTTAATGAGCAGCACCTGCTGAGTAGTAGGTGTTTACATCTCATTTTACCAACATCTATTCTCAAGAGGCTGGTGTAAAGGAACTGAAAAAGAAAATTTAATTCTGTAGCAAAGACCATCACCTGTAAATTAAGATAATTTTGTTTGGTTCCTAAAAGAAACTAGAAGAAGCAAAGAGATCAAAGATGTTTTATTTTTAACTGGTGATGTGAATAAAATTGCAACTATGCAATTATCCCCCAAGGAATCACTGATTTTCTAGCTTTTGACTCAATAGCAACTTAGGTTACCAAGTATGAGGCCAATGACACAGTCGCTAAGTTGATACATAGCTAGACATTTACCATGAAACAAAAAGACTAAGATTGGGAAGATGGTTCAATTTGTCAACTGCCTGCCAAGGAAGTATGAGGACTGTCCAGCATCATGTTTTCAAAAAGAAACCCAGGCAAACCTAGAGCCAAATCACCTTGCTTCTGTTGCTACCGGTGAATCCCAGGAACTCAGGGCCAGCCAGTCTAGCCAGTGACCACTAGGTTCAGTGAGAGACATTTTCTCGAAAGAAAAAGTGGAGAACCACAGAGAACACCCGCAAGGTCAACTTCTGTAACACACACAAACACACACACACACACACACACACACACACACACACACCATGACTCTATTTTAAAGATATACAATGATAACAAGAGCACCAATAAAGTGAACATTCTTTTTCTGTGTTGTAACATTCCTTTTGCTTAAGCCCCGTCATAGTTGGGCACAAGTGTCAACTTGACTGTTGAGAGTTTGAGCTCTGGGCACATTTGTGGAGAATTAGTGGTTGGATTAAGCCCAGTGCAAACCTGCAGGAGATTGTCTAGCTGTTAGGGAAGGCCCAGCTTATAATGGGTGGGACTACGGTGGGGGAAAACTGATGGAGAAAGTTGGCATCCTTGTGTATACTTGGCCAGACATGCTGGCCTGGCAAGTAAGGATCATCCCTCTTTCAGCTATTACATAGTGATAGTGTGGCCAGTTCCCTTAGCCTTGGTATTGGTATGAGCTCTCCTGTTAAGCTGGACTGAGAACTGTAACCAGGAATCGTAAGAGAAAATAATCCCCTTGTTCCCTTAAGCTGTTTGATGGTCATTTATCAGCAACCATGCAGGCTGACTGCAACAGAATTTGGTACTGGGGAAGTGGGCTATTGCTGATAAATCTGACTATGTGGATTTTATGGCTTTTGAATGGTTTTTCTGGACAAAGTTTGAAATGTTTGAATATTTTGACTTTGAGGATTACGAATTCCGTTCTGCAGGGCTTGGTGAGCCATTTGGAAACCAGTGATGCTGAGAGAGTAACGAATTGTTTGGGCCCAGTGTCCGATAAAGAGAATAACGACTTTGGTGAAGTTGAATTTAAACATGATAGACTGGTTTGCTTGACAGAAGACAGCTGTGTTGTTGGTCGTGAAGCTTTGGATGTGGAAAGGGCAGGCAGCAGACAGCTGCCATTGTTGGAGAGATGAACATCAGTGAAGGAAAACCTAGTGACTTGCACTGGAATGGTGAACGACATGGATACCACCATATGGTGATTCAGTGGTTTGAAAACCCGGATTCCTTCAGGGGCCAAAAGCCCAAGTGAAAGCAGTTTTCTTGCCTTTGCAAGTTTGGCTGCCTAGAAAAAGGCTTTTCCAACAGCAACGCACAAAATTTGGTACAGCTGTGACTCAAGGGCATGACCTTGCTCTTCTCACTACAGTTGAATTGACTTAGTTCAACAATTTAATTTTCTTCTCTACTAATTTGGAACTAAGCATTGAAAGATTAAACTGTACTGCTTCCAGTAATATACCCATAACATTCAAAGTCATTTTACTTTAAAGATACCGGCGTACCAAATTGTCTTTCTGCTATACTATTCATGATAGCCAAGCTACTGATTTCAGCCTAGGTGTCTACAATGAATGAACAGATATAGAGACTGTGATTAAACTATGAATAAAGCTCCACTGCATATATATTTTTATTCAGCCACAGAAAAGAATGCAATTATGTCATCTGCAAGATAAGCAATGGATTTGTAGATAATCACGTTACATGAAATAAGCCAGACTTGCAAGCAGAAGTAATGGCCTGTTTTCCCTCTCATGTGGCATCTGTGTGTGTGTGTGTAAGAGAGAGGTGGGGGGATAGAGAAAGAACATGACTTTTAGAGAGCTGTGTAAAGGGACTAGAACAAGGGGGAAGGTAGATGGGAAAGGAGGTAAAGATAAGAGAGGGCAACAGGGTGACTATGATAAAGCACATTATATATGTGTATGGAAATGTTATAAGGAAATCTATTTGTACAATTAATATATGCTAACAAAAAAGAAAGATTACTGTTGGAGACTTGAATTAGGTGACCACAGAAATTTGTACAGAGGGTGGCTACTTTCTGTGGCGGTAGAAGGAAGCAGAGGGGACAGGCATTCTGAAAGAAAAGGGTGAAGCAACTCACAACAGGGAGAAATGGGCCGGACAAGACAAAAGAAGACAATCTAAGAGTCCATAATGACTATTGTAGGCCTTACCTATTTTCTTTAGTGCTGCCAAACAATCATAACCTACGCCTTCTCTGTACATTCCTACCATCAACTCTCTTTCAGCATTTAGGCCCATTTCTCCCTCATCTTGGTATACATTCTACATCCTAGCAAAGCCATCTCTTCTATAAGTTACGCTTCCTTGTACTCTCTTACCTTCTTTGGAGTTCTTTTCTTCAGTTATCCCTTCCCTCTTCATCATCATCAAACTTATGATTACTTCTAATAATGTATGTGCATGTCATCATACTAATATTTTTTAAAAGGGGAAGATGTCAGTCCTTTCTATCTGATTTCAGAATTCTCTGATCCCTAACAACAATGTATCTAGAAAAAGATGTATTCTTCTTTTCTTATTTCTTATTCAGTCTTCTGAAACATGGCTTCTATTTTCTCCATGTTACTAATGACAACTAATCAATTTCAAAAACTTCCATGTTTTGGGGCCCAGTGGATCTACTGCTCCTCTGACTCTCAGCAGTTTTGTAGACTGTTGGGCTGGCTCCACTTGTGGAAAAGATCTTGACTGTTGGAGTGTTGGATCTTGTGATTGCTGGTATGTCTCTTTCTTCTCTAACTGCCACATGTCAGTGTCTTCAGAGGTTCTTTCTCCTCTAGATCTCTCTAGAAACTAGGTTCTATTCTCTGCTTCCTTCTCTATAAGTTCACCTTTATCTGCCCATGTATTCAAAATAGAAGCCTAGGCAATTCTGATTTATCACTCTCAAACTCTCCTCCCTTCATCATGAATGGATATCTAATCTATCCACTTCTTTTCGTTGTTTGCTACTTCATTAATCCAAAATATTGTCGTTTCTTACCTAAATGATTTTAAAGTGTCCAAATGGACTCCTAGCCTCTGCTTGTGTCATTAGTTTCTACTTAACAATCCAGGTAGTCTTGAAAAATATATTGGACCATGTTCCTACTTAAAATCCTTCAATGTCTTCCAATTACTTTGTGATGAAATCCAAATTCCTTAACACAGATCAGAAGACCTGGCCTGCTCTGCCTTCTGCCCCGCTTCTCCCTTCCCCCTTTGAGTTCTAGCCACAATGACTTCCTTTCATTTCCCCTGAAACCCTTCTGCAGAACCCTCACACAGGTGTATCCTCAGCCCAAAATGCTCCTTTCCCCTCCCCCCAGTCCTCTGGATGTTCCCTCATATTGTTCAGGTGTCTAAAGTCAGATATTAGGTGTGAGTCCTCTCCCACAATTAGTGGTCCATCATTAAGTCAGTTTGTTCCCGCCACAGAGCTCATGATAAGTTATAAATACATGTACACATATATTCTGTCTACAACCTTACTATACTTTCTGTGGGAATGTCTAATGGTCTTATGATGTTCCTTATTTCAGTTAGTTGAGTAGGGGTGTTAAACTTTGTCAGTGTGGTAATTCCTTGAAAAAATCCACTCAAAAGAAGAAAGATGTTGTCTAATGGTTTTGGAGTTTTTGGCCCAAGGTCAGCTGATCCATTGTGCTGGGTCTGAGGTCAGGCAGGACATTCTGGTGGAACAAGCATGTCAGAGTAGGGTAGTTCACTTCATGGCAGCCAGGAAGCAAAGAGAAACAGGAAGGAGCAGGGGACAAGCTACATTTTTCCACAGTGGTATACACTCAGTGACCTACTTCCTTCAATTAATCCAACATCCTGTATTTTAACGCCTCCCAATAATTTCATCATACTTCGCTCCTATTGAGGAATCAATCCATTAATTAACTTACATTGCTCAGGATCCAATCACTTCCCAAAACCCATCAGCAGGCAACCAAATCCCAAACATGAGCTATGGGAGTATCTCAGATTCTAATCACAACGAAGTTTTGCATTTTTTTATATCAAATGTTTTTGTTGTTGTTTAAAGGATGAAGTCAGAAATGTCATGTGATGTTGAACAGGTAGTGTACTAACTTTTACTGGGGAGATGTGAAAAAAAAAAAAAAAACACCTATTAACCAAAGGTAAGGCAACAAGGAAAGAACAAAGAAGCAATTCTGCCGAAGTCTAGCTTGGTAAACTAGTAAGTTTAACTGTGTTGGGTTCCATGCAGAAGCATGGCTAATTTACAGGAGGCTATACCACCGAAGAAAACCCCCTTCTCCTTGCTGGCAATTGTTAACTGCTTAGATATCCTTTGAAAGAGGCAGGGCCATGAAGGGCCTCCTAACCTTGTAAGTCTCTTTTGTCTTCTCCTGAGCTGCCCATGTGCTGTCACATAGACTGCCATCAGTGCCTGTTTACTTCCTGGGAAGTCCTCCACCCCCTGTAGGAGGCCCTGTTAACAGGCTCAATCATGTGAGGGAGTAGTAATCTTGATGTGACAGATGCATGTGGTCCATGAGCATCATATTACAATCTGGATGAGAGGATGAGGAGGTGGAAGCACCAATGTAGAACTCAAAATTTTTTTTTTTGGCAAATATGGTGGTTAAAAATGAGGCATGAAGTAAAATGAGATCTTTGAGTTCAGCGGAGTCAAAGAAAGTAAATGTTTGTTTGGTTTACAAGAATTATGGAAGAAATGCCAGTTGAGATCCCATAAGCGGCCTATGCTAAAGGGTAAAAAAAGATGTGAATAGGACAAAATTAATAAATCAATACATTGAGTTTTCATGGGGCCAGTAAAGAAGATGATCAAGAAGTCAAGGTGACAAAAAGGAACAATTTTAACCTCTATACTACTGGAAGGAAGGAAAATAAGAAAGCAAAAATAAAGATAAAACTTCATAGACAACAAAGAGAGGTTGGACATGTCCATCTTAAAAGCAGCAGAGCTGGGCTGGAGAGATAGTCTAGAGGTTAAGACTCTACTTTACAAGCAGAAGGTCCTGAGTTCTAATTCCAGGTCTTGTACCTCCCACCCTAATGCACAGAGACTTGGAAATCCCAGAGTGAAGCAAAAAGAAAGTAGAAGAAATCCAGGATGATTCCTGAAGTCACTTTTGCCTGCACCCCCCACAAAGAGATGCACAGTACTCTCTGACACACAGACACACAAAAGCAACAGAGCCATCTGTCTACACACTGGTTGTCAAGAGGAAAATCAAAACCTCTTAAAGACAATTCCATTCCAGACAGACAGGCAGAGGTTGTCAAGGACAGGGACAGTCAGAAGGGAAGATGGAAGCTTGATGAGCTCTGGCCTCATGAATGACATGACAATAAGAAAAGTAATAGGAACTCTATTCTTCAAGCATCAAATTATCAGCCATTCCTGTGGTCCTCATAAACAGTCAGATCCAACATATCTCCCAGATAGTCTAGTTCAGCAGGCTGGTGGAAGGAGGAGTAGAGCTATATAATTTTTAAAAAGTTCCCCCAGAAAATCTTTATGGTCAGTTAAATTTGGGTAACAGTTGCTGTATAGAAATAGACATAAATTCAACAATATTGTGACTCTCATATATTTTCTCCATTTTTCAGCCAAATACAAAAAACATTGACATGCGACATTGATTCACAAAAATTACCCACAGAAAGCAGCTTCCAAAATTCTATCTGGCTTATTATGAAGTCATCTAAGAGGATTGTCATTTTACATACTTGTTATAATTGTGTGGTCCCAAATAAGCCACAGTGACATTCAAAATATAAGTCAGGTTTATAGATATTTATTAATCATAAAAATGTTATTGAGGAAAAGGTAAATGAGTCCAACTGACTAGCAATTATTTGTAATATAATAATAACATCAATATTTTGAAGTCTATTCTGCTTATAATTTTCTGACTTTCTAGATTAATAAGCTAAAAGAAACTGGAACTAGTTTTATTCATGCAAATATCCTTATACAACATCTGTCCCACACTAAGAGAAGAGACCAGGCTTGTGAAAAATACATTGCTTTTTCTGCTTCAGAAAAAAAATGATTGACATTGATATACATTTCTAGGACTACAAAACCCCACTGATTTCCTGCCACTTTCCTCCATTGTAATTGGCACTGACCAGTAAGTATAACTTAGTGCTAAATCAATATTAGCTGATATTTCTGTAGATGGGACATGAAGAAACCTAATCACATGAGCAAACACAATGCTTCCTGGGTACATTTAAATAAGATGGTTGTTATTCTATTGTATGAGGGAAAATCTTTTTTATCTAACAAATCTTGTGCTAGATATATTGATCAGTAGTTGGAATGAATTTTCACTTGCTATAGATTCTCTACTGCCCTGCGGATCTTCCGCCCTTCCTCTTTCTTCTCATCTGCAGTCATGGTGTATGCTCCACATCCTTTCTCATTTGTAGTACTGCTTACTTGTTCCTTACGCTGAGCAAGGAACCAAGGTGACTGTGCTTACATATCTGCTGTAATTGCTCACCTGGGGTGGAGCAGTGTCCTAAATAAACTTCGGTTTTGCCACAGCACCATTACTCAACAAAGTATTTATGCAAGTGCCACTTAATAACACAAAGTAAAGGAGGCCCTTAAAGTCGGTACTGAGGAAGGAGTCTTGAGCTGCCTACTTTCCTTACTTAAGGGCCAATCTCACCACACTTGTTCTTAGAAGACCCTTGAGGAGTGTCAGACGGCAGTTACTTGGAGCCAGGTCTAAGCTGTGTATATCCCTGAAAGGATTAGTTCCTTTGTTAATTATCAAAGGAACATGTAACTTCTTTCAACACTCCTCAGTCATAGCTATTCATAGTGTAGTTATGTATTTAATGTTTCCATAAATACCACAAACATACATGTTCAGTACTTAGATGGAAATAGAAACTGCTCAAAATTGCACAGTGCTATGACTCTACATGTTTTTTTCCCTCCTGTTTCCTAGGTTTTATAGAAAGGCTTTTAAAAGTACTTTCATACAAAAAAGTACTTTCATATCTATGATCCGTTTGTATCATAGCAACTCTAAGAAAAAAATTAGACCATATATACTATCTCCATTGTACAGATGAGGAAACAGGCATATGAGATATGGAGAGGATCATATTCCAGCTTGGTATTTTTCCTCCCCTATAAAATCGCCTTTGTCATAAGGATTGGAGCTGTGACCAGTCTGGAAGAGAGGAGCATGCATCGATTCCTGCTGGTGTCTGATAGACACATAGATGAGAGGAGGCTTAGTGGCTGCAAGATCGATAACCTACAATACAAATGATACAACCTGATGGAAGGGAGTCCTAATTTGTTTTAAGCCTCCACAACTTCTGATAGGAAAGCAGGGTGTGGTAATTATATATCTTGCTTTTGGCTTGTCTTTTCCTTATCCTCACCCTCACAGATGTCTTTCAAACATTGGTAATTACAGCCATCAGTGCCAGAAACTAGGACCTCATACCCATACAGATGACATGCTAAAAAAAAAAAGAAAAAAGAAAACTGCAGTCTTCAAGTCTACGTTATATCATTATCCACTACCTGGATATGTAATGGTTTCCCCTGATCTGAAGATGTATAAATGCATTTGACTGTAATTGATAACTTAAAAAAGATGGAAATGCATATAGGTAAGATCAGAGGAAAACTGCTTCTAATTAATGAAACCTACCTGAATCTAAAAGAACTGTTTCTCTGTGAGATAAAGAATCAGTATCAAGAAATAAGCACAGGGAGACAACCATCATTGTCATGGTAGTCTATAAGTAAAACCAAACTAAAAGGATCATAAATACTTTCTTACCAAGTTCTTGCTAGACTCTAGTGGCCTATGTACAATTTATAGGATATAGTAGATTTATCAACATCTCTATCACTAGCCAGAGCAATTTGAGTGTGTGCTTCCTAATTGGGCATCCCACAACTTTAGGAGGAGGAAGTGAATATTTAAACATTTTTAAAAGTAAACTTTCAATAGAACCAAATGCATATCCTTTCACTTTGGGAAAGTAGTTCAAAGAGGGTTTAGTTATGGCCCTCAGGTATATTTAGTACCACAGATAATAGTGTTTAGGGATGTTTTTGTTACAAGAAGAATGCACAGAAATGTTATGGATTAAGAGAGATAGGCTAAGTGAAGGGAACTGGCAAATGTTCAGTTTATCAGCATCGTAACAAGTAGACTACGTATATTAACACATAGAATACACACGCAAAGGGAAAAACCTGCAAGACAGAAACCAAGAATAAGAGAAAAGTCAAGTAAATAAAGTGAAGTCAAGGCCATGGTCAAGGTCAAAATCCTTTACCAGGTATTGGCAATAAGGACTCTTCAACTCCAAGGCCTGTTCTTCGGCCTGTCAATGTAATACTTCCTTGGGCAAGGCTGTGTGATGTTTCTGGAGCTGAATATCTTAGATATAGGGCAATCAAGAGATAGGAACATGAAGTAAAAAGAAACTTTGTTCTTATAATTTTATGTAAAAAAATACTTAGTCCAAGATTTTTATTGGACACACACTTTACTTTTTTTTAATCACTAAATATTGAGGCCTATAGTATAAGTAGGACTTCAGATATTTATATCCAGCATTTCCTTCTCCTACTTAAATATTCAAAAATAAGGAATAAATCCAATCAATTAGAGTATAGCCAAACAATGGAGTTCTATGCCATAGTTAGAATTATATGGTAGAAATTTTAATGACATATGAAAAATTTACAATATATTACAAAATGAATAAAACACCAGAACATCAAACTGAAATATTAAGTATGTTTTAAATTTTATTTAAATATACATTAACATATGCATTATGAAAACAATTAGGTGGAAATATGCCAAAATATGAATAATGGTTGTCTATGGTTATTAGAATATTCAGCGACTTTCATACTCATCTTGAGACTTCTCTGTTCACTTTTTAAAGTGAACATGATTTTATATATATTTTTAGAAAGAATGCATTACATACCATACAATTCTCTGCAAAGATCTTAAAAATTATACATAGAATAATAATGTATTATGAATGTAATTATTTAGGAAATTTTATTAAATGATACAGAGTTCATTGTTGGCAGCAAACTAACTTTGCCCACACTGGAAACAAAATCGGCTCTTCATGTACTTTCTTGCTATGCTAAAATGATCATTTATAACACCAGAATTCCTTTAGCTTCTGCCTAAATGTCCTCTTAGAAAACACACAGAAAATGCACAGCTAAATATACGACGCCATGTGAAAAGTGAAGATAATCACATATGACTCCAAAAGTTCTTAAAAGTTGTAAGTAAAGACTTCTAACTCCCCTAGCAACAGTACCTGGAAAACAGTTAATACAAAGCTGTCTTGGGACTGATGCTCTTACTGGTGAGCTAAAGTAAGGAAGAATTCTACATAAGAGGATGGTTGTTGCTTTAAGAACTTTCTATCAGCTGCCTGGCACACATACTTCTTTTAAATAGCCTTCAATTAATGTAGGTGGAGTCCAGAGGAATCTTTGACACATTGTAATTACATAGCTCATTTCACTGGCTATACTTAATGAGTAATGAAAACAGGAAATTAAGCTACAATATAATTCAATTTTTCCTTAATTGTATAACTTTTGCTTATAAAACAAAAAAAATCGCTGGAATATAGAGAAAAGAAAGGAAGAAGAGGGAGGAAGAAGAGGGAGGAAGAAGAGGGGAGGGAGGAAGAAGGAAGGAAGAAAAGAATGAAGGAAGGAAGGAAGGAAGGAAGGAAGGAAGGAAGGAAGGAAGGAAGGAAGGAAGGAAGGAAGGAAGGAAGAGAGGGAGGGAGAGAGGGAAGGAGGGAGGGAGGGAGGGAGAAAAAAAAGAAAGGAAAGAAAAAGAGAAGAAAGGAGAGGACAGGAAAGGAAAGCAGAAGGGCGCCAAGCCCCAGCGTTTTCCTCTCTGGTTCCTGAGCGAAGATGCAAGGTGACCTCTGCTTCATTCTCTTGCCATCACGCCTTTCCCACTATGATAGTTTACACCTCAACATCTGAACCAAAATAAATTTTCTTTCTTAATTTGCTTTTTGTCACAACAAGAAAAAAAACTGATACAAGTGGTGCCATATTTTGATTTTAAGAATAAAAGTCTAAGTTTTTTTTAGTAAAAGACACTGTAATCGTAATTGATAAGAAAGTTGTGCAGAAACATGAGTGAGATTTTTAAACTCTTTTTTTTTAATATTTATTCAACTGTGCGCATGTGCGTGTGTATGTGCCCGCGCGTGTGTGTGTGTGTGTCTGTGTGTGTGTGTGTCTGTGTGTGTGTGTGTAGAACCACGGACGAATTCGCGAACCACCATGGACGCCTCCACCTCCTTCTGCCCCGGGATTCACAAGCTCCGCCCTACCAGGACCAGAAGCGCAGGCCGCCCCCGCTTCCGCCTGGCGTCTATACGTGGGATCTGGGATCCGAGCTCAGGACCTTCCGCCTGCAAGGCGGAGGCTTAACCCCTGAGCCACCTCTCCAGCCCCGATTTTTAAACTCTTAAATCCTGGTTTTGTTTATGATCTGCTGTGATCGAGAGTTGAAGATACTTAAGGGAAGAGAAAAAATAGATAACTTGATGGCAAATGCTTCCATTGGTTGAAGAATAAGGTTGTTTTCTGCCAAATGGAATCGTTTCAAAAATTCCATTAGGAACCAATCATGGTGTTGTTATTGCATACAGGGGGCTAAGGTAGGTATATCATGAGTTTGAGACCAACTTGGCCTACAGCATGAGACTCTGTCTCAAAAAAAAAAAAAAGCCCACTAATTAAAACACACACACACACACACACACACACACACACACACACACACACACACAGACAACAAAAATTAACCAACCGAGAAAAAAAATGCAATTAGGAGCTACATCCCTCATACCGACCCTGCCCTTTTTCATCCGTCTCCAATCTTCTCCTCAGAAACCTTCGTGTGTTCCCTGCCAGGACCAATGCTACTCAATGCCTGGGGAACAAGTGTTCACTGTCCTAGGGTTATTTAGGCTTCAGCCTTTTGAGGAAAAAGGCTGTTCTGGGCAATGCATGCCAAACCTTTCCTACATTTATCTAGCTTGTTTTCTAGCCAACCAGTTCATTTCGTGCCCAGGAGGAAGGTAATGATAGAGGAAGGGGAGCCGGGAGGTGGCTGACGTCAGCAGCATGCCCTACGGATCTGGGTAAACTGATATGAATGGGGTATATCCCTGTATGTGCTCACTATGATTTTTAACTTCATCAAAATTTCACATTTTAAACATTTACTTGTGTTTCTTTGTTTCTATCATGAACTTCAGATGATTTTAAAGTAAAAAATAAGTAAATAACAGCTTTCAAATTATAAATTCAAAAGGGAAAGGATTGACATGCTGTAAAAAAATTATTCCTTTACTCTGTCCCTCCTGGAGCTAGTTCGTATGTGACTGCGTGGTGGTTTTTTGTGCATATTCAATGGTTCCAGGCTGTGAATAAATGGGGGTTGTCTCTTTTCCTTATGTGACTCTAGATTTGGATACAGACAATATCTGCCAATGTGAGGCAGAATAATAAGAAAGGGGGCTGGAGAGATGGCTCAGGAGTTAAGACTACGCCTCGCAAGCAGAAGGTCCTGAGTTCAGATCCCGGGTTTCACATAAAATCGCCAAGAGTCAATGGCCACAGCCTGCGCTTCTAATGCTGGTGGGCAGAGCCTGGGAAATCCCAGAGTAAAGAAAGAAGGAGGGCGAAGCAATCCAGATGATTCCTGAAGTCACCCTTGGTCCTCCACAGGGACACATGTGCACTCTGATACACATGCACGCACACATACACACGCTAAATGAATGAATAAAGTTTAAAATAAATATTAAAAAAAAAGAATAATGAAAGGACATCTGGATTTCTATTCAAAAGACCTGTAAGAAAACAGAACACATTTGATCTGTAAGATTAAAGGAGGTTCTGAAAGATGGTATTTCAGTGGATGGATCCTAACCAAGGAATGATGAGGGCCACATCAACTCAGTCCCTTTCTTTTGTCTGTAAAACCTGGCGATTAAACTAGTCTAGCAAAACACATAAAATTCATACACTGAAATGAGTCTGCATTTTCTATTCCTGATTAATTTTTTAAAACTAAATTAAGTGACTAAATGGAAATCTAAACATGAAAAGAAAGGACTAGACATGTTTCTAGAGGTAAAAGGGTGATCTGATAGAATCTGTTGTCTCTGAAGACAAAGAGATAAAGAATCCAAGATCTGGTGTGCTTTGAGACGACATAAAAGGCCTGAAAGGGGGATGGTCCCTACAGAAACAAGCATGTCAAGATAAAAGCGTTTGCTTTTATTTCAACCAAAAATAAATGACAAAAAGCTCAAGATGTTCATTTTAATTTGAATTTCTCCGAATATATAATGCGTATTAAAAATTGTTCTTGATATAAGACTGAATATTCTCTATGCAGTATGTTAAGCAAATTGCTAGTTCATTTATTATAAGGCGCTTTTTCATATTTTAACGATTCTGAAAGATGGATAAAATTTAAAACAAATGTATGTGCATATGTTTATCTTAGTTCACATATCACTTAAAATGATAATATAACTTTGAGTAGGCATTCCTTCAGACAACAAAGGCAATAATAAGCTACCTTCAAAACAGTTTAAAAATCAAAATTCTGTAGAGTCCTAAGGACCATGTACATGTGTCAGTACTTGTGAATTAGCTGTAGAATAATCTGAAAAACATGAGAGAATGCTCCTAAGAGGGTCTAGTCCTGGAGGCAAGGTTTGTTATAAGGAAGTAGGTCAAGACAACGAGTCGAGTAAAATCATGGGTGATGAACCAGTTAGATACAGATGTCAACATGACAATTGTGAATTGAGCCTTTCAGAATACCTATAATTTAAAAAATTATTTAGTTAAGTCAAGCCCCGAGCAAGCTTTTGGAAGATTATATGAATGATGTGGGAAGTCCTACCCCACAGTGGTAAGTGGAAAAGTAAGTACGATGGAGAAAGCTAGTTGAGTGTTTCAGCAGACTGGCATGCAAGAAAGTATGCCTCTGTCTCAGTTTTTCATGTGAGGTGGTATAGCCAGCTCTGCAGGCTCCTGATGTGGATATGACCTGTCCTGACACAATGATGAATTGGAGCTGAAAATCATAAACTGAAATTAATTCCTTGTTCCCCTAAATTGTTTTGGGTTTTATATTCATTCATAGGAAGGTAAAGTCAGGACAGGTGACCTCCGTGAAATTGCTTCTCTAGGCTCCTTAAGCTGAATCTAGTCAGTTTCAGTCTCTTCATAGTGGGCTGGAGATCCTCTGAATACTGTAACCCATAATATTCCTTCACCCTAATAATGTTCAGAATCGTAGTCATGTTTCCTAAGTATTTGTCCAAAGTTCTTCTGTACAAGATGAACTCATGAGAATGTATTTTGAAAATCTGTAATTTTCTGTTTTCAAGTATTTTCTGTTACCCTACTTATATTAGTCATGAAACAGTACCAGTTCTTCAATAAGAGCTTTAGAGATTTCAACCTATGGGAACAAAGTAACCAATTAATCAGTAGCGTGGAATATTAATATTACTGGCCTATTAGTCTATATTTTTTATTTATTTTAATTAACATTCGTAGTACTGGGGCTTGAACTCTGAATCTCTTGCATGCTAGGCAAGCATTCTATCACTCTGCTATACATCCCTGACCCCAATAGCAAACTGTTTTTTGAAATGATGAATATGTAAACACATATTATATGTAGATGTATGCATAAAGCTTGGGAGGTTTATCAAATTTGTTATTATACATGAAAACTATCAGAGTTTGTTTTTCATTATCTCTATTTCTAAACTCAGCCACAGTAAACACATAATACATTTGCAGTCATTAAGAGTAATACAGTTTTTCTTTTTTAAACAGTACTATAACCCACGGTGAGCATCTCCAAGGATACAGCTCCTTAATAATTTCTTCCTGTAGAGTTGAAGGCACCATCTAGTGAAGCCATAAACTCAGGTTTAGACTCAGCCATCATGGGACAGCAGGGACCCACAGGCTGATGCAGAATAAATAATTCTTCCTGCCATGCTGGTAGAAATGGAGACTTCCAGGCGTTTCTGTTGACAGTAGAGGCATACACATGCAATTTGCCTTCTCTAGCCAGGCCACAGAAGGGAGCAATTGACTTAAAAGCATAATTTTCTTGATCTGGATTTCATTCAAAATGCTGGGGCTGAAGAGTCTCGTATTTGGATGTTCCTTGCATCCCTTAAAGCACAAACCTTTGCAGGCCTTTCTCTTACGGTAACCACATTTGTGCCAAATTGAAACCAGTGATGAGCACTGTGTGCAAAGGAGTGAGGCAGTAAACGGGAACGTCCGTCTTTGTTTGGCCAGCAGCACAATTTCAGGGCGCTGTGCTTCCCTTCCCACACATCGGTTATGAATTTCTATTTCTGCTTTTTTACATTATTCAAACATAAAAGCTGATATCTTTCAGGTGCTCTGTCTCCTCAGATGGTGTTATTAATATTTATTAAAATCTAGCTCTCTGCTTTCTTATCTTAGGTATATATAACCTCAACTTTGCAGGGAAAACAGAAACCTTTACGGTTCGAATTGGTATTTAAAGAGATAAGCTGACTTTCAGGCCAGACTAATAATATTACATTAGTGTTTAGGAAGAACAAGCAGGCTGTGCCATATAAATTTTAATATACTCTTTCTGTCATCAAATAACAGCTAAATTACCCCAGTGATAAACACTAGGGCTTACATCAAGCTGGGCATGATGTCCAGCTTACTCTGGTTTCTGCCAACAAAGAGCCTAGAAAAACAAGCCAGTATCAGGCTTCCATGACACTAATAACCTACATGCAGTTAGCCGCTCTTCATGGATTGTTCAGAAAGTACCCTTCCCCTTCCCCGATAATTTCAGAGAGAACAAGGACTCAAAAGAAGAATGTATTAACTATCTGTGAAACTGGCTAGCAAAACCTGCGTATTCTCTGGTAAATGAAAGTGATCATTCCTTCTTTATAGGGTGGTTTTAACTATTAGCAGGATGATGCCGTCAGAGTAAACGTTTGTAACGCCCATGTTGGTATTATCATTATTGCACAAACATGAACATGAACCGTATTTGGCAAGGCTTCATTAAACCCAATGCGTAAGATGGAACTTGAGATGGTCATAAAGGGAACAGGCAGAATACTGTTGACCCTAGAGACCAAAAGTCGCTTGAGTGTTTCTTGAGCTGAGGCTGCACTGTTTGAATTGCGCTGCCTCATAGTCAGGGGTTTCTCCTGGCAAAGGTGTCTGACATTTCTGGTGTCATCTAATCAACAGGGGAGTATTAGCAGAAAGGAGACTGGCAATCTGTGTGTGTGTGTGTGTGTGTGTGTGTGTGTGTGTGTGTTACATATGCTTTTGTGTAGGTATGTGTGGGCATGTGTACAAGTGGATACTCAGAAGGACACGTGAGTGTGTATGCCTGTAGAGGCCCAAGGGTGAGTGACATCAGAAAGCATCCTAATGTTCTACCCTTTTATTGCTTTGTTCTGGGATTTCCCAAGCTCTGCCTTCCAGGGTTACAATTACAGACTCCTGCTATTTTAGTATTTTTATGAGGTCATTTTGTTTGCAAGGAAACAGTTTTAACTACTGAGGCATCTCCTCTGTCTGAGGCTAGCAGTCTTTTGAATGAGTTTAGGTAAAGTTTTCCAAGTAGAAAACTTGATTTAAACAACTAACAGGAGTTAGAATATGCCACAACAAAGGCTGGCCTAATGAAATCCTGTCTCCAGACACACAAACTTAGGTGAGGACCGGAGGAAGGGAGTTATGGGTGACCTTCCTGGAGTAGGAGGGTGCCTGGTGTCTAACAGCTCTGCCCCATTTTCCGCAAGCAGAAATTCTGCCATCATCTTATTTTTGGGGCAGAGACAACAAAAGGGATTGTCTGGCAAAGTGTGAGTCACAAAGAAATGAGGCGAACTACCAAGAATCTGATAGGCATTCACTGAAGAGCAGCAAACATGACTTGTAAGTCTAAAGAAACTGCCCTTCCAAGGGGAGAGGAAAGAGGCAAGTCTCCTCCTAGGACCACCAAGCGCTAAACAGCGGGGGACCAACGCTTCAGCCAGGAATGCTCCAAGGGTGCAAATTGCAGGGACTGAAAGGAATTATTTAGTGTGGTCCAGGGGGCAGGAGCAGGAGTGATAGAAATGAAAGTCAAAATACAGATGATTTAGGCGGCAAAGGGGGTCACATGTCCTAATGGAGAGATCTATTACCAACCTTGCTGGGCTGGCCCCTGGGGAGGAATGGAAGTCCGTTTGCTTGCACCGGCTGCAATTGGAAAAGGCACTGAAAAGTAGGCGGCACACCAGAGAGGAAAAACCACCACTTGCCCTCAGAGAATCAATGGCATAGCTTAATAGGTCTTTCCCATCTCAAATTACCATGATGTGGCTTGTGCACACGGGCCCGAGTTGCTAGAATCAGTTTTCCATCATTTGAGCTTCTTTATTAGTTACTCTAAAGAGTCGATGAAGAAATCATCATAGATAATGAAAGGCAGTATAGGTGCTGCACATAAGACACCCACAGCATTCTGATGGTTCAAGGAAGGGTGAAACTAAGATTAGTTTCACGCTGTGACATCGGTGTAAGTAAACATGTACACTGACTGAGATCCTACACAACATACACATATTGATTCACATCTGAGACAGAAGAAAGGGAGATTTAGCATATTTGGATGGTGGCTACCAAAATAAAAGTTCAAGTAGAGTGGCTGTCAAATTTAGAAAAATGGACGTAAAATCTGTTTTTTTTTTTTTTTAATCACATGCCTTTAAATACCATTAAGAAGCAATTATTGTGCAGAAACTTTAGGACCCACATGTTGAATGTGTTCATACTGCAGTTCAATCCACAGCTGCGGTTGTAACTAGCAACGGACACATTCTGAAACCTGTGGTGGGCCAGAAGGGACACATGTGGGCCCCGAGCCGTGCCAGCTGAGATGCCAACTGCAACTGAAAGGAACTGGTACAGTGTGGTCAGATGGAAAGTGGGGCAGGCAGACAAGGGCCCGTATCACTGCGATTGTTAGAAGGAGCACAGCTGCGGGCAGCACAACCCCTCTTACCCAGTGGGTGACAGAAGCAGGGGACAGCAATGGTGGTAAGAGAACGAGAGGAAGAGGCAGCGGGAAAGAAAGCAAAAGAAGCCAGAGCTGGGGAAACCGGCAGATGTCAGCGCCTCGCAGGTGGGGGATATCTCACTTCCTGATAAAATCATTTCATGTGGTAGGCACTAAGTTAAACTTGGTGTTCTAGAAGACTGAAGTTCCTACAAACACATTTGGGGTTTGACCTGCAGAGGACAGATATAGGTCAACCCTCTGCCTGCTGCTCTCAGCAGCTGTGGCCAACGTGAGGCACAGCTGCCCAGCACGCTGGGTTAAGCTGCTGATGAAAATCAACAGCACCCCATTTCCTGCCTCTCTGCAGTCTAGCTTGTCTACTCTGGGCCGGGTTAGGCGCAGGCTGAGCTGGCAGCTGGCTGCAGCTTGTGGAAGACTGATGAGTGGATTCTGCTGCTGGCACATGCATTTTCATCTTGGCTACCTGAAAGGTCTATTCCTATGTCTTTAAAAGGAGGCTTAAAATCCAATACTCCCTCATTACCCTCAGTGCTATTTTAAATAAACAGAGTCAGAGATTTACCCATCCTTCACTTTAAAACAATAGTAGAGATGAAAAGAGAGGGAAATCCACATAGAAGACTGACTTCAGAAAGGACACAGCTGATCTAGGGCTACTTACCACCATGGTTAAGGGAGCAGTCTGGGAATCCAGGAGGAATTAAGAGATCGCCCAATCACACTGGATTAGTCACTGCCCAGCTTAATAGCACATGTTCCTTTGTCCTAGCTGATCATAACTAAAGTTCCCATGTTCACATTTTTTTCAAAAATGTCCAACTCATTTTCCTCCATGAATGGGACATTAAATCAAGCTAAGTCTGTCCATGTGGCTCCAACTCTTCTTACACACAAGAGACCAAGAAGGCAAGACCAAGTGCTTTGAGTTAGAGGATGAATTAGAAGAACAAGCAATAAGATGCAAACATTCTGCTATCGAAGCATATGATTCTGCAGGATCTTAATCTTTGTTTTTTTGTTGTTGTTTTCCTGAATTCTAGACATTACGCTAAACTAGAATTTGAAAACAGAAGATTCCATAGCTTAGAACGTTTGATTCCAGTATTTTCCTTTCACCACCTTGAAAGAGTGAAGGACTCACCCACTGTCCACCATAGAAGCTTCTAGAGAAAATTATGAATGCTGCCCAGATTCTGAAATAGTATATTTAAATAAATGAATTAGACTTAAAGAAAATCTGAAAAACTAAAGAAAATAAAATTTTCATATTAATTTACTGTCCAGTGATAACTTATAAGAACACTTCTATGTTTCCTTCTCATTCTTCATTAGCATGTATTTTCTTTCACATGTTGCTCAAATGTTCTCCAGGAAGCTTAAATCAATTTGCAGTCCATTTTCAATGAATAATATAGTCTTCAAAGCAAGCTCGAATATTTGAGAGTGCAAAATGCTTCATTGCCATCTGAATTTTCTTGTCTTTTTTTTTTTTTTATTCAATTGTGCGTGTGTGCGTATGTATGTGTGCACGCGTCTGTGTATGTATAGAACCACGGACGAATTCGGGAACCACCATGGATGCCTCCACTTCCTCCGACCCGGGATTCACAGGCTCCGCCCTACCAGGACCAGAAACGCAGGCCACCCCCGCTTCCGCCCGGTGTCTATACGTGGGACGTGGGATCCGAACTCAGGACCTTCCACCTGCAAGGCAGAGGCTTAACCCCTGAGCCACCTCTCCAGCCCTTGTGTCTTTCTTTCAAGTTGACTGTTTATCCCTGCCATCTTTAGCCATTATAGAAGGCATTGCACTTGGGTCCTCTGCAGCAGTGTGCTTGCTGGAATTGATTCTAGTTCTAGGAAAATGGCAACATAATCTCTCTTGAGAGTGAATAGTTCAAAATCAGAACTTGGCAGGCTGCAAACAGGAGAGCTGCTCTAAGTTGTATTATGCTCCATCAGTATGGTGAGAAAGAGACTCCATTTATCTGAGGGATGTGATCAAGAAAGTATGTCTTGGATACTAAGAGAAGTCTTTTTGGCTTTCTGGTTGTATAAAATAATACATTTCTAGAACTGAGGAAATGGCTCTCTGGGTAAAGCTGTGCAAGCATGAGGCCCTGATTTCAGATTTCCATCACCCACACAGAAGCCAGATTCAGTGACACACACCTGATTCCCCAGCTGAGTGGGGGAGGGATGGCAGACAGAGCTGGATCCAGGAGGCTTGCTGGCCAACCAGGCTAGCCATATCTGTGGGTCCAGATACAGTGGGAAACCCCAACTCAAAAAGTAAGGTGGACAGCATCCATCCATACATTCACGGACCCACACACGCACACACGCGCGTGCGCACACACACGCGTGCGCACATATGACACACACACACTAAATTGTCTCAATGAGTATGAAAGTTTGTTTCACAGTTCCAAATTTTACAATAAGAAACTAGAACATTTTGCTCTGGGAGAATTTTAAAATAATTTTTTATTAATATTTAGTCTTCTCATTACAAATGTAATAGGTGATTATCCATGATCCCAGCCCTCCCTCCCCCTCAACATAGTTTTTTAATTAATTTTGTTTTTATTTTTACTCTTTTACAATCTCACACATAGCTCCCCTTTCTCTGCTTCCCCTGGACATTTCCCTAGCATGTCCACCTCTTGCCTTTATGTCCTATTTTTTTTAATTGGACAGTAAAAAATAATATATAAGCAATAAAAGAAAATACATTAAGGGTGTAGATCATTAGGACTGAGCTCCCAGTTCCACATGGTTAGAACACACAGTTTTGTCCATCTTCGATGAGACTAAGTTCGTGGTGGAAGCACATGGAGCCAGACCCATAGGAGACCGACCGCATTGTGAGCACAGGGAACCCCTGCATGGGAGGGGCATGGGAGGGGCACGGGAGGCAGTTCTCTGGGGAGCTTTTGTTCTTGCCAATTCCTATTGACTGTCATCAATTTCATCAATATTTCAGTAGTTTTACTGTTGATATGACAAGAACATTTCTTGGTTTTTATTTTATTTTATGACAGGGTCTCTTCGGTAGTCCAGTGGCCTAAAACTGAAGTCACTATGTAGCCCAGGTTGGTCTTGGCCTCCCAAGTGCTGGGACTGTGAGTATAAGCCACCTACCCAGTTTAAGAATTCTTATAAAATGACTTTTTATCTCCAAGTTATAATTTGTCTTTTTCTCTTTCTTCCTATTCAATCTAGATTAAATACTTTTAATCAGATGAAATGTATCAGGGTTTCTCTTAGAGGTCATTCCATGCTTTACTTTTATTTGTTCCTAAAGACATATGCATGTGTATTTGTGTAACAACTACAAGATACTAAGCACTAAAAATAATAAGTGAATTCAGAAGAAACAGTCTCTGTCCTTGTGATTTTATGCCCCAGTAGAAGAGCAAATGTAGGTTAGACACTAACTGAAAAGCCACATAAATGAGCTTAAGCTGCTACTGCCTGGATCATTCATAGGAAGATACACTTTGTGTGAGACCTACTGCAGGACGACAGACTTAGTAAGAAAGTCAGGAACACTTCCCTAAGGAACTAGTGTTTGAACTATGAGTGACCAGAAGCATTTAGTAGCTGGCTGTTAAGAGCATTCTAGTCAGTTTTAACCAAGTACAAAGACAGGCTTGGGGGCGAGAACAGGAAATAGGAAGGACAGAGCAAAAGAAACTTTAATCTGGGTCCCGAGAAGGTGCCTGATATTAGATGAAGCTGGAAAGATGTGGAGATGGGGGAATGGAAGTGGGGATGCTGACTATGGAAAGCCAGTGAGTCCACATTAAGGTGTGTGTCTGCTCCTTAAAATCTATGGGAGCCTTTCAAGGTGTCAATTTTGACAATCACATTACGTTTACCCAAAACAACCAACCTAATACCAAATCCTGTGGATTTTCTTTTCTGAATAGCTCTTTTACCCACCCACCTGCATTCATCCCCTTCCTCCATCATTATCTACATTCTTGTAGTTCACTCTATAATCCCTTCTACCTGGACAGTTTCCACAACAATGTATTTATGTACCTACTCTAGCCATACCCCAATCTATTCCTACAGTTATGAGAATGCAGACGTCACATTGATATTGTTCAGTGATCTGGAAAGAACTAAGGTTCAACAGGCTATCCTAGAAAGTACTGCACTATACAGAAGCTATTTCCTGCAAGAGTAGGTTAAAGGTTATCTTGACACACATGATAGCTAGATTAATTTTTGCTTGACTAGAGAAACCTTGCCACCTCTGTATACATCAAAACACTACACTGTGTACCTTACTAGATTTGTGTTGCTAAGAGAAAGAAATATCCTGGAAAAGAATATTTAGGATTCTGTTAAATCTGTTTGTCTTTGCTTTAGAAGAAAGTATATGGCGTGGATATTCCATAAGTTTCCATTTCAAATCTCTTGCAGTTGGGATAGACAAGGAAAAGAATAGGAAAGACCACGCCCTCTTTTCCCCACCCTGTCTTATTCCCCTTCCCCACCTCATACTCCCCCCCACTCCCCAATCCAGTAATAATCTCTACCTCCTTTCTCCTTCAGGCTTAAGGTAATTGCTTCCTGAAATACTCTACCTCTGCAACCTCTCTCAAACTCTTTGTAAATAATCTCAGCTTAAAATGCACTAAACTACCCATTTCCAGTGTCCTACTCTTCCTTGAATGGAGCCAACCAATACTGAAATGTTAGCAATGACTGGGCTAAAGTTAAATTTGTAGAGTGACCTGAACCAAGGTGGTAATTGGAGCCCTAGGCAGGAATGAGAATGCCTCAAGAGACACTGTGGAGAAGGAATGAGCCCCACAAAATTCAAACATGCGACAACCATCCTGCAAAGGCATTGGGGAAGGACTGGTCCACGTGTCAGGGAAAATCAGTGTGTTATGAAAGCCAAAAGAATCAAAGGGTGGTGGCAAGACTCCCAGTGACTGACACCATACTAAACCTATTATGTATTTTTCTGTGTTCCTGCCTTTATAGTCCTGTCTTTTCCTTTAAATTTTTTTAACTTATCTGAAATTTATTTTGGAATAAAATTTAGGCCTTTTTTTTACATTTACTTATTCATCTTGTGGGGGAGGCAGAGTGCTACAACACGTGTGGCACTGAGATTAGAGGACAGTTTATAGGAGTTCTCTCCTTTCACCATGTGGGTCTAGGGATTGAATTCAGCTCGTTAGACTCGGCAGCAAGAGCCTGCAACCACAGAGCCAACTTGCTAGACCTTAACTTCCTTTTAAAGTCATTATTCCAACATGATTATTAAATGATCCATCATTTTTTTCATTGTAACTTTGCCACACATTGTCATTCAAAGGACAGAGAGATGCTGAAGCATTTTCTATCAGATGCTCAAGAGCCTCTTACTAATGGTTTTTACTTTATTATACATTTTAATATGTATTAGTACATACCTAACTTCTAGTTTCTTAATTTTCAGAACAGCATTATTAATAGTCCCACTTACTTTTCTCTAGATGAATTTTAGAACTATTTAAGCAATTTAAAAACATAGTTTGAGTTTTTTATTTTGGATTATTTTAATCCTGCAATTAAAGCTGGAATGAATTTAACTTTTGAACACACACACTATGTACTAGCTGTTACTACTTAACTCTTTTTAGCCCAAAGGAGAGTATAGTCACTTTCTTCAAATGATAAACATACTTTGTGAAGATCATTTCTAAGGGTTTTATATTTATATTTGTCCTGCTCTTTTCTTATTCATTGTCATTCTTTCTCCAAACTACTTTCTTTTATTAGAGTATTACATGCCAGAGTAGGAAAGTGAGAAAAAATTGCATATTTCTCACAGACAACACCAGTTTGTTGAGGATCCTACTCAATATTTATTTTCTTGACTATATGTACAATTGTATTCCTATAAAAGTGGGAACTTGGAACTTGCACTGTTATGTAACTGTCTTTCTTTATCTTCTATAGAATTATCTTCCTTTCGGGACATCTACTTTTAGTATACTTGCGTCCATAGCTGTGTGGATTCTTTTATAGAGTTATGCCTTAATTTATTCAGTCAGTCTCTCTCTTGAGACCTTGCTATTTCAAACTTTGCAGCATGAAAAAAATTGTTATGGTAAACCTCTTTTACTTCCTCAAGTCTAAAGAGCTGTTAAATTTTATTTTTATTATATATTGAACAGGAACTGAGCACATAGCACAATGTAGAACATGTACTTAGTAACAAATATTTCCATTTTTATTACTATATATATTATTATCACTGTATATATAGTATACAACTATATGACTATGGAACTGGCTTTTAAGCCATTCTACTGTTGATGAGTACTTGCTGCTGGTACAAATAGTGCTACTCGGATGGTTCCTGTACTTCTCTCCTAGTGCATGTGTACAAGAGTTTCTACAGGCTAAATGTTTAGGAGTAGGATTGCTGGGTCAAAGGGCATATACACTTTTCACCCAGTGGACAGCATCCAGTTATTTTCAAAATGATTGAAATAATTTTCAGTCTCATCAACAATGTATACAATTTAATAGTTCTATAACTATAATAATTCCAATATCACATTTTGAAACTTTTATCAAATTGGCGAATTAAAATTTTATAGGATTTTTCACCATTTCCATGTTTTCTTTTCAGTAAAGTACTCATTCAAAATTCTTTTCTTATTTGAAGTAAATTAAACTGTCTTTCTCTTCTGAGATTACAGTATTTTGCATGTAGTTTGGATTCTGATTTTTGTAACATGGGTATAGCAAACAAATTATGCTTCACCTTGTCATTCTTCTGATAAACAAAACAGAAATTCTTTTTTTCTATTTTCATGTATGTGTGGGGGTTGCATTCATGTGTGCATACATGTTTGTATGTGAGTTGGCACACATATGCACATGAGTATGCATACCTATGGAGACCCAAGAGCGATATCCAGAATCACCTTGAGTCATTCATCCACCCTACTGTTTTGAGACGGGATCCCTAAACCCAGAGCTCACCAATAGGGTTAGCCAACTTGAAATTCTCAGGTTCCACCTTCTAGAGCTGGAAATACAGGTGGACCACCATGTCCACTGGACATTTCATGTGGGCCCTGGGGATCTGACCTCCAGTCCTTTTGTTGCATGGCAATTGCTTTACTGACTGAATCATTTCCTCTGTCCCTAGCCAGAAGTTCTTATTTCAGTATGGTTGGCTTCAACATCTTCTTTGCCTTTTGGCCTGTGCTGTTTTGTCTAGTTTCAGCCAGCATGCCCTACTTTGATTAAGAAAAGCATACTTGTATCATGTTCCAGGGTTTAAAACTCAAATGTCTTTAAAACACAAGGAGAGAGTGCAAGGGGGATGGGAGGGTGGAGGGAAGAGGAAGACCGGTATACCTATTGAGCTTGTATGATTGGGGAAAGAAATTTTAAAAAAGAATATAAATAAAAAGATGACAAAGAATTTGAAAAAAAAAACCACAAGTGATTTTTAGCAAGTGGTTCCCATTCATTTTTTATTGTCTCTGCAATTTTGTTTCAATTCTATGCATTCCTAAGTATTTGTGAGATGAATTTGCCAAAACTTATGCTATCTTCGTCACAAAAATGTCTAAAAACAAAAATCAAATGTACACTGAGATTTTTGAATATAATGAAATTAACATATGTATCAACTTGGAAAAGAGGTGAAAGTTTCACACTATCACATCTTTCCATACACACTGTCCTTTTCTTTATTTAGATGTCTTAATTTCCCTCAATAATTTTATTGTTTTCAAAATTCTAGCAAACCAGATTCAAAAATCCTGTAAAACAATCATCCAGTAATGACCAGGTTGGGTTTATTTCAGAAACATAAGGTTGGTTCAATATACATTAAATCTATAAATATAATTCACCATATAAACAAGGGCAAAGACAAAAACCACATGATTTAACTGTTGTTCAAAAAATGTTTGAGAAACTCCAACACCTCTCTATGATAAAGACCCTCCAGAAAATTGGAAAGAATATTTATCAACATAATAAAGGCCATGTACAACAAGCCTACAGTATAAATCATCCTAAATGGTGAAAAAAAATGGAAGCATTCCTACTCATATGGGAAACTAGACAAAACTGTCTGTTCTCATCACTTCTAGTCAACACTGTACTGGAAGTCTTAGCAAGAGTCATAAGACAAGAGAGGCAGATGAAAGGGATACAAAGTGGACCCTATTTGCAAATGACATGATCCTATACCTCAAGAACCCTAAAAATTCTGCCAGGAAATTCCTCGAACTGATAAACAAGTTCAGTAGAGTGGTAGGATACAAAATTAGTATTAAATTTAGCAATTAAATTAATTAATATTAATTAGTATTAGTATTAGTATTAAAAAATCAGTGACTTCCCTAAACAAAGCAAGAAAGACCTGAAAGAAACCATACCATTGCTCCTAAAAAATGAAATACCTTGAAATAAACTAACCAAGGTGCGAAAGATCAATACAACGAAAACCTTAAAACTTTTTTTAATAAAGAGAGAGAGATTACAGAAAACAGCAGAAGATAGAAAGACTTCCCATGCTCCTGGATTGGCAGAACTAACATTATTAAAATGATCATTTTACTAAAAGCATTATATAGAGTCAGTGCAATACCAATCAAAATTCACCCAATTCTTTACAGAAATTGGTAAAACAATCTCAAATTTCATATGGAAACATAAAAGACTCAGTATAGCAAAAACAATTCCGAGTAATAAAACTCTGCTGAAGGTATCACCATATCAGACCTACCATATCAGACCTTAAATTATACTATAAAGCCATAGTAATAAAAACAGCATGGTCCTTGCTCCAATGGATTAGATTCAAAAACCCAAATATAAATGTACTCACCTATAAGTCAACTGATCTTTGACAAAGGTGCAAAAAAAATCCACTGGAAAAGGACAGTATCTTCAAGAAATAATGCTGGCAAAATTAGATATCTACATGCAGAAGAATGAAAATAGACCCTCGTTTGTCTTCCTGCATGAAAATCAACTCCAAATGGATCAAAGACCTTAATATTAGACCAGAGACTGTAAAATTCCTAGAAAAAAAAAGTAGGGAATATCCTTGAATTAATTGGCTTCAGCCAGCATTTCCTCAATAGGACCCCCAAAGGCATAGAGTGTAAGTCCAACACGAAACAAGCGGAAGGGATTATATGAAATTAAAAAGCTTTTGCTCAGCAAAAGGACTGTTATTGAGCAAAAAGGCAACTTACGGAATGGGAGAGCATCTTTAGTAACCACACATCTGATAGAGATCTAATATCCTGAGTACACAAAAAACTTCAAAAATTAAATACCAAGGAAGTAAACAACCCCATCAAAAAATGGGCTATATGGGCTGGCACGATGGCTCAGGAGCTAAGACCCTGTCTCACAAGCAGAAGGCTCTAAGTTCAGATCCCAGGTCCCACATATGCGAGGCATGGCAGAAATGCCAGGCACAGCAGGAAAAGATAGAAAGGAAAAAAAAGTCTATAGAATTGAAAAGAAACTTCTCACAAGATGAAATTCAAATGTTTATCAATCATCTTAAAAAATGTTCTACCTCCCTAGTCATTAGGGAAATCCAAATTAAAACCACCCTGAGATACCATCTTACTCCAGTCAAAATGACTAAGATCCAAAACACAAACAACAGCAAATGCTGGTGTGGATGTGGGGAGAAGGGGACGCTCATACACTGCTGGTGGGATTGTAAACTCATGTAATCTCTTTGGAGACCAATTTGGAAGTACCTAAAAAAAGTTAAAAATATAACTCTCTCCTGGGAATACTCCCAAAGACCATTGCATTTGGCACCAGAGACATGTGCACAACCATGTTCTAGCAGCCCTTTTCATAACTGCAAAGACATTGAACCAATCTAGATGTCCAACAGTTGATGAATGGTTAATGAAAATGTTGTACATATGTACAATGGAATACTATTTGGCTGTTGGGAAAGATGAACTGATGAAATTTGCCAGTAAATGAATGGAACTTGAAGAAATCATACTGAGTGAAACATCCCAGGCCCAGAAAGAAAGACATTGCTTGTTCTTCTTTATATTGGATCATAGTATTAAACCCTCAGTTTGATGGAATCAAACAGAAACTCTTAGAACACCCACTAATGTGAAAGAACAGAAGCCAGAGGGAGTGGACGAAGATCCCAAAAGAGCAGCAACAAAAGATCACGTGTAAGCAAATAAAAAAGGCTTTTGTGTAAGGAAAGTCTTACAGGAGGAAGAACTGGAATAGGACAAGTAGAGAGTGTGGTTCGCCTCCAGGTAACCAACTGCCTGCTTACAAGCCCCTAAATCCCTTCATGACAGGGAACACCTGCCCAGCACAGTAAACCAGTCTAAACAACTGACAGTAACAGGATCAGATGTCTCAATACTAACACAAATGCCAGAGAGTAAACTTTCATCCAAATACTTCTCATTTTATCTTTAGATAAGAAAAGATCTCAACATTCAAACAAAAGGCAGTCTAGTGCACTAGAAGAGCAGTGAAATAGACAACAGCAACAACCCGAATGCAGAGTACCAGCAACCCTAAAATGCTCAGCCAACCAAATCTCTCCCCATCCTAAGGCTCAGGGAATCTTGTGGAAGGAGGGACGGCAATAAGATTGTAAGAGCCTAAAGATGGGGAGGTCCATGCTGAGAAAGTCCACTCAAGGCAGGGTTGCTGCATTCAGTAACTCACTGAATGAGATTTAGCCTCACCAGACCTGCACTGTGACTGACATATCAGCATTCCCCCGTAGACTAGCAAGGGTATCAGGAGAAATAATGGCATGCAGTGGTAGGGGCTAAGGCTAGATAGGTGAAGAGGTGAGCCTACTCTAAGAAGGGCCACTTGGTCTGCCACAGAGGCTCAGGCAGATAATCCAAAGGGAACCTTTGTGCCCACAGAAGCAGAAAGACAGGAGGGTGGGAGGAGTGGGCAGGATTGGAAAAGGGAGGGAAGGTAGGAAAGGGAGGAGGGAGGGAGGAGCGAGGGCAGGGAAAATTGCCCATTATATTTATAAAACTAGCAAAATAAAAATTAAAAGAATATAAAACAAAGAAATAATTTTACTGTTTTCTATGACACGTCTTGTCCCTAGCTGGTTAAATTTATTCCTATACATTTAATATTTACTATAGTATTATAAATCATATCTGACTTTAATTATGCATTATAAACACTTTTGCTGTCATATACCATAAAAATGCTACTTCAAAATATTGACCTCTTAAGTAGGAATTTTGTTTGAAAAGTCTTTATTATATTGCTGCATAGGTTCTCCTACAGTGTCGCTACAAAATGTCTGCTCGCCTCTGATGATTCTGCAATGTCTATGTCACCAGTGCTTGCAAAGTATGTATAAACTTTGAGCCGTCTAACTGCAACTTCTACTTAAGTTTCGTGAGTGACATTCGGGTGCCTGTCACTTGTGTTGGTTGTTGCTAAGGGCACTTTTCCTTTTTGGCTATGGATTCATATTTCTATGGGAACTCTTTGAAGCCTACACTGAAGAGGCCTCATTTAAAGAGGATTTGCATTTGTTTCTGCCAGATGCCCGTGGGTATTGCTAAAGGAAGGCCATTTTAAACTGAATTCTCAGCCTGACCCTTTTTTTCAGACCACCCGGGTAGTGAAATTCAGAGAGCAAAACACACAGAAGAGCTGGCTTGAACTCACAAATCTCATGGAAGGTTTTCTCCTTCGCAGGATGCCAGATTTTAAGATAAGCAAATTACCTTGTCTACTGTAGGGTGGGGAAAAGTTTTATTGCTGGCACATTCTTTTTGAGCCGTGTGTGTGTGTGTGTGTGTGTGTGTGTGTGTGTGTGTGTGTGTGTGTGTTAGCCAGGGTACAAGGACCAGCTCATGGGTGCATTTAAAAGGTTTCTGGGGGCCAGTAAAATAATGCAATAGGTAAAGCATTTCCTTGCACACCTGGCAACCTGAATTCAATCCTCAAAAACTCACAAGGTAGAAGGAGAAAACTGACTTCTAAAAGTTGTCCTCTAACCTGCAATTTTTAAGAGGTTGGAGAGGGAGGAATCAGTGGTAAAGCCACGCCTGCTACTCTCCCTTTATACCCTTTTGCCAGTCGTCTCCTAATATCTAAAGTGACACAACGAACGAACCGTGCCTGATCTGTACCCATGTCTGCAGGGGAGCAAACAACTCTACTGCCTGGTTTCCTCCTAAATTCATATGACTTCAGGATTGTGACAGTCCTGCCTTCTTCCTCTGGCCAGTAAACTTTACCTCCCACAAAGCAATTGCTTCCACCTCTTTCTTCTGGTCAACATCCTTCCCTGACCCTCTCCTTTCCTGGATGATGATTTCCTTTGAGTTCCTTGTGACTGTAGAATCTGGCAGTTGGGAACCTTTTCATGCACCTTGCCACGCACAGAAACCTCAGGAATTTGTTAATCTATTTTCAGTCTCTCGTTTGAGGAGCTGTAGGTGGATCCCTTGCTTGTTTTGGAATGATTCTCTGTCAGGCTTTTCTTTCTGTCAGATTCAAAAAACAAAAACAAACTTGGCAGGGCTGGAAAGATGGCTCAAGGATTAAACTTTTGCCTCAAAAGCAAAAGGACCTGAGTTTGAATTCTCAGGTCCTTTAAAGAAAAGTCAGGTGGAAATGGTGGTGATCTGCACTTCCGGCTTTGGAAAGCAGAGCCTGGGAAAACCCAGAGGGAAAACAATGTAATCTAAGATGATTCCCTAAGTCATGTTGGGGCCTCCACAGGGCACATACATGCCCTCTTTTACACAGCACTCACCTACACGATGCCACACCCACAAGCAACCAAACAAACCAAAACAAAAAACACAAAACACAAGGAGATTCTCCTTCTGGGAGCCGGAATTAAACACACGGTTCCCTGTTCTTCCAGGTAAATACTGAAAGTCCTGAAAGTTACATATAAGGAAATGAAGTGAAAACTGACCAGCCAGGGGCATGTGGAAGGGAAGAACAAGCTGGTGGTTAGTTCCTTTCAGTTTTGATCATTTGCCTTATGTATGATGTTAAGCAGAAGAAACAGGCAAACTGTAGACTGTAAAAGGCAACGTCGAATGATGAAAGACACAAAGTGCGAGAGACACAAAGCCAGTTGTGTCTAGCCGGAGAACCAGGGACAGATCAGGCAGGCAGAACAGAATATTGTTAGACAATCGCCATTCTATTCTGGCCAAAACCATTTAAAAAAAAAATTGTGACCCCACTCCCATCCACACTAGCAAAATCCTAGTTGGGAGGCCTTGACTTCAGCTCTTTGCTGTGTGAACACGCCAGCACACTGTGACACGCCTACACGTTCAGACACGCCTACACGCTCAGACACACTTGCAAGTAAGTGCGAGAGCATGTTTCATAGAGAGCTGGGGCTTTCATCCTTGTCAGGCAGAAGGGACAAATTTCCTACCCAGAGTCAGTGAAAACTGTCCAGGTGGCTGACCTTATGCTGCCATTTTGAAAAAACGAGGTTCCTCCTCCCTCCCGGTTGGGGTGTCCTAAGAGGAGGCCTGCAGGCTGCAGGTCTTTCATCATGACCCATGGTCATGAAGCCACTTTTGCAATCCCGTATCACTGGAGGCTGTGTGTGGAGTTCAAGCGAATTTCCTCCCTCTTTGCCCCTCAGCAACACAAAACTGGACAAGACTGTGGACTTTGCTTGCTTGTGGCACTGTGGAGGCAAAGGCCTGGAGCATGACTTGGCCTATGGTGGGGCCTCTGGTTACACCTTCTCTGCTTCAGTTTCTTCCCCGGTTAAATGAAAATGATCAGAACATTATCTGCTTCAAGATGGTTGGCAATTAAATACATTTATAACATGTAAAGCTCCTAGGCCTGATAAGTATTATGACCATTGCTGCCGCTGCCAGTACTACTAGCTGTAATCTGTTGTTGTAACCTACTCCTTAATATACATGTGATTTCAACAGAGTTTTGGGCATATCTCATGACTTTTGATTTATAGTGTTTTCATTATTTTTATTTTCTACATATCCTATAATTGTAATCACATTTCCCTCGCAATACCCAAGAGATATGTAGATGAATATTTTTAAGTTTCCAAATGGATGAGAAATTTGTTCTTAAATGTTTGTTTTAATTTTTAGTTTTATTATTCTGTGGTCAGAGAATATGTCCATTGCTTTGAGCTTTAAGAGATTTATTGATGTTTTCTTTTCACTCTAGTACATAACTTTTAAAAAAATTTTTTTTCAATTAAAGTAGTTTCTCCTTTTTTTCTTCATTGTGGAGACTTTGATGCCTGCGATATATTCTACAAACCTAATTTCTAGTACAGAAAACTAGACAGTGAAGTGAAATAACTGCAATCATGTTAAGTGCTTTATTTCTGTTCAATCTACAGCAAGTGCAGACTGCAGAGTTCCCAGTGGGAAAGGAATGGAGGCAGGCACACTCAGCCCCCAGGCATGATTTATCAGTTATTCTACTGACTCTTTTCTCCCTTCCATTTGCTTCTTGAACACAAAACCTCTAGTTCCAATTTCAGTAGATTGTAACTTAAGATAGTAATCACAAAATAACCGTGGTCACCCAAGCTCTTCTGGGACCTTTGTTCCCATCAAGAGGTGATGTCTACAGTTGGGCCTGGTGATGCATCCTATACTCCCAGCACTCAGGCAGGAGGATTGCAGATTTTAGGGCAGCTAGCCTACACATTGAAATACTATCTCTAAAAACAAAAGGGATGTCTACTCCCTTTCCTTCAAAATGGGGTAGATCTTTACTATTGCAAGAAAATGAAAAAGAATAGGTTGTAAGTCACATGTCACTTCCAAGATGCGTCATAAATGGCAACATGACCTGCTTTTACCTCTCTCTTGAGATGCTCATCCTTGGAAGCCAGTTACTGTGTTCTGAGGAATCTCTGGCTACATGGAGAGATTGATGAGAGATGTTCTGGTCCGCAGAACCTGTTAAGGTTCCAGCCACAGCTGACATCAATCAATAGACATGTAAGTGACCCTCCACATGATCCCACCCAAGGCTTATTAGAGTGAAGATCAGAGCCAAGCCACCCCTAAAGTGCTCTGCCAAATCTGTAATGCACAGGATTGGGAGAACACAGCATATCTTTGAGTTATAGGGTAGTTTATTACTCAGCCATAGAAACTAGATCGCTATAGAGCAATTTCCCCCTGCCAATTACCAGCAAATTCCATGTACAGGGAGGGTTTTGTAATGAGAAGAACACTGGAGGTTTATATTGTAGGCTGTGTTAACTCAGAACTTGAATAAATTATAGGTCCTTGAATAAATTATGTAGAGTCTCTGGGTCTTAGCCATGCCCCTCAAAGAAGGACCTATTAAACCCCTTCAGATTCTACTATTACTGTCTTGATATAGAATACTTACATCTTCACATCAAAAATATCACTTTTCTTTAAATAGCATATATCAACTTTTGATTAATGACATTCTTGATTTATCATGAATTTTTGGAAGGTCATCTTACTTCTCTACTATCCAAATTATTAGAAGTAATTTTCCAAAATCTCGAATAGTCAAATTTTAGCATAAAATAGGTTGGAAATCTGGCCAGGTTTCCCCTCTATATTACTCTATTCACAGTAATATAACAACCACACTGATTCATGACTGCTCCCCTTTTATATTTAAATAAGGACCGGGTTTCCTGTAGTCTAGGTTGACTTTGAACTCACTGTGTAGCCAAAAATGACCTTGGGCTTGTGATTCTCCTGCATCCATCTCCCTACTGCTGGGATTACAGACAATTCACTGCCACACTTGGTTTGTGCAGTACCGGGGATTGAACCAACAGTCGTTTGAATGCTAGGCAAGCACTTTATCAACGGAGTTACATTCCCAGGCCTGACTCCAGGGATCTCTGCCTATTTGGGGCATTCTTTGTTATTTTTACCAGTTGACAGGCCGGAATATTCTTGCTGAGTTTTTTACAGTCTCTGTTTACACTTCCAGCAGCCTGAGAATTTGACATGGCTTTCCAACAGGCTTAAATCTACGATGGGAGATGCCAGACTAGTTTCTCATAGTTATAATTCTCTGAAACTTTCATTGTTAGTAAGAATCATCTATTACTCCACGTACTACATTCCGGAAGGAGCTTGAGTAAGTGCTTAACGCATGGTTTCCAATGCACAATTCTCCCCGGTCCTCAGAGTAGGATGACTTAGGACAGCTGCCCCAAGTAAACGTTCAAGGGAACCAGCCGCTGAGCAGCTCGAGGGGTACCAGCTGGAGCCTGTAAGATACTCACCCTACCCTTGATGACAAACACCCAAAACCTGCCTCTCATTCCTGGGTTGCAAGAATGACAGACTTTTTGTCCCTTTGTGTTATGAACTCCTGCACACAAAGCAAAGCTGACTTGGTCGATGCTCTCATGTGAATTGTTTACTCCCTGAAAAAGCAGTTACTTCTCCAACCTGCTTATGACACCTGTATTTTGTTATTATAAAGATGTGATGTCATTACACATTGCACAGATGAAATAGAAAGAGCTATTTCTATGAGAATGATTTAAAATTTGACAAACTATATGTTAAATAGCCAGACAAGATTGTTGGGGAGGGGGCGCGTCTAGAAAAATTCTGAGTCTGTAAGTTCTCACTCTTTCATCAGGAATTCCAGACCTTAAATTTTAATATGCTAGAGAGAACTATTTTTGTCATGGACAATGCTCTGTGCCCAAAGAAAAAGCCTCATCCTTATGTCAAAAAAAAATAGGTGAAAGGATAATATCTACTTATTTCTTTCAGTTTTGTTTGTAGAAAGCAACATTCTTTGATTTGTTGCTTTGACCTACTTTTTACCAGGCCGACTCTTAGTCCTGTTCCTGAGGGGTAAGTTGGCCTGGAGTGTGTGCAGAAATTCAGTCCATTTCTTTCTGTTTCATCATAACAAATAAAGAGCAGTTGGGACTGTCCTTTCGTCCTGTCAAGCTACAAACTGCCTCTTTGTGACTTTGTGTTCGCATCAAGCATAGCCTTGGCATGAGCTGCCTCGTTGCTCATGACGCAGCTGTCCCCTCCCAAGTTAATTCTAGAGGAATGGGATTTACTACAGTGGGATAGCGCCAGATCCTCTGCTTACCAGCCAACTCTAAAAATGATTCCCTACTTGTTGCCCCAGTGATTCTCTAGTCTAGTCCTCTCCTTCATTTCCTTGCTTCAGCGAGTATGTACTGGCCACCTATCGTGTACAAGACTCAGCTCCCATTTCTAGATGCACAGTAGCGAATGAAATAGGCTTATTCACATTGTCACAAAGATACACTATCAGCAGAAAGCAAGAGCTGGCCTTTTTTTCCTTCCTAGTAAAAAATTTGAAAACTGAGAGAGGATTTCTACTTTACTTCTACTTAGGGAAAAAGGGCTATAATATTTATGGATGCTTTTATATATGTTTTATTTGGTTTCTTAGGAAATTAAATATGTTTGGGTCTAGCATCCAACTATTAGATTATACTATCACAAGGGATTGTAGGCAATCCATAATGAATAGGAATGGCTATGTTCTGATACAATTTTCTTTGCAAAACTAGGCAGGAGTGTGTTTGATGACCCTTGGACTCTATCAAAATGTTATTGGCTTCCCCATTCTTAATTAAACTGGCACAAATATATTCAATAATAACAATGAAATCTTACATGACTGTGAAAAGTAATTTTGTGCTGTTTCTCTGCTTCTCATGTGCCTTCATGCTGGATACTGTGACCTGTCTGCTTACCTACCCAGTAACACTGCCCTTATTAAGTTCACTAACAATCTCCTGAGAGACTTCAGCTTTTTCTTAATCTTGCCACAGCTTTCCACACAGCCAGTCGCTCCTTCATCCTCCAGGAAACACTTTCCACTCTTAGCTCCTGCAAGCTCTCAATGGCTCTTCTTCTCATGGCAGTAATTACTTCTCAGTGGCCACATGCTTCTCTTTACATTTGCCTGGGTTCTGCTGCTTCTCTCCCTATTGTCTTCCTGAGACCTCGTTTGCTCTGTCACTTTAAATGGTACCTTTATTTTGTAAACTCCCAAATTTACTTCTTCAGCTCAGCTCCCCTTCTACCTCCTGCATCCAAATACTATTTGTATGTCAAGCTTCTCAGATATATTGTCATAATTAGGTACAGATGGGTCAACTTGAGGGTTGAGGGTTGAACTCTGGGCACATTTGTAGAGAATTGATAGTTAAGCCCAGAGTGAACCTGCAGGAGATTGTATAGTGGATGGGGGAGACCCAGCCCATGGTGGGTGGGACTAGTCCCTGGGCAGGTGAATAAAATGGAGGGAACTGTTTGAGAAAGAGGCTTCCTTGTGTACACTTGGCCAGACATCTGGTCTAGCAAGTAAGGATTGTTCCTTTCTCAGCTGTTACGTGGATATGGTGTGGCCAGTGCCCTGGGTCCTGGTGTTGGTGTGAACTCTCTGTCAAGCTGGACTAAGAACTGTAACCAGCAATCATAAGAGAATAAATCACTTGTTCCCTTAAGCAGTTTTGTCATGATTTTATGAGCAACAATACAGGCTAACTGCAACATATATTAAAAAGAAAGTGGTGAGTAAATACAACTGAAAACATAAATGAGTTCACCTGGTTGCCCAAACAGAAACCAGGGCATAATCACTAAATCTTTCCATTTGCATTACCAAAAAGAAGATTTTCTCTTTCCTAATCATCTCTTTAATATTTTCTAGGAGGGTACAGCTGCATCTGTGGATAAAGTATTGAAATACTTCTGCATCATTTAAAAGAGCAGCTGGCTTAAGCCCTGTCACACTGGCTCCACCCCTGGCTACAGCCTGGCTTGGCAAAGGCCCAAGACCCTGCTCTGGTGCCCAAGCGGGCATCCATTTTGATGGGTCAGGGCTCATCCCCAAAGGGCTGTTAAACGCTTGGTTATTTCTCTCTGCCTATTGTCACTGTCTGACACTGAGATATTCCAGCACTCAGATACTAACTTTCACCCAGTTGAGCATAAAAGCCATCAAACTGGTCTCTCTGTTGTCTTGTGCATCTCCATACTTTGCATAGCAGCCAGAAGGACTTGTCTGAAGCAGCAAGCTGAGTGCTTCTCTCCCCTGCTTGGAACCTTTAACCATGGTAAGTCTCCAGATAAAGCCCCAGTTCCCTGATAAGCTCTCTAGGCCTTCTTGATCTCATACTTATCCTTCCTGGGATAGTGAATTCCGGGTGGCAACTTGACCACACCTGGCATTAACGAAGATCAGCTATCAGACTACCTGAAGAGATTACCCAGATCAATACATTTATGACACAAAGACCAGCCCTAGATCTGATTGGAACCTCCCAGTAGCAGACCAAATAAAAGGAATCATAGAACAGAAGACTTTGGGGAGAGACCCTCTGAAGCTGTGCTAGAAAAGTCTTTTCCCTCCTGCTGGGCTTTTTTGACTCTCCAGAAATTCTCCAGCCTTCAGCCATCACCCACTGGCCTACTGGACTAAGCAGCTCTGAGCCTCCAGGATGTCTGCAGTGACTTGGCCTGCCTCCAGTTTCAGTCACCAGCCATGTCGCCTCTGCATTGAAAGACCGTTTCCTCTCCTTCTGGAACCATAAGCTGAATAAATCTCCCTCTCTCACTTAAGTTGCTTGACTTTGAATGCTCTCTCACAGCAACGGTTAAAAGTAACTATTACACTTCCAATTTCATGCCTAGGAGATGGGTCACCCTGACCCATTTCCAGTAGGTCTTTCCTGTTAGTCTCTCCCTCAACCTTGTCCATTTTTCCCATTATATGCCAAAACTGGACATTATTGTGTGAGTTATTTTTTAAATAATTTTCTATTACTAAACAGCAAGCCTTTGAAAGCAGATGCCATGTTTATCCTGGACATTAGTGGATCCATATCAGCTTTAAGTTTTTTACACTTATTTATATTTATTTAGTGTTTCAATCATAACTACAACAACTTCATGTAAATTTCACACATTATTTTACCCAATTGCTTCCCCCTCCCTTTTTTTTCCCCACTACAAACCTTTTTCTGCCCTATCCTTCTCCCTCCTGCTTTCTTGTGCTTTTGCCTGTGTGGCCCACTGAATTTTGCCTGAGTTTTCATTAATGCCATGTGTCTGGACTCTTGGTGGAATAAGGATGATATATTAGTAGATAAATCCTTAGGGAAAGTAACCCCACCACCCAACATTGACACTCACCAGTTCCTCAGATGGTGTGGTGCCTCTTGAGGTATTTTCCCCCTTCAATGGTGAAATGTGGATAGGTCCAATCTTGTGCAGGCGTTCCGGAAGTAGACATCACTAAAGTGAGTTCATGTTTGTATTAGCCCTGTGATGTCCAGAAGATACTGTCTGGTCACCACCCCTCCCTTCCTTAAGGCTCTTGCATTCTCACCGCCCCCTCTTCTGCAATGCTCCCGGAGCCTTGGCTGTCCAGTTCCTCCATGGCAGAACTCTCTACACGGCAATTTAAATACCTAGTTCCTTTCTTGTCTTTGTTTTTCTATTAACTCTTAAGAAGATTAAGAACTGTATTCATCGTTGTTAACAGCTGCATCTAAACCGCTTTGCACTGAAATGCAATGTCTAATTCTTAATGGAAGTCAGTCTTACAGAGGATATTCTAAAGTCATGATGGAACCAGTGAACTCACATCAATTTTGTTGCTAAGGTTTTTATTTCTAAGTGGTTCTGAAAAAGGAGGAGGGATGACTTCCGGTTTGTGTGTATATACACCCCAATGTATTGCTAACAGTAAAATTTCCCTTAGCTAAATGCTGTTGCGATATACAGCAACTCCTCTCGCAATTAATTCCATGTTTAGCTTTAAGGGTAGAAACTGGCTCACAAATTGCTACATTTACTTGTAGCCATAGTGGGAGCTAGAAAGTATAGATTACTAAAAAGATATATGAAAAAAAACTATTTGTGTTGTTCTAAGAGGTGTAATGAGAAAGCAGACTTTCATTGCATTATTTTTGTATTTATTCATCATAAATTCATGTAATTTAAAAACTGAACCTCTTTCCTTTACTCGTTAATGGCAGTTTTATGGTTTCATTCTGTCAGGCATATAAATACATTATAATATAAACAAGCCAGCGGTGTAATGAATCACTTCAGTCTTTTTGTGCGTATGTTTTTACTACAAGTCTTAGGGGAAAAGCTATTTGCACTCTGCATTCTTAAATTATGCTAATGTGATTAGTCATTATGGCCTTTCTTATTCTTCATGATGGATGCAAGATGTTCAAGTCTCCAGTATTACTTGTGATGGGCCTGATTAGTGCTGGAGACTCAATCAAGAGGAAGCTGTTGATGAAGATCAAATGGCACATTAAAAACTTATGTATGGCAGAAGAGTTGATCGTTGTTCGTGTAACATTATATAAACAGTAAAATAAATATAAATTGTATTAATTAATGTAATTTAAAAAAACGAAACATCAACTGCATAAAATATATTTTGCCAGGCTCTACCCTGGTCATGCTTTTGCAATAACATGCAAAAAAGATAGAGCAAGCTGCTATTGGTGCTAAATATCAGAAGTCATATGTGTTTATATCAGTAAATAGGTGTTTTCACAATCCAGAACAATGCACCTGTTTTAGCCTCTCAATGCTGTTGTGGACAGAACAGAAACAGAAGACACATTTTGGACGATGACCATGAGTTAAGTTGCTGCTGCAGTTCCCTTTCACAGAGGTAGAAAGTGGGAAGCAGAGTCTGTATGTGTGAAGAGAACACATGGACACTTTAAGAACTTCAGAAGAGTTCAGCAGACCAAAGACTTGGTTAGCAATCCAAGAAATAAAACTCAGCAGATACAAATGTTGTGTAATACTCTTCCCATTTAACGTTTTTAAAACAATGTTAGAAAGTGGAATTTAGCAGAAGGTCCTGAGTTCAGATCACAGATCGGACATAAAAATGGAGGTGGAAAAGGCACAGCTCGGACTTTGGGCCCTAGTGGGCGAAGCAAGGAAGTAGAAGCAATCCAGGGGATTCCCAAAGTCACCCTTGGTCCTTCAGGGACACACAGTGCCCTCTGACACACACACACACACACACACACACACACACACACACACGCACAAATAAATAAATAAAATATTAAAAAAGGAAGTGGAATTCCTTTTCAGAGGAACTCTTTTGAAGAATTACAATCCATGTAAGAAGAAATAGATTAAATAAGGATTTTCATTAGTTCAAATTTATCATAATTTTGTAAATGCTGTCAGTTGGAAAAGTAAGGCTTTTCTCGAAGACTGGAAATTAAAATTAAATTAAATTAGGATCTTTAATGATAAGTACCATCTTACATAAGCCTCAGCAGCCAAATTGTTTTTCATTTTAGTGTGTGTGTGTGTGTGTGTGTGTGTGTGTGTGTGTGTAGTATGTTGGCATGTGTGTACCATTTCATGTGTCAGAGGACAAAGGAAACAAAAGGCCAACTTGCGGGAGTTGGTTCTCCTCTTTCATTTTTGGGTTCTACGGATTGAACTGAGGGCCTTAGGTTTGGGGGCAAGTGCTTTTACCTGCTGAGCCATCTCACTGGCTCTGTACCTGCAATTTCTTACTGGTTTCATAGTATTGAGATTTTCTTCATGATAAAGGATAGCCTGTTGGAAATGGCAAAAGTACAAATTTTAAACACATTGTCTTGTAATGTCAGGATATGATCCCAGTACTTATTATTCATTATTTATTATTATCCATTACTTACACGTAATGAGATTGGACTTCATTAGTCTTGAGGAATGCTTCAGAGAGTTAACTGAGGGACAAGTTAGCATGCAGTTAGTCTCTACTACAAACAGTTTCCTAATAGTTAAAAAGTAAGTAAAATTCCAACAGAATTGTTTTTCTGACCCTCTCTAGTCTCAAGGACATACCAGGGTGTACAGTTCTGGCTGGTTCTCTTGACTCTTGAGTCGCTCCACTACACAACGATTTCACTCACAGATATACCTGCCTTCTGTACCCTCCACTTATGATGTGTTGGGTGTCTGAATGATGTTTCCCTTCCACAGTGTCTCTTGACCATCAACATTTGCAGAACTGGAGTTCTCTTTTCCCACTTCCTTACCCTTAGTATCCAATAGTTAAAGTATTTTCCTACCATCTCCAAAACACGGAATCTATCCTCTCCTCTCTTTTTCTGTTGCTTTCTTATTGGTTTTTCCTGCAGACATAAGCTTTAACTCTATTCCTCATAGTCAGAGATTCTGATCTGAAACACATATTTGATTGATAACTGCAAATCTGGCAAGATCCTTCCATTTAACTAATTAAGAATGAACCCCTCAACACTTGTAGAATGCCTTTCTGGGTCAGATCCTACCTTCTTCCAGCTTCATCTCCTGTGGGCTCCGGTGACCCACGTTCCTGTGCATACCTCATCCCTCATACCTCACTCTTGTGTGGCGTCCTTCAGACCCAATTCAGACACTATCCCCTTTCCAAAGCATTTTTTTGATTCGTCCAGCTTCTTTGATACAGCATATTCTTGTAGTATCTCCTCCAATATTCGACATCCCTTTTCTCCAAATTACGGTGAACTCAAAGAGCAGAGGGTATGTGGCACCCATCTATTAAATGGAAGCGCTTACCACAGTGCTTGGTGCCGTCCTGGCACAGGGTCCACCACAGTGCTTGCTATGAGCTTTTTATTTCAGCATCTCGTGTGGAGTATTTTCCTGATTCCTCCAGTAACCCGCCAACAGAAGCCGCAGGCATCCTGCGGACCCCCTTCTCCACGGCAACGAGTGCAGTGCTAAGGGTCAGTTTCCCTCCTTCCCTCCTCTTCTGCAGACCCTCGGACACCCCTCACCTTCCTCTGAGTTCATTAACTCAGCACTGAGTTTTGAAACACTTTTTCTTTGTGGAGCTTTCTTTCCCAGCCTGATGTCTCCTTGTCTGCTCTTACGTGATGCACTTCTGCTGTGTTCGGAACCTCAAATAGAACTCATTTCAGATCAGATTTTTGAGGAAATACTAATCCTGCTCCAAAACTGAGGCTCTCTTTCACTTTCTGCCTATCAGCTTTCTCTCCATCTTGCGACCACTCCCAAGAGGGCCTTCAGTCACCTAATTTGTAAATCTTAGGTCTTCTGATGCCCACCTCCCTCACCCCCAAAGTGCTGAGCCAAACTGGATCGTTTTTTTGTACTGACATAAACACGTTGCACTGCACGATTGTTTTCCTTATTCAGCTCCAGAATCTGGTAAAAAGTCTATACCATGATATCACTGGTTCTTCACAAGTGCATTTGCTTACTGTGTGTGACTGGGTTACTTTATAGTTTTTTATCATGATTTTACTTGGAGAATAACTCTGACTAGGAATGGTTACTCCTCCTAATCTACTCAGCTCTTCCCACTCCTTTCAAGCCATAACATTTCCTATTTCCAATCCTCCTTGGGTTTTGAAAAAAAAATAGCTTGGCAATGGTTCACTAAGAATTGTAATTTAATCCTTTGGAATAACAGGCTTTTCATCTGTGCTCCCTGCAATGATCCGAGGATCTGCCACACAATCAGTTCCTCAGAAAAGAACAATGCAACTCAAAAGAAAAGTGCTGCCAACATGAAGAAGAATAGGAGGCCTTTTGTAAAATTTGTAAATCGAAATTAACCTTGAGAGCAAATGGCATCATAATATGAAGGATTGCTCCTTAAAAAAAGCATCAAGACATTTTCAGCAACCAAATGCAAATGAACCTGAGTGTCTGTGCTTTTGATCCTGACTGTGTAAACACAGGCTCACAACTAGGTAGTTTTATGTTTATATTGGTGGAGTCGCTAAAGTCCTGCTTACAGACCCAGGAACAATGCAACATTGAACAAAGAGCAAACACAGCCTTAATTCTTCTCTCCCATAGCCCTTGGCCTCAGGAGTGTTTGTCAAGTCCTTCGGTGTTGCCTATATTTTATGAAACAGTTTATTGTAAGAGAGAAGAAACAAGACATGGTCTTATATGGCTACTAACTATGCATATATTTCAGTGGGATTGGTCTGTTATGAAATATCCGTCTGAGAAATTAGATGGCATCGACAGTCTGCAGTTACTTTTCACTTTATTTTCAGTCATTATCACTGTTAGTCAACCTTGTGTTCCGTAGCTGGAACATCACAGAGAGTTCTCCAGGATTCTTTAAGTATTTTAAGATTCATTATCATCACCATTATTGCGACGAACTACACCATTTACTTAGTGACAACGATGTGTTGCAAAAAGCAGGTTGGCACTGTTTTTAATTGGTTAAGAAATAAACCTCGTGCATGAAAGGAAGGTGGGGAGAGCTCAAGACAAGGGCTGGGGAGGGAGGCTAGTATGTTCAGGGAAGGCGCAAGGGTTATGACATCATATCTGAAAGGCCATGTTTTCTAAGGATATACTCTTTATAAAAATCCTTTTATTACCCCCTCATCTGATAATACAAAAATGAACAGAACTGCTCAGGAAGACATATTTAAGATGAAAAAATTTGGAAAAAATTGCTCATTATGTATGGCATGTTTTTTTTTGAGGGGGTTGCAAAGCTTATTAAGAATAAGGACCTTCCAAGTTGTGAGTCTCAAGTCGGTATGTGAATTCTCTATCAACAGACTCTTGATGTCCAGTGAAGTGGTTCTTCCAATTAGCTGGGCAGGGCCATGAGGTAGGTAGAGAGATGGGGAAGTAAGGTTAACGCACAGAATGCTGTAATATAAAGTCATGCTCTGCTTTCTGATGAAACAAGTGGAGGCTATGTCACCAACTCTAATACTCCTTTTTCTGTCTATTCAAACATAAGGTTTTTTTTTTTCTTTTTGAGACAGATCTCATGTAGTTCAGGCTGGCCTCAACTTGCTATGGGTATGAAGCTAGTCTTGAACTTCTGATCTTCCTCTCTCTACCTCCTAAGTGCTGGGATTATAGAGTGTACCAAGTCCAGTGTTTCCTATATGCCTGAGAAAGCACACTACCCATTAGGTTACATCCCCAACCCATAACCCAAAATAAATTTTGTATAACCATAAATGTGATCATAAATGAGACTTGAAAGCTATTTTCTTAAAAAAAAAAGCAGAGAAAGATTTTAATTTTATCCTTTATATAACTGGACAACATTACAAATAAAAGGTGGTTTCTGTGGCTAGAGAGGTGGCTCAGGGGTTAAGCCTCTACCTTGTAGGTGGAAGGTCCTGAGTTCGGATCCTAAACCCCACGTATAGCCGCTAGAAGGAAGGGGAGGAGAGGGGGAGGGAGTTTTCATAATATTGAAGCATCCAACTACCACAGTCCTTGTGGAATAAATGAGACTAGTGTGCTGTCTGGGGCTGGGCATCAGATGTCTCTCAGGGGAGCAACCCTAGGTGCTGCAAATGCCAAAATTTGGTGCATTTCTTTGGTCCACCCATAAGTTGCTGCCACCATACTCCTCCTGGAAGCCTGTAAACAGTTGTCACCAACTTTAAGTGGCTGGTTCTGAGAAGTCCCCTTTAACTCAATTCTGGCTCCTCCCATAACAGTCAGGAGGGAAATGCTAAGCACTTGGGCACTGGCCACGGGAAGGAAGGGGGGGGGCTGCGTTTCTGGTCCTGGTGGGCGGAGCCTGTGAATCCCAGGGCAGAGTAAACAAGGAGGAGGTGGAGGTGGTCCATGGTGGTTCCCGAATTCGTCCATGGTTTTACACACACACACACACACACACACACACACACACACACACACACACGTACACACATCGCACACGCACAATTGAATAAACAAATAATAATAATTAAAAAAAAGAGTTCTTTCACCAGGGGCTGGAGGGGTAGCTCAGGGGTTAAGCCTCTGCCTTGCAGGCGGAGGGTCCTGAGTTCGGATCCTACGCCCCATGTATAGACGCCGGAAGGAAGCGGGGGCGGCCTGCGTTTCTGGTCCTGGTGGGCGGAGCCTGTGAATCCCGGGGCAGAGTAAACAAAGGGGAGGTGGAGGCGTCCATGGTGGTTCCTGAATTCGCTCGTGGTTCTACACACACACACACACACACACACACACACACGCTCAATTGAATAAAAAAAAAAAAAAAAAAAGAGTTCTTTCACCTCGTGGGCTCCAAAAATCAAACTCAAATCACTAGCCGTGTATAGCAAACTTCTTTACCCACTAAACCATCTCACTAGCCTGAAACAACAGTTTAGAAGCAATGTTTACGCTTATTCTTTATATTTCCTTATTCTTTATATTTCATTTTATGATTTTGAAATAGTAAAGAAGTAATTAATATTCATATTTTATTTGAGAGATAAGCTACATTTGCTGATTGAATAAAGTCTAAATCTGAACAATGGTATTCTTAGTTTGCATGATTTAGTTTGCATGAGATTTAGTATGACTTTTGACATTTTAAAAGAACAAGGGATAATTCTATTTCAGGGCCTGGTTTGTGCATGGGATTAAATATTTGATCTTTCCAAATCCTTAGGACTTCTGGTAATACTGAATTAAGACAAAAGCCACTTCTTATTTTAATAAGCCCAGCTTTTCTATAATATTATCTAAAGACTCACAGTGCCTTTATTTTACTCCAGGTAACATCTGTCCATATAAATGTAACTGAAGAAGAAAGAAAAACTGTCACCACCTGGGAACCCAGTTTGCTATGAAATCAGTATATTTTATAGAAAACGGCTACATGGGTTTGAAAATGGGCTTGAGTGAAGAATTTTCAAGTATCCGAAAAGATTTTAAAAGTAAATATATAAAAAAAATTTGGTGAGCTTTTCAGAAAGTAAACCAAGTCAGTACATTTCACTACTCACTTACAGCTTTGAATTTTTCCTCCTATAAATTTACACAAGTTCAAAAAATAATTGCCATTCCTTCTGATAGTGGCTGTTGACATTCGTGAGATTGCTCCTAACAGAAAGAGGACTTTCAGAAGACTGAAAAAAGGACAGTGTAAATATTGTGGGGTTTTTTTATCTCCATGAAAAAATAATGTTTTTTAGACCTTGGACCTAGGAGGCAATTTTACATGGCCAGTTATGAGCGCTCTTGTCAAGCGACTGCACACCTGCACTTGCTGAAACAGAAAGAAAAACTCCCTTGTTCAGTAATGTACCATATGCAAATTGGAGGATCAGAGAGACATGACAGCTGGCTATAAAGAATATTTTATAATTCTGCAGGATACCAGCGTGAAGGCATTCAGAACCTCCATCAAGCTGGCAAGAGTGCAGAGTGGCTTGAGTAACTTTAACTGGAGCATGGGAGAAGATGGTGTCTGGAGAAACAGATCCTGCGGCCCAAGTCCAACACTTATTGACAATGAGAACTGGGCATTGAGTGAAGTGGGAAGAGCCATTAACAGATCCACTAATTACAGTACTCTGTGTATTCTGACAATCAACTGAAAAACATATGTACAATCTGTGCTGTTCTTAATTTACTTCTATCTTTATTATCAGGAAAAAAAAACAGATTGCTTGAATTTTATAAAGATATGTCAGTGGCAGGCTTCTCTTATTTCCAGGACACATCTTCAGTCACCAGAGTATTAAGTGACAGTTATCTTTGGAGGCTCAGCTTCTATTTGACCAAAGAAGTGATTATTCATCAGAAAGGGCCTGCAAGCCAGAGACTTAGACTGAACTTAAGAGTTCACTACCTATGAAAAAAGCTGTGGGTTTTGGGCTGTTGTCAACTTGCTTATCTCCTAAGTGGGATTGATAGCACCTGCCCTGCCTTCTTCACACTTGTGAACAGCAACCAGTCACGAGATGTGAGGAAACTTCCTAATGTGAAAAATGACATAGAAAAGCAAGCACTCTTTTCAAAGAATCAATTGGCTTAAGTTTAAAACTCTGGAAGTAAGTGTTAAATGCAATTATAATCACTGGACCCTGTTTATGTAATAAGTACATACACCTCTCAGTTAGGAACCCAGCTGAACTCCCTTTTCAGCCTACTCCTCTCACTGTGTTAGTGTTCCTTGTTTTGTTTGCTTTTGTTTCCATGTTTGCAAAATTCATTGAACTCAGCCCAGATTCCACAGGGAGGACCCAATGTTGATTAAAATTCTGGTGCATGTGTCCTAAATCTAATCACCAAGACAAGACAAAACAAACAAAACCAATGTCCCATTCCATGTAATTCTAGAGCCTAGATCTGCCCTAATTGTCACCCAAAACTACCATCTTAAGCAAAAAATCACACAAACCATTTTTATATAAGCTTTACAATAAGCCATTCATAATACATGAGGAAGCAGGTTCAGAACTATCAAGATTTAACTGTGTTTACAGAGCACAACTTAGTGTCATAACTTTTACTTTTTTTCCCTAGAGAAATTCACAGTTGTGTATCTACTTCTATAATTTCTTGAAACTCTTGACCTTACAAGGAAACTGAGAAGCTTAGAAGCGGATGGATAGGTTATTTCTGTCAAATTCCCTATGTTTGCTATTTGGTAGTCATTTTTCTTGCTTTTATTTTTCTACTCATCTTTTCTTTTGAAAGAGGATACTTAATAACTAACAGTTTGCAAAAATAGCAACTTTGCATTGTAATAAGCCTGCAAAGTAACAATGACCACGAATGGTACTCTAGCCTCTCTCTGCAAGCTGCCTCCAGACTTGAAGTCCTGGGAGTCTCTAATCCCTTTCCATAATGTCTTCAGGTAAGTGGGACCCACATAAACTTACAAAAGGTCTGGTGGGGCCACTTTGAAACCAGTTTTTTCCCCATCTGTAAAATAAGCACTCTTGAATTGAGGATCTCTGTGGCTCCTTTGGCTCTGAAACACTTGTGACTTGTTAAGCAACACCTCCAAAGTTAGTTCATTCGACATGTTCTCCTGACAAGCATGCAAACTTGAGACCACTCCTAACATCTGTTGTGAAAAGACTTCCTACCTCCTTCATCACCTTGAGTTTTGAAACTTCTATTTCTACAACTAACAACCATCTCAGAAATGACAAAAAGGTTCAACAAAAATACTGCTTTTCCCTAAAGACTATTCAAGCAATATTTTTGCCACCACTTGTCCATTTCACTATGAAAGATTACACTGAGGAAAGGACATTTACTGATCACAGGAATGTGTGCTGGTATCAGAGCAGCAATGCTAATTATTAGCTAGCCAGCTTAACTGGCTAATATCTAATCTAAGCTTTGTCATTAACCAGCCAAGTGGCCTAGAGTAAGCTTCAGTTTCCTCTTCTGTACAGTGAGAATTGGGCCACTAATCTAGTTATTAAAGTGCCTCTATCATCTTAGAGGGCGCATGAACATGGGACCAGGGGAGGCAGAGATTCTACTGGGAGTGTGCTGGGAGCAGGGACATCAGAGGAACTGTTCAGCACGTAGCGATGGTTTTATTGACGTTGCCAAGTGACCCCAAAGGTTTCATTCATTTTCACGTGCCTTGTGCATTTTCTGTGTCACTTACCTATCAAATGGTGCTTTTGATAGATCAGTTTGCTTGACAATGTGGTGGGCATTCCATTCCCAGAGTATTTGCCTCTTGGTTCATGAAAGAATCAGCCCAAACCTCAATGGACACTGTTGTATGTTGCCTGCATGTTGCTGATAAATTCGCGGCCAAAGAGTTAGGGGGCAAGGGAGTTTTATTCTTTCTTAGGATTTTCAGTTACAGTTGTTAGTCACTGTTGATAAGAGCCTTTGGATTTTTGAAGAACTTACAAAATGACTGTGATCTAAAGAACAGACTTAAATGCAAAAAAGAAAAGTAGACTATTTTAATGGGTAAGAATTCAAATAGAAACTTTAATTTCACCTTTTCTAGATCAAATTGATTTAATGTAGAATCTGGTACATTTTAAGGTTTGCTATCCTATGGGTAGGATCTCTAGAAACCAGCTTGTGCAGGACCTAGGAAAGTTTAAGATGACCGAGATCAGATGACCTCATTGTCACATGTAGTGGGCCATTTTCAGTCCTTATGAAAAATGAAGCAGCATTTGATACTCTTGGCTGGGTCTACCTTTCCTTGTCCTTCGTTTCCTCTCTTGTTTCTAGGATGTCACCATCTCCTACTTTCTTTGACCATTCCTCTTTGTCTGATTCCTTAGTCTTTTCTGGATTTTTTTTTGAAATTAACTAATTCATTAACTAATCTTAAAGAAAGAGAAAGAGAGAATGAGTAGAGGTCAGAGGCCAAGTTGCAGGAGTTGGTTCTCTCCTTCTACCTTCTAGGTTTTGTGGATGGCGCTCAGACCATCTGACTTTTGTGGCAAGTAGTTTTGTATCTACTGAACCACCTCGCCTGCCTTCTTCCTGGATTTCTATAGGTCAAGAGTTCCCATCTTGACTGTATCTTCACTTTAATTATTTTTCTTCATCCAAACTCAGACTCAATGGTTCATTCATTTATTATTTAGCATTTTCCCCCCTCTGGCAGGATCCTGTGCATGACAGGATCACAGAGGGGCCTCTCACTTGCATGGAGTTAAGGCTGGCCTACAGGTACTGATCTTGCCAGGAATTATAATGTGCTACCACATTTTTCATGTTTGTTTATATTCTGAGAGCCACTGCCACACATGCCAGTTTCTCAATTCCAGTCATTCTCATCTTTCCTGCCTGAAGTTTTTTGTTTGTTTTATGATCCTTTCAATAGCTCAGGTAAGAAATAAGGCAGATATACCTTTCTTTCTTTTGAATCTTAATTCTTTCTACTCAGTCCCTGTAATCGTTTCATCATTGAATCCTCTTTTTTTTATTATTTTTTCCACTCATACAAACTTAATAGGTACCCCAGTCTCCTCCCTCTCCACCCCTCCCCAGACCCTCTTGCTCTTTCCCTCTTTTTCCCCTTCCTTTCTCCCTTCCTCCTTTCTCCCAATGCTCCCCCCCAATCCCTGGAATATCCTTTAATGTGCATGTCAAACTTCCCTCTGCGTCCTCCACTCTAATGAGGTGTAAGGACTCAGTAGCAATTGCCTAGAGCATTTTCTTGTGTTCCCCTTTAGTATAGGAACACTATTGTGACTGTTAATCCCTTGCCTCTAAGGATCCTAGTGCCTGTGATTCATGCTAGACATGATATGTTGTCATTGTGCAGGTCATGCAAAGTCCTATTATGGTTACTTTGGCCCTAACTTGTGTGGAGCATCTTGCATATCGTTGCTCCTCCACATCTTTAGGCTCTTACAATCTTACTGCCTCCTCTTCCGCAAATTTCCCTGAGTTTTGGGATGGGGAGAGATTAGGCTGGCCTGGTTCCTGGTGATTAATGGAGGGTCTCTGATGTTCTGAAGAATCCTAACTCTTGATTTTTTTGTAATTCTAAATACTTTAGATGTTCCCTACTAACCTTGGCAAATGGTCCAAAATTTGACAGTGACCACCCTGAGCTGGCCTTTGCCTCCTAATGCTCTAGCGCTGGTGACCGCCCCGCCCACTCCCACAGCACCCTCATTACACTGCAGCTCTCGCTTCTGTCATGCTCTAAGACACTTCCAATTGTTCAATCATGTTCCTCGGTGGTGAGAGTGCTAGACAGTTAACACCCATCCTTTCTTCCTCTTTATTCTACAAAGTCTTCATGTACAAAGTGACCTTATGTCCTTGACCCCCATGTCCCTCCCTCTCACACTCTCCCTTCTGTTCACCAAGTCAGTCATGTTCCTCTTGCTCTCATAGGGGCCACAGGACTCTTTTGGGGGTGCCTGAACTAGTAAGGGGGGGTCTGGGTATCTGTGATAGTATAAGTCGCATTTTCCCTAGCTTTACTTGGTACCCTTGCCTTCCAGTGTACAAACCTACAGGTGGGGAAGCTACCTTTCTCTTGTCTGGTTCCGGCCCCACAGATTCTCTCTGAGTGTAGTTGTTTCTCCTGAGATCTTCACTGACCCATGGGGGAATATTGATATGTCAGCTACTATGTAGATCTAGTGGCAGTAGAAGTCACTGCAGTAAGTGCCCTGGATTCAGTACTACACATACTACCTTACGTTAATCGAAACAGCCACTGTTACCAACCCCATCTCACAAATAATGAAGTCAAAAGACATATGGCTGATGTGAAATAAATTAAAACTGGAACCCAGTTTTCAACCAGATTTCATGTGATACCATCATTAATACTGCTTCCACAAATAGCACAGGGCCAAATTGTCCAGGTCTTGAGTCTAAAACAGTCTTCGTGTATCCACTAACATAGGATTGGCATTGTAGAATTGCTGAATTATTCAGTACATTCCAAATATGTACAGTGGAATACAGGTCACTCCACAAGTTTACCTTGACTCACCTCTCCAGCATGCACGTCCCTTTCCTATGCTCTCTCTTCCACCAGTCTAATGAATTTTAAGTAGGTGAAAATGGTTCACACTTGTTCCTTTAGTATGTTAACTAACTTATTCACTCATCCCCTCACTCATTCACCCCCTTACTATTCATTCCTTTTCAGAATATGTACAAACGTCTTGGAAGAAAGAAAAGTCCCATAAGACAAAGGAGTCAAGGAATTCTTCCTCAAAAAAAAAAATCTGTGCCATCTATCTATATATCAGGAGTATTAATATCAAGAATATAGGAGGAACTCAGAAAAATAAATTCCAAAACCCAAATACTCAAATCCAAAAATGAGTCGGTGACATGAATAGACCTTTTTCAAAATACAAAGTAAAACTGTTATGGGGTCACTCTCCTGGGGTCATTATGTGTTCAAGTTCTTGTGTTTGTGAGTCAAAGATTAAAACTAGAACACACATAAAGGATTAAGGCAGCGTTTATTAGAGAAGAGAAAGACCAGAACTCACTGACTCCAGACTTGGAGTACCATGAGGGGCAAGGGTGCACTAGAGAACTCATGGACTCCAGGCTTGGAATCCATGAGGGACAAGAGGCTAGAAAAGAACTTATGGACTCCAGGCATGGAATCCATGAGGAGCAGGCACCAAAGATGGCTGCCAGGTTTGGGTATGTTTATACCCTTAGTCAGGTCCTGGGGAGAGTGGCTTTTCTGTTAGTCAGCTCCTGTTTCTGCAAACCTAATTGGAGCTTTTGTTCCTCTATATCCCATTGGTCTGTTCATATTGAGGCCCAACCCAGTTGATCTTGTGCCCACCTCATGGTCAAGCTGGTTTTTTTTTTTATGGATTTAGCTTATCAGCTATGGAGAACTCATCTCCATATCATTTCATAAGCAGAGGGTTGGGGGAAATTGTTCACATTATCTCTATGGAGGATTGGAGTCATTTCCTCCCTATCTACGGGGTAATTACAGCAGTGGGGGATGGCTTTCCAATACCTTCAGAGATAGTTCCAGCACTGCTGTTCTAAACTGCCTGAAAATGACCAATAAATATATGGAAAAATGTAAATGTCCTTAGTCATCAAGGAAATGTGAATCAAAACTACAATAAGATTCCACCTTAGTGCAACAGAATGACTATTATTAAGAAAACCAGTAACAGCAAGGATGAGGAAAAAAGGGAAGTGTCATTCACTGCTAATAGGAATGTAAATTAGTCTAGCCACTATGAAAATCAGTATGGAAGTTTCTCAAAATACTGAAATTAGAACTACCCTTTGATCCAGCTATACCACTTTTGGGAATATACCCACAGGGATTTAAGTCAGCATAATACAGAGATACCTACCCACCCATGCTTATTGCAGCACTATTCACAATATCAGTCCAAGAAACAATAAATACTTTATTAAATTATAAAAAAGAATGAAACTGCCATTATCAGGAAAATGGGTGAAACCAGAGATCAGTATAAGTAAAAAATTAAAACTGAGTTAGACAAATATATTTTCTCTCATATGAAGATTTTATATATATACATATGTATATATTATTTGTGTATAAAACCACGCACACAGTTTAGCAGTGGGAAAAGGTTATTAAGAAAAGGAAGGTGAATGGTAAGAGTGGTGTGGAGAAAGGAGAGGGAACGGGAGGTGAAAATGATCAACGTACATGATATTCCCAAGAGAAAATGTCTTCATGAAATCCATCGCTACATGCAATGAATAGATGCCAATTTTAAAAAACTCTTAGGAGTGGTAACATGCAGACTTAGGTTTCATTTCATGGAAGAGAACCAGGGCTCTTGACAACAGGCTCTTGCAATGACCACTCTAAGGTGACCCTGCATGTTGCATTGATGATCTATTGCTGGACTGTGGGGCCCTCTTTGGTTTTTGTGTGGGGGTCCTGGCACAGCAGCTTCCTGGTAGAGGGACACAGAATAAGGAGCCAGGGGCTTCACGGAAGGCCTTTATTTGTGAAAATACTCTGTAAGCTCCTTAACACTTACCTGAAACCATAGACGTGTAGAGCCATTTTTATTTGTTTATCTATTGTTTGTTAATATATGAACAAGAATGCTTGGGGGCCTCATGGCACTGCGGTATTATTTCACTTTAGGCATAGATATATAAATTATATAAACTTACACACACACACACACACACTTTTGCCAGTTTGGTGAATATATTTTGAGAATGCAGGAAGTTACCCCTCAGACATGTTCTCTCACAGACTGTAGACACTCTAGGGAATGCGACCCGATACAACATTACTGTAATTTTCGAAAGACAGGAAAACCCACTCATTCTCTCATCAGTGAAAACTGACATTTTTCACTAGAAACAATCCTCCAGTGTTAAACTACTAGTGTGCTTCATGCACGTGTGGAAAATTTCTCTCCACATGCTCAACAAACATCAGAACACATCTCTTGTCTTACTCCCTTTGGGGATGGGGGAGCTGTTTGAAAAATGTAATGAGATACAAACATGCACTGGTGTCCCCCTCTCTAGAGCTCTGGTGCTTTTGTGGGGGACAGGAACTTGGCCAGATGTGACACCTGGCCTTCTGCGCGGTGGTTTCTGTTGGAATATGTAACCCCGAGCTGCCTTTCTCTCAGGACATGCCGCTTGCCAAGCGAGTAGGCTGGAATGCGGCAGGAACATTTTGGCAAATATTCTTGGTTTGTCATGGTTGACATTGGTCACATAACATGTAAACAAGTGGGCATGGCTGGCTCCCCATTAAAATGGGGATGGTTATTTTCCAAAAAATTTTATTTATGAAAATAAGCAGAGGGTCTGAGTCCAAGCCTAGGAGAATTCTAGAAGCCCGCTAGCTCTACATTGCCATGGGATCTCTCTGTGATTACATGAGAGCTTAAGCACGGAGAAAGGAGCACACTTTAATGAATCTTTTGCGGACGAGATTACTATATTTGACTTATCTTCTCGCTTGGAATCTTTTAACTTTTTTAGCATAATGCCCTTATTATATTTAGCAATTAGAGTGCCATCACAAAGTAAAATGCAAAGCCATTATTGCCTGAGAAGAGAAAAGGCTTGCAATATGAAATGATGCATGCAAGGAATGTGGGTGATCATTTACTCATACAATCATTTCTATTTCAGTTCTCTGGCAAGTATTTCTGGAGACGGCTCGCCCAGCAAAGAGATCTTTAAGATATGCGTGCTGTAATTAACCTTTTTATAACTATGAAATAATCAATAGCTTTTCCCTCTTTAGCAGTTTTAACATAAGGTCTGTGGAAATGATTTCAATTGGGAAAAATGATTATAAGAAAAAAATCCTTTCACTATGAACTTAAGAAGAAAATATGCGTAGCCTTGTGTTATTTTTATTTTATGGTTGAATTCTACACATTGATCAGTTATATATGCAGCTCCCTCTCCCCTACACAGGAGATTCAGCTGCTAGCTTGTGCTTCTATATGGTGTAGGACAGTGATTTGAAGTGGGCTCTCTAGATCTGCACATCTATGTCAGCATCACCTTGTCATCATACTCAACCATCAAACTTGTCAGGCATACTCTCTTGGAGAGAGTAGCTTTTAATAAGCCACCCAGGTGATTCTGGGGCCCGGGAAGTTTTGGAATCACTTGTATAGATTATTATTACTTCCTAAAGCCCCAAAATAAGGCAAAAGCATGTTCCATGCAACATATTCAGAAGACACAGACTAAGCCAGACGAAATAGGCTCAGCAGAAAAGCGATGGGGAAGAAGAGACCCAGGAGGAGGAACTCTGAAGCCCCAGCCGGTCCTTTTGTAAGGTGGAGTTTAGCTCGCAGCCACACCCCTAGCCCACAGGCTGGAAGGATGGGTGAGAGCACTCAGCAAAAAGGTGCTGCTCTGAATGGAGTGAAGGGAATTGCAGGAGCAGCAAAACTGCAAAAGAAAATCAACAAACCACAATCCAGAACTTCAGAGACTATATCAATCACATAGAACTAGGACAGCCTAATCTTTCCCCATCCTGGAGCTCAGGGACATTTGCAGAAAAGGGGGCGGTAAGATTGTAAGAGCAAAAGGATGGGAGGAGCAACGATTTGCAAGATTCTCAACAATAGTTGGGGCCAAAGCAATCGTAATGGGACTTTGCATGCCCTGCGCAATGTCCAGCGCACTGTTGCCCTCATAAAGTCTAGCATCTGTTAAGGGCACCGAGACCCCTGGAGGCAAGGGATTGACAGCCATAGTAGTGATCTTATGCTTAAGGGGAACAAGAGAAAGGGCTTATGGAAATGCCACTGGGTCCTTATATGTCATCGGAGAGGAGGACCCAATGGAGAGTTAGGCGTATACAATAAAGGACTCTCTGGGAATTGGGGGGGAGGCACTGGGGGAAGGGGAGGGGGAGGAGAGGGGAGGGAGGGAACTGGTAAAAAATTTTAAAATGTATAATTAAATTTTTAATAAAAAAAAAAAAGGTGCTGCTCTTTCCAGCTGCAAAGTGCTCACAGTCTTGAGAGTGAAGAAAAGAAAAAAAAAAAGAAAACAGGTAGAAAGAAAGCAAGAAAGAGCGAGAACAAGAGAAAAGGAAGAAAAAAAAAAAGAAAGATAGAAATGGCTCCCTCAAGAACTTCCGATAGTCGAAAGAGGGAAATAGGATGGAGAAAGAGAGAGAGAGACAGAATTTGAAGAAACAGCAAGTGAAGAAAAAGATGATACCATGCCTGAGCATTTAGGATCTGGTGTTTTAATCCCTCAGATCACTGGGCTTGACTTGAGGACACAGATCATGCCAGCTCTTTACTTCTTCCCTGCTCCAGTGAACTACAACTACTCTGAGCCACAGAATTACAACCAAAAAAAAAGCCTTTCCCTCCCTTAAAATGGTGCTTACACTGTCAAAGAGTAGAAGTTGCACAAAGAAGAAAACCATTAACTTACATACAGGGTAGAGCCCTAGACTGAATTTGTGAGACACCGTCCCCATTCATATGCTGAAACTCCAAACACCTCCCTACCTGACCTGGAAGTGGACCCCCACTGGGAGAGGATTAGGTTATGAAGATGGAGCCTTGGTGAATAGGATTAGTATTCTCCTAAAAGACCCCAGAGAGCTTCATTGTCTCTTTTGCCCTGAGGACACAGAGCAAAGTGGCCAGAGAATGGGTCCTCACTAGAAAATAAATGTGCTGGCACGCAATCACAACCTCCTTCACCTTCACGACTCATGGACTTAAATTTCTATCGTTTATAAACATCTAGCTTTGGCATTCAGTTACAGGAACTTGTTTGAACAAGATAATCAGGAGCAACATGTTCCTGTACCTGGTCATTTCTCCAGTTCTGTAGCATAGTGTTAATCTTGGAGCCTCATCAGAGAATCATCTTTGGGTCCATATGGAGTCTCAAAGTGAACCGATTCTATTAAAAACCAACACAAATCAATCAGCAGTGATTGGGGGGGGGCTGGATGGCCTTTAGAAGTCACCTGTCAAAGAGTCTCTAATGTTTTAAAGAATGACCTCATCGCTTTTGTAAAATGTTAAGTATGTTCATTAAAAAAAACAAGCAATGCAGACTGGAACAAAGAAGAACGATCTCTCAAAGGAAAGCGTGTTAACATTTGGCAAACACTACACAAATTCAAATAAAAGGATAGAAAGATAATTAAAAATGGTTTCTGAAAGAGGGTTCACAGTATATGTACTATTATGTAAAACAATTTTTATTTTGGAATAAATTGGGTTAAGAGAAATGTTGCAAAAATAATGCGCCCCACTCAGTTTTTTTTCTATTCCCAATATCTTATAATACAGTAGTAATATATAATGAAATAGGAAATACAATAATAAACTTTTAGATATTTATGAATACACATACACATTTACATATAAAGAGATTTACTGTCAGGAACCGGCTCACAAGTTCCAAAGCCTATAGAGAATGTGCTGGAGAGTCAGGGAAGCTAGGGTATGGCTTCACTGTGATGGTGAAGATAAGGTGAAAGCATACAGCTCAAGGCAGTCAGGCAGATGAACCCCCAGTATTTAACCTTTCTGTTTTACTTCTGCTTTCAGCTGACAGGATGAGGACCACCCATATTAGGAAAAGCAATCTATTATACTCACTCTTCCCACCAAGTATTAACTTCATCAAGAAATGCCCGACGGCCACACCCAGGATAATGTTCAATTAAATGTGTGGGCACCCCATGGCCTAGTCAAGTTGTCATAGAAAATTAATCATCATAGATGTACAAGCTACTCTTAATCCTTTAGTTTAATATAATATCCAACCTGCCAGGCCCTATTGCGAGGACTCTTCACTTGAAATGCTCACAGCAAGCAGACAGCTCTGCAGCTGCTCTTGCTTCTGTCCCCTTCGGTTCAGCTGCAGAGCTGGATGCTTTCCACAAGTCAGCTGCACTTGAACTCAGACATCTGCTAACAGTATCATTTAGCTACATGTTATAAAACTGATAAAATACGAATGCAAGATGGAGAAATATTTTGTTTCTATATAAACGAGGTTGAGTATGCTATAAATATTGATGATTGTAATTCAAAGTTTGCTTTTGAATAGGCGGGAGCATGATAAGGATAAAATGTGGGGAGGTGGAGGAAGGGAGGCCAGGAAGACTCACAAGTTACATTCTTTCCCATGTGCCTTTCAGTTCTTCTTTCATTTTAAAGACAGCTGAAACTGGAAAACCTAGAGAGTACATGGTTGGCTGCGGATCATGTAAGAAAAAAAGGACCAGGGGAATTCCAATCAGGTAATCACTCTCAAAGAAAAGATATTAGCTTCTAAATAAAAAATTGGAAAATGAAAAATGACTACACATAAAGAGACAAAAAAGTTCTGAAGAAATAAAATGATGACAGTTGCACAGCAATGTGAAAGATGTCACAGAAGGTCAGGCTTTTTAAAAGTTAGAAATAGTGGGACATATGCCAGTGCAATTAAAAATATTCAGAGCGATTATATTATTTCGGCTTCTCCACTTCAACTAATATTTTAGTTATAGAAATGGTGGTATTAACTAAAAAGGTTTATTTTGAACTAAATTTACTTTCATTTTAGTTCAGTATAAGAAAATGACTCCAGAAACCAAATGATTTCAGATAAATGTTTCCCTTTTGATATTTTTAAACTAAACTATTTTAATTCTCTCGCAGTTGCCTAAATTTAAGAGAAAAACTGTGAGGTCAGAGCAGTGGTTCTTAATCTGAGACTATGCCAGTTCCCAAAGGTGCATTTAGAAATGAACATGTTTGTCACAGTTACAAGGATGCTTGAAATATCCCAAGGTGCCAACCATCTTGCAAAGTACATGACAGATCAACATCAAAAACATATGTGCAAATGTCAACAGGTCCCAAGTGGCAAAGAAAGACCACATGGGAAAGTGGCTCAATGTTGGAGGAGTCCTCCACGTTAGGCTCAGTAACTTTGTGTGAAATTTCCCAGAATAATTTAGGAGCTATTTTCTATTTACAACATAAATGTGTGTGTGTGTGTGTGTCCTTCATAAGCAGCTATTTTGTACATGACAGTTGTAATACAGAGGACTTACTTCCTCATGTGTGTGGTGGTTTTTGATTGTGAACTGACATTTGCCTGATTATGTGTATGCAATATGATAGGATGTCCTTACAGAGTGCCTTCCTGCAGAGATTTAGTTTGTGTTAGTTGCTTGGGAGGAGGACCACCAACCTGGTACCACTTTAGCTCTCTTAGAGGGTCTTGGCTCAATGCCAGTGGCTCCTTGCTGCTGATTCTAGGCTCGGTATTCAAACAGCAATTTACAGGACTCCAATTGTAATTTTCTCTCAGTGTAACGGAGTTTCCCTCCCTTGCTTCTGCTCAGCACTCTTCTTACTCATGCCTTTGAGTTTTAACATCGGCTCTGCTGGTTCCTATTTATTTGGCTGGGGGAGGGGTGGTGGACTTGGAGATGATTTTACCCGTTTCCATGAAGTCTAGTAACAAATCAAAATGTTTTATTTAGGATGTAGTTTGTTTTCAGCAGCGAGATTCCTGTTTGCCATTGCTATTGGAAGTGGATGTTCTATTTTTAATCTGTAAATCTCAACCGATAAAATACATGTGCTGACCAACTTGTCTCTGTTCTTTTAGCACACGGTGTTCCCATCATGATTTAGAGATTCGAATATGTATAGTTATTTTTGTTTTCGAAAATAACTAAATTAGGGTCCCCAAAAGGCTAACTGACTCATCCAGCTCATGAAAAAGGGGGGGGGGCTAGAAAGTGTTCTTTAAGCACTTTTTGGCAGCCTTTTCATATGTATACTTTTTTTTTTTTTTTTTTTTTTTTTTTTATAAATCAGTACTGGGGACTGAACCCAAAACCTTATACTTGCTAGGCAAGCACTCTGCAACTGAGCTAAAATCTCCAAGCTCCTAGTATTCTTCTCAGAATATCAAATACTTAAATAAATAAGCCCATGCCTATGTATAAATGATTATAAATACAATTTAATACACAGATAACATGACCAGAAGGAAGGTATCTGGAGAACAGTGAGGAGAACTCAGAATTCTGATCTTGTCTTTCTCTACTAAGCATGGCCGTTCAGGTCAAATGATTGTACAGGTGGAATGTTTGCTTCTACTTCTGTAAAAGACACACAAGTCTGGTAAAGTCTGTCTCAAGCTGCCTTTAAGTTTTCTCTCCATTGAATTAATGCCAAGGGTAAAATTATAACTTATATGACTATGTTGCTGAAAGAGACTTTCTTACAAGAGGTATTCATCCTCCAAGAAATCTTTCAACATGAAGTCAGTAGTAATACAACAAAACTCCTAATATAGTCCAGGAGCAGCAAGGGCAGAAGAGAATAGAGGCAAGGAGTAAAATCAGTCATTTCAATGAGAGAATCATGGTATCAGAGAACCTAAGAAGGAAGGATTACAAATACCCAATCCTTAAATTATAGATCACTACAAGTTATAAATTGCTATAGGAGCTACTGTGGGTTTCTGACAAATTCTATCTCATTTTTTTAGGGCATTTACTGTTAGAGCTAAACAAAGTGGATTAGTCCTTAAATTTGTCTACTTAAGGGTTGAAAATTGAGAGTTTTTTTTTTTTTATAACTTGACCCTAAACATTTCTGAAATTTTTGTAAGTTTTTTTTCACCAAGAATACTGTTCAAACACATTTTATTTATTTATTTATTTATTTATTATTATTCAATTGTGCGTGTGTGCGTATGTATGTGCGCACGCGCGTGTGTGTGTCTGTGTGCTAAAAGAACAGAGACAAGTTGGTCAGCACATGTATTTTATCGGTTGAGATTTACAGATTAAAAATAGAACATCCACGGATGAATTCGGGAACCACCATGGACGCGTCCACCTCCTTCTGCCCCGGGATTCAGAGACTCCGCCCTACCAGGATCAGAAACGCAGGCCGCCCCCGCTTCCGTCTGGCGTTTATACGTGGGATCTGGGATCCGCACTCAGGACCTTCCGCCTGCAAGGCAGAGGCTTAACCCCTGAGCCACTCTCCAGCCCCTGTTCAAACACATTTTAGTATTTTTAATTTTTATGTCTTTGTTAATGTTAAAAAAATATCTTTCCTTCTCCTTTTTCTTTCTCATCCAGGATTTGATTGCTGCCTTTGACACCCCCAGCATGTAGCTCATTCTCAATAGCAAACATTATTTCAATCAAATGCAACCCTATTTTGAATAGAGTTGTGCTTAGGGATTTTCTTTTGGGGGAGCCTTTAAAAAAACCTGCATTGTTGAGGTCATCCACAGCATGGGTCACATGTGCTGCTGGTCTGGAAAACCACTAGCAGATGAAGGTATTTCTGGATTTTACATGTGACAGTTGAGGGTAGATTTGAAATGGCAGAGATCGTGGCATTCCTTAAAGACCCGGCAATAATATGATAGAGGAGGTGGTTTCAACAAGCTAAGTAGGCTTCCAAATTTTTTAGTAAGTGATTATTTAAAGAGTTGCTGGGGATATTAGTTTGCTCTTCCCAACCTTAATTATATTGTATGTGGGACATCATAGAATATGAAAAATTTGAATTTCATTATTTCCAATCTGCTGTGAAGCTTAAGAGTAAGATTACTGAGATATTTCATTGCCCGTGCTTGAGCACTGAATATTCAAAAACCCAACCTTGGCAGACTTCTTCATGTCTGTGCCTGTCCGAGTGCTCCCCTCCCATTCGTTTCCTGAGGGCAGCAGAACTGGCCCAGTCAGTGGAAACAGCTGGACTTCAAACTGTCCTTTTTGGTTAGCATTGTTCTTTAATAACAACGCTAGCTTCACTTTTTAGGGAAGCCGGCTGATTTTGAGTGACTCTATAATTGTAAAAGTTGATGTCTAATAAAACAAGAGATGGTTCCTACTTGCTTAGAAAATGAACTTCTTCAAGGTCTCTTAAGATGGAGTCTAGTCCCTGCCAGGAGATGGGCGCTCAAATATGGAAACGGTGGGAAACAGCAGGTGGCATTTCCCCTGGAGACTCAAGCTTATTCATTATTTCTCTGTTGTACTAGTGAACACCTTCAAGGCGAAAAGTTAATTTCCCTTTTGGATTACTTAGGATATATTTTTAAAACAGAAGTTTCCCACATCATGCTTAGCCACATTTTTTATAGAATGAATTAAAACATAATGTTTTTCCAACAGCCCATACAAATAGATTTTAAGAGAGCTGATTATTTTTCAGGATTTCCTTGCTAACAGTCCTCTGTGTGGGTGTGTCTGTCTGTGTCTGTCTGTCTGTGTAAGTGGAGAGCAGAGATCCAGTTTCATTCCTCAGGTACCACCCACCTTGGGGGTTTTGAGACAGGGTCTCTCACTGTCCTGGTGCTTGCTGAGTAGGCGAGGCTGACTGGCCAGTGACCCCAGGTATCCGCCCATCTTCAGTTCCCCAATGTTAATAGCACAAGGCTGCACCTCCATACTCTGCTTTTTTGCAGTTCTGGGGATCAAACTTTAACAACTGAACTATCTTCCAGGCGTATCCCAGTTTAAGGACTCTTAATGATGATCTTTGTTTAAAGAAGAAGGAAAAGAAGAGGTATTTAGTATTGAAACTTAAATGTTTCATCTGTGGGAAGAGGCATGAATTTCTTCTTAAAACATCCCAAGGATGAAGTTTCACCCACTTCGAAAAATTCCAAACAATTACAACATGAGGCTTTCTTGCCAAGGCTAAGCTTTAGGATGTTAGAACATTCTGGATCTAATGGACGTCATGCCTGTCCATATGCATCTGTCACCCCAAATATGGTGTGTGGAAGGATGGTAAGGACAAAAGGCCTTTCTTGATATATCCAGCTGCCTCTCTTCCCGGCCAGAGCACTCCTGGCCTTGGCCTAGGATACAAGAGGCAAGCCAGAGGAGCATGAAATCAACTCAGTTTCTGCCTCCTCTTCTCACTGTTCCTGCACAGTTATCAAGACCTCCAGTTCCAAATCGAACTCGGCCAGCTCTGCATGTGGGGCAGACACTGGAGAGCACATTTCTAGCTGAGAACACTCATGCCAGCTTCCTCAGCACCCAGCAGGCATCATGTGGGGACATCTGCTGTCGTCACTTCCTTTGGAAGGGCTCACACTGTCCTTACAAGGAAGTCATTAAATTACTATGGTTAAAAAAAAAAAGTTCATCAAGGCCAGGTGTAGTGGAACGCAGCTGTGATCACAGCACTCAGGGATTTGAAGCAGAAGGATTCTCACAAATTCAAGGCAATCCTGGTCTGTATAGTGAGGCAGAGCAGTCAGAGAGACATAGGAGAACCTGTGAAAATACAATCTCATCTTTCTACTTTAATACTATGTGATACTGAGTACAAGTGAATGTTTTGGTGCCTTCACTAGATTTTGAGGAAAGGGATGTGTTGGTTACTTTTCTTAAGGCTGGGACAAACTACCTGACAAAGACAATTGTTTGTTTGCTTGACTCACTGAGAGCACACTCCGTCAGGGCAGGGAAGTCAAGGCAGCAGGAACAGAGGCATCTGGCTCTATCGTATTAGCAGTCAAGAAGCAGGAAAGAGATGAATGCTGAAGCATCTTTCTCCTTCATTAGAGCCGGACCACAACTCATGGACGAGATGGAGTCACTGCCACTCAGGGTGCATCGTCCTTCAGTCAAACCTTTCTGGACTTAATCTCATAGACACACACGGGTATGTCTCCTCGGTGATTCTACATCAAGTCAGGTTGATAATGAAGACCATCACAAGGGACAAATCTCAATGATAAGGCAGATTGAGAAGAGGAATAATACAAGGGAATTGTGGGGATGTGAGAAGTAGCAGTAAGGCTCCTTTTTGAATAGTTTAAATGGTATTACTATTTGGTTTTTACTTCCTCTTTCTGTATATTTTAGGCCAACTTCAGGAAATGAAATATATTATTATTCTTGGAATGGTTTCTTCCCCCTTCTAAACTGAACACCAGCAAGGATCATTACTGCCAGAGAGACATGAAACATCCTCAAATTCTGTATTCAAACTATAATGTAATGAAGCCCAGAGCAATAATGGGTATGAATTATAGTGATTACTAATAGCTAAATGTTAGTGAAACATTTAGCTGTACCTAGATGTGAATTGCTTTAGCCCTAACTCCAGACCATGCCTCTTCATAAAACAAAAGCTGCCTTTATAGGTGTGATTAGTATCATCAACCTGACACCTGGAGACAGCTTCCAGACCCATCTGACAGGGCTTCTCTAGATTGAAGCAGGCTTCTTATCAGCCCATAGATTGTTTTGATTGCTTTAAGGGGAAAGACCCATTCACTGTGTGTGTGTGTGTGTGTGTGTGTGTGTGTGTGTGTGTGTGTGTGTGTGACCATTTAACTGTATAAGAATGAGGGGAACTGAACAAGCAAACATGCATGCATTGATTCATTGCTTTCTGGGATGTGGATATGATATCACCAGTTCCCTCAGGCTACATATGCTGTGACGTCCTTGTTAATGATGGACTATAAGCTGGAATTGTGAGCTAATTAAATTCCCCCCCCCCCATAAGTTTGCTTCTTGTCAGGTACTCTATTACAGCAATGAGATAAGAAGCTAAAACAATAGACTACGCTCATGTGCTTCAATAAAGTTATATTTTATAGGAAAAGTAATTACTCGTCTTGATTAGTACCATGTCTATTAATAGTCCTAGTCTAAGTGATTCAACTTGCACGATGGTATTCACCACAGAGTCCACACTGCATGGTTGTGTGAAATGCTGTTAGACAGGAGAACAAATACTCAAGGAGAATGTATTACTATATCCATTGAAAGAAACATTTTCTGAACCTCTCTTCATTCTGCTGCACCCCACAGGCCAGTACTAAAGACGCAAGAATTTTTTTTCCCCCAAAACTAGGAAATAAAAATAGATGCTAGGCTTGATGTCAGAGACTTGATGTCATCTGAGTACTCAGGAGTTCAGGGAGCAGGACCCAGGTTCATGGGCTACAAACTTAGTGAGACCCTGTGTCAAAATAAACAGTAGAAAAAAAAGTCCGAGGCTAGAGCTTAGCGGTGGAGCACTGGCCGACCTCAACGTCCCAGGTTCAGTAGCCATCCCATTCTCCCACGCTCAGTGGACAGAGTCTAGATAATTGCTATAGTTCTCAGAGAAACTTTATAGTTTGGCACTATTGTTCTTTTTCAAATACATAATCTCCAATCTCACCATGCCTTAGAATAAATAAGACGAACTAGAAAGAAAAAACAAACAAACCAGACATTCTAAAGTGAAAGAAACACTTGAACACAACTCTACAAACACCAAGATGCCATAATCAAAGCTTTCCTAAAGGGTGGCAGATAGCTAGATGGGTTATTAAATGCAGAAAGGGTCTAGGGGGATATTTGTAGGAGAGCTTTAGCTTCGTATTTCATGATTTTTGTACTTTTAACTTTATATTCAGACAATTCCATTGTTAAACAAAGTTGACATAAAATCAGTGCAGCAGGTAAGGGGGGAGCTCATAAATGTAGCTAATGCAAGGGATATGGTTTAGAAGATTTAGATCTATATACATATGTTTTTGAGAGAATGGCTAAAAAATAATCAAATTAGTTGGGGCAGCAGAGGAATGGATACAGAGCAACTCCGGCACATAGAAATACAGTTTCATGTCACTAGCCTAGCAATGTGAGCTGCTTGGTCCTAAGCTCACAGTTGACCCTCATTCCCAAAGAGCCCAAGCAATTTTGGACCAGCAACAACTTTCAGGTCAGACGTTGGGAGTCATTGTATCAGCCTGAGCTAAGCAAGAAGGATAGTGTTTGGTATAATTTTAGAGAAGACAGAAATCCAATGTTTAGCAGTGAGCATTTTGTAAAGTTATCTTGTAACTTATCATTTATTTGAGTTAACAGCAGTTCCCTGGGTCGAATTTAGTCTAGAATATGTGTCTAGCAAATAGTTGCTTTTATATCATTATAAAAGTGATGGCTGTTTTCTATGAGCCATTTTCTTGACAAATAAATTTAAGTCATAAATACAAAACTAGGGGTTATTTTTAGGTGTCTCCTCAATGTTAATATCTCATTTTTTTTATTGGGTATTCATCCCAGCTTCCCTCTCTTCTCCTCACCTTTATCCCCTCTCTTCCCTTCAGCATTCTCTCCTCCCCCCACCAAACCCCTTCTGCCTGTGTGCTTCTATGGACCCCAGGGTTTACTCTGACCTGTCTACTTCCTGAGGATGCTCAGGCCTCCATCAAGTTACCTCTCTTCAGGCCACCCCACTGATATCTCACATGTGTTTTAAGAGTTGGAAAATATGGCATAAAACTTAAAATCTAGAAAGACTTGTATCCCTACTACAGCTTCAATGCCTCAAAGAAATCTGAACAGAATACTAAGTCATTTTCAGGCAGAAGATTAAAAAACATTCACTCTCAAAAAGAGATCTAATGTTTATTTCTATTTGATTCACTATAAAAAGCCAAGTGTTTTCTGAACTATATAAAATGCTACTTAGCATCAATAGGAAACTAAATGGTGTGCCCAGGAAGAAGTAGGGCTAAAGAAAGGTGATTACACTAGATTTGAGATCGGTAGTGTTATTCAATGAGCACCTGCTGTGCACAATGTTTTTTTACCAGCTTGTCCCTTTGAATTTAGAGGATTAAGTTTTGTCGCACAACATTATTAGACAACAGGAGGCAGTCGCGGAGAAAATCAGAATGTCAGAGGGCTTCTGAGATAGTGGCCAACATCAGCCTGGCACACACTCAATGTACACAGGTGGACAGAGGAATGCCAAGCCACCAAAACTGGTGTGATGACCAGCACCTCAGCTCAGTGGCTCAAAGTGCCTATGCCAGGTGCCCCGAGTTTGATCCTTAGAGCCTACACGGTGACAAGGAGCACTGATTTCTGAAAGTGGTTCTCTGCCCTCCATGTGCTCATCACGACCTGTCCCTCCTCTTCCTGTCTGCTTCCTTCTCTCGCGAATAAAATAAAAAGGAGGTGAAAGTGGACTCAGGATATAGTAATGGCACTAGTCTGCTTTGGCTCTTGGGGAATGAGGACTCAACTGTGAGCTCGGTACCAAGCAGCTCACGTTGCTAGGCTAGTGACATGCAGCTGTCGGCATGAGTTGCTCCACGTCCGTCCCTCTGCTGCCTGGGCCGTGCTTTTCATGTTTTGGTATGTTTCAAAACACACACTCTAGGGAAGGTCGTTTTTTTATTTTTTAAATTTCCTGGGGGGCTTTTTCTCTGCATCCCCTCTCCCCATGTTTATCTAATGGGCTACCTTATCTGGCACTTCACCATCATGGATCTATCTTTGGGGGTCAACCCGAGACCGTTGCTGCTACCTGTAACTGTACACCCTAGAATGAAAAGTGCTCAGGATAGAGACCCTGTCTTTTGTGTTTCATGTTTTGTCAAGGGCAGGTTACCTTTCTGGCACTTTGTACCTAACAAGCTCGACAAAGCACATGTAGGGCCGAAGGATAACACATCTGCTGTCTGTCAAAGCAACAGCAGCAGGAAGCCCCCTAGCCGCCTACCTCTGGGGCGGTGGCAGATTACATTGTGGCTGATCACCATCCACATGAAAAAGAAACAATGCCTGTCTATCTTCACAAACAGCAAAGAAGCCCAAATGGAAACAACTTGTACTTAGAGAGGACTTGACTTAAGGAGGTTTTTATTCCCACAATCACTCCTCGCTAGTTGTACATTGCCCAGTGTGGAAACTTAGTCACTTAAAATTGCTAAGGTGTTAAGACCAAGATGGGAAGAGAGAGTTTTAGTAGATAGTTTTTCAGTTTGTAAAAAGGAAACTAGTGACCCCCAGGTAGTCATTTAACATCGCATTTCAATCACGGATAGGAAGGCAATAAAGATTAAGAAAGCGCTGAGTTTAGTGCTAGAGACTATTTGTGATGAAAATCTTGTCTAATGAGAGATTTTATGATTCCTTGATGTTATAAAGGCGTTTGCCAATTGCGATTAGATGACAGAAGCCAGTGTTTTGTTAACTCTCATAAGCAGTTTTTCCCCTTTTCATCCTATGGACTGAATGAGCATTTTAAGACTGGTTGCTACTGCTTCCAATGCCAATGGCTGGAACTGATGTCTATCTGGACCCTTGGAAGTCCTAGGCTGAGATAAGTGTCCCATGATAACGGGACACTTCCAAGGCTGCAAGAGTTAAAGTGACAACCACATTGGCTAAAAATTCAGTTGCAAGAAATTATGATAATTCAATACAGGCATTAAAAAGTTGAATGATCTGGCTACCAAATAAATAGATTAAAGTGTGTTTTTGAGCTTGCTTTGATTGCATCTAAATCAAAATGATGGTCTTCCTTCTTCAGATGACTATCATCTTTTTTTTTAAATTTTTTATTTTTTTATTCAGTTGTGTGTGTGTGTGGTGTGTGTGTGTGTGTGTGTGTGTAGAACCACGGGCGAATTTGGGAACCACCATGGACACCTCCACCTCCTCCATGTTTACTCTGCCCTGGGATCCACAGGCTCCGCCCTACCAGGACCAGAAACGCAGGCCGCTCCCGCTTCCTTCCGGTGTCTATAGGTGTAGTCTAGGATCTGCACTCAGGACCTTCCGCATGCAAGGCAGAGGCTTAACCCCTGAGCCACCTCTCCAGCCCCAGATGACTATCATCTTGAAAGAAAACTAAGTTTATTCATCAACACTCTGGACTCTCACTTGAAGGGCTGATGTTTCCAGTTTCTTCAGTGAGCTTAGGCTACCTAAAAATGAAGTATCACAGTCCATTGGGTATTCTGTTTTTATGATACATAGTCAAGTATATACAAATCTATGAATTTAAAAAAGCTGTGTGACTTAACATTAATCAATGTTGACTTAATACACAGTAGAAGAAAAGCTCCTTCTGAGTAGATAATTAAAGAAAACCAACATATCCTTGACCCCCCCAAAAGTCTAGTATGGATCACAGACACTAGGATCCTTAGAGGCAAGGGATTAACAGCCACAATAGTGTTCCAATACTAAAGGGGAACACAAGAAAGGGCTCTAGGCAATGCTACTGAGTCCTTATACCTTATCAGAGAGGACGACCCAGAGGGAAGCTCGACATTCACACTAAAGGATGCTTCAGAGATGGGGGGGGGAGGAGCACTGGAAGAAAGGGAGGAGGGGAAAGGAAGGAGAAAAGGGGGGAGGGAGCAAAGGGATCAGGGGAGGGGTGGAGGTAGGGAGCAGATCGGGGTACCTATTAAGTTTGTATGAGTGGGAAAAAAAACATTAATCAATGTTGACTTAATACACAGTAGAAAAAAAGTTCCTTCTGAGTAGATATTAAAGAAAACTAAAAGGCAAAATGTAATGTGTAATACATAGATTCACTGTCATTCATATTCCCAAAATATAAACTAAAACACTTTCAAAATTATTTAATAAGTATATTTTTATTATATTAGAGATGATACAAATGACCAAACAAAAGCAGGAAAGGGCCAGTGAGATAACTCAGGGAGTAAAGGTTCCCCAACAGGAGTTTGGTCCCACAGACCCACAGGGCAGGAGAGAAATAACTTCTGAAAGTTGTTGTTCTCTGCCCTCCATACAATGTGGTGAAAGTGCTTATTTCTTCCTCGCTTAAATAAAAATTTTTTTAAAACAAATTGTATCAGAGGGCATTGGGTGTGCCTGTGGAAACCCAAGGGTGTCTTTGGGAATCATTCTGGATTGCTTCTACCTTCTTTTTGCTTTGCTCTGGAATTTCCCAGGTTGTGCCTTCCAGAGAAGCCTAACATGCAGGCCACTGCCATTTCCACCTGGCATTTTACATAGAATCTGGAACAAATTCAAGTTCTTCTGCTTAGGAGGCAGTCTTAACCTCTGAGCCATCTCTCCAGCCTAAATAAATATTTTGAAGACATGTGAATGTGGAAATCTATTGAGAACACTGAGGAAATGTAATATACTCTGGTATGAACACCTGAAGGTTGGCTAATGTTTCTAACACAGACTCAAGGGCAAATTCTGATACAGTAGACTGTGAACCTTCTTCCTGTTCTTGAATCATAGTGATCTGGTCATTTGCCTATTTAACAAGCTTTCATTGAGCACACTCTAGACTAGATGTGAGGCATCATGCCAAGCATGGAGATATGAGTCAAGATTCATTTGGACTTATGAAACAAATAGTTATGGTACTGTGCGTAAAGAATCTCACAGAGAACACCTCAGGGTAAGAGAATGGAAGGATGCCCAACTGAGGTTAAGAAGCATAAGGAAAGACTTCACGGAATTGCTATTTTTTTTTTTTTTTTAAATCTTATAATAGGACTTAGTCAGGTAGAAAAGGAAGGTCGGGACAGCTAGGAGAAAAACAGAATGTAGAGATGGTGAGATGTGTGGCAGGCTAAATAGTATAGGGGCAATAACAGCAGGGCAAGAAAACTAAGCATATGAACATTTCGTCCTGAGGACAGAAGGGGTGCCTTTGTGTGCTGCCTTAAGACACTTCAATTTTTCAGAGAAACTCCCTTCAGAGCCACTGAGGGATTTAATCTATATTTTTTAATATGTTTCATCTGGCTCAAGTATGGAGGATGCATGAAAGAGAGGGGCTTATCTGGATGTAGTAACAGTGAATATGAAACACATGTTTGAGTCACATCTTCACAATGTATAAACAATGGAAGTTTATCATCACTTGAAAATGGGTGTAGGAAGGAGGAGAATGGATAGTTTCTTAGATTTCTTGTTTGGAAAATCTAGAGTCTCACATAATATATATGGTAAGCTTTAAATATGGAGGGAAAAAGAGGCACACACTTCTCCTAAGCTCACCTATCATCAGTTCAGGGGTACAGGAATTGTTCCAGAACTAAACAAAGTTGGGAAGAAATTCCTTAAAGCAAAATGTAGGGAGGAAGGGAAAAAAAGAAAGTTTAGAGGAAATAAAAAGAACAGCTATATGAATTGAAAATTAGTCAAGGCAGATATTAAATAGGAAATCATAATACAGATATGACAGAGTGTGGCACTGTACATTGATTTGGATGTCCACAAGGGCAAATAACATAGGTAGAATGGAAAACAGGTTAAATGACAGAACTGAAAAAAGAAGCAATTGTTCTTATAGTGTAACAAGGAAGAGAAGTCCCTAAAGGTCTGAGAATGTACCAGAGATGGAGTGTCATAAATAAGCACAGGTGTCAACTTGACAGTTGAGGGTTTGAGCTCTGGGCACATTTGTGGAGAATTAGTAGTTGAGTTAAGCCCAGAGCAAACCTGCAAGAGATTGTCTAGCTGATGGGGACGGTCCAGACCATGGTGGGTGGGATTGGGCCCAGGAATAAATCACAGAGCGTTGGTTGCATTAGCATCCTTTTGTACACTTGGCCAGACATGCTGGTCTGCCAAGTAAGGATCGTCCCTCTCTCAGTTCTTGTGTAGACATGGTATAGCCAGTTCCCTCGGCTCTGGTGTTGATGTATGCTCTCCTGTCAAGCTGGACTGAGAACTGTAACCGGACTGACATGAGGAAATAAACCCCTTGTTCCCTTAAGATGTTTGATGGTCATTTATCACCAACTATACAGATGAACTGCAACAAAACAAAACAATAAACAGAAAAACAGTGTCGTGGTACTCAAGGGTTGAAGATGATATCAAGAAACTAAGTTAATCAATAGTGATGGCTGCCTTAAAGAACACAGGGCATTTGGCAGCTGATCCTAGAACACAGTTTAAAACTGATTCTAACCAAGGCTGGAAGATCATACACCTTTGTGATCTGATTTCCTAGTGCCAGAATAGGAGAATGAGTAAATACACTGGAAATTGACATATATTTATGCCATCTGTCAGTAAGATTTACTGTGACCTAGAAGGAAACATAGTTGGATGGAACAAGGCCTATACATTTTATATAATAAAGGAGAACTGATTGAGATACACAGCTTGTGTGTGAAGCCCTAAATTGACAGCATGTTGTCTTCTTTGATCGCTCTCCATCTATATTATTAAAGCATTAGCTTGCCATCTTGCGTTGCAGATTGGCTCCCTTGTTTCTTCCTAAGGGTTGGGATTCCAGGCAGCTGCTTTGGCTGCCTGGGTTTTTTTGTGAGTTCTGGGGATCTGAGACTTATCACATAAGTGCCTTATCCACTGAGCCACCTCCCCAGTCCAGAAAAAAAATATTTTTCAAGGACAGGTCAGATAGGATTAATAAATTCTAGGACAGGAAAATATACAAACACAAGTCAAGAACACACAAGGGAAACTTGGCAGCAAGATGAAACCCCAGACAAGTCAATTCACAGCACGAAAATACACTGCATTGTCTAGGCTCAGCTCTCACTCATCAGGAGGGTATACACAGTCGTTAGGAGCTGAGAAAGCAGCCTGGAAAACGTGGGGAAGACCCAAGAGAGACAAAAGGCACAATGTGTAAAGACTTGGTAAACTAAGCATGGTTTTCAGCTGCACAAAACTAGTTTTTATCGAGGCCAGAAAAACTATAAAAGTTTTGTACTGGGGGCTGGAGAGGCGGCTCAGGGGTTAAGCCTCCGCCTTGCAGGCAGAAGGTCCTGAGTTCAGATCCTAGACCCCACGTATAGACGCCAGACAGAGGCATGGGTGGCCTGCGTTTCCTGTCCTGGTAGGGCGGAGCCTGTGAATCCTGGGGCAGAGTAAACAAGGAGGGGGTGGAGGCGTCCATGGTGGTTCCCGAATTCGCCCGTGGTTCTACACACACACACACACACACACACACACACACACACACACACACACACAATTGAATAAATAAAAAAAAAATTAAAAAAAAAAGTTTTGTACTGTGGTTTGAATGTGAAATGTCCCTCACAGACTGAGATAGTTGAACACTTGGTCTGAGCTGCTGGTGGTGCTATTTTGGGAGGCCCGGGAATCTATATTTTACGGGGCTTGGCTGGCACGGTAGGGCAATTAGGGTGGTGCTCATAGGTTATACCTGACAGGTTCTGGTCTGGAATATCTGCTTTCTGACTGCCAAAGTGATGTAACCAATTGCCTCATGCTACCTAGGCCAGAGCGGTAAGCCACGCCCACAACGGAAGCTTTGCCATCTTGATGGGCTGTGTTCCCCCAAACCCTGAGCTCAAACACTTCCCCCCACACTGCTTCTGTCAGGCATTCTGTCTCAGCAACGAGGAAAGAGACTACTGTATTTGTTTTAGGGACATCTCAATTATAAAGAATTTACATGATTTCTTCCTTTGGTTCACTCATTCAGTAATCCTGAGGACTTACAATGAACTAAGTATAAATCCAGGAGAACATCTGTGAAAGAGCACAGATTCTTAACTGGAACAGGAGATGGGGGTATAAAAAGCTCATGAAGCTTTCCTATCTTCTTCTGCATGTGCTTAGTGAACACTTAGAAAAACCACACAGAGGTAGTGAAATTGCTGTTTCCTCTGTATTTTCTTCCACCTCTTCTTCTAACTCTACAGAGTTGCTGCCCACACCTATGGCTGCGCAAGGGCAGGTCTGTCAACTGCCATGAGCAGATATCAGGGAAGCAGCGCTGTGCTGAAGCTAGTTTCCTTTACTGACCTCTGAAACCTTCTGACCCCCTTTCTGGCACAGGATAGTACCTCACAGCCTGTGGGCTACTTCAGTCAGCCGACAGGTGGCTCTGCCTGCAAGTACCCTGTGATTTACCTTTGACTGCAAGGAAGTTATTTCCTTTGTAAGGGTGAAAACTTGGCCTGGGTATATTCTTGACAAAAACCCAACCCAACCCAACCCAACCCAACCCAACCCCACCAACAAATCAAATCAAACCAAACCACACTGCCTCTCTCCTCCACAAAAAACAAAAGCAAAAACAAACAACTATGCTCCCCTTTCTTCCAAGGACAAAAGAATTGCAACTGGATGATATCAGATTGTTTAACGCAGGGTTATTTTAAAAAGTTGAATGACTCGGATATTACAATTGTGAACACACAGTAGCGGTGGTGACTTGCATAAAGGTGGGCCCTTTAATATTCCTTTATGGATGGATGAAGGGCTCTTGAAGCCTACCCCTTCTTGAGGAGCTATTGGCAGTTGATGGGTGCTGGGGGAGAGGGTGTCATCTTCTACATAGCGCAGTCACTGGTAAATTGTCCACGCTTCAAGCAAACCCCTATTCATGATCATAAGAGGAACCCTAATTACACTCGTTGGAAAAAGCAAAGCAAAGACATGAAAGAGGGACTAAATGGGAAGGACCACAGAGGGACTAAGAAGGAAAGAAAAGAGGTCATGGGTGAATATAATAAGACATATTATGTACACACATATAATTGTCAAAAGTAAATTTTTTTAAACAGTTGAGTTAATCAAAACTTAACCCGCCAAATAACACATTGACGAGGATTATTTTTTAGTATTTTCAAGAAAGTTGGAAAAAATATATGCAGCTTCTTTAATATATACTAGGCTTAAAATTGTTTCAGTAAAATCACAAATTTTGTATTTATAGTGATTTACAATAATAACTTATATTAAGGAAATGGATTAACGCTAAGTATTCACTAAAGAATTTTTACCCAAGGCAGAAGAGACAGTTAACATAAATTAGGAATATTTTTTCAGATAACATTATTGAGGTGGTGGGACCAACAATTAGGGAAGTTTCTTAAACTACAGTTAATATATATTTTGAATTGCATTAGACTAGTGAGATGTGTGTATGTGTGGTGTTTGAATAATGAGAATCAAAACAATCCTTTTCCCAGAACACCAAGGGTGTTGTCAGTCATTAGGCTACTGGGCACTTGATAAACACCACTTACTGCCTAAGGTAACCTTACAAGATAGGGATAATTAGTATCTAACAAGCAAGGGAACTGAAGACACCAAAAGTGTTTTAAGTCATCGAGCAATTCCCTTAGGTAAAGTGAAGAGGGTTGGTTGACTAATGTTTCTTTTAGTTTTAAAATAGTAATGCTGTGTTATATACAGAATAAGGTAATTTAAATTGTCACTTCACAATGGTTTTTTTGGTTGCTGTTAGAAATAGTTCATTAATCTTGGTCTTTACTAAATTTTATGATAATGGGGATCTATCTAAGTGTTCATCCACTACTCTCAAACTGTTTAAATCCTATTAAGATAGTGCTAATATTTCTTTCCATTTTCAATGCTCTTAACATTCACATATAAGAACTAATGACTTACATTCAGATAGGAATAATGCAAGAAAGCTTTTTTTTGTGGATCTGAAAATAAAACATTTATTCCTGTTCACATTTACTTAAATATAACACTTTGTAGACAATTAACAATACTTATAAGCATACTTTCAGCATAGGACACATAAATATAAATGATATATTTAATCATTTAATATAATATTTCACATCCATATTAGACAAAATGAGTATATGCTCACATTTGGTTTTAAAAACATAGATATTTGAAAAAAATGTGTCTTCACAAAAAGTGCCATAAGATGTCTATACATGTGTCAGTATTAATCATATCAAGACTGATGTTTTATGAAAACTATGGAAAGAGTTAATCATTAACCTTATATAACATTAACTGTAAGTGAAGTACATTTTTATCAGCAGAAATATTCTTTTAAGTTTAAATGACACAGAATTTTTTTTATCAAGACCATACCACATTTATTTAAACTAACATGTACAACACATTAAAATTTGAATAATTCAAGTACCTTTATACACAATGTTTAATTTTTCTGCTACTCTGAAAACATACTAAAAAGTTTGGCACAGCATTAATAAATCATATTGTTACTAATTAGAAGTGACTTAAATTTTTCATGGCATAGGCCTACTGTAGTTGCTTATTCCCTTTATAAGTTCACTGACCAACAACAGTTTACTTTAGTTTTATGTAGAATAAATAATAGAAGCCCAAGAACTGAAAGCTTTTTCCTGGTGTTCACCTACCTGGAATCAAAAATGAGTTGAACTGAGTATTAGTAACAGTAAAACATATTGGTGTATACTGTGGCCAGCAAATTTCTAAATAAGTCTTAGTAGCAGTAATATGTATCTTCGTGTGATGTTTTCTGTAGTGGGCAAAAAAAGAAATGCAGTTCTCTTCATAAACTGGGAACACATGAGGTCAGGAGGGTCAATGTGACTAGCTAGGGCAGAACCAGAGAAAGAATGGCCCTTGCAACCCCCAAAAGACTTATGAGAATAAAGACAGGAACCCAGGATTCCTGCAGTTGGGAAGGCCCATGTGGTTCTAATAATTATGCAGTACACCTCTTCATGGCATTTATGAATGAGCAAATTATCATTGCTGTTTAGGAAATGTTTTAAGTTTTTACATCAATTTTTCTAAGTTGACACCAAAAAAAGTTATCTGGAAGATTCTTCTGAATTGATTCATAAACACTATGGAGAAAAAGGAAATATGGGAACTTGGCTGGGCTAGAGGCAAACATCACACTCACTCTAGGCTCAGGCTGCAGAGAGGTAACCAAGGAACGAGCCTCAGTTCTTGCACAGTGCTGCATTTTCAGAGGCTGCAGAAACACCTTACTCCTCCTGTAAAACCATGGCAGCTTCATTTCTATATTTATTTCATCAGGAAGCAGAGTTGACTGAGTTCGGTTTGTATGTGGATATACTTTATTCTGAAGAATAAAAAGTAAACGTGAGGTGACTTGTCCTGGGCTTAAAGAATGACATGATGTGGGCACCTGACCCTCATGGCACTCCACGTCTGGAGTCCATGAGTTCTCCAGGGCATCCTCGCCCCTCATGATACTCCATGTCTGGAGTCCATGAGTTCCGTTTTTTCTTTCCTCTAATAAACTCTGCCTTAATCCTCAAAAAAAAAAAAAAGATATGACAGAACTTCAAACCATTCAGTAGAGTAGGCTGTGGGTTTTTTTGTTTTTGTTTTTCTTTTAAAGCTGTTCTGGCACAAACAGACAAAGATCACGAATCACAGAGCACTGAGTTTTCAAGAGTGAAATCATACCAGAATCGTGATAGATTGTCGTTAATATCATAGGAGAGTAAGTGGTCAGGAAGGTCGCTGATGGTGCCCTGCACTGCCAGCACGTGTGGGGCCAAGGTGAAGGGCACGTCGCTCAGGAGCTCGGCCATTAGTGAGCTGTTCTCCAGAGGCTGCCCCGCCTGATTTTCCGTCTCAGATCTTGCCATGGTCACACTGGATGACTTTTCTTTGTCGGTCTAAAAACACATACATATTTAAAACATTTAGACCACATCGACTGTGAGCTTTAGTAATGGTAGATGTAACATCAAAAAGATTGAGAAATATAGACTATATAAATACTGCCATATATGAATGCAAATATTCACTTATTTTAGATATCCATCCAAGTCTCTGCTAGGTTTTTTTTTAATACATTTTTTATTATTTCCGCTCATACAAACTTAATAGGTAGACCAGTTCCCTCCCTCCCTCCTCCTCCCCCCGAGCCCCCTGCTCCCCCCTCCCCTACCTCCCCATCCAAAAAACATTTTCTTTTTTGAATTTTTATTTATTTTAGTGTGCATCTGTGCGTATCAGGGGACACTGGATGTGTCTATGGAGGCCCAAGGGTGACTTTAGGAATCACCCTGGATTGTGTTACCTCCTCTTTGCTTCTCTCTGGAGTTTCCCAGGCTCTGTTTTTAAGTGTGATCCAGGATCTGAACTTAGGACCTTCTGCTTGGCATAAGGTCCTAAGAGGCATAATCCTTGAGTTATCTCTCCAGGCTTCGGTTAGGCTTTAAAATGATTACAAAAATCTACTCTTATTTGAGTGGACACCCACACACAGCTTCCTTACCCAAAGATGCATGCTTTCTATTTCTGTAGACAGATGTCTATGAAGTCTACCTCTCTTTTTCCAAATCCTATGGATACTCTGGGCTCCACTCTTGGTTTCCCTATGACATACTGCATCACAAGATTGAAAGTTATCTTGCCCACTTTAGAATGCTTATAGGACAATCTTGAACATATTGTGGGATGTTTCCTACATGTGATCTTGCTAGTTGTATTCTATATGCATGGGTCTCATCTCTTAGATAGAGGGAAACTCAAGGAAAACAATCCGAACTCTCTCTATAGATGACACTTGGCACATTTCACTGTTCTTGCCTGAGATTTATCCTCAGTGTGCACTAGTACTGTGGACTCACTGATTTTCATCAACATGCTACATCACAACTATCATTAAAATTAGGACAACATGCTATATCATAACTAGCATTAAAATTAGGACAACTGATACTTTGTTCAATTTCTTTAATATTAGCACATTCTACCCACCAGCTTATCAAAAGACATACACCAGCTTCATCACAAATCTGAAAACAGGACTTGTGGAACTATACCTCGACAGCTGAATGAGCAAGAAATAAGTTTATTTACAAATGAAAAAAATGCCATCACAAGCAGCTGAAATGTAACTCTTTCCTTATTTTCCAGTCTCATACATGATGCACTCTCATCTTTAGAAACCTACCAGGCCCCTCTTTGGTGGGGTCTCAGCTCTGCTACTTCTCTTATCCTTTCCCACTATTCCTCTCCAGCCCTCTCCTACTGTGGCTACTCACTCCTGCCTGTGTCTACCTAGAAGCCACCTCGAGAGAGGCATTTCCTTAGCTCTGCAGTCCCGCCGACAGGCCTGTTTCCCCTTGTGCTTTTGGTCTCTTCCGGGCCCTTAGCGATGCCCTATGCTTCTGATTTGTTCTAATCCTTGTGTCTCAGAAGAAAATTTTACCTGTCATGCTCACTGCTCTATCCCAAATGTCTTCATTGGAGCCTCATGTTAAATAAATATTTGCTGAATGAATGAAAGCAGACTACATATTCACCCACACGGAGCTTATATTCTATAGGCACCAAATACTGGCAAATTCTTTGCCTAAGGAAAATGATTTTATGTACGAGAAATAATATATTTTAAAACTTTTCATTGAAATATACAACACACATTGTAAAAAAATCTGTGTGGTGACCACTCATTTTTCACAAACTGAACTTAGATGAACAACCAGTATGAATGAGAATACAGCAAAGATGGCAGCATTTTTTTTTTTTTTTTCTAGTCACAATCAAATACTTCTCCTTCAGCCACTGGCCTGACTTCTAATACTATGGAGTGTTTTGACCTGTGTTGAATTTTAAGTGAATCATACTGGATGAATGCCAATTATTGGTTTTGTCTTCTTTCAGTAAACATTACGTGTATCCACACTATTGCTGTTGAATAGAAACATCTTGAGGAACATTAATGTAGTAGAGGTGACATATTCTTTTGTAAAATGTGAAAGATTTATACTATTTGAAGAGAAAGCAGAGTATGAGGAGATACATTCTGACTGATGTTTTAGTATCTCTTTGGTTGCTATGTTAACCTTGGAGAGACATTAGGGTGGGGGCATCCAGAAAAGAAAAGTGGCAAGATCACTAGAATAGAGATCCCAGACACCTCAAATCAGGGTCCCCCACAAACTAAATTTAAAGTTTAGCGAATGACCTGGAATCATTAAAGTTACCAAGCACAAGTTCATCAATATTGATATCAGAATTTTGCATCACTATTTTTATGTGCTAAGCATGGTCCTGCTTATCTTAAAAAGTACTTCATTAAATTCTTGTAACAGTTCTATGAAATGGTATATAGCACCAAAAAATCTTCTTGGGCTTGAGAATAAAACACAAAGCTTATTATTATAAAGACCTGGGTATGGAGGGCATAGGACCTGTCTCCTGAACCCAACAGTTCCTTACACTGTTAAGTCTGTGAGGGTCAGTCAAGTACACAAGAGCAGTGGGGACTAACAGGCATCCAGATTGTTTACAGGATTTCCCTATGTGGCAGTTTGTCTAGAAAAACTGAAAAGAAAGCAACATTTGGTGCACCATAAAACCCTGGGGACTACATTTGTACCAGGACCTACGTCACTGAGAAACAAGATGGCAGTGTGGGTAAGACCACCAAATTCTAGAATCAAACTGCTGTGTTGTTTATCCTAAGTAAATAGTTTTTGGCTATTTAATTTCTTTGTGCTCCAGTATCTAGCTGTGCTATCAGATCAAGAATGGTCCCTTTCTTTTTCTTCCTCACCCTCTCTCTGAAGCTCAGGAGGCAAACCTTCCTTTGATCAGTTAGCCTTAGCTCGTACTTTAACTTCTCTTTTTGTTGATGCGGAATGATAGTTTCATTAACTGAATCATTCCCTGTCTTAAAAGCATTCTTGAAATCTCATCTTCTCCACTAACAAGGTGGAGTATGGGTAAAAATGCCCATAGCATTTTCCTTTCTAAACACGGAACTTGGAAGACTTAACTCTCAGATTGCTGATTACTGCTTTTATTAATCTTCTTTCTTTCCCTTTAAAAATCATTCTTATCTGGCAGAGCACAAGAATATGTCAAATCATATCAGTACAAAAAAGCAGTTGGGGTATGTGACTTCTTTAAGTTCTCCTGGTAAAACTCCTACCTAAGTTGACCAGAGTTGCTCTACTCTGAACCTCAGACCCCCATCTGTAAACTGAGTGACAAGAGATAAACGATGCTGATGACTGGCAATGGTGAAGATGGTGAAGACAGCGACTACACAGGGCATACATGATACACCAGACTGGACCTAGGCTGTCTGAATGTCTTTAGTCACTAAAGTCTCCAAAAGCCCTGTGGAATGTGTCCTATGTCATAAACAGGAAGACAGCCAGCTACAGAAAGACTAAGGAAGTTTCCTGGGTTTAAAAAGATTGCCAATAATGGGGGCTGGAAAGGTGGCTCAGGGGTTAAGCCTCTGCCTTGCAGGCGGAAGGTCCTGAGTTCAGATCCTAGACCCCACGTATAGACGCCAGGCAGAAGCGGGAGCAGCCTGCGTTTCTGGTCCTGGTAGGGCGGAGCCTGTGAATCCCAGGGCAGAGTAAACAAGGAGGAGGTGGAGGCGTCCATGGTGGTTCCCGAATTCGTCCGTGGTTCTATACACACGCACGCATGCACGCACGCACGCATGCTTGAATAAAAATGAATAAAAAAATTAAAAAAAAAGATTGCCAATAATGAAACAGACTCAAACTCAGTGAAGTCTTAACCTTTGCATTCCAAGAACCGACACAATTCAGGCATGTTCTGAACAGACTGGCCAAATGAACAAAGTCTTAGGAATTCAAAGGGAATGTATTGGGAAATATGATAATTACTAAATTAATATACTTGACTCAATCAGAAGAAAATAAAAAGATTGTAATATCTTTTACTACTTGGAAGAAAGGACCAAGAGAATATCTCCTAGATAGAGTGAAGAGAGACAGAAAAGTAACTGTAATTGAAGATAAATTTATCCTGGGAATGAGTCTAGCAGCAGTCTGGATAAACCATGGGAAAAACACCACAGACAGTGAAAGATCACTGAGCTGAGGATTGCTGAGGTAGCTAGGAAAGTATGTGGAAACTCATTAGAGCATTTTTTTTTGGTCTTTGCCTAAGTCTGAAAACTGTCCTAAATCAGTTTTAAAATTTTTATTTAGTCAAAAAATACCATAGACAAAAGGCTTTCCACCAAATGTTTCCTAGAATGATCTGAACTTCATCTGTGCTGTATATATGACTTCAGCTTCTATCTCTTAACAGTTGGCTTAGTGTAATGCTGCAGTCTCCAAAGAGGCTGCCTGCCCTCTTGGCAGCAGGGTGAGGTGCCATGATGCAGCTGCTGTTGGCATGCTGAGAGATGGAAGGGGAGAAATTATAAGGCAAAACAAGACCAAGTCACAAAGAAAATGCAAGTCAAAATTCAAGGACCCCACACCAGCTACACTGGATCACTAAGCTTGGCAGCCTGTGGAAGCAGAGGTGGGGGCTAAGGGCTGAACAGGTGCACAGTTCCCCTCCAAAAGCAGCCCTCTTTCTTAGACACAAAGTCTTGTGATTTTTTTCATTTGCATAATAAAATAGGTCTTTATCAAAATGCATTAGTATGTTAACCACAATAGAGCAGAAGAAAAGAATCAATTAACCTTTTGGTTGGTAGCCAAATTTTAGAAAATCATTTATAATATTATGTTCATAAAGCATGCTTGCTATTTTTTGTGATTAATCCTGTTCACTGAAATGGTGCAAGAATCAAAGTTCTGAATATATGTATCTTCATATAATCTAGTTTTAATACTACTTCTTCAAAGTAGTCTTCCTAATATGCCTTAAATATGAATGTGCCAGGTTGTTTTAATGTTAAGGAGATTTCCTCATTTATATCATTACAACAATGTTTACAATTACCTGTCTTTTTTTTGTGTAAAAATGATTTCTTGGTCATCAGCTAACTATTTAAAAAAAAAAAAAAGACTAACCGAACTTAGAGTTCCTTACATGAAAAAGGTTTATCGCACGATTCCTCCCATTCTTGCAGTGGGACTATACAGATTCATATAGTTCCAGATGAATAATTTTCTAAGAGTTTAGGAAAAATCATGCTCCAAGAATATAAGGCACATGACACTCTCTAGTAAGGCTTAGAGTAACAGAGCTGCTTTCTCAAAGCAACAGAAGGTTAGTGGTATCCTTGTGAACTTCCCTCTTGCATGTTTGAAAGCAGAACTTCATTTTTTAGAAGAGATTATTACATTTTCCTGGCACAAAAGCCCAGCAACTACCATGAAATCTATTAGAAAGTGCCAGCTTTGAAAACTCAGTAATACTTGAAGACTTCATCTACTTAGCTATACCCAACCAAATTGTGAACATTTTGGTAACATAAAATTATGATATTTGGCATCCTATAAAGTTGCCAACCTTTTTCTGAAACTCATGCCTTAGAGAGAAAGCGTCTTATAGGAACAAAATATTAGTGTGGTAATATTTAGAAACCAGCCTTGATCAAAACAGCAAAATAGAACCTAATGAAAGAACATGAAACCAGGGGTGACATACCCGTATGATGCAGGCGTCTACATAGAACAGATTTCTAGGAAGCAAGTTACAAAAAGAAAAGGTAATATCAAATTCGGGATTTCTATCTCTTTAAATTATAATGCGTATAAATAAAAGGCATCTTTCCTTGAACAATAGCTTGTACAAGGAACAGTGTCATTTTATCTCCCCAGATAACTATCCATTCTATCCTGGCTTCAATTAGTATCTGCTTGCATTACATCAGCCTCTAGACAGTGGGGTGAGGTGCAGGGGCAAATCTGAGTTAGAAGCATCAGGGGCAGAGGTTAGAAGAAGGTGAAGTGTGCTGCAGAATGGTCAGGAGAGGACACAAGCTCCTTTTTGAACGAAGTTGGGCCTAATAAATGTCTGGTTGGCTGCTAAAAGCAAGATGGTTGGTCCCTGGCTCCTTTATCTAGAGAAGTCTCAAGCACTACTCTTCTTTCACTTGGGAGATATAATATTGCAGAGGGAGAGACTGTTTCCTGTTTTTCAGTAAATCTGCAATTCCAAGATCAAAGTCTGCATATATAGAAAGTGCTCATTGAACACTGAGTGTAACTGAATCTGATCCTTCTTTTTTTTTTTTTTTTTTGTTATGATCCAATAGATTCTGGATTGATTTTGACTTTATTTTTGTTTCTGGAGATGAAACTCAGAGGCTCAGTCACGGGAAGCACTTCACTTCCACATCAGTCTTGATTTTAAAATTCAGGGGTTAGACCAAAGAAAAAGCAATATTCCAGAACATGCTGCCACAGACAGATAAATTAGGTAGGCAGAAACAAATTCACATTAGCTTCCTCCTGGGGTGAAGGATCCTAGTCCAGAAACTGTTTCAGTAGCAAACTGGGAGGTTAGCCAGAAAGATGCTTGCTTTCCTTGTCTCGGATGTCACTTCAGTTCATACTCTGGCTCAAAACTTTTATTAGCATTGTTCACTTTTCTCTTTCTCCAGCACCATTCACCTGCTACTGCTTCCCGCTTCCCCTGATTTCCTTTTTCATAACTCCAACTGAGTATGTAAGTGAAGAGGAGAAGAAGTATTCAGGCACCACTTGTTTCTGTAATCTGTTCCATGCATTCTTGGAAAAGTAGCTTGTCTGAAGCCAAAACATCTGAACTGGCCAACTTGGGTAGTGGTGTAGTGGAAAGGGAACAGAAATACTTCAGGAAAGGAATCAGGCAATGAACAGTATGTTAGAGTGGAATTCGGGTTCAATACTAGTTTTGAAAATACAAACAAATTTAAAAGTTACTTTATAAAAATGTTAAGATCTCTAACCTAGAGACATCTTATATCTCCCCTGTAGGACTCCGCTGTCATTCCTCATAGCAAGTAGTCACCTCCTCCCTCCCACTGAACAATGAGAGGCAGCCTCTACTACTCTACGGAAACAGTAGCTATCAGGTGAGGGCGCCTCTCCTTCTCCTCTGCCCTCAAATGTATCTGGGTTTATACCACTCTTCCCTAAAGCAAGCTGCTCACTGGCACTCTTGTGCCTGCTCTTCAAAGACATGGCTCCATCCATCGGACTCACCTTGGAACTGGTCGTCTTTTCTACAAGCAAGCACAACAGAATTCTCAGTGTGTCAACCATTAGTACATTGCTGCCTTATTCTGGACTGTCTCCTTTTTTCAAACAGAGGCAAGGAAGGAGAGCTGCTGACAATGGCTGCACACTCCTCACCCCTCACTCACTGAATCTCTGCTTTCACTAATAATCACTCTCTGGCTAAATTCAGAAGACATCTGGAAGTGCTAATCTTACGTGACCTCTTTGTAGCACTTAACGCTAGTGACTCTCTCTCTGAGCCTTGACCCTGACTGAGTTAAAGCCTTCCAGTAAAGCCCATCACCAGAGAAATAACTTCTTATATCTCCCCTGTAGGACTCCTAGGTTACCTATGTTTTTGGGTAGGGGTGTTATTTTTTATTTAAAAGTCTTAGATTTAGCCATTTGTCTATGTTTAAGTGCCATCTGGAGTGGTATGGGGAAGACCAAAAACAGAATGTGGCACTACAGAAGTAGAGTTAAATGAACAATAAGCATTTTTATACTGGGTTGAATCTGCCAAGCTGACTACAACACATAGTCATGTTTAGAGAACTATAGTATCTGCTCACAATAAAAAAACTGAAAACTGAGAAAAAAATCCCTCAGGCTTTTACTCATAAATTTTTCAAATTTAGCAAGTGTACCGTAGGTCTGAGGTATTTGAAGTCACTTATTACATCAGATTCATAAGTATTATATATTTTGAATATTTAACTTCTTCAGTCTGTAATGTAAAAAGATCAAAATCTTTCACAAATAATTTCAAAGAACAATGAAAAATGGTCTTGTACAGTTATACTGCATGCTAAATATTAATTTTACTGAGAATGGTTTTTACTCTGTAAAATAAAATACTTCAACTGTAAGCACATACAATAAGAAGAAAAATATGTAGACACTATTTTTAAAGCTTAAAAAGACATTCATATTATAAACTTACATAATATATACTTTTGGATTTTTATAATTAAACAGCTTTTCTTTATATATTGGCTGAATAGGAACAAGTAATGTAAGGTTTAGTAAGAAATACAAACAAAGTAAATTTAAAGATATTGAACAGTAACTGTCTTTTTGTATTTTTATAGACAAACATCTGAAAATCTTTTTCGCGCGCGCGCGCGCGTGTGTGTGTGCGTGTGTGTGTGTGTACATGCGCACATAGGCATGTACACAAGAGGGTTTCCCAGACTTTGCTTTCCAGGGCTGGAATTGCAGGTCGCCAACATATTGGCCCATTTTTGCGTGATAACTGAAGACTCAAACTCAGGACCTTTTGCTTGGGAAGTAAAGGTTTTAACCCCTGAGCCATCTCCCCAGCCTCACATCTGACATTTCTGTGTCCTAATTATAATCTATATTTTGAAAACAAACATTTAAAACTATGACATGTGATAATGAATGCAATTGTTTCATGACAGGGTTGCAGTGTGAGGATCTTTGTTGCTCTTAATTTGAATACCATCATACAAAATAATGAATGCAGTTGTCTCATGCTAAGGCTGTTGTATTTAATTTATACTGAAAAGTTTATGCTCTGGCATTGTTTCCATTATGCAAAACATAAACATGCAATTTTAAATATGTACCTAGAACTGTCATAACTTTATCTAGAACAAAAAGACAACTTATCAATAGGATGTCCTGTTTACCTTGCAGAAAAATATCTAACTAATCTCAGAAAATAAGTAATTCTTTGAGAAGGAGGACAGTTAATTAGAAAATAAAAACCTATTTTCTTTGCATCTTGAACTTGGTGGGTGGATCAGTCCACATACTTGGAAATATTACAGCTAATGAATATATACACGTGAAAGTGAAAGAAATCTGTCATCCTACCTTGCAAGAACATGTTATGAGGCAGGCTAATTAAATCCCACAGGCGAACACATGAGTGATAGCATTACTCACACTTGCTACTAGAAAAACAATGTTTGACAAACCCAAGAGGTGAACAGAAAGCTGTGTTACTTGCTCCTGGCTCTCATTTGCCAAAAGGTTGTATTTCAAAATAGAAGATGGGGTTGGAAAAGTAAATACAGCTGTGTTTTCTCCTCCCATTTAGAATGGCAGGAGGCTGGTCCTTCTCGTGTGCACTCAGTTAAAGGAGCATGCTGTTATTCCATGGCTCAGGTTGGCACCGTTTCCTGCTGTTACTTAAATAAGGCCACCACAAAACCCTCCCCAACCCTCTGTAACATACAATCAGTAGCACAAGGACATCCACACTGCCGCCATCCCCACTTACCATCTACAGAACGTTTTTACCATCCTGCATAGAAATACTGCACCTATTCAATAACCACTCACCAGTCTTCTTGCCCTGAACTCCTGGGAATCTGTTTGCAGATGAGCTGCAGAAAAGTTGATTTATGTGTAAAAGATTCTTAGGGTTATCTTTTCATAAAATTCCATATTTGAAGGGGACAGAACGTAGTTATCAGAAAGCGCAATTATGTGCAGATTTCAAGTAACATGTCATTGCACCTTAGTGTCATGGGCCCTGCCTCCGTTAGCATGGGAGGTTAATCCATTTAAACAACTTTACCCTTTCCAGGTTCAATTTACTACTCTGGAAAATAAACTAGTTGGACCTAATAATCCAGCTGTAAAGAACTGTAATTCTAAGGAGAATTAGACTCTAACTCTTCTGCACTAATAAAATACTTATGGAAACAGCTTTTAAATCAATATGAATAAGTACAAAAAGCAATGAGTAAAGAATATCTATCTTGAGATCATGACATACCAAAGGCTATAAAAATAATTTCACTAACTTTATAGTGTTTTTGATTATGATAAGAGCTAAAAACATTTAAGGGATTAATAAGAAAACCTCAGGTATGTGCAAATATTTTTTAGAAGCTATGACTTAAAAGTCACTTTTATGGGACTGGAGAGATGACTCAGGGATTAAGTCTCTGTCTCATAAACAGAAGGTCCTGAGTTCAGATCCCTGATCCCATGTAAAAACACTAAGTGGCAATGGTAGTGGTCTCTACTTCAGGCCCTGGAAAGCTGAGCCTAGGGAACTCCAGAACAAAGCAAAGAGGAGGTAGTACAATCCAGGGTGATTCCTGAAGTCTTTTGGGTCTCCACAGTTGTACACAGTGCCATCTGATACACATACAAACAAACAAACAAAATTAAAATAAAAGTGTTAAAAAATTACCTTTGTAGCTATTAAGGACTTGGAGTGTATTTTCTCCAATTAATGAGTTTTTTACAACAGAGAAGAGATGTATTACACTACATTACTATTAAATCAGAATAACAAAAGAATATATTAAGTTGTCATGAATGTCAGTGCTTAAAAAAATAGTAAATTTAGTTTGGAGGTGCTAGACTTTAGTGTAGAATCTGAAAGGGTATAGGTGCTCTTTCAAGACTGAAGGGGAAGATGGAGAGATGGCTCAGGGGTTAAACTTTTGCCTCATAAGCAAAAGGTCCTGAGTTCAGATCACGGATCCTATGTAAAACTGCCAAGCAGAAGTGGCGATGGCCTGTCCTCTGGTCCTGGGAGGTGGAGCCGGGAAACTCCAGAGCAAAGCAAATAGGAGGTAGAAGCAATCCAGGATGACTCCTTGAAGTCTCCACAGGCACATACAGCGCCTTCTGATACACACAGACACACATACAAAGAGACACACACACACAAATAATAAACAAACCAATCAATAAGTAAATAAAATGTTTAAAGAAAAAAAGACTGAAGGGAAGACCTCAGTTAGCGGGGCATGTCATTTCCATTAGAAACGCTGATATGGAAATCTGAAAATGTTAAAATACAATTTTCTTCAGTTAATGGCAAAGTTTGAAGGGAGAAAAGGATTAAGAAAGATACATGTTCATGAAAAAAGGCATTTTGCTGGAGGTAGAAATGACGGCTTCTTAGAAGTGAGAGTGTGGCCATCTCTATGTGTTGACTGACAGAAATGAATTATAATGGGGAAGGACCTCACGAGATGTCTGTGCCATGCAGGGCAGCTTAGTTTCACCGTGGCAGGACCACAACAGAGTGACCTTAAGCTGGTGTCAGGCAGCAGTGTTACACAGCACTCTAGGACATGTGTGTTAGTTGTGGTGATATGATAATTTAAGAGTTTGGTATTTCATCAGTTTCCTGGCAGCCACAATCACAACCTAGCACAGATTTTCCTTAAGATTTCTAGAAATGATTGTGATAGCCTAAAAATGTACAGCTGTAATTCCTAAAAGTGCTCTCAAATGCATTAAAACTACATTTAGAGTCCAATGGGGATTCTGTTTTTCCTTCTCCAAATCTCTTGCAGGTGAACTGATGATGGAAACTCTCTGAAGCCACTAAATAATTTATAGTCTGTTCATGGGCTGGAAATAAGGTGATTTAGAACAAGAGTCCTGATACATTATTAACAGGCAAGTTATATTAGCAGTTACTGATTCTACTGATTTCACTAACTTTGCTTTGGGTTGGAAGGCTTTAATGGTGTTTCTATGACTAGAGGTATCATCAGTTCCCTGCATGGCCCTTGCCTGCCAATGTGATCCCGTTTTGTAAGGTAGATCCTACTTTAATCTGCACTGAAGCAGACAGGAAATGCTGAAGTGCAAAGAGGATACACAGGCTAAAGGGGAACCACATATTTAACCACCATTTTCTGCTGCTTCCCAAATCTGCCTCAGTCTATGGAAATTCTTGTGCCTCCTGAAATGCTGTCTCTTAAAGCCAAAAGGATCTCCTTCTTCAGAGGAGGCTGTAAACAGTTTTCTCTTTCTTTCAAAAGAAAATAAAGGAAGCATATACAATATAGAGGAAACTAGTTTCATTGAGGAAAAATACTGGGTTATGTATTTTGTACCATTTTTATATCTAGCTGGATATAAATCTTAGATTCTTAGAAACTCTGAAATTATGTACTGTTTAGACTATTTTAACCCCTGAAGCACTGTTGTGATCCCTGAATAATGCATTTTAAAAATACTACTTTCTCTTCACCAAACACTTTCCAGTTAAATCTAAGAATATAAAGTGACAGTGCACTGTTCTTTGTTTAGGAATGTTACTCTTCCTGTGGCAAGCCTTTGTGGTCAACTGTCCACTAACAGGCTCTTGATTGCACTGACTTGCCCACATTCACCACCCCACAGTATTCTAGTGAGGGCAGTCAGGTGCCAGATGGGTAGGACATGAGCTGTGATCTGTTCTTGTGAAACGAAAAGTATACCTTCCTTTGATGGGCTCCAACATAAGACCAGTGCCCACTTACCAAAATTCTTAAAAACAAAACAAAACAAAACAAAACCTTTTAAAGCTTTATACATGAACAGCAAATTTATGATACTTTCATGCCTTATTTCCATCCCCTATTACATATTTTCTTCTTACCTACCAGTCTCCTTCCTATTTTCATGATTTGTTTATATGTGGCCCATTGAATTTCATCTGGGTTGCCTCTCATGGCATGTGCCTGAGCACTATAGAAGCATGAATCATGTATCAGTAGGTAGACCACTGAGGAAAGCATCTTCCTTTTTCCCCACACAACATTAATCCTCACCGGTCTCTCAGGGAGGTGTGGGGCCTCTTGAGATCTTTCCCCTTCTCTGGTGAAATGACCTTAACATCATTCTTGAATTCACTATGCTAAGAGATTATATCAGAGGCCAGAAAAAAGAATGAGCACATTTCCGGAACTCAATATAGCTGCAAACTTTGGGGTGGAACCTTGAATGAGAAAAGAAAGAGGAAATACACCATCACTATTCATGCTCAACGCAGCACAAATAAAGTGGTGGCTTTTATGCCAAAAGAAGTGAGATGATTTCTTTAAAGGATCATGAATATATTTCATTTCCTGTTTAATTGTTTTGAACTAAAATATGAAAAAATTCATTACATAGAAATTCATCAAAATAGAAATTTCACATGATTGCTTATAAGATAAAATAGATAAAATAAAATAAACTAGAAAAAGCAAAGCACATGTTAAGCTAAAAACAATTTTAAAGTTCTAAATAAATAATCACTAAAGAGGAAAAGAGATGTGCATAGTACATGTAAATTATATTTCTTTTTTTGTAGTATGAATTTTGTATTGCTTCTTAACAATGAGTTAGGGAAAGGCCATGTGATTGATGCACTAGATCACAAAATAATGACCCTAACCTAACCATTAATTATCTCAATAGACTCAGACAAAAACCCAGCACCTTTTCATGATTAAAAACAATCAATAAACTAGGAATAGAAGAGAATTTCTTTAATCTGATAAAGTTATCTATGGAAAACCCAAACTCATGACAACATCCTAACTGGGAAAGACTAGATACTGTCCCCTAAGATAAGAGGCAAGATAAGTATACCTTTCTTAACATGTCTAATCAATACTCTACTACACATGTTATCTAGGGTAGCTGGGCAAATAAAATAAGACATAAATAAATGTGTATCCAATTAATTGAAAAAGAATCAGAATCATTACACAATGATGATATGATTTTCTGACAGAAATAATGAGGAATCTATTAGGATCTAATTAGAACTAATAACTTTAGCAAAACAGTAGTATACAAGATCAGTATTAAAAAAAAGTTGTGAGTTGAACAAGTTGAACAATGGACTACAGACTGTATGACTCATGCAAAAATCAGAGTGGAACTAAAAAAGCCCTATGCCTTAGTCACTGCAGCCATTGTAACATACAGTACATTAACTTGCAACTCATGAGTGTGGTGGTGCTGGTGTAAACAAAATAAATGAGGTACACTTGCCCAAGAGCACAGACAAGTTATAATGTACACAATGCTTCACAATGACAAGTGACTCTAATCCTGGTTCACTATAAAACTAGATCATATCACTATTTATAGTACATGTCATACATATACCATCTACCTATAAACACACATTGAAAAAAATGCTGCAAAAGAGCCTCAGGCAGGTCCTTCCGCAGCAAGCCCAGAAGGCATTGCTGTTCTAGGAATGACAGGTCTGGTTCTATTCCTGCCCCTGAAAACTTCCAGTGGGATGAGGTATGGGGTTGAAAGGAAGTGACACTAACAACCCTGCCCTTTGAATCTTAATTTTAATAGAAAGTTTGAAAGTAAAAAATATTTTAAAGTTGAAAAATTTAGAAAAACTTATGAAGTAAGAACATAAACATTTTTGTACATTTCTACAATGGGTTTACTTTTTATCCTGTTATTATGAAAAGGCCAAAAAGATAAAATAATTTCAAGGGTTATAAAGTTTAAAAAGGCACAGTAAGCTAAGGTCAAGCAAAAGTATTTTAATAAATTTAGTAGCCCAAGTGTGCAGTGCTTATTGCTCATAATAGACACATGTCACGGTCATTCACATTCACTCACTGCTGCACCTACACCAACTTCTGACTCTGTAACCTGCGCTCATGGTAAGCTCCGTAACATGATTACATCAATCTTAATACCTTTCACACCAGTTTTAATGTGTTCTTTCAATGTTTAGATAAATTTAGATATTACAACCGACAACAGCTTCAGTACAGTAGCAAGCTGCATTTGTTGTCAAAGGACAACAGTTATAATACACAACTTAGGCAGGCAACAGGGCATATCAGCTAGACTTATATAACTACACTAGACATGCACACAATAATAAAATCACTTAATGATGTAATTTACAGAACATATTCCTATTAGTGACATATGAATTTCTGCAGATTCATAATGAACAAATAAAAAATGAACTTAATGATTAAAAGTTCATTTGCAATAATGTAAGAAAATAACATTTAGGGAAAAATTATCAAAAAATTTAAACTCTGGAAACTAAAAAGAATTACTGAAATAAATTAAAGACCTAAGTAAAAAGAAAAACATCCCATTTTCATAGATCATAACATAATATTAAAACAAAGATGCTCCTCAAATTGAGATATGGAATCAATACATCCCCCATCAAAACCACAGTGGTTTTCTTGTGACACTCTTGTGAAACACTGAAATTCATATGGAATTGCTAGGGCCCAAAGTTAATAAAACAGAATTGGAGAAAGACAAAGTTGAAGGGCCGACTTTCTGATTTCAAAATGGTCAGTAGTAAGGAATGTCCTCTGATATAAGGGGAGAGATACAGATTAATGAACAGCATTCAAAGTCCCAAAATAAGCTCATTGATGACCCATCAAAAGTCACCTGGTTTATCACAAAGATGCCAGTACTGTTCAGTAGGGGGAGAAGTCTTTTCAACAAAAATACTGGAATAATTAGAGATTCATATGGAAAAAAATAAAACTAAATGCTTATATCATATAAAACATTAACTCTAAATGAATCAAAGACTTATAAAAGCTAAACCATTAAACTATTAGAACAAGACATAGAAGACAATATTTGTGACCTTAAATTTGGTGATAGAGACTAGGATATGACACTCCAGCATGAACAACCAAATAAAAAAAGTCAATACTTTCCATGAAAATTATAAACTGCTTCAAAAGGCACTATCAAACTCCACACAAGTTAGGGCCGAAGTAATTATAATAAGACTCTGCATGATCTGTGCAATGAACAACATATCATTGACCCCTCAAAGTCTAGCATGGACTAAAGGCACTAGGATCCTTAGAAGCAAGGGATTAACAGTCACAATAGTGTTCCTATACTTAAGGGGACCACAACAAAGAGTTCTAGGAAATGCCACTGACTCCTTACACCTCATCAGAGAGGAGGACCCAGATGAAAGTTTGATATACACATTAAAGGATGCTTCAGAGATGGGGGAGGGGGCACTGGGAGAAAGGGAGAGGGGGGGAAAGGAAGAAGAAAAGGGAGGAGGGAGCAGGGAGGTCCAGGGAGGGGTGGAGGAAGGGAGCGGACAGGGTACCTATAATGTTTGTATGAGCGGGGGGGGGGGGGGACCAACAAAAGACACTCTCAAGAAAATGGAAGGACAATCTAGAGAACAGATAACAATATTCAAAGTCACATTTATTTGATGTTTAATAAAGGAGTTGTCTGTATATGCTACTTTAAAAATTTTCTCAATAATCAAAAGACAGCATATTGAATAAACAGTCATAGTGCTGAGTAGACATGTCTCCTAAGCAGCCACAGAAGGCCGAGAAACATGTAAGAAGATGCTTTAGGTCACTAATCATCAAGGGAATGCAAAATCACAGAAAGATATGACTTCACATCGTGCACTATAATCAAAATGTCACATAATGACAATTGCTGACCAAGATATGGAGAAATTAGTAGTATACATGGCTGGCAGAAGTGGAAGTGCTGTAGTCACTCTGGAGAACAAGTCTGGCAGTTTCTCAAGTGCTTAAACACAGAGCTAAAAAGAACCAACAATTTCATTCCGAGTTATATGTTCTGAAGAACTAAAAACAGCTATTCAAACAAGTACTAACATCCAAATGTTTATAGCAGTAGTAATCACAATAGCTCAATGTAGAAATAGCCCAAATAAACAGGAACTAATGAATATATAAACATGACATATCTACACATTTAAATACTATATAGCAAGAAAACTGTTACCATTCAATGAGACAGCAAGAAGTTTCTCATCAAATATCAGCTCTTTTTTTTCAGGACTTTCCATCTTCTCAGAGTAGTAAAAAGACAATTGTATTATTACAGTACCCAGTCCAAGATATCCCCTAATAGCATCACAAAACACACTAAGAAAATAATCAATAAAACACTTTTAAGATAAAGGTCACAATTCTTTGGGTAAGTGGATGGAAATCCAAGTTCAAGTAAAAAGAATGATGTAAAAATTCTATTTGATAGAGAGACTGTTCGTGTATTTTTTAAGTAGATGATATCATGTATCAAATTTCTATGTGATCTTAATTACTGGATATGTTAGAGTGATGTAACAGTTTCATGATGAAATGTCAGTATTTATAAAGACTTCATCTTTGTAATTATTAAAGTTAGATGAGAACTTTTAGCATGTTAAAATGGGTCATTTTAAAAAACTTATTTAAAAAATAATTCTTATTAAATGTATAAGAAAACTGCATCATCCCATTAACTAGATGAAACAAATTATTCTCTGGAGTAACTTTAGAAAGATTAACACTGATTATGAGGGGTTTTCCAGGTATTCAATTAGGATACGATCAAAACTTGTTTTCAAGCTTTTGAAGCTTTGCCGATCTGAGTGTGAAATGGTGTATCTGCCACTCCAATGTACTGTAGCTCCTGAACTCTCGCTCATCTTTAGATCTCTACATATCACACCCCTTGCTCTACTTAACACTGCATGGGATCATTTTATCCATGCAGCCTTCTCATTTCAGCTTCATTCTAGTCTTCTACTGAAAGGTGAAATCCACAAACTACAGTCCCTGTCCAGTGTACCACATGACCAGCATGCAGAATGCCTGGACGTAGTAGATTCCACAATAAATGCCATTGCATGAGTGACTGTCACAGGTTGGGTCACTGAGTGGTGTCAGCCTATATGCTTCTTTCAGAAAACACCCCATAATCCACTGACACCCTCTTGGAAGTGTTTAATACACTTTTTAATTTATTCTGTGTAAACTTACATGCACACTACACAAATACTCTAGCACTGCATGTGCTGAACTGAAGGAAAGAAAATACAAATATAGTGGATTCATTCTAAGGTCAAATATATGACCTTATGTCTCTGCCTCTCAGTATTTAATCCCCATGTGCTCCTGTATCCTCATACATAAAATAGGAGTAAGCAACTGTTTTGAACAATACTGGTTCTAGGAGGAGCACTGGTAAAGCTGACTGTTTCTGGAACACGGTGCTTTATAAATGTTACTGCCTTGCTCTCTAAATGGCATCTGAAACTGATGGTTAGTTCCATCATATTCACCATTGTTAAAGAATATGAGAGATGATTCTATGCTCTTTGTCAACTGAGTTCTTAAAAAGAACTGGCAGCACATGTCAGAATATCAAAGTAAATATAGCTTAAAAAATCCTTTCCTGACTTAAAAACTTCTGAAAGCAGACTCAAATTCCTAATTATATTTTCCTTTAGGTTTGATGATTGAATAATAAAGAACTAATCACAATTTTTATAATGACATTCTGTTTCCCAAACCAGATGATATGGATCAAGGTAGCACTCTAAGCAAGAGTTAACAATATTTCTTATTGTTCATTAACAAGCCTAAAAAATAACTTTTGAAAAAAAAACTTGTGAAATAACTAAGCATTTCAGTAACCATCAGCTTTATTCAGTATAAACTCTATGGCTATTTTGGGGCTGGAGAGATGGCTCAGAGGTTAAGCCTCTGCCTTGCAGGCGGACGGTCCTGAGTTTGGATCCTAGACCCCACATATAGATGCTGGGAAGAAGTAGGGGCCGCCTGAGTTTCTGGTCGTGGTAGGGCGGAGCCTGTGAATCCTGGGGCAGAGTAAAAACAAGGAGGTGGAGGAGGCGGTCCATAGTGGTTCTCGAATTCGCCAGTGGTTCTACACACACACACACACACACACACACACACACACACACACACACACACGCACAGTTAAATAAAAAAAAAAAAACTCTATGGCTATTTTGTAGAGAATCAAGAGGTCTCATTGACTCTACCCTTTCTGATAGAAAATATTGGACTAGTACTGTTTGTAATTTTAACCAAATTGTGTACACTTTAGATATAAGACGCTGTTGAGGTTGGAAGTAGAAACTTTCTAAATAAAACCATATGTCTGTATAACTTCCATTTCATTGCAATGTATTAAAATTGGCAAAATATGTTCTTTTTGAAAACATTAATTGCATTTATTTCTTTAAACTTTAATTAGTTAATCTGTGTGTGTGTGTGTGTGTGTGTGTTTGTGTGTGTTAGAGGGAACTGTATGTCCCTGTGGAAGGTCAAGGGTGACTTCAGAAATCATTGTGGATGGCTTTTGCCTCCTTTTTGCTCTGCTTTGGGACTTCCCAGGCTCGGCCCACAAGGGTCAGATGTGCAGGCCACTGCTGTATCCACCAGGCATTTTTACATGGGACATGGGATCTGAACTCAGGACCTTCTGATGGCAAGGCAGTCTTAACCCCTGAACCATCTCTTCAGCCCATGTCATTTTATTTTTGTGAGGGTAATCTGAAAAGATTGGCCATAATGTATATAATAGATTGGCCATAATGTATATAACAGATTAGTAGCTTAGCAGAATGTACTGAAATTAACTATTATAGAAAAGATGACAAAGATAATAATTAACAAAAATCATCAACTTAAAAAATGTTATTCTACAATACTACATCATTGAGTCAAAGGACCTTTGAAAGATATCTGAATCTTTTAGTAATTCTATTCTTAGTTTAGTAATAAGCTTAAAAACTCCTCATTGGCTAATTGTAGCTTTAATACATTAAAAGATGATTGACATGAATATACTTTAAGAGTTTCATAACTATATGCTAAGTGGCTTTAAGAAAAATAGTCATGGATATAATGACTTTCATTTTTACAGATAAAAAATATGCATTGTAAATGCACAATGATGAAACAATTCTGCAAAGAAAAGAAATGACTTAGGAATCAGATCAACTATATTCATCCATTCAAAAAAATCCAAGTTCTTGAAATATACACTACCTAACAGAGTGTATGCTATTTTAATACTAATAATGTTATTTTATAATATAATTATATATTAAAACTATATTCTTATTACTAATTCATATCATATTTAACATATAAAATAACATCCCAGTACATATTAGCATATATTTTAGTGCTATTACTAATATATATTTTATCTACAATGTATCAAATTATGATACACAACACTAAGTGGACATATTATTTTACTAGTACTCTGTAGCCCTGGTTGGTCTGGTGCTTACTGTGTAACCCAGGCTGGCCTCAGCTCCTGAAAATCTCCTGGACCACAGCTTCCTGAGCTCTGGGATTGCAGGTGTGGCCACCACTGTCTGGACATACTGTTTAATGAGAAAAGCTCCCTAAAAATTACTAACTAGATCAGATCAGATCCCTTCAATGAAATCTTTTAGAAAATGATAATTCATGGAGTTGGAATAAAAATTTGGAATAAATAATAAATTTCTCCCATGAAAAAATATTTAAAGTCTAAGTGTCCAGGTTACACTGGTCTAAAAACTTGCAATAAGTAATACAATCTCAGATTTCAGAAAGATCTCAAAGGTAAAAATGAGTAAACTGAAAAATGGAAAAGTACATTCTGAAAATATAAGCCAGTATCATTTTTCATTTACAATATTCAAGGATAATTTTGATGTGTATGGGGAGGTGATGGGGATTCAGCTTATTATATAATGCTTGCCTAACATATGCAAAGCTCTGAATTAATTCCCGGCATCACAAATAAAAAAAATTCTGTATTAAAAACTGTATCAAATTTGATTTCAAAATGCTCTGTGCAATTCCATCATGGTGTTTCCTGAAAAATGAAAGGGAAGACTGAATAGGACGGCTACCGAATATATTACATACTCTTCACTTCACAAACAAAGGTTAAGGACAGACTTTCTTTTAGTAAGCAAATATTTTGCCAAATTATGGTCTGCTCAAGAATGAATTTTCTTTCTGTCATGGTTGGAAGGTGATCTACCTCTTCGGGCTCATGTGTTTACATTTTAATTAGTGTTAAGGCTTAGGAAGGTTTTGACACCTTTAGGAAGTGGAACCTTGCTGGGGGAAGGGATATCATAAGGGATGGGCCTTGAGGAAGCCTGGCTCTGCTTCCTCTCAGAGTGCTCTTGCTCTGTCTTCTTGAAGGTTGTGGCAACTTGAACTAGTTTCATGTTTCCACCACCAGCCATACCTTCTGTTATGCAATTCCACCATACTATATAGAGTATATTTCTTTTGGAACTATATAATTCAAATAGATCTCCCTTTTTGCTCATGTCCGAGTGTTGTCTAATAGTAACTGTAACACTTCCTTAACCTCTAAGGAAACTTTACACATTGTTGTCCTAGATACTGAATACATTTGGATGTCGGGTCTTTGAGACTTAGGAGCAGATAAGGTCATGAAGTGCTCAATGGCTTTATAAGAAGGGCCAGACAGATGTTCTCTATCATGTGTGGAAATGGAAGAAAGAAAACACAGGTTTTTTTTTTTTTTTTTTTTTTCCTATCAAAAATCAAACTGGCTGACACTCTGGCCCGGGGCTGACCATCCTAAAGGACTGTGAGAAAAAGAAAAAATCTGTTGTTTTGTTCCAGCAGCCCAAACTGACTAAGACCTTGTCTGACGACATGGAAAAGCTTGAAAAAATAAGAAGACTGGAAGATTTAAAAAAAAAAATCTATGGACCGCAGAGTCATATCAGGTTATTTAGGAGAGAGACGGCTATACTGGAAGAGTTACACAGTCTTGAAATTACTGGCATGATAATTACCTATTGACTGTCTTGGAAGCCAGTGTTAGAATTAAGAAAACTTTCATAACACTAGTTAGAATACTGTTTTGTTCAAAATATTTTAAAACTCATACAGAGAGGTATTTTTACACATTTAGCATATATATATGCACAGCTTTCAATGATACGAAGTTTAAGATGTTTCAAGAAGTATTTGCTCTCCAGTTTCATTAGTTCATTTGTGTCACATTGTGATAATTACCAAACGGAGTTCACTTACACCGATCTCCTTGATATTCCTTTTTCTTCCTGGCCAACTGCCCCCCACCCTGTGCTGGGGATTAAATCAGGACGTCATGCAGGCCAAGTAGGGAACTCTACCATGGCGCTTATCTCACAGTCCTTCCTAGGTATCTTGGTCTTGCTCTATTTTGTCCTTGTCAGAACTGATGCCAGCAATAAGAACCATACTATAGTAGAACTAACTGCCCATGTGTGTGATCCCTGTCTTTTCTACTTCCAGTTAGGGATGACTCTGGTTTTCATTTTGGCAGTGCCTCAGAGTGTGGCTTTCTTTCCATAGTCTATACTCCTGCTCGTCTGATAAGCAGGGGTTTGCTTAACTTTACAGCATGGACTGAGTATCATTACTTCCTAGAATACCATACAGTAGTTTCACAGGGACAGCTGAATTACGTGAGATCCAGGATGCTTTGGACTATAGGATGAGGCCCTGTATGAAGAAAAGGGGGTTAGGTTGGAAGCGTGGCAGTAGAGTACTTGCCCACATGCTTGAGGCCCTGAGTTCAATCCCTAGTGCTGCCAGTAAAAAAAAAAAAAGCTTTAGGAGACTGTTGTTAAACTAATAAATAAAATCTATCCATTACTTCTTTTGCTTAGAATATCAGTAGAAGCAAATGGGTGTAAGTATATTTCCATATTTCTGTATAATATAAATAGATTACATCATAGTGATTACAAGTTTCATATAGAGAAGAATTGTAATAGGAAGAGGAAGGGGATAGAATTGGGGATTAAGGTGTGTAAATGTCATAAATTCACTATATTCATGCAGAAAACATTGAAAGATTTTTTTTTTAAAGTATGAAAAAAGTTCCCTGTAAAAATGGTGTCACAAGGGCTGGAGAGATGACTAAAGGGTTAAGATTCTGCCTGGCAAGCAGAAGGTCTTGAGTTCTGATCCCAGGTCACAGGTGGAAATGGTGGTGATCTGCACTTCTGACCCTGGTGGGCAGAGCCTGGGAAATCACAGAGCAAAGCAAAGCAGGTAGATAGAAGCAATCCAAGATGGTCCTCCACAGGTACACACAGTGCTCTCTGATACACGATAAAAATTTATCTGGGAAGAAAGGATAAGTCATAATGGTTTCTTGCTCCTTAATAAGCAAAGGAAATATAAGAGGACATGCTTGAATCAAGAGTCAGCAAGAAAATGGGAGTTTTCAAGAGAGGAACAAAATTACAAAAGGAAAACCTGTTTCAGAAAATACAGTCTGTGAAAAAGCTTTTAGCTGAATGTCAAGATTAAAAAAATCAATAAGACCTTTGAAACTAGAACCATGTGAAAGGCCTTTTAGGCTTGATGGCAAAATACAAAGCTGTGGCTTCAAGAATGTAAAAATCTTTTTGCAGTGATTGCAAAAGCAATTTTCCAATATTCAGGAGTCTCATGACCCCCCAAATATGCCCAGCACCATTGCTTACTACACAGGCAGGGGCAGTCAAAATTCAAGAGGCCAGCTTGTTCAAAGGGACTTTTATCAAGGCAGTAATTAGTTATTCAGGCAAAAACTGTATACATGCCTAATTGCAAACAAAATTGGCTAATTGTATCTTCAAAATAAATGGTAAAGGGTTAATTGTATCGACATCTGGCCATAAAGAAGTTGTCCTTGAAAATATGACACTACACTTAGAAGAAAATTTGCATTAAACTATCCGTATCACAGCTAATAATTATAATACTACCACATGCTCACAAATTAATACCTTTCACTGTGATCCTGAAAACACTTTACAAACATTAATTAATCACACAGTACTTCTGCGATGTATGAAACACAATTATCCCAACGGCGTCAATGAGGAGACACAGCAAAGTTAGGTAATTGTCAAAAAGCCACAGAGGGAATCTGAGCTCCCAGCTTCTATTCTCAGTGCCGGCTCAGGTCACCAGGGAGGTTTGATGTGGAGTTTGGCTCCCATAAGCAACAGCAATGAGCTTAAAAACAACACAGAACTAAGTAACTCCAGTCCTGTGTTATGAAAATGGGTTTGTCATTGCAAGACCACTTTGACTTTTCTTATTCAAAGATACACAGAAAGTTAAGAATGAAGTTAGTGAGTAAACCTTTACTGTTTGAGTTTATGATTAAATAATTCAGCTAATTTTACCAATACAATAAAGTATATTGTATATGATGTAAAGTATAAAGTATATGATGTCACTAATAAACAGTATTTTCAACTTGGCAAGGAAAAGAATTTCTACAACTGAGATAGGATATTTGAAATGTTCTAGTTGTAGCAGGCCTGATGTTGAGGACAAGATAACATAAGATCATGAGCAGAAAATTCAAAAAAATACAATTAAGTGAATCTATTGTAGACTTACATTGAAATTACTAGTGAGGAACATCTGATTTATCTACTGAGAAGATGTAGCTTAATACAAACAATGTTCCTTCCATTAAACACAGTACCTTATTAGTAAGGCAAGCTCAGTGTCTTATAAGTCAAGGAATGTGCAAGCGTTCTACCACTGAGTTATATTTTTGGTCTTTAATTAATTTTTTTATAAATAAAACAAATTCTTATAACTACATCAAGAACTGCTTGGATTTACCAGAAATGAAATAAATTCTCAATGTAGGTAGAATTATAGACCAGAGGAACACGCTTCAGTTCCATTCAGTACGTATGTCCAGTAAAGACACATTGGGAGAGAAGAACAGAACGAAGTCTCGGCTTTCCTGGGACTTGTAGTCTACACATCTATTTCTATGCACTGAAGAAGCCCTACTAGGGATGACTACAAAGATTTTAAAGGCAATAACTGATAGAATAATGTCAGTTTAAAGGCAATAACTGATGAATATGTCAGTTTAAAAGTCCTGACAAGAAAAACAGAAACACAATACTCAAGGTAGGAATCAGTAAAAATTGAACTCCTACATTTCAAAATTGGCAAAAATTACTAAGCACTCAGAAGAGGAAAAAGAAAAACAAATCAAAGGAGACAACAGAACATATAATGTGATAAGATTTTTTTTTAATGCCTAAGAGATGTGAAAATCAATATATACAAGAGTGCTTACACCAGACAACATGGGAAGGCGCCAGCGAACCCATCCTGTTCTGGGCCTGGGTTTGAAGAGCAGTGTGACCTTCAGGGGGCTGCTTTGCAAAGAGCAATGCACACTCAATACATGCCACATGCGGAAGAGCAGCCTGGCGAGAGCTGCAGGCCTGCTGGGAAGTCTGTTAGGGAAGAGACGGTACTACAGACTTCTGAGGGGGGAGATGGTAACATCATCCTTCCATCCTTCCTTTCTTCCTTCACTTCCTTCCCTTCTCTCCCTTCCCCTCCCACCCCTCACCCCCCCAGCACAGAAGTCTAGAACCATGTTAAGAATAGACTCGAAGGGCAAAAGTCAGGAGAAAGAAAGATCACACGGACAGCTGAGCAATCGACAGGAGTCTGTCTGCTCTGTGGTCCTGGCACAAGAGGGGAAAGGGAGAGGACAGAAGACGCTCTGACAGGCCTTGGTGAATAATTCAAAGCTAAAAAACCATGAGTCTCCCCAGACAGAGAGCACTTGTTTAGTGGCCAGGGAGATCCAGTAGGCTGATGCTACCACACGCTTTTGTAATGCTTTACTATCAATAAAATTGACAGATACTATATCTTTGTATCATAAATGTTTTCCAGCAATGGAAAGGTTACAAAATTGTTTTGTGAATTCTCATGAATTGTATCTAAAAGGATATCGGAGTATGAGATGTATTTTTTTCTTTAAAATGAAGTGAAATACACTGATGAGGCCTAACAATGCAGTTATATTCTAGATTATGTTTCAAAATTGTTCTTTTTCTATTCATAGACTTTTTAAAAGTTATTGTTATCATTTTATTGTGTAAGTATGTATATGCCTATCACAGCATGTGTAGATGTCAGGGGGACACCTCTGTGGAGTTGGTTTTCTCCTTCTACCTTTAAGTCGACTCTGAAATCAAACTCAGGTGGTCAGGCTTATACATAGCAAGTGCTTTACCCATTGAGCATCTCACTGGCCTTCATCTATCTCTCTTTTTTTCTTTCTTTCCTCCTCCTTTCTCTCTCTCTCTTGAAATGGGTTGTAACATTTTATTGTTAAGGAACAAAATAAAGCCATGAAATCAAGGCATTTATCAAGTACCTTGGAGGACTGACTACAGGTAGGGAGACCATAGGATGTAGACCACAGTAGGGAAATTTCTGCTACAGGTCTCAGATGCTGTCCAACGACATTCTCAAGTTCTGGGTTGGCGGAAGCCAGTGGTTTGCTAAGTATACGTTCTACAGGTCTCACCTGATAGTCTAAGATTGTCAGGTCAGACACAGAGATGGGAATAAATGGCTATTAGTGGAAGCAAAGTTATGCCTAAGTAATTTAGCTGTAGATCTGTAAAACAGCATTCGGCAGTCCAACTTTCTCAAAAGATTTTTTCAATTAATATATTTTATTCTTTGACCAATTTTTCTTCTAGATACTTAAATGATTTGTAGCCATTAAGTGTCACGTATCCCTTTCTCTTACAAACTATGATCCAGGGAGATACTTAAAAATAAGTTTCTGAATGAGTAATTAGAAAATTAAAACCAAAAAGAAATGATTTTTCCCTAAACCTGTAGAGACATAGCTAGTGCTATCAGCTTTAGAGTTGAAAGCAACTGTTCTTTCATAATAGTAGTTTAAAATGTTTATCAGGACAAACCTATTTTTTAAGTAATATACCATTATCTTTGAATTCGTTTTGAGGCCCGGTCCTAATCAATGTCGGTGCTATGAATTTCTATAGAAAGAAAATACATGAGAAAATATTTAGGGAAATACAAAATACTTACAACACAATCTTTGAAAACGACAAGATTATAAATTTACATAATTAAAATTCTATTCCTGATAATGGGTTTTGATTTTTGTTTTGAAGGAAAACCCTGATTAAAAGACAGCATTATTGTCAGTAATGCAAAACACACGAAAGTTCAAACTTTTAAAAGTAACATTTAAAGTCTCAGATAACTGAAAGACAATCAATTTTCTAGCTACAATTTCCTTGATGATTCCCAAGAATTGGAAAGAATAAAATTGGTTGTACAAATGCAGAGGAACCAGAGGGGGAGGGTGTGAGAGGGGACTGGATCAGTCTTCAGTGCTGCCCCTGCCATGTAAAGAAAGGCATGTGCATATCCTCAGAGACCAAGAGAGGTGGGTCCCAAGGAGTGACCTAGCAGCTGGGAACCAAGGACAAGGCCTGAAACAGAAACAGAACCCCTAATTCTCCTTTAGTGATATGGCAGTCAAGTGCTCAGATTGATCTAGTTAGAGCTTGAGCCACATATAAGTATGAGACCTACACAAGTTGCATCAGTTTTCTCAACTGTAAAACAGAAAGAGCTAAATGACTGATGTGCATGTGCTGTACTTAGCACAGAACCTAACATAGACAATCAAAACTCAAACAATTCAGTAAGTACATTTCCTACATGAGAAAAGTCTTTCCTCAGGTGTTTCTCAAGCAAGATGGCCACCATGAAGAACAAAGGATCTCCTTCCCCCTATGATTTTTGGACACCATCCAAGGAGTTGGTACACTTCAAGAAGAAAATGACTCCAAAATGGCTTTTTAAATAAAAGTTTGCAAACAAGAATCATCTACGACATCTGGCTAAAAAAAAGATTCTACAAGCAATTAGTAAGAGAATGTATTTGGTACGTTTAATATATGTGTGTGTAAGAGTGTGAGTGCTGCTCTTCAGGAGGCATTCAGGTAGCTGTTGAGAGTTTCTCATTGAAGACTAGGCTGCTGGCCAGCATGCCTCAGAGATTCATCTGTCTCTGCCTCCCCAGCATTGGGATTTACAAGCACACATAACTCTCTCTTATAAATGGGTGGGATCTGGGGGTTGAACTCAGGTCCCCGCGCTTGCTCAGTAAACATTAAACTGATGTTTTTTATTTTCATTTTCATGATAAATGTCCTAGACCATTATTCAGATAAAGCACTTGAGGGCAAAATAATTCACATACTTCCACTGACAGTGATCATAAATTATACAGTGTGTAACAATTGGACCTTAGAAATATTTTATTGAAATGGTAATTAAAACAACTTAATTTTTTCCAAATATTTTAAACTGAAGAATTCTATAATAAAGGATCAATTATTTGCTTGAATTTGAACAGTTTTAGGAATGTTGGTCACTTACCAGAGGATTTTCCACGTTTTCCCTGAATTATAGCTGTGGGCTAGCAAGTGAGCAATGTTCCCAGTTAGCAGTATTTTCCAGCTTTCCTTCCTGAAAGTGGTAGCTAATGAGACGCAAAGAAAAGCTATTAGGAATTTCAAAAAATTATTTGAAGCAGGAGTGGTGGCTGCCCTGATCCCCTACTGCTATGGTTGGTAATATATTGGCTCACTTGTAATCAAAGGCGCATGGGTGCCACAATGCTTTAAAGGCAGTGGGTAGGAAGACAGAAAAGGGCACTGTTTTATCAAGGACTTATGCCAATTCTCAACTGCCGAACTTGAGATATTCTCATTTGACAAGAGATAAATATTTTGTTTTTTAAGTCACTAGTTTAGGACCGCTTATTACTTGTGTAGATAAATGTAATTCATGGGGCTGGAGAGGTGGCTCAGGGGTTAAGCCTCTGCCTTGTAGGCAGAAGGTCCTGAGTTCGGATCAGAGACCCCATGTATAGACGTCTGGTGGAAGCGGAGCGGCCTGCGTTTCTGGTCCTGGTAGGGCGGAGCCCGTGAATCCCCGGGCAGAGTAAACAAGGAGGAGGTGGAGGCGTCCATGGTGATTCCTGAATCCATCCGTGGTTCTACACACACACACATACATATACACACATACATACACACATGAGCACACACGCATACATGCAAAATTGAATAAAAATAATAAATAAAAAAATTAAAAAAATGTAATTCATGATTTAGTTATGTATGTGCATTGATGAGAGATAATTAAAAGTTACCTAGAATTTAAAAAAAAATTTTTTTCCTTGGTCCTAAAACATTATATACTTGCTATAAAATGTATCATGCCAATATTGGAGGTATGAATTGATAACTTCTGCTAAAATACAAATGTAGCCTCAAAAGAGTTATACTTCAATATCAATATAACTTAATGAATCATCATAAATTAATTGGTCAACTTTGGGCATTGGGTAGTCAACGAAAGAATGGAGCTTAAACTACATAAGGTATCTGTAGAAGATTATACTCTCACTTTATTCCTATATCAAAAACACTGTGGCGGATTTATGGGGAGAGTACCAAAAAGAAAGGAGAGGAGAAAAAGAAAGAGGAGAACAGTGGAGAGGAAAGAGAAGATAAGGAATAGGATTTGAAAAAGAGTACCAGTGGCATGTACCATGCACTACAGCATGCTACACACACACACACACACACACACACACACACACACACACACACACATATTTTATATACCACACTTTATTTTTTCTACCAAAAAATTCAATTCTAGTATGAAAAGATTTAAACTCCAGTTACTATCTATTCTCCAACTACTGTAATTGAAATGACAAGTTGTGGAAGCAAGCGGTTAAGATCATTTAAAAAGACTAGAGTGGGCCAAGTTTTATCAAAGGGACAGTAGTTTCATGAGGTACTTAAACATTTCTCAAATGCTTGTTATTTCAAGAATATTTAATAGATAACAGCAATTCAAAAATGATGATTACAATTATGTCTTATGTTCAAAATCTTCTCTAATGACACATTGCAATGTAACACATTGTTGAAGTGGGACCAGCAGAATTCATTCTAAGCATAACAAAGGGTGGTCAGGGAAGGCCTCATAGAGGAAGTGATACTCAGGATTTTCAAGGAGGAGGAACATTTGTAAACAAATAAAAAAGAATGTGCATTTCAGCCAGATAAAACATTAAGATGGATTAATGGAGCCAAGGGCAATGCAGGAACAGCAAAACTGAAAACAACAACAAACCATAATCCAGAACATCAGAGACCCTACATTAATCCATTGGAACCAGACCAGCCAAATCTCTCCCCATCCTAAAGCTCAGGGAAACTTGCAGAAGAGGGGATGGCAAGATTGTAAGAGCCTAAAGATGAGGAGAAACAACAATATGCAAGATACACCGCACAAGTTTGGGCCGCAGTAGGCATAATCAGACTTTGCATGACCTGCACAATGACTGACATGTCAATGACCCCCCAAAGTCTAGCATGGATTACAGGCACTAGGATCCTTAAAGGCAAGGGATTAACAGTTATAAGAGTGTTCCCACAGTAAAGGGGAACCCAAGTTGGCTCTGGGCAATGCCAATGAGTCCTTATACTTCACTAGAATGGAGGACTCAGAGGGAAGTTTGGCATTCACACAAAAGGATGCTCCAGGGAATGGGAAGGGGGAGACACTGAGAAAAGGGGAGGATGGGGAGTGAAGGAAGGAGAAAAGGGGGGAGGTGTAAGGGGGTCTGGGGACAGGTGGAGGGAGGGTGGGAGAGAGGGAGGGAGGGGGGAGGGAAACAGGGTACCTGTTAAGCTTGTATGATTGGGGAATAATAAATAAATATAATAAAAATTGTAAAAAGGAGAAAAAAAATAAGAATGTTTAAGGCACTAAGAAAACCACCCAGGAAGAAATAAAAAGAGGGACCAAGTAGAAACCAGACCCAGGACAGCCCTGAAAGCCATACTACTTGGCTTGCACTTCTTCTGCTAAAGAGCTACTACTGAAGGAAGGCAAGGTTTATGATCTTGAAAATTCACTGTTGGTACAGTTCTGGAAGGGAGTGAGACTGGAGTTGAAAATATCACTTGGATGACCTCGTTAATAGTCCTGATACAAGAGATGAGGTATGATGTATGGTAATTACAAAAGATTCTCTGATTCTATGGTGCATGGGAAACATGGTTGTGGGAATGGGAAAGAGAACTAAGGGAAGTGAAAATCCTTCGACTGGAGTGCAGTGCAGTGCTTTTGACCAGTAATTTTTACCGACTTGCTGCAATGTTCATAAAACACATGTTCTCTTGAGATTCACTCTTTTATTATTATTATTATTATTTCCGCTCATACAAACTTAACAGGTGCACCGGTCCCCTCCCTCCCTCTACCTCCCTCCAGCCCCCCGGATCCCCCCTCCCCTCTCCCCTTCCTCCCTATTCCCCAGTGCCTCCCCCGCCCCAATCCCCAGAGCATCCTTTACTGTGCATGCCAAACTCTCCTCTGGGTCCTCCTCTCCGATGAGGTGCAAGGACCCAGGGGCATATTCCAGAACCCTTTCCTGTGTTCCCCTTAAGCTTAGGAACACTACTGTGACTGTCAGTCCCTAGCTCCAAGGATCCTAGTGCCTTTAGTCCATGCTAGACTTTGTGGGGTCAATAATGTGTTGGACATACCGCAGGTCATGCAAAGTCCTATTATGGAGTATCTTACGTATCATTACTCTTCCCATCCTTGTGCTCTTACAATCTTACCGCCCCCTCTTTCGCAAATTTCCCTGAGCTTCTGGATGGGGAGAGATTAGACTGGCCCAGTTCCAGGTGGTTGATATAGAGTTGAGATTCACTCTTAAAGTTTTGAATCTGTGATTATATTAGTAGTGACTCATGTTAAATGAGCCAGAAAGAAGGACAGGTGAAGAGAAGCATTTGTTCTATACACTAAGCTGTTCTCTTAACTATAGCTGTTGGTACTATTACTATTTACTGAGATTCATATTTAACTGGGCATCTAATATTTTTACTAGCTAAAACTGATCAAAGTGATATTATCTACAAGTGAAAAAGTTAACTAGATAGTGACCTATTTAGCATTTTGATATTAGATACTTTGACAGAATCATAAAAACGTGAACTTAAATAAATAGTAAGTTATAAAACCTTTTCAGCAACCATGAGATTTCAACTTTTAAACATTTGCCCTCTTTAAAATACCAGAAAGAAATAGCTATTTCTAATTTAAACAACAGAATACCTTAAAAACAATGTTTACTGATATGTTATAAACATAAAAATCTCAAACACAAGTATTTCTAAAAAACAGAGTTTACAAGAATAGACAGAAGACATAAAGGTATTTCTAAAGATATGCACTTAATTTTTTTTGAACAAACGTACTTTCATGACAGAAAATGGCAGCAAGAATCTTTTTCATGGTCACAAGGCTCTTACTATTACGATCTCCATTGATAGACAGAAAGAGGGTGACAGGGGCATCTTTGGAACCCAAGGCAAGGTGGTTCTGTACATCACTTCCATTTATTACTTCCCAAACCTTTCCTCATTAAGGCACTTATGCACACTGTGAGTTTCTTACATGGTGTACAGCAGCAGCTAGTCTACTGGACACAGGACTCTACCTTGCATGCATCCAGCTTAAAAAAAAAAGAGCTCTTATTCATCAAATTAAAAAGGGCCTTCTCATTTCATGCTAATTGCATGGTTCTTTGCATGGCATACAAAAGAGCCAAAGATAAAAGGTTTTCAGAAGAAAACTACCAGACTAGAGGTTTGGGGAAACAGATTTACTTATTTTTATTAGAGAAAGTATATAACTAATTCAAGTATTACATTTATCTTTGTAGAACGACCTTTAAAAATCCATTAATTTGAATGTTTATCCAATTGTTTCTCATGCAACGTGACTTCTATTAATCTCGGTGATCTACAGACTTTAAGTTGGTGCCTGACAACTTAATTTAAAATAAAGTACACACAGATTTTATCTTCTTGGTTTCACAAAGAAAAAACTTAAAATTTACTAGAAAATAAGTTCATTACTAATAAATACCTTTCGGCCCTAGTTCTAATTACAGTTTGGTTAGTATCTTAAAAATCTTTTTTGGTTGCTGATATCAGTAATAATATGGAATAACAGAAAAACGATAGGATGTTACTCGAGGATCATAAATCAGGGCTGGAAAGACAGCAGAGAGTGGGGAAGGCACTTGTGTGAAAGCCAACAGCTGAGCACCTGCGTGCACATGCCGAGGAGAAGCCTGGGCTGAGCGCCTGCGTGCATGTGCGGAGGAGAAGCCTGGGCTATAGCGCCTGCGTGCACATGTGGAGGAGACAACCGGCTTCTCAGAGTTGCCATCTGACCTTCATATGCTCATATCTGTATTGTTCTCTTTCTGTCTGGCACATGTATGTTCTCTCTCTTTCAGGTCTCTCTCTCAAATATTAAAAAGTAATGATAAATTATTAAATTCTGGCAATTTATAACATACAATTTATGGTATATGGAAACATGAGATGGATTTCTGGAAACCTACCTTCATTTAGATTTATGTTATCATAGGCAAATGAATATTAACGAAGGCATAAAAGTTACAGAAGACAAGGTAGAAAGCAAGAAATAGCATATGCAGTTTCCCCATCTAAGAGAATCATGAAAGGACAGTCACAGCTTCCATAGCCATTTATCTGCTGCTGTTAGTGCCCTGAATCAGGGCTGGCAATGCCAAAGGACAACTCAAACAACAAAGAGCAAAAGAATCTCAGGTCTCCAAAAGAATCAATGACTTCTCAAGAAGGTAGACACCAAGCCAAATATGTTATTGATATCTAATATTCATTAGACATACTAAAGATTTTTATTAGGTTGTAATTGCTCATAACATTACAAGGTAAAACATACTTAAAATTTTTCTAGTAGCTAAATTCAAATTAATTTTAATGTCCTGTCTTGAACATGACCTATCAGATATAAAATGCTGAGATATTTTTCTGTATCAAATCTTTGAAATCTAATATATACTTTACTTCTGAACATACACTAGACTTATCTGAAATGCTCAATAACCACATGTAGCTAGCAGCAACTACTACACTACACACTACAAACTAAATAAAAGAAAGATCCTGTCCCTTTATGTGTTTTCCTCACTACTTAATGTTTCTCTGTGAGTCAGATCTGAAGGCTATCTGTTCTTCTGCACTAATGAATGCAGTAGGTTACAAGGACACAATCCTAAAAACAGAGAATGACTCTGAAAAAAGATCATGCTTGTTTTTGTTAATAAAACACATGTACATAGTTAAGTACTTCATTTCCTGGTTATTTTTCTGATTCTACAAAATTTCAGGAACTTGAAATTTTCTTTTAGGATGTAATTATTGGCATTCTAAATTACTGGCCATGATACCCTACATTCAGGGGGGATATTCACATCTTTACATTTGCCAGCCTTTAAATCAAATAATATTTCAAAGTAGTAATTATGGAATTCCTAAATCAAACTGGTTTATGGTTATTGCTAAGCTTAGATTCTCCTCAAGAAAATAGCTTGAAAACAATCATAACTACATAACTACATAACTACAACAAATAAGTACTAAACACACTAAATTCCAGAACAAGCTCTTTGGCTTCCATGAAGCTACAAAAGACAGCTTAAGGGGTTGCACCCTAACCCACAGAGATCATTAAGACGAAATGACAGAAGACCAGTAAAAATTTATTTTTAAAATGAATGCTAGTGCATTTTCCTCATTTACTGTTAGAAAACTTCAGTTTTAAATCTAGGCCTGAACTAACTTCCAGACAGTATATCTGAAACCACAAAGAGAGTAGAATAAATACCTAGACAGATATTCAGAAGCAAACAGAATATTCATCTTATTTACAACTAGCAACATTGTACAATTTAATTACAATCCTCAGAATATATCATCCTATCTCATATCCTTATATAATTTACAATAGCAACATTGTACAATTTAATTACAATCCTCAGAATATATCATCCTATCTCATATCCTTATATAATACCATTTTTGTGCATGGCAAACTCTTTTACACTTAATTGGTTAATTGATCTGATTAATTAAAGGTAGTTCTTTGATGCCCTACAATTTCCTGAGTGACAACAAACTCCAAATTAGATCAATACAGTATTGAAGTCTAGCATTCCATTATGGTCAGCTGTCTTGCTTAACCAGGATATGATGAACTTTTAGCAAATGATCCAGAATTTTTCAGGCACAGAAAACAATGTTTAACAGAGCAGTGTCCAAAACAGAGGCTTGAGAAATATTTTTGAAATAAATGGGATGGTCTGGTATTTTAGAAATGTACTTGGGCGAGAAGCCAGAAAATTGTACTTCATTAACCAATCCAGAAGGTATTAGTTGGGCACCAATAAAACACAAACACAATTTCTCATCAGATCTTTTTATGATGAAATCATTTGCTATCAAACTAAAACTTTCTTGGTCTCCTAATTTCCAAACTGAACAATGTTTTTTTTTTTTTTTTTTGTCAAGTGTTATTCTGTAGGGTCAAGGACTCAGCTCTCAAGAACCTTATCCTTTTGGAAATTACCTGTAAACTGTCTGCTACAGTGTAATGTGCGCAACTGTGGAGCATAAACATCATAGGATACTAAAAATTAGTATTTAAAAGGGCTGAGTAGTTTTCAGAAATTATATAAACTACCCCACAACTGTGAAGACCAGATTTTGGATCCCCAGAACCCATGATAAAACTTAAGCAAACATGTTGTCCAATTGCACTGGGGAGGCAGAGACAGGGAATCTCGTGGCTTGCTAGCCTAGTCTGTCACAAGTTCTGATTTCAATTGAGACCCTGTCTCAATAAGTAAGGTGGAGAGTAGTCAAGGAAAATAAACAACATTGATTTAAGGCCTCTACACACATGTACACACATGCACTTGCACATATACATGCACCACCCGAAACACACACACGCACACACACACATGTATTCATGCAGCCCCCCGCCCCCATGTTAAAAAAAGAAAAAGAAAAAGAAAGCAAGCTGGGGCAGTAGTTCAGTGGCTGCTGCTGCAAAGAGGAATTGTGAAATCAATTCCCAATGCTGCCAGGGAAAAAATTACCTTCAGTGGTCTCTGCGACAGCTCAGTGGGTTAAGAAGCTTGCAACCAAACCTGAAGGGCTGAATTTAACCCCCCATGGTGAAAGGAGGGAACTCATTCCTGCAAGGTGTCTCTGATCTCCATATGTGCACTGTAACACACTGCCCCAACCCTGTAAATAAACATATGTTTAAAAAACAAAAAAATGAAAGTTTAAAAAGAACAAAAAGGCAAAGAAAATATGGTTTTTAGCTTTTATATTAGGCGGTTGCAGAATGTACTATTATATATCTGGTTTTAGAGAAAATTTGTCAATCTGTATCATACAGATTTCATGTTTCAGTTACTCTTCTCTGTTGCTGTGAGGCAACCTTGGTACACACCTTATGGGGAGAAAGGAATATTTATTTGGCTGACAATTGCAGAGGGAATATAGTTTATTAAGGCAGGGATCTCACAGAGATGACATGACTGAGGCAGAAGCAGGAGGTGGTTCAGGTCACAGGTTGTCATGAAGGGAAAGAGAGCAAGAGTCAACTCAGAGGCCACAGGGCTGGACTACCAAACCTCATGGCCTGCCCCTTTGATGTGTCTTACTCCAGCAAGGCTCTACCTCCCAAAGTTGCTAAAATCTTCCCAGATATTAACAACTAAAGATTTAAACACATGAGCCTACAGGATGGTGGGGCAGCTCATATTTATGCCACAACAATAACTCACATAAAATAGATGAGTGAATTCATGTCCCTAAGAATGTATTTCCAAAGCAACCATTAAATGGTTCCTGCAAATATGAGTGCAAATTAATCTCAAACTATTGAATGGAATAGGGATTAATCTCAAATTAATGAACAGAATTTCATTAAAACAAACAAATGAGTAAATGAAAAAACTTTTAGTAAGGAATGGAGCTTATCAGGTTTGGACAGAAACGTAAAAGCTAAGTGAGGGGGCTGAGGAAATGGTTCACTGGTTAAAGCACTAGCTGTCCAAGAGAAGTATAGAAGTTGAGAGGTAGGACCCTCAGATTCCACATAAAATGCAATGTGTGTGTGTGTGTGTGTGTGCGTGCGTGTGTGTGTGTGTGTGTGTGTGTGTGTGTGGTTGCCTACCTGGAATTCCAGTTTTAAAGGGGGCAAGCTGACTAGCAGACTGCCCCTACCAGTGAGCTCTGGATTTTTGATTCCTAATCCTATTATATATCTAACTGATATCAATCTTGAGCCTCCAAATGTACACAAGCACGTAATATTCATGTGCGCCTACACATGAACATGGTTCACACACACACATGTGAACATGCATATACAACCCTCTCTACAATGTATGAAAATTGAAAAAACTAAATACAGCTAAGATTAAGTACAATACAACACTTTTATATGTATTCATGCTGGTATATTCTTATATCACAAAAACAGTCTACAGTAAGGTACCAAATGGAATATCTAGATAATGTCAATTTGGCTTAAGTACATACTTGATGCTACTTTTCCACTAAATATTCACATGAAATTTATCCTTCAAGAAGGAATCTTGATTTGTGTGATGATATCATAAATACAGTTATACTTTAACTCTCTATATTGTCTAGAGAAGCTAATGATGGTTATATGAACCAAGAAGAGACAAAATAAGGACCATTTGCTACTAATTAAAAAACAAGATGGGCACAGGAAATAGAGAACAGTTGTTCTCTCAACATGTACTTCATGCACTGCTGATTTTGTCATTTTAAACACACAGAAGTTAAAAACTAGAAACAACATGAAGGTGACTACCCAAACAGAAACAGAATGTACTATAAGATTTAAAAATGACAATTTCTAAGCTGGAGACAGAAAAGCAGATTAGGTACAAAAAAAAAAAAAAAAGCTAGTATGTTCACATTTTAGTTCCTCCTTCTAAACTTAGGTTTAACACATATATTGGATCAAATGTAGCTCCAAGACATGCAGCAACAAGGTTCCAGTTCTGGGAATCTAAGTGAAATCAACCGTAATCAATCTGTGAATGAGGTAGGCAGACAATGCTACATAATTTGAACAAATGAAGAATGTGGATGCTAAATATGCCACTGTGGTCATTTTAAGTTATGCAGCTTTATCTAGTAATGCTACAAAAGCAGAAGGTTAGTGAGTTTCTGGCAGGGAATAATTGATGCTGAGGAACAGACTGTGTGCATGAGCAGAAACATTGCACAAAACTCACATTACTGCCTTACCCACACCATATGTGCATTTTGGATAGAAATGGGCGGCTCTCATACACCTCACATGGTTTCACTTTCTGGCAAGGATGAACGACCATTACTTTCAGTGTGCTAGTTAGCTCCAATGGAAGTCAGAAGAAAGCACCAGAATTGTGATCTTTCCCTTATAATTTTTTCAAGCAAAATTGAAATTCAGAAACAAATGTAGTGGTAATATCAATGTACAAATTTGGAATTACAGACAAGACCTGTACAAGCTATGATAAGCAGGCCTTTGTTTAATTTATCTTGCAGTCTTTGGGGATAATTAATCTATGCTAACCTGATTTTTCAACTATAAGCCTGATTTTTCAACTATAAGAGCCGATAGACTTCCACATTTAAGAAGGGTTTGTGACCCCTTATCAGTGGTTGAAATTATCATTTCCCAGTACAGACTTTGTTAGTGAGAGCAACAATCACTGAAGTGTTTCTACAGTCTGACAATACCTGCAAGGATAGTTGTAGTAATCCTTCCTCACAAGCATAAAGCTTCATCAGTGAATGCTGACAATTTTGTCCTTATGCAATGCCTGTCTCTCCTGCCCAGCATTAATGAAAGCAGTCATGTAAAGACTGATATTGAAGGCTGGGGTAATACACAATGGTATAGTATGATACTCTTGGTTTGATCCACACCACTGAAAAACTAAAGTAAGTAATATCAAAATTTAGTGGGAAAACTTCAATTCAATTTCCAAAAATAATTTGGGATGAAGAGACCTTGGACACAGAATTGAAGTAAAAGGCAGCTTAGTAACATTTCATAAAAAATTTATTTAGTGAATGGAGAAGTCCAACAAAGATATATTTTTCAACCCAAAGTATGGCTAAGAACCTTGGAAAAAGTAAAAGGTGAAGAAATATTTTGTAAAATTTTTCCCTAAGATAAACAGCTGTTACATAACACGAGCACATTACAGACTAAAACTGTTTAAATGATAAACAGTACAATGACCTAGCTATGCTCTATTTCTCCAAGAAATCAGAAATATGAAAGGTTTATATTAAGAGAACAAAAGGAGGAACAAAGAACCTGACATTTGGCTTGCAAATTACATTCTCATAAAGACAGAAATTAAAATCTTCAAGTTAAGATTCTCACCAGCATAAATACAAAGGAAAAACTAATACTTTTAGATAAATATACATTCAAACCAGCAGTCTACAGGATTTTTTTGTGGGGAGATATGCTTTTAGAAATGATCCAGTGACACTGGTTAGAGCTGAATGATGAAGCAAGTTTGGACCCTGATATTTCCAATGAATTTTGAAATATAACCTCTAAGTCACCACTGCTGGAAAATCCCTTGGAGGCCAGGGACAGATGTTTTGAAAAAGTGTGATCATATGTAATGTTCTGCGATCAATTAAAAGATTCAAAACATATATAAGCAGGCAGCAAATATGCCAACGAACCTCCTTAAAGAGTATCTTCAATAGCTCAATTGTGCCACTGTTTTATTATCACACAAAAAATTTCCATTACCAAAAACTATCTTTGACAGAACATACTGTTCTCCTCATCACCATTACTATTGGCTAAGTACTACATTCATTGTAAATAGACCAAAACAGTAGAAAAAATTATTTCACCTGCAACCTTTAGCATTGCTAGGTTTTTCCTCCATCACTTTGAATAACTATATATGTCACATTTTTATTGAATTATGAAACCAAGTACTTTTTGATTTCACAAAAAGCTCTTCAATGTCATTTATAAAAACTGAAAAACATTTTATTCACTGGATATCTCATCTTTTGTACATAAAACTTATGGATTAAAAGAAATTATTTTCATAGAAATGAATATGAAAAGTAGGTTTACTATCAAAGTTTATTAACATGTCTATGCTTTTAACAATTAGCAAGATGGTTACATCAGTTTAAACTCCCTTCAATGTCAACCTCTCTGGATGGTAACTATGCATATCTTGTAAGAAAAACAGTGTTGTAATCAGCTTTTCATCCCATATTTTATATTTTATATAAAAATATTTTATATTTAAATATATACACGAGAAACCAAAACACCCTTAAAACCAAACTCTGCTTTGAAATTATTTTCAGAACTTGTCCTTTCCAAGTCTTTTTCCTACACTGTGCAAATCTTCATTCTTTTCCATACAACAAACCTAAATTTTCATTTTTTTTCTTTTTTCTCTCTATATCTCTGTAAGTGTGAGTGAGTGTGTGTGTGTGTGTGTGTGTGTGTGTGTGTGCACATATGCATGTGCGAGTGCCAGTGCTCATGAATCACAACCAAGACCAAAGATGGGACACTGGTGATCTCCTTTTCTTTCTCTCAGACTTGAGACAAGGTCTCACACTAAACTTGGAGCTCTTTTTTTTGCCTAGGCTGTTTCTGTCCCTACCCTAGGAATGGGGTTATAGGCATATAGCCAAGACAGGCTTTTAAATTGATGTTGTGTATCTGAACTTGGGTCCTTGTGCTTGTGTAACACATGGAGCAATCCTCCAGCTTCCAAACCAATGTTTAATGGAATAATTTTATTCCCTTCTCTAAGGAACGGGAACAAAAGTTCATATGAAATACAGAAAGTTGAAGGATTTTTTTCATGATTTTATTGATTAGGAAATAAAAGTAGCAAGAGTATGAAGCTCCAGACAGCTCTGCGGAAAGACAAAAGTGAGATATGGAAATAAACCAAAGAAAAAACAAGGTACTTCATTAACATGTTAATCATGTATTTATCTCGCTCTCAAAAGAAAAGTAATATTTATTTAAGGGAAAGAGAGATGTTCACCAAGGAGCCCAGTTTTAGAAAAACAGGAAAATAGTTCTTTAGTGACTACTGAACAGAAATACATGATGCACTGTATAATACATTTTCAAAATGGCTAAAAACATGGATTTTTAAATGTCTTCACAATAAAAATGCTGAAGTGGCAGATTAGCTAATTAAGGTGATTTAATCATCTCACATCATAAACATATACTAAAGCACCATATTGCACAATACTGAAATGAACAGAATAAAAAATATCTATTTATGGGGGTTGGAGAAACTGCTCAGCGGATAAAGCTGTGCAAGTGTGAGGACACAAGTTCAAATTCCCAGAACTCAGTGTCTCTGTGATCTCAGTGCTATGTGATGGGAGGTGGAGATAGGTGACTTCCTGCAAGCTGAGGGCCAGCTGGCAATGAAGAGTGAACAGGGCCAACACTGAGGTTGTCCTTTAAGCATGCTTAATGTCCTCTTACGTGCTCCACACACACACACACATGAGATAAAAAAATAAATGTTTATCCTCTAAATTACAGAGTTATGAAATTGAGATATAAGTCAACCTTAAAAAACACACAGTAAATCTTCACTTATCCACTTCAAGAGGACCACAGTTGTTTACAATTGTAGTAAAAAATGACCAGGGCATAACTGATTGAGAAGTACACTTGACAGTAGCCCACATAAACAAACCTTTCAGGAATTACAATAACAGTGCTAGTAAAACAGTTTTTGTTATTGCTGCTACATTAATGGAAGTTTTTGCAACTGCTATCTGTCAAATTTCCTAGTAGAACTAGCTATGGGATTGTCACAGGTCTTCATTAAGTAAGCTGTATTAAATAGGCAATAAGCTTTTATAGCTAACAGAAGTTGGAGGTCTTAGTGCCAAAGTTTGTTACTATAAATAATATTTGTGTCTTCTGTCAGTATAATCACAGAATTTTAATACCACCAGCTGATAATAATCTTTATAAATCCTACTTTGCAGCTATACCATCTGTTAGTAATTATTTTATATGTATCTCCATATGCATATAAGAATTAGTTACCACTCAGGATAAATACCCAAATGGAATTTTTTTTAAATATTTTTAAAGGCTTATTTTTATTATTTATTGACAAGTTAGAAAATACAAATATTCTTCAGTGTTACCGAACAAAAATAAGCATAAATTTAAAGATTTTGTACTTACAAAGAAGCAGTTTGAGTTCAATAAATATTTAAATACTCTAAAAATATCTGCTAAAACCAGGTAATACACAAACCCACCAAAATTGGATAAAGTTATTAGTAAAAACTAAAGTACACAAGTTCCAAAATATACCTACAAAACCAAAAAGAACAGGTCCCCTAGTTAGCTAGCTGCTAATACCTTTCTAGTCTTTATAATACAAAACACATTGCAAGCCTGAAAAGTAGGAGAGTAACTATTTGCAATGTTTATTCTCTTAGGAGATGAGTCATGATGGCAAAACCTCAAAAACAGGGCACTCCCGCCAAGTCTGTGGGTTTATTCCCATGGGCTGCAAGTAGCAGGCTCCTAGACCAACAGAAGTCAGTAACATCATTAAAGTCACTATTAAAATTTATCCAGGACAAGAAAAAAGTAGGAACACAAGGCTATGGATAATCCTCTAACTGGATAATGAATTCAAATTATAGTTCTTCCTCCAAGTACTAGAGTCTAATGACTTCATTTTAATAAGCTAAAACATAAGCTTATCACCTCATATTGTACACAACTTGAAAACAATGTTTTAATGACAACCCTGCACAATGATGATTCCTTAAGTCACTCTATTTCAGGTGATATACTAAGATCATACAAATGTGGTATGAACAATATTAACCAATTTACTTCATCACTAAAAGGACATGAATTACTTGAGGGAAGGGCAAGAAATCTTTTGAGAAATATTGAGAAACTAACGTTTTTCCTCCCATATTTTATTTTTTCCTAATCATACAAGCTTAATAGGTATCCCTATCCCTTCCCTTCTCCCTCTCCTCCCCCTCATCCCCCATTGCACTCTCCCCCTTTCTTCCCTTCCTTTCACCCCCTTCTTCCCTCCCCCTCTTTGGGTGCTTCCCCCTTCCTCCCTCCTATCCCCTGGAGCATCCATTTATGTGGGCACAGAAACTCCTTTTGAATCCTCTACCTTAGTGAGGGTTCCGGAGTCAAGGAGCCCCTTCTTGGGCTCCCCATTAGCATGGGAATTTATGACTGTTTAATCCCTTACCTCTAAAGATCCTACTGCCTGAAGCCTTCTCCCCTGTGATCCATGCTAGACTTTGGGGGGATATTGACATGTCAGCCATTGTGCAGGTCAGGCAAAGTCCAATCCTGGCTGGTGCAGTGTGGAAAATCTTGCATATCATCGGTCCTCCCTATTTTTAGATGAGAAACTACAATGTTTTTTGATGAATGCTGTCAACTCCACAGAAATACAAGTCCCACTAATTAATCAATGTACACAAACATGCTGCTTTTCATAACCCGTGTCTTGTGTAAATTTAAATATCTTACAACCTAACTTTGCAAAAATTAATTCATTTACTGCCTAAACCAAATATCCTTTTCTAAATTTCATACATATATGTATATAAATGATGATCACTTATTTACTCATTCATTCAGAAATCACTGGCAGGACATTTGTCCACACCACAAGAGATCACAGAGCTAATTAAGGTGTAATTCCTACCTTCCAAGAATATTACATGTAGTCATTAAGCAAAATATAAGATTTAAGAGGGCACTAGGGGGTTTCTCTGCCTGGAGGAGCAGAAAATAAATGGTTCATAAAGGAGGCAACATTTAAACAGAGTTTGAGGTTTAAGCTTTATTCTGTAAGTGTCAAGGAATATGGAGGTACAGAAGTAAAAAAAAAAAAAACATTATTTATTTTTAGAAAAAGACCTAGGAAAGAAATGCTGATCGAGTAATAACTGAGAACACAGATGAGGAAGTAGTTGGGAGAAGAGGAAACTAAACATGGATAGCATTTTTTAGGTAGCATCAAGAGGAATAGTTACATTTGATGAGGGGGTGAGAAGAATGATTTAAATGACATTTAGTCTTTCAATTTGCCATGAATCATGACATTAAAAGAAACTTATCAGTTAAGTATTTTCTTACCACCTTTTATTATGAAGTTCAAATCTAAGTATACACAGTCTACTTTAATCCTGGATTGGGTGTCAGACAGTAAAGAAAAATGTAATACAATGAGAAACGTGAGAAGGTTGAGTGATGATGTTTTGTGGGAAGGGGAGTAGTGTTCACTTTGGCAGAGGTAGTCATAAGAAATGACACTTGAATGATGACAAAAGAAACCACATAAAGCTCTGGTAATAAAGGCGGTGGGACTGGAAATACAAAGAAGAGAAGAACTTGATGTTATCAAGTAGTAAGAAGGCAGTGGTGTGTGTGAGATGGAGTTATGAATGTGAGAAGAAATGAAACTAAGGAGTGAGGCTACCTGACTTTTATTTCTGCCTGCTATATAAAGCATGGGCTCAAGGAGTAAGAATGGCGGCAGAAGTCTGGGAAAAGTGGTGGCTTAGACTGTCATCACAGTTACAATGCTGAGGAGCAGTCAGAAACTAGGTGTAGAAGCAGAAGTCACAAGACATGCTGGAGATTGGATGTGGAATGTGAGACAGAGAGGAACCAAGGGGGCCACAGGATTGTACACTACTCTACAGAGGGTGGTGAGGAAACCCTGGACAGATATACTTCAGAGCAGTGGGGCCAGATACTAAACAAGGAAGGACTTCTAAGGTCACACCAAAGCTGCATTGTTCTAACACTAAGTAAAATGTAGGCAACTCGAAAGATGATCTAGAAAGAACGATCTAGGGTTAGAGCCTAGATCAATACGTTTTGGGATCATGAGTCTCTCAGAGCTTAAAGCAACAAAAGTAGATGACTTGGCTTCTTTTATTAAACACTGTGAAGGTAGAAGCAGTAGAGTATACAGCAATGTTTTCACTCAGATTTTTAAAGAAGAGAAATAACTAATCCTATGTTTAAGGTTAAGTTTGATGACTACTTGAGTTTCTGTGGCAAAACAGTCTTTAAAAGTATTTCATTATTCTCTTGCACTGTGATTTGACCCTGAGGGTCTCCTTTACAGTGCCCATTTGTTTTGCATGCTCAGATAGCAAACACTGCCTCCTTCATTACTCAGAAGCTACTCAGAAATATAAATACATAATATCTAATACAGTATGCATATATACATACAGTCTTTATGGCTAATTGATTGTACCACTGGAAAGCCTAAGAAAGTATGGATTGGAGAGTTGGCTCAGGGGTTAAGATCTACCTCACAAGCAGAAGAATATGAGTTTGGATCCCATTTTCCACATAAATACACCAGGTAGAAATGGCAACCGACCTACACAATTAACCTTGGGGGCTAGTAAAATGCCTCAGAGAGTAAGGAACTTGCCACTAAGCCTGATAACCTCAGTGTGATCCCTGGAATCCACATGGAGGAAAGAGAGAACTGACAGATGCAACTTGTCCTCATTTCTGCATGTGCATGACTATGTGCGCACACATATACAAGGTAAGTGAAAATTACAAAAAAGTCAAGTTCTATAGACACTACATGTAAGTACGCTATAGCTGAAAGCTTGAACACCCTGCTCAAACTGGCGTGGCAAAAGCAGATTCTCAAGCAGAGAGTATTAAGGAACATGGCCTGTGGAAGATGATGAGATAACAAGGAGAAACTCTCACAACAGGACTGTTTTGTTTTTCTTTTGAAGAGGTGAAGAAACTGAATCTCATGTGAGGTCACAGTGAGAAGCGTGCTCTAGGCAGACCCTCAGGAGATAGCATATTCACCAGTACCTCCATCTTGGGTGTTCTAGGTTCCAGAATTTAGAGCAATCTAAGTTTCTGTTTTCTACAAGTTGCACAGCATTTTGTTATAGCAATCTGAATAAATTAAGACAGCAAGCACTTAAACTTAGAGCATCATGGTAGTTACCTTAAATCTATCCCTCTTTCATTTCTTAAAATCAAAGATGCTACTACTCATGGGTAGCACTCAAAGGTTTGACAGAAAGAGGTCTTGAATCTATCTGGTTCTTTCCCCACTCCCCAGCCAGCTCCTTGCACCGTGCCTTCAGTATTGTCAATGCTCAACAAATATTGCTGTTGTGCATAAATAAATGAAGGCAGTTAAATGGAAAAGAATATTCTTTTTTCTACTCATGATATTAAAGTTTTTTCTTGATTATAGAACATTTACTCAGCAAAAATGTTAGTAGAAATTTCTTTAAATAAATGTTACTCTTTACTTAAAACTCAACATTATTAATTACTGTTATTATTTATTCATCTAACAAATCTTTCAACTTCCTACTCCGTGCTAGGCATTGGGGATACCATGGTGAAAAATACAAATCAGGCCCCTGGAATCACTCCACTTGAATGCAGCAATAATTTTTCCATTCTCTAAGAAGATTAGAAGTGAACAGGTAGACGTCATCATGTAGAAAGCTTCAACATTCATGGATGTCTCTTATACTCTAATATTAACATTCATCTACATCTTAAAGATGATTATTTCCATGACTAAATAATTACAGTGAATTTTACAGAGTGCAAAAGTATCTTCATGGAATAAATGGTGTTCTCATGTGAAAAGAAGGTTTAGTCTTTTGGTACACACTGTCTAGAAGTATATTCTGAGAATGAAAACAGTAAGGAAATGTAATTCTGAATAGGGTTTTCTTTTTTCACCTTTTTTTTCTGTGGGCTCATGTATTACCTATTCAAATGCATTAGAAATAATCACTCAAAAATATTTAAGATGTTCTAACTTAATGACTCTTTACTCTTTTTCCCCCTTCCTCTCTACCTTCCTTCCTTTTATTTAGAAAGTTTCTGTTTCTAGCACTAGAAAAAGCATGAAACATGGGATGTTACTTCCAGTACGGGTCTCCATGGACTTCAACAGATCACCTGTTTCTTAATAAGAATCAAAGTTATTATTTATTCTTGAAGGAATATGTAACTATTTGGTTTCACTCTCACAGAATTTATTGCATTTCACTCACCTCCAAAGATTGCCTGCCTTCTACTTCTGAAGTTCTATCTCTTGCTTCATTTGCTGTGTCTCCTATGAAGCAAAAATACAGAAAAGTTTGCTGTTAAGGGCAAAACGTATTGTTTGTTTGAAATATTTTTGTTAATATATGTTTCATATCATGGAAGCAACAACTGCTTCCTTTGTTACAAAACAAACAAATTAATTTTTAAGAATAATTTTATACAAAGTTCATAAATTGTCTATATACATATATACATATAAACTTTAATTAGATATTAACTAAAATGTATCCTGTTTTATATAGCTTTGCTCTGGAAAAACTGAACCAATTCACATTTTGTATATCAAACTTTTTATTTATAAATGTATACTATTCTTGGGGCTGGAGAGGTGGCTCAGGGGTTAAGCCTCTGCCTTGTAGGCGGAAGGTCCTGAGTTCAGATCCTAGACCCCACATATAGAAGCCGGGCAGAAGCGGGGGTCGCCTGCGTTTCTGGTCCTGATAGGGCGGAGTGTGTGAATCCCCTGGCAGAGTAAACAAGGAGGAGGTGGAGGCGTCCATGGTGGTTCCCGAATTCTCCCGTGGTTCTAAACACACACACACATACACACACATACATACACACACTCATAATTGAATAAATAAAAAATGTATACTATTCTTCTTATTGTGTGTGTGTGTGTGTGTGTATGTATGTGTGTTTGCATGCCATGGGTGAGTACAGAGGTCAAAGGACAATTTTGTGGAGTCAGTTTTGTTCATCTAACGTCACATTGAGTTCTGGGAATAGAACTTAAATTGTCAAGTTTGTACAGAAAGTTCTTTTACTTGCTGAGCCATCTTGTCTGCCCATCAAACCATGTTTTAAATAATCTGAGAAAGCTGTTACTTGAAGACAGGCAAATTATTTTAAAACAGAAATTGCTTTATAAGGGCTGGTGAGACAGCTTAGCAAATAAGGCACCTGCTCTCAACCTGGTGACCTGAATTTGATTCCCAGAAGCCAAATTATTAGAAGCCCATTGACTTTGGAAGAGAACTGACTCTTGTTCCATGGCATGAATGAAAGTGTCTTTTCTCTCTCCTCTCTTCTGTCATCTCAAATAAATAAAATATTAAAAAATCTTTATGAAATGAATAATTCTTCTTTAAAATCATTTTCATAAGGGATAATCTCTGTAAGTCCCAGGGGTTTAAAGTAGATATGCATTTTTCTATATAAAATGAGCCAAATGCCAGACAATTTTTCTAGCAAGAAAGAATAATAAACAAACACATGCACTAGCCTTGAGTTAATATCTAAGTCTGGTATCTTATAAAGTTAATTTGGAGAAGGCCGATTTAAAGGGCATAGGACAATACATAGTTATTAACACTCTACTTAATTTATTAATTATCATGATGATCAGTGATTATCACATGATAGGTACACACCCAATTAACTACTTCTTTGAACCATAACAAGGTAATTTAGCAATATGCAAATTTTTCTTCCCATAAAATTAAGTCACTTTAAGACTATCCAGAGCTGGGGCTGGAGAGATGATCAGGGACTAAACTTGTGCCCCGCAAGCAGAAGAACCTGAGTTCAGATCCCAGACCCCACTTAAAAATGCTGGGCAGAAATAGGTGGCATTCAATATCAGCCCTGGAGGGAAAAGCCTGGGAGACCCTAAAAAAAAAAAAAAAAAAAAAAAAGAGAGAACAATCCAGGATGATTCCCAAAGTCACCCTTGGATATCTATGAGCACATGCCATCTCTCTCTCCGTCTCTCTGTCTCTGTCTCTGTCTCTGTCTCTCATACACACACACACACACACACACACACACACACATACGAAGGCCCATGATTATCCATAACTAAAGTTATAAAGTTTAAGAATGATGACTTGACTGAAATTGAACACTAGAAATTCTTATCAGAAGGAATGTTACAGGCTTGAGAGATGATTCAGGGGTTAAGACTCTGCGTCTCCAAGCAGAAGATCCTGAGTTCACATTTCAGGTCACAGATAAAAATGCCAGGCAGAAACTATGGCCTACACTAACCGCGCTGGTGGGCGGAGTCTGGAGAGCCCAGAGTGAAGCAAAAAGTTGTGAAGCAATCCAGGATAATTTCCAAAATCACCCTTGGCCCTTTGCAAGGGCACACAGTGAGTGCCCTCTGACACACACACACACACGCACACACTTAAGTTTAGAAGGAATGTTATGAGGATTGACTGGGAATAAAGCATAAAAAACTTTGCAGAACTTAACTTTTCTATATGAACACAGAAGTTAGTTTGCCAGG